>OY998239.1:30402721-31765705 GCA_963922005.1 Cornus suecica | reverse complement strand
AGCACACGCATATATATATCCGGTTCCTAAAACTTTGAATCGAAGAGTCCATCTTTTAACTTCTCTGCAACCCCACTTTAATTTCCAAGTACTCCCATTTTGTTTTCTTATTATTAATGGTTTGTGGTTGTAATTTTGGAAATTGTAGAAAGGATTTGTGGATGAAAATTTTCTAGGGTTACAAACCAACGAAGCAGCAAATTGATCATGTTTTTTGCTATTTTGAAAATAACACAAGATTTTCTACTGTTAAGGTAGGTGATATAGCAATATTATTTATTTGAAGTGTTGTTTTCAGTGTAGAATTTTCTATTATGATTTTCCCTAAATTTTGGTATGAAATAACGTACTAAATCCGTGTCCCTAAAGACAACAATTTTATTTAAAAAGTTTGCGATATGGTATATAAATTTTGAAATTGGTGTTATGTGATAAGGTATTGAAGACAATTTTTGTATTTAGCTCAAAAGCACGTGCTTATTTTGTAATAACTTTGTTGCATCTTGAGTAGATTTTGATGCAAATTATATTTGTTCATTTCAGGGGACTGATAGATTTAAAAATTGACTGATAGCTTTGTTGAAGTTGATTATTTTATAATTTTGAACTAATAAGTGTTTGATATAGCATTTGGAAATTGTATGTATTATTTTGTAATTTTTAAGTGAACTGATTGATATAGTGCAAAGTATTTTGGCCCCCGCAAAGAGGAACAGAGCAAAGGTCGTCGACGACCTAAGTTCTTCAGATGTCGAGATCACCGGCACAAAACCCCCAAACGCATTTCTTTTGTTTAAGTAAGTGCTTATTTATTTTGTAATATTACTATTTTTTATTACTAAATGGTATTGTTTTTTAGGATTAATGTTTATTTCACTGGTTTAATTACGAACGATTTCCAACATAAAAATAAACATATATTTGTGAAAAGTAAAGAGGCTTCAACAGGTGTTAGCGTTGCCTAGGGTGGAATGACAGATGTTGAGAAGGAGCCCTTTTTTAATTAGTACAGGGTCGAAAAAGAGAAATTTGTACCTAATAGGAAACAAAAACAGATTCAAGATGACTGTCGGATATCCTATATGCCCATTAAGAAATGGTTCCAAATGATTGCATCCCCGTCGGCCTTTCAAAAGAAATTAATTTCTGAAGTTGGCTTTGGAAGACTGTTGGAGTTGAAAGTTTTCAGCTTGAACCATGATCTTCTTTGTCAGTTGGTGAAAGAGTTCGATCTCTACCTATACCGTTTGTATTTTGGTGATAGGTTTGTTAATGTTGATGAAGAAAGAATTGTGGAAATATTGGGTGTACCCTGCGGTGATCTTCTCGTCCCTGGGCCATCACCATCTAAAGATTCTCAATGTTATAAGTGGGCAGAAGCTACTGTGACGTTTGATTCCGAAGGGATTACATCGGCACAGTTATTTGACAATTTGAATAACTGGAAGGAAGACATTCACAATAGTGATGATTTTATCCGACTGTTTGTTTTGTACACCACTGCTATTTTATTGAGTCCAAATTGGAAGCTTACGGCTAGTTTCCGATTTTTGGAGGCGGCTTTCAGAGTTGATTGAAGGTATCACAGTACAACTGGGCAAAAGCCATCTACGACGATTTGATTGAAGGTATCAAGAAATAGAGAAAAAAATCAGCTAGGCTTTACGACAACTATGTTTTTTTCCTACAAGTTCGAGTTCTTATTGAATAAGTTATGATGTGATATGTAATAGTGAACCAAATGTAATATCTGAATTGTTTTAGAATTGTTCACATTGCTTGACTAATGTTGCTTTTGTTTTGTAACATGAACAACTGTTATACTTGGTCCACTACGATGTGGATAGACCAAAACCAAAGGACAACCCCAATCACATCTCATCCTAAACGAATGTGTTGGTGAAACAACGGTTGGGGTTTCAGAAGGAGATTATTGGAGGCTTCGAACTTGGAAAGGTACCGAAGTACATACATACATCACCTCAATTACACTTAAAAATCATTTTCTAAAGTTATACCAGTCGATTTGTTAATATTCTCAATCGACTTGCCCTAGTATAACTTTAGAAAAATGATTAATTTTACCAGTCGACTTATTAATATTATTAGTCGACTTGTCCTGATCATATTATTCTCCACCAAAATTACAACTTGTTAAGAATCTGACTGTTGGGAAAGAGATTTATGTCATGCCTTTTGCTGCTGAAGCTGAGATATGTCCGAAGGCGGGTTCCTCTTTAAAGATTCCAAAAGGAGTTGAGGTACTTAAGTAGCTAAGTATTTAGTTTGTTTATTATCCAAAAGTTGAACACTGTTTTGAACCTGAACTATTTTACGATTTTACGTAGGAGGCGATACGAAAATCGGACGCTACCATAGCTGAATTGGTAGCTTAAAATGCAATTCTGAAGAAATGGTTGTTTAAAGCATTGAAAAATGAAATTCCAAATGATGCCAGCTCTCCCGGGTAGAAAGAATATTCTGCAAGGGAAGCATTTTCCCCCCAGAGCCATAATTCCGGTGACATTGGAGATTTTGAAGTGAACAAAGATGAAAGTTTTGTGATCCCAGAGAAGCAGGAGGGAGAGAATAATAATATTAGGTCAAAGAAGTAGGATGATTTTATGGATATAATATCCGAAGATGATGGTGACCACTTGCAAACCCCCCCCCCCCACCCCCCCCCCCCCCAAATCCCAAGAGTAGTGAGGCAAAAATAAGAGAGCCATTTTCGGAAATCCCCTTGGGTTGTGGTGGCAAAGAAAATAGAGCAAATGAATGAAAAGCAAAAAAATCAGCTCCTAAAAATTTTAGGATTTGTGAACGATGCAAACAATCAGATGTCAATTTTTATTTATAGAATTCCATTTACATAATTTTCACATTGCTACACTTTTCTCAACAAATTGAGTTCTAATGTCACGCCCCGAATTCCTAGGACTCCGAAACCCGAGCCTAAGAGCTAAAGGAGTGAATGCGGAAGTAAAAAGAAACGAGAACAAATGACCTTCAGTCATCAAGCACCCACAAAAGGGTAAAAATGTCTGATACCATACTGTCACGCCCCTAGAATTCCCAAAACTCTAAACTAGAGAATCAACGAATTTCCAAGGGATGACGTTAGTCAAACGACCTCTAGAGTTAACAATAATAAGAAAATACATAGAATAACAATGAAAAATATACTCCATGTCAAACGAATACTAGAAACTCAATAGTATCCTTTGATACCAACTGACACGCCCCTAAATTCCTAAGATTCCCTAACTGGGACATCTAAGGAATCCAGGATGTGATCCTTAATACGAATGAACAACTAAGTTATCATCAACCATGAAAACGTATGGAATAATGATGACAATGGTATATTTCATACCCAAATGAATGATAAAACAAAGTAGCGGAATCTAACGAAAATCCGGCAGAGTTCCGTTTGTAAATGGAACATCCGGACACACAACCATAACAGAATAACCTGCCAATAACAGTTCGATAATAACTATGGCTCATAGGCCTAACATTCATCAATCCTACTAGGGCCGAGGTAGTGGAAAGAACCCACCAACCCCTACACAACCCTCTATAATCACAGAGCCACAAATGCTAGAATAAAAATACAGAAATGCACATCGCAGTGCCGAATACTACAATAACATCCTGAAATAATAAATCCAGGAAAATAAAAGATACACCAATAGGGATATGACAACAGACTGGCTCCCAAGAGAAATATATGACAATCCCATACAAAATGGGTAAAGAAACTAACATAAACTAACCATCGTCCCCAAACCAGTCGCGTTGCAACTGTAACCGCATCACCCTGCGCAACTCCAAAATCTGTAACAAGGAAACAAAAGAGAACTGTCGTTGCACTACTTGATGCTGTATCTGTAACATTTCCTGCAACCTGGCGTGGGAATACCAGGGGGAAAATGAAATACCCCTGTGAGCAAATAAGCTCAGTGGAAAAAGATACTCTAACTACCAAATCCTCTAATAGTTTAGGTAATGTTAAACCACCTAGTGAGATACATAGCCCACAACATAACCCAGGCATGAAAACCCAAGGTACGTGCTCACATGCTACCGTAAACGAATATATATCGGGATATATAGATATGTATATATATATAAGTACACAACAAGAGTCTATAAGATACAACTAAGACTCGTACTCCAAGTAACAATACCGGTAGTCTACACTACTCTCACCAACGTACACTAGGTAAACGACACTCATATCCAATCTAACAAATCATCCGGCGCTCACAACGCTAACAAGAAAATCTAAACAGAGGGAATCACACTCACCACTAATATCCACAGGGATTAAATCCACCACTAGTACCAAGGAATACTCATAACTCACTCCCCGAGAACACATGAGGAAGAACACCCACGTCCTTGCGTACTAACACAATCGTCATCTATATATATATGTACAATATATATATATAAGAAACATCATCTCATTCCTAGAGAAAATCTATACCTACAGGTGGAATCACCTCATCATATTACCATACGAAAATCTCAAAATACCATCTCCAACAAGGTCAATAAATCACCAATACTCTCATTATGGATAAGGAACACTAAACGATCGAATCTCGAAGAGTACCTGAACACTACTCTCATGACAACCACATAAAAGTCAATGAACCAAAGCAAGGGAAAAGAAGTCCCAATACAACAACCAACAGATAACTGAGACAACAACGTCAAGGTTAAACACCACAAGTGCTTAGGGAAAACACCCGGACAAAGGAAACCAATCCACTCAGCATCCATGTCCCTAACACGTGTAACAACTCAAATCACCTAGGTGGTGACATCAACAACCAAGAAGAAGTGAAAGGCAACAATATATGTGTGCACTGAACAACATCAAGCCTCATACCCGAGACATAGAAATGATCCGAAGCAAAGGTGAAATAAGAAACCACCTTTCAAAACTCTACAGGACGAGATCTTGAGAAAGAAGTCTCGAAATCTCAGAATCTCGAGAAAAGTAATTAAAATAGTTTTCCTTTAAGAAACCACACAGTAAAAATGACCGTCTTGCCCCCGGTCTCCGTCAGTTGCCATCACCAGCTTTTAGAAGTTAAAAATATTTTTAAAGAAGATCCTAAGATCATTTTATAAAGTGTTAAAACTTTTAGTTGCTACGGGGGTAGGCGAAAACAGGTTTTTCCTTTTAAATACAATGAGTTTGTTTTCAAAACCATGAAAAACTCCGTTTCCGACAAACAGCCAGATAAGAGTGACTACAACTCCAAGGATTCCTATAATGTCCCAGAGGACAATGAAGGAAGAACAATACGTTGGACTCACGGAACACAACCATCCGTTTCCAACTCCACGAAATCAAAAGACAACACAAGGAAGAGGTTCGACACCACGCCATAACCGACGGCTCAAGGAGTGACATATGAGTCAAAGACATGTACTAGTATACAGAGTACAGTAGAAGAAATGCTTAGGAGAATGAACTAAGCACTAGAACCAAGACTGTCAGGCTACAGTACCTCAACTACTTAATAAGATCACTCAGACCCCTTAATATCATGAAAAGGGAAAACTAGTGGCCGATACCACGGAACTAACTAGTTTCAATCAATACATCTTCCAATTCATTATAACCTTAATTTCACATTTCATACTGACTCTCTAGATAACTAATAGAATCAAGAGACTATTGTCACTCAACCAGACAGGTTCAATCACAACCTCGTCTAACCACACTCAAAACCTCAAAAGTACGATAAGGGATACATCCCTCTAAATGGGAAAGAAACATCAAGGGTCAGTAATATGCAACCAACCAAAACCACAACACTATCACCCGCCTTCTCAAGGCCTCAAATTTCAATTGATACTAGAATCAATCCCTGACCTCAAATCTCCAAAGAAGTCACTATGTCAATATACTTAACCTCCCCCAAGGGTACAAAAGTATATAATCGCAAGTATAAAAATATACATTCCATTATACTTTATAAATTACAGCATGTAATCATTTTCTTTCACATTAATCATTATTAGCTGAGCATTTTATAAAGATATGAATTTATTTGCAATTTTCATACTTAACATGCTCCAAAATCCACAGGCAATAATAGCACATAATAACCTGCTCCAACAATCCACATGTAATAATATCACATATACATGTCAAATGAAATCACATAAATGTTGTACAATGCAATGTGACTTAATACCACCCTTTGTCCAACAGGTTAACGAATACGCACTCCACCTGTCACGCCCCAAATTCCTAGGACTCCGAAACCCGAGCCTAAGAGCTAAGGGAGTGATTGCGGAAGTAAAAAGAAATGAGAACCAACGAAATTCAATCATCAAATACCCACGAAAGGGTAAAATGATCTGATACCACGCTGTCACGCCCCTAAGATTCCCGAAAGTCAAATCTAGAGAATCAGCGAATCTCCAAGGGATGACGCTAGTCAAGCGACTACTAGAGTCAACAACAACAAAGAGACACATGGAATAACAATAAAAATATACTCCATGTCAAGTAGAATGCTAGAAACTCACTAGCATCCTCCAATACTAACTGACACGCTCCTAAATTCCTAAGACTCCCGAACAGGGACATCCGAGGAATCCAGGATGTGATCCTTAATACAAATGACCAACTAAGACATCATTAACCAAGAAAACATATGGGTTAATGGTAGAAATGGTATATTTAATACCCAAATGGATAATAAACAAAGCAGCGGAATCTAACGAAAATCCGGCACAGTTCCGTTTGTAAATGGAACATCCGGACAACAACCACAACACAAGAACCTGCCAATAGCAATTCAATAATCACAATGGCTTCCAAGCCCCACATTCATCAATCCTACTAGGGCCGAGATAATGGAAAGAAACCAAAACCCCTCCAAACCCTCTAATAATCAACAGAGCCACAAATGCTCGAATAAGATACAGTAAAGCACCTAGCTGTGCAGAATAGATACAATAACCATCAGAAAGAATAAATACAGGAACTAAAGAATACATCAACAGGGATATGCCAACAGACTGGCTCCCAAAAGAAAATACATAACAATCCCATAACAATGGGTAGAGAAACTGAAAGTGGATACCTATCGTCCCCAAACCCAGTCGTGTTGCAACCGTAACCGCATCACCCAACGCAACTCCAAAACCTGTAACAAGGAAACAAAAGAAAGCTGTCGTTGCACTGCATCCTGCTCATAGCCGTATATTTCCTGCAACCTGGCGTGGAATACTAGGGGGCGAATGAAATTCCCCTGTGAGCAAATAAGCTCAGTGGGAAAAGATACTCTAACTACCACATCCTCTGGCAGTTTAGGTAATGCTAAACTATCTAGCAAGATATATATAGCCCAACTAATCTCATCCACGCAAAACCCAAGGCTCACGCTCATATACTACCGTACGTAAGTATATAACGGGAATATATATATATACACATCTATATATATACAAGTATACATGTATAAGTATGCCACCTGAATCTACAAGGTACAACTAAGGCTCATACTCCAAGTACCAACACAGGTAGTCTACACTTCTCTCACCAACGTACACTAAGTACATGACACCCAAGTCCAATCCTGACAAGTCATCAAATACTCACCACGCTAACCACAAAACCCAATAGAGGGACCACACTCACCTCTAATATCCACAAGGATCAAATCCACCACTAGTACCAAGGAATACTCAAATCCCACACCCCGATAACACAGGAAGGTAAACACCCACGTCCTTGCATACTAACACAACCATCCTCAATATATATATATATACAACAAATCTCATCCCAGTCCTAGAGAAAGTCTACCTCTCAAGGGCTAGATCACCTCGATCATATCTCCACATAAACACCTCAATTGCTATCTCCAACAATGTCAATAAATCACCAACACTCTCACTAAGGATAAGAAAAACCTCGTAAGAGTCAAGAACCCAATCAAAGGAAAAGAAATACCAATGCTAACCAACAGATAACCGAGACAACAATGTCAAGGTTAAAACACCACAAGTGAACAAGGAAAGAACACCAAGAGGGAACAAGGAAACCAAAAACGAATGGCCGAGAGTGGAAGTAATAAAAAGATGAATCCCAGAGATTCAATAGTTTTTAAGAAAAAGGTTTTCAAACTCGAACCAATCCTTTTGGTATCCATGCCCCTAACGTAAGAAAAACTTATATCACCTAGGTGGTGATACCAACAACCCAGAAAAGGGAAAGGCAACACTATATGTGTGCACTGAACAACAACAAGCCTCAATCCGAGACTTAAGCATGATAGGAAACAAAGGTGAAACAATGGAACACCTTTCAAAACTCTACAAGATGAGATATTGAGAAAGAAGTCTCGAAATCTCAGAATCCCAAGAAAATAATAAAATGGTTTTACTTTTAAGAACCACATAGTAAAAATGACCGTCTTGCCCCCGGTCTCCGTCAATTGCCATCACCGGCTTTTAAAGTTGAAAATCATTTTAAAGAAGATCCCAAGATCATTTCATAAAGTATTGAAACTTTTAAATTTAATACGGGGGTAGGCGAAAACGGGTTTTTCCTTTTAAATACAAAGAGTTTAGAAAACACCGTTTTCAAAATGACAGTCAAGTAAGAATGAACACAACTACAAGGATTCCTATAATGTCCCGAAAGGACAATGAAGGAATAACAATACGTTGAATCCACGGACCACAACCGTCCGTTCCAACTCCACCAAATCAAATGACATCACGAGGAAGAGGTTCGGCACCACACCGTAACCGACAACTCAAGGAATGACATACAAGTCAACGACCACGTACTAGTGTACAAAACACAGTACCAGGAATGCTTAAGAGAAGGGACTAAGCATTAGAATCAAGACTGTCAGACTACAGTACCTCGAGTACTTAATAAATCCCTAATCATAACCTCTTCTCATCAATCAAATCTCACACAACTCATCACTCGCCTTCTCTAAGGCCTCAATTATCAATTGATACAAAAATCATCCCTAACCTCACATCTTCAAAAGAGTTCACACAACTAACCACGATCACCAAACTACTAACCACAATCGCAGGGCTACTAACCACAATCACAAGGCTGCTAACCACAATCTCTAAGGCTACTAAACACAATCTCTAAGGCCTCAACTCAAGTCAAGCCTACGGTCCACCACTAGCCTCCGCTAGCCACATGAATCACTATGCCAACACGCATAACCTCCCCCAAGGGTACTAAGGTATACAACAACAAGTATAAATATATTCGTTTCATTTATACTTATTAATAATTACCACATTTAAAGTCTTGTTTCACATTATTCATTTTCAACTGAGCATTTATAAAATATGAATTTAGTTTACAATATATTCATAAATAACATGCTCCAACATCACATGTAATATAACACATATACATGTTAAACGAGATCACATAAATAATAGGCAGTGTAATGTGACTCAACACTCCCCGTGATACTCACACACAACACACCCTTCCCAAGGGTAACAGATACAAACTCTGTCCACTCATCATAGTGTAGAGTTACCACACCGACCTTTCCCAAGTGATTTTCTCTCTATCACTTCAACAGGGAAGACGGTTGTACGAGAGCCCAACTTGCAACTCCGTACGCCATGACTACCCTTGAGTCAAGAACATGAGCCTCTACCTGGACTCCTAACTCACATTTGCCGGCTTTTTAGTTCCGTAGGCGTGATACCTCCTGGCCAGTTGTTGTGATGATCCGACACAAACGTCTACTCGTGCCCCACGCACAAAGGAAGTAGACCACACCAAATGAACTCTCACTGCCAATGGTGAAACCGTGCACTACATGCACCAACACCCATGTGCTCACACGACATGGTGTACAATCAAATCATATCTCAATCATAAATATGTAATACATCATATTTATAAAAATACCCACATGGTAATATAAGTCTTTCTTTTCATGCTTTAAATACAATAAAGCAATTAAATCATATGAAAACAGTTTCATATACGTTTCATGTTTTCAAAATATATTTTCTTTAATTCCTTAGAAAATATTTTCAATTTCAAGTAACATGTCTTTTTAAAATAATTTAAACAATTATTTCACGTATACCAAAAGGAACCTAGCATGTCGTCTAAGCTTTACGAATCTCTACTAACCCATTTAAATTCGTAAGGGTTTCTAAGCCGTCCATTCTTATTTAATTTAAATAAGAATATTATTTAATCATATAGGAATAATTTAATAAATTTTCTTAAATTAATTCCTAAGTCTCATTCTGATCCTAAACGATTTTTAGATATTTAAACTAGCAATTTAATATATCTATAATAAATAAATAAGGGTTTTTCACCCCTAAACTACTTCAATAATGCGAAGTGAGAAATACAATTTCCCACCTAATTATACGTTACCGAACAGCCCGAAACAGCACAGTACCGGCGCCCGAATATGAAGCCCGCCGACCAAAATCGTCCAAAAACTATTTCGAATATATCGAAATGTCCGTCTTGACAACCTATACGATATATACGAAGCCCGTTAATAATAAGTTAATTAATTGGGTTAAATCTAAAATACCCCAAACGAAAACTATAACCTATAAATGCGATTTCCGAGCAAACCATTCATCCTAAAATCACGAAATTAATATATGACGAATACTACGTAGGCACGAAACTACTCACCGAAAATCGGCTCAAACCGATCACCGGAAGGTCGCCGAAAAATTAGCCGAAGCTCAGCCGGAACCGGGACTGCCGCGCGGCTGCTGCCCCGCCCCTGCCGCGTGAACCAGCCCTGTATCACCACCTCCTGCGCCGCCATCTAGCTCAACGACAACCACCACAGCACCACCCAGTCGCCGCCGTCACGACCACCGTGATCCGCCATCGCTACCTGTCCTAGCCGTACCCACAGTCCAGCGAAATCCTTAGCTCACGACTCTCTCTCTCAGCCGACCCTCTTGCTCTCTCTCTCTCTCTGCAAATGGTCGACCATGGTGAAGAAGAGGAGCTGTGGCGTGTGAAGGAGAGGAAGCGTGAAGATGGAGCTGACGGTTGCGTGTAGAGAATGTGAGAGCAGGTCGTCCGTCTTTCACACTATACAGATATACATATATGTGCAGAAATTGCGAAAGTAACTCCCCAAACATCCGAAATTACGAAATAACCCCAACTTCAATATATATATATATATATATATATATATATAATTAAATATATATAATAAGTCCCAACAATTACCGGAAGCCTCCAATTAATATCGTGCAACCCCGAAAGTCCACGGGATGCCAAATAACCAAATTAGTCCGAAAGAAATATACCGGTTTAGGAATTCAACAATCGGAACACCGAGAAAGTAATTTAATATGCTTCACACCGGTTTCGTAAAAGTACTAATACCGTAACCGAAATAATCGAAACGATATCGTGTAGTCGAGAATAAGAATTCGTGTAGTCGTCAAAGAGAAACTGTAAAGTCATACAGTCGACTTTAAAACTAAACGCGAAAAATTTACAGGTATCAAATACCAAGAATAAATAATACGTCATGAACAAGTGACGTCATTACCGAAATTAAATCAGAATTTATTTCAATAAAAAGAATAATAACACGGGGTGTTATACCACCCATTTACAAGGAGAAAAGAGTACCGCACTGATTCTTCCCAAGTGAATTTTGACACTTCACTTTCAACAAGGAAGGCGGTTGCACGAGAGCCCTACTTGTAACTCCCATGCTGAGAGCGGCACATACCACCACGATGGGGCAGCAACCAATCCTATTAACGGATGCACAACCCAGTTGCGACTTCGAGAGCGGCGCATACCACCACGATGGGGCAGCAACCAACTCTATATCACCTTTTGGATTTTTAGTTCCATAGGTGGGAGACACCTCCTGGTCAATTGTTGCGACGATTCAACACAAAGATATCCACACATGATTACACACCCCACATATACTAACATCATGATTTGACACTACATAATGTTCTCTATATGCATCCAGGGCCTCAATAATAATCATGTCTCAACATAAATATGTTATGCATCATACTTATGAACATATCCACATGCTACCACATGAATCTCATAATCTCTTTCACATGCTTTTAAAACAATAAAGCAATAAACCACGACAAGCAATTATATCACATAATCATGCTTGCAATTTGTCAACTTATACTTTAATTCACAAGCATACAAGTTCATTCATTTAAACATGATATTAATTCCCTTAAAGCAAATAGTCAACGTATCATAAGGGGAACCTAGCATAACGTCTAAGTTTTCACGTCTCTCACGTTCACATATCCCCTAACGCAGTAAAAAGGGAACTAAGCCACCTATTCTTTTTTAATTCAAATAGGAATTTATTTAATTTTACAGGAAAATAATTTAATTAATTTCTAAATCATGTCCCAATTATAATTCAATTATAGATATTTAAATTCATAATTTAATATATCTATATTTCAAATAAATACGGGTTTGCACACCCAAACCACGTCAACAATACGGGAGTGAGAATAAAATTTCCCACCTTAATTTATGCTTACAAAACAACCCAAAATGACCCACCGTGAACAGTGTCGACGCCCGAATAGGGAGCCCGCCGACTAAAGCCACCCGAAAACTATTTCGAATATACCAAAACATCCGCCTCGACAACCTATACGATATATACGAAGCCCATTAGCAATAGGTTAATTAATTTGGGTAAATCTAAAATAACCCAAATGAAAATTCTAACCTATAAACGCAATTTCCGGACAAACCGTTCAACGGAAAAATACCAAATTATAGTATGACGTACCTAGCATTGATATGAAGCTACCCTCCGAAAATCAGCCCAAATCGAGGTCGGGAAGTTGCTGGAAAAATTGACCAAAGTTCTGGCTGAACTGGCTCTGTCGCGCTGCTACGCCACCACTTTGCGGCTGTCTAACCGCGGCTCCACCTGTGCACGACCAGCACCCTCAGGTTGTCGTACCACCTCAACTCGCCATCGCCGTCGACTCTGCAACTCCTGGCCATCGCCGTTGCGCCTAGAACCCCCACCAAGCCGCACCTCTACGCGCAGCTCTCCTTCTTTCTTTCATCCAGCCTGACCTCTCTCTTTCTCTCTCAACGAGCTGCAGTGGAGAAGATGAATAATGGCCAGGTCTGTGAAGAGGGGACAAAAAATGAAGAAGAAGAAGGATAAGGTGGTTCGTCAGCCAACATATACATATACTATATAATGTATATTAATTTGATAAAAGTAATATGAATCAAATTAAATTTTGTACAACTTAATCCTAATAGTTCCATGTGACTTACCATGTGACCAAAATAATTAAATTGAAATGTGTGACACCTTTGATACATATATATCTATATTGCGAAAGTGACCCTCTAAATATCCATAATTACAAACTAACCCCATAACAATATATATAATTACAATTAAATATATATATACACATTAAATCCCAATAAATACCGGGAGCCTCCAAATAATATCGCGTGGCCCCGTAAGTCTACGGAACGCCAAATAACTAAAATAGTCCGGAATAAATACACCGGGGTAGGAACCCAAATCGTCAGAACCCTATACGTCAAATAAACTAAACATCTCGTCGCTCCATCGAAACTCCAAACACTAAACGTCGAAACGAAACCGCGTAGTCGAGAATAAAAACCCGCATAATGTCGTCCAGTCGACTTTAAAACTTAACGCGAAAATTTTAAACGCGAAATACCAAGGATAACCAGGACGTCATGAATAAGTGACGTCATAACCGAAATTAAATCAGAAATAATTTTAGGAAAAAGGAAAATAACACGGGGTGTTACATCTAATGTTTGATAGTGAATTGATTGTTGACATGCACGGGTACTTTCTAAGGAGACATGACCTTAAACTCTTGCTCAGCGATGCCTGGGTAGATTCCGGCATGAGTGTGCTTTTTGTTTATGTTTTTTTAAAAGGTCTGAAAGAATAGTTAAAATGTTGAATTGGGGATTTGAAAATTTGATGGTTATCTTTTATTCTTCCAGGTTGTGGATGCACTCTCAAGACAGCTGAACTGTGAGAAAGCTGGAGGAAGGGACCATTTTGAGGATGCACTCTCAAGGATTCATGCACCCACACAAAAGGATACGTAAGTTTAAGTAATGCTAGTTGATAGGCTTCAATTATTATTTGATATTTTAACTCACGAAGTTTCATTATAGTCAATCATGCGGCGTCTTTGTGATGTGGTACATGAAAAAGTTTCAAAAGCCTGTGAGATTTGTTTTCCCGATGGTGAGTGGGATATACGTTAAGAATTTTTTTATCGAACTTTATGGTTTGTTAACAACAGTATAAGCGTATTAAATTGGAAATTAAACCCTTTGCCTTTGGTGCAAAACAAGCCCAGGGATCTGAGGAACCTAATTGCCATCGAGCTTGCATACCACGAATGCAATACTATAAGAGATCAATCTTTATTCTAGGAGGAGGACTGAATGTGTATATATATCTTTTGGGAGGAGGACTGAATGTGTATATATATCTTTTGGGAGGAGGACTGAATGTGTAATTGGCAGTCATACTTTTGAATACACAATGACTACCAATTATTTTGTATGTAAATGCTAAAAATAGGTAGCAATTCTTTTGTATGTAAATGTTGGAAATATGTAGCAATTATTTTGGTATTGGAATTGAATGTGTAATTGGTAGTTATTCTTTTTACTACACAATGACCACCAATTATTTTGTATGTAATTGCTGGAAACAGGTAGGATATCTTTTGTATGTTATTGATTCATTTCTGTATGTTCATATATATAGAACAATGTGTAAATTTTTCAGTTGAATGAAATATGTAGTTTTTTATGGGGCTCACTTCGTTTTAGGGGGAATAGGGGAATGATTCGACAGATAAATTATACCAGTTTGTAATCACTAATAATAAATAATCAAATCCAAAATTTACTTATCATTCCAACATGTAATTTGCGATTATAAGTTTCGGGATTTTTAATTTTAAAACATATATAAAATATTTTTTCAAGTTAAAAGAACAAATATATCAATTGGCTTCTACAATCAACCAGTCGATTGGTTACTTACCAGCAAATATATCACTACTTCGCAGCATTATATAACTATTACACGGCAAATTTATAACCAGTTTTTTTATCACTTAATGATAAATTAAAAGTACAAAATATGTGATAAACATCATTACAGTTGAAAACTTAGTACAGTTACCAATCATCATTTTCAGAATTGTAATTCTAATTCATAATTGTCGATTTTTCGCGGTCGCGCAAGTCTACATAGCCACGTCGAATGTATTTGTAGTAATTCACCATGTTTTCAAAATCCGGGATTCCCGTAGGCCGCCTTCCAGGTAAGTACCGTAACCTTTTCTTGTTCTAAGTTATGCCCCAAACTTGATGATCCAACAAGCACCGAAAATAGTTTTCATGCCTCAAATTAGTGTTGGATACGTACTCAAGTACATGGTTTTGAATTGGACAAACCACTGAACACCCCACAACCTCTCCAGAAGCTCAGTGTCGTTGAGGCTCACAAGTACGAGTCGCACCATTAGCCTGAAAACCTTCATATCCGCCGTCGAACGAAACAACATTTTCCTCAATACCTGTTGTGAATTTTCCCTGATGCTGGAAATCCACAAACCAACAAATCCCCATGTAAATCGAGAAACCATGTGGCCATTGTTCATCAGCTTCTCTAGCTCGGCAAAACCAGTCTGCATCAACTGCTTGTCAGGGAAATGAACGAACGAGTCCACCAACCCCTTTATCATTTTGGCATTTTCATTCCTAAAAGCCACTATGGGTTTGAACAATACTTCATCCCTTCATTTTACAAATAGACGGAGTTATACAATGAATGACAAGTGCGATAAGACAATTTTTTCTTGCAAAGGTTGTGAATTCTTTTGCAACTGCAGCAATTTTCAAAATAAAAATTTAAAGAAGTCTATCCTATACAGGATGAAGTATATATATATAAGATACATATAAGTTTGAACATATATATAGACAAATACTTTTACCACTAGTCAAGCTGAAGCAACCTTTAGGGCCTGTTTGGAATGATGGTTTTGGGGTTGGTTTTTGTTTTAGGCTATCATTTATAGACCAAACCATGTTTGGCTTGATTGATTTTAATTTTTTATGACCAACCCATCTAAGACCAGCCCACTCTCTCTAAAAACTAGGCCATCTCTCTAATTTAATGAAAAAATAGAAACAAATAAAAATGAAAAAAAAACGGAGCTATACCTATATTATATACATATTGATATATATATGTATATATATCTGCAGCACAAATTGTCATAGATTTCTAGGGTTTGTTCCCATTCTACATCTTCTTCATCTCTGTAATGTAGAACTCCGCCGAGAACCTCTCGGCGAGGTCGGCGTCATTCAGGGAAGACAGCAACGACGAGGAGGCTCTCCGGTGGGTGGCGCTCAAGAGGCTTCCGACATACGCGCGAGTACGGAAGGGTATTTTCAAGAACATTGTCGGAGATAAGAAAGAGATCGATGTCGATAAGCTCCAACTTGAATAGCTCAAGTTCGCACTCGATCGGCTTATGAATTCGATTGATCACGATGTGGAGAGCTTCTTCAATTCGATCGTGTAAAAGTTTATATATTTTATTTTCAAATTGTATATATTTTCTTTTTTTTATATATATTTTCAAATTTAATATATATTTTTTGAATTTTATTTATAATTTTAAAATTTTAAAATATGTTTTTCAATTTTATATATATATTTTTTAATTTTATAAAACAAATTGAAATTAAAATATTGTTTTCCGAATTTTATATATTTTTTCAAATTTATATTAATTTTTCAAATTTTAAATATTTTTTCAGATTTTATATATAATTTTTGAATTTTTATATTTTTTCAAATTTTATATGTTTTATTTTCAAATTGTAATTTTTTTTTTGAAATTTTTATATTTTCTCTAATTTAATATAATGTTTTTGAATTTTAAATATTTCTTTCAAATTTTATATCTTATTTTTGAATTTTATAATTTTATATGATTATCGAAATTTATATATATTCCCCATTATATATATATATATATATTTTTTAAAATTTTGTGATTTTTTCAGAATTTAACATAAATTTTCAGAATTTTACATCTTTTTTGAATTATATATATATATTTTAATTTTAATATTTTTTCTAATTTTATATATATATTTAAAATTTACATATTTTTAATATATATTAGTATATATATATAACAATATTTGTACCAGGACCAACTCCTTACCAAACATGCTTTTAGATTTTATAAAATCACTCAAGACCAAACAAGACCACCAAGACCAAAATCACAAGACCAAAACCAAAACCAAGACCAAAACCAAGTAACCAAACAAGCCCTTAACATGATGTCACTGCGACTTTGTAAAGAATTAGAATAAGCAACTCCTTTAGCAAAAAGTCCATTTTATCAAGCTTGATTGATTAAGAGAAGCAAAGAAAAATCTATCACCCAAAACACAATCCCTAATAATCTAACGACCTTTGATATGCCTATGTTATGTGCATATATCTTGTAGGTATATATATATATATATTAGGCCCTTAAACTTAATGAAAGTTGTTGAGTTAAGAGAAGATACAACTTCCCACACGAGAAACGAAGAGACGCATGCATACACTGAATGAATCAGTCGGTTGGTACTGAAAATATTAATTATTTAATATTATTTTCCAAGTACCATGAATTTAAATAAAAACTGCATACTAATAATAATATTAATAAATTGTAATTACAAATAAATTCATGTAAATTAATTTAGGATTACTAATAATAATAAAAAATGTAATTTATTACTATAAGTTGATATTATTTTCTATGTACCATGAATTTAAATAAAAAATGTAATTTAACGAAATGGAGTTGATGTCATTAAACTGGTTATTGCGATTTTAAATCGTTTTAATGAATTTGAACTCATATTACTTCCCTAAATTGGACAAGTATTGTGGGACAAAGGGAGTACTTCCCACTTTAAAATATTCTAATCAACTAATATACAATAAATGAAGAACAAAAATAACATAAAGAAGGGATGAACTAAAATGAGCTCATAATATTAATTACCAAATATAAGTAAATATGTGATGTCAGTGGGCGGGAATTAAAAATTTTAAAATAGAAGTTGATGTGATGTGATTGTGTAACACCCCGTGTTATTTTTTCAATTTCCTGGAATTAGTTTCGATTGTGACGTCACTTGTTCATGACGTCATGGTTATTCTTGGTAACTCACGTGTAAATTTTTCGTGTTTACATCTGGATTCGACGGGACGACTTGACGATTGTCTCTTTGATGACTTCGTGGAATTTCTTTGGTGATTACGAGACTTGACGGTGACGTCTAGTGTTTCAAACTTAGTGAAACATTTGCGTGGGTTTTTGTGCTGACTATGTGCTTCCTTTTCGACGTGACGGTAGTGTTTCAGACTTAGTGAAATGTTGACGTGAATTTTTATTGTCGACTAAGTGGATTCAATTTGACGCTTGATGTTTGGTGCTTCGACTAGGTAGCGACATGCTTAGTCTGTCCGACGTTTAAGGTTTCGACTCAGTTGTTCGGGTTTGGCATTTAGTGCTTTAGGGGTTAGATGTTTTGTTTTCCCTTGTAATGGGATTAATATGTGCTTTATTTGATTGACGTGTTCTGTGTTTGTAAGTGTGTGCCCCTATATATTGTTTGACTTGTGTTGTCACACCCCGTTATTCCTGAGACTCCAATCCGGAGAATCAGCGAATCCCGAGGTATGACGTCACGGAAAATGACCACTAGAATCAATAACAACAATGACATACATATAATAAGAATGAAAACAAAGTATTCTATGCCACCTGAGTGATAAAAACTCAGTAATAAATTCTAACGAAAATCCGGCAGAGTTCCGTTTGTAAATGGAACATCTGGACAACCCAAAAACAACACAATAGAAATACTTGCCCATAACAATAAAAATAGAATCAATGGCACGTAGCCCAACATTCCAAAAACCTACTAGGTCCGAGGTAGTGGAAAAGAACACCAATACCTCTACAGAGCCTCTCTAAAATCAATAAAGTCCTAAATGCTCAAATGAAATTATAAAGAAAATCAGATGGCGATGCCGAAAAAGTGTATTGGCATCCCAAATAAACAAATACCTGAAATGAAATATACAACGAAAGGGAATATGCCAACACACTCGCTCACAAGAGAAATAAGAAATACACAAGGATAACTACGGAGGAAAGGAACAAAACTAATGAAAAACGTCCCAATTCGCCCGTACCATCGCCGCTGAATACGTCGTGCTGCATCCACCTGCAAACTTGCAATCTGTGTGGGGGTGAGCACAACCTCGGGGGCTCACCAAAAATATCAAAACATCACACTCATAGCCATCTACAAAAGGTTAACCATCCCGTGTGCATGTATCTATCCTAGGCCAGTCAATCGTCTCACATGGCACCCCGCCAATCCGAGACGCCATCAATAACCTCATCACTAACCTCAAGTACACTACGGATATCATAAGAACTACAGATCAACGAAGATATAAACAACACATGTATACGTATATATATATATATAACGTCCTGTATATAACTAAGCCTGTCACCTAGGCCTATAGACAAACCAGTCTAAACTCCACTCTCATCTAGAGATACAATAAGGACTAACTATCTACCATACCGTGCACCTAGCACGCTGCTCAAGGTTCCTAGGAGGTAAATAGATCACTCACTAGGACTACCGAAAGTAAATCATCATATACATGCCCACAACTAGATCATCGCTCAAAACTAGCATCGCTATCAAATTATTCCTAGAGAGAAAGTCGCTCTCACATTTTCTTTCTTTAATTCAGTTATTCTACTTACAATAACCAGTGAACCAACCCGTTCACTCGAAGAAACATAAAAAGGGAAGATACTATCCCCACACCGGATTTGGAGACCAACCGAACTATCTCTAACTCACATTGCCTATCTAGGCACTAGAAAAGGTTATTGGACTCATTTAGTCCCGAACATATGCCATGTTCCTCGGGTTTTTAAAGAAAAATGTTGAACCCCGAAGGATTCAACTGATTTTTAAGAAAAAGTTAGGACCCGGTCAAATCGTATTTTGTTCCAACATCTCCGAACCCAACCGAAACAACATGAATCACAAATAGGTGTGCGTAAGTCAACATCACAAGTCCGGGCTCAAACCCAAGGAATAACTATATGGGCAGGAATAACTATTAGAGTTCAAACCGATAACCATTTTAAATCACTTTTAAACTTCTTTCAAATCCGGTCCTAAGACCTTTAACATTTAATTAAAAATTTATAAAAATAATCCAGAAAGAATGTCCAAACAAAACCGGGCACAGGAAGGAATTCCAGACAACAAGCTAGGAGAAACCTAGATTTATCAACCTCTAACGATGCCGAGATCTCGGAAATAACATCGAGATTTCTAAAACAGGGGGCAACTCGTGCCCTAATTCACCGATTTTACAAAATAATTTCAAATGGAATTTTCTGAAATTTCTTTCAAAAAATGGATTTCTACCGATACTCCTGGTACTGAGAATTCAAAACATATTTTATAAAACAGGTATTTAAATTCTATCTTTCCAAAAATAGTTAACAAGTCTCGGGGTAAACGAAGTACACGTTTTATAAAAATCCCAAAGCTTTAAGTTTTCAAAACTTTGAATATTTGACTCCAAAGATCCGAACCATAACCGAGGATTCAAGAACGGGACAACCATGCCCTAAATTCACTAACTTCACAAGAGTACTTACGGAAAGAGATTTTCAATAAACACGACAAAGAACCGTCTATAAATCATACACTGTCAAAGTGGGAGAATGAGCGATAAGCTCAAAATTACAAAAGCTAAGGGAACATGGTCAAACTAATGAGCTTTATCCGACCCTTACCCGAACAATACTCCACACTACCGGATAAGTCTATCCATCATCCTGAGGTGATACTAATCACCAATCACAAAGGCCTATGTGGCCAACATCACAATTTCAACTAAATCTCAATATATTGCTACCCAGCTCAACTAGAGCCTAACATACGGGGAACCCTTACGCCCCAAGGTCACTTTCACTTACTTTTACCATAAGTACCAAAGATAATCGCCAACCGTGGCTTCTTAATATTCCCCTTTTCACTTTATACCTTTTAACTTTAAGTTTTCACGGTTTCCTTTACACTAGGAAATTGACAATTTTCATTATAATTTAACCACGGTTAAAATATCAATCCCAAACACCGCGCCCTAGCGCCCAAGAGAATAATACAAATCTCTAATTAAAATTCAGACATAACCTGCTCAATATCAATAAGCAATAATAACAGATAAGCACGTGTCAAATAAATGTTCAATATGAATGTTAATGCAATATCAATACAACTCCAATGCAACCCTAACTGCATGAGGGTTAACCAAATATCCAGGAATCCCAAACCGTTCACTGATGGGGCAACAAACCCACAACAGGAAGGGTGGGTGTCGCCAAATAGAGTACGGAGACCACTAGTCCGTCCGGAACCGGCAAGTAAGGCCCAAGCCCTCACCCCCAATGTCTAAGGATTCAAGAGTTACTAGTTCCCGAGGTGCTAGACCACCCCCTGGCCAGTTGTTGCGACTATCCAAACGGTCCATACATGTACATGATATAACTGAGGCATTCAACTCACACCGAAACAATATATACACCATGGTGTTGTATGAATGCAAAATGCCTCCACATGAATGCAATATACTCAATAAACGGCATAAAAGACAAGCAATCTCATACAAAACATGCTTCAAATTTTAAATTATACAGTAAATCACTTCCATTTATCTCAAAAATATCCGGGTTCTCGATTACCCAATCTTTATAACTTTTATATGCTAGCATGCTTTTAATTTAATTATCAATAATTATTTTCAATTTAATCTACCCCAGGGACAATTTGACAATTTAAATTCGCAATTTAATTTCTTCATAATTTACGAGAAAATCAACAACAAGGGAACTAAAATCAGGTTTAAGTTTTGACGTCCCTCATTCTCGTGGATCCCCTAACATATTTTTAATTTCAATAAAATATAAATAATATGGGAAAATCAATTAACCGGATCTACGTCCACTTACACCTTCTAATTTAATTTCTCCGAAGTATTTCTATTTCCGACATCATTTAATCCAATTATGGGTATTTTATAAATCTTATAAAATTCCTAGATTTCCGTCTATCACTAAGAATTTAATTAAACGTTTTTATTTACCCATAAACATGCAACGAATATGTATTAACATTTTCTACGCACTATTAGTTTGTGTCAGATATGCATATATATAAGAATATATATATGTAAATTCCCACCTATTATATGTGCTTACAAACAGTCCCGAACAGTGCTCACAATGAACAGTGTTGGCACCCGAATATAGAGTCCGCCGACCAAAGTCGCTCGAAAATTATTTCAAATATATCGAAACGTCCGTCTTGACGACCTATATGATATATACGAAGCCCATTAACAATCAATAAATAAATTTGAATAAATCTAACGAAAACCAAACCGAAAAATCATACCTATAATATGAAATTCCCGCTCAAGGGTTTCGCACCAAATTTGGATATATCGTGTCCAACATGGAGAGCAAGCTATCCTCCAAATTTCACGCCAAACAAAGCCCGAATTGGTATCGAGTCGACCTAACTCGGTCTGGCCGAACTCGTCATTGGTCACCACTAGTCATCTCATGCTACCACGGCACGAACCAGCGTCACCACCACAAGCGACCTCCACATCGCTGCTCCTCGCCGCCACGTCGTCGTCACCAGCGTTATCCCTCATCGTCGCCTCTAGCCAGCGACCAGCTAGGTTGCGAAATCTCCAGATCGCCAAGCCTCAACCACCACGCCGCCACATGACGCACCAGCAAGACCAATAGTCGTCACCATGTCCGACGACCTCGACCCTAGCCCTAGGTCGCGAACCACCCTTGGTCGACAACCTCTCTCTCCAGGTTGCGCGGCTCTCTCTTTAACAAACCATCTTCCTCGCACGACAACTCCATTGATTCAGATCACGATGATGATGATGATGGAGGTGAAGAAATCAACCTTGCTGGTTCATCTAAAAAGAAAAAGAGATGAGGTGATTTGCTCTCTCTTCAGCCACACATCTATTATCCCATATACATATATATAATTTCCATTTATATATATATATATACCAATAATTATTATTACACATTCTAGTTATTATGTAATAATAATAACCCAAAATTTATCACCCACTTTAAAATAATTAATTATAAAATATTGCGAGAAAATTCCCGGCTAGATGGCCCGTTACACCGTCAACCGAATAACCACCGCGAAAAAATGGTCTAAAATCATCCGAGTCGAGTGCGAAACAAAAAAGATAACCATTTAACCTCAATTTATTAATAAATAATAATATATGGAATATTATCAAAAAATCCCTAAACGATGACACACGTACTCGGAAAATCTACGGGACACCTGATAATTACTACAATCCGAAATATATAATCCACGGTGTAAAACCCGAACACTAAATCAACTCCCATCATTAATCAGCTCAAGCCTACGAACCAAACACTTCCTTACCAACTCTGATTTAAATCGCAACGCCAAATAAATAAAATAAACTGAAATAAATAGTCCGGGGTGTAAAACCCAACCATCGGAACATCGGGTATGTACAAGACCCACCGAATAACTACAAGCAATAAGGCACGAAAAGAATCCGATATAAACAAAAAAGCTAACGCAAATACCCCTAAGCACATAAGTTAAACAATACATAGGGGCACCCACATACAAACACAAAGTACGTCAGTCAGACAAGGCACGTACTAAACCAAATACGAAAGAAAATTACAAATCCTTACATCACCTAGCACATCCTAAGCCTAACAAGATGCTAAGTGATAACGTCCCAACTATATCGCGTAAATACAAACACAGAAAACGAGAAAGGAGAATACAAATACTCCTAAGCACGACAGCTAAACAAGGCATGTCAATCAAATGAAACACATACTAATCCCATTACAAGGGAAAACAAAACGTCGAACCCCTAAAGCACTAAATGCCGAACTCGCACAGCTGAGTCAAAACCTTTAACGTCGGTCAACAAAACGTACCGCCACCTAGTCGAAGCACTAAAAGTCGAGCGTCTAAATGAATCCACTTAGTCGACAATAAGAATTCATGTCAACGTTTCACTAAGTCTGAAACACTATCGTCACATTAAGTCAAGTCACGTAATCACCAACGACAATCCACGAAGTCCTCAAGGAGATTATCGTCCAGCCGCCCCGTCAGCTCCAAACGTTAAACGTGAAAAATTTACACGTAAAACACCAAGAATAATCATGACGTCACAACCGAAAATAAATCAAAAATAATTCCAAAAAATTGGGAAAATAACATAGGGTGTTACGTGTGTGATTAGGAGTATTTGCGTTAGCTTGTTTGTTTCCCCGTATTTGTACTTGTGTGACATGTATTTTTAGACTTATTGGGTTGACTTTTGGCATTTCTTGGTTTTAAGAGCTCTGATGGGTCTTGTATGTACCTTGTGTTCCAGTGGTTGGATTTTTGTACCCCGGATCATTTATTTCAGATTGTATTATTTAATTGGCGTTCTGTTGATTTTCTGAGTACACATGATTTCGTTTAGAGATTTTTCGATGATTCTTTCCCTTATTATTATTATTATTTATTATTAAATTGAGGCTAAATGCTTTCTTTTCATTCCACATTCGACGCGGAAGGTTTTAGGCCATTTCTTCACGGTGGTTATTGGGTTGATAACGTAACGGGCCGTTGGGCCAATTTTTCAGGAATCCTCTCGCATTATTTTATATTTAATTATTTTAAAGTTGGTGAGAAAGTTTGGGTTATTATTATTACATAATAATTAAAAATGGGTAATTATAATTAATTGGTATTTATATATATATGAAGTAACAGAATTATATATATATATGAATATATGAGAAATATATATAGATATATATGTTTAGGTCGTGTATTAGTTGAGAGAAAGAGACAACTGACCACAATGTATCTTCTCCTTCTTGGTGCGATCATGGCTTCATCTTCTTCCTCTTTTAATCGATAACATGATTCTCCACCTCCATCATCAGTTTTCATGTTCTCCTTCAATACTGATTTGTGAAGATAAAGAGAGAGAGAGAGAGAACAGATTACCATGGCTGGCGATGATATAGCTGAGGGGAACAGATGTTGTATGGTTTTGCGAATTGGGGTTTCGCGCAAGAGGAAGATGCGTCTGGTGGAGAAGCAGCGGCGCCAGAGTTGCAGAGGAAATCGCGACCTGAAGTGAGGAAGGTCACTGCAGATAGGGTTCGACCTAGGGTTTCGACAGGGGCTGTGGTTCGACGGCCAGGGGGTTTCGACTAGGGTTGTTGGTGGTGCGCGATGGCACGATGGTGGCACCGGTTCGCACCGTGGTGGCGCGTGATGACCAGCTATAAGTTCGATCAGACCGAGTTAGGTTAACTCGGTACCGATTCAGTCTTCGTTTGCCATGAAATTTTGAGGATAGCTTGCTCCCGATGTCGTACACGATATACCCGAATTTGTTGCAAAACCGTTGAGCGATTGGACGGGAATTTCATATCATAGGTACGATTTTTTGGTTTAGTTTTCGTTAGATTTGTTCAAATTTGTTTATCGATTACTAACGGGTTTCAACTATATTGAATGGGACGATAAGGCGGTCGTTTCGGTCCGAGCAAAAAAAAATTCGGACAACTTTAGTCGGCGGGCCCATTTACGTGCACCGACACTATTCATGGCGGGCCGTATCGGGGCTGTTCTGTAAGCTTTATTTTAGGTGGGATATTTTTTAAATAGATCTAACTCTCACACTCGTGGCATAGGGATCTGTTTATTTTATTATTATTTATTTATTGAGCATGCTTTAAATGTTTAGGAAATTTTATTTTTCCTGTCGTTTGTGTATTGCTAGTATGTGATGGCATGCTTTGTGTTATTTATTATATACGAGATTTAGGAGTTTTATAAACTCGATAACGGAGTGCCTCTAGGTGAGCTAAAAAAGAGGCGGATGATAGTAATTTACTCAAGAAATTAAAATGATTTAAAACATACTTAAATTGGATTAAAATATGTGGCCTAGCATCCCTTGGAGTTGAAGTAGGTTAGTTGAAATTGTATGTGAACTTAGAACACGATATTAGATCCCATGTTGCTTATATTTTACTGAAATTAAAAACATGCTAGGGGATACGTGAAATCGAGGGACGTGGAACCTTAGACGTCGTTCTAGTTCCCTTTTATATTTTCATAAATTATAAATAAGTGAAATTACGAATTAGATGTCCCTGAGGTGGATTTATTTGAAATCAGTTATTGAAATTTAATTATAAAGCATGTTTTAAATGAAAATGGTTATATTTTGAACTTGTTGTGTAACAAGGATTGTAAGACAAACATAAATCATTTAAAAATGTTGTACATTGATATTAACTCACTGTTGAGGCATGATATGCATATTGTATATACACCATGAGCATATTTGCATTGGGTGTGGTTTCATGTTTCATTCATTTACCTTTGGTGTGAGTGTCTCTTGCTACCGGCGAACTAGTACTCCGGGAATCAGGGGGTGTGTGAGGATGTGGTCCAAACACGGTATGTATTTCACGAGGCGATAAATTCCTCGTGGTTGTGTTACTTTGGCGACATCATACCCGGTTGTCCTTGTAGATATGTTGCATTGGAGTTTTATTTGCATTGTCATGAGCATGGACATGCATAGTATGATATTATTGTACAGGCATGTGGTTATTTTGAGTATTTTGAATATAAATATGAAACTTGTGTCATTAATGGAAAATGGTAATTAATGTGACTTTCGTAAATTGAAAATGTATGTTCTGTTGATAATTTGAGTTGATTTTACCCTTTACTTGAGTTGCTTAAAATTTTAATGCGAGGGTAAATTATCGGATTGGTATTTGTTTGCTATCTGTGATATTGTGAGGTGTTATGGTAAACGTGTTCCCTTGGGTTAGGAGAGTAGCCTAGGGACGTAGTTTTGACCGTGAGTTCTAAGTTGTTTGAAGGGATAGTTATAATTCTTTATTGGATTTAGACACGTATGTAGTAATGGCCAGGTAGGCCCTTGAGTATTGGTCGGTGTATGAGGTTATGGAGTGGTCAGTATACCACTCTAGTTGATATATAAGAATGGTTTATTGTGAGGTCTAACCAGGTATAATAGGTTAGCACATTCTCTTTCCTCTGTACTAGTGTTATTTTCAGCTACGTATCTTGTTCTGCACCCCATTCATGGTTAAACTTTGGATTATCCTGTGCCTTAAGGATCCATTGAATGTAAATTAAGGTACCCATAATGGTTTGAGTTGTCACACTCCCGAGTGGACGTTTGATAGTAATTTTAAGATAGACTGACAATGTTTGAGGAAGTTATTGATCATTTGTTTGTGGTATAGTGATATTGAGATCTTAGAGTATTATTGAGATTTGATGGTGATACTGACAGGTATGGAATTGATTACCTTTTAGTGCATACATAATGCACACTTTTTTTATAGTTTCCTTGTCTTAGTCTCGGGTAAAAGACATGATACTGATTTATGCACATGTAGTGCGATTCATAGTCCTTTGGGTGGGTTCGGAGACATTGGAACTAAACAAATTTGACCGGGTCCTAAACTTTTTCTTAAAAACTGGTTGAATCCTTCGAAGTTCAACATTTTTCTTTAAAAACCCGAGGGACTCGGCATTTGTTTAGGACTAAATGATTCCGGTACCCCTTTAGTGTGCCTCGATAGGCGGTGTGAATTGGAGATTGTCTATTAATTGTTGAATCTGATTCAGTGGTAGAATTTTCCACTTGTGTTACAGTTCAGGTTTAGATTGTGGCGGTGTGTCCAAGCCATATGACCGCTATTTAGTTTTATAAGCTCTTTTTACTATAAGAGGCCTTGGAGAAAAGATCTTTTAAGTAAACGGATTATTTCACTGGTTATTGTGGATAAGAGGACAAGTTTGAGGTTAGAATTATGAGAGTGAGACTCTCTACGTATGATTTGGTACCGGTGTTGTGTAGGTGTTGTGGTTTAGTTGTGGGCGTGATTATGGTTATTCCCTTTCGGTAATCCTAAGGAGTGACCTATTTACCTCCTAGGAACCTTGAGTGGTGTGCTCGGTGCACGGTGTGAAAGATAGTTAGTTATCGTAGTATTTCTAAACGAGAGTGCGTATTAGACTATTTGTGTACGCCTATTCGGGTATGATTAGTTATATACGAGATTTTACTTGTGTACATGTTTATATTTATGTTGTTTTGACTTGTGTATATAGGTTGGTGATATTTCTATTGCTCTGTGTTCTCTTGTAATTCTTGATATGATTTGGAATATCTGTGGGGCTGTTTTGGGGTCTTGGTTGGCGTGGGTGCCAGATGAGACAACTGACTGACCTAGGATATATGCATGCACACGGGACTGTTAAAGGTTCCTAGCGGCTCGGGGTGTGTTTGTTAGGGATATTTGGTGAGCCATGGTTTTTGCTCACCCCCACATAGATTGCAGGTTTGCAGGTGGATGCAGCAAGGCGTGTTAAGCGGCGATGGTATGGGTGAATTAGGACCTTTTTAATTAGTTTTGTTACTTTTATCCATAGTTATCCTTGTGTATTCTTATTTCTCTAGGGAGCTAGTCTGTTGGCATATTCCCTTTCATTGTATATTTCATTTCGGGTATTTGTTAATTCGGGGTGCCATTATACCTTTTCGGCATCACCATGTGGCTTTCTTTATAATTTCATTTTAGCATTTGGGGCTTTATCAATTTTAGAGGGGTTGTGTAGAGGTAGCGGTGTTCGTTTCCACTTCCTCGGCCCTAGTAGGTTTCTGGAATGTTGGGTTGCGTGCCATTGATTCTATTTCTATTGTTATGGGCAGGTTATTCTGTTGTGTTATTTTTGGGTTGTCCGAATATTCCATTTACAAACGGAACTCTGCCGGATTTTTGTTAGAATTTATTACTGAGTTTTCATCACTCTGGTGGCTTGGGATACCGTGTTTTCATTCTTATTCCATGTATGTCATCGTTGTTATTGATTCTAGTGGTCATTTTTCGTGATGTCATACCTCGAGATTCGCTGATTCTCCGGGTTGAAGTCTCAGGAATAACGGGACGTGGCAGATTGGGCTGGAATTAAAAGGCTATAATAATGATATATTTCCATATCTCTCTCTTAGTTCTATTGGTCTCTTTCCAAACCCTAAAAATTTATCTATCTCTCTCTCTTTAGTGGGTAGACTCAATCCCTTTCCCCCTATGTTTTTGTCTATTTTATCCATTTGTTTTGGCGAAAAATGTCATCTTCTTCAAGCTCCACATGGAACGAAATAAGTGAGCAAGTGAAATTTTGTCATTGTACTATCAAATCTCCATTGAAGATGAAGCCGTCCCAAACGGAAACAAACCCTAGTAGGCGGTTTTATTCCTGTCCAAACTCCAGGACCTCGCGTTCATGTCGCTTCTTTGAATGGGTTGATGAAGAACTTTCGGATTACTACAAAAGGTTCATGTTCAAACTCATGGTTGAATTCAACAATCAACCAATAGGGAAGATGAACAAAGATGAAGTTCAAATGGAATCCGAATTTGAGGTAATAATGCAAGAACTTCGTAAAATGCAAGTGGAGTAGGAGAACATTGCCAAGAATTCCAACAATGGCAATTCTACCATTTTCTATGCGGTGGTTGTTATTTTGGCTTGGATTGTCATAACTGAAATGTTAGGAATGTAGTGCACTGCACTTATGTTGTTATTCTGGATTGGTTTGTAGTTCTTTGCAGTTATGTTACATATTTTAGTTTCAATTAATGAACTTATGACTTTGTTGATGTTTGCATTGTTCATTCGTCTTCAATGATGTTAAGCTTACTAAATTTTAATATGAAATAAGTAAATCATTTGTATATGAGATTAGTAAAATAAATTACAAATACGTAAATAAAAATTTGTGAAGAATTGAAATTTGAAGAAAGGACATTTGGGAGGGAAGTGCAAATTTGAAATTTGAAGAAAGGGCATTTCGGAAGGAAGTGAAAATTTGAAATTTAAAGAGAGGTCATTTAGGAGGGAAGTGGAAATTTTGAAATTTGAAGAGAGGGCATTTGGGCGGGAAGCAAGGAAAAAGGAGTACAGGATACCATAATCATTTCCAAAACATGTAATTTACATATCATTCCAACAAGTAATTTATTATTGTAAGTTTGAAGAATTTTATATTTAAAACATATTTTAAATATTTTTTCAAGTTAAAACCACAAATATATCAGCCGACTTCTCAATCAACTAGTCGACCGGTTATTTCGCAGCACATTTTCATACATATGAAGCACCATATAACTGTTCCGCAACAAATTTATAACCAGTTTTTGGTTCACCTCATGGTTTAAAGATTTTAATTCTCTTTAGAGAATTTCAGGTTATATTTCTTCCCATAATTATTCCTAATAATTAGGATATTAAAAATATTAAGTTACTAAGACGAAGGAATGTGAGATCTAGGAACCAAAAGTATGGTGCTAATTGAGGGTAACCATCTCAATACCATAAACCCTAAGCCATCCATTTCCCTAAATACTAATTTGTAATCACCAATCATAAAAAATCAAATCCCAAATTTACATATCATTCCAACAAGTAATTTATGATTATAAGTTTGGAGATTTTTATATTTAAAACATATTTTAAATATTTTTTCAAGTTAAAACCACAAATATATCAGTCGGCTTCTCAATCAACCAATCGACCGGTTCTTTTGCAGCACATTTTCATACATATGCAACACCATATAATTGTTCCGCAGCAAATTTATAACCAGTTTTTGGTTCACCTCATGGTTTAGAGATTTTAATTCGCTTTAGTGAATTTCAGATCCTATTACTTCCCATAATTGTTCCCAATAATTAGAATATTAAAAATATTAAGTTACTAAGATGAAAGAAGGTGAGATGTAGGAACCACAAGTATGGTGCTGATTAAGGGTAACCCTCTCAATACCCTAAACTCTAAACCATCAATTTCCCTAAATACTAATTTGTAATCACTAATCATAAAGAATCAATTCCCAAATTTACATATCATTCCAACATGTAATTTATGATTATAAGTTTGGAAATTTTTATATTTAACACATATTTTAAATATTTTTTATAGTTAAAACCACAAATATCAGTCGGCTTCTCAATGAACCAATCGACCGGTTATTACGCAACACTTTTCCATACATATGAAGCACCATATAACTGTTTCGCAGTAAATTTTTAACCAGTTTTTGGTTCACCTCATGGTTTATAAATTTTAATTCGCTTTAGTGAATTTCAAGTCCTACTATTTCCCATAATTGTTCACAATAATTAGAGTATTAAAAATATTAAGTTATTAAGACGAAGGAAGGTGAGATGTAGGAACCACAAGTATGGTGTTGATTGAGGGTAACCCATTCAATACCCTAAACCCTAAACCATCGATTTCCCTAAATACTAATTTGTAATCACCAATCATAAAGAATCAAATCCCAAATTTACATATCATTCCAACATGTAATTTATGATTATAAGTTTGGAGATTTTTATATTTAACGCATATTTTAAATATTTTTTATAGTTAAAACCACAAATATCAGTCGATTTCTCAATCAACCATTCGAACGGTTATTTCGCAGTACTTTTTCATACATATACAACACCATATAACTGTTCCGCAACAAATTTATAACCAGTTTTTTGTTCACCTCATGGTTTAGAGATTTTAATTCGCTTTAGTACAATCCAGGTCCGATTACTACCCATAATTGTTCTCAATAATTAGAATATTAAAAATATTAAGTTACTAAGACGAATGGAAGTGAGATGTAGGAACCACAAGTATGGTGTTGATTGAGGGTAACCCTCTCAATACCCTAAACCCTAAACCATCCATTATCCTAAATACTAATTTGTAATCACCAATCATAAAGAATCAATTCCAAAATTTACATATCATTACAACATGTAATTTATGATCATAAGTTTGGAGATTTTTATATTTAAACCATATTTTAAATAATTTTTATAGTTAAAACCTCAAATATCAACCGGCTTCTCAATCAACCAGTTAACCGGTTATTTCGCAGCACTTTTTCATACATATGCAACACTATATAACTATTCCACCGCAAATTTATAACCAGTTTTTGGTTCATCTCATGGTTTAGAGATTTTAATTCGCTTTAGTGAATTTCAAGTCCTATTACTTCCCATAATTATTCCCAATAATTAGAATATTAAAAATATTAAGTTACTAAGACGAAAGAATGTGAGATGTAAGAACCACAAGTATGGTGTTGATTGAGGGTAACCCTCTAAATACCCTAAACCCTAAACCATCCATTTCCCTAAATACTAATTTGTAATCACCAATCATAAAGAATCAAATCCTCCAAATTTACATATCACTTTAACATGTAATTTATGATTTTAAGTTTGGAGATTTTTATATTTAAAGCATATTTCAAATAATGTTTTCAAGTTAAAACCTCAAATATCAACCGGTTTTTCAATTAACCAGTCGACCGGTTATTTCGAAGCATTTTTTCATACATCTGTAGCATTTCATAACTATTCCGCAGCAAATTTATAACTAGTTTTTGGTTCACTTCATGGTTTAAAGATTTTAATTTTGCAGCAGTTTTTCATAAAAATGCATCTCTTGGCTTTGAAATTTTCTTTCAAACAATAATTCTCGTTTTGATGAGAAGAAATCATTTGAGAGTGTTTGGTAGTAATAATTATTGAGCTAAGTGTTTCAACAAGAACAGGAAAAGGCTTCGGAAAAGAATGTGAACACAAAAACAGAAAGCGAAAATGGAATTGAAGCGCAAAACCGAGAAAGGACAAAATGATCAATGAAAGACGAAATTTGAAGACTCAAGACTCGGGGTAGATAGATCGGGGTGCGATCATTGTAACAAGGTATTTTATGTGTTGGTAAAATCTTATAAGCTTAAGTGATAAAATAACCGAACTCAAAATGAACCAAAATCGAACTCAAAATTCAATTTTTTAATGTGGAAGTCGACTTCTACACAAGGTGCAATCAACTGCTTTAGGACAAAGGTAATGAGCTTGAGAACCTTCCATCGGCAACCGACTCTCATGGTCCGGAAGCTGACTTCTTTTGGCTCAGAAGCCGACTATCCATGTTTCGGAAGTTGACTTCTTAAGTACGAAAGAAAACATAACTTGGACCTCTCCATCGGTAGCCGACTCTCATGGTCTGGCAGCCAACTTCTTATGGATGGGAAGCCGACTCTCCATGTGTGGGAAGTCGACATCTTTAGGACGAAAGAAATCAAGTTTAAGTCTTTCCTTGGGCAGTCGACTCTTGGTGTTTGGGAAGTCAACTCTTAGTATTTGGGAAGCCGACTCTTGGTGTTTGGTTTTAGAATTAAATGTGCTCTTTGTAAAAGATTTGGCATATCCTCTGTATCATTTTTTCAAACATTTTTCAAACGGCTCTTATCCCATCTTCTTGAGTGAAACCCTAATACTTTCATATATATATATAAAGAGATGTGGGTTGAAGATGTGTGGTTCTAGTATGAGAAAGCCATTGAAATTTTCATCTTCTTCTTTCTAGCTCTCCTTGAAAAACCATTGAAAGCAAGAAGTTTAAAGCTTGATTTCCAACTCAAATTCTACAAACTTTCAACTCTAGGTTTGATTTCATGTCTATTCTCTTGAATACACTTATTGAATCCATTCATTAAAGAATATTCATCTAGAGTTTTGTGTCCATCACTAAAAGAACAATTGAGCTTATATTGATTTATCTTCCATAAAAACCTTAGGATTTTTGAGTATTTTTATTCTTGAGTGATACAATTGATTACATACCATTTTTGTGATATTGGACAAGTGAAGCCCAACATTTTCAAGAGTGGATTGTTCTCTTGATTGAGAGACGAGCTTGTGAGCTCGTGTGTAAAGGTTTGTCATTCCACCTGTAAAGGAAGGGGCATAGTGAAAGGATTGGTAAAATCTCAAGAAGGGGTTCTTGAGTCGAGGAGTAGTAGTTACCTAACCTCGAAAAAATCGCGGTGTCAATCTCTCTATCTCTATCTCTTTATTTCAATATCTTGCATGCTATAATAATTTGTGATAATTTAATAGATCAATTAACTTGAATTTGTCATTGAAATATTTACTTGTTTTTTGAAGTAATTGTTATTTCACTATAGCTTGTTTGAATTTCTGAAAAGATTTAAAAGAGATTTTTGAACACCCTATTAACCCCCCTCTAGAGTCAATTAGTGATTAACAATTGGTATCAGAGCTTAATCTCTACTTGTTTTAGACTTAACCGTCCTAGAGAACGATCATGGCTTCAAATTTAGTCATTCACATTGAAGGACAATCTAACAATAGGCCTCTATGATTTGATGGTTCAAACTATAGCTATTGGAAGACTAGAATGATAGATTTTCTTCAAGCTATTGATTACAAAATTTGGCAAGTTATTGTTGATGGACCCTTTACTATAACCAAAATTGTAGATGGAAAAACAATCCCTAAATTGCCTAACGAATGGGATAATGAAGAGTGTATGCTTATGTCTTTTAATGCTAAGGCCAAGGTTAATCTAAATTGTGCCTTAAGCCCAAATGAATTTAATTGTGTTTCTACTTGCTCCATCACTAAAGAAATATGGGATAAACTAGAAATTACCTATGAAGGTACCACTCAAGTGCAAAAATCTAAAATCGATATACTCATGTATGAATATGAATTATTTGTCATGAGGGATGATGAAAATGTCAATTCTATGATGTCTCGTTTTACTAATATTTTGAATGGACTAAAACATCTTAGTAGAATTATTCCTAGATACGATGCGTCACGCCAAGTTCTTAGGAGCCTTCCGATCAAATGGGATGCAAAAGTGACGACAATTAAAGAAGCACATGATCTCAACACCATGAGCCTTGATGAAAAGTTTGGGTATTTTCTCACTTGGGAAATCACCTTAAAATCTCGAGAAGAAGATTCCAAGCCGAGAAAAAGTGTAGCTTTGCAAGCCTCTACTAAAAATGAAGCCAATGAGTCGATTGAAGAAGAGGTAGGTGAAGACATAGCATTGATCACCCAAGAATTCAAGAGATTTCTTCAAAGAAAGAAATCCAATGGTGGTAGATTCAAAACAAGGAATGAGCCAAGAGGCGAGCCTAGCAAGAAGGAGCCTTCAACTTGTTTCAATTGTGGGAAGTCGGGGCACTACAAATCCGATTCCTTCAAGCTCAAAAAGGAGAATGAAAGAAGGCTTAACAAGATGGCTATGAACGCTACATGGGATGATTATGACTCATGTGATTTGGATGAGGAAGAAAATGGCAAGGAAACGGCAAACCTTTGTCTCATGGAAAAGGAAGATGAGGTACATCTAAACTCCCACAATTTAGATAAATCTAAATTGTCGTATGAAGAACTTTTTATCTCTTATAATGAATTACAAGATGCATTCAAAGAGTTGCATGATGAGTTTGAAAAATTAGCTAGCAAACACATGACGCTTAAGAAAGCTAAATCTTCATGTAGCTCAACATGTTCTTCAATAATTTCTTCAAGTATAACGGATGATAAAAATATTGAACTAGAAAAAGAAAATAAAATTTTAAAAAGAACTATAGATGATCAAATAAATGTTTTGGCAAAATTTACAAAAGGTAAAGAAAACCTAAGCATTATGTTAGGAAGTCAAATAATAGCATTTGATAAAAGCGGTTGGGATATGATGTTTTTGACAAAGACGTTATTCTTTTGAAAAAGAGAAAATCTTTAAGGCACGCATTTACAAAACAAACATCTCATGCATCTTCAAATGATCATAAACATGTTACATGTTTTTATTGCAATAAAAAGGGTCATAAGGCAAATGTATGATTTCAAAGAAAAAAGAGAAGAATAACAAAAATAATTTGGGTTCCAAAAGGAACCATTGCATAATTACGTAAAAAGGAGAATGTGATAAAAAAAAATGATTTGGGTTCCAAAAGAAACTATTGCATCTTTATCTAACCTTAGTGGACCCAAAATAAATTGGGTACCAATGAACGTTACTTGATTTTGTTTTGTAGGTATGCTTAAAATCCGCTTCAAAAGATAAATGGTTTCTTGATAGCGGATGCTCTAGGCACATTAGGGGAGACAAATTAAAGTTCATTTCTCTAAAATCATACGAAGAAGGAAACGTCACCTTCGGAGATAACTCTAAAGGAAAATTTGTTGGAATTGGCTCCATCGGTATATCTTCCTCCCTATCTATTGATAATGTGCTTTTAGTTGATGGCTTGATGCATAATTTGTTTAGCATTAGTCAATTATGTGACAAATGTTATGGTGTTATTTTTATATCAAATGATTGCATAGTTGAGAAAGATGAAAAGCAATTGTTCAATGCTAAAAGAAACGGAAATTTGTATACTATGTTACTTTGTGAATTGCATGAACAAGATGTAAAATGTTTTGTCACATCTAGCGAAAATAGTTGGTTATGGCATAGACGCTTAGGACATGCAAGTATGGACCTCGTTCATCGCTTGTTTAAAAATGATTTAGTCAAAGGCCTCCCGAAGACTAAATTTTCAAAAGATAAAGTATGTCGTACGTGTCAAGTAGGCAAGCAAGTAAAGTCCTCCTTCAAGAGAAAGAAAGACATTACCACTTCTAGACTATTAGAGCTATTTCACATGGATCTGTTTGGTTCGGAGAGAATGGCTAGCTTAGCCGGAAAACTCTATGTACTTGTTATAGTCGATGACTACTCTAGATTTACTTAGGTTTACTTTCTTGCACATAAAAATGAAACTCACTCCATTCTTTATAAATTTTATAGAGTCATTCAAAATGAAAAATATTTGAAAATCAATAAAATTAGAAGTAATAGGGGTAGGGAATTTCAAAATCAAGATCTAGAGAAATTATATGATGAACTTGGTGTATCTCATGATCTCTCGGCTCCAAGATCCCCTCAACAAAATAGTGTGGTTGAAAGAAAGAATAGGTCATTGCAAAAAATGGCTAGAACCATGTTAAATGAACACAACCTTTCCCGAAGCCTTTGGGCGGAAGGGGTAAACACCGTTTGTCATGTCATAAATAAAGTTATCATTCAAATAAATTTGGGAAAAACACCTTATGAATTATGGAACGTTCGAAAGCCCAATATTGGGTATTTCAAGGTGTTCGGTTGTAAATGTTGCGTACTAAATGATAAAGATAACTTGGGAAAATTTGACTCCAAATCAGATGAAGCAATTTTCTTAGGTTATTCTTCAAGAAGTAGAACTTTTATAGTCTATAACAAGAGGACCTTAACCATGGTCGAGTCTATTCATGTTGTCTTTAATGAATCTCAACCACTTCCATCACCTAGAGTTGACCTTAATGATGATGAAGTTGTAGGGATTGAGGATAGTTTAAATAACCTCAAGATCTCCAACTCATCATGTAACCAAATGGAAAATAGTGAAGTTGAGAATCAATCTAATGATGACTTAACAAGCTCAATTCCTAAATCTTGGAGGATTGTACACAACTATCATGTTGACCAAGTCATAGGTAATCCTTCACAAGGTATTAGCACAAGATCTCAACTTAGAGACTTATGCAATCACATGGCTTTTGTGTCCCAAATTAAGCCCAAGAAATTCCACGAAGCTCAATGTGATGATTCTTGGATTATGGTCATGCAAGAGGAGCTAAATCAATTTGAACTCAATTAAGTTTGGCATTTAGTTCCTCAACCCGCGCATCAAACTATAATAGGCACAAAATGGGTTTTTGGAAATAAAAAGGATGAAAATGAAGTGATTATTCGAAATAAAGCAAGATTGGAAGCTCAAGGATATAATCAAGAGGAAGGCATTGACTATGATGAGACTTTTGCACCCGTAGCTAGACTAGAAGAAATTAGAATGTTTCTTGCATTTGCATCATCTAGAAATTTTACTCTTTATCAAATGGATGTCAAAAGTGTTTTTCTAAATGGAACTATAGATGAAGAAGTTCTTGTGAGGCAACCATCCGGGTTTGAAAATGAACTTTTTCCAAATCACGTTTACAAATTATCTAAAGCCTTGTATGGTTTGAAGCAAGTCCCTAGAGCTTGGTATGAAAGGCTTAGTGATTTTTTTATTCAAAAGGGTTTTACAAAAGGCAGCGTTGATAATACACTTTTTACAAAAACCGTTAAAAATAATTTGTTGCTTGTCCAAATATATGTTGACGACATTATATTTGGATCAACAAATATTTCTCTTTTCCAAGATTTTGTAACAAGTATGCAAAATGAATTTGAAATGAGTATGATGGATGAGTTGAACTTTTTCTTAGGATTGCAAATCATGCAAAGCTCGGATGGCTTATTTATTAGTCAATCCAAGTACACTAAAGATTTGCTAAAGCGATTTGGTATGGAGGAAGTCAAACATGCCATTACTCTTATGAGTACCTCTATTAAGCTAGACAAAGATGAACATGGTATTTGTGTAAACATTACTAAATATAGAGGCATGATTGGAAGTTTGATTTACTTAACCGCTAGTAGACCGGATATAATGTTTAGTGTGTGCTTATGTGCTCGGTTTCAATCTAATCCTAAAGAATCTCACTTGCTAGCGGTAAAATGTATTTTTTGCTATCTTAGTGGTACAATTAACTTAGGACTTTGGTATCCACGTGGCACTTCACTCGATCTTATTAGCTATTCGGACGCCGATTTTGTGGGATGTAAAGTAGATCGAAAAAGTACAAGCGGCACATGTCATTTTCTAGGACACTCCCTAGTTTCGTGGTCAAGTAAAAAGAAAAATTCTGTTACCTTATCCACGACCGAAGCCGAATACGTTGCGGCCGGTAGTAGTTGTGCTTAAACTCTTTATATTAAGCAACAATTACTTGATTTTGGTCTTGTTTTCGATCATGTGCCTATTAAATGTGATAACACTAGCGCTATTTGCATTTCTAAGAATCCTATTCAACACTCACGCACCAAGCACATTGAGATTAGGCATCATTTCTTATGTGATCACGTTGCTAAAAGCGATGTTGAATTGGTGTTTATCGACACTAAAAATCAACTAGCCGACATTTTCATGAAACCTTTCCTAGACTAACCTTTTTCAAAAATTCGTAGGGAAATTGGAATGGCCATGGATTTTGATGTTCTTGTTTAAATTTTGATGTTTTTGTTTAAATCTTGATGTTTTAGCTTAATCTGGGATTTTCAGAAATCTTCAAAAAATTTCTAAGTGTCAAAGTTTTTCATCAAGTTTCTTTTGACCTATTGCAGTTGACTTCCGCTACATCGGTAGTCGACTTCCGGAGTCCCAGAAGTCAACATCCCAAGGGGTTTCTTAAAGACGATACAGTGTTTCGTCTTCTTCATTATTCCCCCCTTCTTTCATTCCCTCTTACCCATGTTCTTAACCCCATATTTATCACATTCATCCCACCTATTTCCCCTACTCTCCTATTTAAACCCACATTCTTCACCATATCTCACATTCTCTCAATCTATATTCACATATATATATGTATGAATATATAGTTATACACTCACCTTCATCACCGACCATGTTGTTCTTCCTCCTTGCAATAGCCTCTCTCATGGCTCATCCTCGCTCATCCGGGTTCGAATCTCACCGGAAGCGCCCCAGCATTCCCACACCGCCTCCTTCTCCTCCCACTGCCGATGAAGCTGAGGAAGAAGAGGCTCCGGCTCCAAAAGATCTCTCAGAAATTCTTTTGAATGAAAGCCACCGAGCACACTATGAGGCAAGTTTCGTCAATCGGACTGTAGCAACGACGCTGATTGTGAGACGAGCCACTGATGAATTACTCCGACCCTGTGTCTTCACCCTTTTTCAGCAAATGGGTTGGGGATTCTTTGTCTCTCTCGACATTCTTTTCTATCCACGACTTGTGAAAGCATTATACTCTACACTCTGTCAGCTCGGTACCACCGACACTTATAAAGCTACAGTTGTCAATCAACGCTTTCACTTTATTGAAGCCGATTTAAATGAGTGGTTTCATCTTCCTTCGGGTGGGCTTCGTCTCTATGTCAGTAATTTGTGGTACAATGGGCCAAATTTTCAACCACCAGATGCAATAAATGTCATATGTCATACCCCTAGTTCAATCATTCCCACCGCACGTCTTCATTCTCACATGCTCACTCCTGAGGCTCGGATAGCGAATAATGTTATAACGCACACCATTTTGCCCAAATCGAGAAGCCACTCGTTCGTTTCCTTATCAGAAGCTTTTATTATTTTCTGCGTGATCACTGGGTGTCGACTAAATCTCGTCCATATTTTTCGCTACCATATAATGGCCTGCAAGGAAAATGGCACTGCTCACTTGTATTATCCCATTCCGATCTCTGCCATTCTTCTTCGGTTTGGCATTCCTAGCCCCGATGAGGAGGCCTTGCGTGAGAACTTCGAAATTAATGAAGCCATACTCAATAGAATGAAGCTCGACGTTGCCGCAGATGGAACTATCACTCCTCGTGCTCCTTCTCCTCCGCCGCAGCCGCCATTAGATGTCGCTGGTCCATCTAGCTCTGTTCCGCAGGGTGTCGACTCTGAAGCCGATTCACACGACTTAGATTTGAACTTCCCGACTTTGGTGATCGTTCTCAGACTGACCTTCTCAAGGAGATTCTTGCCACTGGCAAGCGCACTGAGAGATTGATGACCCGCCTTGTTGCGGACATTGCCAATCTTCACATCAAGTCTGGACTCCTGCCTTTTGATGATGATAAAGGGGGAGAAAATGATGGAAATAAAGAGGACTTCTGAGGGCATGCTTTTTTTTGGTTTTATTTTAAATGTAGTCTTTTGTTATCTTGTACTAAATTTATATTTTGCAATGTTTTTGCTCTATCCTTGCGCACTAGGGAAACAACATTGTACCTCATTAAAGAATTAATCTTTTAAAATGATGATGATTAATATATTTACTGTGTTATCCGTCAATGAAAAATTAATATGAATCATGTAAAGAATATATTGAGGGGGAGCATCACTTGATACTTCACCATTTCTGAACAAACACAAAATGTTTTGTCATCATAAAAAATGGGGAGATTGTTGGCTTTGAAATTTTCTTTCAAACAATAATTCTTGTTTTGATGATAACAAATCATTTGAGAGTGTTTGGTAGTAATAATTATTGAACTAAGTGTTTCAGAAAGAACAGGAAAAGGCTTCAGAACAGAACGTGAACACAAAACCAAAAAGCGAAAATGGAATTGAAGCGCAAAACTGAGAAAGGACAAACTGATCAACGAAAGGCAAAATTTGAAGACTCAAGACTCGAGGTAGATAGATTGGGGTGCGATCATTGTAACAAGGTATTTTATGTGTTGGTAAAATATTATAAGTTCAAGTGATAAAATAACCGAACTCAAAATGAACCAAAATCGAACTCAAAATTCAGTTTTACAGTGTGGAAGTCAACTTTTACACAAGGTGCAGTCAACTGTTTTAGGACGAAGGTAATGAGCTTGAGACCCTTCCATCGGCAGCCGACTCTCATGGTTCGGCAACCGACTTCTTTTGGCTCTGAAGCCGACTCTCCATATTTCGAAAGTCGACTTCTTAAGGACGAAATAAAACAAAACTTAGACCTCTCCATCGGTAGCCGACTCTCATGGTCTAGCAGCTGACTTCTGATAAGATGACTCTCCATTTGTGGGAAGTCAACTTCTTTAGGATGAAAGAAATCAAGTTTAAGTATTTCCTTAGGCAGTCGACTCTTGGTGTTTGGGAAGTCGACTCTAGGTATTTGGGAAGCCGACTCTTGCTGTTTGGTTTCAGAATTAAATGTGATCTTTGTAAAATATTTGGCTTATCCTCTGTATCATTTTTTCAAACTTTTTCAAACATTTTTCAAACGGCTCTTGTCCCATCTTCTTGAGTGAAACCCTAATACTTTCATATATATATACAAAGAGATGTGGGTTGAAGATGTGTGTATCTAGTGTGAGAAAGCCATTGAAATTTTCATATTCTTCTCTCTAGCTCTCCTTGAAAAACCATTAAAAGCAAGAAACTTAAAGATTGATTTCCAACTCAAATTCTAGAAGCTTTAAACTCTAGGTTTGATTTCGTGTCTATTCTCTTGAACACACTTATTGAATCCATTCATTAGAGAATATTCATCTAGAGTTTTTGGTACATCACTAAAAGAACACTTGAGCATATATTGATTTATCTTCCATAAAAATCTTAGGGTTTTTGAGTGCTTTTGTTCTTGAGTGATACAATTGATTACATACCATTTTTGTGATCTTGGGCAAGTGAAGCCCTACATTTTCAAGAGAGGATTGTTCTCTTGATTGAGAGACGAGCTTGTGAGCTCGTGTGTAAAGGTTTGTCATTCCACCTATGAAGGAAAGGCCATAGTGAAAGGATCAGGAAAAGTCTCAAGAAGGGGCTCTTGAATCGAGGAGTAGGAGTTACCGAACCTCAAAAAAATTGCAGTGTCAATCTTTCTATCTCTATCTCTTTATTTCAATATCTTGCATGATATAATAATTTTTTGATAATTTGATAGATCAATTAACTTTAATTTGCCATTGAAATATTTACTTGTTTCTTGAAGTAATTGTTATTTCACTATAGCTTGTTTGAATTTCCAAAAAGATTTAAAAGTGATTTTTGAACACCCTATTCATCCCCCTTCTAAGGTCAATTAGTGACTAGCAGCTTCATTTTGTAACCATTCCATAGCAAATTTATAATCAATTTTTGTTTCACTTAATGGTTAAGAGATTTAATACCTTAAACCATAGATTTCCCCAAAATTAAACCATACAAAATCAAATTCCAAAATTCAAAAATTATATATTATTCATTAAGTAATTTATGATTAGGATGTGAAATATAGGAACCACAACTTTGGTAGTAAGAGAGGGTAACACACTCAATACCCTAAACCATCTATTTCCCTAAATAGTAATTTTAAAGTACTAATAATAAATAATCAAATCGCAAATTCACATATTATTGATTAAGTAATATTAAATAATCAATGTTGAGATTTTCAAATTAAAAACAAATATAAAATATTTATTCTATTTTGTCAGAAGTGAACTGAAAATCTGTAATTTGAAGTTCATGACATTTGGGAGGGAAGTTTTGCTTTAATGGGGAATACAAAGATTTGAATTAAAGGAATTATTAATTATTGTATGGGATTTGAATTCAATGGATGGCTAGGATTGAATTGATCTGATTAACTTCATCACCACCATCTATAGCCTTATATATAGATCGCACCGTCCAAGCCTAGGGCAAAACATGCCCTAACCATATATCATCTCCTCTCTGCAAAATGGGCAAAACATGCCTAACCAATAATACTCCTCTCTCTCCCTCTCTCTGTATATAGCCCTATATAGGCCACACATGCCCTAACCTTATCTCATCTCTACAAAACTAGGAAAAACATGGCCAGACCATATCTCAACTTTGTCTCTCTATATGCATATAGATCTATGGATGTCTACTCCAAATTGCCTACATTGATGTGGAGATCTGAGGAAAAATAGTTGTCGGCACTAGCTTGAGCACATCTTCAAAAACAAGTCGACCTTCACTCTCGGTAAGTCATTTGTTTCCCTTTCGTTTTCTAGGGTTTTATGAGTCCAAATAGCATGTAATTTACTTGTTTTTTGTAAAGCCCTAGGTTTAATCGTCTGATTTTGCACACTAGTATGGCCTTGAAACAAAAGCTTGTGAAAGAAAGAGGTTGAAAAAATGATTGAAGAAATTTCCCAAATAAATGTACAAGAAGAAGGACCTATAGAAAGTGATGAACAAGAATTGGAGGAAGAGGAAAGGTAATGCATGTGATATCAAACGGAAAATGAAGGCCGAGGAAGATGAAGAATTCAGGAAGTTAAGGGAGGCTAATTGTAGTGAAGGAAGTTAGAAGCACACAAAGATTGTGGATTAGGACATAGGGTTTCGAGGACTTACGAGCTATGAAAGTCGAAAGAGGAATCTTATCCCATTCTGTTAATTATAAGTCCTCTAAACCCTCTGTCCTAAACCAAGGATTTTGAGGACTTATGATTAAGATGATGGGAGAAGATGCCTCTTTTGACTTTCATAGCTCATAAGTCCTCAAAACCCTCTGTCCTAAACCATAGTCTTTGCTTGCTTCTAGCTTCCTTCACCTCAATCAGTTTTTCTCAACTTCCCGAATTCTTCCTCTTCCTCAAAACTCGGCCATCATTTTCCGTTTTCTATCACTTGCATTATCTTTCCAAATATATCTTTCATCTTCCTCCAAGTCTTGTTCATCTCTATCTGCAGCTCCTTTTTCTTGTACATTTTCGGGCAATCATATTTCTTCAATCCCTTTTTTGACCTCCGCATGTCATCCATCATCATTCTGCAAAAACTACAACACCAATCTATGAAGAAGGGCAAGTCGTAATGAAGAGATGGTGTAGTAAAGGGAAATGGAGTCTCTCTCGGGGATTATAGAGATAACAAAAATTTGTAATTAAAAATAAATGATTGTAGAAAGGGAGTTATCAATACGTAATAATTTGCAATTACTAATATGAAAAAAATAGAATACCAAATACACATATATATATAAATATATATTTTTTATATTAAAAAAAAAGTATATTTCAAAGGAGTCGAATTAAAATGGGATTATTATATATTATACACCTTTAGGGAATGTAACACAACATTTCTACATCCACCTACAGTCATAAATTACTTAATGAATAATATGTAATTTTGGAATTTGATTTTGTATGGTTTAGTGCTATAGAAATTAGTTTTTGGTTTAGTGGTAAGAAATTAGTTTTTGGTTTAGCGAACCAAAAACTGTTTATAAATTTGCTACAGAATAGTTATATAATGTTGTGTATGTGTTTAAAAATGTTGGGAATCATATCGGTCGATTGGTTGATTTTAGAAGCCGACTGATATATTTGTGATTTTTACTTGAAAAAAGATTAAAAATATGTTTTAAATTTAAAAATCTCTAAAGTTATAATCATAAATTCCATGTTGGAATGATATGTAAATTTGGGACTTGAGACTTGATATTGTTACCCTTACTTACCACCATACTTGTAGTTCCTACATTTCACTACCATTCATACAATTATGGGAAGTAATAGGAACTCGAATTCACTAAAATGATTTTAAAATCTCTAAACCATTAAGTAAACCAAAAACTGTTTATATATTTGTTACAGAATGTTTATATAATTTTGCGTAATATTTAAAATATATTTTAAATTTAAAAGTCTGTAAATTTATAATCATAAATTATAAGTATATTTTAATTTGGGATTTGATAAAAATATTATTAGTATATTTTAACCAATAATCATAACTGAATCCACAAATTAAATTCTTACACAACTAATGTTAAATAAATAGAATATTATTTAATGATTACCAAAAAAATAACAATAGAATAAATCAATAAAACATGGCAAATAAAAAGGAAGGTAACCCTTAATTCAAAGCACAAATATAAAGCATTCTACCCGAAAACCTAAAGGCGCGATCGATCCAAATATTCCCAAAGGCGCGACTTCTTCAATCGACCGACAGTTTCCTCCAACTGCGTGCGTTCTTCATTTTACATCAACAGAGGTGAACTTCTCTTTTGGTTTTCCATTACCGAAACCCTAGGAACCGTGGTAATAATTTAGAACTGATTATATGATATTGTAAACCCTAGGAATGGATGTTAGTTTGGTGATTATATGATATTGTAAACCTTTAGGCCTATATATTCTTTTTTGTTTGGAAATTGAGAAATGAAATATCCAAATTGTTTCTCTTGTTAAATTCAATGGGGTGTTCTCTTGTTGGCCCTGGTAAATTCACAATTATGTTCTCATACATGCATCTTATTACATATACTAAATCTGTAAATATTATAAAAGTCGATTGTGAATTCCTAAACCACATAATTAAAATGATGGTCAGTTTTAGATTAATTTTGTTCTTCCAACCCTAGGAATTGGGGAACAAATTTAGAACTGAATGATAAAATGGCTTCCACTTCAACACTGATACAACAATTTTGGATGGATAAGGTATTTTATGCGAAATTAAAGAAATAGCTTACTCAGGTGTAAGAGTGCTAGTTTGGTGATTATATGAAATTGTGAACCTTTAGGCCTATCTAGTGTTTTTTGTTTGGAAATTGAGAAATGAAATATCCAAACTTTTCTCCTGCTAAATCTCTAAATATTATAGAACTTGACTGTGAATTTGTAAATAAATTTAAAATGATGGTTAGTTTTAGATTAATTTTCTTCTTCAGTGTGCAGATATATACTTAGGATATACATCATGCCTCGGAGAAATATGGAAAATAAAGAGGACAGAAGTAGGGATGGATCCACAAGTATGGAGATCGATTATGTATACTTTAAGAATGCCGATACGAGTGTATACGAAAGTAGTTACTTACACTATGAAGTGTGTAAGGGAAAAGTACTTTGTAAGAGAATATGTGACGATTTGGGACTCAATACTTACAACTACTTCTCAAATATTGGTTGGGGAGATTTTGTTTCCCTTCAACTCCCATGTTATCCAAAACTTGTGCAGATCTTCTATGCTCATATAGAAGATCAGTCTCCTCGATCAATATTTTCATATGCAAAAGAGGCGGGATTCCATATTATAAAGCGCAAGTTGGGGACTATCCTTGGTATTGTCAAAGGAGACGTTCAATTCTACTCGACCAAAGTTTGGGCGGATGCGTTTGGCTTTGACCCTACGGAAGTTGTTCGGCAGTTGTGTGCAAATCCTACAATGGTTGCTAAAGAAAAATTCTCAACTTCACAGATGATACTCGATGCAAGGTTGCTACACAATATAATTCATTATACTATCATACCTAAAACCGGCAGCAACTCGAATGTATCTCGAATGGATGTCTTCATCATCTGGGGCCTTTTGAATGGAAAGAAACTGGACCTATCACATATCATTTATATGCATATGTTGAAGTGTTGGTCAAAGAGTAAGTTTTTTTACTATGCCATTCTGCTTACAAAGATATTCCAACATGAAGGCGTAGTGTTGGAAGGTGAGGATAGTCATGATGTTTATCATGTCACTGAAGCTTTTGGCACTACCACCCTCAAGCAGATGGGGTTAGAGAGGGTTAATGGCCAATGGATTGCTAAACCAACCAAAGCCACACATAGTGTGCCCGAGGCTTCTCGACATGCCAGTGTTGATGACAAACTTGTAAATGTTGATGCCCACTCTAAACTGTTGCTTAAGATAATTGCAAACGTTGATGCTATAAGTGCCAAAGTTGATGCTGCAAATGCCAAAGCACCTGCTCCAGTGGATGACCAATCTTCACTGTTGCATGAGCTAATTGCAAAAGTACAAGGTTTGAGTGGCAAAGTTGACTCTATCAAACTTATGTAGGAAGAGACGAAAGTCAGGATTGAGGGGCTGGAGTTAAATTTTGCTGAAATACAACGCAATCTAGATTTACCTCAATATTGATGTTTTCTGTTTGTTTAATAGGTTATATGGACACAAGCAGTCATTTTCTGAAGTAACTAATTTTGGGTATTTTGATCATGTGCTCTAATTTTGTATTGGACAAATGTGTGCTCTAATTTTGTAAGCACTTTATGAATCTCTTTTTAAAGTTATGACATATAGATGTTCTGATGTATTAGACTTGTAACAAATCATTTTATTAAATTTTAGTTTCAATTTATATATTAACAAATACAATGTTAGAAAATAGCAACACTAGGGGTTCCAAATGTTAGTATCTGTTATTTCCCAGTCGACTGATATAATGTAACAGTTGACTGCTTGCATGTTTAAACCTTTCTATTTCAAATCTGTGCATTGAAAGTTAGATAAAAGTCGATTGATTTCTGTAAAATAAATCTTCTGATTCACTTCAATAAAGCAGTATTTAACTCCAGTTCATACTAACTAAATGGAATTCAAACACAAATAAATTTCATAGAAGCCAAATGTTAAAGCCGGATCCATTATTACAAAGCTCTAGCATTACAACCTTCCCAATGCAATAAAACTACCACTAAAATAAATTAACAGTTACATAGTACCCAAACTTAGTATTCAACCAAGGAATGTCTCCCATGTTATTTGCATGCGTCTAGATCATATGTTCCTTTATTGAGATCCGGCAATGGCTGCATTCAACAACTTAAAAGTTAACAAAATAGTACTCCATATATCGTGAAATACCAAATATTTATGAATGGGTTATTTGACTTACCCATCCGAAAAGATTTTTTCTAGCCGACTCTCTTGGAGGAGTATCATTTTTCTCTAAACCACTCCCCAGTAAATATTTTAAAGAACTTGTATATTAGGCCTTCATTTGTGACATTTTGTTATCAATTTTAAAACAAATATAATAGTTAGGCACCGACCGGGTTAAAAGTCAAATGGCTTTGGGACATTGGAGTGTGCAAGTTGGGCTGTGGTAAATCTATCGTTGACATTGACTAGGTAAAACTCCAACCGAAGCTGCTTAAGGGCGTACTCGATGTTCCGGTCGACATCGGTTGCTTTTTACGACCTTCAGAGCCCTAAACAAAATACGAAAGCATATATTAGTTGGGAAATGAATTAGAATACCCTAAATTCTATATATGAAAAGTTTACTCACATTATTGTTCACGCCAGAGGATTTTGCATGAGCTTTTTTCTTCCGTGCTGAGCCAGCCTCATACCCTGGCTTCTCTCTACGTTTTCTCTGTCCTCGCCAAGCATTCTTCTTTTTCAAACCAGCAGGGTTTCTGTTTTGTTCATCGACAGAATTTCCTTCATTTGAAGTTGGGGCATTCGGTGTATTTTTTCCTTTATCTACAACACTAAGCATGTCCTCAAAGTTTTTCACGACTAAAAGGTAATCCTTCTCACTCCCCGCTGCAACAACATTTAGCCGACTCGCTAGATGACATTACCTTTTGTAGCGAACAACGTCTTGCACATTTAGATCCTCTTCGATTACATTGCCAAGGATGTCATGCACTGTTTCATCTTTAGCATGTCGCGTCCATCGTTTATAAACGTATTCCTTCAGAATTTCAATTGCATGCAAGACCTCTCTTAAAATCTTTATCACATGACAACATGGAACTCCTTCCATTTCAAACTTCCCACACTCATAAATTAAATGGTTAGTTGTTTTAATCCTCCTTACACATCGTTTTGATCGATGCCCTTCAACAACGACAACAGTATATTTCAACTCTCCACCTTCATCGATAATGTCCTCGCCGATAAACACATTGACCGACCTTAGAATTTGCTTTTGAAATTGCTCAAATATTGGCCTAGTGAATATGTTTCCAGCTTGCACTATCATCGGGGAGCTTAATTGTATCCTCGGCAACTTATTACACAAATCGAAATCAGCATGTTTTTCGTTGTGACGTAAGTGGCTTACCAATCTCTCAAAGTGCTTAAAAATTTAGGAATGTAGAGATCCGATCTCATGAAACATTTCACATGAGAATTAAAACTTTCATTGAGTTGTGTGGTTCTCATACCAGCACACCAATGATGCTTCACATAAGCCTTTGCCCATTTTCCCTTTAGTTCAAACAAATCCAATAACCATTTATTCTCCTTAACATCAAACTCTGCCAACATGTCCTTCCACTGGGATAAAAACAACTTTTCGTCATCAACACACTTCATGAATTGGAACAAAACACTTTTAATACCAACATCATCGCGAACCACATGCCCAATATGCTTCAAAGCATTATGCAAGATGTGTCATATACACAAATAGTGTTTTATGTCGGGCATCACAATCTCCAAAGCTTTGCTCATCGTGGGATCTTGGTCGGTCAGAATTGTCTTCAGGGCTTTCATACCCATTGTTGCTAAAAAGGTCTCGAATAACTAAATAAATGACTCTGTTGTCTCATCATACATCAACGCACCCCCGAATATCACCGTTTCTCTATGGTGATTCAAGCTAACAAAAACTGCAAATGGCCGGTGAGAATTATTGACTTTATATGTCGTGTCGAAGTGACAACATCACCAAACAAAGTATAGTCTATTTTCATTCGGGCGTCCGCCCAAAATATGTTAGCCATCAAGTTATCACTGTCAAGTTGAGTGTCATAAAAGAAAAATGGGTTGTTAATAAGCTGGGTCTTAAAATAACTCAATATGCACGTTGCCTCCCCAAATTGTTGCTGCTTCTGTCTCCTTGTTCTCAATAAATTCATAACACCCAATCTTGTAAATCCCAAAGCATCGGTTGTGCCAGCTTCTTTCTCCATAAGATCATATGATGGACCGACACGTATTCCAGTGTCTTCTGCCAATTCAATCTCATAAACTTGTGCTCTAGCAATTCTTCGCTGAGATCGCAAGAACTCTGTACAGTCGGCCTTGACCAATTCGTGATTGTGTGCTTCAATAAATTCGTCTACCATCACATGTTCATTCACTCTATCATAAGTTACATGATTGAAGCAGGACACTCTGTCATGGTCTCTGCCCTATGTTGTTTAACCATGCAATCGCTCGTCTTTCGGTCTCTTACCCTGCTTGCAATAAACAAGTGTCGCAGTAGTGACGTGCCCAACCCCCCTGAATCTATTGGTATTAGCTTTTCTTACCCCAAATCCAAATACTCGCCCATATACATTGTAAAAGTTGTAAAATATTTCATAATTTGGAAACACCATACCAATCCGGGGTTTCAAATCCATTTCGGAATCACCATCGATCTTCCAAAAAAAATGGATGATATTATTTCAGTATATCCTTCAAGACATCAGGGGAATTCAAATATTCAATGTAGGTGGATATTCAAAGCAAAATCTCTAAACCATTAAGTGATAAAAAAAAAACTAGTTATAAATTTGTTGTAGAATAGTTATATAATGTTGCGTTTATGTTTATAAATGTTGGGAATCATACCTTAAATAACCAATCGACTGGTGGATTGTAGAAGCTGACTGATATATTTTTGTTTTTAACTTTAAAAAATATTTTATATATATTTTGCATTTAAAAGTCTCTAAACTTATAATCATAAATTACATGTTGGAATGCTATGAAAATTTGGAAATTGATTACAAGAAAACTATTAGTGACATTTTTTACCAAAATTACAAGAAACTAACTATCAGTCGACTGATGTCTGTAAAGGAGTCAAACTATCAGTCGACTGGAACGTAAATATAAAAAATAAAAAATAAAAACAACTTCAAAGTACTTTAATACATCAAATTTCAACAGCATTCAAGAGCTTGATAGCGAAAAACACTTGAACCTGTAGAAACTCTATTTTTATTTGTCAGCTCTAGTTTTTCCCAAAACCCTAAAAAATATAATTTTGAAAAACCTAAAAGAACTTCAGAATACTTTAATCCAATAAAGTTCAACATGATTCAGATGCATTATTCAATAACGAAAACTGAAAATACTTTGTACCTGTAAAAAATTCTTCTTCTTCAGATTTCTAAGAGGAGGAACATGAAAGGTATGGAGATATGAGCTTTTTTAGGGATTTCTTCTTCACATTTCTGAGATGAAGAAGGATCGACGGATGCTAGATGTTGCTTGGAGAGAGTTTAGGGCACAGGAACTGAGATGCACAGGATCGAGCCTTGGATTATGTGATTTGGGGGGAAAAGTTTCAAGTTTCGTGCTAAAGAAAAGGAATACACAGATAATAGATGTCGTTTTGGTTATAAAATTGTTGAAGTCTGCGGCAATTATTGTAGACGATCCGAACCCTTCCTATTGTACCATGTTCAAATAATAGTACAAAATAACAATAATAATAATAATAATATATATTAGCCTTTTACTAATGACAAATGACTATCTCGTCCATTGAAATGTAAGACCCTACATTGATTTATTGAACAATGTCTATGGTACCATTTTATTCTGAAACTAGTTGTCCTCCATATCTTCCCTAATAGTAAATACTAATAGTACCCCATGATGTACGCAGACGACTTGACTCAAAAGCATTGTTTATCGGGTTAATTTCATTTACATTCCTTGAACTATGTTAAAATATTAATTTCACCCCCCACTTATGCATAAATGCATTTATACCCCCTAATTAAGAAAAAGGCACTCATTTACACCCCTTGACCAATTTTAGAGATTGTCTTTGACTAAAATAACTTTAATGCCCCTTGTCAAACACTCATATTTCCAAATATAAGGTTGTCTAGAAGAGGAATAACTTGGATATCTTAACCTTATAACCAAACACCCATCTTCCATCTCCTTCAACCCCTAACCCTAATTTTCAACCAACCCATCTTTACAATCATATACCACCATCACCACCCAAGCTTCTACCCAACCACCATCCTCCACCTTACACCACCACCAAGCCGCCCCACTACCCATACTATATCCACTGCCTCGCACCACCGCCTTACACCACCTGCCTCCCTACCCAACCACCACCCACCTCTTCCTCGTCGCCGCCGGCCACCATGGCCGGATAGATTTCCTTGATCGCCAGTCAAAAACCCACCGTCTCACACCACCGTTTCTGTAGATGTATTCTTCTATATATATATATATATAGCTCTATACGTAAAAATCTATTTATATCTATATATATACACATATATACCTATATACTATATATAAGTGTATATTAAAACATGTTTTGAGTAAAATGTTTCTTCAAAATTGGTTTAAGAAATGGAGCTAATAGGGGATTTTTATTTATTTTTTTTGTAATTTTATAATTTTAAATATAAGAAAATGTGGTCGCTTCAAAATAGGCACATGTATATATCTCTCTCTTTATATATATGGATATATCTATATAAGTGTATATATATACATATGGATATATCTATATATTATTAATTTATATAAATTATAATATATTAAAAATATGTTATAATTGATTGAATTTATATAAAAATATATTAATTTATATAAATTATAATATATTTAATTTAAGTAAATAAAGTATTTTTATATTTTATTTTAAATATACAAATTTATATATTTATACAATAATAATAAAATTAAAATTACAATTTACAAGTTAATATTTTCGTTTACATAAAAAATTAAAAATAATATGATTTATGACAAAAATTTCTATTTATGTGTGTAATTTAGTGTTTTTTTGTGGATTTAAATATTTTGTACTTTGATTTTAAATAAAATATATATATTTTATTTTGTGAAGTGTGTCTAATATTATTTATTGAAAATATGTAGTAGTAAAGTAAAATATATTTGAAGAGCAAAATAAAAAATAAAAACTTTTGTTGGTTTACAAGTTTGATAAATATAAATATTTAAAAAATAAAATAAATGTAAATGTAAATAATAAAAAATTATGTTAGTTTACAAATTTGATAAATATAAATATAAATATTTTAAAACTAAATACTTGTGTTAGTCAAATATGTGAATATTGTTTTTTGTTTTTGTTAATTTCATTTACACACCTTGAATTTTAAATAATATAGCTTTTTTCTAAATTAAGTGGTCAAATTGATATATATTAAAGTAGGGATAGGGGTCAAGGGTAGATTAGGCATTTCACACAGTTTTATGTCTAAAAAAGTGCCAAAAGTACATGAGGGGTGTAAGTGAGTGCATTTTTCTTAATTAGGGGGTGTAAATGCATTTATGCATAAGTAAAGAGGTCAAATTATTGTTTTGATATAGTTCATGGGTGTAGATGAAATTAACCCTTGTTTATATATATATTGTGGGATGGATGGTGCATATGTCTTTCAACTTTTTAAGTCTCCTGTACTGATAATATTAATATTGTACAAGGCAAGTATGATTCTTCTATAAAACCACCTTTGGTGTTTGCTTATGAATCATCAAAACGGTGGTGACAAGAAAGTAAATTAAATTTTAGCTAAAATGGGTTCACCGTTGCCTCTATTTACCTTGTTGCGCATAAACTTTCTTTTCCTTGCAACTTTGCTCGGTTTCGTTGTCACTAACACTTACTCTGCAGGCCTTCAGCCACTCTGCCATGATGATGAGAGCAGCAAAGCTTCTCTGTGAGCAACTTTGCTTCTTACAATCCTTTAGCATCATGGAAGCTTCAAGGGAATGGTAGTACTGGTGACTGCTGCTCATGGGATAGCGTTACATACAATGCACGGACTGGCCGTGTGATTGGCCTTGACCTCGATAGTAGCCTTCTATCTAGTACTATCAACTCAAGCAGCAGACTCTTCCGCCTTGTTCACCTTCAAAGACTCAATCTTGCGGAAAATGACTTCTTGGGGTCAATACCTTCTTCAATTGGTCATCTTGCACAAGTCCGTCATTTGGACCTTTTCAACAACACATTATCAGGAGAAGTGCCGAAATCAATTGGATACCTTCAACAGTTGCAATATCTGGACCTTTCTTATAACACACTTACTGGTCAGATACCTTCTTCCATTGGTAATCTTACATAGTTGCAACAACTTGGCCTTTCTTCCAACGCACTTACTGGTCAGGTACCTTCTTCCATTGGTAATCTAATACAGTTGTAATATCTGCACCTTTCTTACAACACACTTATTGGTCAGATACCTTCTTCCATTGCTAATCTAACACAGTTGCAATATCTGGTCTTTTATTCGAACACACTTACTGGTCAGATACCTTCTTCCATTGGTAATCTAACACAGTTGCAACAACTTGACCTTTTTTCCAATTTATTGCATGGCCCAATTCCGGAGTCAATCTCTCAACTTGTCAATATAGAATTTCTTTACTTCAATCGAAATAACTTGACCGAAACAGTGGAGCTAGATGTGTTTCTTACTATGGAAAATCTAAATTAGCTTAGGCTCTCCAATAACCAACTAACATTGCTCACCAGTAGATCTACCGGTGTGACTTTTCCCAAGTTTGGCCTCATAGATTTGAACTCGTGCAACTTAACTGAGTTCCCAGATTTCTTGAAAAGTCAAGATGAGTTACGATTCTCCTCAGCAAGAACAAAATTCAAAGCCTCTTGCCTGCATGGATATGGAACATGACAAACCTCTATACCATTGATCTTTCTCGTAACTCAATAACTGGATTTCACCCTCATCCATTAGTCTTTCCACGGGACAGACTAAACTAATAGACCTTAGTTCTAACATGTTGCAAGGATCACTCCCAATCCCACCATCATCCACCAGGGTGTATAATTTCGCAAACAATAAATTAACTGGGGAGATTATACCACTAATCTGCAATGCCAGCTTTCTTAAGGTCCTGGATTTATCTTATAACAACCTGAGTGGCTTCATTCCCCAATGCTTAGGTCGATTTTCAGATTCATTCCTCAAACATACAAGAATGGAACCCAACTAAATATCATCAACTTTAGTCAAAACCAATTGCAAGGGCCAGTGCTGAGATCATTAGTCAATTGCTCAGTTCTAGTGAGTCTTGATTTTGGGAACAATCAGATCAATGATAATTTTCCATTTTGGCTTGAAGCACTCCCTGAATTGAAGGTTCTCATTATGCGATTCAATAGATTTCACGGTGCAATGTGGAACCACAACTCCAGTTTCGCTTTCCCTAAGCTGCACGTTCTTGACATCTCTCACAATAGTTTCACTCGTAAGTTACCCTCCGATTACTTTGAGACATGGAAAGCCGTGAATATTCATACTTTGAAATGTCAATTTTACCCTCGAAATGACTGTTTTATCCTTGGTGAAAGAGGGATACTTTAACTTTTTGTTTTGGTCAATGTTGTCCGATACGGTTTTCCAAAATTCATATCTCTCGCGTCGTGGCCTTGAATTCAGTCCCGTTTGTTTCCATGGTTTGAAATATGTCCAAATATGTGGGATAAAGTTTGAAATTATATTTTTTTCCTTGAAATGACCATTTTATCCTTAGGCGAACATATGACCTTGAAGTGGTTAGTTTGATGAATTGTTTAGTCCCTTTCACTTCCTTTTAGTTTTCGGCAACCTTTGTGACTTCCCTTTGGTTGAATTGATTATTTCACCCCTGTATTGGGTGTACGGATGGTAGGGAGTGACATGTGAGGTGATTAGTAGTATGGTTTGATACTGATTGGAGGTTTTAGAGCTCGGTATGCTCGTGATCTAGGAAGTGTGATTGTTATCCTTCCTGGAGTGTTATGAATAGGAGTGTTTCTCTCGTATTTTGGTGATAGGTGTTGTGTGGATTGTCAGTGTTGGAATGGTGGGTACTATTCATAGTGATCCCTGATGTGGTCTGTATTATGTGGCTTGTATTGGATGTATGTCTCTCTCTATATATATACATACGCATATATATTTATATATATAGGGGTGCGTTTATTATATGTTGTTATGTTATGGTTTCACTACGTGTTAGATGCCCTATTTGTTGATGCATGGTGGGGGACTAGAGGGATGTGTTTCCGGGGTCTCATATTGGCGTGAGTGCCATGTGGAACGTTTGACCGACCTAGGATAGATGCATGTACATGGGTTGATTCGCACTAAACTTGGACGATCGGAGGATGTGACAGTTACGATTCCTTTTTCCTACGGGGATTTGTTGAGCTCACCCCGACGTTATTTTAGCCTAGTGTCCCACACCAGTTTATGGAAAATGTTATGGCTATGGACAGCATGCGGTGCAACGCCACCTTTATTTTGTTTCCTTGTTGTAGGTTTTGGATTTGTGCAAAGGGATACGGATGACGTTGCGGGATTGGGACGTCTTCATCTAGTGTTGTTCCTATTAGCTTTTCCCTTTGCTAGCCCCTTTACATGGGGATTGTTATTGTATTTCTTGGGAGTCAGTCTGTTGACATATCTCTTTCTTGTATTTGGTATCATTGCATCATTGTAGAGATGTATTCTTTCGGCACCTCGATGTGCCTTGTGTATCATTTGGTTTAGCTTCCGCTTGGTTATGTATGGAATTATTGTTATTAATAATATTCCATTCGTTTTATTGTTATTTATGATCTTAGTTGGTCACTCTTTGTATGGATCACACCCCGGATTTCTCGGATGTCCTGGTTCGGGAGTCTTTGGAATTTAGGGGCGTGACATGTTCTCTATCGATAATTGTACTTCTCACAGTATGTCTAGTTGACATGCCAAGTAATTGTCAGGTGGTTTATCTACCGGTTGAGGTACTAATCTTGATACCAATTTATCAAGATCATTTATTACGAAACACTCTCCATTATCTGCTAATTGATAACCAGACTCAAAAATATTCTTCTGAACCTTCATATTTCCAAAAGATAGGTCCATAACCCCAGTTATACAGTTTATACATGCATTAGTAGTTGCTAAGAAGGGTCTACCTAGGATTACAAGTATTTGCTTAGTAGGATCGTAAACATGTTCGGTATCTAAGACAATAAAGTCTACAAGAAAGTAGAATTTATCGATTTGAACAATGACGTCCTCTATTATTCCTCTAGGTTGTTTCGTTGATCTATCAGCGAGTTGTAAGACAACACATGTGGGAGTTAACTCTGCTAAGCCTAATTGTTGATAAACTGATTAAGGTAGTAAATTTACATTAGCACCTAAATCAATAAGAGTTTTCCTAATTTCTTGAACTTCTATTATGCACGAAATAGTTGGGGCTCCAGGATCATTATATTTTGGAAGAGTAGTGCTTGATATTATCGAACTCACATGATTGGTTAATACTATTTTCTTAGCGATGTGAGTTAGGTTATTTCTTTTCTGCATACATAGATCTTTTAAGAATTTAGCATAATCAGGAGTTTATTTTATAGCATCAAGGAGAGGAAGACTAATTTTTACTTGTTGGAAACTATCAAACATTTCTTGAATCTTTTCTCCTTGTTTACCGTAAGGAACATGGTCTCTTAAGCATTGTGGAAATGGTGTTTTTGGTTCATAACTTGTTTCTCCAGTTTCTTTTGGTGGTGTATTATTCTGTGTTTCGTTAACAAGTTCTTCTCTTTTCTTAGAGATTAATTCGTTCTCCTTATTGAACACAAATTCTTTCTCTTTTTCAAGATTAATTTCTTCGTTAGTATTTTGTTTATTCGTCCTCTCTTCAAATTGTTCATTAGCCTTATTATCTGTCACTTTTCCGCTTCTAAGGATGGTTATTGCTTGAATAGTTTCAATGGCTGGTTCTCCTACAGGAATTACATGCTCTATCATATGTTGCCCCTTAGGGTTAATTATAGGTTGAGTTGGTAGCTTTTCTTCTTCCCTTCTATTCATAGAATTGGCTATTTTCCCAATTTGGGTTTCTAGTTTAGAAATAGATTGGAAATGTGTATGTAGGAGTTGGGTAGCATTTTTGAATTCGTTTAGGATACTCCTGATTTCTTGTTCAAAACCAGGTGGCCTTGTAGGTTGTGTATTATTTGGGTTTCTAAAAGGTGGCTTATTAGGATTTTTATTAATTGGACGAAATTGATTTGATTATTGAGGAGGGTTTTTATTGAATGGACGGAATTGGTTAGGTGGTTGATTAGGATTTTGGTTAAATGTATTATTCTGAGTTTTATATGAGAAATTAGGATGATTTCGCCAACCCGGATTATAAGTATTTGAGAAAGGATCATTATTTGGATTGGTGAAGGTAACATTAACATCCTCAATAATAAACTCAGACTCTTGTTGTATCTAAGGACAGCTATTGGCAAAGTGTGAAGGATTAGCTCACACTGAACAAACTTCTTGGGTAATAGGATTCACTTGGGTATTTCTCATTAATAGATCAAACTTTTTATTTAGCTCGTCTACTTTTGATGTTACTTCATACATCTAACTAACTTCAAATGCATTATCTGTTCTTTTAAGATTAGAAAGAATAGTTCGTGGGGCTCTAATGTCAAGCATATTTTGACTTGAATCTTCACTAAGATTTTTAAAAATATTTCATAGAAAGTCTACGGGTTTCTGTGTAAAGGTTCCTCTACAAGCTGCATCAACAGTATTTTTATGACCTTCTCTTAGTCCTATATAGAAACTACGGACCAACTCGTGAGTTGAGAATCCGTGGTGAGGGCATTTTCGTAATATTTCGTTATATCGCTCCCAAGTTTCATAGAATTGCTCATCAGGTAATTGAGAAAACATTAAAATTACTCTTCTGGTCTCTTGAGTTTTTCGTACAGGGAAGAATTTATGTAAAAGCTCATTTTGAAGCTTTTTCCAATTAGTTTTAATTTTCATTGGTATGGTCTTGTACCATACTTTAGCTTTATCTTTTAAAGAATGAGAGAATAGTCGAGTTTTAAATTCATCATCAGTTTGTCCTCTCATGTGTATGGTAGAACAGACCTCTAAAAATTCATTTATATACTGATAAGGGTCTTCTTGAGCATTTTCATGAAATTTAGATAGCATATTAATTATGGTAGGTTTAATTTCAAAGTGTTCCGCTCCATCGGGTAGTGAGATTTCTAAAGGAGATGTATAATCTTAAGGTGTATAGAAATCATTAAAAACCGCAGCAAGAGCCACTATTATGTTATCTCCCATATTTATATTATTTAATAAATTCTTTCTTCTATTTAGTTGATACGTTCGATCAATTTCAGGATCAAATGCCTCAAGTGGACTATTAATTGAACGACGTCCAAGCATAAACAATAAACAATGATATTAAATAAAATAATAAGCTGCAATAAATGAATAATGCAACAATAATATATATTTAAATAAATATTATTTATTTATTATTATTTATTATTATTATTATTATTAGTAATAAGCTAGATAAGTTATGCAAGTCTGTATATATTTTTATTTTAGAAAAAGATTAGATTTTTATTTTTTTTCTCATACTGTTGTGATGTGATTAAACTGTATCTTTTATGTCTATGTTTATTTTTGTACGAATAGAAGTAGTCCTATCGATCATAAAGCCAACCAAATGATCGTGATGATTACCAATCGATCAAAAGATTGTGCGAACGATCATTGGAACTTACCGAATGATCGCTGATGAAGCCGATCAATCGGGCACTAGAGTCCATGAGTTTTCTGGAAATCTACAATTTCGACAGTAGCTTTTCTGCAAAAAGAAAAGTGCCAAAAATTAAAAAGAAAAACTAAAATTGATACAATAATTCAAAAAACTTCAATATAACAATCTGAAATATCCGTTTGATCCCCGGCAACGGCGCCAAAAAATTGTGATTGGTTCCAGACGTGTGAAAATAAAAGTGTTTAAAATAAGGAATTAGCACGATCTAGTTTTCACCTCTCAGTCGCAAGTACGCGAGTAGTATATAGTATAGTTGGGTAGAGAGGGTATCGAACCACAGAGATCAGAGTCGTATTTCAAATAATTATAAAGAAACAAATTAAATTATATTTTATAAAAATTGTTTGATTGGTTTGTTTGATTAAACTACTAAAAATAAAAAGATAATTGTTTTTGGTTTCACTCAAAATAAACAAGTCTAGGGTTTTGTTCCAACTCCACCACTAACCTTGTAATGTATTCTTTTAATTATTCTATTGCAAGAGGGCGATACAGCTTATATGAATCAGATTAGTAATGCTACAAGCAATTGCCTAATCCCAAAATAAATGCAATCGGTCTGATTCGCTACAATCCATCTGCGGACTATTGTGTGTATCTATACTACAACTACTCCTAAAACATTAAATTAAAAACACACTAATAATCATCTTCTCTAAGCATGGACTATGTAAACCTAAGACTTTATCAATCCCAATAAGTACCATTATGTAGAAACTATTATTAAATCACGGCGGTTTTTACTCCTAATGATAAAACAAAGTTGTTCAAGATAAATCATTAATTCAATATCAGCTTAAGAAGATAATTAATAAATAAATATTATTTAGGTTATTTGTTTGGTCTTTCACTACATAATCATCATATAAGTGTTCTTCAACTTCCCCTCTTTGCAATAAAAATAAATAAAAGTCTACATTACTCGGCTAGGGTTTCGTTGGAAACCCTAGATACCGACTAGCCGCTCATGGAAAGAGGAGACTCCATTGTTGATGTAGCCACCATCTTCATGATTGGATGGTTGGTTCTTAAGTTATTGAGGAAGAGAGTATCTCTCAAAGAGAGACTTTTTATGAACTATAAAAGAGATATTTTGAATATATCAAAGATTCCCCAAAAGATATATTCTCTTCATGAATTCCACCCGTATTTATAGACAAAAGTTGGTGCAGATATGACATGTTTTTTGCTTGCACTCCAAGAGAACTTGGGGACTAAGTAATGTTGATGAATGGACGATTCTGCCCCTTGATATTCTTGTACACAAAGTCAAAATTCTGCAGTATAGGTTCGCACATATTCTAAGGTGGTTGTGGCCGATCGATCGCAGGTTCCACCGATCAATCGGTGGTTACTGAATTTTAATATTTATTTACTCTGTGAATTTGTGCTTTAGCCACTTATACTCTGTTTCACTAACTTGTACCTTGAGTGCATTTATCTTCTAAGTGTTACTCCGGATCAGGCATAATTGCTAAAAACCCGAAATTAACTCATATTTGCGTTAAGCCCTTAAAACATGCTTAAACACACAACTTGTATAAAAATATCAAATTAATAGAATAAAGAGACTAACAATGATATATTAACGCCCAAAATATCAATTATTCTGGTCTTATCAATTTTTATGACAATTTTGTAGAATCGTAATATTCTACTTACGATTCTACGAATTGCGATTCTACGGACCCAAAACGATCCTACCTAGATTCCCGATTTTGATAGCCTTGCATTTTTCAAGGAATGGAAGAGGTCAAAAAGGGAGAAGATATTATTTTATTATTATTATTATTTAAGAAGAGAATGATAAAATAAAACAGAAAGAAGAAAAGAATGATAAAGTGAAAGTAAAAAAATAAAAATAAAAAATAAATTGAAAAACCAAAGTCCTAATAACTTAACGGTACTAGGTCCAAACTCAGTGAAATGAAAATAGAGAAATGTGTGTCATTCCGCGCTAGTGGTTAAATGTCACAAGTGGTTTATGATGGCCAGAATCGACTAGTCGTGGTGCATGCTAATTAACATATAACAATTAGGCGGGAAAAAATAAAATAAGAAATAAATACTAATAATTAGGGATGTGAAACAAATAAACTCGAGTGCCCTAAATTTTATAATTTCAAGATTCAAAAAGTATGATATCATTGATATGTGTATGTAAAGCGATGACTCGCGAAAAGGGTAATCCGTGAGCATTGGTTTATTTTGGGAGATTGGCCCAAGGATTTATTTATTTGGGAAAATGGCTCAAGGTTTGGTTTATTTGGGAATCTGACCCAAATAAAGGATTATCTGGGAAAAATGCCTAAATAAGGTTTATACGCGAGAGCTTGCATTATACAGAGGGAGGTATGAGGGACAGATGTGTTTATAGCTCACATCTGAACTCATAGCCCTATATGTTGCTCGCGTAGGGAGTACTATTCGGAAATTTGGGGAAAATGTTTGGGATATGTAAATAGTGGGTCGCGACCCTATTTACACCATTCTAAGCAAAAAAAGTACCTTAGAGAGGCTGATAGTACTCAGGGGGTCATGAAAAGGTATGCATGCAAAAGGTCATGATCCAGGAAAGCTATAACATCATGGTTCCTTGGCTAAGGAAAAATCAGATCCGCGATGAAACGGCGCGGATCACAGGGCATGGGTACAGTATGATCCGCTCAAGGGATCACGCGAATTGGTATCACATAGTCAAGGTCGCGAGATGATACTGTGCAAGGTATTTATGGCGCGGATTGGTATTTCAGGATCCATGTTGCGAGAAAAGTGCTGACGTGGCAAAGACAATCCGCGAGGGTCTACTGGACACTTACGTCTATAAATAGAAAGCAATAGCTCACTTTGGAGGACTTTTTTGGAGACTAAGGGAGAGAAATTTATAGAGAGAGAGTATTTGGCAATCAGTTGCAACTATTATTTTCTCTTCCATTTCCCTTTTATTTCTATGTAAAGTAATTAAAAGCAATAAATACATAGGCATCATTATTGGATTGACTCACTTGTGTGAAAACTATCTCTAAGATCATTTAAATGGAACCCAACAGTGTATTCATTAATTTCAAAGGTGTTTACAAAGAGGAGATTTGGATCAAGTAGTATCTCTATCTGCACTACTCTTAATAAGAAAGAGATGAAGAAGACAAAGTTGTTACACATAATTTTTTTCTTCCTTCGGCACAGTGACTTGGGGTGTGGTGAAAATTTCTCTTATCTGCAAGATGAGCTGTCATTGTCTCCACAATAATAACAATGTCAATGTATACTCTAGAGTTTGTTTTTCGTAGTGCAAAGTGATTTAATAATTATTCGCTATGAAGCATGGCACGGACACAAAATATGGCACGAAACAACAATTTCTATAAAATACAAGACAAGATACGTGTGGGACATATCTACAAAATATATATTAGTTTATATATATATACAGTACATTGCGCAAATACTTCAACTCATCACTTAAACCATGACAACCAAAATACTGTTTTTTTAAAAAAACACATAGTCAAGTTAAAGAAAATATCTAGCATGATCAACATTTTTCGGTCCTTACATTAAAATCAGAAGTTTCTAAAAAACTTATAACATGTTAATTCTTCGTTCTTGATAACATAATAAATTTTGGTAGAAAAAAATTTATAAGTTTACATTTCCTACTCGATGACATAAAAATCATAAGTTTAAAATAAAAAAACCTATAATATTCTTACTTGGGCTAGGGAACTACAAAACAGTTTTACCTTTTTATTTTTTAAGTTTTTAGTTAATTGTTCAAAATTACACTTAGGATGCGTTTGGAAAGCCTGTTTTTTGTATTTGTTTTCTGTCTTCAAATATAAAAACTGTTTTTGTATTTGTCTTTGTTTTTTTCAGCAAAAAACTAAAAACAAAAAAGCGTTTGGATGAAAATTTGTATTGAAAAATAAAATGGTATTAGTGGACGGCGGTGATAGCCGGCGGTGACCGGCGGCGGGGGGGGCGGTGGTGGTGGGTGACTGGCGGCGGGCGGAGGCGGTGGCGGCGGCGACCGGTGGCGGGGGGTGGTGGTGGTTGGTGGCGGCGGAGGTGGTACCCTAAGCAGTGAAAAAACTCAAAAAAACAACTAAAAGTTGTATTTGGTGTTTTCACCACTTTTACACACTATTCACAGAAAACAGTTTTCTTGGGAAAAAAAAAGTGAACAGTAAACGCGTTTGTCAAACGTGTTTTTTTTTTAACTGGGTGAACAGTAAAAAAACAAAAACTGTTTTCTCCATATCCAAACGGGCCCTTAATAAAAAAAAAACCTATAGTTTCCAAATTGTTCAGTTAAACCCATTTGGTTTCAAAAACCCCACTATAGTTTCCAATTTAATGAAATACCCCTTGCTCTCTATAAGATTACGAAAATACCCTCCAAAACTCTAATTTAAATCCCAATTAAATTCTAGTTTCTTCCATTTATCTCAATTAAACTCTAATTCCTTCCATTTATCACTAACCCACTTTTTCTCACTCATTTACTCCAAAACTCTATTTTCTTCCATTTATCACAAACTCACTTTCAATATAAATCTCAATTTTAACCCAATTGAACTCTAATTTCTTCCATTTATCACAAACCCACTTTCAATTTAAATCTCAATTTCAACTCTAATTCCTTCCATTTATCACAAACTCACTTTCAATTTAACCCATTTACTCCAAAACTCTAATTCTTTTCATTTATCCCAAACCCAATTGTTGGCTTTGAAATTCCAGTTCAATCAATAACTCTTATTTTGATATTAACAAAACATTCAAAACTGTGTTTGGTACTAATATGACTTTGAGCTAAGTGTTTCAGCAAGTACAAGTAAATATTTCGGAAAGATCATTAATACCAAAAAGCGACAAGAGATAAGGAAACTCATGCACATACTCCAAGAAGGACAAAAAGGACAAAGAAAGTACAAAAGCTGGACTCAAGACCTGGGGTAGATAGGTCGGGGTGAGAATATTGTAACAAGGTATCTTATGCGTTGATTGATCTTATAAGCTCAAGTAATTAAACAAACGAACTCAAAAACGGATCAAAAACGGACCTTGAACATTTTCTTGGAGTCACCCAGTCGACTGGCCATAAAATGGCAGCCGACTGGATGAACCAGTGAGTTATAAACATTTTTGATTGCCTGAGGCAGTCGACTGGCCTGTCCAAGGCAGTCGACTGGCCTTCTTAAGGCATTCGACTGACCATAGCCGTTGGGGAAAATATTTTAAATCTTTGCATGGAGGCAATCGACTGGGTGCCGGTAGGCAGTCGACTGGGTGCTTCAGGATTTTAAGGAAAAGTATTTCTAAACAATATTTTTGCCCAAAAAGAAATGATTTTGCTTGCAGATTTTCAGGTCCTACTCTCCATATTGTCTAGGGTGAGATACACTCTCCAAACCCTAGTGTTACACTATATAAAGAAATAGATATGGATTAAAAATGCTAAGGTTCTTGTGTGAGAAATTTTTCTAAAAATTCATTCATTTATTATTTTCTCTCAAGCACTTTCTGGAAAATCTTTTGATAGCAAGAAAGATCAAAATCTCGTTTCTTATTCCCATCATTTTGAAGATTTAAACTCAAGCTTTGTGCTTATTCTCTTACTTGAAAATATATTGTGAGAATATATATATCTTGAGTTCTTGAAATATCACCTAAAAACACTTGAGCTTATATTGATCTATCTTCCATAAAAACCTTAGGGTTTAAGTGTTTTTGTTTCTTGAGTGATATATTGATTACATACACAAATTTGTGATCTTGGATGAGTGAAGCCCATTGTATCAAGGGAGGATTATTCTCTTGATTGTGTGAAGAGCTAGTTAACTATTTTGTAAAGGTTTTGCTATTCCACCTATTGAAGGAAGAGTCATAGTGTGAGGATCGGGAAAGTCTCAAGGAAGGGGATTCTTTGAGCCGAGGAGTAGGAGTTACCGAACCTCGTAAAAATCACGGTGTCAATTTCTCTATCTCTATCTCCTTATTTTATGTTCATGCATGCTTAATTTATAGTGTGGTAAATAGCTTGTTGAAATTAAAGTAAAATTACTCATTACATATTTACCTTATAAATTACTATTGAACCTTGTTGCATGTTCTAATAAGAATTAAAAAGAGTTAGAAATTATTTTTAAAACCCTATTCAACCCCCCCCCCCCCCCCCCCTAGGGTATTTTAGTGACTTACACCAATTTTCATTTAAATCCCAATTTTAACCCAATTTTAATTTATAATTATATATATATATCTCCATATCACTATATATATAACCATATATACGTACTTATTTATACATATATAATTATATATATGTACATATATATATACAATGATATATACGTATATATAATTATAATTATATATAGTGATATATATATACACATATATGATTATATATAGGGTTAAGTGCATTAAACCCCCTCTTCTTTCTTCTCTCTCTCAACTAACCCCCCCGAACTATGTTTTTGACTGTAAACCCCCCATTCTATCACGATTTTTACAATTCACTCCCTCCCGTCATAACACCGTTAGTTACAATTATGGTAATTTGCACTCTGATCCCCTGAAGTTTTGATCAATTGCACTCGCTCCCTGAGATTTCATTTTCCTTGCAATGACACCCCTGAAGGGGAGAAATGATCGGAATGTCCTTGTGTTGTCTCCCTTATTTCATGAGACAAATATCTAGGTGGTGAAATTACTTCCATGCCCCAAGATGAAAACCCTATAATGTATATATATATCTATAACAACTATTCTAAAATGTGAGGGGTTGGGAATATTTCCAAACATTTTCTTCAAAATAAAAATTAATGAATTAATATGTATTAGTTGAAGTGCAACTCTATGGAGTATGTCAAAATGATATAGAGTAAAAGAAAAGGGGTTGAAAATATTTCAATACTTTTAAATAATAATATTAATTAATTAATATGCATTACTTGAAGTGTAACTCTAATGAATATTTCAAAAGATATAGAGTAAAGATATAAGACAAAGGGTTATAAATAATTTCATATTTTAAAAAATATATTATTTAATTAATATACATTAATTGAAATGTAACTTTAATGGATATTTCATAAGATGTAGAGTAAAGATATATGACAAATATATTTCGGCAACGAAAAATAATATAACTTAAAATAAAAAAAATTGTATATATTTATCTATCTATCTATATACTACTAATAAAAACATAAGGACTGCCTAATATTTCGATTTATTGTCACCTTTTATAATATAAAAAATTATAATAAGTAAAATTTGTCATTATTTAAAGTGTAAGGGCTTAAATTAAATTTATAAAAAAATTAATAAATAATAAACCATTTTTCATATTTTTATGAAATATAAAAAATTACAATAAGTAAAGTTTGTTATTATTTTATAGTGTAAGGGCTTAAATTAATTTTACACAAAGAATAATAAATTATAAAAAAGAATAATAATAAATATTAAATTAATTTTATACATATATCACCTTCTAAACTACAAAAAAAAAAATATAATCATAAATAAAGTGTATTATTATTATTTAATGTAAAAGGTCACAATATTAGTTTTAGGGAAAAAATTAAAAACGAAAAAAAATTGCAGCATATATTAAAAAATGACAATTTAAAAAAAAAATTAAAGAAATGTGATAATATTTCAAAAATCATTGTATGCAAAGTACTTGAAAAAAATTTCAAATTGAACTTAAGACATAAGGGTTGTTTGGTCCATTAATTTAGTCAACATATCTTTTACATTAAATCAAGGGCACAAGAGTAATTTAATGGGGTCTTCACTCCTTCAGGGGATGTCATTACAAGGAAAATAAAATTTCAGGGGGCGAGTGCAATTGACCGAAACCTCAGAGGATCTTAGTGCAAATTACCCTAAGGGCCTCTTTGGTAGAGTTGTGTTTGTGTTTGTGTTTGTGTTGAAATAAACAAAAAACACGTTTTTTGTTTTTTTGTTTATTCATCCAAAAACAGAAGTATGTTTGGTAGAGATGTTTTTTGGGTTGAAATTGAAAAATTAAAAATCAATAATTAAAATTTAATAATATAAATAATAAATATAATATAATATAATAATAAAAACAAATGAATACAATAATAATAAATAAATATAATAATAAAAAATGGACTAAATAATAAATAATAATAATAAAATAATAAAATAAATAATAAATTACATAAAACATATTTAAAAATATAATAAAAATAACAAATAATAAAGAAAATGAAATAAATAATAATAATAAATAATAAATAAATATAATAATAAATAATAAGTAAATATAATAACAAATAAATACTTCATAATAATAATAAAAAATGATTATAATAATAATAAATTAATATTAAATTAATAAAATATATTTTTAAATAATTAAAAATGAATAAATAATTTATAAATAAAATGAATTAAATAATGAAATAATAATAAATAAATAAATAAAATATATTTATAAATTAATATATAAATTAATAAATACTAATTTAATAATATAAATAACAAATATAATATAATATAATAATAATAATAAATGAATAAAATAATAATAAATAAATATAATAATAAAAAATGGACTAAATAATAAGTAATAATAATAAAATAATAAAACAAATAATAAATTACATAAAACATATTTAAACATATAATAAAAATAATAAATAATAAACAAAATGAAATAAATAATAATAAATAATAAATATAATAATAAATAATAAATAAATATAATAATAAATAATAAGTAAATATAATAACAAATAAATACTTCATAATAATAATAAAAAATGAGTATAATAATAAATTAATATTAAATTAATAAAATATATTTTTACATAATTAAAAATGAATAAATAATTTATAAATAAAATGAATTAAATAATGAAATAATAATAAATAAATAAATAAAATATATTTATAAATTAATAAATAATAATTTAATAATATAAATAATAAAATAATAAAATATATTATAAAGTGAAGAAAGTGTAAGTGATAAACACCCCAATAAACACCAAATTCATATTTATTCTCATATGCCTAAAATTTGCCTAAAGTGAAAAAGTGTTTTTAAACACACATATATATCCCAAAAACCTTAACTAAACAAGTTTATAAACACAAAACACATAAACAAACACAAAAACACCCCAACCAAACATGCCCTAATTGTAACTAACAGTGTTATGATGGGAGAGAGTTAAATGCAACCCTTAAATAAGTTAGGGGACAATGTTTAGTTCATGAGGGTTAGTTAAGAGAGAGAAAAAAGAAGAGGGGGGTTTAATGCAGTTAACCCTTATATATATATATAGTGATATAGAGAGAGATATATAATTATAAATTGAAATTGAGTTTGTGATAAATGGAAGGAATTAGAGTTTTGGAATAAATGGGTAAATGGGTGAGAGAAAGTGGGTTTGTGATAAATGAAAGGAATTAGAGTTGAAATTGGGATTTAAATTGAAAGTGAGTTTGTGATAAATGGAAGGAATTGGAGTTGAATTGTGTTAAAATTGGAATTTATATCGAAAGCTAGTTTGTTATAAATGGAATGAATTAGAGTTTTGGAACAAATGGGTAAGAGAAAGTGGGTTTGTCATAAATGGGAAGAATTAGAGTTTAATTGAGATAAATGGAAGGAATTAAAGTTTAATAGGGATTTAAATTAAAATTGGGATTTAAATGGAATGAATTAGAATTTTGGAGGGTATTTTCGTAATCTTCTAGAGGGCATGGTGTATTTGATTAAATTGAAAATCATAGAGGGGGTTTTGAAACCACCGGATTTTTTTTGAACAATTTAAAAATCATAGAGAGGTTTTATGATAATAACCCTTCTGTTTTATTTTGTAGGTTCTTAGTTCCATGATTTAAATTACAATAAGTATCTTATTCTTTAAAGATTATAAAATAGACATCGTTGTTTGTCCTGCGTGTCCAATTTTTAATTCGAGGACAGGTGTTCCATTCGGGTCTGCATGTTCGATCCTAGTACGACACACCCAACGAAATGTATGTGCTTCAGAGGTCATTCGAAAGTACCATGCGTATACTCTTGAGTTTGCAAATCTTTTCATATTCCAAAGTGATTAAAGAGTTATTTAAATCTAGTTATACATACATGTATATATATATAATAAATAAATAATAATAATCATAAAATTAAATAAATAAATAAATAACACGAAAAGGAGAAATTGTTTATAATATTGGTTAATTTTATTTACACCCCCTTGAGGTTTGCTTTTATTTCAATAAGACTTTCCAAGTTTTAGAATCTTCATTTACACCCCCTGAGGTTTGAAACAATCATCATTTACACTCCTGAAGCATGACATCATCCTGAAATTTTATTTTAATACCTAAACTACCCTCAATGTTATCCAGGTTGTGTTTGGAAATAAGAATTGAATTTTTTTATCAATTTGACACCGTCATTTTATAAGTTGCCCAAATATTCTTTATTTTTATTTTTATCAAAAAATTAGAAGAAAATAAAAAATTGAAAGAGAAACGACACAAACACCTATACAATCAAAATTACCATAAAATCAACATTATTTAAATTATGATATATTTATTGAAGTTAAGACTGAAAAATAAGAATTTAAAAAATTAAAAATTAAAAGAAAATAAAACTGAAAATAAAAATAAAAATAGTAATATATATATATATATATATATATTTAGATACATATATTTATATATATATATGTATTATATATGTGATATATGAGTGTGTTGTGCATAGGGCTGGCAATTCGTGTCAGTGGGTCGTGTTCGTGTCGGGTCGAAAAAGACCTGGTTAATATACGTGTCAAATATGCTCAACCCTAACACAACCCACAAGTTATCCGTGTCGACCTACGTGTCAACCCATGTAATCCAATTAGCCTATTTATTATAATATATTAAATTAAATTTGACACAATCCAACACAAAATGAACTAGTTAACCTATTATCAGCAAAATTAAATTGAATTTGACACGATCCAGTAATAGTTTATTGATATATTTTAACCCATGACCAGTTAAATAAGAGAAAAAGATAAAAATAAAAATAAATATAATCGTGTCAAACATGTCGTGTTCGGGTTACAACCTTATCAAGCTCCACAATTCACATACAATTTTAGAATTTTAAATGAAAAAACTAATCACATCCCAAACATGGCACTACGATTGAAATTATAGAAGTAGTTGATGCAGCAAGTTATGCTTTTTCCAACCTCCATCAAAGTCATATTCAAAAAGCCTTTAACAAAAGGATGGTGGGTGGTGGGGTGTTTGGGGGCAGGCAACCGTGGGTGGTGGGGTGTTTGGGGGTGAATATATATTTGGATATAAGGTTAACAATATTTTAGGATTAAATTGATTTAGGGGGTGTTTGGTTCCAGGATATTTTAGACATTTCATACTGTAAGGGGATGTGATTGAAGATTCTCAAACTTGTAGGGTCTGATTGAAATAAAAGCAAATCTCAAGGGTGTAAATTGTTGGAATTATGGGTCCAGCAACTTCCTTAAGGGACTCGCTATTCTATGGCATCGGTGCTTGACCGCCCAACCCATTGGCACAAACGTGCAGCCCCTCATGTCCACCATCCGCTTAGTGTGGGGCTTTGCGCTACCATAGTATAAGGGAATAGAGTTGCACCCTTGCTAACAGCTATAGCTTTTAGCAAAGTGGGTAAGCGCTTCATCCTAAATGTTGTTATCAGAGCCTAATCTCTAGTGATTAAAGGCTTAACCGTATTAGAGAACGATCATGACTTCAAATATAGTCACTCATGTTGAGGGTTAATCGAACAATAGACCCCCTTGGTTTGATGGATCAAACTATAGTTATTGGAAGACTAGAATGATAGATTATCTTTAATCTATTGACTACCAAATTTAGCAAGTCATCACGGATGGTCCCTTCATTCCTTTTAAACTAGTAGATGGAACACGTGTTACTAAATTGTCAAATGAATGGGATAATGATGAAAGAAAACTTAACTCCTTCAATGCTAAGGTAAAAGTCAATATGAATTATGCTCTAAACCCAAATGAATTTAATCGTGTCTCCACTTTCAAAACGGCCAAAGAAATGTGGGATAAGTTAGCTATCATCTATGAAGGTACTTCTCAAGTGCGTGAATCTAAAATTGATATTCTTATGCAGGAATATAAATTGTTTGCTATAAAAAATGATGAAAATATCAATTCTATGATGTCTCGATTTACTAACATCTTAAATGGACTTAAGCATCTTTGTAGGATCATTCCAAAATCCGATGTGTCTCGAAAAGTTCTTAGAAGCCTTTCGGCTAAATGGGATGTAAAAGTCACGGCAATTAAGGAGGCCCATGATCGAAATACCATGGACATTGAAATTTTCGGGTCTCTTCTTACGTGGGAGATCACCCTAAAATCCCGAAAAGAGGAATCAAAACCGAAGAAGGGCTTAGCATTAAATTCATATATCCAAGAAGATATTCTTGAGATGGAAAATGAGGACCAAGATGAGGACATCGCTTTGATCACTCAAAAGTTCAAGAGGTTTCTTCAATGGAAGAAATTGAATGGTGGAAGGTTCATCAAGAGAAATGAACCAAGAAGTGATTTGAACAAGAGAGGGCCTCCAACTTGCTTCAATTATGGGAAGTCGGGGCACTATAAATCGGATTGCTTCAAGCTAAAGAAGGATGATGAAAGGAAGCAATAGAAAGTGGCCATGAACTCTACATGGGATGACGATGATTCAAACGCATCGGATGAGGATGAGGATTCCGAGGAAACGGCTCACTTTTGCCTCATGGCAAAGGATGATGAGGTACAATTAGATTAGTTTTCCTTAAATAGCTCTAAATTATCATATAATGAATTGCTAGTATCGTTTAATGAGTTGCAAGAAGCTTTTGAAGATCTACATAATGAATTTGAAAAATTAGTTCTTAAGCATGTTTCTCTCAAAAAAGAAATCTTCTTGTGATGTATCTTATTCCACACCCATCTCACCTAGCTTGCATGATGATACTATTAAAAAGTTAGAAAAAAAAATGAATTCTTAAAATGAACCATTGATGATCAAATCAATGTTCTAGCCAAGTTCACTAAGGGGAAAGAAAATCTAAGTATCATTCTAGGAAGGCAAAGAAGAGGATTTGATAAAAGTGGATTAGGATATGACGCCTTTGACAAAGATGCGATTCTATTGAAAAAGAGAAAATCATTAAGACACACATTCACGAAGCAATCTTGTTCACATTCTTCAAATTTTCACAAGTATGTTACTTGTTATTATTGCAACCAAAATGGACATAAGGCAAATGTATGCAATCGTATATTTAAAGAGACAAAAATGATTTGGGTTCCAAAAGGAACCTTTGTTCGTAATTGAAAACGTGAAAAGGCTACAACTAAGATGACTTGGATTCCAAAGGGAACTATTGCATGCATCACTAACATTAATGGACCCAAAACTACTTGGGTACCAAAAGGTGGCACTTAAACATCTTTTTGTAGGTATGCTTGAAGACAACCAACAAGGACAAATGGTTCCTTGATAACGGTTGCTCAAGGCATATGATGGGGGACAAATCAAAGTTCACTTCTCTCCAAACTTATGAAGGGGGAAATGTCACATTTGGTGACAATTCAAAAGGCAAGATCGTTGGAATTGGCGCTATTGGTATAACCCCTTCTCTCTCTATTGATAATGTTGTACTTGTTGATGGATTGAAGCACAATCTTTTTAGCATTAGTCAATTATGTGATAAAGGCTATGATGTCATCTTTAGGTCAAATGCATTCATAGTTGAGAAGGATGGAACGCAATTATTTAATGTCAAACGAAATGGGAATGTCTATACTATGTTGCTTTGTGAATTGCATGAACAAAATGTTAAATGTTTTATCACAACTAGCGAAAGTAGTTGATTATGGCATAGACGTTTAGGACATGCTAGTATGGACCTTCTTCACCGCTTGTCTAGAAATGACTTAGTCAAAGGCCTCCCAAAGACTAAGTATCTAAAAATAAAGTTTGTAGTGTTTGTCAAGCGGGTAAGCAAGTCAAATCTTCTTTTAAAAGAAAGAAAGATATCACCACTTCTAGACCTTTAGAACTTCTTCATATAGATCTTTTTGGTCCGGAAAGAATTGCTAGCATAGGTGGAAAACTTTATGTTCTCATCATAGTTGATGACTTCTCACGATTTACTTGGGTACATTTTCTTACTCATAGAAACGAAACTCACTCCATCCTTAATAAAATTTGTAGAAGAATCCAAAATGAAAAAGATTTGTCAATTAAGAAGATAAGAAGTGATAAGGGAAGAGAATTTGAAAACTATGACTTAGAGGAATTATGTGATGAACTTGTTTTATATCATGATCTCTCGGCTCCTAGAACTCCTCAACAAAATATAGTTGTTGAGAGAAAGAATAGATCACTTCAAGAAATGGCTAGGACTATGCTAAATGAACATAGTCTTCCTCGAAGTCTTTGGGCCGAAGCGGTCAACACCACTTGCCACGTTATTAATAGAGTCATCATTCGATCTAAATTAGATAAGACACCCTATGAATTATGGAATGGTCGAAAGCCCAACATCGGGTATTTCAAAGTTTTTAGGTGCAAGTGCTTTGTGTTAAATGACAAGGATAACTTGGAAAAATTTGAGTCCAAATCGGATAAGAGAATTTTATTGGGATATTCTTCTCGAAGTAGAGCTTTTAGAGTCTACAATAAAAAGACTCTAATCATGGTTGAGTCAATTCATGTTGTTTTTGATGAGTCACCACTACCATTAACTTCTAGGATTGACTTAGATGATGATGAGGTTGTTGGGATTGAGAACGAGCTAAATGACCTCAATATCTCCAACCCTTCAAATGACCCCGCGAAAAAGATGGACGTCAAAGATCAATCCAATGATGATTTGGCTATGTCTATTCCAAAATCATGGAGGATTGTAAACAATCATCCAATTGACCAAGTCATAGGTGATCCATGTAAAGGGGTTGACACTCGTTCTCAACTTAGAGACTTGTGTAATTTCATGGCTTTTGTGTCTCAAATTGAGCCTAAAAATATTCTTGAAGCTCAATGCGACAACTCATGGATTGTTGCCATGCAAAAGGAACTAAATCAATTCGAACGCAATCGAGTTTGGCATTTAGTTCCTAAACCTAATGATCAAACTATAATAGGCATTAAATGGATTTTTCGAAACAAAAAAGATGAAAATGGAGTGATTATTCGTAATAAAGCAAGACTTGTTTTCCAAGGATATAATCAAGAGGAAGGCATTGACTATGAGGAGACCTTTGCACCCGTGACTAGATTAGAAGCAATTAGAATGTTTCTTGCATTTGCATCATCTAGAAATTTCATGCTTTAACAAATGGATGTCAAAAGTATTTTTCTAAATGGCATCATAGAGGAAGAAGTTTATGTCAAGCAACCGCCCGATTTTGAAAATGAATAATTTTCTAATCATGTTTTCAAATTAACTAAGGCCCTATATGGTTTAAAGCAAGCTCCTAGGGCTTGTTATGAAAGACTCAGTGGCTTTTTCCTCCAAAATGATTTTTCAAGAGGTAAAGTTGACAACACACTTTTTACTAAAATCATTGAAAGTAATTTATTGCTTGTTCAAATATATGTTGATGACATAATATTTGGATCAACAAATAAATCACTTTGCAAGGATTTTGCGGTTAGTATGCAAAAAGAGTCTGAAATGAGTATGATGGGTGAGTTGAACTTCTTCTTGGGGTTGCAAATCAAGCAAAGCTTGGATGGTATTTTCGTTTGCCAATCCAAGTACACTAAAGATTTGCTAAAGCGATTTGGTATAGAGGATGCCAAACATGCCATAACTCCTATGAGTACCATTACCAAGCTAGACAAAGATGAAAATGGTAAATGTGTTGATATCACTAAATATAGAGGCATGATTAGTAGTTTGCTTTATCTTACCGCAAGTAGATCGGACATAATGTTTAGTGTTTGTCTATGTGCTCGCTTTCAATCTTGTCCTAAGGAATCTCATCTATGTGTCGTTAAACGTATTTTCTGTTATCTTTGCGGTACAATTCACTTAGGACTTTGGTATCCACGTGACACCTCTCTTGACCTAATTAGTTATTCGGATGCCGACTTTGCCGGTTGCAAAGTAAATCGAAAGAGCACAAGTGGCACATGTCACTTTCTAGGACACTCGTTAGTTTCTTGGTATAGTAAGAAGTAAAATTCCATTACATTGTCTACCGCCGAAGCCGAATATGTTACGGCCGGTAGTAGTTGCACCCAAACGCTCTATATTAAACAACAATTGCTAAATTATGGTCTTACTTTCAATCATGTGCCTATTAGATGTGACAACACAAGTGCTATTTGTATTTCCAAAAATATCATTCAACATTCTTGCACCAAGCATATAGATATTAGACATCACTTTATACGTGGTCATGTATCGAAGGGCGATGTTGAGTTGGTTTTCGTTAAAACAAATGAGCAACTAGCAGATATTTTTACAAAACCTCTTCAAGATGATAGTTTCTCAAAAATCTGTAGAGAAATTGGCATGGCAATGGAAAATAAAGTTGTAAAATGATCTTATTTTAATTTTCATTCTTGAAGGTTGCTTGTTTATGCATCTCTTACTATTTTTATTTTTATTTTTTTTATTTTTTTTTTGTGTCAGTCGACTGACCAAATACCATATTTTCTCATCTTTTCTCCCTGGTCAAGTCAGGCGACTGACAATTCCTGTCAGTCGACTAAAATCTGAAATTCAATCGATTGACACTGGACCATGAATCGACTGAAATTTGATTTTCAGTCGATTGACACCCTCCTATTAGTCGACCGATTTAGGGAATATTCCAGAATCAGTCGACTGACGGGGACTTGTCAGTCGACTGACGCGTGTATTAAAGTCGTTTCTATATCTTGTAACCGTTGCAATTCGTCTTCCCCAACCTCTCTCCACTTCCCTAAACCTCTCCTTACACGTTTTCACTCATTTACTCCCTCTATTTCTCTATTTATGCTCACCCTCCTCCTCATTCTTCTTCACAAACCCTTTATTTCAAAAGAGCTCTCCTCATTCTCTTCATTCTCTGCAATGGACTTCATTCTCCCTTTCCTTCTTGTCCTCTCCACCCTCATGGCACCACCTCGCCCAGACCAACCTCCTAGAAAACGTGCTTGATCCGCCACTCAACGCCATCGTCGTCTTCCATCTCCATCTCCTCCTCCACGTCACCATGCCCCTGTTGATGACGATGAAGAAGACGCACCAATGAATCTTCATGCTATCTTTCATAACACCACTCATCGTGTCGAGTTCCTCCGAAAGTTTAAGAATCGAGAACTTTGCAAAACCCGTATCGTCAAAAACTCCTTCTGCCGAGAGTTGAATATTCGACTATTTTCTCTCTTTCAAGCTATAGGTTGGAGCCACTTCGTGTCTCTTGACTATCCCGCTCACAAACTTCTTATCCAAGCCTTCTACACTACCGTTACCAAGTCCGCCTCGAAAAATGCTCTTCATGCCTCTGTCACCGGCATCGACATTACCATCACTGATGCACAATTTCGTAATTGGTTTCAAGTTCCAATCATTGGCCAAACCATTTATCTTCAATATGAATGGTATCAAAGTCGCACTTTTGAGCCCAAAGACGCCATAGATGTTATTTGCTAATCTCCCGATAGCATTATTCCGTCCACTTTGCTTGAGACTAAGCACCTCACTCTTGAAGCCCGTCTGATTCACAAAGTGGTCACTTATTCCATTTTGCCCAAATTCGGCGGCCGTGATCATGTCTCGCATTTTAATGCTTATATAGTGTTTTGCATCCTCACCAACTATCCTCTCAACCTTGCTCATATTTTTCGTAAGCATGTCATGACTTGCAAGAAATTGAAAAATAAGAAGCTTTTCTATCATATTTCAATCACCCACATCCTTCACCTTTACCAAATTCCATCCAAAAACGAAGCTATAACTAATGTGAGTCTTCTAGTGGATGGTCGGTGTCTTAGCCAAATGGGTTTGGAAGTTAACTCTCAAGGTGTTCTCCAGCCAAAGATCCATTCCACATCAACCCGTCGCCCTCGCCAAGCTCCTCCAACCCAGCAACAAGGCCCTCCAACTCAAAGCCAAGCCTCATCATCTTTTGTTCCTCTTAGTGATCTTGCCATAGACAGGTGGGCCCTACCACCCATTTTCCTGATCCTCACACCTTTCTCCTTCAAGAGATTCTTAGAGGTGTCAAGAAAAATGAGGAAGGAATTCTTCGCAATGCTGAGTCTATTTCCCGTACCAAAAGGAAAATTACTGAGCGTTCAACTGATATCAGCACTCGTTTTGCCGCTCTCGATTTTACGCTCAATGAGATTAAGAACTTCATCCCTCCTTTTTGATGTTGACAAAGGGGGAGAAATGTTAGGAAGCACATGTTTTGTTTTTGCTTTTGCGTTTTGCTTTTTCGTTTATTTATGTTGTTAGTAGAAGTATTTGTGGTATTGCTTTGTTGTGTTTTAGTATGTAGGCATGTTTAAATTCTCATGTGTAATTTGACGAAAGTATCTAAATGAATGAGAATGCGTTTACATTTAGAAATGACTTAGTATGTAAAAACTTTGCTTATATATATGCATAAAGTCAAGGGGAGCATATTTTCAACGCCACCCTCGTTTATCAAACACACAATATTTTGTCATCATCAAAAAGGGGGAGATTGTTGGCCTGAGGGTCAATCAAAGAACAATTATCCGTTTTGATGATAACAAAATGTTAAGTACATGTTTAGTACTAATGTGTTTACTCAGTTGAGCATTACAGAGTAACGGGATTTTTATCGAAAGCAAAAAGCTTAAAGGAAGGACATAAAAGGTCATTTCACTTTTGAAATGCTTCAGAAGATTGAAGAATCAAGACTTGGGGTAAATAAGATGGTGAGTGACTTGTATCAAAGGGTTTATGTGAGGTTTTCACACGTATAAGTTCATCCTAAAAATCAAAAGAAATGAAAACTGCACTATCAGGTGACTGACCCTTCAAATCAGGTGACTGACCAACAGCTATTTGCTATTCGACTGACCACAACAGAAAGTTTTTGAGTTTCATCATGGCTATTTTCCAATCGACCGACATAGTGGTGTCAGTCGACCGACAGCCATTCACTAGTCGACCGACAGTTGTTTGTCAGTCGACCGACCACGATAGAGAGTTTTTGAGTTATTTACCAGTCGACCGACATAGTAATGTTAATCGACCGACAGACAACAATTAGACGACTGACATATTGAAATCAGTCGACTGACAGAGCTAAAAACAACTTTTTCAGTCCATTAATGGCTCTCAACTACCCCCAGCTACCACCACTCCCAGCTCACTCTCCTAAAGTGATTCTCACTCTCTTAACTCTTGCCCTAGATATATATATAATTAGATAGCTTTTGTAGAAGACATTAATCTTTACTCCCTTGCACAAAAAGATGATCTTCTTCATCATTCCTATCCAAATATACAGCAAGAAAAGCTTGAGCATTAAAAGCTAGACTCCTCTCATTCAATTCCAATCATTTGTGAGAAGCTAGTTAGAGAAGATCTTTGTTCCAACTCTTGAGTCATTTATTGCTAAGAGTGTGTAAGATCTTGAGAGAACCAAACACATCACATTAAACACTTAAGCTTATACATTATGTATCCTTCATAAACCCTAAGGGTTTTGAGTGTTTATTGAGTATATCATTTCTTTATGAAATGATAGAGATCCTTGAGTGAGTGAAGCTCATTGATCCTCAAGAGGGGTTTGTCCTCTTGTTTGTATGACGGGCTCGTTAGCTCGTGTGTAAAGGTTTGCTATTCCACCTGCAAGGAAAAATCATAGTGTGAGATTGGGAAAGTCTTATGGGGGGATCCTTAAGCCGAGGAGTAGGAGTTACCGAACCTCGTAAAAATCGCGGTGTCATCTCTCTATCTCTCTTGCTTTTTCATTTGATTACTTGCATGCTTGCCTTATCTTGAATTACATAATTGCTTTCATAGGTCAAGAATCTATTGTTGTTTAAAAGTGTTTATTGCTCACATCTTGTTTAACTTAAATTGTTGAAATCAAATTAAGTGCAAAAAGTAGCTAAGACTTTTTATAACCCTATTCACCCCCCCCCCCCCCCCCCCTCTCAGGCTAATTAGTGACTAACATAAATGAAATTAAACCTTATAAGATTGAGAGAGAGAGGAAAGAATATATCATGGAGAAAAATCATGGTCTAGTTGTTCTCTTATTGGAAAAAATTTCATTCACACTTGTCACTTCCTTACTAGTCCACATAAGCCAAGTGGACCTCCATAGAAATTATAAAGCAACCCCAATAGTTAGTTAAAACTGCAATAGTATATAGATAAAAATATATAATTATTTTATGCACCACTTATCTATTAGAGAACTTAAAGATATACAAAAAGAATTTAGAAGACAGACTTAGAAGTTTTAACCTTTCCATAGAAACTGGTAATAACACCCTTAGTATAAGACAAGAAATAGAAGAGATTAGAAGTACAATTATACTAGTTCAGACTATCCTAGAAGTTAGACGCCAAAGATTTTAAAGTTTATGAATAGATCAGATTTAGTAAATTTAGATCTTTCTATTAAGAAATTAGGAGACAATTTAGATTTTATTAAAGATCAACTGGAAGGTAATAACCTTAATATTATTAAAAAATTAGATTCTCAAGTTAAAAATATACAACACGATCTCAAGGTTGTTATAAAAGTTCAAAAAGACCTTAAAAATCAATTGGAATTAATTAGAAAAGATCTTCAGTTTTTACTTCAATATGTTATGAGCAGTAGTAACCCTGATTATTTAACTGCATTCGCTACAATTAACGCTAAGTACGATAAAGAGCCTATTGGATTTATAGATTTTAAAGAAGATGTTAAATCTAATAATATACTTATTAGACAAAATAATATTATTATCCAGCTTTTACTTCAGTTAAACGAGAGAGTCAGTAAACTTGAAGAAAAACTAGAAATAATTCAAGAAAGTATTCCCCATAATACACCTCAAGAATTATCTGAAACTACTGAAAAAATAAAAAAAATTAAAAGTAGCTGCTAATTTTGTCCCGACAACTTCATCTAAGCGACTAAATTTACTACAACCATATCAACCATGGCAATTATTCCCAAAAGGTCCAAAGAAATAATGCGTATAGAAGACATATATGATAATGAAAGAGATGTCCAAGAATATATTGAAAAAGGAATGAAACAAATGAAAAAGAGTGTAAGCCTTTATTCTAATAATCTATTCGACTTTAAAAGTAAAATATATAATCATTATAGCCAAAGAAAAATTAGTGTTGTCAATAATGAAGTAATATTAGACCTTATCACCCCTAAAGTAGTGCAAGAAATTAAAAAACAATAATTAGAATTTATGCATCTAAGAGTTATAATGATTGGTATAATTGGCCTTAATCAAGCACATGTAGTAAATCAGTATAATTAAAAAATTAAAGCAGAATTCGATGAGTTAGTAAAACCATTTAGTAACAAATTTGTTCAAATGATAGAAGCCAAAAAAGGTTAGTAGCGAGTCATTAGAAGGAACTGAATGGACATTACCTAAATTAGATATAAAAATTCAAAAAGTCCCTAGAAATAATCAAATTTATACTAATCAGGTATGAGAAACAAGTATAAGATTTAGTAATTATAAATGATAGGATAATTTAGTTGATGAAAAAGAAGTAGGATTTATTAATGCCTTAATCGAACAAGAGCCATTGGAACAAGTTAATCAATTATGTGAAAAATTATAAGATAGTATCTTAGATAAAATCTTACTTGATTTTGAAAATCTTGAAGAAGAAGAAGACCTTAAGCAAAAATATACAGATCAAACTATGAGTTATTACGAGATATTTATCTAGGACATGGAAATAACGATACAATAAAGAAAAACATTATTATTGTAGGATTTGAGTATTTATTTTCAAATGAAGAACTTAATACCCTTCGATAAGAAATAAATATGAATGAAACAAGACCCCAACCATTATTAGAATCAGGACAACCGTCTGGACAAACAGAGTCAGTAAGAGATCAACCTATGACCGATAGAACACCACCAAATATCATGCAACATTATAATACGAATGTATTAGGAAGAGATTATACAACAGGCCAAAGATTACAACCAACTACTAGTTATTATGAAGGAATAAATCCCCATATTATATTTCCAAGAACAAATTTAAGAAGATAATATCAAAATATCCCTATACCCCACGATGGTAGTATATTAGATATTTCAATACATGATCCACAGGATTGGCAAAAAGTAGTTGAAAATTGGGAACGCAACTGTATTAGGCAAGCCACAATAACCAATTTTGATAATAGAACACAAGCAATGTCTTATTGTGAAACCTTAATCCAAGGATCAATCAGTGACTGGTGGCAAGCTATAAAGCACAAGCTTCAAAAGAATATATCAACATGAGAGATACCTTTACGGTTCAAAGTTTCACAAGTCTCATTAAAAAAGTTTTATTGGGAGAAGATAGGTTATTAGAAGATATTGAAGTTAAACAAACAGAAGCCCTTAGAAATTTAGAACAATTAACAATTTGTAGATTAAAGTATGTATGAGAATTTACTAAAAAATTATTTGAGTACTTTGCAGTAACAGGAAGGATTACCGACTTATCTCTATTAGATAGATATTTGCAAAAATTACCAGGAAGCATAGGAACTAAAATATGGAATAAACGGAAAGAACATCCTCATAAAAATACGTATTGTATAAGTCTTAGGATAAGACATGTCTATAATATTTTAAAAGATGAATGCCAGCAACTACGGGAGTCTAAGCAAATAAAGAAACAATTTTATTTGACATGTAGACAATTAGATTTTCCACCACAGTATGGATGTAAACCAACATCTTCGTTTACAAGTAAACCTAGAAAGTATCATTTACGAAAAAGCAAAACCTTTAGAAAATTTAAGGGAAATAAAGGAAACAAATGGAATAAATCACAATCTAGACCATTTAGGAAAAGACCTTGGTATAAGAAACAAAAATATTCATCCAAAGGAACTAAAGAAGGAAAAGAAAGAAAATTTAAGTTTTGTTTGTGGCACTCCCGATCATATAAGACCTAATTGTCCATATCGTTTTGGTAAACAAAGTCTTGTTAAAAGGGTACAAGAAGAAATTAATATTCTTGAAGATATATAAGAATAACTCAATGAAATAAACGAGCTAGAAAGCGTATATGATTCGGATATCGATGATAACGTTAGCATTTATAGCATAGAAAGTATAAACAATATAGAAATGATAAAGATTATGAAGATTATCTCGAAACTGGACTAAAATCTTTAGAAGCATTTGTTACAACAGTAAACACTTACTGTCAATATACACACCAGAAATTTATGTTCTTATATTTCCCTTGTAAATAGTGCAATAATGAAATAACTGAAGGTTATCAATATAAAGAACACTGTAGAACACTCCTGTGTCCAACCTGTTATAAAACATTTGAAGATGATACTATTGAAACTATAAATTCAGTTTACAAATCTTCTACCCTTATACAATTTCCTGTAACTATAGAATTCCCCAAACAAACTATCCAAACAATACCAATGCTAGATACTAGAGCCTCCAAAAGCTTAATTCAAAAGCATTTGGTACCTGGAACGGATTTAATACCAATTAAATACCCTATTAGTATGCATCAATATAATCAAGAGTCCATACCAATATCTCATTGTATTCAAAATATATCAATCCTGATTAATAGTGAACGTTTTACTTTACCTCAAACCTATGTTGTTTCCACACCTAGTACCTATGATTATATATTAGGATTAAACTTTATTAACTCATTAACCGGAGGATTTATGTACACGCCTACGGGATTACAATTTTATAAAAAGGGAACCTTTGTTCCAACAAATGATCAGAGTGCGCTTGCGAAGCGTGGTGGATCCCTTACATATCTCAACTTTTTACCCACAATAGAAGCAGATATTGAAAACGAACCCGAAATTATAACAAAAGAAACAGAAATATCTTCCGACAATAGTGGATAACATAGTGAAGCAATAGAATTTCTCAGCTATATTGATGAACCTAAAGTATGTCTTAATAACAAAATGATATTAAAAAATACTAACTTAGGATTAGAAAATTTAATACGATTAGCAGAAACCACTAAAATATTATGTGAAAACCCTAAAAAACATTGGTCAAAAAATAAGGTTAAAGCTAAACTTAATATAATTAATCCTGATATAACTATAAAAACTCAAGATATAGCATGTTCTATAGAATATCAAGAAGAATTCCAACAGCAAATTAAGGAACACTTAAAATTAGGTGTCATAAGAAGAAGCAATAGTAGACATAGAAGTCCAACCTTTATGGTAAGACACCATACTGAAATCAAACGAGGAAATGCTAGAATGGTTATTAATTATAAAATATTAAATGATAATACTTATGATGATAGTTATAAAATACCTAATAAAGAAGTCCTAATTAATAGAATACAAGACAAAAAATGGTTTTCAAAATTCGATTGCAAATCCGAATTTTGGTAAATTCGCATGGAAGAAGAATCAATAGATTGGATAGCATTCACTTGTCCTGAAGGACATTTTAAATGGTTAGTTATGCCATTTGGACTGAAAAAATGCACCACAAGAATTTCAAAGAAAAATGGATACAATATTTAATAAACATTCATCGTTTTGGTGTGTTTATATTGATGATATTCTAGTTTTTAGTTATACTAAACAAGAACATAGAAAATGATGTGTTTTAAAATATAAATCGCAAGTGCACGAATCAATTGTAGTTTAGGTTATGCAAGAACGAGGTCGAACCCAAGGGAATGCTTTAAAGAGAACTTAATTAAACTCAAATTAATCTAAAACTAACCTAGTTTCTCAAAGTTTGTTTGTTGAAGTGATTTTTATACTAAACATGCAATATCGAAATACAAATAATTAAAGCGAGAATAAGAGGAAGAAAATACTAAGGTATCGGAATCCACCACCACTAATCCATAAACTTCTAATTATTCCTTTATCAATTCCAATTTTAGAGTAGTAATTTAGAAATCAATCTTATTACTTTCTCAAGATTTAACAATAACGCACTAATGAAATATATTTTCAATTAATAGATTTTCCTTCGCTTTAAAATGTAAAATTCTAAGCATTCTATGTATGCAATTTAATGGATCACATAAGATCAAAGATTTTTACTTATAAACTCATCAAATCCAAGCTTGATTAATTGTGATAAGAATTCTTAACTACTATAAATACATGATATTTAAAGTGAAAGGAATTTAAAACAATTAATACTATGAAGCGAAAATCATAAGCATTTAAACCATACACATGAAAATTGATAAAAGACTAAAAGGAATTTATTTCATAAATGGTGGTTTCATCCTCAACCTTAGTTGAGAATTTAGTTACACATGCTTAAAAAGAAAATAACAAAGTAAGAACAATAAAACCCGGAATTGAAGATAAATTCTTCTCCTCTTTGGTGTCCTTCTTGCTCTCCTCCTTATTCTTCTCCTTTCCTCTTCTCCTTTCCTCTTCAAGATGTATCCATATTTATAGAAAAATATTGGAATCAAATTACAACTTGTAAAGAGAAATGAAATATTCTTTTCTTTTTTTTTTCATCACTTTCCATCACATTTTGTTCTTTTTCCATGTGCATTTGAATCTTCCAACTTTTATCCATGTGCATTTGATTCATTTCTCACTTTACACCTATAAATGAAAGACATAAATGTAGATGTAATTTAATGACATTGAAAATTATTTATTCAACAATTTTATTATATAAATTAAGTTTTATGCATTTATCATTATTACACTTCTAAATTAATTAAAATAAATAGTTTTACCTACTAACAAATATACATTTGGGGATAAAATATGTATGTAAAATGGACTTATCAAATACCCCCAAACCTATATTTTGCTAGTCCTCGAGCAAAACAAAAAGAAATAAAATTCTAACTACACCATTTTCGCTGGTTATCTCGATTACATTTAGCATATGCAATATGCCTTTGAACCCCTAGGTTTCCCCTAGTGGACGAGTTATAGTCTCGTGAGGGTTTCCAGTGATGATACCCACAAACATCGATTCTCGTGAGGGTTAGATATACTACCCACAACTTCTCTATTTTTTATAATCACGCATTCATGCATTTACATACTAATCAACCAAGTCATGATACAATGCACAAGATATTATGGATGCAAATACTCCCATTCACTACCGAACAATAACTAATCTCGAGATTCGTGTCATGAATGGTTCCCACAAAAGTAAAAGATTTCGTTACTTTCTACTCCCAATCTAGACAACCCTCCGTGTTTTTGTGAACATTCTACTATGGTATTTCAATCTTTCTTTTTCGACTTCATTGATCAAATTTTGCCAAAAAATTATTCCTTCCATCATTCCACTTTTCATCCCTTTTTATCTTTCTAAGCTCCGGACTTTCCAGTGAGGATTTTTAATCCCAACCAACTGGACCCTAACTTCTTTATTGGGATTTATGCTCATTAGTTTTCTCCCCTTTTTACACGAACAATGATATTGGTGATACCAAGGTCCGGTTACTCAGATCGAATAACTACTTTTTGCATTTTATTTTTCAAAATAAATTTTCAAAATTTTCTCCATTTCATCTATATCAACTCCCCATCTCCCATTTTATTCTGGAAAAATTAATTTCTCAACTACATAGTCAAAGATCAATTGTTTTTCCCATAGTGAATGTGTGCTTGTGCTTATAGGTCAAAGTCGTCCTTTTCGGTTTCAATTTTACTAATCTATTCACCCATGTAAAACCATATCACTTCACTTAGCTCGATATAATCATTACTCTCATGAACGGGAATATCGCATCACATACTACTCACACATCATAAACACAAACTCAATCAACTTGTAATGCAAAACATTCATGCGTGAAAACAATTTTTTTTTTTTTTTTTAAATTAATGAATTACAAAACAAAAAATTAGACACCATACCCCCAAACCTAAACTCAACATTGTCCCTAATGTTGGACAAACTCACACTTTGTAAACAAAAAGACAATAGTGAAAAGGTATCACCTGACTCATGGTAGGTTGATCTGGTCAAACTTTCTATCAAACAACAATGAGTTGTTAGAATTCAAAACAAAAATTAAAAATAAAGTAAAAAAAATCCTAAAATAGATATGTACAACAAGACCACATAGGTCAATCATAATAAACAGGATCACTCAGAGAGATCTCCTCCCCTTCTTGAGAAAGTAACTCTAAAAATGGTTTCAAACGCTGACCGTTAACTTTGAACACATCACCATTTTTTGGATTTTCAATCTCAATGGCTCCATATGGATGAACAATTCGAATAATGAACGGACCAGACCATCGAGATCTCAACTTTCCTGGAAACAAATGCAACCGAGAATTATAAAGCAAGACTTTTTGACCAGGTGTGAAAGTTTTCCTAAGAATACTTTTGTCATGCCTTATTTTCATTTGCTCTTTATAGATTTTTGTACTCTAGTAAGCATCATTCCTAATTTCCTCCAACTCATTCAACTGAAGCTTCCTATGGACTCCTGCTCTGTCAAGGTTAAAGTTGAGTTGTTTAATAGCCCAAAAGGCTCTATGCTCTAACTCAACTGGGAGATGACAAGCTTTGCCATACACCATTCGGTAAGGAGACATTCCAATAGGGTTCTTAAATGCAGTATGGTATGCCCACAGTGCATCACTAAGTCTCAAGGACCAGTCTTTCCTATTTGGGTTAACCGTTTTCTCCAAAATGTGTTTAATCTCTCTATTGGATAACTCAACTTGACCGCTAGTCTGGGGATGATAAGCAAGTGCAATTTTGTGGGTTACACAATATTTTCTCATTAATGCTTCGAAAACCCTATTGCAAAAATGTTTCCCCCCATCACTAATAATAGCACGGGGTGTACCAAAACGTGAAAAGATATTATCTTTCAAAAACTTGACTACCACCTTGTGATCATTAGTTTTACATGCAATTGCCTCAATCCATTTAGACACATAATCAACTGCGACAAGGATGTACAAATTGCCAAACGAATTAGGAAATGGTCCCATGAAATCAATGCCCCAAACATCAAAAACTTCAATAATCAGAATTGGGTTTAAAGGCATCATATTTCGACGTGAAATACTCCCTAACTTTTGACATCGTTCACATGCTAAGCAATAAGAATAACAATCTTTAAAGATTGAGGGCCAGTAAAATCCAGATTGCAATATCTTTGCAGCGGTTCTCTTTGAACTAAAATGACCTCCACATGCATGATCATGACAAAAGGAGATTACATTAGTTTGGTCACAATTGGGGATACATCTTCGAATAATCTGATCAGGACAATACTTGAATAAGTACGGATCATCCCAAAAGAAGTGACGGACCTCAGATAAGAATTTGGATTTATCTTGCTTAGTCCAATGTGAAGGCATTTGACCTGTGACAAGATAGTTCACAATGTCGGCAAACCAAGGTGACTCAGATACAACAAAGAGTTGTTCATCAGGGAAAGACTCAAGAATAGGCATGGAGTCTAAGGATGTCTCAAGAATGAGCCTAGACAAGTGATCAGCTACTACATTTTCAGACCCTTTCTTATCTCGAATTTCTAGATCAAATTCTTGTAGCAATAGGATCCATCGAATTAAGCGCGGCTTAGCATCTTTTTTAGAGAAAAGATACCTAAGTGCAGCATGATCTGAGAAAATGAGGACTTTAGACCCTAACAGATAGGACCTAAACTTGTCTAATGCAAACACAACTGCTAACAATTCTTTTTCAGTGGTAGAGTAATTCAGTTGTGCCTCATTTAATGTCTTACTTGCATAATAGATCACATGGGGTAGCCTTTTCACACGTTGCCCTAACACAGCTCCAACTCCATAATCAGATGCATCACACATAATCTCAAAAGGCGCATCCCAACTCGGTGGCTTCATGATAGGTGTTGTGGTCAATAATGTTTTGAGCTTCTCAAAGGCTTTCAGACATTCGTCATGAAATACAAAAGCAACATCTTTAGCAAATAAATTGCAAAGTGGTCTGGAAATGCTGCTAAAGTTTTTAATGAATCGACGATAAAATCCAGCATGACCTAAGAAAGACCTAATCTCTTTGACTGTACGTGGTGGTGGAAGATTGTAAATTAGATCAACCTTAGCTTTGTCAACCTCTATACCCTTCTTTGAAATAACATGCCCCAAGACAATCCCCTTTTTCACCATAAAATGGCATTTCTCCCAATTTAAGACCAGATTTTTCTCCTCACAACGTGTAAGCACGAGTTTCAAATGAATGAGACATTCATCAAAGGATGAGCCAAACACGGAGAAGTCATCCATAAACACCTCAAGAAAACGTTCTACCATATTAGAAAATATGCTGAGCATACACCGCTGAAAAGTAGCAGGTGCATTGCATAATCCAAATGGCATACGTCTATAGGCAAATGTTCCAAAAGGATAAGTGAATGTGGTTTTCTCCTGATCCTCAGGTGCAATAGGAATTTGGTTATATCCAGAATAACCATCTAGGAAACAGTAGTACTCATTACCGGCTAATCTCTCAAGCATCTGATCGATAAAAGGAAATGGAAAATGATATTTCCTAGTGACAGAGTTCAACTTCCTATAATCAATGCACACTCGCCATCCAGTGGTCATTTGGGTTGGTACTAACTCATTGGCATCATTTGTGACTACCGTGATACCTGATTTCTTAGGCACGACCTGAACAGGACTTACCCAATAACTATCGGAAATAGGATATATGATCCCCACATCTAACAACTTCAAGACTTCTGCCCTAACGACCTCTTTCATGTTGGGGTTAAGCCGTCTTTGCATTTCTCGCGAAGTTTTAGCATTTTCCTCAAGATGGATACGATGCATGCACACGGATGGAGATATACCCTTAATGTCTGCTATAGTCCACCCAATAGCCGATTTATGCTCCCTAAGGACATTTAAGAGTTTTTCCTCATGTTCTTTATTTAACTCAGAAGCAATGATGACAGGAAGACTCTTATCTGGACCTAAGTAGGCATACTTCAGTTCAGAAGGTAAAACTTTCAGATCCAATTTTGGAGGTGACTCAACAGATGAGACATGTTTAGATTCAATTGGTGAAAGGAGTTCTACCTTGGCTTTCCAATTCTCAATGTCCATAAAAGGGACAGAATCTAACAAGGTATTCACTTCTTCACAAGCACTATCCAGATCAAAATCACACCCAAAGTGATTTAGACATGCCTCTAAAGGATCATCAAAACTTGAACGTTCAAAAGTCTCTTGTACTAAGCTCTCTATTAGATTCACATCACTTATATCCTCAGAGTCTGATGGTTGTCGGCTCACATTAAAAACATTAAGCTCAACAGACATGTTTCCAAATGAAAGTTTCAGGACACCATTCCTACAATTGATTAAAGCATTTGAAGTGGCTAGGAATGGTCGACCAAGGATAACAGGAATTTGGCTATTGGGATTAGCCACAGGTTGAGTGTCTAAGACTATGAAGTCTACTGGAAAGAAGAATTTGTCAACTTGAATTAACACATCCTCAATGATACCGCGAGGTACCTTGACTGAATGATCTGCCAACTGTAGCACTACCTTTGTGGGTTTCAAATCACCAAGACCGAGTTGCTCATACACAGAGTATGGCAACAGATTTACACTCGCACCCAAATCAAGCAAAGCTTGCTCAATTATCTGGTTACCTATTGTACATGAGATTGTAGGACAACCGGGATCCTTGAATTTAGGTGGTGTGCGGTGCTGGATAATTGAGCTTACTTGCTCTGTAAGGAAGGCTTTTTTATACACATTCAATCCACGTTTAACCGTACACAAATCTTTCAAAAACTTAGCATAAGAGGGGACCTGTTGAATTGCATCGAGAAATGGAATATTGATTTTGACTTGTTTGAATATTTCCATAATCTCTTTGTAATGATGCCCCTTCTTAGGCTTTTGGAGTCTTTGAGGAAATGGTGCAGTAGGAACAAAGTTCCTAACTGAAGGTTCTACTAGAGAATTGGGGACAAGATCGGGAATTTGGACTTTTGGGTCAACTTGAGATTCCATTTTGTTTTCCTTTTATGGTTCATGGTTACCTTTCACAGTTTCCCTTCTTGGAATTTTGACTTGATTGTCAACTTGTTTGCCTGACCTTAGGGTTATGATTGACTGGACTTGATCAGTTGGACCAGAGGTCGACTGTTCACTCATATGATATTGACCCTTTCGGTTGGGAATGGGCTAACTAGGAAATTTTCCTTTTTCCCTCTCTCCTACAACAGTGGCTAACTGGCCAATCTGTGTTTCTAATTTAGAAATCGATTGACTAGTTTGTTGCATGAACTGTTGTAATGTATCTTCCAGTGTTGGTTTCCTTGGTTGTTGGGGGACATATGGATGAGAATTTTGGGACATGGAAGGATATGATGTTGGTGGTTGCCTTTGGGATTGCATATGTTGCATACCCGAGTTGTTTTGAGACTGATTTTGACTCCATGAGAAATTAGGATGATTTCTCCAATTGGGGTTGTATGTGTCAAAATAGGGACTGCCAAATGGTTTCTTATAGCCGTTTAGTGCATTAGCTTGTTCAGTTATACACTCATGGAATGCTATAGAGGGACACGTCTGAGCAGTATGAGATGGACTCTCACAAAGTTGACATGTCTCACTAATAACATGGACTGAAGAACGTTTTCCATTTTTCATCTCTATAGCCTCCACTTTTCTGGTGAGACTAGCTATCCTTGCACTCAAATTAGTTCCCTCACTAACCTCATAGACTCCTCCCTTTTTGGTATCCATAGACATTGGTAAACTTCTTCTCTCAACCCTCCCTGAGTATTCCCAATGTTGGGAACTCTCAGCTAACGCATCTAGAAATTTCCAAGCCTCATTCTCATTCTTAGACATGAAATCTACCCCACATCGTGACTCAATTAGTTGACGATTTTGAGCAGATAATCCATCATAAAAGAATTCAACTAAGCGCCACTTTTCAAAACCATGGTGGGGACACTTAAGTAGCAAATCATTGAATGTTTCCCAACACATGTAAAACTGTTCACCTTCTTTTTGAGCAAATTCCATGATATTTCGGCGAAGGGAATTAGTTCTATGTCTAGGGAAGAATTTAGTGAGGAATTTTTTACAAAGTTCATCCCAAGATTTGATTGATTCTGGTTCCAATGAATATAACCAAGACTTCGCTTTCTCTTTCAAAGAGAACGGGAATAACCTCATCTTAATTGACTCTTCGGGAATATTCTGAAAATTCAAGGTGGAACAAATCTCTAAAAATTCCTTAACATGAAGGTATGGGTCTTCAAAGTTCGAACCTCTAAAAGTCGGCAGTAAATTGATTACTACTGCTCGTATCTCCAAATGGGCATGTTGTGTAGCAGGCAATACAATACAAGAAGGATTTGTGATATGTGCGGGAGTATAATAATCCTTAAGGGCTTTCACTTCATTATGTTCTCCCTCCATCTTGACTTCAATGATCTTTCCAACACTAGAATTCCTTACACCTTTTCTAAAAGTTCTCTCAATTTCTAGATCTAAAGGTGCCAACTTTGATTTCAGAGATCGCCGACCTAACATGCACTAGGAAGACTCCATGACTCAACAAATACACTACCAAAACAAGTATTTTCTTTATCTAAAATTTAATTCAAGGGTAGTGATTTCTATTTTTTTTTTTTTTTTTTTTTTTTTAAAATTTCCTATATAAGAGATTATTAGGACTAATTCCAAAATAATCTTCACCTAGTTAGACAGCTCCTACTCTTTTTCAGAGAAAACTAGTGGATGACCAGTTAAGGACCATCAAACTAACAACGAAGTAGTTCCCAGGAAAGTGTGGCGAGGCACTAGGCCTGCTTATTGTCGCGTCAGCCACACTCCTAGACAGAACTGTCCTACCGTTTATCAATTTGGTAGTGACTCACTGGAGTTACCAAAAGTTTAACAATGTCCAAGAGGATCCTATGAGTTATATGAAAACCTATTGGCCAACGTCTACTTGATTTTAAATTAAACTAACTTTAGCCAAGGGTATACAAATGCAAGGAGATTTTTAACCTAATGGGCAAGGAATTGGTGATGAAATCCAATCCTTATTTTGTTAAAGGGTTAATGCCCTTACTAAAAGATTTATGCAAAATGCTAGATTAAAAATGCACATACAAGCAAGTCAACAAAAATAAAAGTAAAAGGGAGTGAGTGTGTGAACTTTTTTTTTTTTTTTTTTTTTTTTTTTACCAATAAATAAAGAAAGAAATAAACGAGATAAAATAAAATAAGTAACAAAAATAAATTTGAAGAAAGTGTATACCTAAAGGTTATTTCTAGTGTTATTCTATCCTAAAGGTAGCATGCAAAATTTCACCTATATAAAAACTATTTTCACCTAATCTAAAAAAATAATAATATTATTATTTACTAAAGATATGGGTACTTACCTAGATTCTGCAGTAATGTTATTGAAGATGACACAAAGAAATCCAAGTATTTGTTGATCCAATGCAATCTCAAAAAAAAATATTACCTACAAAATTCAAGAAGTATCAATTACTTAAAAACAAATAATACAATAAATAATAATAAAAATTCTCAACTTAAGTAAATAAATGCTAATTTTATACTTAAGCTAAGAATAAAGAAAATAAAAAATAATAATTTTTTTTTATTTGCTACAGTAGCCGAAATGCTACAGTAATTTTCATTTTTTTTTTTTACCACGTGAAGAAACACTACTTAGTACTATCAGAATTAGAAAGACAAAATTATTATTATTATTTTTTTTTTTTTAAAAAAAAAAAAACTTTAGTTAAAGAAAACAATAGCTTCTACAATCTAATTTTTTTTTTTTTTTAGAAAACAAAATGTTTGGTAGGTCCCACGAGTCAAAATGTTACTCAAACCACAATACGCTCAGTGTACTAAAATGTCTCTCAATGCTTCAGAATGTTCACAAGTTTGGGCTATACTATGCATAACTTATCAATTATTGTAACAAAGACCAAAACTGCATTAAATAGGCAAGTATTTAATTTTTTATTTATTTATTTATTTTTTAAAAAAAAAAACAGTAGCTTCCGGATTCCAATAGCTTATCACAAATCAATTTTTTTATTTATTTTTTAATAACTAGTAGAAGAATTAAATTTAATTTAATTTAATTAGTTTCTTATTGCGATTCCCCGGCAACGGCGCCAAAAACTTGATGTGTTTTAAAATATTACTCGCAAGTGCACGAATCAATTGTAGTTTAGGTTATGCAATAACGAGGTCGAACCCAAGGGAATGCTTTAAAGAGAACTTAATTAAACTCAAATTAATCTAAAACTAACCTAGTTTCTCAAAGTTTGTTTGTTGAAGTGATTTTTATACTAAACATGCAATATCGAAATACAAATAATTAAAGCGAGAATAAGAGGAAGAAAATACTAAGGTATCGGAATCCACCACCACTAATCCATAAACTTCTAATTATTCCTTTATCAATTCCAATTTTAGAGTAGTAATTTAGAAATCAATCTTATTACTTTCTCAAGATTTAACAATAACGCACTAATGAAATATATTTTCAATTAATAGATTTTCCTTCGCTTTAAAATGTAAAATTCTAAGCATTCTATGTATGCAATTTAATGGATCACATAAGATCAAAGATTTTTACTTATAAACTCATCAAATCCAAGCTTGATTAATTGTGATAAGAATTCTTAACTACTATAAATACATGATATTTAAAGTGAAAGGAATTTAAAACAATTAATACTATGAAGCGAAAATCATAAGCATTTAAACCATACACATGAAAATTGATAAAAGACTAAAAGGAATTTATTTCATAAATGGTGGTTTCATCCTCAACCTTAGTTGAGAATTTAGTTACACATGCTTAAAAAGAAAATAACAAAGTAAGAACAATAAAACCCGGAATTGAAGATAAATTCTTCTCCTCTTTGGTGTCCTTCTTGCTCTCCTCCTTATTCTTCTCCTTTCCTCTTCAAGATGTATCCATATTTATAGAAAAATATTGGAATCAAATTACAACTTGTAAAGAGAAATGAAATATTCTTTTCTTTTTTTTTTCATCACTTTCCATCACATTTTGTTCTTTTTCCATGTGCATTTGAATCTTCCAACTTTTATCCATGTGCATTTGATTCATTTCTCACTTTACACCTATAAATGAAAGACATAAATGTAGATGTAATTTAATGACATTGAAAATTATTTATTCAACAATTTTATTATATAAATTAAGTTTTATGCATTTATCATTATTACACTTCTAAATTAATTAAAATAAATAGTTTTACCTACTAACAAATATACATTTGGGGATAAAATATGTATGTAAAATGGACTTATCAGAAAACATCTTGAAATTATATTTCAAGAATTTATTTCTCAAGGACTTATTATTAGTAGTAGAAAAATGAAATTAGAAAAACAAGAAATTGAATTTCTTGGATTATTTATAAAATGAGGGAAAATAGAGCTTCAGCCTCATATAGTAAAAAAGATCTTAGAATTCCCAGATAAAATAGAAGATACAAAATTATTACAAACATTTTTAGGACTTTTAAATTATGGGAGAAATTTTATTCCAAAACTAGGACAATTAGTAGGACCTTTATATTCTAAACTAGGAAAAAATGGACAAAAATATTTTAATTCTCAAGATATTAAATTAGTTAAAAAGATTAAAACAAGAGTTACGCAATTAGAACCATTACAACTTCCTCTAGAAAAAAGCTACAAAATCATACAAACAGCGCATCTACAAATGGATGGGCAGGAATACTTTTTCAATGACAGACAAAAGAATCATCACGTGAAGAAGAACAGATCTGTAAGTATGCCAGTGAAAATTTTAATAAAGCTCAAGCAGTTTTACCATCTACGGATTTAGAGATATTAGGAGTTATAAATTCTGTTGAAAATTTTCAAATATTTCTTAGAACAGACTTATATAGTAATATTTTCAAATAAAGTAAAGCAACAGAAAATGTCAGCAAAAAGATGGATTTATTTTGTTGATTGTCTTATAGGAAAATGTTTTAAACGATCATTTGACCACGTTAAAGGAAAAGATAATTATTTAGCAGATATATTATCTCGTCTATTAATAGATTGTTAGTTTTTGCAGGAAATGGATCAGAAGAGCAACATCTGTAGTCTCATTCCAGGAACTTCAACTCCATTTTTAATCGTTCAAAACCCAAGTCAACAATTCCGCCATAGACAAAAAAAAATTCCAGATCAAAAACTCATTATAGATAATTTGTGGTATTCAAGAGGACAACACTATAGCACCCTCGTTAGAAATCTCAATACTCTAAGTGAATATTTTGTTCATTTAAACTCTTCTCTAGAAAATCTCCAGAAAGACCATCAAGTTCTTATATCTCATTATAGAAAATTAAATTTAGCTCATCAAAAAGCTACAAAAAAATCCATAAAAAATACTCGAGAAAATCAACATCTTTTGCAGAATTCATGGAAACAAGTAAAAATGTTATCCTCACTTTCCTCTACATACAGAAAAATCCTCAGACAACAGGTAACATTATTACCAGTGGAAATTAAAGAACTCATCTTTGAAGAAATAAATACTGCAGGAACAAATGAATGAGTAGCAGTTCAAAAATACTTAAGGAACAATAGTCCGCCAGAAGGATCCAGATATCATTACCTAGAATGTGAGTTTGCTCACACGGTAACATATAGAATATTACTTTTGGACATTGATCTATGCATATTCCAACCTTTTGAACTTGAAATAAAAACAACATTCTCAACCAAAAGGGTCAATTATCCCGCTAGTAAACTTCTTGAGTTAGGAATGGTAAATCATATCACAATCCCAAAAGACATGCCCTTAGAAGTTTTTAATTTCCCTAATCGCCTTGCTCAAGCCATCATTTTCGAATAATCTCATTGGTTTCAGAACTATGTACCAGGCAGTCCGCTCTTATTACAAATATATAGCATTCCTCCAGAATACGTAGAAAATGGTTCAGTCATATTTGGACATCATAGAATATACATCAATGCAGAACCAGTAGAAGTCCAAAATTTGCTACAATATAACCTGCTACTTAATGATTTTAGAAATCAAATAGAACCAGCCACATATGAACATTCATCTTATTATAAATCCTGGAGAAAGTTTAGTCTAAGTACGAAATATGGTTATAGGTTATTATATCACAATATTAATATGAAAATCTTCATTAAAACTCGTTTACCAAGTTTAGTCTAAGATGACTAGAGAAAGGGAAGTTGAAGATGACTATGCACATAATAGGAGCTATCAATCATATGACAGTGAAGTAGAGCACAATATTGTAAATATGATGGAAGGATAGACAAGACATCACCCAAAGAAAAAGCAATCAGTTTCAACCACAGATCAAAAGTATCTACAACAGTATCAAACAAAAGATCAACTTTATCTACAAAAGTCCTCTCAGCACAGGAAAGCTTATATCCAACACCTAACAAGTTAACAAAAGATATCAGAAATCTTATCTTGAAGAAAGTTATACCACATAAATCTTATCTTCATCATCTAACCTTATCTTTAATCTTGACCCTTGAAGAAGCATCTACAATCTCAGTCGTCCAGTTATACTCCTCATTTACCTCTAAAAGGAAGCAAGCATCAATTTGAAGAGCAGAGTTTAATAGAGAGCAAAGTTGAACCCAGAGTCTAGAATTCTAAGTAGTCTCAGTTGTATTTTCATATCAGTGTGAGTGTGAGCTTATGTATAATTAGTGTGCTTTCAGTATATATCAGTGTGTTGTGAGAATAAACCTATATATATACAATGTGTCTCTATGTACCAGTTTGTTATGCAATAAAAGTTTTTCCAACTTCCATTATCATTTTGTGTCTATTACCAATTTCGTAACCTTTCTTTTCGGGGCAACAGACTTCTGTCAACACTAAGGTCTTAGCATATAAATTTCTTTTAGCCAAACTGTGTAGATCCGTATTGAAATCTCTCGAATACAACCAGTACAAGCAACCATAAGTCAACAACTAATTCTATGAACAAACTTGAATCGTTGATTCATTCTGTTTAGCCGTTATCTTGGTGTTTTAAGGAGCGTTATCAGATTCGTAAGTCACCTCTGTGAATTTTTGTTGTATTACTTATGATTTAATTGTATGTTTCTATTGTTTCCGCCTCCGATTCATTTTGGTATTAGAGCTATATTGTTTCATTAAAAGATAATTTATTGCTAGATCTTGTGTCTAAGGAGTCTTAAAGTCTCATTAATCACTATTAAGCCCTCTTAATCGCAATTATAAATTGTTATTATCTGTTACAAAACTTTATAAAATTTTATTATAAAAAACAGTAGCCTAGTGTAATAAGCGTAAAATTCTAAATAGCTACAGCAATTACATAAACTAGTAAAGGAAGCTTGAGTAATAACTTAAAGGGTTAACTTCATTTACATCCCCTGAGGTTTGTCCTATCTTCACTTTGACCCTCTCAGGTTTGCATATATTCATTTACACCCCCTAATTTTCAATATTCTCATCACTTAGACCTCCTGAAAGATGACATCAGCTTGATTTTTTTTAAAAATCTCTGAACTACCCTAAATGTCTTATCCTTATTCTGTTTGGAAACAAGGATAGTGTTTTTATCAATTAGACCCCCTCCCATCATTTAATAATTTAATTTGTATTAAAATATCAATATATATATATATATAATTCAAAAATATATATATTAAAATTTGAAAATATTATAAATTCGAAAATAAATATAAAATTAAAAAATATATAAATTTCGAAATTATTATTTTTTTCAAAAAAACATATTAAATTTTGAAAATAAATATAAAAATCATAAAAAACATAAAAAAAATTGAAACAAATATATAAAATTAAAAAAAACATATAAAATTCAAAATATATATTAAATTTCGAAAAAATTATAAAATCGAAAATAAATATAAAATAAAATATATATATAAATTTTGAATTTTTTTTAAAAAAGAAAATCTCTCTCCCTCTCTCTCTCTCTCTCTTTCTCTCTCTCTCTCTCTCTCTCTCACACACACACACACACACAACACACACACACATATATATATACATATATATACACACACTATATATATATATATAGCTACACCACCGGCTCCCCCGCCGCCACCGCCACAGCCACAACCCCCCTCCCATAGCCTCCCCCGCCGCCGCCGCCCCCCTCCCACCGCCTCCCCTATTTTTGACCACACACACACACACACACCTGCACACACACAACACACACATATATATATACATACACACACACACAGAGATATATATATATATATATATATAGATCTACACCACCGCCTCCCCCGCTGCCGCCGCCGCAGCCCCCCTCCCACCACCCCCTATTTTTGACCAATTTTCGAAAATGGCGGTGGTAGTAAATTGATTTAAGGGTTGCTCATGGTAATGGTGGTGGTGGCGGTGGTAGTAAATTGATTTAAGGGTTGCTTATGGTAATGGTGGTGGTGGCGGTGGATGATGGTGGTGGTGGTTGGGGTTGGGGTTGGGGTGTTTGGTTTGAGGGTTAGATTGATTCTAAGGAGTGTTTGTATAAGGATATTTTAGACATTTCACATCATTAGGGGGTGTGATTGAAGATATGCAAACCTAAGGGGTCAAAGTAATGATAGGATAAACCTTAGGGATCTAAATAAAGTTAACCCTAACTTAAAACTTAGTGGTCCCTAGTGGTCCTTTACCACATCATCAACCTGAATGGACTGAATTCGCGTCCATCTATCAATAGTCAAATTTGTACCCCATTTTCTTCTTCTCATTTGAACAACTTAGCGTAAGAAAATTCAAACCAACCCTAGCGTTTATAACAGTCTGTAAAGGACTGTTTGGCTACACCATTCCCATCTCTCTCTCTCTCTCAGCTGTGGTCTTCCATTGACGACGTCTATCAACCCCAACAATCAAAGCAAACCATCTCTGGATCTGTAAACCCTAGAAGCACGACACCCACCACTCTCTGCAACAACTCCTCATGAAGTCTCTCCTCTCTGGAAATGGTAAATCCCCGCAAAACCCCATCTTTCATTCACATCCACAAGCACACTCCTCCATTTTCTTCTTATTGTTTTCGCAAATTTTCTTCAAAACCCAACATTGCATCACAATTTCCATTCACACCCACCCATCAACGCTTGCCCAACCTGGTCTCTAAGGTCTGTAACATACTCTGCGAGATTCAATGGCAACGGAGCTCCGAACTCAATCGGTTGAGCCCCGATCTCAAACCCCATCACGTCGCGAGGATTATAGACACCCATAGGAGTACTGATACCGTTTTGCAATTCTTTTATTGGGTCTCTAAGAGACATTTTTACAAGCATACGGTGAACTGTTATATTTCGATGTTGAATAGGCTTGTTAGAGAGAGGCAATTTATTCCTGCCGATCATGTTAGGATTTTGATGATCAAATCTTGTAGAAATGAGGGAGAGATTATCCAGGTTATCGATTATTTGAATGAAATCAGTGGAAAAGGTTTTGGGTTCAGTTTATATAGCTGTAATACGCTGTTGATTCAATTGGGTAAGTTTGAGCTTGTTGGGGTTGCTCAAAATGTGTATAAAAAGATGCTCAGTAGTGGGATCAAACCGAGTTTATTGACTTTCAATACAATGATTAATGTATTGTGTAAAAAGGGCAAGGTTCAGGAGGCTGAGGTGATTTTAAGTCAGATGCTTGGGTACGACTTGGACCCGGATGTGTTTACTTATTCATCTTTGATTCTTGGGCATTGTAGAAACCGCAATTTGAAGGCAGCGCTCGGGGTTTTTGATGGGATGTTGAAGCAAGGTTGTGATCCGAATGCGGTGACGTATTCAACTCTCATAAATGGGCTTTGCAATGAGGGAAGGGTTGATGAAGCATTGGATATGCTGGAGGAAATGACTGAAAAACACATTGAACCTACCGTGTATACGTATACTGTCCCTATTACTACTTTATGTGGGATTGGGCGTGTGAAAGAGGCTATTGATCTTTTGGACAGCATGAGAAAGCGGGGTTGTCAGCCAAATGTGCAGACTTACACTGCTCTTATTAGTGGGTTGTCTAGATCGGGTAATCTTGAAGTAGCAATTGGATTCTACCACAAAATGTTGAGGGATGGTCTGGTTCCAAATACAGTCACATACAATGCCTTGATTAATGAATTGTGTTCAGTAGGAAGATACAACGTCGCTCTCAAGATTTTTTATTGGATGGAGGGACATGGTAGCTTGCCAAATACTGAAACCTATAACGAAATCATCAAGGGACTGTGTAAAGATAAAAGTATTGAGAAGGCGATGGTTCTTTTCAACAAAATGCTGAAGGTCGGTCCTCCTGTAACAGTGGTAACATATAACACTCTCATTAATGGATACCTAAAGGCGGGGAATTTGAACAATGCTTTGAGATTATTGGATTTCATGAAGGAGAACAAATGTGAACCGGATCAATGGACTTATGCTGAACTTGTTTCAGGGTTTTGCAAAGGAGGAAAGTTAGATATGGCTTCTACTCTTTTCCATGAAATGAAGGAGCGAGGCTTGAGTCCAAATCAGGTGAATTATACCACTTTGATTGATGGTCATTGTAAGGAAGGGAAAGTAGATGTTGCATTGTCATTAATTGAAAAGATGGAGGAAAATGGCTGCACTCCAAACATTGAAGCGTACAATGCCGTTATAAATTGTCTGTCCAAAGGGAATAGGTTTTCTGAAGCCGAGAAACTGTGTAATAAGATGGCAATAAAAGGGTTGCTACCAAATGTAATCACCTACACTACTTTGATTGATGGGCTTTGTAGGAATGGTGGAACACATCTTGCATTCAAGATTTTCCATGAAATGGAAAAAGAAAATTGCTTGCCAAATTTGTACACTTATAGTTCGCTCATCTATGGGTTATGTCTAGAAGGCCAGGCTGATGATGCAGAGAAGCTGCTCGAAGAAATGGAAAGGAAAGGGTTGGCTCCTGATCTGGTGACCTTTACGTCATTAATCGATGGATATGTAATGCTGGGTAGGCTAGACCATGCATTTTCGCTTTTTCGGCGGATGGTTGATGCTGGCTGCCAACCAAACTACCGAACATACACTGTATTAGTGAAAGGATTACAAAAAGAATTTCAGTTGCTTGCAGAAAAGGCTGCAGAGAAGGATGTCAGTTTTGAAATATTATATAATCTCTTAGGTAGGCTGTCGGAGAATGGCTGTGAACCTACCACTGATACCTACTGTACTTTAGTCACTGGTCTATGTGGCAAAGGAAAAGCTTTTGAGGCAGAACAGTTGCTTAAAGATATGGAGGAGAAAGGCTTGTGTCCTAATGAAGAGATCTATGACTCTCTCTTAAGCGCTTACTGTAAGGATTTGAGAGTGGACCCTGCTTTGGAAATTTATGAATCGATGGTTATTAGAGGTTTGGAGCCTCGTTTATCGAGTTATAAAGCACTTATTTGTGCTCTTTGCAAAGCAAGAAGGGTCATAGAAGCTGAAGCTTTCTTTAAAGACATGCTTGAGAAGCAGTGGAATATTGATGAGATTGTTTGGACAATCTTGGTTGATGGGTTGCTCAAGGAGGGAGAATTGGATGTATGCATGAAGCTTCTTCACATTATGCAATCTAAGAACTGCACCCTCAATCTCCAGACATACGTAATCTTGGCCAGAGAACTTTCCAAAGTAGACAGAGCTGTTGATACAAACCAGGTTGCTGACAAATTGAGAATACTGAAGGATATTTCATCAAGATGAGGTTTTTCTTAATGACTCAAGGCACTAAATTGTGGAGTTGTCTCCTGGAGGACAGATGGGTGGTCCAGTGACTGGGCTGACATTTTTTACCACGCACGCATTCAGGTTTGAGCTGTAATCACATTTGCAGCTCAATCATCCAATAAATGGTGAGCAGAGAAGGCAATTTCTTTTCCATAATTTCATACAAATCTCAGTATGCTATTTCTTGTTTCCTTTATTTTTCTTTAAATGTTCTTGTAAGAAACATTGTTTAGAATCTGATGGGCCTTTTTTTATCTTTTTCTTTTTTTCTTTTTTTTTGGTTCTCTTATGCTGAAGTTCATGAGAATCGCAGAACACCAAATTCTTGAAGTCCGATTGAGGAATTTTAGGACCATGGCTGAATGAGTTAGCCTTTCAGCCCGCAGTAGAAAGAGCTGGTCATTTTCAGGTAAGAAATTGGAAGGCTTGATTTACATGAAGCTGTTTTTATGAGATGAGATATTTGGTTTTCTCCCTAAGTTTTTGCATAAGCATATTACTTTTGTACATTCCCTGTTTCTCCTTTTGTACAAGCATAAGAAATTTTTGTTAAGAAGAGTTGGGGCTGCCTAAGTTTTTATATTGTTTTTCCTTGGAGTTTTGGGTCTACAATAGCTATGTGTACTTTTATGTATATTATTGCTCTATCAGTAATTTATTTTCCTTTGGTACTGTTCTCATTTAGTGATGCTGAGATGAAGACCCTATCCTCACTCGTAGTTTAATCTGTGTCCCGATTTACTCAGTGGTACCTAAGCTCCTCTAGCCCCTCCCCATGATGTCTCTCTGCAACTCTTCAAGCCTTCTTATGCATTCATGTGAAAATTGTAAAGGAATACAGAGGATGGAATTTGATTATCTTCTAAGGGGTAAGCCTCGGCCCCTTTTTTATTGGTACTGACTCTTCTAACCTGTTAACCTCGCCCGAAATCTCTTGAAAACCTCATCCCATACTGTTTTAGCATTAAACATGCATTGATTCCCTGGGAAGAGTAAAATGGGATGTTAAGACTGGAGTGCCTCAACCCCCAACTTCTCCTAGAATGTGTTTGCATTTTTCCATATTCTCTGTCATCCCCGCAAAACCACACATTTAAGAACTCTTGAATAATTTATATCAGCATCAACAAAGATATCACGTTATCTGCATACAGCAATTAAAAGGTGCCCAGTTCATGCCACCCACAATAAAGCCCCTGAGGTGATCACCTTCTACTGCTTGCCTCAAGAGTCTAAGCACCTCCATCACCAGAACAAACAACAATGAGGATAAGCACCCCTTTCTAAAACCCCTCAAACTCATGAAGAAATACTATGTTGAGCCAATCACAAAATTTGGACACGTCTCTATACATCTCCTCCAACACCAAAAAATCCTACATTTGGTGTTTCTAGACCTGTCTTTAATTTATAAATATAATTTTAATTCAGAACGAGGCCTAACTATTTGGGCACATGACTTAGATGTGTAACTTGGACATTTGGATAAGAAAAGCATGGAGGAAAAGTATAATTGAGGAGTGAGCATGGAGTAGGAGAAGATTCATATAAATACATCGCTGCATGCAGTATATAAACTCAAAGGTTGTATACTTATTACGAATTTACTATTGGCAAGGGTGATTGTAATTATATACTTACCTTCATATAGCTACATAATACCTTCATACAGCTACAAAATATATAATATATTCTGTTTGTTCTATGCACTTTAATTTTAATATTTAAGATTTTCCACGTGACCGCGTCAGTGTCCGTATCAGCTTCCCAGCCACCAGTAGTTCAATCTCCAAATCCAAACTTTAAATACCTCTTTCACATTGCTCACTGCATGCTCCTGTTGGTGTAATTAACATTTAAATTGATTCAGCGTGCAGGGTATCTTTAACCCTTCTCCAACTCTACCCCTGTTCAACATTCATCTCCTCCTGCACAACACAAAGATCATCGTTCCTTTAATCAAGCTCCCGCCTGCATTGGCTCATCAACTGCAGCCTTTACTAACACACTGAGATAGTTTACGCACCCCCCTCGGGGACGCCACAGGAAAAAGGCCCCCAATCCACCTTACCATGTACTTCTTTGTGGTAGTCATTGTAGCCTGGAATTAAATGTTTTAAGGATATTGAGATTGGAATGCAAAGTCATATCACCAGGTGATGAATTCAAGTAGGATAACCCGCACATGTGCTGCTGCTATGCGAGGCTTCTCTTCCATGGTTCCATCCTGAAGAATGACTTAATTATCTGTTCCCTTCCCCCAACCACTGGATTATAGCCCACATACAAAATTTTGAAGATTTGTTTAAGGTACCGTCTGCTGAAGTTGTCCAATCATATTTTAATTCTGGGCTAGCACGGTGTCTTCTTTGTGCAATCAATGCTCCTTGGCATTATAGTTCACTCGAGGGTGAAATAGTTCAATCAGGTCATGTCAGTTGCCCAACTCATAATTCTTTGCTGGTCGTAAAACCAACCTTTTGTGCAAGGAAAAGGTAAAGTGACTTAGAGATGAACATTTTTGCAGTCATTTAGGTGGCTTTTGATGATGTTACAATACTTCTTGGAGTGTAATTTTTGTTGGGACTATATAATGTCAACTGAAACAGGCTTTTTCTTGTATATATTTTGCAGGATCACAATGATTTGACTCGAATGTTGACAGTTAACACAGTTCGATTTTTTCAGTAACCATTAGAATAAGAATTGAGGTACAGTTTATAAACACTTACTTCCCTGTCATGTATGCTTCAGCAATATTCATTCTTTCCCATTTTTCAAGCACCAAGTACTGCTTGTCAAATATATACTTCATTGGACATATTTTTTGGCAATCTTTCCATTACAATATCAATGAAACCATGACTTTGTACAATATACAGAGATTCACCTTGTAGTTTCGTACGAGAACCACCTGACTGGAAAGCTTGTATTAAACTTCTGAGGTTGTAATTGTTTGCACTGCTAACTTCAAAGAATGATGGTGTCATCCTATCATATGTGGTTATTCGTTTATTGTTATATAATTTCATTTACTGTTTTTGGACATTATCAGATATATTCAGTTTAGACATTCTTTCAGATGTTAAGTAATCATCTATACATGTAAATTTGGTATCACTCTTGGATAGGATTGTGGTTGATCTCAGTATGAGAACCATGCTTTTAGTGTTGATTGACAATGAAGTCGATTCATATTTCTACTAGATTGATGAGATTTGGTACAATTGGTGTAAGAGACAATGTATGAACTGTTTCAGCAGCAGAATTTGCAATACCAGTTGTTCATACTTTTGCCTGTGCATATATTTATCAACAATTATTGGGTCCTCACTAGAGAAAATGAACTTCATCTTTCTCGCTAGCTGACATGACACAGTAATATTAAGATACTGTGATTAATTTTTTTTTAAAAAGAAATCGAGGTGATTCTTCTTTTTATGAGTTTTGTATTCAATTTTTTAAAAAGAAATTTAACCACATGATGTTTTAGTTTTACTGGGTCATATCAGCAAAGAGAATCCAAGTATTGTTCTTTATTTATTAAATACCATTGGAAAGAGAGAATGTAAAGTTAGTTTATGACTTCTTTTGCTAACCAAGGGAACAGAAATTTTCCTAAGAAATGCCAAATAATGGAAAAAAACAATAATTTGCTGCATCCGAACAATGGATTTGGAAAGGCAATTTAAAAAAGATTGTGTTTTGTACACATTAGAAACCACTTCAGTTTGGCAGCTAAGAAAACCCTAAATTTAAACAAGAAAAGGTTCAATCAAGCAATCACACTCCACAATATTCCTTCTAATAAAAAGATTGTCTTTTCTGCACCACTCTTATCAAAGCAAAATATATAAGGGGAGACTGGTAGCAGATAAAATAACTAATATTCTACCCAATACACACCAAAATAGCTACCATCTTCTACAAAGCCTATAGCAATTTTAAAAACAAGCCAAACACAGCATCACCCACCCTTTTATTCTATTGAAAACACTCTTCCAAATGCTAATCTCCACCACAATTTGGAGTTTCCCTCGCCTTTTTGTGCCCTTAAAAAGTCCTTTCCCCGTCACACACACCCGCCCAGCCTACCATTGATTAGGTATTATGGAGTTTTCTTGTTGGACTTGGTTCAATAGTCGCTGATTCTCCTCTCTCTTAGATCATACAGAATCAATTAGATGGCTTAAAACTCATAAATTAATGACAAATACCTAACATTCTTGTCATATATATATGTGGCATATGTAACACTTCCAGACTCCCAAAGCAACTTACCCATAACCAGAGCTCTCCATAGTCCTTTGACTCCACAGGTTGAAGCTCTGCAGTTTCGATGGGAAGGAAAAGTGGCGAGTCCACTGTGGTTGGTTCCTCCATCACTCTCCTACAAGAAAGATTCAGACAGCTGCAAAGAGTGAGGAAGAAGAGAGAAAGGAAAGAGCTTCTAAAACTGTTCTTGGACTCAAAACAAGTTACCCCCACAATACAGTCCGAGCCTCCCAAGCTTTTCCCCCAACCTGAAACCGTCTTTCCACCTCAACCACCTCTTCAAGGTTTGCTCTCCCTCGGATTCGACTCACAGTGCAAGCATGCTGATTTTAGATTCAACGAGACCCCACCATTAATAAACTCATCGTCAACTGATGCAGCAGCACTGAGCACATCACAAAACTTTGAAAATTCTGAAGTTGATACTTCTCTTCGTCTGTAGACAACTCTCATGCTATTAATCTCTAGACATCTTGATACTCTATGTTCATTTTATTATTTATTTATTTTTATTTTGCTTTAGTTTGTTTCCTCAATGTATTAAAGGTCGACAATGTCATTATCAACTTCGTGTTCAACAATTACATGGTCATGAGTAACCCCATCATTTGGGCTCTGCTGGTATACTCTCTCATCATCACTCCTGTCTGAATCTTCACCATTTCTCGATTTCCTTTTCCAGATTCTGGGAACCAAACGAGTGACCCCCTTGGTCTCTTTTGATGAATCCTGATTTATGCGTTCAAATCTGATGGCACTCACCTTTCTACAGTTTCCTGCCAATATCTGCAAAGCACATCATATGATCTTGAATGAATCAGTTGAATATTTAAAACAGCCATCAACATTTTGATGTAATGCAAACATATGGTCTTTCGACAAGATAAAAGGAGAAATCAAAGCCAGCTGCTTTTATTCCAATTGACATCTAAAAACAAAATTTGTTACGACTCATCCAGACAGGTTAATGGAAACTTTCGTATTTTATTTACTCAGGATGCTTTGATTTGGTCTCCCTCTTCTTTGCGGAGGTTTTCGGTGGCCTCTTTTTTTCGGTGTCTTTCGCCAAGGGTGGAAGTGGCTTTTTATATCCATACTTACCAAAAAAAAAATTACTCAGGGAATTGAGAAATTTATATAGAGGGTAAATTCACATTTGTGTTTTGGCGAATCGAAGTGAAATTCGGCTCTGAACCCCCTATCCAAAGGTGCGGACATTTGTATCAGTTGTACCATTTCACAAACTCAAAAGGCAGGGAGAAGTAGAAGTAAGAATCCAAAACTCATTTGGTTTCAGATGTTGGCCGCACAGCTGACAAGACTGTCGTGCATCCAACAAGGAGCACCCTGTTAAGTAGGCCACCTCAAACCACTTCTTCTTTCATGAAATATTGGCTTAAACTGTAAACCAACAGTTAACTCATAGCAACTTGTCCTCCTACTTACGTAACAAACACACCACGACAGAAAAAAGACAAGAAACATACCTCAAGCTTAAAAATTTGACGTTTATCCTTCTGATCTTGATGGTCAGATTCTGCTCCATTATAGTTATCTTTCTCCTCGCGGTTTGCCTTTTCAAGCATTACTTTTATACTCTCACCTGTCCTGGGAATATACCCAAATGCTTCGCATATAAAACCCGATACTGTCTCGTATTGATGGCCCTGCAATGCCAACCAGAGGAGAACAATGTTGAATTATTTAGAAAACTGAAGTAGCGTGAGCCCGATACGTGGTTCTTAATAAGTGAATTTTTCTTCAAGATGGGAGAGGGGAATCGGGAGATTACTCAACTAATCCAATATTCACAGGCGCCAAAACAATACCACATAACAATGCAATCACATTTTCAAAGACTTGAGTGATGCACAAAGCTCACCGCATAAGTTCTCATTTTTTTTATTTTCCACTTTTTTCCTGAAAAATTTCATGCACACAAAAGACGATTTTAGCTTCACATGTGTTTGTTTAGCTTAAGATAAGGTGAACATGGCAGAGTGCTTGACACTACTTAGAAGAATCCGTCCAAAATTACAGGAATAGGAACATAAATGAATAAGTTATGAACATAATTTCCTGCAGTGTGTAGGTATACTGTACACCGTGGCAAAAACAATTGAAAGAAACTGCCTACACCGTGCAGTATAATGATGCAGTTCTTGGTCAGACTCAAGGTCACTAAACCATAGGAGAGCATGTATCAGATTGTGCAAAGAGAAAGCAGTCCCCAACTAATTGGCCACAAATGATAAATTTTCCTCAAGCTTCACAGTATTAAAAAAGACAAAAAAATTAACGCCACAAGGGAATGGATTTCATCCAATCTCTTTATCAAAACATCAGTGTATGAAGAACGTAAAGCTGATTGCAGTGTTTCATCTTTTGAACTGTACAGTAAGAGAAGGCATAGTGCTCACACAAAATATATAAACAATAATTCTCCGGAAAAAATTGCAGATTTGTCGATTAAAAAGAAAAAAATCAAAAGGAGACACACCTCTGGCAAAATAATATCCAGATCTTCAGATAGTTGATCGATTGCTGTATTTGCATCAACATCATAGACTCCCTCTTCTCGCATTACAATATAGCCAGTCTTTTTCTCAATTTCCTCCTGTTATACATCAAAAAGTCTATGGACTATCACAAAGTTGCACATCTTATCTTCACTGTCTGTAGAATTTTAAAAAATTTAAACTCGGTAATCCAGATAAAATCAAAACAGAAGCAAACTCAAAAAGTTAAACAAAGAATTCAAAGCTAGTACAGTATTTTTATTTCAGTTTCTTCAAGTGCATCAAAGAGAAGCACCTAAAAGAATTCTCATTTCAATGATCATCCTGCCCCTTGGTGTTAAAGGGAGAGCTTTCTTCAGGATTTCCCTATTGGGTAGGTAAAATCTTTGGTTGGACTCGATGTTTTTCCAAAATTGACTTGCGTGTCCCCCAGACCTCACGAGATCTCTTTTGAAGTGTAAACCACATAGCACTTAATAGGTGAAATCCACTCACGATATTGAGCAGTGCATCAAGTTTAACAGGGTTTACTTACATGGTTGTCACTATTTTTGGGTTTTTTCACTCAAGTTGATCAGCCATGGAGACAAATTTGTTTCAAAATATTTGTAACCATAAAACCTCCATGGATTAAAGTACGAAAACTGCTGAGACAGTTCAAGTTCCAAGAAATATACTTGTAGCCAACTGGCAACCTTAATCCAACAATTTTAATCAGTAAAGTACAATTTCTACGAAATGATATATTGTAGTTCCAGGTAGCATACCACTATCAGTGTATATATCCATATGTGACATTCATATCAATTTAACTCAACTAAACAAGTCTGTGTCGAGTATTTGTGTCAGCTATATGGTTATATCCTTGATTTAATCGGAATCGCATCTATCATTTTACATTTGTTCTAAGCAGAAGAGAAATAGAAAAGAAGGCTTTGCTTTAGTTTTATAAATGAAATTAATGTTTTAAATATAATAATATTAGAGAAGGTACAATGATGTTTAATTTTACAATAAGTTGAGCCTAATACTAACTATCAGGAATATATCAATTTGCTACGATACATTAGAATACTTATAGTAGGTCACCTGAATGCACTGCTGCAAGTAAGAATGAGTTCAAGCGGTAAAAGCCTAAAAGAAGATACAAGTTACGAAGACAATGTATAGAGAGCTAAGAATAAGAAGTCTAAGTAAATGCATTGCTAGCAATCATCCAATGGAGAGTGTTTGAGCAAATTCTCATCAAGAGGTCAGCAACTACACATATTTTTTTCATTAGTGTATTCCTTATACAGCTCCAAGCCCAAATATTGAAGGTCACAGTTACCTAAGGGCTAAGAATCTAAGATCAAACTACAATATAGATAAATCCTAAACATACTCTTAAATACTACTGCATATCATTTACCAAAAAATATAGCTCAATTAAAATTCCTTACTTAGAAGTTCAGAAAAACAAGATGATTTGAGGTAACCATTACCTTTGAGTCATTCTCATCAAAGATTTCACCAACAATTTCTTCAACGACATCTTCCAGTGTAACTATCTGGTTCATTCACAAGGTCAAGATTTGCCATAAGATACAAACAAAACAAATTGAAAGTGCTCTCTTACAAAAATACTATAAATTCCAAAAAGCGAGCCATTTCTTCGCATTACTTCAACACTTCCACAAGAACATTCAGGATTTAAAATTTTCAGAAACACTCAAATAATAGATTCCACCAGAAAATAGTACTCCCTCAATCCCAAATTATAAGTCCCATTTGGGGAATCCAACTTTTTAAGAGGATGACTTTTATTGTAGTGTTAGTGAATGAAATACCAACTTTACCCATGGTCCCACCATAGTGATGTGATGGTTTATAGTGTATATGCTTTATAACTTTAATGTTTGAAGGTTAAATTGGTAAATTAACCAAATAAAGTGCTTTGACTTCTCAAAGTAGACACTTATTTTGGGACGAAGGGAGTATTTGCCTAAGATATCTGCCCAAGAACTTTACTCACTATGAAATTAACTTGTAATTTTCTCCAGTCTATTGAAAGTCTAGACATCTCAAGGTAAAATGGATGCTAAACATATAGCATGAATTAATAGAAGAATAATGTGTCATCAAGAAGTGCCACTCCACCTGGCATGTCCCATCAAAGGAACAATAATGCATGAGAACAAAGTATTTGACCATAGATTCATTTTAAGATTAGAAAAGGTTATTAGCTAGTGTTACTCATTAATTTGCCAAAAATATCAAGTAATAACACTTCATCAAGGATCTTTGTTTCAAGTTAGTATGAGCCTAGACGATTTGGTGCATATTATGGAGTTACATCACAAAACTGTTTATAAGGCAGAACATACTTTTTCTTTAATATTTAAAAAAATAAAAAACATTTTTAAATAATAAGAATTGAATTGATACTTCTAATTAAAGAAAAACATTAAAATCCATAGTAACAAGTACACTTCTAGAATAGCCTAAACCAAACTATGAATAATACAATAACAGTACATATTATCTTTTATGACTTTTTATAATTAAAAATTAAAGCATTTGTGAATGTTTAGATGAATTTTGAAAACCCTAAGCACGAAGAGTATGTACAGCCAATATCGGTGCATGAGAATATGCTGATAAATAAACTAGACCCTCAAAATTCATAAGAGAAAGGTAGCTTTATTACAATGCTTTCATAGATTTTTATATCCAATGAGCAAAACTGTATAAAGAAATCCAAGGAATGTTGACATTTACAATAAATATGCTACAACTGTGAAATTTATTTGCTGGATATGTTAATCAACAACAAATGATACCGAGAAATCCCATGTACCAATGGTACAACATCCCTATTCTCAAAGAGAAGAGGAGAGGTTCGAGGCCCAACGTGGGCAATGTGCGTGTAACTACTACCGGATAGGAACAAAAACAAAAACAGAAAAAAGAAAACAACAACAACAACAGTGAGAGAGAGAGAGAGAGAGAGAGAGAGAGAGAGAGAGAGAGAGAGAGAGAGAGAGAGTCCCATGTCAAGTAGTAAGAAATTACAGTTAACAGCTAAATGTTGGAGACATAATTTCTATCGTGTCCCAACAAGAGAGATTAAGGAAAACATGCTGGCAAAACATGGGGAGATCAAATGGCCTACATGTTTGCTACCAATGAAGTTTCAGCTGATGAGACTAATATAGGTAATTTGTGACTCTGTACTTTAAGAGATGCTTGAAAATTGAAAGGTTAAATGATAAGAAAGACTTGGAAACTAAACTCCACGCAACTGTATCTAATTAAAACTACGTACAAATGTGATCAACTGTGAATTTAAATTTGGTTGCACGGTATCCAAATGCAACCAAACTATAAAGATATCAATTGACCAATAAGAATTAGGAGATTGATTGTAGAACTACAAAAAAGTGAAATGAGAAGTAGCACATACTGTATAATGTCAACAGATACTTATCCACCTAAAGGGTAACTCTATTACAATAAGTACAAGGACAATCGGGAGTTTACGGGCTCTGTATGGTCCCATAAATGCTGTATGTTACAGAGTACTGGGTAGTCCAGAGCATTCCCTAATATGAGGGTTTTGAGATGCAGGAAGTTGTACGAAAGGAAGGGTATAAAAGTTTTAACGGGTTTGCCAGGAATCAGAAGAGGCACCATTTAACAAGATTGGAGAGTTTATCATCTTGCCATGTAAGAAAAACCAATGACTGCACTTTTACGAAAATCAAGAATGATCATGATAAAAATAAGGCCAGATAGAACATATGCCAATGAGGCTAATCTAAAGAAAAATTAGACGGAAGTTTATATAAAGAGGGTTCAAAAGTAGAACACAGATATCATGTCATGCAACTGGTGATCAAAGAGAGAGAGCCAGTTCTCTCTGACATCGGAAAAGGCACATTTTCATATGTATAACCTGAAGCTAGAGCAAATTCAACTGTAAAATCCTTCGGATATATACGGGGTGCTTTGAGAATCATATACTATTGCAAATTAAAAATATCCAATAGCAATAATAATCCAAACAAGCGGATTGAATTATGAAAGACGAGACATACTCCCACAGTTCCACCATATTCATTAAGAACAACTGCCATGTGAACCTTCCTGATGCGGAATTCTCTGAGAAGATTCCAGACAGACATTGAATCTGCAATGTGAACAAAACCAATATTTTCATCTAGATCTCAAGTTTATTATTTCCAATCTTATGGCGGTAAAACACAATATAGCAGTTCCACATTAAGCTTGTGAAACCTCTGTGAAACACACTCCACTGTAATTAATCACATAGCCCACCAAAGAAATAAGACAAATAAATGATGCTCGAGGCTCGACTTTGGCATTCTTAGCCAAATCAATAAGCAGAAATGCATCCATAAACTATGGTGCACATCTCTGAGTCCACAGTAAGAGGTCCACCATCTCCGCAATTGAAGCAAAACATTACCGGGAACAAAATATGCAGGTTTGTGTGCAATATCTGTCACGGTTGAATTTCCCAGTCGTTCTCCCTTCAAAATTAAAAAAAATATTACTTAAAGCATTTAAGATATCAAACTGAGCACCAAAAACCAGAAACACTTACTCACATGAAAGAACAAATTAACTTACCTTCTGAACATAATCTAACAGATCCATTGCATAGGCAATACCCACTATATTATCAACCCTCTGCTCAAAAACTGGTACCCTACGATCATTATCATAATTTTGTAAGAACATGAATGCAGAACGAAGTAGGGATGCGCACCAAATATTATAAGCATTAGACACCTGGAATATTGATGGGTTACCCAAAAACTGTGAAAATCAGTTAGAGTTGCACTCGCATTGATTGCGACGACATCTACAAGAGGTGTCATCACTTCCCTAACATATGTATCTTTTATCTCTAGCACATTTTCAATCATATCCTGCAAGAGTAGCAATAAAGTATTGGATTCATATCCTGCAAGAGTAGCATTAAAATATTGGATTCTCACTTCTTAGCAAGAAAAGGGTGCATGTTACTTAGCAAAGTAAAAATTGTTAACAATCGGAATCAAATTCAGAAGTAATTCAAGATGGAGGGAAACACAACATAAAGGCTGCACAAACTGATAAATTTACCTGTTCTTCCTCCTCAATAGCCCCACTTAGCTCCGCAACTCTCAACATCAACTTTAACTCATCTTCAGTAACATATGGTTCACTACATAAAAAAATTCCCAGTTGAGTTCAAAGCCATCCAAAAAACTAAAAATACCAAGAAGCCATAAACAACTACTTCAATATTGTACTTCATCTATGCCCACTACTCAATTTTGCAAAATGATAGCGTCTTAAATCTAGTTAGAGTTTAGGGCAGAATATACCCATGGCTCAAACATGAATGAAACGCATTAGGAAAGAAGGGAGAAAATGGAAACAGACAATAAAGGTACTGAATTATACCTACTTCCTTTCAACCCGAGCATTTTAAGCATCCCCATGGACAAAAAAGTAACGACTCTTCCAACAGGATACAGTATCACTGAAAGCCATGCAACTGGCCTGACCTAGAGACATCATTAGCCACGATAAAACAGCAAGAATTGAGTAGAAGTAGCAGAAATGAATAAAAATAACCTTACAAATGATGTGGCAACAAAGTTAAGTAGCTAATTATATTGAAGTATTATGGAGATACGAAGAAATCCTTAACATACAACAAATCTTGCGACCTCTGCAGCATGGTGAACAGCTATACTTTTAGGAGTAATTTCAGTGAGGAGCAAAAGAACAACCTGAAACCCGCCATAGAGAATTTCAGTTCAATTAACCTGGACAGACACGTGTATGGCCGGATACTTTAATGGATTTGAAGCATGCTTACCTGAACATGTACAGAAAAGAGAATTAAATCATGAAACATTTAAAAGGATAAATGAGAAGAGATTTCAATGAATATCTGATGCAAAAAGTATCTTACAGAACTCTAGCAAAATCTCAGAACTGAATGGGATTTGCTTCACCGCATTTACAAGGCAAAACATATTTTTCTGCCTTTCTATTGGAAGGATCACAAATCACTATGCTTATGCTAATGAAATTCAAAATTTACAGGTTTGACAGTAATATCATAAGAACGAGGTGGTAGCTTGTAGATGAGGTAACTAACCCTTTTGCAGTGTCTTCCTCCCACTATCTTAAATCAGGATGGCACTTAACTAGAAGCAGGATGAGGAAAGAAAATCTTAATAGGGGTAAAAATATAGACTTCTATCAAGGACATGAGAATTTGCATTCCATGATAGACAAGCAACTCCTAAAACCTAGATACAGGGAAGCATCCTTATGTGTTGCTTGAAAATTTCCTACAGTCATTCAAAACATAGACATCTTTGTTTGAGCTTGAGAGTGTCCATGTAGAGTGATGGAAATACTAAGGGCTTGTGTGCTTTACACGCTGTGCTTTTCACTAAAATAGAAGTAACGCTTTTGTTGTAGAGTGTTGTGAGTCAAAAACCGGAGGCATGTTTGGCGCGGGTGCTATGCTATGGTTTTTTAAAGAAAAATATTTGTCGTGTACAGTACCCAAATATCCAAAGCACAAAAAAATGACTTCAAAAGATTGTGCTTTGCTATGGAATGTTCCACCACTGTTCAAAGCATAGCACCCACGCCAAACATGCTTCTACTCTCAAATAGTGGTTCTGTAGCATTCCGAAGCGGAAGCAACTGAATCGTAGAGCATACCAAACAGGCCCTGAGTTTATAATGAGCACTGTGATGTAAAAGCAAGCCTACCATACTTATTCTTTTTTATTAAAAAGATAATAATAATAATAATAACAATAATAACAATAATATAATAAAATAATAATATTAAGTATTATCTTAAAGTGGATACTCTTCAATTATACAGAAGGTTTCAGAAACGTCGACACCATGAGGGTCATGTGAAGCCTGCAACACATTGTACACAGTCGACATATTACATGGACCATCCATAAATTTAAGCATTGTTTTCCTTTTTCAGTAATTGACCTCCCTCCCTACCAATCAATCTGCAAGTCTCGTGAAAATTTAGATCATAATAACGAAATGTCCAATGACTGGAGAAAAGACTAATATGGCAGTCGACCATGAACCACCATTCCTAAAATTGATGAATTTTCCTCTTAGACTCTTGATATATTTTATTGTTGTTGGTACTCAAATGTAAGAAGGGTACCCCCCACCACCCCCCACCCCCGGTTAGGTTAAGCTGTGGCAAAATCTCCAATTCATTGGGGTTATCCTTCAACCTGACCCAGCCAACCCAAGTTGCAGACCCAGATCAAATCAAATAAGTCTTTACTTTGTTACTTTTCTCCTTTCTTCCTAATAAGTAACAGTTGTACCATCCCAAGCAAAAAGGGAGCAGGCCCAAATCCCTGTAATGCATTGCAAAACCATACAATTAAGCAAAGAAGAACAACATAAATCATGAACAAAGACTAAACAATGGAAAAGGAGAGAATACACTTGGATTTCCCTGAAAATCGAGACCCACATAAGAACCCAAGTTGTTTCTTGGATTTGTGTAACAGAATCTGCGAGTGAATCACCCACCAAAAGGAGGCGCAATGAGCCTGAATTTGATAAAAAAAAATGTATATATATCCGTGATGTTCCCACTATTTCTTCTCTCTCTATTGCTCTCGCTTCTCTAAAATTGGCTTATAAAACTTCTCAATACGTTCAACTCTCCTACACTTTTTGACACTATCTACATGTTTTATACTCATTTCATATTCTTCAAACACTAACATCCTACATTGAAATACAGGCACAATTTTGGGTCAATAATGCTCCGAGTAGTATATAGTATAAATAAGGTAAGTGACACTGTAAGTGTATCTTGTCAACAAACTTTTATCTTGTACAGAAAAATTCTCTAAGAATGCGATCTACAAAATGGGTTCTTCCTGCAACCAAGAAACTTGCAGGAGTCCCTTGCATGTTGGTGCTAGAAATTTTCTTGTTGCATGAAATATATATAGGGAGAGAAAGAAAGATAGAGGAGATGCCTATAATTATATGAGTCGAGTTTAAAAATAAAATATCGCAACACATAAGCAATAAGTATGTGTTTGGTAACATTTACACATTGTTTATAAATTGATTATATGAGAGTGTAGGGCATACCGTCATAACACCAGTTGCTGCGCTAACACCAGCTTCACCAAAAGTTGCTGTTGCTGCCTCTGTGACAAGTGCAGTTGCCCCGATATTGACCACACTGAATGCATGGCATAAAGATTTCAATCAGGGTTAATGTCTGAAATTATATTCTTTGAAAACAGAAACAATAACACCATGATTAGAAAAAGGAAATTTCCAAGTTTGATTACGTGGTGCCAATAAGAATGGTTGTGAGGAAACGAGTGACGTCACTACGGAGCATTCTGAAAACACCATTCTCTTCATCTTTTTCAGCCAGCTCACGCACCTGTAGAGAACCGGTATGTAAAAGGCATATTGTAAGGAGGAGAAACAAAAGGATAAAGTTATTAAGGACCAGAAACGACCTAATGGTGATCTTAGTTCTTTGAGAACTTTTTAACTTAGCTAAGTCTTTCCTGAGGACTCGTATTGGAATTCTTTAGAACTGATAAAACAATTGCACCCCAAAACCCAAGGAGAAATCCTATCACCTTACCTATTTCTCTCCTCCATGTTTGCAGATGAGTGGAAAGGACTGGAAATCAAGAACTGGGGGAGAAGGTGGGACAGTGAATTCCAATTGTAGTCTATTAAGGCCCATTCACGAGGCCAATCTCACGCTTATTTCTTGACCAATATCAGAATGTTGAACAGGGTGGTCATAGAAGCCACCAATGTTGAAGTACAGGGCGGTTATAGAAGCCACCAATGTTGAAGTACAGGGAGGTCATAGAAGCCACCAATTTCGAAGAACAGGGTGGTCATAGAAGCCACCAATGTTGAAGTACAGGGAGGTCATAGAAGCCACCAATTTAGAAGAACAGGGTGGTCATAGAAGCCACCAAGTCTTAGATCCCATTTTGGAGAGGGAAAAAGGCACCCAAACCAGCAGTAACTAAAATGCATGTTGGAATTGTGGCAGATGGAACTTTAAGAAATGGAATAGAGTAGCGTCTGAAAATTATGTGCTGCAAATCTTGTGCATTTATGTTCATGTATGGTCACCGAGAGAGACCATAAGAAAGAAAATCAAAGGCCTTGACTTCCCTATATTGACTCTTTTTTTGCACCTTGTACTTCCGTTGATACATGCCCCATTCTGGCTATGTTTTCATTGCTACTTGAAGTACACTTAAATTGGCTGTCTGAGAAGGGTTTACTTATCCAAAGTAGAGAAAAACTGGTTTTGAAGGAGTCACCTATCCTAAGATGGAAGGAACTGCATGAAATTTTCATATTCCTCAATTTAACTTTATAGGAAGTAATTTTCAAACCGGAAACTTCAAACATATCCGCACGAATGCACAAGACAGTCCTCCCAACCCTTTTTAACTTCTAGTAAACCAATGCTAAAAATCAAGTTCAATTATTCTGCACATATGCTCTGCTAGATAACTCTACAAAAGTCCACAGACAAAATAAAACCATATCATAACTGCATAAAACAACCATAGCATGTAAGAGACAATGAAGGCTAGCACTGTCTGGACAAACTGTTATAACTTGCAAGGCTTCCTATAAGCAATACTTCATGAAATTTCGGCACCTTCTTTACACTTCCTATTAATTAAATCAAAAGCTTTACTCTATATTAATGCTCTATTTTTCCTTCCAACATCTATGGAACCAAGCTTCAGAAACGATAGGCTTTTTGGAATAAAATTACATCCACCCACTTATCAATTACACTCTGACCCCGCATTTCATAAATTACTCAAATGCTAGCCAAATCAATGGGGTGGGAAGCATATTGAAACTCCCATCAAGCCAGAAAATCTGTGTGATTAAAAAAATTGAATTGGCAGCATAGGCAGCACAATGTTCAAATAAGGAGGAGTGGGCATGCTATGAGCTCTATGCCAGCCGGACCAATCCTGGGAGGAATTCCATCTCCTGAATGTATCATGGCTCTATATATTCATCCTTCGATTGAAGACGAGAGGCAGTACTCTTCTAAGATCGGTGAAGCACAGATTTAAGAATATCAGCATAGGCTGAGCCTTTCATATTTGTCTTTCCACTAAGGGAACCTGAAAAAGCTAGGCTACTAAGCTAAGTGACTGCAGAAAAGTACCTAAGAAAACTACTACTTTGTTTCTTATGCACCCAATTTTTAAATTATTCATCCCCATGTTGAAGCTTCAGTGGCACCGGTGGTGCTTGAAGGCCTTAAAAAAAACTCTCATTTTCAATGTGCAACAAGCTGAAACACACTAATGTACCCAATAACAACACATTTCTCATTTTCAATGTGCAACAAGATGAAACATACAGGAATGTCACCAATCATACCAAAATTGAGAACAAGCCAATTCTGAGTAAAACCCCACATACCTTCCACGGCCACAGCGTTGTGATCGAAGTCTCGGCCATGGAAAAGAAGGCAGAGAGAGACAAAAGTGCAGCTAAAACCAACCCATGCTCCTTCAAAACCCGCAAAACCTGTACAATTGTAGGCCAAACACCCTTCAGAAACACCCCACTCCTGTCCAAAACCCCATAAACGCCGCCGCCGCCGCCACCCACCACCACCCCCTCCACCGCAAGAACTCTCCGGCATCGAATCACCCCAATCACCAACACTGCCAACACAAGTCCACCCTTAACAAAAGCCCCAAAATTTTCCAAACCCATCAACGATTCCTTCCCTCTTTGGCTTCCATTTTCGCGGGTTTTTGGATTTGGGTGAAATCCATTGACGATGCAGTTGTCTGATTGTGGGGAAGCATTGGAAGAACATCGGAGAATGATCGGAGAAGTGTGATACGGCGTCGTTCTGATGGGGTAACGCAGTGTTGTTCTTGGGGTAAGGTTAGGTATGAGTTTCAGTCGGCGATTACAAGATTTGAAGTGGGTATATATATTCACAGATTGGCTTCTGTAACGACTGAGAACTGAAGCTTCCGCTGCTATATCCATGTCGAGTTCAGAGAGATTTCAAAATCAAAACCATATATTTGTATGTATACTAGTATGATATATATATATGTATGTATCAGTGTGTGTTTTTCAAAGTTTGCAGCAAAATTGTGTAGAGAGTTTGAAATTGGGGAGGAAGGATTGTGGAAAAAGCATACCTAGCAGACAATAATCCGCTTATATTGGGTGCACAGTGTGCTTCGGGTTAATGGATAAACCGGATCAAACCGATCCCGAGTTTTATTGAATTTTGAATCAAATAGAACCGTTAAACCAAAGCAGGACTAGTCCAAACCCGTTTTGACCAGTTTGATTCTAACACCTGTTTTCGTTTTTGTATTTCTTCACTCATTCCTCGAAAAACATAAATAAACAAATATTGGTCCAAAATATCCTAAAAAATGCCCCTTGTAGACAATACAATTTTTTTTGTACTCTCAATGATGCAGTGCCTCTTAAAATACTTTTCGTCACATGTTATCCTCAAAATATATATTTCTCTTAAAAAAAATTGAGACTATTGTTGTTTTCAAAGACAATTTCAGCCTACAATTACAATAAGGTCCGTTTGGATACCTGTTTTCTGTTTTTGTTTTTTGACTGTTCACCAGACAAAAAAAAAACACGTTTGGCAAACGCGTTTACTGTTCACTTTTTTTCTCCAATAAAACTGTTTTTTGTGAATAGTGTGTAAAAGTGGTGAAAACACCAAATACAACTTTTAGTTGTTTTTTGAGTTTTTTCATTGTTTAGGTGGTAAAAACAATGAAAACACCAAATCCATAAAATACAACTTTCACCAAATAAAAGTGGTGAAAACACCTTCATCCAAACGTTTTTTTGTTTTTAGTTTTTTGCTGAAAAAAACAAAGACAAATACAAAAACAGTTTTTATATTTGAAGATATAAAACAAATACAAAAAACAGGCTTTCCAAACGCACCCTAAATGTTTTCACACATTTTATCGTGATACATTACTGGAGTTATTTGCGGTAGGAAATGAGTTCATGCTTTTATAGAAAATAATTTCTAACAGAAAAATCTATACGAATAGGTTTGATTGAATAGCTAAATTGATAGCTAAATTGATGAATATCGTGAAAGCAATCATTTGATTTATAAATATTAACAATCATAATTATATATACATATGTTCATTCAATATTTTTAAAATACTTGATAAATTATTTATTATTCAACTCTTTAGAAGAAAAAATGTTGAAATTTTTTTTATGTGATATTAGGCCTAAATGTATTTTATAAAGATGAAAGTCCATTTTTTAGTGAAACTATATTAATATTTGAGTTATTTGTTCTCTTGGATGGTTTGCTAACATCATGAAAATTATTTCAAATTTATTGAAGTACCCATGTGTGAAAATAAGAAAGACTGATTCAATTTGAAAAAAGGTATTGGTAATATACTATTTAGAAAATGCAAAATGGTTTCACCCGTCTAAGTTATACATATATGGACTCATTTTTTTTGGAAAAAGAAAATCATCAAATTAACATATGTGTACAACGACAATAAGTAGAAGTTTAAAAAGTTAAATATATAATGTTAGAACTAAAATAGGTTTAGTTCACAAGTCAATCATTTTATAGTATTTGGAGGGATACAAAATTTAAAAAGTCAAATATATAATGTTAGAATTAAAATAGGTTAGTTCAAAAGTAGACCTGTCAATGGATCGGATTTTGATCCGAATCCGATCCGATTAATCGGATTTGGATTGGAAAAAAAATCCAATAACCCGAATACGATCCGAATCCGATAATCCGATTCCTTAACAAATTGGATTTGGATTTGCCTAATTCGATCCGATAATAACCCAATCCGATATATATATATATATATATATATATCAATATAAATATTATATTTTCTGTGTATATATTTGGTACTATATCTAATTATCTATATATAAATATTATTTATTTATTATTTATTAATAATAATTGATGACTATATATATTTTATTACAAAAATATATCTTTATATTTAAATACTCACACACTTTGTAAGTTCGGTTCTTTACTTTATATATAATATAAAAAAGATAACTTTAAAAGTAATGTCAACATTTGTCCACCACTAACACAATTTAAAAGTACAAAAAGTGAAGCCCTAAATCACTCTAAACAACTTAACAAAGCTGGGTTGGAGAGAGAAAGAGGATTCGGCCGCTCCCCATCGCCGCTAACACAGATCTGGTACATGCTTGCCTCTCCATTCTTTCTCACACTCACTTATCCGATGCAATACTTTTTTAGTTTATATATATGTATATATATATACATATATATACATATATATATGTATTTGAGGGTTTTGATGTTGTGGTGGGTTGTTTCAGGGAAGAAGAGGCGAAAACAATGGTTTATTATGTGGATTTGGGGCTTTGATTTTTGAAGAGCTTTCATCCGGTCTCCCTTATCGGATCGGAGATCTGATAGGATAGATTATCGGATATGGATTAGTTATATGAAAACCCGTTGGATTATCGGATCGGATCTGGTTGGCTTTTAGCTTATCGGATTCGGATCGGGTTGACCTCGATCCGGTCCGAATCAGACCCGTTTACAGGTATATTCACAAGTCAATCATTTTATGATGTGTTTGGTACGTTGGAATGGAATACTCATTCCAACCATTATCTTGTTTGGTAGGTATTATAAAGTGAGAATAGTCATTCTCTTGAAATGAAAATCCATTCAACTACTAAACGTATGGAATTAACATTCCATTCTTTAAGAAATACTTTTTAAAATATCAAATTACTAAATAACCCTTGTACATTTTAAATAAACAAACCACCATCTCCCCATCTACCTCCACTCACTTTCCTCCTCCTCCTCCACCACCACCACCACCTTCTACCATCATCACCACCACCTTCATTGCTTTCTACCACCACCACCATCTCCATTTACCTTCACCATCATTTTCACTTCCAATGTCTTCTACCAACACACCACCATCACAGGACCACCACCATTGTCTTCCATGATCACCACCACCTTCCACCACCACATCACCATTTACCACCATCATCACTTTTTACTACCACCACATTCATTTTCCGTCACCACTATTCTCATTATATTTTATTATTTTTTAATAAAAATAATTAAAAAATAATATCATATAATTAGAATAATATATTTATTACTAAAAGGGGTCATTTTGGAAAAAATTTATTTTAAGTTCATTCCATTACTAATATGGTTCCTTTTGCAACCAAACAATAGAATGAGATTTCATTCTCATTCTCATTCCATTCCTACATCATTCAATTTCATTCATGCGTACTAAATGTAGCATTATAGTATTGGGAAGGATACTTAAAATGGTCGATCATTTACGAGTATCCTAAAAATTTTGCATTCTGTCATTGTCCACCGTTGAGTGCTTCAGTGTTCTTTCTTTTTCTAAAAAGAAAAAAGTTTAAATCCAAACAAATCCAATTATGAAAAGATTTTAAATTTTTTATAAAATTGTAAGGCAATAGTAATTTTTTTATTTAACCAAATTCTTTTTTACATGGCCTAAAACAAGTATTATCCATATAATTTACTCAAATAATATTTTCTTCCTCTCAACTCAAGCATCCACATTTTTTAAGGATAATTATAATTTTACCCCATATTTTTTTTAAATTACACCCCACACTTCCTCTCATTTTAATAATTACACTTTTGCACCTTATAATTAGTAAGTGGTAACAAATAACTCTTTCTGGTGAACTTCCGGCGTAGTCAACACCAATCAACAATTACGTCAATAATTTTTCTTTGGTGAAATGTTTACAATAGCCTTATTTAAATGATGTAGGTGTATTAGATTAGGTATTCATGGTCATTAAATACTGAATGATATCGAGAGCCTTCGTTTGGAGATAAAAACATAGGATTTACCTCCTTCACATATATCCATGGGAATCGAATAGGAGTTTTGGATTGGAGGATGAAGTATTGGAGAAAGGCACGATGACCTGACTGAGTGATTTAGTTTCTTAATGAACATGTCATCTCAAGTTCCTTCTAGAGATCAAACAAATTAATGTGCAATGACAAAAGCTTATCGAGATGATGCAAAGTAGGTCAGGAGCATTAAATGCGAAAATACAGAACATTTAATACTGATCTCGAATTTACCTACTACATTTTGACTTTAAGCATTTCTGGCAAAACATGTCTTGTCAATGGGCAGTGATCGAGGTATGTTATTTGCTTATAAAAAGAATAGATATTGAGATGCAAAGGTAGAGCAAGTTTCCTATGAACTATTCACTCTAGACAGACCTTTATTTCCCTCATATCCAAGCCTTATCTGATTTCCTTCATATTTGAGATAGAGATAGTTTATGTTTTGAACCCCCTTCAAATGATAAATAAGCATGAATATATAGTTAAAAGTCTGAACTTACTAGTAAATGCGTTAATTTATAAATTTAAAAATTATAAAATATTAAAAAAATAAACTGATAAAATAGAACACATTTTTAAAAAAACAAATCCCAATAAATATCATGATCTTTGTTTTTTTTTATTAAATACAATTATAACAAAAAATTCAATAAAATAATTTTTTATACTTAATTCAGTATAAATGTATGGACATGTCCAAGTTCCAACACCATAAGATTGATATATATTGATAAGTATTACTTGTTCGGCATGGTAGAGATAAGGGTCATCAACCGCTTACCGGAATGGACTCCAATCAGGACTCTACCTAGAAGCTACAATCCTCATCAGGATAACCCCTATAGGTCACGGTATGTCAAGATAGCTACAAGGAGCGGTCATCCTATTAATACCACCGCATTAAAGTCCCTATAAATATAGGGTTGGGGTCAACCTAAAGAGGTACGCCATTACTACCCTTATCATTACTACTACTTCCATTCCCCGAGGTTTTAAAGTATTAACTTGACCGTCAGAGCCTACTTGGCCGGTACCCCACCAGTACCACTCCCGGTCACTATTTGTTCTTTTTGACAAGTACGACACTATTTTCGACCCGACTGTTCTACGCATCATCAGTTGGCGCCGTCTGTGGGAAACGACAATTTCTTACTTCCAAATAACGATAGAATGGTCCAACTACAAAACAAGAGTAAAGCTGGTGAGGTTTCTGGACAACCCAGAGATTCTCTCTTTTAACCCAATGATCTGTTGGTCGCAACCAATGGAGTACTACCGCAGACAGGGTTACCTCCAGTGTACCCTACCCGACCCAATGGCCAGGAAGAGGACCATGTTTCTCTAGAGGAGCATTACGCTGGTGATGATCACTCACCACGTAACTCTGAAGATCCACCAGATCTAAACCTAGTCAACCAAGGCGATCTTACAAAACGTGTGGCAATGTTAGAGCAACATGTCCAAGCTTTGAGTCAAGGGATGAACCAGTTGATCCATCAGAACGCTGCGATCCTCTAACGATTGGCCACTCCCGTTCCTCCTGCCCCAAACGCGACTGGGTAGAATAATCTAGATAATGGGGCAGAGCATAACCATAACCAGGATCAATGGAGGACAGTGGTTCGAAGCACGTGACAAGGAAAGACCCCCCGATGATCTTACAGAACCTATGGGTGTAGATCAGCAGATCCAAGATCTAAAGGCACAGATGGAAGATATGGCACAAGCTATGAAGGGCAAAAGCCCCGCCATTGTGGACGAACTGCTACAAAAGACTAACTCCCCTTTCGATGCACTAATGATGAATGTTCCCCTACCCAACAAGTTCAAGATGCCTCAATTGGAGAACTTTGATGGATCCAAGGACCCCCTTGATTACCTGGAGACTTTCAAGGCACTCATGCACTTACATGTTGTCCTATATGCTATCATGTGTCGGGCTTTCCCCATCACCCTAAAGGGGTTATCCCGAGTTTGGTTCAACAAGTTGAAGCCCGGCTCCATTCATGATTTCAACGAGTTAAGCAAGAAATTTATCGGGTACTTCATTGCCGGACGGAGACACAGGAAACCCGCCACCTACCTGCTAAATGTCAAGCAAGACAAGGGATAATCCTTACAAGATTATATAAGCTGATTCAATGCGGAGATGTTCCATGCTGATGAGGTAAATGACAACGTAGCTGTAACGCCCATCATGGGAGGGTTGCAGTCTTCTAGGTTCCTCTTTTCCTTATTAAAGGAACCACCCGAGACTATGGCAGAACTACTTGTTAAAGCCCAAAAGTATATGAATACGGAGGATACTATGAATGCCCAAAAAGGAAAAGGAGTTGAAGAAAAGAAGGTGGAGAAGAAGAGGCTAGCAACAACCACCAAGGACGAGAGAGAGGTTAAGGGCCGAAGAACCCAACCAACCCAAGCTGACAGGTTGTCTCGACCTTTAAAGAGTCATGATAGGTTCACTAGCTTCACTCCATTGAATAAGCCAATAAGCTAGATCCTTTTTTAGATCCAAGACAACCCTTCTTTATCCCAGCACCCAGGCTGAAGTCGGATCCATCGAAAAGAGCACGTGATAGATACTGTCGCTTTCATCGTGACCATGGACATACAAAAGATGAATGCATCGACCTAAAAAATTAGATCGAAAGCTTTATCCGGAGAGGGCATTTGAGCTGGTACACTACCACTGTCGATAAAGGAAAAAGTCATCAGGATGCTCCATGCAAAAGTCGTACACCGGAGAAATAGCCAGTTCGTGAGATTAATGTAATTTCCGGAAGATTCGTTGGAGGCGGTGAGACAAGCTCATCTCGAAAATCTCATATGAGAAGGGCCAGAAGTACGATAGAGGTTCAAGGGGTAGATACTTCTGTTCCACCTTATAAATCCCCATGACTAGAAGGGCAGGTCATTACCTTCTCCGACGATGATGCGCATGGAGTTCAACACCCCCATGATGACCCACTGGTGATTACAGTGACAATGACCAATTTTACCATACGACGGGTTCTGATCAACAATGGAAGTTTTGCAGATTTGTTATTCTCCTAAGCTTTCGAAAAAATGGGTATAGGAAGAGAGATGTTGAAACCATCTAAATCACCTCTAGTTGGCTTCTCTGGAGAAAAGGTATTTCCAATGGGAATAGTGGCCCTTCCTTCGACAGTAGGGGACGTACCAAAGCAACTCATGACCATGATGGATTTCTTTGTGGTGGATTGTCCTTCTACCTATAATGTCATCCTTGGAAGAGCTACTCTTAATACCTTAAAAGTAGTGACCTCGACTCACCACCTATTAATGAAGTTCCCAACTGATCATGGTGTGGGAAAAGTACGAGGAGACCAAGCCATGGCACGAGAATGTTATGCAGCCACTCTGAAAGAAAGAAGGTCACGGGAGGCAATTGTTATCAAAGGCCTCGAAGCAGATAAAACCACTCCGTGACAAAAACCTGTGGAGGACCTTATAGAGGCAAGCCTGGAAGAAGAAGGTAAGCATCGGGTCATTACTTCCCGATGATGTTAGGGATCAACTTATTCAATTCCTAAAGTATAACCAAGACATGTTTGCATGGACACATGAAGATATGCCTGACATTGATCCCCGAGTTATGCAACACCGGCTAAATGTGGATCCTACTGCCAAGACCGTAAAGTAGAAGAAAAGAACATTCACCCTCGAGAGGAATGCAGCTATAATGTTGGAGGTTGACAAGATTCTGAAGGTGAACTTCATTCGAGAAGTCCATTACCCCGACTGGTTGTTGAACATGGTCCTAGTGAAGAAAACAAATAGAAAATGGAAGCTTTACGTCGACTTCATAGACTTAAATAAAGCCTGTCCAAAGGATAGTTTTCCTTTACCAAGAATCGACATGCTGGTAGAAGCCACTTTGGGGAATGAACTGCTTAATTTTATGGATGCATATTCGGGATACAATCAGATCCCCATGCACCCTCTCGACTGTGAAAAGACATCATTTATCACCGACCGGGGCATATACTACTACAAAGTAATGTTCTTCGGGTTGAAGAATGCCGGAGAAATCTACCAGAGGTTGGTCAACAGCATGTTTAAAGATCAAATTGGAAGGAACATGGAGGTCTACATAGATGACATGTTAGTGAAGAATGTCAAAAAGGAAAACCATTTAACAAACCTTGAAGAAGCTTTTGGAGTGCTCAGAAAGCACCAGATGTGCCTAAACCCAACCAAGTGTGATTTCGATGTATCATCAGGAAAGTTCCTGGGGTTTATGGTCAGTAGAAGGGGCATCAAGGCTAACCTAGAGAAGATCCAGGCCATCCTGGATATGAAGTCTTCCCAGTCAACCAAAGATGTGCAACAATTGACAGGGAATGTGACTGCCCTCAACAGACTAATATCTCGAGCCATTGATAGATGTCTACCCTTCTTCAAGGTGCTTAAAAAAGCCTTTGAGTGGACTCATGAGTGCGACCAAACATTCATAGATTTGAAAAAATATCTCGCCTCTCTTCCCCTGTTGGCCCGAACAGTACCAAGAGAAGAACTTGTACTATATTTGGTTGTATCCTTAACAGCAGTGAGTTTTGCCTTGATGAGAGATGATGGAGGTGTTCATAGACCAATCTACTACACAAGTTGAGCCCTATGGGGAGCGGAAGAAAGGTACCCCGCAATGGAGAAGTTGGCATTCGCCTTGGTTATTTCTGCTAGGAGGTTTAGACCCTACTTCTAGGCTCACACGATATCAATCCTCACTGATCAACTACTCAGGCAGGTGCTCCACAAACCAGAAACATCCGGTCACTTGGTGAAATGGTCGATTGAATTGGGAGAATTCGACATCCATTACAGACCCAGTGTCGCGATTAAGGGGCAGACACTTGTAGATTTCATGGCAAAATTCATCTATCCTTTACAAGAGGCCCCTGATGTTGCTGGTGAACTAGTCATCCCAGAGGTTGAAGTGCCAATGGACCTAGAAGTACTCTGGACGTTGTTTGTCGATGGTTCATCCAACTCATAGGCAAGTGGAACAGGGTTGTTATTAATCACGTCGGAGGGAGAAAGATTCCCTTACGCCCTCCAATTCAAGTTCAAGGCTACTAATAACGAGGCAGAATATGAGGCCTTGATGGCAGGACTCCGGATAGCGCAAGCCTTGTAGGCTCCCTACTTGAAGGTCAATACGGACTCCCAACTGGTGGTCGGCCAGGTTAGTGGAGAGTATGAGGTAAAAAGAGAAAAAATGAAGGCTTACCTGCATAAGGTAAATGAATTAATCGAACAATTCAAGAAATGTGTTGTCTGCCCAATACCAAGAGAAGAGAATGGTCATGTAGATGCCCTAGCCCAGCTAGTTACAGCTATCGAGCCAGAGGATGATATATTTCCCTTGGAACACCTACATCAACCAAGCATTGCCCAGGAGGAAATTACCATGATCATATAAGTAAAACAGGGTATGGAGTGAGCACAGCCCATCATCAAGTACATCCGGGATGGGGAATTACTAGAAGATCGGCTAATAAGGCTCCGCGCCACCAAATATGCTCTCATCAACGGTGTTCTTTATAAGATGAACCTTTCTCTTCCATTCTTACGTTGTGTTTCTACTACAGAGGCAAGCTACATCCTTAAGGAGATTCATGATGGCTTATATAGAAACCATGTAGGGGGCAGATCTTTAGCTTATAAGGCTATAAGACAAGGGTACTACTGGCCGACCATGCAAGGTGATGCATCAGAATATGTGAAGAAGTCTGATAAGTGCCATTGATTTGCTAATGTCCCCAGACTTCCATCTGAGGAATTAACACCCATGACTGGACCATGGCCTTTCGCTCAGTGGGGAATAAACTTGGTTAGCCCACTGCTTTGGGGTAAGATTCAGACTAAATTTGCAATAGTGGTAATTGACTACTTTACTAAATGGGTGGAGGCACAACCACTGGCCTAAATTACAGCCAAGAATGTCAAAGACTTCACCTGGAAGTCAAATCATTTGCAGATTCGGTGTCCCTCGGGTTATAGTGACAGACAATGGGAAGCAATTCGAAGACAGTGAATTTTGAGAGTTTTGCTCGGGTTTGGGAATAAAAAACAACTACTCCTTTCCTGGACACCCGCAGGCGAACGGGCAGGTAGAGGTTACCAATAGAACAATTCTCGGGATGATCAAAAAACGTTTGGAAAAGGCTAAAGGGTTGTGGCCCGAACAACTGCCCGTTATACTGTGGGCTTATAAGACCACAACCAAGACACCCATGGGTGAGACCCCTTTTCTCCTTGCCTTTGGTAGTGAGGCTGTGACCCCAGTTGAGATTGGGATGGAAAGCTACAAGACAAGCCACTATGACCCAGAGCAGAATCAAAAGGAATTGGCAATCAGCTTAGACCTGATTGAGGAAAGGAAGGAGCAAGCCCAAATGAGGGTTTCGGTCTACCAACAAGCAATGTCACGATATTACAATGCCTGGGTGAAACAGATAATATTTCAACCAGGAAACCTTGTCCTAAGGGAAGTCACCACATTAACCCGTAACCGCAAAATTGTGAAAATGGTAAAGCTGGCTCCTAATTGGGAAGGTCCCTACAGGGTAACCCGTACGCAACGATAAGGAGCAGACTGGATGGAGACCCTCCAAGGAAAACAACTACCTCATCCTTGGAATGCTCAACACTTGAGGAAGTATTACCAGTATATGGGAAATGTAGCATCAGGGTCAGTTTTGACTGCCCTCTATTTTCTTTTTATTAGTATCATGCCAAGTAGTTTCATTCACTTAGGTTTAGTTTGCAATAAGCCATCGAGCATTCCATTGTTTATTTGATTTACATTCATTATAAAAGCGGTTATCCCGTCAATTATCAATAAAGAAAATTCTCTTATTTCTACAATAGCCGAGTTTCTACTGTGTTATTATAAAAATATGTTTCCACCCAAATAATGGGTCCCCTATCAGAAAGGGGGGCGGAGTGAAGCTCGGGTTTATAATCTAATATTACATTATTGAAAAGGTATGGCTGAGTGAAGCCCCAAACCTTACAAAAAAAGTAGGTCAAAATATGGATTCTCTTTCAATAAAAACTATCTTAATCAAAAGGTCAAGTTTTGTCTACACAAATCAAAATGTAAAAGCCATAAAAGCAGCTTCATTCATAAATTTTGAAGTACAACAAATGGAAATGAAACACTACTACAACGAATACTACATGGAAAAATGAAAAAATGACTATTGTCTACGTCGACCACTAAGATGAAATCCTGTGAAATCTTGTGTTGGATAGCGAGTACTTGTTTGCTCGCGAAGATCCTTAAAGCCACCAAAATAGTACTCCAGTTGTTGCTCCTTAAACTTAAGGGAGTGTTTAAACTCCTCAACTCCAGCAATCCTCGCCTCACTAAGCTGTTGGGCTAGAAGAGAAACATGTCTCTCTTTTTCCTTCTAGAGGTCAGACTCATAAGTCCCTCTCAACCTGGCAATCTCCTCCATTCGGGCAGCCTTGACCCGCTCATGGGAGTCCTGCAGCCTAGTGATTTCCGCCTGATGCTGGGCAATCGTCTGGTCTCTCTCTCTCTCTTAGCTCGAACGCATCTGTTGAGTATATATCTGCTCTGGGTCAAATGCTAAAAAAGAAAAGAGAAATAAAAGAAAATAAAGTGAGTCGACATAGATAATAGTGCAAATGTGGATCATGATTATTTCAAATATACTAACCCGTCCCATATCAAGAAGAGAATGCTGATATACCTCTATAACAGAGTCATTCTCTAATGACTGAAGGTCTTCCTCCATCAAAGAGTCACAAAGTCTTTGGTTGGACACCTTCAGGCTATTCATCATAGTACCACTCGAAAAAGACTTAGACTCGGGAGCGGAGGAGACATGTAGCCCGAAACCAAGCCCGGGCCGCTGAGGTTGCCCAAAGGCGGGCGACCCCGAAAACTGACCAAACCCAGGCTGGATAAAGCCGGCTCCCCCGATCCCTAAATTTAAAGCAAGGTCTAAAGTCCTAACTGGACCAGATGGTGCCCTCGGTATAAGCTGGTACGTGGGAGAATAACTTTTATCGAGGGATGAAAAAGGGGGAACTGGTGGTGATGAGCTTATAGGAGATTGAGCCTTGCGTTTCTTCATAAAAAAATGGTCAATGTCACTCGGATCAATCCAACTGGATGCCATAAAAAAAAGGTATGAGAGATGTGTGATACCCCTTAATTTTCATGCATAGGTTGGCCAGGCCTATACCGAAAACTAGGGCGCATCAACACCCGATAATAAATGAACACAGAAGCAAAAGACATATTTAAGAAATAATAGAGTCTCAAAAGTTTAATTCTCATGAATAAACAAATTCAGAAATCCAAATTCTCAAAAGGTACAACTCGGGAATCCCCTATCGATGGACCCCTAAAACCATAAACGAAAAATATAAGCCCGAAAGAAATTACTAATATAGAGTTCCTACACTGAAACAAAGCGGAAAATTGAATAACTCAAGAAGAAATGAGATGAACCCTCAACCCTGTGGCTGGAACTGCCGAGGACCTGAAATGTCAACAATAGTGGGTCAGACCCACGAGCAAAGTAGACTCTACATGATCCCAAACAGAGTACTAATAATCCCATCATCTACCCACTATAAAAATAAGAGTAATATTATAATTCTTATAAATTTAAGTACCACACTTAAATATATATCCTTCAGAAAATAGGCAAAACAAATAGGGTGCATCATAATTAAATAACAAGTCAATAAACAAAATCAAATCACAAGTCAATAGGCAAAGCAAATAAAATAATACAATAACTAAACCACAAGTCTATAGACAACTAAACCATGCCAAACCATAACCACGTACACGATCTCCATGTCATGGTACAGATGAAACTGCATTCATTAGTCAGCTCATCGTGGTTTCCTTTCTATTCCACAATCACATGAAAAATATATATATATTTATTTATATATATATTATTCCTGAATTATATCGTAAATTAAATAATTTATAATTTTTTTTCTTTTTTATTATTTTTAAATATAGTCCAACAGCAAAATACCATAATTCATATTTGGATATATATATATATATATATATATATATATATATATATATACACACAAATTTAAAAATAAAAAATAAAGATTTAAAAAAATATTCCTATATCCTCATGTTTACGACACCAGCATGAATTTATATCCACACAGTCATATACATAAACATGCACAAATAAATCAGTACAAAATCAAAACAGAATAAAATTGGTAGTGACATGTGTCGTGGTTTATGTCCCTTGTACATGATAATATATATATATGTAATCAGATTCCTAGATTGTCATATATACAGATTACTGTATATATACAGTTTTAAGAGAAACTCATTGCAATTCAATAATTCAGTACGAAATCAAAACAGAATGAAATTGGTGGTGACATGTGGCGTGGTTTCTGTACATGTTAATATATATATATATATGTAATCAGATTCTAGATTGTCATCTACAGATTGCTATATACATACACTTTTAAAATAAACCCATTGCAATACCATTTAATTTCATTGACTCTCTCTAACGGCAGGCCCGTTAACACCACCCACAAATCTGATTTTTAACATATTTCCTACCCAACAAGAGTGCATAAGAATTCATATACTGATATTTTGACCATTCACCACCAAACGCGATTGTATACAGTGAGATACACAATACATATATATATATAGATATAGATATATAGATGATTAGAATTATGAGTCCAAAGGGGAAGAGAAGAACATTCTACTTGCCTGATCGTTGGGTTAAATCACACACGAAGTGTAGACTGATCGATGTTCTCCTCTCTTTTCTACGCGACTGCGATTCTATTCTCTCCTCTATTTGTCTGACAGAAACGTAGGACTAACTTAGGGTTTATTTCAGTTATATAAATATAATATATATATATATATATTTATTTATTTAATTATTCCGATGGGCCCAAAAATATAATATAGCCCATTAACTAATAAGCCCAACTAATTAGCTCAAAAATATATTATAGCCCATTTAATTAACCTATTTCCTACCCAACAAGAGTGCATAAGAATTCATATACTGATATTTTGACCATTCACCACCAAACGCGATTGTATACAGTGAGATACACAATACATATATATATATATAGATATAGATATATAGATGATTAGAATTATGAGTCCAAAGGGGAAGAGAAGAACATTCTACTTGCCTGATCGTTGGGTTAAATCACACACGAAGTGTAGACTGATCGATGTTCTCCTCTCTTTTCTACGCGACTGCGATTCTATTCTCTCCTCTATTTGTCTGACAGAAACGTAGGACTAACTTAGGGTTTATTTCAGTTATATAAATATATAATATATATATATATATATATATATTTAATTATTCTGATGGGCCCAAAAATATAATATAGCCCATTAACTAATAAGCCCAACTAATTAGCTCAAAAATATATTATAGCCCATTTAATTAACTTATAATTAATTCATTAAATTAAATTTACCCAATATATATAAAGAATAAAAATACGGGGTATTACATTCTCCCCCCCTAGTAAAGGAATTACGTCCCCGGAATTCACCACATACCTGAACTAAATAACTCTGGATATTTTGCCCGAATTTCATCCTCTTTTTCCCAAGTGGACTCTGCCTCATTGTGATGGCTCCACTAAACACGCACAAGAGAAATGATCTTCTTACGAAGTACATGCTCCTTTCGATCGATAATACGATAAGGTTGCTCTATATAAGTCACATTCGGCTCTAACTCAATCTCTCCCACATCAATATGCTGATACGTATCCTCATCACGTAAGAATTTCCGCAACATAGAAACATGGAATACATTATGAACCCTGTGCATAAAATCTGGCAGTGCTAAACGGTACGCCACCGGTCCAATCCTGTCAGTAATCATAAAAGGACCCACAAAACGAGGTGATAATTTCCCCTTATTTCCGAACCGCATTATTCCCTTCATGGGTGACACCTTTAGTAAAACCTGATCCCCCACTCTGAACTCCAAAGCTCGAGTCCGCCGATCAGCATAACTCTTCTGCCTACTCTGGGCAGTCCTCATACGGTCCCGAATAAGAGGAATCTTTTATGAGGTGTCCTTGATGAACTCAGGACCAAATAATCTGTTCTCTCCAGCCTCCAGCCAACACACCGGAGATCTACAGGGTCGGCCGTACAATGCCTCAAATGGTGCCATACCAATAGTCTTTTGATAACTATTGTTATAGGCAAACTCTGAAAGTGACAAATAGAACTCCCAATTTCCCTTAAAATCAAGGACACAAGCTCGAAGCATATCTTCCAAAATATGATTAACCCTCTCAGTTTGACCATCTGTCTGTGGATGATAAGTTGTACTAAGGTGCAACTCTGTACCCAAAGCCTGCTGAAAGCTCGCCCAAAACCCAGATACAAAGTTCGGATCTCTATCCGATATAATAGACAATGGAATCCCATGAAGCTTCACTATCTCTGCAATGAAAGCTTTGCCAACTGCTCCGAAGTGTAATCAGAGCGAACCGGTAGAAAATGGGCAGATTTTGTAAGTCTATCAACTATCACCCAAATGGAGTTATGGTTCCGATGTGAGGTAGGTAACCCCTCAATGAAATCCATAGAAATACTCTCCCATTTCCACTCAGGCACTGGAAGTGGCTGTAATGCTCCTGGTGGTTTCTGGTGATCGATTTTGACCATTTGACAAGTACTACACTTGGAGACAAAAACAGCTATGTCTCTCTTCATACCAGCCCACCAAAATTGGCGTTTCATATCCTGGTACATCTTATCCCCTCCAGGATGAACTGCAAATGGAGAGTTATGAGCCTCTCTCATCACATCTCTCCTCAAGTCATCGATAGGAGGAACAACTAATCGACTCTTGTACCCCAACCCTCCATCTGAACCAACTGAGTAAAAGGGAATCTCTCCTGATGTCAACTCTGCAACTCTATCTATACACTGTTGGTCCGCTTGTTGGGCCTCAATCACTCTTCGAATGATGACAGGTGTCACCATAACACATGCCGCAAAAGCGTCAGCTAACTCATCAACGGAACTCAATGCATTCCACTCAGTCTCGAACAAGGCTGAAAGACTAGCATAGGGTCGACGACTGAGGGCGTCAGCCACTACATTAGCCTTCCCTGGATGATACTGAATGGAAAAATGATAGTCCTTCACAAATTCCAGCCATCTGCGCTGCCTCATATTCAACTCCCTCTGTGTAAACAGGTACTGCAAACTTTTGTGATCACTGAACAATCTGAAAGCCTCACCTAAGAGGTAATGTCTCCAGATCCTCAATGCAAAAACCACCGCTGCCAACTCCAAATCATGGGTAGGGTAATTAAGCTCATGTGGCTTGAGCTTACGTGAACCATAAGATACTGGTCTCTCCTCCTGCATCAACATACAACCCAGACCCTGTAACGATGCATCAGTGTAGACAAGATACTCAACCCCACTCTGTGGAGTGGCCAGAACAGGTGCAGAAGTCAACTTAGTCTTCAGTTCATCAAAAGCTGTCTGACAGTGATCATCCTAAACAAATGGCACACCCTTTCTAGTCAAGTTGGTGAGCGAACCGGTGATCTTAGAGAAACCCTGAATGAATCTACGATAATAACCTGCCAATCCCAGAAAACTACGGACAACTGAAGGTGAGGTAGGTTGTCCCCACTCTTAAACCGCTGAGACCTTCACTGGGTCCACAGCAATCCCCTTCTCTGACACCACATGACCCAAAAACTTCACTTCTCTCTGCCAGAATGCACATTTCTCAAACTTTGCATACAACTGGTGCTCTTTAAGGGTCTGTAGCACTATCTGTAGATGTCTGGCATGCTCCTCCTGAGACCGAGAGTAGACCAATATGTCATCAATGAATACAATAACAAATTGATCTAAAAATGGCCTGAATATTCTATTCATCAGATCCATAAAGACAGCTGGAGCGTTGGTCAACCCGAAAGGCATAACACGGAACTCATATGACCCATATCTGGTGAGAAATGATGTCTTAGGTACATCCTGCTCCTTAACACGAAGTTGATGATAACCAGACCTCAAATCTATCTTCGAGAAGTAGGTGGCTCCCCTCAACTGATCAAATAAATCATCAATCCTAGGCAACGGATACTTGTTGCGGATTGTGACTTTATTCAGCTCCCTGTAATCGATACAAAGACGAAGAGAACCATCATTTTTCTTCACAAACAACACCGGTGCTCCCCAGGGTGAAGTACTCCTGCGAATGTAACCCTGGCTAAGAAGCTGCTGAATTTGTTCCTTCAACTCCCGCATCTCCATCGGTGCCATCCTATATGGCGCTTTAGCAATAGGCCTGGTGCCTGGAGCTAAGTCAATAACAAAGTCAATATCACGACTCGGTGGTAACCCTGGAATCTCCTGAAACACATCCTGAAAATCACACACTACGGGAATACTATCCATGGATACAGTGATCTCCTCCTGGGTCTCTGTATCAATATAAAATAAATGTGTACTAGACCCCCCATGAGGACGAGGCATAGCAATCAAATACATCTCCTGACCCGGTATCGCAAAGACTATCGTCTTACCATGACAGTCCAACTGAGCATGGTAGTGAGATAACCAGTCCATCCCAAGTATTACATCATAAGAGTGCATATCAAGTACTAACAAATCAGCTAAAAATCTAAGCCTGCCAATATCAATAGGGACTTGTCCACAACTCTCCCGTAAAATCGCATCAACACCTACTGGCGTGGAAATACTGAGGGGTCGACTACAAGACTGAGTCAATAATCCAGATAAAGAGACAAACGACCGAGACACAAAAGAATGTGATGCACCAGTATCAAAAAGAATTCGACCGAGTCTACCATAAATAGGAAACATACCCTCAATAGCCTGAGGTGCCCGAGGATCACAAGGCATGATGTTGTACATCCTGCCATAATGCAACTGCTGTTGTGGCTGCCCCTGTGGTGGTGGGGGTGCTGGTAAAGCTGGGTACGCCAGGCCCTGAATACGTGGAATATGTGGTGTCGGTAATGATGGTGGCTGCCTCTGCCCCTGCTGACCAATCTGACCCTGCTGGCCGTGCTGACCTTGAGTAGCCTTGGGACATCTCTTAGCAAAGTGCCCAAACTCCCCACACCCATAACAATGTCCTTTGAAAGGACCTGAAAATCTCCACTGGTAGTTTCCCTGTTGCTGACCCTGTCCAATCTGAGGTGCTCCACCCTGCTGCCCCTGATGAGAAGACATCTCCTTACTAGTATCATTGCTACCCTTCTGCTTTTTCCAAGGCTGATACCCCTGAAATCTGCCCCTATCACTGTGTCTGCCACTCTGACTATTCCCTATCTGACTAGTAGAGTCCTTGTCACTGCTCTTCTCCCCCTTATTTTTCTGGTAGTCCCTCTTGATATGACAATGTTGTAGTGCTGCATCCACCACTTGAGCATAAGTGATGTAAGCTGGATTACCAACAATCACTTGCCGAATGCGCCATGTCAAACCGTGCACAAAGCAATTCTTATTTTTCTCCTCTGTGTTGACCTCCTCGGGTGCAAACAATGATAAACTAGTGAACTCTTGCTCATACTCCGCTACAGTCTTATCTCCCTGCTGTAAATCAAGAAATTCTCTTTTCTTAGCTGCCCTTACTGCAAAAGGGAAATATTTATAGTCAAAGCGAGCCTGGAACTGAGCATAGGTCAATGTGGCCCTCTCCTCTGAGGTGGTAACTGACTCCCACCACTGCAAAGCATCACCAACTAACTTAAAAGTAGCAAGCATCTGTTTTTGGACCTCTGTGCACTCAACCATACGGAGATGACGCTCAATATCCTTCCGCCACTGGTGAGATACTTTTACATCAGTGGACCCTGAAAACTCTGGTGGATGACCTTTTGTGAAAGTGTTCCGAACTTTCTCCCATGTAACAGGCTGTACTGCCTGCTCAACAACGGGAGCCTGCTGAGGAGGCGGAGGATGAGGCTGCTGATTTTGAAGAGTGGTCGCCACCCCTGCAGCAACAGCCTGAGCAATAATAGTTGCAAGATTAGGAGGAAGTTCAACATTGCCATCCTGAGCATTGCCCTGGCCCTGACTCGCATTCCTTCTCCTACGAGGTGGCATACTGAAATAACGGTAATACGAATCGTTAATATCACAACAACGAACTTAAAAGAGTACAATGAATCCTAAATTTAGGCTCTATAAATATCAGAATACGCAACGCGGAAAACCTAGCGAAAACATCCCTAGGACACTTGAACCCGGAGTGCTCTGATACCAACTGTGATACCCCTTAATTTTCATGCATAGGTTGGCCAGGTCTATACCGAAAACTAGGGCGCATCAACACCCGATAATAAATGAACACAGAAGCAAAAGACATATTTAAGAAATAATAGAGTCTCAAAAGTTTAATTCTCATGAATAAACAAATTCAGAAATCCAAATTCCCAAAAGGTACAACTAGGGAATCCCCTATCGATGGACCCCTAAAACCATAAACGAAAAATATAAGCCCGAAAGAAATTACTAATATAGAGTTCCTACACTGAAACAAAGCGGAAAATTGAATAACTCAAGAAGAAATGAGATGAACCCTCAACCCTGTGGCTGGAACTGCCGAGGACCTGAAATGTCAACAATAGTGGGTCAGACCCACGAGCAAAGTAGACTCTACATGATCCCAAACAGAGTACTAATAATCCCATCATCTACCCACTATAAAAATAAGAGTAATATTATAATTCTTATAAATTTAAGTACCACACTTAAATATATATCCTTCAGAAAATAGGCAAAACAAATAGGGTGCATCATAATTAAATAACAAGTCAATAAACAAAATCAAATCACAAGTCAATAGGCAAAGCAAATAAAATAATACAATAACTAAACCACAAGTCTATAGACAACTAAACCATGCCAAACCATAACCACGTACCCGATCTCCATGTCATGGTACAGATGAAACTGCATTCATTAGTCAGCTCATCGTGGTTTCCTTTCTATTCCACAATCACATGAAAAATATATATATATATATATATATATATATATATATTTATATATATATTATTCCTGAATTATATCGTAAATTAAATAATTTATAATTTTTTTTTTTTTTTTAAATATAGTCCAACAGCAAAATACCATAATTCATATTTGGATATATATATATATATATATATATATACACACACAAATTTTAAAAAAAAAAAATAAAGATTTAAAAAAATATTCCTATATCCTCATGTTTACGACACCAGCATGAATTTATATCCACACAGTCATATACATAAACATGCACAAATAAATCAGTACAAAATCAAAACAGAATAAAATTGGTAGTGACATGTGTCGTCGTTTCTGTCCCTTGTACATGATAATATATATATATGTAATCAGATTCCTAGATTGTCATATATACAGATTACTGTATATATACAGTTTTAAGAGAAACTCATTGCAATTCAATAATTCAGTACGAAATCAAAACAGAATGAAATTGGTGGTGACATGTGGCGTGGTTTCTGTACATGTTAATATATATATATATGTAATCAGATTCTAGATTGTCATCTACAGATTGCTATATACATACACTTTTAAAATAAACCCATTGCAATACCATTTAATTTCATTGACTCTCTCTAACGGCGGGCCCGTTAACTCCACCCACAAATCTGATTTTTAACCTATTTCCTACCCAACAAGAGTGCATAAGAATTCATATACTGATATTTTGACCATTCACCACCAAACGCGATTGTATACAGTGAGATACACAATACATATATATATATATAGATATAGATATATAGATGATTAGAATTATGAGGCCAAAGGGGAAGAGAAGAACATTCTACTTGCCTGATCGTTGGGTTAAATCACACACGAAATGTAGACTGATCGATGTTCTCCTCTCTTTTCTACGCGACTGCGATTCTATTCTCTCCTCTATTTGTCTGACAGAAACGTAGGACTAACTTAGGGTTTATTTCAGTTATATAAATATATAATATATATATATATAGCCCATATATATATATATATATATATATTTATTTAATTATTCCGATGGGCCCAAAAATATAATATAGCCCATTAACTAATAAGCCCAACTAATTAGCTCAAAAATATATTATAGCCCATTTAATTAACTTATAATTAATTCATTAAATTAAATTTACCCAATATATATAAAGAATAAAAATACGGGGTATTACAAGATGAAGCAACAGTAAAATAAAAATAAGTATACATACACTGGAACCAGTAGGAGGAAACACCCGACTTCCGCCTATAGGAAGAGAACGAAAAACTGGACTAGAAGGCGACGTCGACATACTGTCACCGCTCTGAGTGTCGGTAGCCCTACTAGAGGAAGGGAGTAAGGGTGCGACCACCACATATGGGATATTACCACCACGAAAGCTGAGGTAAAACTTAGCTAAGTCGACCGGCTCCAGGATATTTGCACCATAAGTAGCTAGGAAAATTCTCGTTTTCTCTATCCTGAATGCTTCGCACATTAAAGGTGTGGTGAAATGATTTTTGCTCACTAAAATATATATATATATATATATATATATTGTTGGTACCGACATTTTATAAAAAAACAAAAAAAAAACAAATGGGTAGAACTTACTAGCTATGACAAGGTCGCCCAGCGTCCTAGGAACAGAGGGGCCATCGTTAACATAGCTAGCAACATCTAGGAACTCCCATCCATTTCCCCCAACAAAGAAGAACTGATCCGCCCAATTTTTCTTATTATTTTTCTCAGCCGACAGGAAACCATTTTTAGCTTTAAGAAGTGCCCAAGAGTTATTCCTTCCGAGAGTATAGATGGATCGAAACTCGTCAAAAGTAATAGATCCATTTCCGCAAAGATTCTAAAGATGACTAACCCCAAGTATCGTCTTCCATGCATTGGGGTTAAGTTGCGTAGGAAGAAGACCAAAGTGATGTAAAATCTCCCTTTAAATTCAGGGAAGGGGGAGACGTAGCTTGTCCACAAAGAATGCGCGGTAGAGGGCCACCTCACCCGTAGGACAATCATCTTCACCCATAGGGTAGTCATGAGCCCGCTCTTGAGGGTTCGAAAGTCGAAGCCTGACATTGACTGGCATCAGGTAACCCTCTTCCAATTCACCAAGAAGCTTCGGGTTAATGGTGGATTTGAAATCTTTTACATTTATAGGGATTCCAATGAAATATTTTTATAAAATATTCGGGAAAGAAAAGTAAATATTTTCACAAAAATATGAAAAATTTATAGACTAAGAAAAGATGAAAAAGCAAAATATAGAGGGGAGCCAATAAATAACGAATAAAAACTGCTGGAGACATGAAGGTAAAAGTGAAGCTGGTGAAGAATTGTGAGAGAAGAGGTTGGTATTTATAAATAAATTTTGTGACTCTTCAAAATTTTCGACTATTGGAGACCTATAAATCCCTGTACTGCAGCTATAGTTTTTGAAATTCTTAAATTATTTGAAGATTGTAGCTGGTGGTAAAAATAGGGTCACTATCAAACAGAGCCGTTGCAATAGGGGACATCAGGTTGGTTTCTAATCAGGTACACACGTGACTTGTCATCAACAGCTCTTGAAGTACAACCCAAGGGTCAACTGAGTCGTTGCAATAGGAGGCAACATGTGGGTTACCAATTATTTCTGGTCACGTGACGACCCACATTCAAATACTCACTACCCAGGCCAACTCTATTGTGAACAAGAAAGCATGGGACTCTATAAAAAAAGTATGATCAAAGGTTAGTGTTACAACAATCACCTACTTACTTTTCTCCCTCCTCTATTGACTTTATCCACACATGAAATATCTCTCTCTTTATACCCCTAAAGTAGAGCTCAGATAAGTATGTGCAGGTAAGTGGGGGCAATACACCCCTTGGGTAGGCTGATGGTGGGACATTATTCCTTTATTCAACCTATGGGCATGTGTTGACACTCGCCTGGCTATGTTATAGTTTCATTTGTTTTCCACTTTATTTTTTCCTTTTTTTTCTTTGGCACCATACACCACATGTACATATATATACAGGGCCGCCCCTGACTATAGGCGACCAAGGCGGTTGCCTAGGGCCTTCGGTCCAAGGGGGCCTCAAAAAGTTTTTTTTGGTATTTTTAATGTAAGAAATTTTAATATTTTTATTGCCTTTAAAAAAATTAATTCATTTTTCAGTTCAACTGAAAATAAAGCCTAATATAATTACACAATTTAGGGCATCAACCTCAATATTTTTTAAAATTTTATTTAATAGCCCAATTTGTAATAAATTCAAAACCAATTTCACTAGGTAGGGCCTCCAAAATTTTATATTTCACTTACTATTACTATATACTAAAAAACAAATCTCTATTTTTTCAAACTAAAGTCTAATTTAAATCAAACCATTATTTTAATTAGGGCTAGAAAATTATTGTTGCATCCGCACAACGTTTAACGACTACACTCGTGACTGTTGCATTTGCTCAACAACAATAATTTTTCACGCAACTATAATTGAGCGTTCGCGACTGTCGCACTCACATGTACAACAACAACTTTTCATGACAACACCAAGATGGAGGCTATTTTCAAATTTTTAAATATTAGTATATTTAATGTATTTTTTTAATATTTTTCTCACAATGATCACTTTTTAAGTTTTTTTTTCGGTAAGTTTATTAATACTGAAAAAAGAGCACAAACCGAATTTTTTTTCCCTTTGTATTAATATAGACCAAAATATGATTTTTTAAGTTATAGTCCAATATAAATTAGAACTGAACCCAATATTACACTTACAATAGGGAAAGTTCCTTTAGAGTAGTATTTTTGCTCTCTAAATTTTTTTTACCAGGACACATTAGTCCTACTTTTGACAATCATTTAGTATCTTGTACTAATCATTCATTTCATACCCTTCATATTTCTATGCTTTAATATGTGAAATCTATACAAAAGAAACACCAAGTAATTATGTAGTGTTTTTGTCATTCGTTAGAAATTTGAATCTATAAAATACTTACATTTAAAAAAAAAATTTGCATCGCGTAAAGTGAAGTGGCCCAAAAAAAATTTCGCGTGAGAAATTTGTATCGCGTGAAATGAAGGGCCCCAAAAAAAATTTCGCCTTCAATCTCGCTTAAGGCCCCAAAATTTTTTGGCATTCTCAGGGCCGACCCTGTATATATATATATATATAATGTCTATTAGAGTGTGTAAGAGAACACGTAGACTTTAAGTGCTTGTTTGACAACCAGTGTGGTGTTGATTTTTGGTTTTGGTTTGATTCGAGTTGGGTTGGGTTGGGTTTGGTGTGGTTTTATTCTGAACTAAAACCATGTTTGGTGCAGATGGTTTTGGTGTGAGAAAAAGTGAAACTGAAAAACCAAACCATGTTTGGTAGAGTTGGTATGAGCTGAAATTCTGAAATCAATCATATTTGGTAACTTTGAATAGTTTGACATTTTATTTATTTAAAATAACATTTTGTAAATATATATGTTTTAAAAAATAAAATATATAAATATTTAATTTTTTCGAAATATTTATAGATAAAATATTTTATATAAGATATTTCAAAAAAATAAAAGATTTCAGTAAAAATACATATAATTTGTATATTTGTTAAAATATAATAAATATAATAAATATATTTTTATTATATTTTATTTTTTCTAGAAATATTTGTTTTCCCGAAATATTTTATTTTTTATGAAATATTTTTATTTTTTCGTTTGAAATATTTTATTTTTTCATAAATATTTTATTTTTCGAGTTTATATATATATATATAATATTATAAATGAATTGGTTTGGGTTAAACAATGGTGCACCAAATTGAATTGGTTTAGGTTAAAGAATAGTTTTGGTGTGAGAAAACCAAACCAACTCCATCCAAACCATCTATTAAGATGGTGTGAAAAATGATGGATTTGGTACCAATGGTGCAACACTATTCAATTCCAACTCCTTCTACCAAATATAAATTGGACCACAAATTTCATCCCAAAACCACAAATTTCACTCTAAAACCTCCTACCAAACAAACACTAAGGGCCTGTTTTGTAAACAGGTTTGGTGCCAAAAATATGGTTTTGGTGCCAAAAAATGGTACCAAACCATGTTTGGTAAAATGGTGCCAAAAAATGGTATTGTTACTGTAGCAAACCATGGTGCCAAATTTGTGAAGAATTTTGGAACCATCTTTTTGATGGTTTTGGATGGTGCGGGTACTGTAGCAACCTGAATCACTGTAGCACCGAATATAATATTTTATATTTTAATATTAATATATATATATTAATATTAATATTAAAATAATATGATTATAAATTTTAATATTAATATATTATTATATTAATATTAATATTAAAATAAAAATATATTAATATATTTTAATATAATAAAAATATAATATATTTTAATATAATAAAAATATATTAATAAATTTTAATATTAATATATTAGTATATTAATATATTTTAATTCTAATATTAATATTAATATATTTTAACCCATACCAATTCTACCAAATATGGTTTGGTTTTTCAGCATCACTTTTTCTCACACCAAAACCATCTGCACCAAACATGGTTTGGAACCAAAATAAAATAACACCAAACCAAATCCAATCCAATCCAAACTAAAACAAAAAACTAACACCACACCAAACCGTTACCAAACGCAACCTAAAAATCTGAAGGAGTATACATACATACATATGAATTAAAATTATGTTATGTACTAAAACTCAAATGATGCCACTAAACCTCCCACACGCGAGTATATACATGTATATAATTATATATATATGTATATATATATATATATACATATATATATAATTAGTGAACAGGAGCAAGTGAAACTATTGGTTTTGCACCCACACAATTCTTTATAATTATGAAAACTGCCCACTTTATGTCACCCTCTCATCTTTTTCCATGTATATATATGTATATATTAAATGAATCACAAGGTGGATAAATTCAAAGCAATACTTTTATATTCTCATATATGTATTAAAAAAATATCTCGTTCCCTATATCCAACAAGCGAACGGGGGGCAACTGATAAGTATTACTTGTTCGACATGGTAGAGATAAGGGTCATCAACCACCTACCGGAATGGACTCCAATCAGAACTCTACCTAGAAGCTACAATCCTCATCAGGATAACCCCTACAGGTCACGATCTGTCAAGATAGCTACAAGGAGCAGTCATCCTATTAATACCATCGCATTAAAGTCCCTATAAATATAGAGTTGGGGTCAACCTAGAGAGGTACGCCATTACTACCCTCATCATTACTACTACTTCCATTCTCCGAGGTTTTAATGTATTAACTTGACCGTCGGAGCCTACTTGGTCGGTACCCCACCAGTACCACTCCCGGTCACTATTTATTTTTTTTGACAGGTACGACACCGTTTTCAACCTGAATGTTCTACGCATCATCATATATCATATGAGCAAATACCATCTTAGTTGCTGTGTTGTTTCAAAAAAAAATATCATCTTAAAAAAATATTATATAAACCTTTAAAGATCACAACCATCACACCTTACATATATAAAGAATACATGTGTTAACTCCAATAAACTAAATAAAATAATAGATTGAAGAATACAATTTTTCATGCGTGTAACCAAAAAAAAAGAACAAAGGAGGAGTTAAGAAGATACAAGTTCAAATCTTGAGAAAAAAATCTTCAGAGGAAGCGAGAGTGGCATGCATACTAACCTGGTTTATAATATTATGCTTAAAAAGATGCATCTTTCACCGTTGGAGCTTTATTATTTTATTTTTTTTTGTTGTTTGATTTCTGTAAAAGAAATACTTTTGGAGAATGAACATTTGAATCTAAAGCAAATATAACATTTAAGTACCATGTAGTAATCAAACAAGAAAGATAATAACAAAATTATTTTAATGTGCATGAGCAAGAAATTTAACAAACATCATGATCATATTTTGTATTTGGGAAGAACAAAAATTCTCAAATATTTGGCCATTTCACCAATTGAAATAGAAAGGCATAAGGGGAATCATTCGGAACGGTTAAGTCAAAATAACATGCTCGTGATTCATATCATTATATGTGTAAGGTGGCAGTTCTCTAATAATAAACCAACAAAACCAAATAGAGTAAACATGATATTCGAGTCCAAAATGAATGTACATAAATAATATAACTAATAATAATAAAACATGCATCATTTGTAAATTATGTGATCTATGAACTTGAGTACTGTACTCATTTATCCAATAAAAATTTGGGGGAATTCAACATTCTAACCACTCACAGAAAAATAAATTAGACGTTGTTCTCACCTTACGTTTACAAAAAGATAGATCACCGTAAGTCCAAGGAACAATAATCACATGTAATGGATAGAGGTGCATACGCTCTCATGTTTTTTTGCCATTTTAGTCTTGTATTGAGCATCTATGATCGTCCCTCCGTCAAACAGAGTTGTGATCGTTCCTTCTCCCCAGTTGTACACTAAAAAAAACAAAAACAAAACAAAGTACAACAACCAATGAAAGCGAATAAAAATACAATAAATAAATAAATTATAGAATGCGTGATCATCAAACATTTAAAGATAAAAAAAAAGCACAACAACCAATGGAAGCGAAGACAAATACAAAAAAAAAAAATAAATAAAAATAAAATTATAGATTGTGTGATCATATGACATTTAAAGATGTCTTAAAGTTTTTAAACAAAAAATATTAACATAAAAATGGTAGATATATATTTGGGTACCATATAACAATGCAGCTTTCTGCCATATTCTTTGATTGAATCAACTTTTGCTAAAACTCCTTCATGAAAGATTAAAGTGGAACTTTTCTGGCCAATGAGAGTACACTAAAAAAACCACCCCTTTCGTAACTGCTATAGGTGTGGAACTTAATTATACTTTTGTTGATCGGCAATTCAAAAAGGCACATCATTTGATGTGCATACAACATTTGAATGGATTATTAATTTCTTTTGTAACGGTTGGAGAGTATTTAAATTGAAAGGTAATTTATGTGTGTAAGAACTTTTTTTTTTTTTTTGACTTTAAGAAAAAAGAACTATTTCTTTTTATAGTAGTGAAAAATGTATATACTTTTTATTTATGTTTAGAAGTTTATAAGTAGTAATCTACAAAAGTATTTTAAAAAATTACGCATTGAAATATATAATTTTTTGTTTTTGTTTTTGTATGATAAAAATGTATGAATATAAATTAGATATAAATATAGATATAGATAGATTGATGGATACTCAATGATTTTTATCTAATCTATTTTTATACTTAAAAAATTAGGCATAAATGTATAAAAATAATTAAATGATTTTAGGTTTTTATAAGTATTGTAGACTACAGATATTGATCACTTAAATATACTAAACTGAAATAAATTTTATTAGTGTATGAATATGAAACATTTCATTGAAAATGAGTGTTAGTTGGTGTGCTCTTTTAATTCTTATACTTTCTTTCAAATTGATTAGAGTGTATGAAGATAATATTGTTGTATGAAATTAAAATACTTCATTGATAATTAATGCCACTTTGATCCCTTCTTACAAATGTACTAAAGTGAAATAAATATATTTAAGGCATAAATTGATATGTTTATGCTTGTTGGTGTCTTTGACATTCCTGTCGATACAATTTCCTAACGGTTTTCTATCTATGAGGAATAGGAATGAATTTGGTAAATTAATGTTACTTTTAAAAAATGTAGTAAATTAAATATGAATTTAGGCAGCTGTTATATAATTCTTATATTTGCAAATAGTAAAAAATATATAAAATAAATTGAAAGGCCTCATATTTTTTTATAAATAGTATAGATAGATAATATTATAATAGATAAATATACTATGAGGGGTGAGAAACTAATTAAAGGGTTATGGTTATAATTATTATAGCCCTTAAATAATTAATAACAATTATAACACTTAAATAAATAATATATATATATATATATATATATATATATATATATACTTAAAAAAGGTATAGAAATAATAAGGTATTGTACTTTTATAATAGTTTTAGTTTAGATTTGGATTTAGATTTAGATTTAGATTTAAATATATATCAAATTCGAAATAGATATATAAATACATATATTTATATTGTGTCCTTTTATGTGCTTTGATATTCATAATTAGTGTTGTGAATATTTATAATAAGCGCATAATATATATAGCTAATATATTTTATTTAACTTTTTCATATTTAATTTAGAGTAATCTTTTTTAATTAAAGAAATATTTAAAAAGGTATAAAAATATTTTTGGGACTTCATAGATTTATAATAGTAAATCTTACATGTTATCACTATCCAGTTTATATTTTTTCATCAAAGATTGTGAAAAAATTAGGTGTACATGAAAAGATTTTAGAAGCATTCATCATTAAGTTCATTCTTAAATGATGAATTTTGAAAAGACATTAAATTAAATTGAAGTGATTTAATTAGTGATTATTTTTTAATTAATAAAATAGAAAAAATGTATAGAAATATTTTTAGGCCTCACACTTTTAGAATAAATTATAGATTATTATTATACAAATTATTAAAGTAATGCATGCAATTTTTAGTATAGTTGAGATGAGATTAAGACGAGAAGAGTAAAGACGTAAGGAGATTAGGAATTGGTATTGAGCGAAATGTAAAAGAAATGAATTAGAAGACTAATATTTACTTGTAAGTGTGTATTATATATAGGTATACAAGTGTAATATATATAAGTTAATAGGGGTAAATATATAATTTCACTACATAAGCGGAAGATGATAATATAATCGGGGCGGGGCGGGGCTGGGCGACCCTCCCCCAACCCTTTCCGAAATTTGGGTGCGATTTTTTCCTTTTCTATACCCACTCCATTTATTTAATCGGATCCACAAACCTGCTTAAATCTATGCGGAGTGGGGCGTTTCCCCACGAGACTCAGGATTTTTGTCATTCCTACTTAGAGGAGATGAAAGTGTAATATTCATACAACAGAGGATGCAAGTATAATTTTATAATTCTCAATAGACTAAAAGTATAATTATCTCTTTTTTCCTTTTATTTTTTTTCTTAATAAATTTTTGTCATGTCAAATTACTTTTATTTTGTACCAATAACAAAATTTAACTTTATTCATTCTACCCCTAAATTACAAGTGATCATATTAAACCCACTGAAACAATTTGGCTTACTAATTATACAACAAAAGGGTTGTTTAACCAAACCACGATGGATGGAAAGACGAGAACATCCCTTGTATAACCTAGGCTATATACATCCACGGAATTCGACCCCCCAATCTCCAGAACCTTCTCTAAACCCCTCCCCAAACCCCTACTAAAACCCTAGAAACCCCTTACCTCTGCTTCTCCGACCACTGTCTCTGCAACGCTCTCTGCCTTCCCGCCACCATGCATAAGCTGCTCTCGAGGCGTTACGTCTCCGCCATAGTCCGCAACGGTGACGCACGCCTCAGAAATGCCGCGGCACCATTTGCTTCATATCATCGCTCAAACGAATCGGTACCCACTCTTCAAACCCTAATATCGCACTCACTCTGTTCCATTTTTTCGTATTTAATCATCATATGGCTTAAATGATGTTGTAAAATGTGCGAGTTAGTTCATTTCTACATTTTGAATATTTTGTAATGGTTAATTTCAATTAATTTCCTTCGCCGTGTTTATGTGTGTGTATATTGATTATGGGTTATCATATATATATATATACATAGTGTGATTTGTTGCAAATGGATTATAGTTTGTCATAATACAATGACGTTCTATACAAATGGTTTTAGATACATATTGTTACTAGTTTTGAATTGTCATATTGCATCGTTGTTCAATATTAGTGCCTGCGGCAATGTTTTTCAATCACGTAGAAAGACAATGCAACAGGTATTTTCATTCCATTTTTAACAATTATCCATTAGTCGAGCAGCGACTGATTAATGGTTCATGTTTGAGGGATTTTACGTTCTAGTTATGTCATCAGCGGTGTTCAAATGTTCAAGTTTGGTCATGATGTTTGTGGGTGGGGTAGAGGATGAATTATCTTATTGGGAAAGGGAATGGAGGATTACATTTCTCTAGTAGAATTAGGGCTTGTTGGTTCATGATGTATGTGTGTGAAGTTGTGTCAACTACATGGAGTGACCCCCTGTTTCTTGTTGTGTGTTATTATTAGCAGGATGGTAAAAGTAATAATGGCAAAACCAGATGGTACTCGGTGTTGGGTGCTGGGAGATGCAATGCAACTGTAGCTACAAAGCCATTTAACATGAGAAATGGGTTATTCCTTGGCAACCGATACGAGTCAACTGCTGCAGCATCTGATACATCAGATCCGCCAGCTGAGAAGTTTGAGTATCAAGCGGAGGTAAATCATTTGGACAGTAAAGGTTGATTTAGTTCCATTTTATGTGTGATGGAGTTTCATATATAATTCTGCTTGGTGGCAGGTAAGTCGTCTTATGGACCTCATTGTTAATAGCTTGTACAGCAACAAAGAGGTGTTTCTTCGGGAGCTTATCAGGCATGTTTTGATCTAGTACCTGACTTTATGTACTCCTGTAGATGTCAATTTACTAGATATGTCTTATGTGGGAGTAGTGCCTTACTCAATTGCCTTTTGAATTTTTTTTTTGATCGTCAGAGACATTGTTCTTCCTATGTATTTGGTGCCTTATTGAGTATGATTTTGAAAGTTTCATTTTCTTATTGATTGTCGGAAACATTATTCTTGTCATGAATTTAAGAACTGATGATATTTCAGGACAAACTCACTAATATTAACTTGGTAAAACTTTTACAAACAAGTAGAGAAGTACAAACCATATTAGTCATTTGATCAACAAGAAGTCCAATGCATCTTATTCTGAATGTTTTCTCCTCCGTTGCACTCTCCTCTCCAAAAAATGAAGCTGCAATAAAAATTGTAAAGAGGTTTTCTTGTGTTAATGAATGTCTGCATTCCTGTAGATTATGATGTCTTGTTATTGTGGCACTGTTTCAAAACAGAGTAATCTTTTGTGGCAATTACTGAAATTCCTGGGATTGTGATGTCTTGGTAAAGGCCAGTTTGTCCTTGATAACTTTTAAAAAGCATCTTTATATCTAGAGTTGCCAAAAAGTGTTGTATGTTGAAGATCAAATAGCATTTGGCACTGAAGTATGCAAAACATTTATTTTATTAATTTTTTTTTTTTAAGAATGGGACCTTTCTATATATTTTGCGCATACTTGCACATTTTTTTTTTCTAGTTTTAACTTTTACGCCAAAATCTCCCCCCCCCCTCCCCCCCCCCCCTCCCCCCCCCCCCCTAGAATGTTCAATTAAAAAGTGCTTTTAGTCTCTTCATATCATGCACTAAGAGTATGTTTCAAGTTTGGAATTTGGTTGGAAAAAGACTCTTTTGTTGATTTCATGATGGTTGTAGTTAATATCCACTCAATGTGTCCCTTTCTGGATGCTAATGAAATGTCATTGTTCAAAATTTAGTGAACTCTACTTGCATCTTTCACCTACACGCTTTATCTCGTGTCTTTATAGTTTATTGTGATCTCAAGGGTAAATGGTGCTAATTAAATTGAAATACTGAAGTGCCCCTTAGCTGTCTTTCTTCTCCAACCTCCTGTTGGACATAAGTGGGCACCTGGACTGTTGGACCCTTGGTATCATACCTGGTGCAAAGACACTTTTAGTTGGTTGGAATTCCGAGTGCCTATATTCCATTCTTAGGTTTACGATCATTCTTAATTTTAATGTTTTAGTTGTTTCTGTCATTAAAGAGATGTAATTTTATAGGTGTATTTTGTGGACTCTACAAAAACATGAAACAAGGATCAGGAAACATAAACATGAACAGGAACTAGGAGTTTCTTACACACTTGACACTTCTAATTGAATTAGATGGATTGTATGTTGAACTGAAAAATATTATTTTGAATCCGCAGCAATGCAAGTGATGCCTTGGACAAGCTGCGATTTCTCAGTGTTACAGAGCCTGAGCTTTTGAAGGATTCTGTTGATCTTGATATCCGTATTCAAACTGATAAAGATAATGGCATAATTACCATCACGTAAGAATCATGAGATGCAAGAACCTGTTTTGAGGTTTCTGCTTCTTTTTTGTTGTTGACTTTATTTGCTCTGTACAGGGATTCTGGCATTGGTATGACCCGTCAAGAACTTGTTGACTGTCTTGGAACTATAGCACAAAGTGGAACTGCAAAGTTCTTAAAAACATTGAAGGTATACGTTCAAAATCATTTGTTGTTTCTTGAAAATGAAAGAGAGTTTTGTTGATAAATGTAAGTTGTCATGAGTGGAGTCACACCCTATATATTATTTAACAGGAGAGCAAGGATGGTGGTGCTGACAGCAATTTAATTGGTCAATTCGGTGTGGGCTTTTATTCATCTTTCCTGGTTTCTGATCGGGTAGGTCATGGACGTGTTCATGAACTATATTTTGATCACCTTTGCTGCTTCTGAATATGGGGGTTTCTGGTTGTTTCTGTCACTCATATATATTGCTTTTGAAGGTGGTTGTTTCGACAAAGAGCCCGAAGTCTGATAGGCAATACATTTGGGAAGGAGAGGTGAACTCAAATTCATATACAATCCGGGAGGAGACTGATCCGGAGAAGCTTATTCCAAGAGGGACCCGCCTCACATTATATCTTAAGGTCTGCTACATGATCTGTTAGTTAAGAGTTCTTTGTGGACCTTTTTACCAGATATCTAGGCTAACCTGAATTTTTGACACTTCTATTTTGTGTATGCCCAGCGGGATGACAAAGGTTTTGCACATCCAGAAAGAGTTGAAAATCTCGTGAAGAACTATTCGCAGTTTGTTTCATTCCCAATTTACACATGGCAGGAAAAAGGATTTACCAAAGAGGTCACATGTCCAATGCCTTCTCATTCTCTGGGTCTTGACAGTGTTTTTGTTTCTTCGACTGATTACAGAGCCCATTGCATAGCTTATTGGCCTATGTGTGTATCTGTTTTGTCTTTGCTTTCCTTTTGGTTTTTCTAACTTTTAGCTATATTATAGGTCGAGGTGGACGATGATCCATCTGAGGCCAAGAATGATGAACAAGATGAGAATACTCGGGTGATCTTTCTCTTATTTCCTGAAATCCTGATCCATCGAGCATATATTCCTCTCTTTTCCTTATAAAATGAGACTAACCTAGAGTAAATATTTGGTGCCTTTGTTAATTTTCTGCTATCACAGAAGAAGAAGAAAACTAAAAAGGTTGTTGAGAAATACTGGGAATGGGAACTCACTAACGAGACCCAGCCAATATGGGTGAGCCTTTGCCTTAGTTTTGTCCTTATAGTTACTTTTCGTGCTTTATATATATTCCTCAAGATTAATATCCTTTTGATTTGCAGCTTCGGAACCCTAAGGAAGTCACCACGGAGGAATATAACGAGTTCTACAAGAAGACTTTCAATGAGTTCTTGAATCCTTTGGCATCTTCACACTTTACAACAGAGGTGATGATGATGATTACACAGCCACATAGATAAATGCTTTTACCATTATAAGTTGCTTTACTGTTATCTTTGTTACCTTATAGTGGGGAAGATGTGTACGGTTCAGGTCCTGATTGGGATGCATATATGTCTCTTCAAAAGGAAAAAATAATCTAAAAAAATGCTAGATAGAGTAATTTTTATTGGTATTGATTTCCTCATGAACTATCACAGATTAGTGAAATATCACAGAATATATAGTTTTAGAGCCGGAGGACTGAAAAATAAGCGAGGAAAGTTCCAATTCCCCCTGAGATATTCAGTGTTGGCACGATAGCTAATACCCGGGAAAACTATTCAGTATTTGGGAGCATATGCCACGTGGTACCCCCAAAAATTATTCAGTATGCGGCGTGGTAACCCCAACACTATTGGAGAAGGTGCACAACATGCGCATATAATGGACCTTCTCCACTAACTGGTTGGGGGTACCACGCGGCATATACCCCTGGGGTACTGAATACCTGCTCCCGTACTTGTTATTACAATTATTATTTTTTGTCTTGCTTTCTTTAGAGGAAAAGAATCTGATATTTATATCTTAAAATTATTGTAGGGTGAGGTGGAGTTCAGGTCTATACTCTACGTTCCATCCGTGGCTCCCATGGGAAAGGACGAATTAGTCAATCCCAAGACAAAGAATATAAGGCTCTATGTTAAGCGGGTGTTCATTTCAGATGATTTTGATGGAGAATTGGTAAGAATGATGGCATAGTGTTTTGCAGCAGATGATTAATTGGGTTTCAAGTGTAACCTATTTGACACTGACATCCACCTTTTTTTTTTTTTGTTGGAAAAGTTCCCAAGATATCTGAGCTTCGTCAAGGGTGTTGTCGACTCAAATGACCTTCCCCTCAATGTGTCCCGGGAAATTCTCCAGGAAAGCCGTATAGTAAGTATAACCGACACTTGCGTATTCTGAGCCTGTGGAGGTGTGGATACATATTTTTATTTATTTGATATAGTTGACTTCAAATTTTTACATTGTCTGTTCTTTGATTTGGATAAAGGTACGGATTATGAGGAAGCGTTTGGTTCGAAAGGCCTTTGACATGATTCTAGGCATATCCATGAGTGACAACAAAGATGTATGTCCTTGCATTCATATTTTATTTGCTGTTTTCATATTTCCAAAGATGTTTTTCGTGATATAACTTTTGTCATAGTCTCTTTCTGTTACACTTAATCTAGTGCAGTATATTCCAAAACATCTATAACTCAAGATATAGAATCACCTTTAAATTTTGTTTGTTTATCGAACCCATTGGTTAATTACAGGATTATGAGAAGTTTTGGGAGAATTTTGGCAAATTCTTGAAATTGGGCTGCATTGAAGATCGTGAAAATCACAAGCGGCTTGCTCCTCTGCTACGATTTTTCTCCTCACAGAGTGAGGATGAGATGATCAGCTTGGATGAATATGTTCAAAATATGAAACCCGAGCAGAAGGATATATATTACATTGCTGCTGACAGTGTGACTAGCGCAAAGAACACACCTTTTTTGGAGAAACTTCTTGAAAAGGATCTTGAAGTATGTGTCTCTCTTAGCTGAGATTGAGATTTTATTGTTTGTCATGTCATTATTGTAATGCGTGTTTGACTACAATCGTTTTTTCCCTGCAGGCCCTGTTCTTAGTTGATTCTATTGATGAGATTGCTATTCAGAACCTGAAATCATACCAAGAGAAGAATTTTGTTGATATTAGCAAGGAAGACCTGGATCTAGGTTAGTTTATTGAGACCTTTGCCCTGGGATGTTATTAATTATGGTTTCCTTGAAAGTAGTAGATTGCTGTTGGTAAGGACTACTTATAATGATTCTCATGATTGAACGATGCAAATTTGATGGAACTGATAACATGGGTACCCATTTTATGGTTATAAATATTTATTGGTATCGCAATACCTTAGTGGAACACATGTTCTGTGGTCTAGGTGACCTCATATTATAGGAATATCGGAAGTTTCTTCCCTATGTTCCACCTTTTGATGTACTATTTCTTGCAGGTGATAAGAATGAGGAGAAGGAAAAGGAAATGAAGCAAGAGTTTGGCCGAACTTGTGATTGGATTAAGAAGCGATTGGGTGACAAAGTTGCCAGTGTTCAAATCTCAAATCGTCTGAGCACATCGCCTTGTGTTCTTGTATCTGGGAGGTTTGGTTGGTCTGCTAATATGGAGAGGTGAAGTGATTTACTGTTTCTTTGTATGTGATTTTCTTTAGGAATTCTTGCGCCATTCGTAACACCAGTTCGAAATTCTTGCAGACTGATGAAGGCACAAACTGTTGGTGATACTTCCAGCCTAGAGTACATGAGAGGGAGGAGGGTGTTTGAGATCAACCCTGAACATCCTGTTATAAGAACTTTGAATGTATGGTGGTTTTTGGTGAATAATGGCTTGAACTAATCCCCTTTGCCAATTCTTTCACGAATCTAGTTAAAGCTAACTGAATTTCTATCCTTTTATCATTGGTACAGGAAGCAAGCAAGAGTAGTCCAAATGATGAAGAAGCCTTGAGAGCTATTGATCTTTTGTATGACACGGCTTTAATTTCCAGCGGTTTCACTGTGAGTAGTCTCTCTTGTGATAGATTTTGTTTTTGCAAAGAAAAATGGCCCGCCCTGGAGTATTTTCTTTCATGAATTATTGAGATAACATGAAGGAAGCATATTGGTCTCCTTATTCTCGAATTAAGGGGACTATTTCCTACTCTGAACAAGTTTTATTGCATGATAATTAACACAGTTATTCTTTATGACTAAGTATATCCCTGGGAGTATTAGTTCCTGGATATTGACTCTTCCCACATTTTTGGTAAATATAGTAGGCTGTGAGTTGAATTTGTTGAAGCATTTCACCTCGTCAGCTCGACAATTGAGCATACTTGTTTTTAGAAGTTGTGTAGTAGGCAAGGCCTGAACTACTTTAAGCTATAGCATTGTCATGAGGTCCTTGGATCAAATTGCCAGATTTGGGTTCTTATTGACGATAAAGTATTGATGTTTTTATCTTGATCTTTTAATCAATGCAGCCTGAGAGTCCAGCACAGCTTGGTGGGAAAATTTATGAGATGATGGGCATGGCCCTTTCTGGCAAGTGGGAATCGCCTACTGTTGACGTTAAACAGACAGCAACACAAGTACACGTCCTAGAGGCTGAGGTGGCGGAGTCAACTGAATCTGGTGGTCAGAAATGAGAAGCCATTTTCAAAAACAAAAAAGAAATATCATGTTTTGTATACATCATATACGTTGTAGAGTCGACTAGTGTTCTTCCATACGTGCTGTGCATGTCCTATAAATTGGAGGGTACATTTGAGCAGAATTAAACTGTAGGGGAATTCATGTTCTATTTTACGATTTTATAGTAATATCTAATTTTATCTGGATTTTTATGCCTCTGTGAATAAAAATGGATGTTTAGGTGCTGGTATGATTGAATTTTTGTTTGGTTGTGTCGCTTCTAAAGGAATTTTTACCAGATAACTTGCAATGAATGTCTGACACTTAATTTGGTTCTTCTCTCCGAGAAGAAGAAGATGAAATGGAAGGGAGATAAGAAGAGAAAAAAGTAAGGTTGAAAATTCATCAGTTTGGTTCCATGGGAATGGAGGGAAAAGAAGGGAAGGAAAATGATGTTTAACTTGATGTTTTCGTGGTTGATTTGTTGACATACGATTGCACAATAAAAGTGTTTAATTGAGAAATTTGTGTTTAATTGTGGGGTTTCACTTATATATATAACCGGGTTGTTTGGGACTTATTGTCCCGACTAATTTAGAAACAGTAAATCTCAGACTATGTCTGTGTTTGTGGCCCAATGTTTACACCAAATGAAGAATTAGACATGGACTATGTCATTAAACGTGTCTCATGGAAAGCAGTTCAGGTTGGGAATTTTCATATATATTGCTGTGATTGTTGGGGTTGGGATTTTTCATATTTCATATATTGCTTTGTTTGTTGGGAATTTTCATTTATTGCTTTGTTTAAGAATTCATTTGCTTATTTCTCATTGGAAAGGGGGAATTGGAGGGGCTTGATGTTTCATTTCTATAGAGGCAAAAATAAAATAATTGACTAAAAAAAACTGCACATTGCTTATTCTGTTCATTTCTGTCATACCATTCGATCAGTACTCCTCATAACTGAACATAACTCAAACTTTCAAAATCTTATTACCCATTGTAGCTGTGATTGATTCAGACAGTTTTGTTAAGTTTGTTCTGAGAATTCATCAACTCTGGCAAACGAGAATTGGGGGGTAGAGTTGCAACTGCAGAGGCAGTATGGTTGTCGAAATCCAAAGTGGTGCTGATTCCGTGGCAAGCTATTACAAAGTTTCTGCAAACATTCGGACTCACAATTCTCGCATTGTTCAGAAAAATGCCGGATCGTCCATTGTTGATGACACTGATAAATTTTGTCGGGATGTTGGAAGGCACTAGCGTACCGGTAGGAAAATGTAGCAGATTGTTGAGAAGCAACGCTGTCGGGATAGAGTGGCTGAGGATGAAATCTCGGAGATGGTTAGTGTTGAGCGAAGCCTCGGAGAGTTGCTCATCTTTTGGCATCAGGAACGTCATGTATTTGGTTGGTAGAGAGTTGGGAGCGTCGGTTAGAAGCATCTTGAGGAGTATGACGAATCCGTGGTAAGAGCTTCCTCTCATGCTGGAGATGGCCATTTGAAGGTCTGTTTGGTTGGTTTGGTTTGCGGATTGAGATTCTCCAACTGCAAGGAGTGTGAGGAGGATGAAAATGAAGAGTTTCATTTGGAGGGAAATGTGGTTTTACCCAAGATTGCTTCTGTGGTTGGAATGAGTATGAAGCTTCAACAGGGACTTTATAGCTTATTAGTGACTATCAATTCATAACCATGCCTTTTGTATTTTTCTGCTAGTGAAAAAATTGCAGGAAGTGTTTGGCTACCTGCATTTGTTTTTGGAGGTGAGTTGGAGAGGGGTTGTTATTCATGCCAGACTTTATACATGTTAGAATGCTTGGAGGTTGGAATTTTTAGGGTCAGAAATTGGTTTCCATCCTATACTACCTTTCCAGAAATGAATGGGTAACATTCATATATACATATATGGAATATTAATTTTATTTTTCCCCAAATCAATATTTTAAGAGGGGACACTCTTAGATATTGAATATTAAATTTCCCGAGGCTTTATTGGCTGCGGATTTTATTTTCATGGCCGAATTTACTTCCAGAAGGCTTCTTTGGTCACACAAGAATTCTTACAAAACACAGATTTCCTAAATAAGAAGTGTTTTTACTAATAAAATTGAGTGAAAAACTAGTAAAATGATCAACTTTTATCTTGTAACATGAATGAACTTCCAGTTCTCATGCAGCATTTAGAATCCGCCAAGAGTTGTGACTTCAAAATGTCATCCCAAAATTTCAGTTATTCACTCAATACAGGCAGGCAAACGTTTTGAGCAAAACTTCTATATTTTAATCAAATTTTTTTTTCTGTACGCTAGAATGGAATGGAATGCCCATTCATTCCATTTTTTTGTTTGGTACAATATAATGAATGTGAAATATCAATCTTGGGAATGAAATTTCATTCTTGGAAATGGATTTTCATTATATTACTAAAGTTATGGAATGGTCATTCCATTCCTTTAGGAATGCTTTTAAAATATAAAATTATTTAAATAACCCTTTCACATTTCAAAAAAATAAGCCACCACCACAGCCACCGCCATTTCTCCACCACCATCACCGCCACCTTTATTGTCCGTCACTAATATTCCCGTTACGTTTTACCATTTTTTTTGTAAAAAATTTAAAAAATAATATTATTTTGTTTAATTTTATATTTAGTACTAAGAATGGTATTTTTGAGAAAAACAAATTCAAGTTCATTCCATTCCTAATGTGCTTCATATTTACAACCAAAGAATGGTCCATTCTCACTTTCATTCCATTCCATTCCTACTTTCATTCCATTCCATTCAACTGTACCAAACGTAGCCCAAGTGTAAGTTCAAATTCTTTGCTGAATAGTGTTATTCCCAACATACTTGAAGTGTGATATAATTTTTTGCTTAATTTTTTTACAAATGTTCACTTCTCACAGACTTAACAAACACGCTACTCGAGTATATTTTATTTATTAACTCAAAATTTAAAAGTGTTCACTTCCCAAAGACCTACATCTCAAGTTTGACTTCACAAATTTTTCTACTTTGAAAATTCAAGCATTATATTACTGTCTAATCCACAGGCACGCATCTTATTACTTTTGTTGAAGCTAATACAACTTTTCATATTTTCATCTTTATATTTTTGGTACTATATTAATTCATTTTTTATTATTCCCGCGCACCCCTTCACTACACTCAGCGGCTCTCACTAGGGATGGCAACGAGTCGGGTTTGGGACGGATTTGGCCAAGTCCATTACCACATTGCTTAAAAATTGTTAATACCAAATCCACCCCAAACCATCGACGGGTTGTAATCGGTAATACCATTACCAAGCTGTAGGAATAAACGCATTCCATCAAGTTACCAAGTCTGGACCCAATAGAATTGATCAAATGATGTCGGGTGGAAATTTTGCATAATAGCCAATAACTTTGGATAAATGTATTGAACCATTAATTGTTCCCAACTGGCTGGATCAAAAACAATATTCCATGATGAGAATACAGAGCTAACAGACATATCGCAGGGGTGCCAAGTATCAAGGAAACTTACCAATTTATTACGTATGGTTAATGTTTTCAATTTATGTCCCAACAAGGGCTACCACGGAAACATCCAAACATGAATTGGAATCCACTCCTGCGGGTTCCATGAATCCACATTAGCTCTCAACTTGGGCATAACAACATTGTCAAGTATATTTTCCTAAGCTGAAAGAGGCAGCAGTTTCTCCCAACATTGCAAAAAAAGAAGCATTGGTTAAGGGTCCCTTGCCAGCTAATTGGTTATACATATCATCACAGCACGAAACACCACTTCCATAAAGAGTTGATTATATACTGAAGCCTCCCTTCGCAACAGATTCTTCCACAAGGATATGGCTTCCCACCCATGCGATGGATTCTTAAGCGGCTTCCAGCCTTGAAATACTCTCATCAAGAGAGGCAAAACATATGCACATGCAATGTAAGAAAGGTTATAGAATTTATGTTGATGTGCATATCTTACCTACAAGAAAGAAAATGACTTCGCAAGCGAGTCAATTGTAAATGTTTCTAAGGAGTTTTCCTTGCCAATCCTGTGCAAAATGCTCATTATTATTTATTCTTTTGATGTTGCCTCAAATTGAACCTTTAAGTTCTCCATGATTCTAAACACATCCCTTGCTTCTTGGCCAACAATTCCAACAACTCTCGATGCAGAGTCTTCCCCTCATCCTTTGATTCTAATGCAAGCGCACACACTTTGAAACCAATACCCTCACCCATATTATTTGGGCGCAACTTGATTTCAATGGGAGTTGGAATCCCTTGCTCAAATACACCTATGTCGTCTATCTCCTGGTCCGTGCCGGCGAGGACGAAAGTAACGGGTTGTAGTTCATAGAGCTTGATGGGATCCATCCCTATCCCTCTATCTCTTTCTCAAACCAAAAACCATAGTTATTTGATATTTAATCGGCTTTTATAGCATCCCGAGCACGAATATTAAGGGTCGATTTAAACAACCCTTTGTGGTTAAAAATATATTATTTGATAATAGATATTTTGTTTGAAACAAACATCATGCTTTCTTTATTAAGTATGGTTTATCATGGCAAGACCCTAATTAAGCCGATACTGAATAAGTTGATGTGCCTAAAGTTCCACACGGAGAAGGTCATTTCAACCATTAAACCATCGGATCATTTCTTCAAAATTTGGCTTTGGGTTTGACCATAACATTTATACAAAGCTTTTGCCACTTGTCAAAAATGTCTCCATTAAAGTTAGCATTTGATGGACATGAATAACGGTAACCCAAGTCCGGACCAAATATAATTTATCAAATGATGCCGGGTGGAATTTCAGCATAATAGCCAACAACTTTGGATATATGTATTGAACCATTAATTGTTCTCAAATGTGTGAATCAAACATAGTATTCCATGGTGATAATACAGAGCTAACAGACATATCGCAGGGGCCAAGTATCAAGGAAACTTATGAATTTATTACGTATGGTTGGACAGAATGTTTCCAATTTTTGTCCCAACAAGGGGTGCCATGAAAGCATCCAAACATGAATTGGAATTCACTTATGCGGGTTCCATGAATCCACAACAACTCCTAACTTGGGCATATAACAACATTCTTAAGTATATTTTCCCAAGCTAAATGAGGTAGAAGATTCTCCTAACTTAACAAAAAAAGAAACATTGGTTCATGGTCCCTTGCCTGCCAATTGGTTATACATATGATCACAACACGAAGCACCACTTTCATAAAGATCTGATTATATACCGAAGCCCTGCTTTGCAAAAAATTCTTCCACAAGGATATGGCTTCCCACCCATGTGATGAATTCTCTGGCGGGTTCCAGCCTTGAAATACTTTCATCCAGAGAGGCACAACATACGCCCAAACAAATGAAGAAAGGATATAGAATTTATGTTGACGTGCATATTGATAGGTGCTCAAAAGTATCCATTTTAAGCCCCTATCTTACTGTTGTTACGACATTTCATTCAATTATTTGGTATTTTAATGTTGTTTGCATGTTAAAGCATGTTTCAGGAGCTTAACAAAGAAATGGAGCTAACTTCGGTAAATTAACCAAAGTGAATGTTCTTTCTATTCAAAGATGAGAGTCAAACAGGCAGTTCGAGACAAAAATGGCTCACGTAGGGCAAAAATTGTATTTTCAGAAGTCGTCATCTTCAACGAAAAGTATCTGGGTTCAAGACGGTCATTTCGGTGCATTCACGGAAAAAAGTGGTTTTTAAGAAAACACATACGCTTGTGCCTACGCTTTTAGATTCAAAAAGTGGTTAAAAAAATACATTTTTACGCTTGAACCTATGCTTACAGGTACGCTTGTACCTACGCTTGAAGCGTATCTGTGGCAAGTTTTTGTAATTTTTAATGGTTTTTGCCTATTCTACCCCCGGTTCAACTCCAAGACGTGACTGTGACTCCAGACCTCTATATACATGTATACACACACACACACACACATATATATATATATATCATATTTTAGGGTTTTGATGAGGTTTAGTGTGAAAATTCTGAAAATGACATCTCTACATCATTGGCTATATATACACGATCATATATCAATGTGAGGGGTCGTTGGTTTTGGTTTGGAAGTTCGGACGTTCATTCAGGGAGAGGTTGGTGGTTCATGCAGAGAGTTTTCTCACGTTCATATTTAGACTTGTTGCTGTTGAGAGCCATATTCAAACCTAAAGATCCCAAGAAGAAGACCATAGAGATTGTTTCTACATCAACAATGCAGACACCTTCCACTAAGGCCAACTAACTTGGTATTTAGGGTTTTCTAGCAAAACCCTAGCCAAGTAATGTAGTTCTTTTATTGTTTTCAATAATAACGAGGGGAAACTGTTGACCATACTGTAATGATTGTAGTAGTTAAGAGACTATACTGATTTGCAATATAAAATTATATGTTTTTTCTAAATTCTTGTTTTAGATAGAATGAATGTATTATTTTGCATAACTATGATCATTCACTATGGGCTGGAACTCGGATTCTTAATTATGATTTTCTACACAATAGTGGTAATGAAACTTGAAACTTTAGGTTGACATAGGCCATGCCTTGGCGATTTAATATAGATATGTTTTAGTTTATTTTCATACATTTGGAGTAGATTAGAGTAATATAATTGGCATGCACTAGTTAGGTCAGTCATGAGATGGGTTGTCGCAATCCGGTTGATGGTACTCCTTTTTGGGGTCGTATTTAGCTATTTGCGGTACGACCTAATTCACAGTTATGGATCGTCCTCTTACAGTTGATACAATGATGAGCTATATTATGCGGTTAGTGGTGGAGCGATGAAAACCCTACTTTTCTCTCTCATTTGAATCACAACCAATTTACTTTGCTTTATAGATAATTTTAGTTAAAATAGATAATTTGGTCTTTGACCACCCAAACAACCAGTTTTAGAAAATATAATTTAGTGTTTTTGAATTGATAAAGTGAACAATCTTAGTCTCCGTAGGATCGATATCTCTTACTCAAGCCATTGCTATTTTAAAATCGATACGTGCGCTTGCGTAGGGTAAAACCTAGCGTCGTTAAGGTGTCATTTTTAACCACATTTTTACACACCTGACGTCACATCAAGTTTTTGGCGTCATTGCTGGGGACTAAGCATTGTTCATTAGGTTTAGTAGTTTATTTACATTGTGTTATTATAGTGTACTGAAAGTTGGAATTTTTGTGTGATTGATAGGTACTCTGAAAAACATAAAGGGATTTGGCGGGGCAGAAGTTGCGTCGTTGGACCTCTGGTGAGTTTTAGTTTATGTCGAGCTATTGAAGAGCGTCAGCGTCAATCATAAGAAGAAGCGATGGGTGACCAAAGAACCAACCCACTAAGGGCACCAGAGACATCACTGAAAGGATATTACACGCCCGATACGTACGACTCCTATGCTAATTTTCCAGAGGAAGAAGGAGCGAAGCATTTCAAGATCAAGACAAACGTGATTAATATGCTTCCAAAATTTTCAGGTCTTAGGATAGAGGACCCATACCAGCATATTAATGATTTCTTAGAGGTTGCCTTGATTGTTAGGTATGATAATCCGTCTAAGAATGATTTGCGAGTGCATCTATTTCCTTGGTTGTTGAGAGAAAAAGCTAAAAGATGGTACGTCAAATTAGATAAGACAATTAAAATTGATTGGGAAGACCTTAAATTTGAATTCATAGAGAATCATTATCCCATAGGAAAGACCTTAGAGGCACAAGATGCAATCACATTTTTTAGAGAATTGCCTGGTGAGAAGCTCCATGATGCTTGGGAGAGATATAGTAAAATCTTGTATAAGTGTCCCCACCATAGGTTCGCTGAACAGGATATAGGTAAGAATTTTTACATGGGACTGGGAGATAAACATAAGAATTTGATAGATGCGGCAACACAAGGGAAATTTATCCTGAAGCCAACAAAAGAACTCTTAGACCTGTTTGACAGTATTAGTGAGAATACAATTCAATATGAATCTGAGTTGAGGTCTAGAGGTGCACTAGATAAAATATCTGAGAAAACTTATGTTGTGAATCACGATGATGTGAGAGATTTAGTGGCGTTGATAGGAGGGAAATTAGAAAGATTTGAAAAGCTTCTCCACAGAAATCATTCCCCTAGAAGAGAAATGCCTGAGGTAAAAGTCGATTATTCCCACAATGAGTGTCAAGGTGGTGAATTCGTTACTGCCAATGCTAATGTAGCATGGAACTATCCAAATAATGCTCCTTTCACCAATTCATACACATCAAATGTCCAAAATTATCCCTTTCTTTCATCTCAATCTTCGAATGTGGAATCAATGTTCCATCAGGAACAACAATCATATAATTCACAGCCAAGGTTTCAACAGAGTCAACAATCATATCAATCCCCACCAACAATCATGGCTCGAAACTCTCAATTAAATTACCAACCCAGACAGTCATCCACTAATTCTCAGGCTCTCCAACCATTCAATAATAATCAGGTTGTCCAACCATATAATTATCAAACTCAGTCTCAAGGAAATGAAACCCAAGGATTCAATCCAAATCAAGCTTACCGTCCATATCCTCAAAACCATTTCCAACATCAAAATTCAATTCAAAATCCACCACCAAGACCACCTAGCTTTGAAGAAGAGGCAATGAGTGAGTTGAGGGAGTTAAAAGATCAATCTAATAATTATCAGGAGACTATCCAAACAGTGAACTCTCATTCCCAATTCATGGCTTAAATGGGAGCCCAAATGGTACAACTAGCGAATGTTATGGATAGGATAGAGAAAATATTGCCTAGTCAGCCAGTGGCTAACCCAAAGCCGCAACAAGCACTGGATCTTGAATTCTTTGTTGAGACCCGTCATGAGATAGTCCAAGCGGTCACAATTTTAAGAAGTGGAAAATAGGTGAAAAATAGGGCTGAGGAGCAGCATGAGGAGAGGCTAAAGAAACAAAAGGCCCAAGAAGTTCAAAGAAAGGCAGAAGAAAAAGCTCAGAAGAAAGAGGTTGAGAAAGTTCAGAAAGATCAACCTCAAGAAGAGGAAGAACAAAATGACACAATACCAGGAGAGTCGGATAGGGCATACTATGAGGAGGCATCACCATTCCCTCAACGTCTTAGAGAGCTGACAAAAAATGGTAAGAATAAAGAGTCAGACATGTTGGAGATATTTCGACAAGTCAAGATTAATCTGCCTCTCTTAGATATTATAGACCAAATACCACCCTATGTTAAGTTTTTGAAGGACCTCTGTACCCAAAAGCATAAAAGCAGAACTAAGGTTCCGAACAAGATTTTGTTGATTAAACAAGTAAGTTCGATCTTACTGAGTGATACTCCACCTAAGAGGAAATATTTTGGTGCTCACATTATTTCTTGTGTCATCGGTGACCAAATGATTGGTAGAGCCCTTCTTAACCTCAGTGCGAGTGTTAATTTATTACCTTACTCAGTCTATCAACATCTAGGGTTGGGAGAACTCAATCCTACATTGGTGGTGCTTCAATTGGTAGACAGATCAAATAAACAACCAAGAGTAATTCTGGAGGATGTCATTGTTCAAGTGGGTAAGTTCTACTATCCTGTGGACTTTGTGGTGTTAGACATGGAACCTGACCATAGATCAATGAGACATATCCTTATTTTTTTAGGAAGATCATTTTTGGCTACGACAAATGCATGCATTGATTAAAGAACAGGGGTTATGGATATATATTTTAGGAATCTAAATATGAAGATGGATGTATTTGATTTCAACCATCAATTACCGGAACAAACCGAGTATTTTAATATTGATAAGATGGTTGAGGAAGTGGTACCTCAGAGGAGTCGAGCAAGGAATGACTTGGATGCTGTGATTGAAAGGTCGAATGCAAAGTTTGACACGTGGGAGGAGCCGCGAGATTCACCCGAATCTCCATTTGTGTCACGAGCAGCATTGGTGCCCGACAACTCACTTTATAAGATTGGGTTGTATGACGACACTTAAGGTCGAAAGAAGAGCTTAGTGACGAATAATCAAGATGTGGAGGCTGTTAGAGATGATCAATTCTCACGAACTTTTAAATAACCTACTAAGGATGAACCCCCTCTTAAGGACACCTTTCTAGATGAACCAATGTTAGGTATACACATAGTAGAAAAACTATGCCCTGGAAGATCCGTGATTGAGAGATAAGTGTGAGGGGATACGGAGTTATGCGTATAAGGATGCTCGAATATACATAGCTCGAACAAGAGTATATCATGCTAAGCATGTTCATCTTAAGTTCCTTGAGCTTGGCTGGAAACGACAATGTAATCCAAAGCTGAAAGTGTTTCTAGGTAAATTTTGACAAAGATGGGACAGACCACACAGAGTTAGATCGGTTTACCCCCGCAGAGAAGTATGATTTGATAAAAGGTTCGGGATACATGGGCAGAGATTGAGATATTATGAGGAGATTTATCTGAGACTGGAATTTATGGCATTTTTCAGTTTAATGGAAAGTGATGAATTGGTGGAGGGAACCTTACCTAAGATGTTGAAGGAGGATCTGTTGGACAAATTGCCTGTACATTGGGTGAAGTTAGAACATGATAGATGAGGTACTTTATATGGTGAGTGTTGTTCTATATTTGATGTCATGGATAATACTAATTGTCTACAGGTGAGAACATTGAGAGAGTCGTCTCTTACATTTTATCCTATGAGTAAGAGAAGTTTGCAGAGAGGAAGGGTGTTGGATAACCCTTTGAGTGGTCCTGTCGTGCCGACGACATTAAACATTGGTCCTAGGCTGTGAAATTTAGTTTTTAGCCTCGGTTTGTAGAATAGGATATCATTTAATTTTTGTAATTTAAATTCTTAGAGATGGTAGATCCTTAAGGTCATTTTTTTTTGTTTTTTTTTTCTAGGATTGTAGGCCCTTAAGGCCAAGTCATTTGAAAAAAAGAGAGAATTTTTAATTCCTTAAAAAATATGTGTTGCTTTTTGGATATTTATAATGAAAATTATTTTTCCCTTGCTATGATTTTGGGTATTTTTGCTTTGTTGAGAATATTTACAGGTGATCCAAGTCAAGTTTGGGGGAGGGGATTCATGCTTTGCTTTGGAATCCAGAAGTGAACTTCAAGGGTAACTATATCCATTCCCATGTATTATTTTTTACCATGGGGACATGGTCTCATTTAAGTTTGGGGGTGAGTGTATAGGATTACAAGGAAGGAAATTTTTGGAAAAATTTAAAAATTTAAAATTTTTGGAGCAGTTCTTTATTTTCACGCATGATTGATTTGCATTACAATTTGATTGAGTTCATGTTTATGATGTATGAGTAGTATGTGATGTGATATTCCTATTCATGATGGTAATATTAGATCGAGTTAGTGGAGTGATGTGGTTTTACATGGGTGAGTGAATGAGTGAAATTGAAATCAAGAAGGACGACTTTAACCTATAAGCACAAACACACATTCACTATGAGAAATAAGTTGATCTTTGACTATATAGTTGGAAAAATAATTTTGCCACAATAAAAGGGGAGATGTTATGGTTGAAATGGAGAGAATTGAAATTTTTTTGAGAAAATAAAATGTAAAAAAACAGTTCTTCAATCTGAGTAACCGGGCCTTGGTATCACCAATATCACTGTTCGCGTTTAAAAATGAGAAAACTAATGAGCATAAATCCCATGGAAGAAGCTCGGGCCCAGTTGGTTGGGACTAAAATCCCCGTTGGAAAGTCTGGAGACTTAGAAAGACAAAAAAGGATAAAAGTGGAAAGATGGAAAGATATGTTTTATCAAAAATATCAAAAAATTAATCAATGAAGTAGGAGAAGAGAAATTGAAATATCATAGTTGAGTGTTCACAAGATCACGGAAGGTTGTCTTGATTAAGAGTAAAAAGTAGCAAAATGATTCACTTTAGTGGGAACCATTCATGACACGAAACTCAATATAATTATTGTTCAGTAGTGAGTGGGAATATTTGCATCCATGCCGTCTTTTGCATTATATCATGACTTAATTGAACTTGTGTGTGGACTCATAACTGCATGATTATAGAGAACTGAGATGTTTGTAGGTGCCATCACTGGAAACCTTCACGAGACTTCACTCGTCCACTAGGGGTAACCTAGGGGTTGAAAATGCTTATTACACGTGCTAAGTGTAATTGTCGACCCTCACGAAAATAAGGGATTATGTTAGGTTAGTTAGAGTAGATAGATTAAAAATCATCATAAGAAAATTTTCTCGAGTTCATTGCTAAGGGACTAACAATATGTAAGTTTGGGGGTGTGATATGTGCTCAAAAGTATCCATTTTAAGCCCCTATCTTACTGTTGTTACGACCTTTCATTCCATTATTTTGTATTTTTATGCTGTTTGTGTGTTAAAGCATGTTTCAGGAGCTTAACGAAGAAATGAAGCTAACTTCGGTAAATTAATCAAAGTGAATGTTCTTTCTATTCAAAGAGGAGAGTCAAATAGGTATTTCGAGACAAAAATGGCTCCCGTAGGGCAAAAATGGCATTTTCAGAAGCCGTTATCTTCAACGAAAAGTATCGTGGGTTCAAGGTGATCGTTTCGATACATTCACGGAGCAAAGTGGTTCTTAAGAAAACACCTACGCTTGTGCCTACGCTTTCAGATTCAAAAAGTGGTTGGAAAACACATTTTTACGCTTGAAGCATAGGTCAGCTACGCTTGAAGCGTATCTGCAGCAAGTTTTTGTAATTTTTGATGGTTTTTGCCTGTTCTACCCCCGGTTTGACTCCAAGATGTGGCTGCGACTCCAGACCTCTGTATATATGTATATACACACATATATATCATATTTTAAGGTTTTGATGAGGTTTAGTATGAAAAGTCTGAAAAGGACCTCTCTATATCATTGGCTATATATACACGATCATATATCAGTGTGAGGGGTCATTGCCAAGTATTAAGAAAACTTACCAATTTACTACGTATGGTTGGACAGAATGTATCCAATTTCTATCCCAATAAGGGCAACATAAATTTGAATCCACTCATACGGGTTCCATGAATCCACATCAACTCCTAACTTGGGCATAACAACATTGTCAATTATATTTTTTCAAGCTAAATGAGGCAGTAGATTCTCTTTACATTGCAAAAAAATAAGCATTGGTTTACGGTCCATTGCCTACCAATTGATTATACATATCATCACAGCACAAAACACCACTTCCATAAAGATCTGATTATATACTGGAGTCTTTCTTTGCAACAGATTTTTCATAAGGACATGGTTTCCCACTCATGTGATGGAATCTCAAGCGGGTTCTAGCCTTGAAATACTCTCATCAAGAGAGGCACAACATACACGTAGGCAAATGAAGAAAGGTTATAGAATTTATGATGATGTGCATATCTTACCTGCAAGAAATAAAAGGACTTCGCAAGCGAGTTGATTGTCAATGCTTCCAACGAGTTCTCCTTGCCATTTCTTTGCAAAATGCTCATTATTATTATTTCTTCTTTTAGGGCTGCCTCAAATTGAACTTTTAAGTTATCCATGATTCTAAAGATGTCTTTTTGCTTCTTGGCCAACAACTCCTGAGGCAGAGTCTTTTCCTTCTTCTCTAGTTCGAATGCAGACGCACTCACATTGAAACCAATACCCCTCACCCATATTATTTGAGCGCAACTTGATTTCAATGGGAGATGGAATCCCTTGCTCAAATATTCCCACATTGTTTATTTCCTGGTCTGTGCCAGTGAGGATGAAATTGACGGGTTGCAGTTCGTAGGGCTCGATGGGATCCATCCCTTACCTTCTTTTTCTTTCGCAAATAGAAAACCATAATTATTTTATATTTAACCGGCTTTTATACCATCTCGAACCCGTATATTACGGGTTGGTTCAAACAGTCCTTTGTGGTAAAAAAAATAATTATTTGATAATAAATATATTGATTGAAACAAACACTATGCTTTCCTTATTAAGTATGGTTTAACATGGCAAGACCCTTGTTAAGCCGATACTGAATGAGTTGATTTACATGAAGTTCCAAAGCGAGAAGGTCCTTCCAACCATTAAACTATCTAACCAGTTCTTCAAAAATTGGGTTTGGATTTTATCACAACCAATTATACAAAACTTTTTGCCACTTATCAAAAAACGCCTCCATTAAAGTTAGCATTTGATGGAAATGAATAACGGTAACCCAAGTCTGGACCAAATAGAATTGATTAAATAATGCCGGGTGGAAATTATGCATAACCGCCAACAACTTTGGATATACGTATTGAACCATTAATTGTTCCCAATTGGCTAGATCAAACATAGTAATCCATGGTGACAGTACAGAGCTAACATAAATATCGCAGGGGTGCCAAGTATCAAGAAAAATTACCAATTTATTACGCATGGTTGAACAAAATATATCCAATTTTCTGTCCCAACAAGAGCTTACATGGAATTATCCAAGCATGAATTGGAATCCACTCATGCTAGTTCCATGAATCCACAATAGCTCCTAACTTGGCATAACAACATTATCAAGTATATTTTCCCGAGCTATATGAGACAGCAGATTATCCCAATATTGCAAAAAAAAAAGCATTGGTTCATGGTCCATTTTTAGAATAGACCCCTGCCAATTGGTTATACATATTATCGCAGCACAAAACACCACTTTTATAAAGATCTGATTATGTACTGAAGCCTCCATTTGCAACAGATTCTTGCACAAGGATATGGTTTCCCACCCATGTGATGGATTCTCAAACGGGTAAACATGAAATACTCTCATCAAGAGACGCACAACATATGCGCAGACAAATGAGAAAAGGTTATAGAATTTATGTTTATGTGCATATCTTACCTACAAGAAAGAAAAGGACTTTGCAAGCGAGTCGATTGTTAATGTGTCTAACGAGTTGTCTCTGCCAAGCCTATGCAAAACGCTCATTATTTTTATTTCTTCTTTTGGGGCTGCCTCAAATTGAACCTTTAAGTTCTCCATGATTCTAAAGATGTCCTCTTGTTTCTTGGCCAAACACTCCAACAACTCCTGAGGCAGAGTCTTCTTGTCATTCTCTAATTTGAATGCAGGGCACTCACTTTGAAACCAATACCCTCACTCATTAGGGTGAAACTTGATTTCAATGGGAGCTAGAATCCCTTGCTCAAATACTCCCACGTCGTTTATCTCTTGGTCTGTGCTGAAGAGGACGAAATTGACAGGTTGCAGTTCGTAGGGCACGATGGGATCCATCACTATCCTTTTTTCTCTTTAGCAAACCAAAAACCATAGTTATTTTATATTTAATCGACTTTTATACCATCCTGAACCCGAATATTGCGAGTCGGTCCAAACAACCCTTTGTGGTTAAAAATATATTATTTGATGATAGATATTTTATAAGAAACACACACCATGCTTTCTTTATTACATATGGTTTATCATGGCAAGACCCTGGTTAAGCCGATACTGAATGAGTTGATGTGCTTGAAGTTCTATAGGGAAAAGGTCATTCCAACCATTAAACCATCGGGTCATTTCAATAAAATTTGGATTTGGGGTTGACTAGAACCAATTATACAAAGCTTTTTGCCACTTGTCAAATAACACCTCAATTAAAGTAAGCATTTGATGGACATGAATAACGGTAACCCAAGTCCTGACCCAATAGAATTTTTCAAATGATACCGGGTGAAAATTCTGCATAACACCCAACACGTTTGGATATATGTATTGAACCATTAATTGTTCCCAACTGATTGGATCAAACACAGTATTCCATAGTGATAATACAGAGCTAACAAACATATCGCAAGGGTGCCAAGTATCAAAGAAACTTACAAATTTATTACGTATGGTTGGACATAATGTTTCCAATTTCTGTCCCAACAAGGGCTTCCATGGAAGCATCCAAACATGAATTGGAATCCACTCATGCGGGTTCCATGAATCCACATCAGCTCCTAACTTGGGCATAACAACATTGTCAACTATATTTTCCTGAGCTGAACGAGGCAGCAGATTTTCCTAACATTGTAACAAAAGAAGCATTAGTTCAGGATCTCTTGCCTGCCAATTTGTTATACATATCATCATTGCACAGAACACCATTTCCATAAAGATCTGATTATATACTGAAGCCTTCATTTGCAACAGTTTCTTGCACAAGGATATGGCTTCCCACATATGTGATGGATTCTCAAGCAGGTTCCAACGTTAAAATACTTTCATCAAGAGAGGCAGCGCATACACGCAGGAAATGCTAGAAATGTGATATTATTTATATTGATTTGCATATCTTACTTGTAAGAAAGAAAATGACTTCGCAAGTGAGTCGATTGTCAATGTTTCTAACGTGTTCTCCTTGTCAATCCTGTGTAAAATGTTCATTATTATTATTTCTTATTTCGGGGCTGCCTCAAATTGAACCTTTAAGTTCTCAATAATTATACAGATGTCCTCTTGCTTCTTAGCCAACAACTCCAACAATTCTTGAGGCAAACTCTTCTCCTCCTCTAATTCTAAAGCAAGCGCACTCATTTTGAAACCATCACCCTCATCCATATTATTTGGGGGCAGCTTGATTTCGATGGGAGTTGGAATCCCTTGCTCAAATACCCCTACGTCATCTATCTCCTGGTTCGTGTCGGGGAGGACAAAATTGACGGGTTGCAATTCGTAGGGCTCAATGGGATCCATCCCTATCCTTCTTTCTCTTTCGCAAACCGAAAACCCTAGTTATTTGATATTTAACCGACTTTTATACCATCCCGAACCCGAATATTACGGGACAGTTCAAACAACCTTTTTTGGTTAAAAATATATTATTTGATAATAAATATTTTGTTTTAAACAAACACCATAGTTTTTTTTATTAAGTAATATATTGAACCAAACAACCTTATTGATCTTCTCTGGTTAAAAGACTAGATTTAAAGATAAATTAAACAAAAATAAGATAATGCTACAAAAATTCAAGTCATTCAATCATGATATAGGTTCCATCAATTAGAACAAATGTTAGAAGAAGAATGTGCCACGAGCACTAGTCATAGGGACCGAATCGTCTGCAATTATTGCTGCAGAATTCAACAAAAAAATGATCAAAACGACGTCGTTTTGGGGTGATTTAACTAATGACGTCTACATGCCACTATAAGCCCCGTTAATTTAAGCCACGACTACTAAGCCCAAGAAATCCTCATCTTCGTCAAACCCTAGATAAAACCCATCTTCTTGGCAATACCTTCTTCCCTTTGTTTGGAATACCCACAATTTCCTTTTCTTTCTGTAAGCTCTAAAACTCCAAACTTTCAAAGAACCCTCGTCGATTGTGGTTTGATTTCGATCTGTGGAATTTCCCGCTCCATTCGTTATTCAATTCTTTATTAAACTTAAGGTTTTGCTTTGCAGATATGTGGACAAGTCAGATTTAAGGCGGTCTCATAGTCTTGGTTTACCACTGAAATCGTGAGTTCTTCTATCTTCTTCTTCTTCTCTTTAACCTAATTTCTTCTAATATGGTCTAGCTTCCCCCCTCCCCTTTTTCCTTTTTTATTTATGACTATGATTCAGACATAATTTTGTCAGCAATCAATCAACCCTAAAATATCTAGGGTTTTTCTTGTTCAATCGATATAATGCTATGCTTATTTTTTTTTCTATTATGGACAAATTTAGGGTTTTGGTGATCAATATCTCATTGTTTGATATAGGAATTTGGGTGAATTAGGATGCGCTCAGTCATTGTTGTCGTTGAATGGTGTGGTCCGTCTCACATCATAGTCAACGTGCGGGCGTGTTGCGAGCTGTATCACGGTACCTTCTGCCGCACTTGTCAAGATCGCTAATAGTTTCTTTATATGTTGACAAGTGCGGCAGAAGGTACCGTGATACAGCCGCAACACGCCTGCACGTTGACTATGATGTGAGACAGACCACACCATTCAACGACAACAATGACTGAGCGCATCCTAATTCACCCAAATTCCTATATCAAACAATGAGATATTGAACACCAAAACCCTAAATTTGTCCATAACAGAAAAAAATAAGCATAGCATTATATAGATTGAACAAGAAAAACCCTAGATATTTTAGGGTTAATTGATTGCTGACAAAATTATGTCGGAGCGATTTCAGAAGAACTCACGATTTCAGTGGTAAACCAAGACTATGAGACCGCCTTAAATCTGACTTGTCCACATATCTGCAAAGCAAAACCCTAAGTTTAATAAAGAATTGAATAACGAATGGAGCGGTAAATTCCACCGATTGAAACCAAACCACAATCGACGAGGGTTCTTTGAAAGTTTGGAGTTTTAGAGTTTACAGAGAGAGAAAAGGAAATTGTGGGTATTCCAAACAAAAGGAAGAATGTATTGCCAAGAAGATGGGTTTTATCTAGGGTTTGACGAAGATGAGGATTTCTTGGGCTTTGTAGTCGTGGCTTAAATTAATGGTGCTTGTAGTGGCGTGTAGACGTTAGTTAAATCACCCCAAAACGACATCGTTTTGACCATTTTTTTGCTGATTTCTGCAGCAATAATTGCAGACGATCCAGTCCCTTGGTCATCATGGTACAATTTGTCTTTCTCTTTATTTTCTAATTGAAATTTTGAGAAAAAAAAACTTATATTCTGTTGTGGTCCTGGACATATACCATCAATTAATTGATTGATTAAATAACGGGAGATCTAGGTTGGTGGGGATATGTAGAAATTGAAATTACTATATTAATGAGACCAAGAAGGATTAATACTATGCTACCAAATGATTTACAGAAAATTTGGCTTATACCATGAAGACACATGATGATAATTGTGGTTAAATTATTCCCCATTCATTTACCAAGACCTTTTTAGATTTTTCAACTTTTGCATGATTGGAATGCAACATTTTATTGAATTAATGATTCATCTCAAGTTGTTATTATATTGAATGTTTAAATAGTTTAATGGTATCATCTCGTCTTTTTTAAAAAATATTTGACTCTTAGTGGCCGTTGAAATATAATTTTTTTCTCTTTCCTTTTATGAATTGAATTTATTTGCTACTAACCAAAATATGAACATGATAATCTCAAACCACATTTCACCAAGTAATTACACCGATACTCACTAGATCCATATTGTCAAGTAAACTCTGGACTTTCTCTCAGTATCTTTTACACCTTTATCACTTTTGTCAAACTTGTTGAAGGATATAATATTTAAATTACACAATCTCTAATAGTTTAAGTTTTTGGAGTAGTTGATAGTTAACATGGTATTAGAGCCAAATATCTCGTGTTCAAACCTGTCACCCTTTGTTAAAAAATTAATGTTTCAAGCTTAATCTTTTGAACTAGTTGTTAGTTAACAAAACTAACTTGTAGCGTGATGTCAATAGCTCCAAGAAACATACATAAAACATTAAAATCACTTGGCCACTTTGTTGTTATCTATCTTGAAAGTCCATTATGCCTAACTTTTGATATCATAACAAATATATATGATATGTATTAGAATACAAGATTGTGTATATAATTATATACTCACCTAAATGCAGAATATTGATTTAGAGAAAGAAAAAAAAAAGACAGAGAAAGAAAAAATCAAAATTTCCTTAGGAATGAGAATCGGGTTGGTGCCTACAGAGCTGGGACTAGCTTCTTGTTTGGAATCACTAGTCTTCCTTTTAACTTCTCCTTGATCTCAACTTCTTTCTTATCAACAAAATCAATCAAGTCCTTGAAGCTGGTTGCGCGGATCGTACATACGTCTAGACCTTACAGGTCCAGGCCGCTCTATCTCCCCTTCCTCATCCTCATAAATATATTTGCGGTACTGCAAGCACACCCTGCAGAGGAACACGGAAATAGCAAGGAAACTAGCAACGCCGCATATGAGGAATAGGCCCCAGAGGCTGTTGAGATAAAGCACCTCCGCGTCCGTTTGGTTGCCTAAGTCGAAGAAATCGAACATGTGAATCATATTGAAACTCATTGTAAATGCACGATGGAATGAAAACATGGTTAATTATATATTGTCAGTCTCTTTTCCCATAATGAATATGCTTCTGGGGCAGCCATCAATCAATACTATATAAATAATGCAGTAGCAGAAAAAGGAAAAGAAATACGAAGTTGGCATAAACTCCAAATAATATTGTAATTTAGCATATGTTGTAATGTCGTATTTCCATTTAAGTGAAGTCTATTATGTCTCAGGCTTATACTGTTAAGGTACTTACGAATCCCCATCCATTTTTTGTGAACTCCTGTCCCCCAGTCTTAAAGATGCAATCGGCGTTAGACAGGAAGAGTTCAATGTAACGAAGCTCATCAACAATGGCAGCTACACCGCCACCTTTTGGACCTTGCTGCAAGGCATTAAAATATTCATCCTGATTTTTCAAAATTTTGACTCTAAATGCTGCAATGTTCAGTTCATTAATCAGATAGTTATACGCAAATGACCCATCTTGAACTCCAATTGGTTCGTTGCTCGAAATTAAACTGTCAATCCTTTCGATTCGTGATGTCAGCTGCTGCACCGTCAGGATTGACGTCAAACTAGCGGTGTAGCTTGAATTGATAATTAGCACTACAAAGAGCCACAAGAGCAACACCAAGCGTCCAAACGTGCTAACAGTACTTTCTCTTGCATCAAGTCCGAACAACAGAGACTATAAGAAGTTTTTGTTGAATTGTAAACTTGATTTAGGAGCAGCATTTGAAGACTATCTAGAAGCTGCTTTCAATAATCAACAATGGTGGCTGCCTAACTTTGAATTTTGCTACACTTGTTTAACATGTGATTGTTGAATTCAAAGACTCTACATTGTTCTATTAAGACTATAAATAGAGGTATATGTTTAGTGTTGTAAAATAGAAGCTAGAGTAAGGATTGAGAGATAGAGAGTAACAGAGTAAAAGAAATCCTCTGTGTTTGTTTTTGTATTTGAGTTTCAATAAATATATTGTATTTCAATTCTCTCAACCAACACCATAAGTGTTGTGTACTCGTCATTTACCATCATCAGTGGTATCAGAGCTAAGTTAGTAAAGCTTGGAGAAACCCAAAACAGTTTTTTCAAAAACACAGTGGAAGTTTCAAAGCTTTATTCGTAACATACAGGTGCTCAAACCAAAAGTTTGAACGCTGATATAGCTTCTCCGTTTCCCCAGAAACGTATCTTCGAAGAGAACGCATCCAAAGGACTCTGCACGCACCCACAAGCGCCACCACAAGATTGGCTAGTGAAGCTCACGCTCAACCCACGCGCCAAGTCATCTTCAACCTCTGGACGCGCGTGTGCCCCACGCGCCTACCACGTCATCAGTGACGCCACCCCCCTCGCCACGTCAGCTGCCACGTCATCCGTCACGTAAGCATAGTGCCATGTCATCAGTGACGTCACCTGCCACGTCAGCCTCCACGTTAGCACAGTGCCACGTCAGCAAAATTTCAGGAAAATTACCAATTTGCCCCGTCGTTGGTATTTTGTCCGTTCCGGGTTCATTTTAATTCCGATTTGAGCAAACGAATAGTCGTTTTTGACTAAATAGAACACTCCGGACGCAACCGTGCAGTCGGATTGACCAGATTCAATGCTGATTTTTAGAACTAAGCATCTCAAGTGCTTAAGTGAGTCCGATGACATCCTCCGACAACTTTTTCCAGCCCCAACTTCCGCGCTTGGATAAAACCAATTATGAGAGTTGGTCTATCCAAATGAAAGTCCTTCTTGCATCACAAGATTTGTGGGACTTTATCGAGACCGATTATGACGATGTAGTTTCAAAAGAAAATGAAGATCGATTGAGCGAGACCCAAAAGGCCATGCTCAAAGAAGCCTGAAAGAAGGACAAGAAGGCGTTGTACTTGCTTTATCAAAGTGTCGATGAAGCAAGTTTTGAAAATATCTCAGCCGTCAACACCGCCAAGCAAGCATGGGAAATTCTTCGAAAAACACATCGAGGAATTGAAAAAATAGTTAAAATTCGACTCCAAGTTCTAAGGGGTGAATTTGAACTGTTGCAAATGAAAAACACATAGTCAATTTCTGGGTACTTTACCAGAACATTGACTATTGTGAATCAAATCAGAAGATATGGCGACAAGATTGAAGATGTTCGTGTGCTTGAAAAGATTATGCGCTCCCTCAACTCAAAGTTCGAGCATGTAGTTATTGCTATTGAAGAATCAAAGGATCTCAATGCAATGACAGTAGATGAGCTGTTGGCCATGCTAGAAATTCACGAATAAAGAATTAACAAGACAAACACCTCAGGTACTCTAGAGCAAGCTCTTCAGTCAAATCTAACATTTAAAGAAAATAAGGAAGAACGATGGGGAAGTTCACAAAGAGGTCGAGGTAGAGGTCGTGGCTATAGAGGACGGGGTGCTGAATCCAGAGGCGGCGATGGAAGAACCAATTTCAATATTGAAATAAATAATCAAGGCAGAAGAAATCAATCTTTCAGAGGACGAGGCCGTGGAAACAACTTCAATAATCGCCAGAATTATGAAAAAAGCAATATGCAATGCTATAACTATAACAAGTATGGACACTACAATAGTGAATGCAGAGGAAAGGCAATTGCTGAAGGAGGCGAACAAGTAAATTTTGCCGAGAAAGAATAAATGAGCCTCGATCAATGCTGCTGATGGCTAAAAATGAAAATACCAATGACGAAGGTATATGGTATCTAGATTTAGGAGCCAGTAATCACATGTGTGGAAATATACACATGTTTGTCGAGCTTGACAAGACTATGCAAGGGCAAGTCTCATTTGCTGATTTCATAAAAATCCTAGTAAAAGAAAAGGACAATATTCTGATCAAGCTCAAGAATGGAGATCATGACTTCATATCCAATGTTTACTATGTTCCAGATATGAAGAAAAATATTTTGAGTCTCGGACAACTCCTAGAGAAAGGCTACGACATCAGCATAAAGGATTTGTGTTTAACAATTAAAAATACAAATGAAAATCTCATTGCCCGAATAAAGATGTCAAAGAATAAGATATTTCCTATTCACATCCAGCACGATGGAACGAAGTGTTTAAATGTAGTTGTTGAAGACAAGGACTGACTATGGTATTTGAGATACGGACATCTCAACTTTGAAAGTCTGAAGCTACTTGCAAGCAAGCAGATGGTGAAAGGACTACCTTACATCAACCGTCCTAATGAAGTATGTGAATGTTGTGTACTTGGGAAACATCACAGACTAAACTTTGCTAAAGAAGTCAGATGGCGATCAACAAATCTACTGGAACTCGTTCACAGAGATGTATGTGGTCCATTGAAGCCAATGTCATATGGACAAAGCAGGTATTTTCTTACCTTCACTGATGATTATAGCAGAAATACATGGGTGTACTTCTTGCAGAAGAAATCAGAAGTATTTGACAAGTTCCAAGAATTTAAAGCTCTTGTTGAAAAGCAAAATGACCACAATATCAAGACATTGCGGTCAGATCAAGGAGGATAATATATGTCAAATGCATTCCAGAATTACTACAAAGAGCACGACATCCGACAACAAACAACACTGTCCTATACACCTCAGCTAAATGGTTTTTCTGAAAGGAAGAATCACACGATCTTGGACATGGTCAGGAGTATGCTGAAAGGAAAGTCAATGCCCAAGGAATTTTGGGCTGAAGCAGTATCTTGTGTTGTCAATCTGTTGAATAGGTGTCCAACCAGAAGACTCCAGTTCAAGACACCTGAAGAAACATGGAGTTCATACAAGCCGAGCGTCAATCACCTCAGAATTTTTGGATGTATTGCTTACACCAAGATTCCAGAAGCCAGAAGAACCAAGCTCGACGACAAAAGACATAAATGTATCTTTATTGGCTATGGGACAGAACAATGGGATATAAGTTGTTTAATCCCATCACTAAGGAAGTAATTATGAGCAGGGACATGATCTTTGAAGAAAATGAAGCTTGGAGCTCGAACCAGAATGAAGATGGAAAAACCAAGGAGCTTGTACTTGAATAAGATGAAGAAGTAGAAAAAGAAATTGCAATGGAGCCGTAAATTCTACCACATCAATCTCCTGTACCTGCAAGAAATGATCCTTCATCATCACCAGATGAAAGATCAAGTGAAAGACCCAGAAAAGTGAGAAACCTAAGGGAACTATATGAAGTCACTGAAGAAGATCAAGACCAGAATTTGCTATGCCTATTTCTGGATAGTGATCCTGTCAGTTTCACAGAAGCCATCCAAGAGAAGAAGTGGAAGTCAGCAATGGATGAAGAAATCAGGGCCATAGAGAAGAATGACACATGGGAGCTGTGTAGTCTACCAAAAGGTCAAAAGCCTATTGAAGTCAAATGGGTCTACAAGAAAAAGAAGAATGAAAAAGGCGAAGTTCAGAGATATAAAGCTCGCCTGGTTGCAAAAGGCTACAAACAGAGACAAAGACTAGACTATGGTGAAGTATTTTCTCCTGTTGTCCGATTAGAGACAATCAGGATGATGATATCTCTTGCTACTCAGAATAGATGGAAGTTGTATCAACTTGATGTGAAGTTAGCATTTCTGAACAGATTTCTAGAAGAAGAAATCTATGTTGAACAACCTCTGGGATATACAAACGATGGACATGAAGACAAGGTGTACAGGTTGAAGAAAACTCTTTATGGACTGAAGCAAGCTCAACGTGCATGGAATACAAGAATTGACAAGTATTTTCATGATAATGGGTTCGAGAAATGTCCATATGAGCATGCATTGTACCTGAAGAAAGGTCCAGAAGGAAGCGTACTATTTGCAGGTCTATATGTTGATGATTTGATCTTCACAGGAAACAACTCAAGCATGTTTGAAGAGTTCAAGAAAATCATGATTCAAGAATTCGAGATGACAAATATAGGTCTGATGTCACACTTTCTTGGAATTGAAGTGAAACAGAATGCTGAAGGAATCTCGATCCGCCAAAGTAGATATGCAAATGAGATTCTCAAGAAGTTCATAATGGAATCAAGTAATCTAGTATCAACTCCGGTGGAAAGCAACGTGGAACTCATAAAGAATGAAGGCGGAGGAAATGTTGATCCAATATATTTCAAAAGTTTAGTTGGAAGTCTTCGATACCTGACTTGTACCAGACTAGATATACTCTATGGAGTTGGACTGATCAGCATATACATGGAGGAACCAGATCAGTCACATCTAAATACTGCAAAGAGAATACTCCGCTACATCAAAGGTACGATCAATAATGGCTTGCTATATACCTCAACTGATGAATTAAGATTCACTGGCTATTCAGATAGTGATTGGGGTAGAGATTTAGATGAAAGAAAAAGCACAACTCGATTTGTGTTTTTCATTGGAGATATAACATTCACATGGTCATCTAAGAAACAACCGATAGTGACTTTATCATCATGTGAAGCTGAATATGTAGCAGCCAGTGCAACTGTGTGTAATGCTATTTGGCTGAGAAATGTGTTAGAGCATATGGGATTTCCATAAGAAAGACCTACAGAGATATTAATCGATAATTGTTTAGCAATTGCACTTGTAAAGAATCCAGTCTTTCATGAATGAAGCAAGCATATTGATACACTGTATCATTCCATCAGGGAGTATGTGCAGAACAAAGAAGTGGAATTAATATCTTGCAAGACGAATGATCAAATTGCAGATAGTTTTACAAAGCCATTGAAACAAGACATCTTCAACAAATTGAAGTTGATGTTGGGAATGCAGAGCATCAAGTTTAAAGGGGAATGTTGAATTGTAAACTTGATCTAGAAGCAGCCTTTGAAGACTATCTAGAATCTACTTTCAATAATCAACAATGGTGGCTGCCTAACTTTGAATTTTGCTACACTTGTTTAACATGTGATTGTTGAATTCAAAAACTCTACATTGTTCTATTAAGGCTATAAATAGAGGTGTATGTTTAGTGTTGTAAAATAGAAGCTAGAGTAAGGATTGAGAGATAGAGAGTAACAAAGTAGAAGAAATCCTCTGTGTTTGTTTTTGTATTTGAGTTTCAATAAATATATTGTATTTCAATTCTCTCAACCAACACCATAAGTGTTGTGTACTCGTCCTTTACCATCATCAGTTTCCGGGATAAATTTCCCAACATCTACAAAAATCATGTGATAAGTTAAAAGAAGAAAGCGTAAGAGACTAGGAGTTGTTTACGTACTGTGTGCAAAAAACATTGTCAAGAAACTAAGCATGCATTAATATTATTTTTCCAAGATATGAACAGAATCAACTTAACATAAATACTTAACATGATTAACACCAAGTAGGTGTACATTAAGAAAGGGTCATTCTTTTTTTCTTTTTAGGCAAGATAGACTGTGAGGGTATGAGATGGTGCATGTGAGTAAAGATTAGAAATTGAATGATGTGAAAGGTTATCCTCGTCTTTGCAGCACTATACTATTATGTTTTGAACAATACCTGTATTAAGGAAAGTGATTGAAAATAGTTTTTCAATTATATGCTATTTAATTTGCTGATGATACTGTTATGATGGATCAATCTAGCTAGCGCGCAGATAAAGTATTAAGTTAAATGTCTGGAACTAAGCTCTAGAAACAATGGAGTTGAAGAAATCTAGGTTGGACTAAAATTAAAGTTATGCTAGGTAACATTAGTAAAATTAGGAATACATGTAAGTGGAGATGTAGTGAAGAATAAAGGTCAAATTATACAGAAGATAAAAATTATAACCTTAATAATTCATAGATGAATTTGAATGCAATGTCGCTCATTTAAATTAAATGTGGATATTTTGAACAGCTCTCTAAGATCGGAAATGCAATCCTATAAAACTATCATTGATCTGGTCTTATATATTTTACCGGACAAGATATTATGGTGACTAAGAAGTAACAAGTTCAAAAAATGTGTGCGACTTACTTCCATATTATTTAGATCGATGCAAAGTGAGACAAATAAGGAAAATATTAGATATGAACTCATGCATTTGAGAGATTGTGGAGGTAGCAACTCTTGGAGATGAAAAATGGAAAAAAGTGAAAAAAAGGTTTTGCTGTGTAGCGGAGATCACCGGGTTGGGGGAAGCGACGGGGACCATAGTAGAGAAAATTTAGGGGAAATAATGTCTGGAATTAGCATGGATTGAACGCAGCTGCTCCAACATGTATATTTTTTTTTCAAGCTATCCAAATATATAATACTCTTTTAAATAATGACAATAAACTATAAATCATAGATTAGATATAAATGAAAATCACATGCTTTCTTTGGTGATACGTTAATTAAGGACAATTTAATATAACATCATCTGCTTTCTTTTTGTTTTTGCTGATGCTTTAGTAATTAATAAATTGTCTACAGTTCATCATCGCATTTTGCCATGATTCTTATTGACAAAAATGTTATGGGGAAGGAGACTGGTCTTGGATTCTCTCACTTGCTCAGAAAGCTCAGGCCAAATAGCAGCACAAAGTTGCCGGAAATCCCTCCAAAGATTATTCTGTTGGCTACTTCCACAAGCTCTTCCGAGTGCAGTGAGCTCAAATCAGCTGGTTTAGGGGATGACGTGCTAACTAAGCCTATTAGATTAAATGAATTAATTTCCTGCCTCCGTGAAGCCCTTAGAATTGGAAAAAAGAGGTATGTAAATAGAGAGAAATCCGCAGTTATTTGCAATATACTCAGATACAAGAAAATCTTGGTGGTCGATGACAATGTTGTTAACAGAAGAGTTGCAGAAGGTGCTCTAAAGAAATATGGAGCAATTGTTACTTGTGTGGAGAGTGGAAAGGGTGCTTTATCAAAGTTGAATCCCCCACACAACTTTGATCCTTGTTTCATGGATCTCCGGATGCCAGAAATGGATGGGTAAGTATCATGACTACGCCTTTAATTTCTAATTTCCTTAGTTTTTAATGCATGGGAAGCTGATGCATGTGGTCTTGCAGAATCATGGACAGACAGGATCTGCACCTAATCTTCTTACATGAGCAGCCATGATGTGATGTTCATTCGTCATTTGGTTGTCATTAGCAATTTTGACACAACACACCTCTTTAATTAATATTCACTATTCTATGCAAAAATGGAAAGACTTCTCGGATCTAATTATACCATACAATTATATTAACACGAAAGACACCATTGAATTCCAAGGTAGCATGATCTAATTCAATCGTTTCGCCTACTTAAGCATGTCTTGCATATTTTTCCACAGAACTTGTGTAATTCGATCAATTGGCAATGAACAACTCTAGTCCACCAGGTCAAGCATAGATCAACAACCATCCATCTTAGGTTATAAAAAAAGGAAAAAATGCTTCAAGTCTTGATGGGTTAAGTTAGCATATTTGGTTACATGTTGCCCACCTAGGTATTCCTTCTGAGTACTTTATATTAGTATTTAAATTATGTCCATGATTTTGCAGGTTTGAAGCTACCCGACAAATCCGCAGTCTAGAGTGCAGAATGAATGAAAAAATCGAATCCGGTGAAGCATCTATTGATGTTTATAGGAATGTGGCTCATTGGCACACACCAGTTTTAGCTATGACTGCTGATGCATGTCATTCAAGCAACAAGTGAGGAGTGCATGAAATGTGTCAAAGCCTTTTGACGAAAAACAGCTTTGTTTAGGAGTGGCGTTTTGTTATATATTTCGGTTTGATGTTCTGTGTGTTCTTCCTTGAAGCAGGGTCAAGCATACAATGGTATAATTCTTGTATGCCCATATAAGATTGCACTGAACTGAGGTTTACATAGGAAGAAGAGTGCACTCGAATACTTTTAATACCGAGAGGGTGAAAGATTAAATTGTTCAAGCTTAATTACATACAAAACTGCTTATATTGACATTAACCAGTTGAAGTTCACATATATGTGCTTCCAGGATGATTGGACAGAATATTGAAACAGGAATGGCAGTAAGAAAACAAGTATATATAGCTCAAGACAATCCAATACAGAGAGCCAATTTCTAATAAATATACGTGTCATTGTTAGTTTTTAATTTTTAGTTTTATTCTTCTTAGTTAAATTTCCATCTGGTAAGTGATTTAGTGTGTTGTATTGGTGGTGATATTGATATATTAGGAAGTTGTGAATAAAACAGTGTATTTTGATAACTTATGTAGCTTCATTGTTATACTTTTTGGTGTTGAATGTAAAACTATACTGTGCATTTTTTTCCAGTTAATGGGAATATATATATCTTTTGCTAATTAGTACTTCTATTATTCTCATGATCATATTTGTTGGGCAATGCCTCAGAAAGAGGATAAACAAAGAAGTGTTCATTCAGACATGGTCATATGGGGTGGGCTTGTTTAGTAGCCAAATATGAGACTCACTCTATCCTACTATGGACTCACATGTCTAATACTCAACTAGTGCCATGTGCTAGTCTTTAAGGCAAACTGGTCTAATAGCCATATCCTACTATGGCTTATTTATATAATAGGATTAGTTAGCTGCCAAAGTGGCCTAATCAAAATAAATAAATATTAAATTAGTAGGACACTAATAGCAACAATTAGTGAATTATTGATGCTTATTTATTTTGTAAATTCATGGTTGTTGAGTTGATTTAATCATGAGAAATTAAATTCTCAAAGGGATTTAATTTTAAGTAATTAAATCAACATTAAGGGGTTATTTGTATATATAATTGGCTAGGTATAGGATGTCCAAATATAACTTACTTAGTTTAATTAAATAATACAATACCTTTTAAAGTGTAAATATAAATACACCTTAAGCATCATTACTTATATTTTATGATAACTCCAAAGTAGTATTATAGTTATATGTTGTATTTATATTATTGATTGATTAAATGAAGTGTTGTAAACTCGAAGCATTTTGTTGTAAGCATTTTTCTTATTATATTATTTTATTGCAGTATCCCTTCTTATGCCACTTAACTTGCATGCTACATCTGTTTCGATGCTCACTGCGACTAACTTCCCAGAATGGAGTGAGCAAATTCAGTTCCACTTAGGAGTGCAGGATCTTGATCTAGCACTAAATCTTGAGAAACCCGCTGCTATTACTGATGCAAGTAGTGAAGATGATAAGAGTCTCTTTAAAGCTTGTGAACGATCGAACAAGTTGAGTTTATGCAAATGAATGTTGCACCTAATATCAGAACTACCCTCCCACACACTGAAAATGCCTTGGAATATCTGAATAATATTAGAGAATGTTTCCGCTCCACTGATAAGTCTCTTGCGGGGAAGTTGATGGTTGATCTCAGTACTATGCGTTTTGATGGTACTCGTACCATGCATGAGCATGTTCTTGAGATGACAAACCTTGCTGCAAAACTGAAGTCTTTAGGAATGACTGTGGATGAGACTTTTCTTGTTCAATTTATCCTAAACTCTTTGCCTCCTCAGTATGGGCCATATCAGATTCACTATAACACTATTAAGGACAAGTGGGACATGAATGATGTCACGCCCTGCCATTCATGAACCCGAATAGAGTCCACAAGTAGCGACACGCGACACCAAAAATAAATAAAGTTCAAAATAAATAACTTCTTAGACCACTTTTTAGAAAAAGAATACATTTCAAAACTCATATTAGGGGTAAAATAGTCATTTCAGACTTGATAAAATTATAAAAGTCGTCGAAATTCGAAAAGGAGTGAAAAGAATGAAATGACACTTCAAACGGACCATTCCAACGCCTTATGTTCGCTTAGGGGTAAAACAGTCATTTTAGGGGCAAAATCGAAATTTCAAAGTTCAAATGTCTAAACCCGACATAGGAGAATTCATAGGAACAAACAAAACTCAATTTGAGTCAACGAGGCGAGGGATATGAATTTTCAAAGTAGGAAAGAAAATCTGCAAAAAACTTGTTGGAGGTGAACAGTAGCCGGAAGCTACTGGTTTGCAGAATATAAATGCAAGGTTTTGAGGCCAAAATGTGATTTTTCGCATATGGCCTCTGTTTTCAACGCTACTGGTCCCAAAATTTCATAAATAATGTAAAAGTGAGTTTTTAGTTTTCAAAAATCGAAAATAGCTGTCGGGGCCCGGTGAGGCGCGGAAAACGAGATTTTCCCTAAAACTTTTGCAAAGAGGAGTTTGGAAAATGTACAAAAACTGAGTTTTTGAGTCAAGACTCACATAATACGTATATTCATATCTCAATATTATCATTCACTTGAAAAGCCCCAAACGTAAGCTCGAAAACTCATAAGACACCAATTTTTCCAAAATATACATTCTTAAGCAAAATAAACTTAAAGTGTTTCAAAGTCTCAAAATACACATATTTTCATAATCAAGGCTAACACCCTAGCCCACCAAAAGAATATATACATGCCCTTATCCACTTTTAAGTACAAAAATATTTCGGGTAGAAAATACATTAAGCGCCCAAAATACATAAAAGAGGACTTAGTGCTTCAATCGCCAACCCGGACCTCCTAAAGTCCATCCTTTGCAATGTCATAACCTGAAAAATATTAAGTAAGGGGTGAGCTTCAACTAGCTCAGTAGGAGAATCTTCACCACCTCGATCTCGACCGTCCGAGTGGTACAACCCAACCCGTGTGCATGCTACTAAACCTAGGTCGGTCCAATTGTCCCACATGGCACGTATGCCAATCCGGGACCCCGTCGTGCCCAAAAACAACCCCACATGCTCAACAAATAATTTACACACAAGATATCCGAAAATAAACAACAATAAATATCAATGCAAGTGATAGGATGAAATGTGACACTAATGCATAACCCTGTCACTAAGGAACACGGATATCAAATGTCGCCATTCTTAAAGAACTCGGGGACCACAAGCCCGACTGGAACAACCACGGGTTTGGACATAGTCCTCCCCCACCTCTCGTTTTTGGGAGATACTAGCTCCACCGGTCACGAGAAACCGACTGGCCAGTTGTTGCGACTATCCAAACGGTCTCAAAACCACAAGGTCCATGAATGCAACATGAAAATGATATCAACATTCAAATATGCATCACGTAGATCATTTCTTAACAGTTTTATCATGCTTTCATATTCGTAAGTATAAATCTTAATTTTCAATTTAAGATCACTAATCATTTCCACAAATACCAAGCAATGTATCATAAATCAAGCATTTAAAAAAGGGGGGGGGGGGGGGGGCTAGAGCATGTTTCTAGATTATGACTCAACTAGTATGTATAAATATACATACAAAGACGCACACACCCACGTAATCGGGAAAGAAAATGGAGCGTCAACCCCTACCTCAAGTCCAATGCCAACTAGTCCGCAAGAGCAAGCAAAAGAGTTCCCAAAAGCTAACTAAAAGGTCTCCTACAGACTGCACCAATTATGCAGAATTGTTCCAGACTATCAAGTATCAATAAGGAGAATAAATAAGCTAAAGAATATGAATTTTGTCAAGAATTATCAAAGTAAGAATCCAAAGTCATTCATAAGAATTTATAAGTTCAAGATTGAGGTTTGAAATGAATTTAGCTCGAAATGGCACAAAGACTTTCAAGAAATTGCAATCAATTTCCTTAGTGAATAATAGAGTCAAAAGAGTCATTTTTAGCAAGAATTGACAAAAATATAATCAAGTCTACAAAGGAGTGTAAAGATTTCCATAAACCCACAAGTTAGGATTTCAAATTGAATTTAAGATCAAGATAGTACGAAGTTGGAGAGAAAGAGTTCAATTGAGCTTCAATAACGAGAAAACATCATAAATAAAGCATGTTTCTAAAGATTATAAAAGACTTACAAGAATTCACAAGATATGGTTCATAAAGGGAGAAAAGCTCAAAATGAAATCAACTCACCAATTTAAACTTCCAAATTCGAAATGGTGTAGGAGGAGTTCAACTAAACTCCTTTGCCAAGATCTTTAATAAAAGAAAACAAGATATCAATACCAATCACAAGATTTACCCAAAACGAAATAAGTGAGGATTCAGGAAGAAAATATCACAATAGCAGGGTTTCACTTACCACTTTTGGTATTAATGGAATCACAAAGATATGAGGAACAAGTTGTTAGTTGGAGGTTTCACCAAATTCTCAAGCAAATGAGATGAAAATCAAATTTTGAAGTGGAGTAGAGAGTGAGCAAGAGGCTACGGAATTGGGGCTTATAGAGAGAAGAGTTAGGTCTTGTTTGGTGTTTTGAAAAGTGATCGGTTGTCTAGACTCATATATATGTATATGAAACTTTCCACCCCATACCCTTCTAATCCAAGGGCTCACAAGAAATATGGATAAAATGAGATGGAGAGATGCAACATGAGCTTGACACCTAAGCAATTTCTAGATGAGTCTACCAATCTCTTTGCAAAATGACTAAAATTACCCTTTGACTAAAATGGGTAAAGAAGGGAAGAGAGGGTATGATTGACATTCCCCAAATTCACATTCTCAAATATACCCAACCAACTTAATAGAAATTACCACAATGACCTGCTCTTATAGACTAAGATTAGTAGGAGCAACACTTAGAAAATTTTATAGAAAAACCCACTAACACACCTTTATACGAAATCTCAAAAATATCCCTATGTGCAAAAATTTCGAAACCAATTTCTAAATTCCTTATTTAGCGTAACGAAGCAAATGCAACTTTCGGATTCGAAATAGGACACTCCGGGGACCTACTTCCACTATACGCTTTTCTTAGGTTCCCGGGTTGTCAGATAACGAAAAAGCTAAAATAAAATAAAATTCGAATTCAGAAAAATCTCAAACTTTAAATCTCGCACATACGACATCTATGAATGAATCTAATACTATTTTATTAATTAAATAAAATAATAAAATAATCGCAAAAACTTTACTTGTAATTTTGAAAAATAACGGGACGTTACAAATGAATTGGCTAGTATGTTGATTCAAGAGGAGGGAAGGCTTAAGCAACAAGATAATGTTGTTCATCTCATGATTCAAGAAGCTGGGAAAAAATTTGGGAAAGGGCCTCAAAAGAGGTTTAAGCGAGCTGCGCCCAAAATTAGCGACTTCGTTCAATCTGGTCCGAAGAAGGAAAAGAAGAATGATAGGTGTCATTTCTGCAAAATACCAGGACACTATCAGAAAGACTGAATAAAGCGTAAGCAGTGGTTCGAAAAGAAGGGTAAGCCTTTGGCTTTTGTATGTTTCGAATCTAATTTAATTGAAGTTCCTTTTAACACTTGGTGGATTGATTCTGGATCTAATGCACATATTTCCAATACGATACAGGGATTTCTTATGACCCAAACTACAAATCCAAGAAATGATTTCATTTACACGGGAAATAGGTAAAGGGTATTAGTTGCAGCCATCGGGACATTTCATTTAATTTTAGATAGTGTTTTTTGTTTGGATTTGTTTCAAACACTTTATGTTCCTTCGCTTTCTCGTAATTTGATTTCTATGTCCAAACTTAATAATGATGGCTACTCTTTTAAATTTGGGAATAAATGTTTTAGTTTGTTTAAAAATTCTCAATTTATTGGTTCTGGTATTCTTATGGATGGGTTATATAAATTAAACCTTGACACTTTTTTTGCTGAAACCTTTTTAACCATGCATCATAATGTTGGAATTAAGTTCAACTTAGTAAATGAAAGTTCATCTTTCTTGTGGCATAAAAGATTAGGTCATATATCTAATTAAATGATGAATGGATTAGTAAATGATGGGATTATTCCGAATCTAGACTTTACTGATTTTAATGTGTGTGTTGATTGCATTAAGGGTAAGCAAACTAAACACACAAAGAAAAGAGCTATAAGAAGTACAAAGCTTCTTGAAATAATTCATACAGACATTTGTGGGCCTTTTGATATCCCATCTTTTGGTGGAGAAAAATAGTTTATCACCTTTATAGATGATTTTTCAAGTTATGGTTTTATCTATTTGTTGTATGAAAAATCTCAAACTGTTGATGTATTTGAGATATATAAAACTGAAGTTGAAAGACAATTAGATAAAAATGTGAAAATTGTAAGGTCTGATAGAGGTGGTGAGTATTTTCGAAAATATGATGAAATGAGACAACACCCAGGTCCATTTGCAAAACTCCTTGAAAAGTAAAGCATTCGGGCTCAATACAGTATGCCAAGTACGCCACAGTAGAATGGTGTAGCTGAAATGCGTAATCGCATTCTTATGGAAATGATTAGGTGTATGTTAAGTAATTCCTCATTATTCGTATCGTTGTGGATGTACGCTTTACGAACCGCAATGTACTTATTAAATAGGGTTTCTAGTAAGGCAGTTCCAAAGACTCCTTTTGAACTGTGGACAGGAAGGAAACCTAGTTTAAGGCACCTGCATGTATGGGGTTGCCCAGCGAAAGTTAGGCTTTATATTCCACATGAAAAGTAGTTGGATTTTAGGACAGTTAGTGGGTACTTTATCAGTTACCTAGAAAAATCTAAAGGGTATAGGTTTTATTGTCCTAATCATAGTACAAGGATTGTTGAAACTGGAAATGTCAGGTTTATTGAAAATGGCAACATTAGTGGTCATTCAAGAAGTTAGGGTACAAATCCCATTACCCAAAACTTCTGAAAGGATAATTGTTCCTCAAGGTGTTGTTCCACATAACAACGAAGAACAATTGGATGATCAACAACTCCATGAGGAACTCTATAATGAGGTTGTCAAACAAGTTGTAGAAGAATCACAAGAAATAACATTACGACGATCTCAGAAAGAAAGGAGGTCTGCTATTTTTAATGACTATGTGGTGTATCTACACGAATCTGATTATGATATAAGGATGGGTAAGGATCCGGTTTCTTATTCACAAGCCGTAAGTAATAATGATTCTATTAAATGGATTAATGCTATGAATGAAGAGTTAAAATCAATGGAACATAATGAAGTCTGGGAAATTGTTGAATTGCCAGAAAGTTTCAAACAAGTTGGGTGTAAGTGGGTCTTTAAGACTAAATGCGACTCTAAAGGCAATATCGAACGATATAAAGCTAGACTAGTGGCCAAAGGTTTTAATTAGAGAGAAAACATTGATTATAAAGACACCTTCTCTCCTGTGTCTAAGAAGGATTCTTTGAGAATAATTTGGCGTTAGTAGCTCATTATGATTTAGAGTTACATCAGATGTATATGAAAACAACTTTTCTAAATAGGAGTTTAGAAAATGAAGCCTATATGGACCAACCTGAGTTTGTAGCATGCTTTGAGGCTACTAGTCAGGGTTTGTGGCTACGAAATTTCATTTCAGGACTTAGAGTTATGGAGTCCATTTCTCGGCCACTGAAAATTTACTGTGATAATGTCGATGTTATCTTCTTTTCTAAAAATGATAGGTATTCTAAGGGTGTTAAGCACATGGAGTTGAAATACCTCATCGTTAAAGAAGAAGTTTAGAAACAGACAATGTCTATTGAACACACTAGCACATAGTTTATGGTTATAGACGTGCTAACAAAGGGATTACCACCCAATAATTTTATTGAACATGTTCAAAGGATGGGTCTAGAATGCAGTCATTAATTAGTGTTATTTTGTTGTGGATGCTCACGTGCTTATTTCTTTGACATTTGGATATCAATAAATGTGTTTCTGACATTTTCTGTTTATTAATTTATATACATGTATATTATAGTTGAATGACAATAGGAATAGTCTTGAAAAAGACATTATTGTACCTTTATGTAATTTTCCAATTATAGGTCATGATAAGTAGGATATTAATGTTGTCGTGCATGGAAGGGACTGTGTCCAATTTAAGTGGCACACAACCGCTATGACTCACATTAGTATTCTATTTGCCATGATGATTATGGTGACCGAATTATGAGTTCAATCTTATTTGTTGCGCACTTATGAATATTTTACTTATCACTAAAATTCATATGGTCGAAGTGGTAGAATGTAAGATAATTATGTCCCACATGAATTGGGCTATATTTATTTATTTATGTTTGTGATATTGTGAGATATAAATCGGATTGAATACTTGTCGATTAAGAAATATTTGATAAGGGAAAACACTTCTACTATCTATCCAACTCTGATGGAGAGAAGGACTTATAGACGTAGTAGGAACCGGTCCTCTCTCTGCCTATTAAAGTACGTAAGTTCCATCGCTTATATACATCACCGATACAACACATAATTGAGTGTATGTAACAAATGCTAGAAAGAGAAATCAATTTCCTTTGCGCGCGATTCAAAGGGCGTTGGAACAGCTTGTTGATTTCACGGATTGCAGACCTACATTTGTTATGGCTATCGACCGAGGTATTCTGAGAAACCTCTTTATGATTTACTTAAGTATTGTGAGCATGATAGTGTTTCAAGATTACTGGGTTAATGAATTATTGATGCATGATTGTTTAAGCATGAATATTATTATTGTTTACATATAGTTCAAGATGATATAGTGATTTTTCAGTAATAAGGTATTATTACTTTCAAAGTTACGGTTTCTGCCTCTACGACAACTTATTTTGTTGGATTTGAATATTTGTTTTCACGAATGAGAAGGAAAAAGTGCACATAGTGTTGAAAAAACTCAATAAAAAGAAGTCTTAATTCTATGCGTAGACAACAAATTTCGAGTCCAAAAATATAGGAACGAAATATGAGAACAAATAAGAATTTTATTAATTTTCAATCAATAGTAGTACAATCCTCTGGTTTTTTTTTTGAAAAATAATCCTCTGATTCGATCTCCTTTGTTGGTCGGATCCAAGGGTTGTCGGAGCTTGTTCTTGAACCGGTTGTTGAGAGGGATTCAAGGGCCGTCAGGCTTGATCATAAATCATTTTCTTTGATTTCTGGTCGAGTGCTGATGAAACTTGATCTCGAATAGTTTTGGTTTATTTTCTTGATTTATGGAGGAAGAATGACACGACTTGGATGTGCTTAGGCCATGTTTGGTAGACGGTCTTTCTGGTCTGGTCTGATCTGGTCTGGTCCGGTCAGGTCTGGTCCGGTCTGGTCTCGTCTAATCTGATCTGGAAAAGTCTGTTTGGTAAGCGGTCTGGTCTTACTATTTATTTATTATTTATTATAATATTTATTTATGTATTATTTATTATTTCTTCACTTTATAATATATTTTATTATTTTATTATTTATATTATTAAATTATTATTTATTAATTTATATATTAATTTATAAATATATTCTATTTATTTATTATTATTTCATTATTTAATTCATTTTATTTATAAATTATTTATTCATTTTTAATTATTTAAAAATATATTTTATTAATTTAATATTAATTTATTATTATTATACTCATTTTTTATTATTATTATGAAGTATTTATTCATTATTATATTTACTTATTATTTATTATTATATTTATTTATTATTATATCTATTTATTATTATTTATTTCATTTTGTTTATTATTTAATATTTTTATTATATTTTTAAATATGTTTTATGTAATTTATTATTATTATTTATTATTTAGTCCATTTGTTTTTATTATTATATTTATTTATTATTATTGTATTCATTTTTTATTATTATTATGTTTTATTTAATTTATTATTTATATTATTAATTATTCAATTTTAATTATTTATAAATATATTTTATTGTTTATTATTATTATATTATTTTTTATTATTATTAGGTATTATTTATTTCATTTTGTTTATTATTTATTATTTATATTTTATTTTTAAAATATGTTTTATTTTATTTTATTTTATTATTATTAATTTATTATTATTATTATTAATTTTTTATTATTATTTATTCCTTTTTAATTATTTATAAATATATTTTATTAATAAGACCAGACCAGACCACCAGGAACCACCTTTTTTTTTGGTCTGAAATGAGGCCATTTTGGTCTGATTTGGTCTTACTTGGTCTAACCAAAAATTTGGGACCAATGCTACCAAACACGGTCTGGTCCCATAAAACGTAAGACCAACAGACCACCTGGGACCAGACCAGCAACCAAACATGGCCTTATTGTTCTTCGTCTTCGATATTTGGATTTGAGTGATTCTTTGGAATTTTTTGAATCACGGAAAAGAATGGCACGATTTGGATGCGCTTATTGTTCTTCTTGTTTTCTTGATTTCTTGTTGGGAGAGAAAAGTATTTGTAGAATTTTGTATTTTTACTTTGGGGAGCTTCTCTGATTTTCACGTGAATTCTTCTCTTTGGTTTGAGTGAGATGTCTTTAGTAACATTGGTCATAGTTTCGCGCTTCGTCAGTGAAATGGTGATTTAGAACTTGTCTGTTGTTCTTTTTCATCCAACACTTCTCTTTGGTTGTTTTTCTTCAATCTGCTCTTGTGATACTGTTTTAACAGTTCCAAGCCGAGAAAAGACAGATTTCCTTGACTGAAATTATAGTGGCTTTATTTGGTTTGCCTCAGGTCCCATTCTGTCAAAGACTGAAGTACGAGACAAAATAGTAACATGAGAATCTGACAAATCTGTGGTTTGGAGTGGCACATCTAATATGTCCAACATAGATACTTGACCAGACGGAGGCTCCAAACGGTTGAAGACACTCTTACGACGGACGGGGCCTTGAGACTTGTTGTCATTAATTTCTTCACATCTAATGTACGAAGTATTGAAACTTTTATTCTTCTTTGAAATTGGAACCCGGATGGGCTTGTTTGATGTGAAGCCAAGACCGGTCTTGGGTATGTCAATTTTAAACCTTTGTTCCTTCAACTTCTTTTGTGTCTCATTGAGCCCATGCACTTTTTCACCAGTAATTTCAGGAATGAGTCTCCCAACACTCACATGATTATCAAACTCATATCCAGACTTGCCAAAAAGTTTGTATGCCCGCGAATCAAATCCTTCATTAGTTCTCTAATTTGGGAATAATCCATGTTCTACTGCAGCTTGGGAAGGTCTGACGAATCCCTTTATTGGAAGTTTTACATAAACAGAGTTTTGAATCTTTGTGAGAGGCAGAGTTAACTCTCCTTCCAATACTTGAAGATCTTCTTTCTCATTTTTACTAGACATCTTTAACTTGACATCTTCGCTTTGAATAATCTCGATAACAGCCGCCTGTTATAAGTGTGGAAATCTCCAGGCCCATAGAAGCCCATTAGGCGTCGGGCCCATCAGGCATTGGGCCCATCAGGGCTAACAGCCCGATAAGGTCATCAAAATCCCGAAGATTAAGCCCATTTCAGCTTATAATTCCTTAAAAAATAAAGATAATGATGTAAGAAAAATAATATTGCCCTAATGGGCTCGAAGCCCAAAAAGGGAATATATATAAAGGAAGCAAAACCCGAATAAAAGATTCCATTCTTGTGTTGTGTATTTTTTGGCATTTACACATTGGCGCCGTCTGTGGGAAGATCGACAAGAAGTTCTTGATTTTTCGGATCTGTTCTTCGAGATTTGTAAATCATCTCCTTCTTCCCATCTCGTTAATCTAAGTTTGTTTTATTCAACCCGAAGATCTGAAAGCTTGTTTCTATTCTTCAGCACCTTCTAGGTACTCCATTCACACTGACCCACTACCTCCCAAGCAAACTTGTTGGTCACTCGTTCATAAGCGGATGTTTCGACCACCGGAGACAGCCGTTTAGAAGGTCTTCAAACCATTGACCAAATCCTGTAATGCCTGATAGCCGCTGAGGAACGTAGCCAAACTCTTGAGAAGTAGAATGCAGAGCTCATGGCGAGATTGGCTCTACCATTGTCTGCCCCTCCGTCAGTGGCACTCGACCACTCTCAGAACCACTAAGATGGCGATAGACTGGAAGAGCATGCTGAGTCTTCCCAACACTTAGGAAAGGCTCCCGCCACCGACGAAGCCATGACCCCCCAAAAACTTCAAACAATGATGGCCGAGTTCTAAAGGAAAGTCCTCGGGGACTTGAGAACCCAGTCTACTGATGACCTGGCCATCCAGGCGTCAACCGAGTTGATACAATCACCCTTCGTCCCTGAGATAACCCAGGAACCTTTTCCAAACAAGTTTGTTATGCTTCGGTTTACCCCTATGATGGCACCAAGGGCCCCGAGGAACATATTTATCAGATTCATCAGAAGATGACCATGTACACTGAGAACAATTCCTTGCTTTTCAAGGTATTTTCTACAAGTATTGTTGATGCAGTTCTATTATGGTCCAGGAAGCAGCCGCCTCGATCCATCGGCAGCTGGCAACAGTTGACCAGGCTCTTCGTTGCCCAATACTATGGGAACAAGAGACAGAACAAGACCATATCCTGCCTCTTCACTATGATCCAGGAGAAAGGAGAATCACTGAAGAGCTTCCTATCCCGATTCAACATTGAGTCTTCTTGTATTGATAACTGTGACTAGCACTCTACTGTCGAGGCCTTCCGGATGACCCTTATTCCAGGAACCAAGTTCCATTAGTCTCTAGTGAAATGCCCCCCATCGGGTATTGGGGAGTTAAACTCGAGAGCCCAAGGGTTCTTGAGGATTGAAGAGGAGGAGACCATCAGATAGAGAATGGCGGCCTTGGTCAGCGTTGAAGCTCGATCAAAGGATTAGACGATCGATCGAAAGTGTCCAACACCATCAGGGCCACCAGCTCCTTCAGGACCTCCAGCCCCGAACCCTTTCAAGCGTTTCAAATATGAAGAGAGAGCGACCCCCCTGAGGGTCATCCTTGGCAAGCTCTACCAAGAGAACAAGGCCAGAGGGATCTTCCAACAACCCCCAATCATCAGACAGCCACTTGACCAAAGGGATAAGTCAAAACATTGTGCTTTGCATGGTCATTTTGGGCACATCACAAATGAATGTCGTAATCTCAGAAAATATGTAGAGGCATTGTTTCTTCACGATGAGCTCCGGGATTACATCCAACAGAACAGGCCGAGGGCCGATCAACGTGTTCCTAACGCCCCTCGGAATCCCACAGCCGCACAGCCGGTTAGGATCATCAATATGATTCTTGGTGGTCCCGCCTCCAAAGAGACGGAAGGATCCTGCCGGAGCCAGCTGCGAAGAGCCTGCAAAATGAGAAAAGTCAACGAAGTCAATGAAGTCCACCACATGACAGAAGAAGCACGAATTATTTTCTCTGCGTCAGACCTTCGGAACATCTAGACCCCACATGATGACCCTCTAGTTGTGACACTGATGGTGGTCAACTGCCTTGTTAAGAGAGTCATGATCGATCTTGGGAGCAGTGTAAACATCATTACCAAATGGGCTTTTGAAAAGCTTGAAATTGACCCAAACAAGATTGTGGCATCCCGGTGCCCTTTTACAGGATTCGATGGAAAACAAATCGAACCAATCGAGGAAGTCCAATTGTTGGTATTTGCTGCTGAAAGGACCCTAACTGAGACGTTTGTTATAGTGGATGTGAAGCCTTTGTACAATTTGCTCATGGGAAGGGGATAGAGTTACCGGATCCAGGGCGTGCCTTCAACCCTTCACCAATTGATAAGATGCATAAGCCCGAACGGTTTGGACATCATTGATATCAGGGGTGACCAGGTGGCCGCCATGGAATGCTATGCGGTCACCCTAAAGGAGATCAGGAAGGGAAAAGGCCCAATGGTCTCCCATTCCAAGGAACATAATCCAGGCCCCAAATAGCAATCAAAGGAAGGGGATCCGGGTACCCCGATCATAGTCGAGCCATTACAACCAATCTTTTTTATACCCGATAGCCCGGAAAAAGTTACTTTTGCAGGTACAAATCTTACCAACTCTGAATTGAAAGAACTGACACAATTATTGTACGACAACTTCGATGTCTTCGCGTGGGAGCATACATGCATGCCATGTATCGATCCTATTATTGCCCAACACTCATTACACGTCGACCCGAACGTAAGACCGATCAGGCAAAGGCAGAGATGCATGGGAGCACATCGGAACCAGATCATAGCGAACGAAGTGTTCAGATTGTTCCAGGCTGGTTTTGTTAGAGAAGTCAAGTACCCCCGAATGGCTCGCCAACGTAGTGGTCGTGTAGAAGAAGAATGGTAAATGGAGGGTTTGTGTTGATTTTACTGATTTAAACAGGGCATGCCCGAAGGACAGCTTTCCCCTGCCGAAGATCGACCAAATGGTTAATGCTACCGCCGGCTACGAACGTCTAATTTTTCTGGATGTTTATTCGGGATACAATCAGATAAACATGAACCCGACGGATGAAGAAAAAACCTCCTTCATTACTGAACAGGTACTTACTACTTTAAGGTTATGCCCTTCGGTCTGAAAAATGTAGGTGCCACTTTCCAAAGGTTGGTCAACAAGATCTTTAAGGGAATGATGCTTATTCCCTTAAAGATCTTGTTCCATGGGAGCTCAGCTGGATGGATCCCCTGAATAATTACCTAAGAAATGGGACACTCCCGGAGAACAAAGATGAAGCTCATAGGATTAGGAGGAATTTAGCCCGATATTTAATCTTAAACGGGCAACTCTATCGAAAGTCCTTCTCGGGTCCTTATTTAAAATGCATTACGCCCTCAGAATCAAGAGCAGTGATGCATGAGATCTATAGTGGATCTTGCGGGAACCAATCCGGAGGAAGGTCCCTTGCCCATAAAATACTTTCCCAAGGATACTTTTGGCCTTATCTGTCACTGGATGCCGAGGACTATGTCCGGATGTGCAAGCCATGCCAGATGTACGGGGACGTTATCCATCGACTGCCGGAGTTCCTACACCCAACCATAGTCCCACATCCCTTCGCCCGATGGGGAATGGATATCGTAGGACCTTTCCCGAAGGCGATTCGATCAAATTCCTATGTCCTCCTGGCCACTGGTTACTTCACCAAATGGGTGGAAGCTGAAGCCTACCCCGCCATCAAAAGTAGCTACGTCATCAAGTTCATTTGGACCCATATAATATACAGATTCAGGCTACCAAAAACAATTATGATGGATAATGGAACAAATCTTGACAACAAGGAAGTGAGAGCGTTCTTTGCCTAGCATGGTATCAACCAGAATAAATCCTCCATCGGGTACCCTCAGGGGAATGGACATGCCTAAAGAATAAATCGAACCATATTCGACACCTTGGCCAAAAAACTTGAGGAAGCAAAATGAGCTTGGTTCAAGAAGCTACCTGAAGTGCTCTAGTCATATAAAACAACCCCCAGGCAACCCACCGGAGAGACCCCCTTTGCCATGGCTTATGGCGCTAAGGCTGTGATCCCAACGGAGGTTAGGGTCTCAACCTTTCGGAGCCAGGCCTGAGTGGAAGGCCTAAATAACTAGCACCTAGATCACGACCTTGATCTACTAGATGAAAGAAGGGATGCTGCCAGGATCAGGCTGGCCGCCTACCAACAACGTGTCCGGAACCACTTTATCCAAAAAGTTAAAAGAAGGGAGTTCTAGGTTGGTGACATGGTCCTTAGGTGAAAAATTAGACTCGTAGGCAAGCTCAGGGAACCTTGGGAGGGCCCGTACACCATTACCGAAGTCATCGGGGGCGGAGCATATCGCTTCCGAAGGAACAGAGATGGTAGAATGGAACCAAACTCCCAAAATGCCTCTCGTCTGAAGAGGTACTACCCGTAACAAGCCAAGTTTACTATTTACTTTGATCACTTTTGTAAAAAGGCCGCCGCGCAAAATCAATCAAAAATATTCATCAGTAAAATTATTTTTCATGGCAAAAATAGCTCATATATATCTACTGATACAAAAAATAAACTAAGTGTTGTCATGTCTCTCGCATGGCCTAAAGTGCCCGAAAGACACAACAATGATCCAGAAAGAGATCAAAAATTTTACAAAAAATAAACCAAGTGTTGTCATGTCTCTCCCATGGCCTGAAGTGCCCGAAAGACATAACACTGATCCAGAAAGAGATTAAAAATTTTGCAAAAATAAACCAAGTGTTGTCATGTCTCTCACATGGCCTAAAGTGCCCGAAAGACACAACACTGATCCGAAAGAGATCAAAAATTTTGTAAAAAATGAACGGAGTGTTGTCATGTCTCTCGCATGGCCTAAAGTGCCCGAAAGATACAACTCTGATCCAAAAGAGATCAAAAGATTTGCAAACAATAAACCAAGTGTTGTCGTATCTCTCGCAAGGCGTGTAGTACTCGAAAGACAACACTTTTTAAGGAAAATAATCGAAGTATTACAGAAGTCAACTGGAAAGGAACCATGATTGTCATTCAAAATATGGGCCCGATGGCCAAGGCTTACAAATATTTTACAAAAGAATCCTACGGTTTACTATCCTAAAACTTTGGAGTAAGCCCGATAGAATTCACTATCTAAGTGTCAGCATCAGTGCTTGCCGCATTCGAGTCCACATGAGAAATTGTCGGGTCCAAAACTTGGACATGAGCGGGCTGCACTGAAGGAACAGAATCGGGAGTAGGCCCTGGAAGAGGTTTGGTCAGGAATTCACAAAAACTAATGTTTTTCGGACCTCCAACCGGATCATCATACGGCAGAGCAATGCCTATAGACTCATCCAACTTCTCCACTGAGGCAAAGTCGCTTTCTTTAATAGGTTTCTATATATCCTGGAAATTGGTCCTCCAATCGAACCCGATCCGGTACTGGGCAGTGTCGCAGAGACGCTTATACATCTGATTACCACCCCGGTGGCACATTTCCACTATTGACCTCTCCACTGCCAGGAGATTCTCGGTTTCAACCTTCTCCTCCAGAAGCTTCTCTTTGGAGGCCCTCATTCTCTACCTTTAGGCCCTCAAATTCAGTAGCTAGGGCCCGACGAACTACCTCCATCTCCTTGATCTTCTCTTGGGCCGCCTAAAGCTTTTGCTCTACGGAGATTGCCCTTGTCTGGACCCCCATCTTATCATTAGATATCAATAGTAGTGTGGCCACCTTTTTCCTTGCATCCTCTTTCAACCTCAAGAGCTTTGAAGATTTGCTGAGCAACCTGCTGTCCTCCTCCATCTTTGCATTATAAGCTTGGGTTAGGTAAAACATCTGCCAAGAATGCAAGTGTTAGCCAGATCAATGAATAAAGTGCAAAAATACAAAGTATGACTAGAGAAACAGCATATCGAAAACGTACCTTCATGGCAATCTTCGGACTGGTCATGGCCAAATCTGCCCGATCGATCTGTGCCAACTTTTTTCGGTCTGCAGGGGTCCAGATCTGGAGACCCATTTCCCAAAAGGCAACATCATTATCAATGGTCTCATGCCCCGCGACCAAAAAGTCACCACCCAGAAGTCTTATCTTTAGTGCCCATGGGACGGGTTGCTCTTTTCCGGATGTAGCCCCAGACTCTGCCACTATGCTTGGCGATGACGCTGTAGTCAGACGGGGCTGAACTGATTGGTTAGGGACATCTTCCTCAGATCGGGGATATTATGTCCCTGTCAGACTAGGCTCTCCTTCAACTGGTCAGGATCCAGGAACAGGGATTTCACCTGAAGAAGCGACAAGGAGGAGGTGGAATAACTAGAGGACTTCCTGATGGTGGTGGATGAACTATCCCAGAGGGATGGATTGGAATACCTTGGGGCCGCTGATTGGCTTGGGCATCCCCCTATACCGAAGGGTTTGTTTGAGAACCCGGTACTCGCTTGACCTTCTTCTTAAGGACGGGTGGAGGGATCCTCAGCGTGGTATTTTGTCCTTCTGATGTTAGTTCCTGCAAATTAGAACCCGTCAGGTAATTGCCACACATCCTCAGGGGCTGACCCCAAATTTTAGACTTAAGGATATCAAATCGGGATGAGATCTAATTTGGAGTTTTAAATCAGTCGGGCGCTCCCAGAAACTCTAGCACATGATGACCCAACTTATCATTGCACTGTTCATAATAGCACGACCCTCTATGATAAGGTTTGAAGTAAGGGAATAAATATTTGTCAAATTCACTAGGGACTACAAATCTGGCTGAGCCGGAGAGCCTCCAATTCCCGCTTACCAGGATCATTATTTCCTTCCACCCCTTATTAGACTTCTCAGTGCCATCGCACATCTTTCTCCCACTTAAAGGAAAAAGATTGTACTGACCCCTACAATCCTTCTGATCCTGTATCTTGTAATAGAACAGGAGCTCAGCTATACCCAGATCAAGACCCATCTCCCGATATGAAGAAAGAAATGGTGGATCGGGAATCGAAGAACCTGAAGATGAAAATCCGACAGCAATATCTGATCATCCGTAACTCCCTCCCCTGTCCTGAAGTTGTACTTCTTGGGATAATTCTTAACTATTATCCAATCGGGTATCCTACACTTAACCCTCAATCTCTTCAGCACTGTATCTACCCTATGAGCAGGGGGAAGGGGATCGACATAGAATTGATCTCCCGATCTTCCTACAGCCGGATCCCCACCCATAGTAGGGTTTTGGGTAACTTCAGGAGCACAAGATCTGACCCTCCTAACCACCTCTACCGATGGAGAACTAAGGGAAGCATCGGGATCTACAGAGGAGGGGAAATGGTCGCTACCCGACCGAGTGTCATTGTTATCAGACATATTGACAGAAAGGTATGAGAGCTGGAAGAAAGAACTTACTTTAAGATGGATTTTGATGAGATTTCGTGAGTTTTCCTGGAGAAAGGTGCAGATTCTGGCAATAACAAGAGGATAAACTAAGTGCAAAGAGTTTTTGAGAGCCAAAAGCTTTGAAATGTAAGGAGTGTTTTGCAAATGGACCTTGGGGTATTTATAGAGGTCATCGAGGGAAGGGAAGAATCAGGCGCACATGAAACAAAGCATCAGGCCATCTCCTCAGCTCCCATCGCGCGAATCGAGGCCACCTAAGCCATGAATTTGAAATGTTAATGATAGCACAATTGTCGTATTGAATGAGCCTGCTACGTCACCCCGACAGGGATGATGTATATATATTCCCTCCCACACTTTACCTTCTCGGTAATGGGTCTGACTGCCTGAAAGCCCACAACCAAGAAGAGGGCTTGTGTAAGTGTGGAAATCTCCAGGCCCATAGAAGCCCATTAGGCGTCGGGCCCATCAGGGCTGACAGCCCGATAAGGTCATCAAAAGCCCGAAGATTAGGCCCATTTCAGCTTATAATTCTTTAAAAAATAAAAATAATGATGTAAGAAAAATAACGTTGCCCTAATGGGCTCAAAGCCCAAAAAGGGAATGTATATAAAGGAAGCGAAACCCAAATAAAAGATTCCATTATTGTGTTGTGCATTTTTTGGCATTTACAGCTGTCCTTCTTGTCGCTGAGACTTTGGAACATACTTGAAAACTGGCTTTGACCGATATGCTTCAATTGGAACCTATCTTTTATGAGCTATCTTAGTTTTGTCAGTAATTGAGACATCCCATGGGTCAGACGATGTTGAGGTTTCTTTTGCACGTTTATCTGTTTGCACAGACAGATTGGGTGTCGAAACCTTTAAAGGCGTATCGGACTCTATGTAAAACTTTGCATCTGCGAAATGAGCTTCTTCTTTTGTAAACGGTTTATGATTGGCTACCACCGTTTGTATACCATTTTTTCAATACTTGAAGCATTGATGGAAAGTCGATGGGATGACACCATTACCATGAATCCAAGGTCGTCCTAACAACATGTTGTAAGGTGCCTTTGCATCAATTATGTGGAACAGAGTATCAACATGAAGTTCACCAATGCTTATCTTCAAACGGATAATACCAATACCTTTTTGCCCTTCTTGATTAAAACCTTGGATAATGAGGCGACTACGAGCTAAATCATCAATGGTGATGCCCAGATTTCTCATTACAAATTTCGTCATGATATTGACTGTCGATCCGCAGTCGATTAAAATGTAATTTACCTTTGTTCCTTTATGTAGCCTGAGATAAAGAGGGGACAGTTATGCAACTTTGATCCTAATTGGAGGTCCTCATCAGTAAAGGTGATTGTTGCACAACATGAGTCGAATATTCTTGGATTTACTTCTTTGTCATAAGATTTTTCAACGGAAGGTACATCTTCCGAAATCTTTTCTACGACTTGTGAATCACATCTTTATCAACTTCGCTCTTATTTGTTTACACCGTTGACAACATGTAAGTTGTCATGACTATATTGTCGAAATATCCTTTAGGAAAGAAGTCATGCAATATAATGGGCTTATAGACTATTTCGCTCAAACTTGGCTCATCCGTCATCTACAATCTGTTAGTGTCTTATTCTCTGTTGACTGACTACTTATGACTAGACTGTGATTCTGCTTGACTTTGCCCCCTGTGAGCATAATTAGTATTTTGAATCCTGACTTGTTTCTTATTTCATTTTTGTCTTGTAACCAAATTCCATCCTTCATCATTGTCTTGATAAATTTTATCTTCTATTGTCAGACTGTTGACTGTATTTTCTTGAGACAAACAAATTTGAATTGGCGCGAACGAACCAAATTGGATGGTTGTAGCAGACGAGTTGGTGTTTGAAGATGGATATACAATCCCTGGAGCGGTCGGCGTCAATGAAACAACAATATGATTTGTAGCCGCCACTTCGTCTGTTTCTAACAGGATTTTGCCTTGTTTTGCAAGATTAATCACTATTTCCTTGAAGATAAAACATTTTTCAGTCGGGTGACTCACAATGCGATGATATTTGCAATATTTTGGATCATTCACACGCCCCATTTCTTATGGGCGTTTGCATTCAGGGAGTTGAATGACCTTATTGTTAAGCAAGCATTCCAATATGCTAGGAACATCAGAGTCTGGGAATGGGTATTCCTTTAACTCCAATTCTTTGAGCGTCGGTCGTTGTTTCTCCCTTTCTTGAAACTGACGCGGCTTTTTGTCTGATTTCTCTTTATCTTTGACAGAGATCTTGACCGGTGCAGTAATAATGGTCATGGATTGCTTAACAGGGTTCTTCAGCGGCTTTTCTGTTTTCTTTCCATCTTTTTTGTCCTTAGGTGGTTCCACGACGGACAGGTCTTTGGCGCCATGAGAATTGATACTTATCTCCATATCATGGGCGCGCGTAGCCAACTCTTCAAATGTGCGAGGTTTTATACCTTGCAAAATATAAAGAAGGTTCCAATGCATGCCTTGCATGCACATCTCGACATCAAAAATTTCTGATAGACAATCTTTGCAGTCTAGACTTAATGCTGACCAACAGTTAATGTAGTCGATAACAGGCTCATCTTTCCAGTACTTCGCATTTGTCAGCTCAATCATACTGACGGTACGACGAGTGCTATAGAATCGATTCAGGAATTCTCATTCCATCTGCTCCCAACTATCAACTCTGTCTTTAGATCAATATACCATTCAAAGCATTTCCTTTCAGCGAACGAATAAACTACTTGACCAATAAATCTCCTTCAGTTCTGGCGTTATTTCATGTCTCAACGAAATGAGCAATGTACTGTTTAGGGTTGCCCTTTTCATCAAATTGTTGAATCTTCGGAGGTTGGTATCCTAAAGGCATCCTCATGCTATTGATTCTTCTTGTATAGGGTTTTAAATGCATAAGGGTGCTTTGAGAGACACTGTTATATTGTGCACAAATTGTATTCGTTATCATATCCCGTAATTGTTAGATAGACAATGACGAAACTGACGAAGTGTGATTCGTCTGGTCGCCCACTTGTTCTGATATGAGAGTTTGTTGATCACCATCGAAACGGACGCCTTGAGCACCCGTTTACGAAGGGCCTGCCGACTGTCCTACCTTCAGAGCATCTGTAAACGGTGTTATCTGCGAAGGATTTATGGCTGATTTCGTCTGCGAAGGATTTGTAGACGAGTCGTCATGACTTCAAGATTGCAACTTGTTTGTTAATGCGGCAATTTGCGAGTCTTTTTCTTCAATGGTTTTTGTGAGATTTTTGATTTCACATGCTATCTTTGCAATTTGTTCATCCGTCGTGGTTGTGCCTGTCGTCATTGCTGCGATGAAATCTGAATGAGAAAGAGCTTGTGAAAGTCCTTTCGAGCCAAATAATTGTTGAGACGTCTGAAGTAGTGGTTCTGAAAATGAACCAACGGTAGAGTTGGCATAAAAAACTGAGTGAGGTGAATCTGGCAATGACGTCAATTATGGCAGAACGCCGAATTTCTTGGTTCTTTGAGCATCAGGGTTGCCAACATGAGTTTTTGCACTTATTATGTTAGCAAAATCAACTCCCACCAAATCGTGTTGATGTTTAGAGGAGGCAAGAGACTGGGCCTTGTTACGTGTCATAGGGCCTGTTGAAGAACTTCCATCAGTCGATGTTTTTTTTGGGTTTTGTGCCGCTTTTTGTGACATCTTTAGCGGTAGTCTTTATTGCAACATCTTTTTTGCTCGTTTGAATCATTGCGGGTGCCATAGGTTCTTATACATAAAACGTTGGTAGATTTGTTGTAGGAGAAAGAGATGCAAGGCAGAGGTGTCCCACCGGGTGTGCCACAAATTTGTAGACAACAAATTTCGAGTCCGAAAATATAGGAACGAAGGATGAGAACAAATCAGAATTTTATTAATTTTTAATCAATGGTAGTATAATCCTCTATTTTTTTCTTGAAAAGAAATCATTCGATTCAATCTCCTTTGTGGTTTGAATCCAAGGGTAGTGATGCTTGATCTTGAATCAACAGGTATTATTAGGATTTTTACACCCGCCCAAGAATACTGTTAGAAGCCGCGTGTACCTACAAATCAAAAAACGCGCACAAACACACATCAAACAATGGACACAAAGATTTATAGTGGTTCAACCAAAATAAGCCTACGTCCCCTGAGAGCACCGTTTCACTATCGATCAAAGAGATGATTACAAGGGGGTTGATCAGCAGATCAAACACACGCACACACACAGTGTATACTCACGCCTGTATCACTGGAATACTATAAGCTTATATTATTCCTAACTTTCACCAAGAAGAATACTAGCATGTATCTCTTCTATTCTCTCTCTTTATTTGTGCACACAATATAATAGGAGAGACCCTATATTTATAGGAAATGATATAGAAGTGGTTTTGCCTTTCAGTTGATGTGGGACAACTTTCAATACAAAGTAATCACCCTTTATATATAACAGTCTCCCACTTGACAATTTGTCACCATCAATCAACTTCATCAATGATTAGTGCAGTACGATGCTCTCATTCATGTCTTTAAGCTTGAAGACCCATTGAAGTTACACATAACTTCAGTTTTTCTCTTATAACCACTTTGGTCAACATGACCATGCTGATAGCTCCCACTACATAAGCAATATCTACCTTTCTACAAAACCTGCGACCTCTATTGTATCTGGCCACTCTGTCTTGCAACCACTATCGTTTCTGACTTTGCCTTACAAACTTTGTCACGTCTGTCTTCTTTCTCCCTTTCACAAAGAGACTTTCTGGTTGCTACATATAACACTCCTCCTTTAGGTCACCTTGGAGGAAAATAGATTTGTCATCTAATAGCTCTGGATGCAAAACTTATGCTTCAACAATGCTTGAATTAATGGTATTCAGTTTCACAACCGAAGAATGGAAAGCTTTATTCTCAATCGCTAGCTCGATTAGCTTCAATGTCTTGATAAGGATAAGGGAATTCATCTCATTTTCCATCGTAGGCTCCCACTGGCTCGCATCTGCTGCACTGTATGCTTCATCATCATCTGGTTCATCGTCATCTGTAAACAACAAATTATGCGGTGTATCAACCTGTTGAGTCTTGCTATTTGCAACATGTTCTTCTGATTGAGGACTCTTACTGTCTAAAACATCTTCTATCTCAACATACACAGGATCACTCTGTACCTTACCGCTCCATACCTCTTATAGTATTTTGTGTTCCAATGGTACTGATGGACCACAATTCATAAGATACGATGTTGTACTAACTGCTTCTGCCCAGAACTGTTCTGGTAACCCTGCTTGAATGCGCATGCTTCTGGCTATCTTAGTCACTTTCCGATTCATACATTTTGCTATGCCATTCTGTTGTAGTGTACTTGGAACAGTCTTCTCTAATCTGATACTGTTCTCATAACAAAAAATCTTGAACTCGGAGTCTTCGTTTTCTCCACCAAAGTCGGATCTCAGTTTATTTACCTTCAACCATGTCTCCTTCTCTACCATGGCTCTCCATTTCTTGAACACATCGTACACTTCACTTTTATGTTTCAAGAAGTAAACCCATATCCTCCTGGAATGGTCATCAATGAAAGTCATGAAGTAAGACTTTCCGCCAAGAGATGAGACAGTTGTTGGCCCCCAGATACCCATGTGAACTAGCTCAAGCTTCTCCACTGTGAGACTTTTATTGTTGCTCTTGAAACTAACCCTCTTCTGCTTACACTCATAAAACTCGATGTCAATCGATTTCACTAGTAGTTTTCCCTTCGAGAACATAATTACGAGCTCATTTTCACTCATGCGAACAGGTCTCTGGTGCCACAAGTTATGATCCTCTTTGCCTTCTGCAACTACAATCACTGTGCTAAAATTGGTGGTTGTGTAGAGTGTACATTCTTTTTTCTCTTGTGCTATAGTCATAGCCCCTCTGGAAATCTTCCACTTATCTTCACTGAAAGTAGTCACATAACCTTCACTCACCAACTGGCCTACTGAGATCAGATTCTTCCTCAAGTCTGGAATGTGTCTGACATCCCTCACCTTTCATATCGATCCACTGAGTCTAATATGTACTTCACCCTTGCCAACAACACTGCAGGGCTGATCATCACCTAAATAAATCTTGCCAGGGTTTCCAGGTGTATAATTCTTGAAGAGCTCTTGACTTGAGGTGGCATGAAATAATGCTCTAGAGTCCAAGACCCAAAACTCTGTCTTGCTCTCCAAAGAGCATATCAACGCATCATCTTCTGAGATAAAATTCACTTCAGTCTTGTCATCTGCTACACTCTACGGGGATCAACACTGGCCTCTGTAATGACCAAGTTTGCCACAATTCCAACACTCAATGGAATTTCGAGACTCCTATCTCAACTTGGAACGACCACGTCCATTACTTCCACATTTCCTTCTGTTCGAACCTCTGCCTCTGGTGTCGACATTCAATGCTGAGCCACTATTAGAAGAGCCTAACTCACTCTCTCTTCTGATATCTTTTGTGAGTATCATACTCACTATGGAATCATACTGTAACGGTTCCACCCCTGAACAGTTACTGATTGCAGCCTTTGTAAAGCTCCAACACTCTGGAAATTGACTTATAAGAAAAACTGCTTTCATTTTGCTAGTGATTGGCATCTCAACTGACTCCAATTACTCAACAATTTCATTAAGAACACTGATGTGTTCACTTACCTTCCCATTCTCGGACATCTTCAGATTTGCCAATCTATTGATGAGATGTATCGCATTCGCTCTAGACGGCTGTTCGTACATGCTCGAAAGAGCATCCAAGAGAGACTTTGTTGTCTTCTCATTCTTGATGTTGAAAGCAACGGACTTTGACAACGTCAATCTGATCGTACCGGGAGCCTTTCGATCTAGGATTGTTCAATCCTCATCTTTCATCGATTTTGGCTTCTTCCCTTCTAATGGTAAGAAAAAATTCTTCTGGAATAACACATCCTCAATTTGCATCTTTCAATAGGCAAAGTTTGAACCATCAAACTTGTCAATCATCGCAGCCTTTTCTTCTTCCAAAGCTCCCATTGAGCCTATTCAAGGTGTTTGGAGTCAAAGTACATAAAATTGATTGTACGATTGTGTCCAAAGCGGTCCAAAATCTTAAGAATGCCTCTGACCGTGTCGAAAATCAGTAAAAAATGACTCCAAACGGGCAAAAAAACAAATCTGCACAAAAGACAGAAAATTACTGACGACGTCAGTACCTTATCGGGGCGCATGCAAGCACCTATGAGGCTTATTTTTGCGTCAAAACGTTGATCTTCAAAATAGTTTTCCGTCGATATATTATACTCCTTGTATAGATCAGCGATGCTCCGCAAAAGAGCCCCGAACTGAAACTGCTGCGCGTTGGAGCCGAAAATCTGGCTGGAACTTCAGGTGGCGCGTGCGGAACTTTCCGGCGACACGCTTGACACTGTTAACTTCGTCTCGTCGATACAAAGCTTCTGGTATGGTTGGGTTATGATTTCGGGCACTTTTGAAATTTGAATCTAGACCAGAACAAACGGGTTTCTTCTCTGCTTCAACTTAAAGCTCTGATACCACTTGTTTGGGCTTTTACACCCGCCCAAGAACACTGTTACAAGCCGCGTGTACCTGCAAATCAGAAAACACACACAAACACACACCAAACAATGGACACAAAGATTTATAGTGGTTCGGCCAAAATAAGTCTACGTCCACTGAGAGCACCGTTTCACTATCGATCAAAGAGATGATTATAAGGGGGTTAATCAGTAGATCAAACACACGCACACACACAGTGTATACTCATGCCTGTATCACCAGAATAATATAAGTTTATATTATTCCTAACTCTCACCGAGAATAATACTAGTCTGTATCTCTTCTATTCTCTCTTTCTATTTGTGCACACAGTATAATAGGAGAGACCCTATATTTATAGGAAATGATATAGAGGTGGTTTTTTCTTTTAGTCAATGTGGGACAACTTTCAATACAAAGTAGTCACCCTTTATATATAACAGGTATTTGGATGAAGAACAACACATTGTGATGTGCTTCTTGTTCTTCTTTTGATTTGAGAAGTGATATGGAATATGGAGAAGGGTTGTAGAAATTATGTAAATTTTCTCCTACTCCCAAAAGTCCCCTTCATTCTCCATATTGTCTATATTTATAGACAACTTACACCAATAGAATGAGGACATTTGTCCTATGTAGATAAAATCACAATTATAATATTAAAAATATAATAATTATCTTCCAATCATTATTTGTTTAATTGGGAAAAAATAATAATTATTATTTAACCAAGTGGGCTTGGGCTTAGTTAAATAATTTAGACCAATCCAATAAAATATTGGGCTAATCAATTTGGGCCTTTGGGTTTAGACCCATAAAATTTTAGGGTCTACAATATGTAAGGTGGAAACATTTTTTTTCTCTTTTTTCTCGATTTACATTTTCCTTGTTTGAAGTCTGCTAAATTTTGTTCTATTTTGTTTTATTTTTTTTCCTGCGAAAATTCAAACAAACATACATTGATTTCTAGTATTGCTTCTAATATGCCCTCCTTGCAAAGTAGAATATGTTATTCCAAATCAACTTTAGACTCTCATTTATGATCTAAACTACATAAAAAAAAACTTAAGAGTATGTTATCATGTAAGTCTCCTAATAACGAAATATTCTTATAGAAGTACTGAATTTTACTACAATTCAATCGACTTTGAAAAAAGTGAAAAAAATAAAGAGAAGTAATATTAGTTTAATAATTAAATAAGAATAAATCACAACATTATGTAGTGTTGGCATATGTTTGGCACAGATGGCTCGTGATGGTGCATTATAACTCAGACATATGAAAGGATGATCAAGGTTAGGTGTGGCTCAGACATGCAGTTGGGTAGTTTAACGACACACAACCACCAAGGGGCATGTGGCATTGCAGGAGGATGCCACAACATGATGCAGTTGAAGAGTGCAGTTGTGTGACAAGTGTTGGCAGCCTCTGATTGGTGCCAACACAGCCTAAGTGGATGAGGTTGTCATCCACACAGATAGGCAGTTTTGTGTATTTGCCTATATAGGCACATATGTATAACATTTATATTGGCATTAAATTTCATAGAGAAATAGTGCTTGTGAGTGTTGTAGTGTGTCTGAGTGAGAGGATTCCTTTGTACTATTTGTGTTTATTGTAAGAAAACCATTATTGTGGTTTTCTGTAAATTTGTGAGTGTTGTTTATATTCTCTGTATATATACATTGTGTATGTGTGTTGAGTGTATTACTTGTTGTATTTCAAAGGCATCAAGTGTGTGTTGGCTGAAATATGTTGGAACAAAAAGTGATTGTGTCTGATTTGTTACCATCATAGGGACAAAAATTTGTGTTGAAAGTTGACCCCTGTAACACCTAGTATACATAATATGATTACAACGAAGGGTATTTTACGAAGTAATAAAAAATATTACATGCATATCTGATATATGAGGGAACAATTATGTCTTCATTTATCAAAGTAGTAGGATTGATTTGTTCATTTTTATAGTTGAAGGGGGTATTTTGTTCATTTTATAATAATTGAGAGGGGTTATTGCACATTTGGCTTATATTTGAAAAAGGTATTTATATAAATATAATTGTAATTTGATATGTGCAATGGCTTCTCGACAAAATGCTCATTTTTGGAAAATACTATAACTAATTAGCTCACTTTTATAGTCATTGGTATTTTTCTCAGGGCCTGTTTGGATATGTGGCTTTGGGCCTGATTTTGGTTTTGGTCTTTGATTTCAAGACCAAACCATGTTTGGTTGGTGGGTTTTGGACTTGGTTTTGGGCTTTTTAAAACCAACCACTAAAACCATGGTTTTGGCCTACCAATTTTTACTTTTCTCTCTCTCTCTCTCTCTCTCTATATATATATATATATATATATGGCCGAAAATATGAATTATTTTGAAAAAAAATAATATATAATATTTGGAAAAAAATAATTTTATTCCCAAAAAAAATTAATTTTCGGAAAAAAATTATTTTTTGGGAATAAAATTATTTTTCGGAAAAAAAATTATTTTTCCGGAAAAAAATTATTTTTCGGGAAAAAATTATTTTTCCCCATTTTATATCCTTTTTTTTTCTAAATTTTTAAATTTTTTCAGTATATAATAAAATTATTCAGAATTTTATATTTTTTTTGAATTATATATATTTTTTTGAATTTAAGATATATTATTTGAATTTTATATATAATTTTCACATTTTGAAATATTTTTTTCGATTATATATATATTTTTTGGAATAAAAAAAAAATAAAAATGTCAAATATTTTTGGGAATTTTAAATATTTTTTAATTATATATATATTTTCACTTTAATATTTTTTATCAATTTTATATATATATTTTTCATATTTATATATTTTTAATACATATTAGTATATATATATAATTATACCAAGACCAATACCAAGACTAACTCATTACCAAACATTATATATAGGTTTTAGATTTACCTAAAACCACCCAAGATCACCAAAACCAAAATCACAAGACCAATACCAAAACCTAAATCAAAACCAAGTTCCCAAACCGCCTCAATTTTTTTTTTCAATTTTACCCATGCTTTATGCTAAAATATAGTGGGAACAAAATTAATAATTTAGAATCTAAAAAGTTAAGGTCATAAAACTATGTTGTGATAAAAAAGTTATGGTGATAAAATTATGTGGTGACGTGGACAACTTTTACCCAGTATGAATTTATCGGTTACTGTTTAGCAATGCGGTGACCGACTGACACTGTCTGTGGTCAACAAATTGGGCTTTTATCCAAAGCTGCTTTTAGACCTTTCCCAATTGCTCTGAAATTCATCTCTATCTAACTCATCTGTATAAGAAATATATGTATACACACACATATATACCTCAACTGTGTGAGATTAAAGAAACAGCAAAAAGAAGAAGGATGTCCGATTACCTCCCACACGACGCCTTGGTCGAAATCCTCTCCAGACTCCCCGTCAAAACTCTCCTCCGATCGACCTCCGTTTGCAAACGATGGTACTCTCTTATCACAAACCCTAATTTCATTTCAGCACACCTCAATCGCGCCATTTCAAACACCAACACACACAACAATCACCTACTGTTTGTTAGGCACTACAACATGTTTCAGGAAATAAACCGATACGCTTTACACTTCGATAACGAAGCATTCGATGTGTATATGGAGCTGGAATGTCCTTTCACCGCTGTGAATGACTATTTCAGGATAGTGGGTGTGTGTAATGGTTTGATATGCTTGTCTGATGATTTTGAGACTCATACTGGTACTGTGATTATATGGAACCCATGTATTAGGAAATCGGTGAGTCTTCCCCAACCCGGGTTGAGATTTGTGTCTCAGGGCATGTGCGTTCATGGGTTTGGCTTTGATTCCTTGAATGATGACTATAAAGTGGTCAGGGTTGTGTATGAAGCTGAGAATCATATTTACCAAGTTCCCCCTAGTGTTGAGATTTATTCGGTCAATACCGGAGCTTGGAGAAGCATTTCTGCTACTGTGACGGCGACGCAGTATGTTCTCCATGCCTTTTTCACATTGCCCACTTTCTTGAATGGGGCTGTGCACTGGGTTGCGTCGAATTGGGCTAAGGGGAGTAGTTTTCGTAGTGTGATTGTGGGTTTTGATATGGGTGAGGAAGTGTTCCGGGAGATGAGGCTTCCGGTGAGTTTAGATGGTACGGAGGTATTGAAACTGAGTTTAAGTGTTCGGGGCACATCACTTGCTCTTACTCAGTATCAAAAGATTTGGCAGAGTGAGTGCTGCTGGGTGTGGGTGATGGAAGAGTATGGTGTAGTGCAGTCTTGGACTAAATTGTTTACTATTGATTTGACTGATGGGATAAGGACCTTTATGGGTTTTAGGACGAACAATGATGTTCTATTGTCGGCGAGAGTAAGAGGGCTGGTTTCATACGACCCTAAGATCAAACAGATCAAGTATCTTGGAATTCATGGTACCAATCGCTCATTTTATGCTGATTCTTATGTGGAGAGCCTGGTTTTACTGAAGGGAGAAAATAGAGTCGTGGGTTCGGCAAATGCTAACAATGTTGTTTCCAATACTGTGGCAAATCTTTCACTAAGAGAAGTGGATGGAGGTGCAGAGCAGCAATGACTAGAAATAGTGAAGAGGAGCAAAGTTCAATGGAAGTAGGGTGTTGGAACTGATGACTCGAGACAGATGTGACCTTTTTTGGTTTGTGTGTAAAGAAAGGGAAGTAGGCATAAATTTACAGTTGCATAAGCCAAAGGGGGCTCCAGCCGCTCCGCACCCACTGGCAAGGAACTCATACACACCCCTATGGATAAAGAGGTGCACCAAAACAGGTGGCGATATAGCCTATTTACGCCAGTCAGCAAGAGCAATTGCCACTTCTTACCACACACTAATAATTGATATGTTTGCAAGACTCTCCAATAGATCAGTTGCGTTTGCAAAATCACGGTACTATCTAATCAAGGGGCTAATTTAATTGCAAAATCAGTTAAGTTATTGTGATGGACAACAGTTATTTTAGGATGGGTATTCCACGACATTAGGAGCTGTGACAGTCAGACAAGTGGTCTGGATAATTTCAATTAATCATAGAGTGAAACCCAGTGATGCAAAAGCTTAAACCTTTAAGGCCAGTATATGTTTTCGGGGCATGAGGTCTTTCCCCCGGAGTAATGATTGCAAGGTGGAGAGAAATGCTTATTTTCAATAAAAGGAGATCTATTGTTAAGCAACTTACCCCAAGGTTGATTTGCCCACTTAGCATGAACTTGCGGAGGAGCCCAAGTGCAGCCATTCCATGGTGTGTGGTTGAAGGCAGTTAATGGAGGTGGTCTGCGAATATTACTTTTCTGGGTAAGGTTGCCAGTGAGTTTATGCTACACGTGTTTGTTTGGGCTAGCGGGGAATACTCCGTCTTTTCCAGGGATCATTGTGATCTTTGTGTGTTAATCACATGTCCATGGGGGATGGAGTTTTGTGGAGCAGAGGGATGTTGTAGAGAATTCACGGTTGCACCATTGAGGCAATTGCAGAAGGTTTTAGGAATGATGGTACTGCTGTGAACTATAGGTGCTTAAACTTAAGCAGAAATAGGATTTCATATGATTTTGAGGCAGACAGATTGATGATCCTGGATCCAACGCAAGGTCGCTTTGTGTGCTGACAAAGAATCATGAAGCAGGCCAAGCAAAATGGGAAGCATTTGAAGGAAACTGTTTACAGTTTAGATATTTTGCCTTTAATTTCTATCCTTTCTGTTTCTCTCATTCCCTTTTGTGTGTGTGTGTGTGAGAGAGAGAGTGTGTGTGTGTGTCCCCGGGCAATTTGTCAAAGACTCGACCCTGCTATATTCCCTTTGTGTTTTGTCTTCCCATCTTTTCCATCATTCACACCCAGACACACATTTGCACAGGCCAACTACTTAGTTAAATTGGTTCCTTGGCATTCTTGTTTCTCTCATGGGTAGTTGCCTCATAAGAAGGTTGGAAAAGATGAGGTAGAGTTAAACTCTGATCTTTGTTGTCTTTAGTTTGGGCAAAGGTATCAATTCTGTTACATTTTCAATTTGCATACTCTTTGGTCATTAGTGGCTAATGTTTTGCTTAATATGTCATCTAAACAAGTTGTTATGTACATTACTTTTGTTTTGTGGGTTCTGAGGAATATAACATTTAATCCTCTTCTGTTGTTCTTTCATGCTGTTTCCCCCCTGTTATGGATTTCAATGCTCAATTTCACGTGCTCCTCAGTTAAGATATTTGCATAGTTTCACAACACATTGTTAGCATGTATTGGAAGGGTATTCGAAACAGAATGCTTTACAAGTCCATGTTCAATTTAATTGTTTGTATAGACCTCTGGAGAATGCTTTAGCTGATTACTTCAACCCTACTCTTTTTAGTATCTTTGTGGAAACACTATATTATGAGAAGGGGATAATGCATCCACTCTTGAGAAATGTTAGGAAAGGTGATACTAGTCTTGTTCATCATGATGTGATAGAATTGGTAATTAAGGTGGAGGTTACAAGTGTTCTGTTCCCGTTGATGATAGTTTACTAATTTTGTTCCGATACTCTCATAGAAAATCTGGCTTGACCACTTATTGCTACTTTCACTTTATTATTTTTCTTGAATTTTAGCTACACTGCTGTAATGTAGGTACCTGATGTCAGTTGTGCATAGAGTTGGCTATATGTCTCCAATTTACTTTTTGTTGGACTTTCAATTAGAGTTCTATTTGCTTTTTGTTTCTTTGGAGTTTATTTTGTAGGGCAAAGTAGTAAAAGTAATTGCTGTTGGCGCTCGAAGGACTTGGATTCTCTCTTCAGGCTTCTCCAGAGTAAGTAAATTAGTAGTTGAAAGAACACCACATTTTAAGTAAGCATTTAAAGTGTTCTAGATGTTTTTGACCATCAAATCATGCTTTGGAATAGGCTGGAGAGAGATCCTGGAGAGCATTCTTGCTCCCGCTCAAAACATGAGTAAATAGCATGTTGTTGACTTTGCATCTTAAGGAGTTTGATCTTAGACATCATTGGATTTTTGTGTTCAGGAATGGATTTATCATTGGTCTGGGTGTTTGATGGAAACTCTGAATGCAAGTTCATTTTAGCAAACATGATTTTGAGTTTAAATTCCTTCGTGCGTTTTCCTCTCTCCAGCCTTGTTCAGAGTAAAATTAGTTATTGAAAAAGTGATATTTATGTGGTAAAATTAACAAAATATAATAGTAATTATAATTGGGCAAATGGCGCTAAACACCCCTATGGTTTCAAAATTGTGTGGAAAACCCCCCTCTAGTTCATTTTGTACAGATAACTCCCACTACTATTCCAAAAGTGCGCACTTTGACCCCCTTAATACTGTTTCGTTCACTTTTTTGGCCGGAATCCAATCACGTGACGAGCACAAAACACCCATATGATTTTAGAAATGTGCAGAAAACCCCCATCTCAGTCATCGGAAAAGGGCTTGGAGGGCGTTATTTGCACTCTTTGCAAAGTATAGGGGTGTTTAGAAACCATGCGGGGGGTTTTCCGCATACTTCTAAAATCATATGGGTGTTTAGCGCCATTTGCCCAATTATAATTTTATCAACAAAGATGATGTAAATACTTAATAACCAATTGATTTTGGTCTAGTCTAGAGAGGACTGGAGGGATATACTGTAGGAGGAGAAGATCATACTGTTTTTTTGGTTTTTACTTTGATAAACTGTTAATTATTATAAACTACCTTAAAAGAGAACATATTAGGTATTTGATGCCACATTTAGGTTTTTTTAGCAACAGTTTTAGAAAGTATAATAATATCACATAATAGAATAAAATTTTATATGAAGACATTATATACCTTTTATTACAAGAAAACAGAACAATAGAAATTTGGGGCTGACTTTTGTTCTTGTTTTCATCACATGCTGACATGGCTAGCTATCACTTTTGGTCTGCCTACCACACCGTATGGTGCTAGTTGGGCTGGTCAATATAAAAATTTTAATATATGAATTATTATTTATCTTATTTGGCTAGCTATCACTTTCTTTACATTATTACATAATTTCTCATAAGTAGTAAAATACAAAAGGCATTTTGTTGTGCAATGATCCATACTTTTGTTGCTTGTGTCGGAGTCTTTGATGGATCTTGACAAAGCTTTCTCAAATCTGCTTGAACCTTCCTTTCGCTCGTTTGCATCTCCAATTGTTTTTTCTTTATTTGTTTTCTTTCTCCAAAGTTTATTACATCTCTTCGGTCTTTCAACGCGAAGTTGAAGCATGATCACTTTTCTTCGGCTCCCCGTACCCTCTTCTGATACAGCTTGCAATTTTTAAGCAATGATTTTTGCATTGATGCAATAGATGCTACAATTCTTCACTTTATGTCTAGACAGGTCGGACCTGAAATAACTTCAATCTTGAGAGGCCCTAGGCGAACGGTCAAATACGAGGCCCTTTATTTATAAGATTTTACATGTTTAATATATATATGCATATATATAAGTGGATTTTTTATATTAAAAATAACATATATAATATATTAATGTTTAAAATGCATTAAATAAAATTATAAATTCAAACTATATCTGCATTTATATCCTAAGATGCCAATACAAAATTTGAAATTAAGAGTTGTGTTCACTGTATTATTGACGTGTCGAAACTCGAAATCCACTGTCCAAAATCATGATCAACAAACTTGGAGGTGGTTTAAGAATTACAGAACCCTTCAGGCTGGAGATGGTTTCAGGATTACTGAACCCTTCAAGGAGGCCTCTGGCAGTGCACACAAGCTCATGTTATTTCCAGTTCCTTCTCTCGAACACTCATCGCAGCATTGTACAAAATTTTCTGCGACACTAGTATTCTTGATGATATGAGAAGCAAGCCTTGGTTCTCTTTTTTTCCTGCTATAACCCCTCATTGTGGCATTGTTTCAGAAATCAATATTGTCACACTTGTCTTTGTTATTATTACTAACAAATGCTAGCACACACATGGTATGCATTTAAACTTAGACTATCCACTATGATATCTGTAGCATTCGATCAATTTATCTGATTGAAGATTTTTTGTTTTTGTAGATGAACATTCATTGTGGGCGAAAGAGAGTAAGAGAATTTCTCCCATATCATATAGGTCCAACTCAATGCATAAGATGCGCAAATTCATGTGAGAGTTAAAATTCTTGTCCCTCTAATGACTAAGAGAAAAAATAAAATAGAGTGATAAGTTTTTATTCTAATGAATTTATTTAATAAGAAATTGGATTACGGAGAAGAGAAAACTTAGATCAACTCAAGTGGGCAAATATAAGTTGTTTGAAACTCGAGTAAGAAAAGCATTTTTCAACTACTATTATGTGGTGTTTTCAACTACGTCCTATTTCACGGGCACACACATTGTGCGTGTTTTTAACTACTATTACTTGGGCGCATTATACGTGTTGGAAATGATCAATTAGTCCCATCTCGTTGTTGTTGTAAATTGGTTATGAGCATATATAGATGTGTTGAATGGTGGTTGAGATTGAAGGAGCAACAACAACAATGATGTCCTATTACCTCCCACATGACGTCTTGGTTGAAATCCTCTACAGACTTCCCGTCAAATCACTCCTCCGGTTCACCTCTGTTTGAGAAGAATGGTACTCTCTGATCACAAACCCTAAGTTCATTTCCGCACAATTTAATTGCGCCATTTCAATCACCAACACGCACAAAAATCACCTACTGTTTGTTAGACAGTACAATGTGTTTCAGGCTGTACCGCGATACGCTTTACACTTCAACAATGAAGCATTCGATGTGTATATGGAGCTGGAATGTCCTTTGATCACCACTGTCAGGATAGTGGGTTTGTGTAATGGTTTGATATGCTTGTGTGGTAATTTAGACTGGTACTGGAACCCATCTATTAGGAAATCACTGAATCTTCCCCAACCCGGGTTGAGATCTGTGTCTCAGGGCATGTGCTTTCACGGGTTTGGTTTTGATTCCTTGAATGATGACTATAAAGTGGTTAGTTGTTTTATGAATTTGAGGACAACTTTGATTATATAGTTCCCCCTAGTGTTAAGATTTATACGGTTAATTCCGGAGCTTGGAGAAGCATTTCCGCTACTGCGATCACGCAGTATGTTATCGATGGCTGTAAATATTTCACTTTCTTAAATGGGGTTGTCCACTGGGTTGCCACGAATTGGGCTGCGGGGAGTAGTTTTGGTAGTTTGATTGTGGGTTTTGATATGGGAGCTGAAGTGTTCCGCTAGATGATGCTGCCGCCGGGAGTCTAGCTTGGTCAACTGGGTTGCCATTGAGGTGAAGTGTTCGGGGCACATCACTTGCTCTTACTGAGTTTCAAGATATCCGGCAGAGTGAGGGGTGTGGGTGATGAAAGAGTATGATGTAGTGCAGTCTTGGATTAAATTGTTCACTCTTGATATGAAGGAGGGGATAAGGAAAATTTTGAGTTTTAGGATGAATAATGATGTTCTATTGTCGGCTAGAATGAGAGGGTTGGTTTCATACGATCCTAAGATCAAACAGGTCATGTATCTTGGAATACATGGCAACATTCCCTCATTTTATGTGGAGAGCCTGGTTTTACTGAAGGGAGAAAATAGAGTCCTCGGTCTTGCAAACCCTAATAATGTTGTTTCTAATACCGTTGCAAATCTTTCACTAAGCGAAGACGGATAGAGTTTCAGAGGAGCAATGACTGGAAATAGTGAAGTGGAGCAAAGTTCAATGAAAATAGGGGGTTGGAACGGATAACACGAGACAGATCTGAACTTTTTGGTTTGTGTATTACACAAACTTGTCATTGATATATATGTTTGCATTGCGTTTGCATAATCATGGTACTATCTAGTCAAGGGGCCTAATTTAATTGCAAAATCAATTATTTTGTTGGCTTATTGTTTAGTGGCATTATTGTTTTGAATATGATAAACTGGAAAAGACTCGGTAGAATTTAATTCTGCACTTTGTTGGCATCAATTCTGTTACATTTGCAATTTGCATACTTTGGTCATCAGTGGTTAATGCTTTGCTTAATATGTCATGTCAGTTACAAGTTAATATGGAAATTATTTCTGTTATGTGGGATTCAATTGCTAATTATTTAGCTACATTGTTGTAATGTTGGTACCTGATGTCATTTGTGTGTTAATTTTGCTATTTGTCTCCGATTTACTCCTTGTTGGACTTTAAATTACAATTCTATTTGATTTTTGTTTCTTGCATTTTATTTTGTACGACAAAGGGCTAGACCATAAATTATGTTGGCGCCCAAAACATGAGTAAGAGCATGTCGATGGCTTTAATATCTAAAGGGGTTTGATTTTAGCCATAATTTGATTTTTGTGTTCAGGAATAAATTATCATCTTGTTAAGGATTATGAAACTCTGAATATAAGTTTGGTGTCGGAAATATAATTTTGATTTTGATTCTCTTTTGCGTTTTCTTCTCTCCGGGCGAAAGTAGGGGTTAAAAATTGTGCCATTTATGTGGTTACTGTTACAAAATATAATTGTAATTAAAATTCTATTAAGAAAATGACATAAGTATTTATTAACCATTGGAGAAGACTGGAGAGATGTATTGTAGGAGACGATCCTATCATTTTATGTTTTTTTTTTTCGGTTTTTACTCTTGACATTTAGTAGTTTCTACTTTAGAAGAGAACATATTAGGTATTTGATGCTGCATTATGTAGCACACTTTTAACAATTAAATTTTACTTTTTATGTCGCTTGGTAACATTTTAAAAATGTATTATCATTTACTAGAATGTAAGTATACATGATTGAAAGAATAATATCCTACGTGGCATATTCTGATTGGAAGAATGAATGAGAAAAGGGATGGACAACCACAAAGGAGATAAGTTTCATTAGGAATTAGTTTCCTATTTTCATGGCTTGAGGAGTTGTGATGGAAAACGAAGTAGGAATGAACGTGACCTATTTTTGAGCAATGACCCTACATGCAGAGAAGTGGTATAAGGAGTCTTGAAGAACTTGGCCGTTAAGAAAAGAGTGGGACTTGGGAGTTACAACTTGAAGAGGGACACTTGACATCTTTAGAATAGAATTCACAATTATCGTATATATAATTTCTTTAGGACAAGTTTGCAAACTCTCCAGCATAATACAAATCTACTTTATTTGTATTTTCAATTCTAGTCAATTTCAATACAGTACTGCACTTTCAATTCATTACTTTTCTTGTACTTTACTTTCAATGCACTACACTTTTCATTCAATATAGTTTAGCAATTTCAACAGCAAAGTCCTTTTCATTAAGGCAAAAAGAACCTGAGAGTTTGGTGTCGCCTGATCCCAAACAAAAAAAACATTCGATTTTTCAATGAATCTGATACGCTCGTAACAAAATTACACTTTCATTCCATCTTGTTTGAATAAATTACACTTTTCCCTTCTTATTTGGATAATTGCACCTTGACCCCTCTAAGTTATTTCTGTAACCGATAATTGGAAATTACTTAATTGCCCATCATATTTTCTTGTAAATTTATTCAAAAAAATATGAAATGTTATTTTACCCATTTGTCCTTCAATAAACTTAACCCAACCAAACTTGAACTAATCTAACCTAAAGTAAACATAATCCTATATATATATACGCATATGTATACATCTATACACACACACATATATATATATATGCGCACATATGTAATATGTATACGTCTATACATATATATATATATACACACACCCATATATGCTGCATATATACACACATGGAGTATATAAAAAAAAAAAGAAGGAAAACCAACAAATAGGAGGTTGGTTGTAGAATTGGTGCAAAATCCCATTTTTCCTTCTGCTGCTGCTGCTGCCAATTAGTGCAAAATCCCATTTTCTTTTTTGGAAAATTCTATTAATTTCAACGATTTGAGGTCAAGAAAGTTGAAAGAAATCAGAGGATGTAAAGGTTGATTGTAGAATAACCATTTATTAAGAACCCTAAATCAGTCCATAGAAGAAGAAAGAAAAGCTTGGTCTGTAAAAAGAAGAACACCCACAACTCCCACATGTATTTGTATATCTCACTCAAGTCCATTTTGGTCCATAAAAAATATTTAAGTGAGGGTAAAAAGGTATTTTTACACCTTTTATGAAGGACGAAAAAATCTTTATCTGAAATGAAGGGGAATATAGTCATTTCATCTCGTTGATCGATGTTGACTGCGCTGAAAGTTTGAAGGAGGGGGTAAAGTGTAACAAAAGTATAAACTCTGAGGTTCTAAACTATAATCGTCCAAACTAGGAAAAATATAATTTGTCAAAACAAAAGGGGGTCAAAGTGTAATTTACTCTTTCTTTTATCACAAGAGAACAAAACATTAGGGCCATGTTTGGCAGGCGGTCTTTCTGGTCTGGTCCGGTCCGGTTCGGTCCAATCCGGTCTGGTCTGGTCTAATCTCAACTGGAAAAGTCTGTTTGGTAAGAAGTCTGGTCTTACTATTTATTTATCATTTATTATAATATTTATTTATGTATTATTTATTTATTTCTTTATTATTTCTTCACTTTATAATATATTTTATTATTTATATTATTAAATTATTATTTATTAATTTATATATTAATTTATAAATATATTATATTTATTTATTATTATTTAATTATTTAATTCATTTTATTTATAAATTATTTATTCATTTTTTAATTATTTAAAAATATATTTTATTAATTTAATATTAATTTATTATTATTATTATACTCATTTTTTATTATTATTATGAAGTATTTATTCATTATTATATTTACTTATTATTTATTATTATATTTATTTAATTTCTATATCTATTTATTATTATTTATTTCATTTTGTTTATTATTTATTATTTTTATTATATTTTTAAATATGTTTTATGTAATTTATGATTATTATTTATTATTTAGACATTTTTTATTATTATTATATTTATTTATTATTATTGTATTCATTTTTTATTATTATTATGTTTTATTTAATTTATTATTTATATTATTAATTATTTATAAATATATTTTATTATTTATTCATTTATTTATTATTATTATATTCATTTTTTATTATTATTAGGTATTATTTATTTCATTTATTTCATTTTGTTTATTATTTATTATTTATATTTTATTTTTAAAATATGTTTTATTTAATTTATTATTATTATTTATTCATTTTTAATTATTTATAAATATATTTTATTAATAAGACCAGACCGGACCACCAGGAACCACCTTTATTTTTGGTTTGAAATGAGGCCATTTTGGTCTGATTTGGTCTTATTTGGTCTAACAAAAAATTTGGAACCAATGCTACCAAACACGGTCTGGTCTCATAAAACGCAAGACCAGACCAGACCACCTGAGACCAAACCACCTACCAAACAGGGCCTAGAAATTAATGGGCTAACTTTTGTTCTTGTTCTCATCACAAGTTATTCTGCACTTCTGGGCTCACACTAGGCAATAAAGATTGCTAATATTCCCTTTGCTGCCAAAAAATTCGAATTGAACTTCTTTTATATATTGGACAAGTATTATGGGACAAGTAAAGTTGTCAAAAATATTTTAAGAAAAAAAATTGCCACGGTGGACAACTAATAAGGGATCGAGTGAGTAATAAATAGTGATGTTCAACACAGTATCATGACGTCTTGAACTTTCAATATTCAAAATCATGATCAACAAGCTTATGCTGGTAACAGCTCCTCTTAAACACTCATCATGGGCATTGTATCAGAATTTTCTTGAACACTATAATATTCTTGACGTTATGAGAAGCAAGCCTTGTTTCTATGTTCTTCCCGTAAAAACCCCATCGTGACATTTTAGTACACGAGATGTTAGTACTTCGATTAAAAAATTAATGCGATGTCGTTTTAGCGTATGTATACATTGAGCTTCCAAATTACACGAGTATTTTGAAATTAGCTTATGGTCTGCTTACCAACTGTTTTTGTTTCATATTTCTTACTTTTAATTTATAAAATGTGAAAATAAAAACTAAAAATATATTCCTTAATTTACTTCTACTTTTCACTTAAAGGAAATGTTTTATCCACTAACAAAGAAAAGAGAAAGCTGCGGAAATATGCTTTCTCTAATTGTTTCCTCTCACTAACTCTAATTATTAGTAATAAATAAAATAAATAAAAATAAAGTATAATAGATAAATAATAATGATATAAATTTAAAATAATAAATAGATAATGTAAAATGAATAAATAACAAATAAAAAAGAATAAATATATAAAATATTAAATAGATAAATAAATAATAAATAAAATAACAAAAAATAATATATAAATAAATATGAATAAATGATAAATAAAACATAATAAATATATAAAACAAAATGAAGAAAATAACAAATAAATAAAATATGATAAGTTAAATTATAAATTAAATGAATATATGAATAAATAAATATAATAAATAAATAAATTTGAAAAAATTGACATAATTTTTTCAAAGTATTTTTAATTTTTTTTCAAAAACATTTAATTTTTTTATAATGTTTTCTGAAACCTATTTTTACTAAACATACTTTCTATTTTTTCTTTTTGTTTTTAAAAATAATTAATAATTAGTAAACATGATTTTACTTATTATTTCTCTAACAAGAATCAAAATTATAATTTTATTTTTCAAGCAAACAAAAACAGGAAACAGAAGCAACAGTTTGTTGTTAATAGGTGGTTAATAGACAATCATTTTATTATAGGTATTAAAGGAATTTTGCTTTCCGATACCTGAAAAATTAGCCAAAGGTATTTTGATGATTTTTGAAAACGCTTTTCCAAATTTTAAAACATGAAATTCAAAACGTAATTCGAATTCGTTCTCAAATTATAGGTTTCATTGCTTCTCAATTTCTACGGATTAATTCGTTGAATGACGGATAAGAGTTCCAATTATCCAAGAAAACTTACCAATATTCACATGTATTATATTTTGTATATTGTATATTTATTAATTATATATTAATACAGGTTAACGTTTCAACCCATCGATATATAGATAACTCTACAACAACGTTGGAACTCTATATATATAGAGGTATGGTGTGAGATAGTTTAATCCATTTTTGTTAAAAGCTTCCAAAAGAAAAACCCATCTTGTACAGTTATATTCTCAATAGAATATTTTTATTTATTTCTACAACATTTCTTGTCCTCGTGTAATTTGTTCTTGATTTTTCCCCCCCAACAATCTAAGCTTTACTTGAATACTTTTAGAGAGTATATACTTCTAGAGAATACTCAAGCTAATTAGTCAAACCATTTTTCTGTTAAAATACTCTCTGATGTTAGAAGTCCAGTTTAACAGTTGTTGAACAGGATGAAATACCATGTGTGAGGTGGATGCTGTTGTAATACTCAAGCTAATGAGTCAAACCATTTTTCTGTTAAAATACTCTCTGATGTTAGAAGTCCAGTTTTACAGTTGTTGAACAGGATGAACCACAATACCATGTGTGAGGTGGATGCTGTTGTAATTATTTTTATGTAAGTGTTTTGTATTTGTATTTTATTCAACAAACTCATCGGATATTTGATTATACAACTTATTGCTTCTCTCACTATATTAAATTTTTATATTTTAGTTATCATTGCTGTTGTGTTATAAATGATGTCATTTCTTGAAGAATAAAGTGGGAGAAACCGTTATAAATCGTTATATTTAACTCTATGGCCTAATCATTTTCCAAATTTACATATCAATTATGCCATTAATCCTAGGTACTTTGCCACCACAAACTAACGGAGCACTCTTGAATTGGATAGAAAGGATATGATATGATTATTTGTAATATGTATCTCCCTCGACCACCTAAATAAGACTTGGATGGGACTGAGAGACTGAGATGAGGAAATTACTCAAGAATAAAAGGTCTGCATAAAAAGTTGAAAGAAGTGTTGAAAATGAAAATGCAGTTAAGGTATAATGTATTATGTAAGAATAGATGCGTGGATAACAATGATGAGGACCAAACCACTAACCTTTGATGCACTGCCTAATTAATAATGCAAATTGAAGCTTTCATTGTTCCTTTGAGTTTGAGAGGGATGAATTTGTTTGTTGTATATTTTCTTATGGATTTGAGAGGTTAGGTTTTCCATGGTTTACGAATTGATCGAGATTGAGGTTGTTGCCGGAAGGAAGCCTTTGGATGATCGGTCGAGCCAATTGAACAAGATCAAGATTTAGCAATAGAGATTGATGCAGGAGGATCAGCACAAGGATGACAGGAAACCATGATCTGCTGTTTTCCTTTTCAAATCTCTATTTTTAGTTAATTTTTACTACTTATGGTAATTTTCTATTTGTCAATTAGGAATTGATTCTGAACCCGATTTGGGACAGATTTTTGGCAATCTTTTGATTTCTTTCCGTATTTCGTTTTGGTAAGACTTTTAGGGTTTTGCTATTTTTGGTAAAATTCTTGATTTTCAGCTATTTAAACCCGGCTTGTGAGTTGTTTTTATTATTTTATTCTTGATTATAAACAATTTTTATTAAATTCCAGAGTATTCTCTGAATTTTGGGTCGAAATTCTCCTATTTTTCCTTGCAAGTACCTATTGCACTAGCCTGCAGAATAATCTCTATTCTGTTCGGCGTCAATTGGTATCAGAGCTCAGCATCTTCCTGGCGGTATTTTCATCAGCTTTCAATGGTTGGTGGTCGTGGTCGTGGTGGTCGTGGTGGGCAGGTTCCGATTGAGGAAGTCCCGCACCGTGATCGTAACGTTCAAGATGTTATGATTGAGGATTTGCAGAGGCAAGTGGTAGAGTTAACCCAGCGCCTGGCGGCGCATGAAATCGGTAATCATGATGTGGAAGATTCTGATACCGACAATTCCACCTTCGAAAATCCGTATCCACAGTTAGGGCCAATATTTTCGGAAGATTCTGATTCCGAAGATGATTGGTTGAAAACCAATATTTTCATTGGAGAGCCAGTGTATGACGAAGAAGGAGATGAGGATGTGTTCAATGCAAGCACGGCTACTAAAGTTCAGTGGACGCTTCCATACCAGTGGCCGGATTATGAAGTCAATAACCTCGTTGAAGTTGATTAGATGGAAGACATTTTCTTGAACTCTTTACTGGAGGACGATATAACTGGCATGGAAAATCTTGAGATCCCATTTAGCAATCCTCCTGAATCTCAGCAGAATGTGATCCCAACAGCAGGTCCAAAGAAGGAAGCTATTTTTATGCCTTGTGGAAATAGTGCAGCAGGTGAGGTTTCAGAATTACCCATGGAGGTCCAGCAACTGTTTTCAGAATTCTCTGTTTTGATGCCAGAAGACCTTCCTCCTGGACTGCCGTCAGAATTACCCACGGGCCGTTTACATCCTAGGGCAGGTGAGTTGGCCCAACATCTTCGAGGCATCCATGAGCAGGTGAAACTGGCCAGTCAAGAGAGCAATGCCAAGTACAAAACTCGAGCGGACAGTCATCATCGTCAGGTACTTTTTGATGTTGGTGATTTTGTTTGGATTGTATTAACTCGTGATCGTTTCCCTGTTGGCGAGTATAATAAGCTTAAGGAGCGGAAGATTGGACCCTGTGAGATATTGCAGAAGATTAATGACAACGCATACAAGTTGTGTCTCCCTAGTCACTTGAAAACATCTGATGTATTTAATGTGAAACACCCGAGTCCTTGTTTTGCGGATTCTGCTGATGCTGCTGTGAACTCGAGGACGAGTTCTTTCCAACCCGGGGTGACTGATGCAGGAGGATCAGCGCAAGGATGGCAGAAAATCATGATCTGCTGTTTTCCTTTTCAAATATCTATTTTTAGTTAATTTTTACTACTTATGGTAATTTTCTATTTGTCAATTAGGAATTGATTCTAAACCCGATTTGGGAGATATTTTTGGCAATCTTTTGATTTTTTTCCGTATTTCGTTTTGGTAAGACTTTTAGGGTTTTGCTATTTTTGGTAAAATCCTTGATTTTCAGCTATTTAAACCCGGCTTGTGGGTTGTTTTTATTATTTTATTCTTGATTATAAACAATTTTTATTAAATTCCAGAGTATTCTCTGAATTTTGGGTCGAAATTCTCCTGTTTTTCCTTACAAAGTACCTATTGCACTAGCCTGCAGAATAATCTCTATTCTGTTCGGCGTCAGAGATTGAACAAAATCATTGCTAAAGCAGAGAGATTGACGGCCGAACAAGGATTATCAAAAGTAGGGTTATAAATGAACAGAACACTCGATGAGCTACTCGAGGCTCGGCTCGCTGAGAACTCGGTAGATAACTAATTAAGTAATGTTTTGTGCACTGAGGTACAACATTTTATATATTTGGTGATATTTAAGAAGGTTAATAGTAAGGGAATTCATAAAAAATTAACATTATTTTTCATGCCCACATTAGCATTTCGGCCGTCTACTACATTTTTGTGAAGGAAAATTACTTATTTTCTTTAAAATAGTGTTTACCATTTTTGGAGTCACATACATGAAAATCAAAGAATAAATAATAGAATGACCTATTTTTTATATATTAAAGTGTTCAAAGTATTCTTACTATTTCCACGATTTAAAATAACAAAAAAAAAAGAACTAAATATTGATTAATTACTAGTTTTCAAAATTCATGGTTTATAGTAAGGGATAATTTGGTTATTGAATGAAGTGAAGAGTATTTATTTTCATCTTTATGTTAACCTTTTATCCAAATTCATTTTCAAGCTTCATAACCTCTTTGCCTCAACAAAGTAGTAAATTGCCAACAAATAAATCTATACATCTGTAAAATACCCTTTTTCGAATGGAAATAGAGCCCAAATTAAGAAACAACTCATGAATGTATGTCATTACAAGAACCACCATTAAAAGGGGGTAAAAACCGCCGCTATAACTTTTAATGACAAACGGTGGGTTGCTATTTACACCCAAAAATGTGGACCACAGGCACCCTACCTTTAAAAGGGATAAAAACCGCCGCTATAACTTTTAATGACAAACGGTGGGTTGCTATTTACACCCAAAAATGTGGACCACAGGCACCCTACCTTTAAAAGGGATAAAAACCGCCGCTATTTATTTTTCCGGACAAAGAATTTTCTTTGTCCGGAAAACCCAAGAAAAAAATATATTTATATGTTATAAGAATTGCTAAATTAGGAGTCATTAATCGGGTTTTTTTTTCTTAATTGAATTCACACAAAAAATAAATGAATTCTTATTTATTTTTTTCAGAAAAACATAAGCCCTTAATTTTTAGTTATATGTTTGTATAGATTTGTCCAAAAAATTAATGATGAGTTATTTGTTATATATATATATTTGTAGAGAGGGAAAGTGGTAGAGAGATAGAGAAAGTAGTTTTGTAATATATATATTTGTAGAGATCGAGGGAAAGTGATAGAGAGAGAAAACAACTTTTGTATTAAAAAATGAGGGTAAAAGTGTCATTTTGGATTGATTTTCAAATATGGGGTGTAAGTAAAAGTTATAATCAAAACTTATCTTTGCTAAAATAGTGTCAAACCTGAGGGGGTGTCACTGAAATTTTCCCTTTGTACCTGATGTCATTTGTGCATAAAGTTTGCTATTTGTCTCCAATTTATTTTTTGTTGGAGTTTCAATTACAGTTCTATTTGATTTTTGTTTATAGACATAAATTGATGGTGGCGCCCAAAACATTAGTAAGAGCATGTCATTGGCTTTAATATCTAAAGGGTTCGATTTTATATATCATTTGACTTTTCCGCTCAGGGTTGGATTGTCAATCTTGTTAGGTGTTGGATGGAAACTCTAAATATAAGTTTGATTTAGCCTTGTTGGTTAAAATTGTGCCATTTGTCTTGTCATGGGCATGAAAGAAACAAGACACAGTTGCAGAATCATCAACTGAAGCCTTGTATTTAGCAGCAGCTGGTTCAACTTGTCAAGTAATATGGCTTCGGAGGACACTTAAAGATATGGAGGAGCAACAAGATCAACCTACATAGATATAGTGTGACAACAAGTCCACGACAGCAATGACAAAGAATCCAGTATATCACAGGAGAACAAAATACATAGAAAGCAAGTATCATTTCTTAAGAGAAGCTGAAGTTAATGGAGAGATCACACTCAAGTACTGCAACACAAATGACCAAGTGACGAATATCTTCATAAAAACACTACCACATGATAAGTTCCAAGTACTACGCAGGATGCTGGGTGTTTTAGAACAGTGCATCAAGGACGAGTATTGAAAATTGATGCACTATTCTAGAAACTTCTATGCTAAACTTGAAACATCACTAAACTTGTATACAAAAATATTTCTAGATTATACTTGTAAATATCTAGAAAAAAGATCTAGAATAATCTAATCTAGAAAGAACATGTATGTTTCTAAAGAAAATATCTAATAATATTCTAGAGACAAAAGAGTGGGATTTCATTTACAAACAGTAGAGAATGAAAATTTTAGAGAACTGTTATTAGACATATTATTCTATAGAGGGACCATCCCACCTAAATCCCAACAAATTGGAGCATGATACAAAATATGGAGACAAACGAGTGGGATTTCATGCGAGTAAAGAATTACAAACAGTAGAAAATGAAAATTTTAGAGAACTGTTATTAGACATTATTCTATAGGGGGCAGATTTTTGTCTCGAAGGAGGAAAAAAAGGTGTTAATTTCATTTATACCCCTGAACTTTATTTATACATCATTTTGACCCCTCAGGTTTGCATAATTGCAGTCAGATCGCTTACTTAAGGAAAAACAACTCATTTACACCCCCTTATGTACTTTTGGTACATTTTCAGACTCGACACAGTGTTGAATACCTAAACTACCCTTGGCCCTATCCCTACTTTAATATATCAATTTGACCCCCTCAATTTAAAAAACAACTATATTAGTATTACTCAAAATTCAGGGGGTGTAAATGTAATTAACCAAAAAAATTATTTACATATTTGACTGATACAATTATTTACATTTTAAAATATTTATATTTACATTTATCAAATTTGTAAACTAATACAAGTTTTATTATTTAAACTTATATTTATTTTTTTCTTTAAAATATTTATATTTACATTTATGCAGCACAAATTAGAAGGCCTAAGGTGGATGATTGGGGTGACTAGAAGATTGAGGGCTAATAATAAAGGTGGAGAAAGATCAGGAGTGGTTAACATTATTACGAAAATAAGTGAGACTGGCCTTAGACGGGATGGACATATAAACAAAGGATAACTGGAGTTCTCGTGGGATGAGACTATTACAATTTATTTTAAAAAGGTAAATATAATAGGTGAGATGGCATGTGGTAGAAAAAATGGCAAAAGATAATTTATGTGGCCGATTTATATAAGTTGAAGGCAAGAATGGCATGTTTGCATTCTAAGATGACTACTATTTGAAAACTAGAGGTGGCACCAATAAAGGCCAAGATTTGGGGAAATGCCCAAGATGGTTCAATCATTTACATATAACAATTACCAATTCAAATGCATAAAGACTGATCTGTCATGGTTACTTATTTATTCCTGTTTTACTGTGACAATGGTTCAGTATGCAACATTTTGTAGGTTAGTATCATGGCTCATGAGCACTTTTTTTTTTTCCTTTCTATTTCTATTTCAGCCATTTCTCTGTTATATTTAGTTTCAAAATCAAAATTTTCCTCACTTTTGTGCAATCAGATCTTCCTTTTCTTACTAGAGAGCATCTACGGATTTAGGTTGTATTTGACCATACTACTGCTTACGTAGTCACTCCTATAGGGTATATTTTTATTTTATTTTTTTATATAGTTTTTTGGTTCTCAACAACATATGTTTCAGGTAATCAGGTTCAGTCCTTCTATGACTAAACCTTCTTCTATTAAATTGTGATTGGCTGAGAAGGTTTTGACTCTCCACTTCAGCAATTGACTCTCCACCTCAGCATATATCATTATATATATATTTCACTATGTATATCACATACTTTATACGGAACTGTTTATATATACGCCACTGTACAAGCTTTGACTCCTACATATTTTGGCTCCAACACGTGGTGAATTTCAAACTACTCTAAAATTTTTGTTTGAAATTGAAACAAAACACTGTATCAATCAGTTGTACTCTAATATTTTGGTCTCAAAGTGAAACAAAACACTGTAGCAATCACTTGCCTTCTCCTTGAGAACTCCGTCTTGCTTCTTCCCCCTTGAGATCTCCAACAAACTTATTAATCCACCATCAAAACCTAACCCTAAAAAGCACGGGAGCCAAACCCACTAAAAATCCCCAATTTATCACTTGAAATGGTCAATAAGGGTAAAGGCAAGGATGTTGGCGTATGGGAATGACAAGTTTTGTCTAAGACGAAGCGGAAGAGAGCCGTGAAAAAAGGAGTAAAACTGGCGAAAGAAATAGCATCATCTTCTTCTGGACGGACCGTCCTTCCTCCTCCATCGTCCATTAGCATTCCGGTGGAAAATCTCCATAAACTTAGGTATGTGATTTTTTACTCCGAATTTTTGTCAGATGAAATGTAATTCAAAGTCTCTATTTAGAGTTTAGAGGTGTCAATTTAGGGTTTAGTTTAGAGTTTTCAATTTAGGGTTGCATTTTACAGGGGTTTAATTTAAGGTTCAATTTAGCTTTGCAATTTAAAAAGGATTTTCAATTTTGGGTTTCAGTTTAGAGGGGTTTTAAGGGATTTAGGGTGATTTTAGGGTTTATATTTGCAATTATATGTGCTATTGTAGGTGTTTTTTTCCATGATTGATATGAATGTTACTATGCTCCTCTAGTTGAAATCCTCAGTAGTTAATATGTTTAAAGTTTTCAATTTGGGGTTGCATTTTAGAGGAGTATAATTTAGGGTTGATTTTAGCTTTTCAATTGAAATGATTTTTAGTTTGGGTTTTCAGTATAGAAGGCTTTGATTTAGGGATTTATGTCAATTTAGAGTCTATATTTGCAATTATAGGTTCTTTATTCCTTGTTTGGCCAACATGATTCACTTATGAAACTTCACTTAAAATTGTACATGATTGAATTGAATTAAAATTGTACAGATTCAATTATGAAACTTCCATAACAACTTCACTTATGAAACTTCACTAAATATTGTACATGATTCAATTGAATTAAATGTACATATTCAATTATGAAACTTCACTTATGAAACTATGCTCCTCTAATGTGTATCAAGTCTCTATATTTGTTGATATTGAAAATGATAATGTCATCAAAATTTTCCAAATTTCCAATTAAAATAGAGAACTTCATTTTTAATGAATCTGAAGCATTTCTATAATCATACATATCTAGTTTTGAAATTTTCAAGAAATTAATTATATTTTTTGAATGAGAACATTTATTCATAGAGCGGCACTACACATCATGAATTTATTTTAAAGTTAATAACTTGAATTGACGTGGCATCTGCATGTCATCCTACATGTATTTTAGTAAATTGAAAAATGCAAATAAAACTTCCATCAAAATCTAAAACCCTCAAGGATGTCCCTGCCAAACCCATCTCCCCTACTAAACCTATCTTTATGTGAAACCCTGGCAGAGTCCATTAGCCTATAACCAAATCATAATCTAAAAAGCACAACAAAAATTCATCGTCCCTTGTTAATCAATTATTCTTACTATTACAAGTTTCCAGAATTTTTTTTCCCTCCTTTTTCTTCTAATCCCAAATGGCCTTGCATCTACCTTCCACATAAGAGGAAAACAATCTTTGGTGAAAATATATAATCTTTGGTAATGAATGAATGCATACTAAGAGTATCATGAGGTCCAATAATGGTGACACTCCATTCAAACACGTTGGTCTCATCAACCAAGCCAACAGAAAACCCATTAACAGGGTGCTTTGCAAAGCTCTGCAGAACAAATAATTGATAAACATTGATCAAGAAAAGATTCGATTACACAAGAATGAGGGGGAAAAAGAATTGTGTGTTTGGGTCTTGAATTGAAATTCTTGATGTCTAGCATTTTCCTTATTCATATCATTGTGAGTCGTACAATAATATGTCATTCCTTTTGCTTGTATTAGTCATATTCTCTTTGTTTGTTGGATCCGTAGGAATTATGTTCAATCAAGAAGGAATTAATTTGGATATATTCTCGAAATTGTTAAATCCGGCTATAAACCTTTTTATAGCCGAAGTTGGAATGATTTGGTTGATTGGTATGAATTTGTGAAAGATGCAAAATTTTCAGTCATTAAGGTTTGTTTAATTCATCCTTCATGTACTTGAGGTGGTTAGTATTTGTGAAAGATGCAAAATTTTAGTCATTAAGGTTTGTTTAATCCATCCTTCATGTACTTGAGGTGGTTAGTATTTGTGAAAGATGCAAAATTTTCAGTCATTAAGGTTTGTTTAATTCATCCTTCATGTAGTTGAGGTGGTTAGTATATGAATGAACATCAATCCCTTCGTACTTATGTAAAGTAACTAATTATTTGCTATAAAGTATGAGGTGAGAGCACCCTTGCTTGAAACTGTTCATGTCCTCTAGGTCCGGCCTCGTATCTTGGGTCAAGGATGCCCTTGATTCTATTTTATCTCGTCTATTAACCTTTTATATAGCCGGAGTTGGAATGATTTGGTTGATTGGTTTGAAAATTTGAAAATATACAGTTCATTGCGAAAGAGGGATGAAGCTGAAGAGGAGAAGAAAAATGGCTTTCAAAGGTCACGCTTGAAAGACTTTATCAATAACGTGTCCCAGCAATCCATTGAGCAGTCGAGAAAATTGGGTTCGGGAAGCTGTTGGACCTCAAGTGTAATGTCATAGGCAAAGATTTAACAATGTACCTGATTTCTATCTTTGATTGTAGAACCAACCGAGTTCTAGTTCCTCATGTCAGAGAGCTTCATGTGAATGGCTGTGAAGTGGGCAATGTATTCGGAAAACCCACTGGTTTATACAAAGTTCCTACCAAACAACATTTTGAAAGGGAAAAGTGGATGGTGGCAGCCGGTCTTTACGAGCGTGATGGTTTGAAGATATCCAAGGTTCCTATTAAAAAATGAAGAACAATTCAAACGATTGTTTGTTATATTGGCTTGTACTGCTATGTCACGCCCCTAAAATTTCCGAAACTCTAATTTAAAGAATCAGCAAATTTTCAAGGGATGACGTCAGTCAAACGACCACAAGAGTCAACAATAACAAGAAAATATATGGAATAACAATGAAAAATATACTCCATGCCTAAACGAATACTGGAAACTCAATAGTATCCTCTGATACCAAACTGACACGCCCCTAAATTCCTAAGACTCCCGAATCCGGACATCCAAGTAATCCAGGATGTGATCCTTAATACAAATGACCAACTAAGATATCATTAACCATGAAGACGTATGGAATAATAATAAAAATGGTATATTTCATACCCAAATGAATGATTGAACAAAACAGCGGAATCTAACGAAAAACCGACAGAGTTCCATTTGTAAATGGAACATCCGGACATATAACCACAACAGAATAACCTACCAATAACAGTTCGATAATAACAATGGCTCACAAGCCCAACATTCATCAATCCTACTAGGGCTGAGGTAGTGGAAAGAAACTAAAACCCCTACACAACCCTTTATAATCAATAAAGCCACAAATGCTCGAATATGAATACAGAAAAACACATGGCAGTGCAAAATAGATACAATAACATCCTGAGATAATAAATACATGAAATAAAGATACATCAATAGGGATATGCCAACAGACTGGCTCCCACGAGAAATATATGACAATCCCATACAAAATGGGTAAAGAAACTGATAACAGATAACTATTGTCCCCAAACTAGCCGTGCTGCAACCGTAACCACATCACCCAACTCGAAACCTGTAACAAGGAAAACAAAAGAAACCTGCCGTTGCGCTGCATCCTGCCCATAGCCATAACATTTCCTGCAACCTGGCATGGGAATACCAAGGGGCAAATGAAATAACCCTATGAGCAAATAAGCTCAGTGGGAAAAGATATCCTAACTACCACATCCTCTGACTGCTTATGAAATGCTAAACTATCCAGTAAGATATAAAGCCCACAACATAACCCAACCACAAAAACCCAAGGCACCCGCTCATATACTACTGTACATAAGTATATAGGGGATATATATATATATATATAAATACGCAACATGAGCCTATAAGGTACGACTAAGACTCGTACTCCAAGTACCAACACCGGTAGTCTACACTACTCTCACCAACGTACACTAGGTACACGACACCCATGTCCAATTTAATAAATCATCAAGCGTTCACGATGCTAACCAGAAAATCCAACAGAGGGAAAATACACTCACCTCTAATATACACGGGGATCAAAATCCACCATTAGTACCAAGGAATACTCATAACTCACTCCCCGATAACACATGAGGAAAAACACTCACGTATTTCCGTACTAACACAACCACTATCAATATATATATATATATATACCATATATATATATAACAAACCTCATCCCATATATATATAACAAACCTCATCCCATTCCTAGAGAAAATCTATCTCTCAAGTACTGGATCACCTCAATCATATCTCTATATCAGTACCATAAATCACATCATCACATCGACCTCATAATACTATCATCAATAGGTCAATCGAAACACTGAAGCTCTCACTATGGATAAGGAATGCTAAACGGTCACACCTAGAAGAGTACCTGAACACTACTCTTCTAACAACCACAAAAGAGTCAAGAAACCAAAGCAAGGGAAAAGAAGTCCCAATGCTAAACCCACGGATAACCGAGAGAACAATGTCAAGGTTAAAAATACCATAAGTGTGTAGCAAAAACACCCGAACAAGGAAACCAAAAGCGAATGGAAAAGAAGTCCCAATACTAAACCAACAGATAACCGAGACAACAACGTCATGGTTAAGAACACCCTAAGTGTTTAGGAAAAACACCGAACAAGGAAACCAAAAGCGAATGACCGAGTGTGAAAGTTATAAAAACATGAATCCCAGGGATTCAATAGTTTTTAAGAAAATGTTTTTAAAAATCGAACCAATCCATTCGACATCCATGCCCCTAACGTATGAAAAACTCCAATCACCTAGGTGGTGACATCAACTAACCAAGAAGAAGGGAAAAACAACACTATATGTGTGCACTGAACAACTCAAGCCTCATCCCCAAAACTTAGAAATGATCCGAAGCAAAGGTGAAACAAGAAACCACCTTTCAAAACTCTACATGGCGAGATCTTGAGAAAGAGGTCTCAAAATCTCAGAATCTCGAGAAAAGTAAAAAAATAGTTTTCCTTTAAGAATCCACACAGTAAAAATGACCGTCTTGCTCCCGGTCTCTGTCAGTCGCCATCACCGGGTTTTAGAAGTTAAAAATATTTTTAAAGAAGATCCTAAGATCATTTTATAAAGTACTAAAACTTTTAGTTGCTACGGGGGTAGGCGAAAATGGGTTTTTCCTTTTAAATATAAAGAGTTTATTTCAAGACTTAGAAAATACCGTTTCCGAAAGACAACCAAATAAGAGTGAACACAACCCTACGGATTCCTATAATGTCCAAGAGGACAATGAAGGGAAAACAATACGTTGGACTCACAGAACACAACCATCTATTTCGAACTCCACAAAATAAATGACAACACAAGGAAGAGGTTCGGCACCACGCCGTAACTGACAACTCAAAGAGTGATGTATAAGTCAACAATCACATACTAGTGTACAAAACACAGCATAAGGAATGCTTAGGGGAATGGACTAAGCATGAGAAACAACATTACAGTACCCCAAATACTTAATAAAATCACCTCAACCATAACCTCTTCTAGCCCAATCAAAATCACAACTACAGTTGATAACCCATTCCTCAAAAGGTGAAAGGCACCTAAAGGCCCATATAACAACATCCACTAAGTTCACAATCTCTTCACCTGCCTTTTCTAAGGCCTCAAATGTCAATTGATACTAGAATCAATCCCTTACATCAAATCTCCAAAAAGGTTACACAACTAACCACAATCACAAAACTATTTACCCGCCTTCTCTAAGGCATCAACTCAAAATCAACTCTACAGTCCATCACTAACCTCAACCAACTACAGAAGTCACTATGCCAATATATTTAACCTCCCCCAAGGGCACAAAGTATATAACCACAAGTATAAAGATATACGTTTCATTTATACTTTAATAATTACCGCATTTAATTCATGTTTTCACATTATTCATTTTTAGTTGAGCATTTTATAAAATATGACTTTAATTCGCAATATTCATAATTAACATGTTCCAATATCCACAGCTAAAAATATCATATAATAAACCTGCTCCAACATCACATGTAATAATATCACATATACATGTCAATGAAATCACATAAATACTGTGCAATGCAATGTGACTCACATACCACCTGTGATACGCACACAAAAAACACACCCTTCCTAAGGGTGACTGGATCATTCTCCACAATTCCCCAGAGGATACCAGCTCACTAGGGAATGTAGACTCATCAAACCGTCCTTCCTAAGTGCTTTTGATACTTACACTTTTAATAGGAAGACGTTTTCCACGACCCAGTCGCACACATAGGCTTTGGACGATGAGTCCTCCCCCTATCATCTGCATTTCTTGGAAGATTAGTTCCGCGGGAGCAAGAAACACCCCCTGGCCAGTTGTTTTGACGATCCAAACACAAATGTATACTCATGCACCACACGTAAAGGAAATAGACCACACCAATTGAATTTTCTCTGCAAAAGGTGAACCCGTGCACTACATGCACCAACACCCATGTACTCACACTACATAGTGTGTCCAATAAAAATCATGCCTCAACATAAATATGTAATGCATCATATTTATGAAAATATCCACATGAAAATACTAACATGAATCTCATAATCTCTTTAACATGTTTTTAAAATATAATAAAGGCATTTAAATCACATGGAAATAAGTTCATGTTTTAAACAATATATTTTCTTTTATTCTCTAGGAAAATAATTCAATTTCTCTTAACATGCCTATAAAACAATTAAAGCAAATAATCCACGTATCGTAAGGGGAACCTAGCATAACGTTTAATTTTTCACGTGAGGGACAGTCAAAAGGGAACTAATATAGCGTTCTAAGTTCACATCTAACTTTCATAAAATTCTACTAACCCATTTAATTCTCAAGGGGTTACTAAGCCACCTATTATATTTCAATTCAAATAGGAATTAATCTAAATTCGTATGAAAACAATTTAATTAATTTCGCAAATTAATTTATAAGTCCTGCCCCGATTCTAACTGAATTATAGATACTTAAATTCATAATTCAATATATCTATATTGAAATAAATACGGGTTTGCACACCCAAACCACGATAATGATATGGAAGTGAGAATAAAATTTCCCACCTAAATTTACGCTTACAAAACCGCCCGAAACCGCCCACTGTGAACAGTACCGACGCCCGTATATGGAGCCCGCCGACCAAAGTCACCCGAATAATATTTCGAATATATCGAAATGTCCGCCTCCACAACCTATACGATTTATATGAAGCCCATTAGCAATAGGTTAACCAATTTGGGTAAATCTAAAATAACCCGAACGAAAATCATAACCTATAAACGCAATTTACGGACAAACCGCTCAACGGAAAAATACTAAATTTTAGTATGACGTACCTAGCACCAATACGAAGCTACCCTTTGAAAATCAGGCCAAAACGAGGTCGGGAAGTCAACAAAAAAAATAGCCAAAATTCCGGCCGAACACGCCCCTGTCGCGAGTGCCCTGCGACTGCTGCACCAGCCGCGACACCACTAGACCGCCACTGTGTCGCCGCCGCTGACCACCTGGTTCACCCGCGCCGCCGTGCCCTTCTACCGTTGTCGCTGCTCCTGCTGACAACTCCTCCAGGTCGTGCTTCCAGCCGCGACCCCTGCACTCTCTCAGCTCGACTCTCTCTCTCTCTCTCGCCGACGACATATGATGGTTAGGATGGAAGTGGTCGCCACTCATGGGGAAGAATAAGGAGAAGTAATATCGTGTGAAGAGGAGAGGAGAAGGAGCTAGGTCGTCTGCAAATGCGTACACACATATACATATATATGCTATATTGCACAAGTGACCCTCCAATTATCTGAAATTATAAACTAACCCCAAAACAACATATATATAATTACAATTATATATATATATACTTATACAATAAATCCCAATAAATACCGGAACACCCAAACGTAATCTCGCGAACCCGAAATAATAACGGGACGCCCAATAAACAATCCCAATTAAATATACTGGGTTAGGAACCCAAACGTCAAAACAAATAACAAGCCTGATCAAATAAAACGTGTCGCCAACCAATCGAAGCACTAAACGCAATCGTTAAAACAAACCCGCGTAGTCGATAGTAAGAATTCCATGAAGTCGTCAAAGAGAAACCGTAAAGTCATCCAGTCAACTTTAAACGTAAACGTGAAAAATTTACACGCGAAATACCAAGGATAAACAATGCGTCAAGAACAAGTGACGTCATTACTGAAATTAAATTAGAAATAATTTCAGGAAAAAGGAAAATAACGCGGGGTGTTATATGTTATGCTAACACCAACATGTCGTGATGATTGTCACTTGTTCGTGTTGCCTGCTCTTACCGAAGTCAATGCCATTGACACGTATAACTTGGCCAAATTTATTGCATATGCACTTGTGAAAGCCATAAGGCCCAGATCAGGGGTGGCGTTAAAGAATTCCTATCGTGGATGCTTGGTGTTCTTGCAGGTATTGTGCGGCATGTTTGAGAATGTTTGACATTTACTGATTGTAACAATTATAATTGATTATTTTTACCTTTGCAACAACTTCTATACTTTATGTATTTTGAGTCTGTCCAATTTCATTACCTGCAAGGTAACATTCAAACCCTTGCTTATTGGATGGAGGACCTCGTATGCCGCAGAATTAAATGGGACGAGGGTATGGGCGCATATGGCACACACAAGGTAAGAGATGACCTTTATATTTATGTTTTATTTCTTAAAGTGTCTTTATAAATTTAAGGTGTTAAATATATCCACAGTTGATCCCGTTTGGTCCCGCTACTATAAGCACGAATATCAGTCTATCAACCATTGGTTCCATTGGTTGTACGTCGGCAATGAGCAAGAGAGCACGCAATGTAGACATCGATGACTCACTGGACGTCGAAGTTGATATAAGTAAATGCCTACGTATTTATGTTGCATTTTCTTTACTATTAATGTTTCCAAAGTTATTGCCTAATTTTTTTACGATTGCGTGAATATTTGCAGGAAGTTATTCATCGCATGAGGTATGTAGCCTCACAGATTCTAGCTACTGCTGATGAGTGCGCTAAAAAGCTAAGAAATAAAGCTTCAAAACTTAAGAATCTCAAAAGCAAGAAGAAGGCTGATTGAAGATGTGAGGTTAAGGTTGTTGAGCGACCGAATTAGAGGAAGGCAAGCATGAAGAATAGCAATGTTAGAGATAGGTGCAAGGGCAAGGCTGTTGTTAAAGAAGTAATGGAAGAACCCAAAATAAAGTCGGACGATTCAGAAATAGAAGAAGATAAAGAGTATAGAGATTCCCACTCTGAATCTGATTCTGATTCCAAAGAAAATGATGAAGAGGAAGAATTCGCAAGATGAGAGGCTCTCTCAGTGGATGAACAAGGAGCAGAAGAAGAGCAAACCGGGGGAGAATGCACAACTCTACATGAAAACTCATATGAGGCCCCAGGGTTTGAAAATTTTGGGGAAGGTGTATGGGAATCAAATGTACAAGAACATACAGATGTACATGGAGGAAAAATGATTGTAGGAGAAGGAAGAGGCGTCAAAGAAGTCGATGGTGGACTAGCAAATCGAGAAGCATAAATGTCAAACATGGTTCTGGAAAATAATGATGATGGAATTGGTGAAGGAAATGTAGAAGATGAAAGTGTAGCAGTAGAAAGAGGAAAATCATCAGTTTTGGAGTTGCTGAAGTAGAGGAGGAACAATGTGACGACGCATAATCCTTATCTAATGTTGTTTTTCTGGTTGATAACGACGACATTGATGACCGGCTTACTAATGCTAGTAGTTTATGTGAAATTGGGCACGAGAATTTGAATGAGATAATGGATAACCAAGCAGAGAAATCATTACAGGAAGCCACAGACTGTGATGAAGATCGTCGACTTGCTGGCATCGTGTATGGTCTGGCAAAAGAACACATTGGAAATTCCATCAAAGAGGAATATCAAATGGTGCATGCTGAAGTTACTCCCACGGTTATGTAGGCGCGACGGGTGTCTTTTTCATCTTCGAAGACAATCTGTGAAGAGGCCGGTAGGGGAAAAATGAGCAAGAAGCCTGGACGTTACACGTATTCGCCATGGATTCAAATTGTAGAGGAAGAAACTAATCGTAGCGATTACCAGTTGGATCTTCTTCATTATGCCTCGATAGAAGGCTGCGATGAAAGGCGTGTAAGGAAAATGGTAACAATTTATGTTTATTTCACTACATGATAATAAGTACTTTCTTCCCAACTATTAACGAACTATTTTGTTGATTATATCAGGGAGGTTTTGGTGAAGTATGGAAACCAATCTGTGGAGCGTCGACACATTATGACTCTCTTCGATAAACAATGGCTTGTTGACTCTATAAGTGAACTTGTACATTCCCAACAACATTCATATGAAAAACCCAATTAAGTGCATATGCAAAAAGTCATGTTGCAAAAAGTTAGTGCTTCGAACATTAATTTTTTTTAAAACCAATTCATATGCGAAAATTATCTAACAGTTTCCATACTAATGACTTGTAAATTTTAATATTTTTTATTTGTTTTCCAACAATTATTTAACAGTTTCCATACTAATAGACTTGTAATTGTTTTTATATTTTTTTGGTTTCCAATTTTTTATACTAACAGGTTAAATTTAAGCTTACATATATAGTGTATATATATAAACATATTATATTAAAGCTTATATATAATAATGTATTATATTGTAAAAACCGGTTCCTGTCCCGGTTCGGTTTGAAAGAGTTAAGAACTGGAAGAGGCGAGAACCGGAAGCACACCGAAATTTATGGTTCTTGAAATTTTGGAACTGAACCGAACCACCGATTCCGGTTTTGGTTCTTTTGTGCAGCCCCAGGTAGGGGTAATAAAACAATTATGATAATTACATGGGTGGCAATATGAACATTTTACTTATATTTAAATAAAAAGGAAAATTAGTATAATAAAAAATGATGAGAGGAAATTAAAGCAAATAGAAGGTAACATTTTAACGTACCTTATTATTGAACAAAGCTTGAGTAAGGGAAGTGGGGTTGGATGTCATAGTAAACATCTTCTTCGTATAGAGTCAGAAGCCTCTGAGCTTTGGAAATAAGGGAGAAGCACAATATATTTAGTCGATGATAAGATATATACATTACTTTGTGCTCATCGCTAATTATTTCCTCCAACAATTCACAAAGCATTATGTATACTAATAAAACATTCTGTCTGAATGCAACTGAAATATTTTTGGGATGGGGCATGATTAATTTTTTTCGTAAATATCCCACTCTCGGATTAAAAACAAGTAATCAATGTATTTCCTAAGAAGCTGAATCAGAGTAAAAAAGGAGAACGACGAGCGAAATATTACTTCAAATCCCAAGCCGTCGCGAAGATAAATGTAATTGGCGATTGTAGTGGTAGGAAGAATAAAGCTCACAGTTCGACAATGACTCCTCAAGAGCTTTTGACTTACTATAAGAGAGGTGCACCATGTCCATTTTTGGATAACGTGAAAGATGTTGACCTGGTACATTATGATTGTTATTTGCCATAACTGATTAATATTTGATATTACTCATTCATATCATTATCTTATATGTGTTTACCTTCTCCATTATTTCAGATTTTTTTCCCAGCTTGCGTAAATCACCATTGGTTTTTATTAGTTGTTAACCCACGTTGCAAATCCGTCGATTACCTTTGCTCCGGGGGGAAGCAATTCAGATACCGTGCGTTGATGAAAACACTGGTACCTTTGAACGCAATTTATAAGATTTAGTTTATATATATGGTACAACAGTTCTGTTGCTATTATTTATTGTCTCATTTAAAACAACCTCTTAGTGTGACTTTGCGGGTTTCGTATTCGGAAAGGACTTCAGCAACTATGCCTACATGAAAGTCCAAAACATACCCACATCAAAGGAAGGGTATGAGGCAACCGATTAATGTATTCCACTTTGAGTTATATGTTGAAATCAGTTTTTGGAGAAGCAATACACTGTTATGACCAGGTCCTCATGTGTTATCTTTGCCATGTAAAACATGGAGGCTTGGAACGGTGAATGCTTGGCTGCAAACTTGATCTCGATGAGTTCTCAGAATTACAAATATATAGTCTTCCATCACATGTCTATTTTTCCATCTTAACTTCTGTATTTGGAATGAATATAGACCGATCTGGTGTATTTGCATTTAGAATTTCTGCTAAAATTGATGGACGACACCAGCAACGAACAACTTGAATATTTAAGGACTAAGTTAAATGAAATGAATTGATGTTAATTTCAAGTAATTAATTTTTGCGAGCTTCGATGGTCGTAAAAATTTGGGGGTCCTTTTTTGTGTGACCGTAATGTGTAGTGTGAATAGAATTTTTCTTTGGAAAGTAATTTGCGTCGATAACAAGTAATTTTGTTAGCCATTCAATATATGTTGGTTTAGGGTTTAGTGGTCGATTTCTAAGACGAGGTGTGTATAAAACAATTGTTAGTCACTAATTTACCCTAGAGGGGGGTGAATAGGGTTTAAAAATAATTTTCTAACTCTTTTTAATTCTTACTAGAAAATGCAACAAGATTCTATATTAATTTACAAGGTAAATATGCAATGAATAATTTAACTTAATTTCAACAAGCTATTTACCACAATATAAATTGAGCATGCATGAACATAAAGTAAGGAGATAGAGATAGAGATCGAGATATTGACACCGTGATTTTTACGAGGTTCGGTAACTCCTACTCCTCGGCTCAAAGAATCCCCTTCCTTGAGACTTTCCCAATCCTCACACTATGGCTCTTCCTTCAATAGGTGGAATAACAAAATCTTTACAAAAGAGCTAACTAGCTCTTCACACAATCAAGAGAACAATCCTCCCTTGATACAATGGGCTTCACTCACCCAAGATCACAAATTTATGTATGCAATCAATATATCACTCAAGAAATAAAAACACTCAAAACCTTAAGGTTTTTATAGAAGATAGATCAATATAAGCTCAAGTATTTTTAGGTGATATTTCAAGAACTCAAGATATATATATTCTCAAAATATATTTTCAATAAGAGAATAAGCACAAAGCTTGAGTTTAAATCTTCAAAATGATAGGAGTGAAAAACGAGATTTAGATCTTTCTTGCTATCAGAAGATTTTTCAGAAAGTGCTTGAGAGAAAATAAGAGATGAATAATTTTTGAAAAATTTCTCACAGAAGAACCCAGGTTTTCAATCCATATCTCTTTCTTTATATAGTGCAACACTAGGGTTAGGAAAGTGTATCTCACCCTAGACAATATGGAGAGTAAGACCTGAAAATCAGCAAGCAAAATCATTTGTTTTTGAGAAAAAATATTGTTTAGAAATACTTTTCCTTATAATCCTGAAGCACCTAGTGGACTGCCTACCGACACCCAGTCGACTGCCTCCATGCTTAGATTTAAAATATTTTTTCCCAACGGCTATGGTCAGTCGACTGCCTCAAGAAGGCCAGTCGACTGCCTCAGGCAATCAAAAATGTTTATAACTCACTGGTTCATCCAGTCAGCTGGGCCCTAGGCCAATCGACTGGGTCACAGCCAGTCGGCTGCCATTTCAGGGCCAATTGACTGGGTGACTCTAAGAAATTATTCAAGGTCCGTTTTTGATCTATTTTTGAGTTCGTTTGTTTAATTACTTGAGCTTATAAGACCTATCAACGCATAAGATACCTTGTTACAATATTCTCACCCCGACCTATCTACCCCAGGTCTTGAGTCCAACTTTTGTCTTTCTTAGACCTTTTTATCCTTTTCCGAGTTTGCGCTTGAGTTTCCTTATCGCTTGTCATTTTTTGGTATTTATGATCTTTCCGAATCATTTACCTGTACTTGTTGAAACATTTAGCTCAAAGTAATATTAGTACCAAACACGGTTTTGAATGTTTTGTTAATATCAAAATAAGAGTTATTGTCCGAAATAAAATTTCAAGGCCAACAATCTCCCCCTTTTTAATGTTGACAAAACATTTCGTGTTTGCGCATAAATGGTGAAATATCAATTGATACTGCCCCTCAATGTATGCATATTTTCATTTTTATTTGCATTCTCCCCCTTAGGAAATAAATTTTGCAGTTTGATACTCATTTATGTAATGCATTGAAGGATAATAGAAACAACATTTATCAATTAATAATTGCAAGTTCGGTACATGTTGTTTTACTACTACACATTAGAAAATGATAAAGCATAGAAATAAAATGAAAGATAGCATAAACAACAAACATAGGTAACGTCCTATGCTACACAAAATGGACCTATGGCCGAACACCTACCAAATACCTACTACCCAACCCAAAACATTCTCCCCCTTTGACGACATCAAAAAGGCGGAGGGTCACGGCGAAGTGGGTTCATGGCAGTGGTGATGCGGTAGATCTTGTCCTCAAGGCACTTCATGTCCTCGGCCGTCTTCTGTTGGGCCTCCTCATTGCGCTTTACGATTTCCAAGAGTTGGGTAAGAGTTTCGGGATTTCCCCCGAACCCAAAATCTGGAATATTGAAATCGCTACTAAGAGACAGAAAAGAAGAAGTTGGAGCTTCCGGACGAGGTGCCTCGGGACGAGGAGCGTCGTGATAAGGAGCAGATGGACCGGCTTGGTCCAAAGGAGGAACATCCCTAAGAGAGACCAACACGCCATCAACATTTTTACCAATGTGCATCTGCTTGAGATGAGTGCTGTCCAGAAAAATAGGATTGTGCTCCATAGGCTCGTCACCAAGTGGCACACCGTTCCGACCAAGAAGATACGATAAATGGGTAGGAAAAATAAGTGCGTCTTTCTTCTTGTGGCACTCGAGGATTGCCGAAATGAAGAGGAAAGCAAGATTGACCTTCCAACCGGTCATGACACAGTAGACAAGAAAAGCTTCCATAATCAACACAAGACTCCAGCTTCCGGACTTGGGCAAAATGGAATACGTGATAATATTGTGCACAAGTCTAGCCTCGGGAGTAAGCGAGGAAGAAGGAAACTCAGCAATGGCCGTGGTGGCTTTATTTACCGAAATTGCCCGAACTGCTTCAAGAGGAACGAAATCACTCAAAGAGTACCAAATAGATGGCCAGTAGTAGGATATACTACCAAGAGGTAGCCAAAAAACAGTATTAATTACTGCTTCGGTGAACTCAACTAATGTGCCCCCAACATTTGAGCTAAGCTTGGTGGAGAGAATACGTGCTTGAGACAGATTTGTCAGATTGGTGTAGAAGGCTTTGATGGCTCACGGATAATGCGGAACATCAAGCGAAAGATATAAATCCTAACCCATATTTTGAAAAAGATTGAACGTATTTGCGCCAATCTCTTCGCATAAGGATTGAGTCACTATGCGACTCCGAGCAACCTTGCGATGAATGAATTGAGTTTCGAAAAGACGAATACTATCTTCATCATGACCAAGGAGAGCAGAAAGTGACATCAGACCAGATTCATGTTCTGAATCAATGTCCTCATGAACAGGGGACGAATGTGGAGGAGGTGCAGCCGAAGAGCTTCCACCCCTACGGGTACGTTTCTTGATGTGCACAACATTGGGAGCCATGAGAGAGATAAGAACCAAGATGATTGAAAGCATTTTGAAAGGAAGAAAAGGAAAGAAAAAACAAATCGTGAAATTTGAGAAAGAAAAGGGAAACTGTAAAAATAGATATGTATGTGTATATATATGGATATATATGAATATATATGAAGATGAGAGTGGTGTAGTGGGGAAGTGGTTTAAAGATGATTAAATGGCGTGAAAGAAGGAAGAGATGGGAGAAATCATGGAGAGAGTGGAGAGAAAACGAAGAGAAAGAAGAAATAAAAACTTGGTTCGCGCAGAGGCAGTCGACTGGCCATATGGAGCCAGTCAACTGGCTCATGACCAGTCGACTGGCCTAAGGAGGCAGTCGATTGGCTGAAGTTGAATAAAATCACAAAAAACTCTCTGGTTGATCCAGTCGACTGGCCGTATACGAGGCAGTCGACTGGCCCTCAAAAAAAGTTTTCAAAAATATTTTAAATTTTGAAAGCCGATATCGTGGACGAGATTTGGTGAAAATTAACTGATTACTTCAAAATCCATTGCCATTCCTAATTCCCTACGAATTTTTGAAAACAGTTCGTCCGAGAGGGGTTTTGTCACGCCCCTAATTTCCTAGGACTCCAAAACCCAAGCCTAAGAGCTAAGGGAATGAATGCTGAAGAAATAAAAATGAAATAAACTCCATTTCAGTCATAAAATACCCATACAAGGGTAAAATAGACATAAAACATCTCAAAGATGTCAAAAAGATCACGCGGGATCGAAAAGGAGGCAAACCGAAACACTCGGTACCTTGATCGAAACATTCTGACCCACCATGTTCACCCAAGGGTAAAATGGTCAAATCAGGGGTAAAATAATAATTTCCAACTACAACTACAAAATTTGTACCTAAAACTAGGAATACGAACAAACGGGACCTAATTTGAAGCCACGAGGAAGGAGATATGAATTTTCAAAAGTGGCGTCAGACAACACCGACTTAAAACTAAAGTTGAAGTACCCCTCTTTCACTAAGGGTAAAACAGTCATTTAAGGGTTAAAATGGTCCTTTAAAATTTTATCCCGATAATTTGGACGTAGGAAAACCCATAGAAACAAACGGGGGTCCATTCCGAGATGTGAGGAGGAAAATACGATTTTTCGAACATCGGACATTTCATGCCGCGTGCAGCCCTGCGCGCTGCAGCGCACCGTGCGCACAGCAGCCATGCGCGGCCTGCTGCGGCTGGCATGTCCAAAGCCAAAAAAATGAGATTTTTTTGGCAAAGTTGAAAATATGAAAAATTTTCTAAGTATGGGATAGCTTAGCCTCTGCCCAAATCTGCATTTGCTTAAAGTTTAAAAATGCAAAAACGCGAGATTTTGCGATTTGGCTTTGTTTTTCGCGCCGTCGGTCCCGAAAAATCATAAATATTGGAAAAGTTAGTTTTTCCTTGGCGGAACCCAAAAATAGTTTCCGAGACCTCGGGAAACGCGAAAAACGTAAACTTAGCAAAAAATGATTTTTGTAAGTTTTCATAAAATCTTCCGTCTTGCCCCCGGTATCCGTTTTAACTACCGCCGGTTTCTAAAGTTTAAAATATCTAAGAAAACGAATTTAATTAAATCCGTTTCTAAAAGCAAGGAAATTTACCGGGGGTAGGCGAAAACGGGTTTTTCCATTCGAATCGAAAAGTGTTAGTTTGAAAACCTAGAAAAACGCCGTTTTCGGCCAAACACCTAATACTCACATTTCATGGCAAATCATCCAATTCACATTCATAACTCCAAGTAAAATATTCAAGAGTGACATTTAAACGCTCTAAGGCGAAACATGTTATTGTTGTTTAAATTACACAATCCAGCACCGAAGTGCACCAAAAGAATACAATCCCCGCGCATAGCGCTCCAAGGGATAAACATGGACTATACCACCTCGGCTAACATGCTAGCCGGATCAAAATAATATATTTCAACAAGTTTGGTTTACAAGGGAAAAAAGAATATATTTATCGACCTAATTCCCAACAAAATAAAGTGTGGTCCGCCTCCCACGCACAAAAGGGCGGACATACATCCACACGTCCACGAAGAGACTACGGAATTCTCCCGACGGGGTCATCACCTGAAAAACATATAAGGCGTGGGGTGAACTCACTAGCCCAGTAGAGAAAGCGTCATTGCCTCGATCTCGGTAGTCCGAGTAGTACAACCCACCCATGGTACATGCAGCTACTCTTAGGTCAGTCTTTTGTCCCACATGGCTCTCACGCCAATCCGGAACCCCTTCGAACCCCACAATTAAGTTTCCCCAACATGCTCACAACACAGTTCTCTACAATTATAGCATGCTTTCATAATAACATCATAATCACACATATATATATATATATGATAATCTAAATGCACCATGACCCGACACACCCCACGAGACACACGGCGCCCAACTCAGGTTAACGGATACATACTCTGTCCAATTACTTTCGAGGATACAAGCTCAACAAGTAATTGTAGAATACCGCACCGACCCTTCCCAAGTGATTTTTCTCTCTATCACTTTAACAGGGAAGGCGGTTGTACGAGAGCCCAACTTGTAACTCCGTACGCCATGACTACACTGGAGTCAAGAACATGAGCCTCTACCCGGACTCCAAATTCACATTTGCCGGCTTTTTAGTTCCGTAGGCGTGATACCTCCTGGCCAGTTGTTGCTTTGATTCGAACCCGACTACCAACACATCACTAAACCACCCGCATATTCCAACACCATAAATTTGACATTACTTGACGTACTCAATATGCACATACAATTTTTTTTTCATCAACCGTACTCCATCATAATATATGCTTTTCTCTATAGGCTATTATCATGTCAAACTTTTCACATGCTCATAATATTACAATTATGATAAATAAACCACAACATTAATTCTTATCACATTTAAAATCAATTAACAACAATATGAATTTATATCACATAATCATATTATCAAGGGCCTAAATCATGGTCTAAGTTACCAAAACCAACTCGTATATATATATACGGCATATACAAACTTAGACGCACACACCCTCTTACTAAGACAAAGACAATCGTTTTCCCCTACCTCAATTCCAAGCAAGAGCAAGCAAGAACAAGTAATGCCACCAAGAGTGATTCGAATCCACCCAACCTCCTCCAAAGCCAACACTAAGCTCTACCCAACCGATAGCTAAGCTTCAATGGAGTTTCAAGCAAGAGTTATAAGTAGACAACTCCATAAATCAAAAATTGAAGACAAGAATCCAATAATAAAAGCTAGGGTTTGAAACTAGAAATTCCAAAGGAGTAGAATTTACTTACCAAGATTTGGCTCAAAAGAAAGCTTGGAGCACCAACATCCACTTTCATGCACAAACCTTATTCAAATTCTCATCCTAAGGAAGAGAGAATTTGACAAGAAGAAGAAGAAGGAGTGAAATGAGGGAGAGCAAGAGAGAAAGAACCGTGTGAGAGATAGAGAGATATTTGTGGTGTATGAGAGAAGTCTTGCAAATGAGAGAAACTCATAAGTGTAGAGATTCTCCACTAACCCTACTCAAATCCAAGGGTCCAAAATGAAGCTAGGAAAGAAAAGAATGAATCCAAGGGCTAGGAATAAGTCTTGCCAAGTGGAAGACTTATTACACAAATCACAAAACTCATTATTTTGCCAAACAAGGCCTTATCATCCAAGGGCTTAGAATAAAGATGGGAATTAACAAATCATCCAATGGTTGAGAAAACGTCTTGTCAAGTGGAAGACCAAGAATAATGGATTATTCCATTTAAGTGCCAACCAAACAAGGCCTTATGATCCAAGGGTCTAAAACAAAGATGGGAGAATGAGATCAAGGGCTAGGAATGGGACAACACATGAAAGGTGGAAATGACCAAATTCATCCAAAATTGGGGTTAATTACAAGAGTGCCATCAAGACTCTTAAATACCCTTTTACCCCTTGTCATCCTCCCTAATTACTAAAATGCCATTTTTGCCCTAATTTCTACATTTTCCACTAATTGTTCCAAATGTGAAATTACTCCTTTACCCCTCGGTCATTTCTTTCCCGAAATCGTTCTCAATAATTTTCATTAATTTAAAAATGAAAATACAACATGCTACGTACAATTTTTATAACACTTACAACATGTAAGGAATGCTAAAACAATTAAACACATTAAGCATTTAAGCACATAATTGTTTAAATAAAAATTTTAAATTAACTCGTAAAAATACCGAACGTTACAGGTTTAGTAAAAATATCCGCCAGTTGATTTTTAGTGTCAATAAAAATTAATTCAATGTCACCTTTGGCTACGTGATCCCATAGAAAATGATGCCTAATCTTTATGTGCTTTGTGCGAGAGTGTTGAATAGGATTCTTTGAGATACAAATAGCACTAGTGTTATCACATTTAATAGGTACGAGATTGAAAACAAGTCCAAAATCAAGTAATTGTTGCTTAATATAAATAGTTTGGGTGCAACAACTACCGGCCGCTACGTATTCGGCTTCAGCCGTAGACAAGACAACCGAATTTTGCTTTTTACTTGACCATGAAACAAGAAAGTGACCTAGAAAATGACATGTACCACTTGTGTTTTTCCTATCCACCCTACAACCCGCAAAATCGGCATCCGAATAACTAGTGAGATCAAGTGTAGTGCCACGTGGATTCCATAGTCCTAAGTTAATTGTCCCACTAAGATAGCGAAAAATACGTTTTATGGCTAGCAAGTGAGATTCTTTAGGACAAGATTGAAAGCGAGCACATAAGCATACACTAAACATGATATCCGGTCTACAAGCAATTAAATAGAGTAAAATTCCTATCATGCCTCTATATTTAGTAATATCAACACATTTTCCATTTTTATCTTTGTCGAGTTTAATAGAGGTACTCATAGGAGTAATGGCATGTTTGGCTTTCTCCATGCCAAATCGCTTTAGCAATTCTTTAGTGTACTTAGATTGGATAACAAATAAGCTATCCAAGCTTTGCTTGATTTGTAACCCTAAGAAGAAATTCAACTCACCCATCATACTCATTTCAAATTCGTTTTGCATACTAGATGCGAAATCTTTGCAAAGAGAAGTATTTGTAGATCCGAATATAATGTCGTCAACATATATTTGGATAATCAACAAATCATTCTTGACAGTTTTTGTAAAGAGAGTGTTGTCAACTTTGCCTTTAGAAAACCCTTTTTGAAGTAAAAAGTCACTAAGCCGTTCATACCAAGCTCTAGGAGCTTGCTTTAACCCGTACAAGGCTTTAGATAATTTGTAAACATGATTTGGAAAAAGTTCATTTTCAAAGCCGGGTGGTTGCTTTACAAACACTTCTTCATCTATAGTTCCATTTAGAAAAACACTTTTGACATCCATTTGATAAAGAATGAAATTTCTAGATGATGCAAATGCAAGAAGCATTCTAATTGCTTCTAATCTAGCTACGGGTGCAAAGGTTTCATCATAGTCAATGCATTCCTCTTGATTGTAACCTTGAGCTACCAATCTTGCTTTATTTCGAATAATCACTCCATTTTCATCCTTTTTATTTCGAAAAACCCATTTAGTGCATATTATAGTTTGATGTGTGGGTTGAGGGACTAAATTCCAAACTTGATTGCGTTCAAATTGATTTCGTTCCTCTTGCATAGCCATGATCCAAGAATCATCACATTGAGCTTCGTGGAAGTTCTTGGGTTCAATATTGGACACAAAAGCCATGTGGTTGCATAAGTCTCTAAGTTGAGATCTTGTGTTAACACCTTGTGAAGGGTTGCCTATGACTTGGTCAAGAGGATGGTTGTGCACAATCCTCCAAGATTTAGGAATGGAGCAAGTCAAGTCATCATTAAATTGATTTCCAACTTTACTCTTATCCATTTGCCTACTTGATGAGTTGGAGATATTGAGATTATTGAAACTATCCTCAATCCCTACAACTTCATCATCATCTAGGTCAACTTTAGGTGAGGGTAGAGGTAGTGATTCATCAAAAACAACATGGATAGACTCTACCATGGTTAAAGTCCTTTTGTTAAAGACTTTAAAGGCTCTACTTGTTGAGGAGTAACCTAAGAAAATTGCTTCATCCGATTTGGAGTCAAATTTTCCCAAGTTATCTTTATCATTTAAAATGAAACATTTACAACCAAACACTTTGAAATATCCAATATTGGGTTTCTGACCATTCCACAACTCATACGGAGTCTTACCCAATTTCATTCGGATGATAACTCTATTTATGACATGACAAGCGGTGTTTACCGCTTCTGCCCAAAGACTTCGGGGAAGGTTGTGCTCATTTAACATAGTTCTAGCCATTTCTTGTAAAGATCTATTCTTCCTTTCAACTACCCCATTTTGTTGAGGAGATCTTGGAGCCAAGAGATCATGAGATACACCAAATTCATCACATAATTTCTCTAGATCTTGACTGTCAAATTCTCTACCCCTATCACTTATAATTTTCTTGATTTTCAAATATTTTTCATTTTGAATGACTATAAAATTTATCAAGAATGGAGTGAGTTTCATTTTTATGAACAAGAAAGTGAACCCAAGTAAATCTAGAGTAGTCATCGACTATAACAAGTACATAGAGTTTCCCGGCTAAGCTATCCGTTCTCTCCGGACCAAAGAGGTCCATATGAAGTAACTCTAAAGGTCTAGAAGTGGTGATATCTTTCTTCCTCTTGAAAGAAGATTTCACTTGCTTACCTATTTGACATGCACTACATATTTTATCTTTTGAAAAATTAGTCTTCGGGAGGCCTTTGACTAATTCATTTTTCGATAAACGTTGAATGAGGTCCATACTAGCATGTCCTAAGCGTCTATGCCATAACCAACTATTTTCACTCGATGTGACAAAGCACTTAACATCTTGTTCATTTAATTCACACAACAACATAGTATATAAATTTCCGTTTCTCTTTGCATTGAACAATTGCTTTCCATCTTTCTCAACTATGCATGCATTTGACCTAAAGATAACATCATAACCTTTGTCACAAAGTTGACTAATACTAAACAAGTTATGCTTCAAACCATCAACTAAAATTACGTTATCTATAGCTAGAGAAGAAGATATACCAATGGATCCAATTCCAACAATTTTGCCTTGTGAGTTGTCTTCAAAAGTAACGCTTCCTCCTTCATAAGATTTTAGGGACATGGATCTTGATTTGTCCCCCGTCATGTGCCTTAAACATCCGCTATCAAGAAACCATCTTTCTTTTGAGGCGGACTTCAAGCATACCTACAACACAACGTTACGTGACTTTTATTGGTACCCAATCTATTCTGGGTCCATTATGGTTAGAAAGAGATGCAATAGTTCCTTTAGGAACCCAAAATAATTTGGTTACCAAGTTTTCTTTTGCATGTAGAGATGCAATGGTTCCTTTTGGAACCCAAAACATTTTTGAGACAATTTTCTTCTTCTTTCTTAGAAAACATGCATTTGCTTTGTGACCTCTTTTCTTGCAATAGTAGCATAAAAACATGATTGTGATCAATTGAAGTTGAGAAAGAAGATTGTTTTGAAAAAGTATGCCTTAATGATTATCTTTTCTTCAATAAGAGTGCATCTTTGTTGAATGCATCATATCCTAAGCCGCATTTGTCAAAAGAGTTTCTTTGTCTTCCTAGCATGATGCTCAAGTTTTCTTTTCCTTTTGTGAATTTTGCTAAGATGTTTATTTGATCATCAATAGTCTTTTTCAACAAAATATTTTCCTCTTTTATCTTCATACTTTTGTCATTTGTTGCATTTAAATCAACTATGGTGAGGCAAGTAGAATTACATGAAGATTTAGATTTCTTAATCAAACTATGTTTCTTAGCTAGTTTTTCAAACTCATCATACAAATTTTCAAATGCATCCTGTAATTTATTATGAGAAAATAAAGCTCATCATATGACAAAATTGATTTATTTAATGCATGTAAATTTAAATGTACCTCATCTTCATTTGCCATGAGGCAAAGATTTGCAATTTCCTCACCATTTTCTTCCTCATCCGAATCACAAGAGTCATAGTCATCCCATGTTGCATTCATGGCCATTTTGTTTGGCCTTTTCTCGTTCTCCTTTTTGGGCTTGAAACACTCATTTCTATAGTGCCCTGGTTTTCCACAATTGAAGTAATTAATGGACTCCTTCTTGCTTGTCTCTCCTCTTGGTTCGTTGCTCTTTAAGAACCTCCGACCTTTAGCCTTCTTTCGTTGAAGAAATCTCTTGAATTGTTGAGTGATCAAGGCAATGTCTTCATCTACCTATTCTTCGATTCTCTCATTTGCTTCACTTTTAGTGGAAGCTTGCAAGGCTATACCTTTTCTAGGCTTGGCGTCTTCTTCACGAGATTTTAAGGTAATTTCCCATGTAAGGAGTGGCCAGAAAATCTCATCGAGACTCATTGTGCTAAGATCATGTGCTTCTTTAATAGCCGTCACTTTCGCATCCCATTTGACCGGAAGGCTTCTAAGGACTTTGCGTGCCGCATCGGATCTAGGAACAATTCTACCAAGATACTTTAGTCCATTCAAAATATTAGTGAAACGAGACATCATAGAATTGATATTTTCATCTTCCTTCATGGCAAATAATTCATATTCATGCATAAGTATATCAATTTTAGATTCTCTAACTTGAGTAGTTCCTTCATAAGTAACTTCAAGTTTATCCCACATTTCTTTGGCCGTGGAGCAAGTAGAGACGCGATTAAATTCATTTGGACTTAAGGCACAATATAGATTAACCTTAGCTTTGGCCTTAAAAGACATAAGTCTACGCTCATCATTATCCCATTCGTTGGGCAATTTGGGGATAGTTTTTCCGTCAACCACTTTGGTAATAGTGAAAGGTCCATCGACAATAACTAGCCAAATTTGATAATCAATAGCTTGAAGAAAGTCTATCGTTCTAGTCTTCCAATAACTATAGTTTGAACCATCAAACCATGGGGGCCTATTGTTTGATTGTCCTTCTACATGAATGACAATGTTTGAGGCCATGATCGTTCTCTAAGACGGTCAAGTCTAAAACAAGTAGATATTAGGCTCTGATACCAATTGTTAGTCACTAATTTACCCTAAAGGGGGGGGGGGGGGGTGAATAGGGTTTAAAAATAATTTTATAACTCCTTTTAATTCTTACTAGAAAATGCAACAAGATTCTATATTAATTTACAAGGTAAATATGCAATGAATAATTTAACTTAATTTCAACAAGCTATTTACCACAATATAAATTGAGCATGCATGAACATAAAGTAAGGAGATAGAGATAGAGATATTGCCCCTGTGATTTTTACGAGGTTCGGTAACTCCTACTCCTCGGCTCAAAGAATCCCCTTCCTTGAGACTTTCCCAATCCTCACACTATGGCTCTTCCTTCAATAGGTGGAATAACAAAACCTTTACAAAAGAGCTAACTAGCTCTTCACACAATCAAGATAACAATCCTCCCTTGATACAATGGGCTTCACTCACCCAAGATCACAAATTTGTGTATGCAATCAATATATCACTCAAGAAATAACAACACTCAAAACCCTAAGGTTTTTATGGAAGATAGATCAATATAAGCTCAAGTATTTTTAGGTAATATTTCAAGAACTCAAGATATATATATTCTCAAAATATATTTTCAATAAGAGAATAAACACAAAGCTTGAGTTTAAATATTCAAAATGATAGGAGTGAAAAACGAGATTTAGATCTTTCTTGCTATCAAAAGATTTTTCAGAAAGTTCTTGAGAGAAAATAAGAGATGAATAATTTTTGGAAAATTTCTCACACAAGAACCTTAGGTTTTCAATCCATATCTCTTTCTTTATATAGTGCAACACAAGGGTTAGGAGAGTGTATCTCACCCTAGACAATATGGAGAGTAGTACCTGAAAATCAGCAAGCAAAATCATTTATTTTTGGGAAAAAATATTGTTTAGAAATACTTTTCCTTAAAATCCTGAAGCACCCAGTCGACTGCCTACCGGCACCCAGTCGACTGCCTCCATGCTTAGATTTAAAATATTTTTCCCAACGGCTATGGTCAATCGACTGCCTCAAGAAGGCCAGTCAACTGCCTCATGAGTCAGCCGACTGCCTTGGAAAGGCCAGTCGACTACCTCAGGCAATCAAAAATGTTTATAACTCACTGGTTCATCCAGTCGGCTGGGCCCTAGGCCAGTCGACTGCCATTTCAGGGCCAGTCGACTGGGTGACTCCAAGAAATTGTTCAAGGTCCTTTTTTTATCCGTTTTTGAGTTCGTTTGTTTAATTACTTGAGCTTATAAGACCTATCAACGCATAAGATACCTTGTTACAATATTCTCACCCCGACCTATCTACCCCAGGCCTTGAGTCCAGCTTTTCTCTTTCTCTGACCTTTTTGTCATTTTCCGAGTTTGCGCTTGAGTTTCCTTATCGGTTGTCGCTTTTTGGTATTTATGATCTTTTTCGAATCATTTACCTGTACTTGATGAAACACTTAGCTCAAAGTAATATTAGTACCAAACATGGTTTTGATTGTTTTATTAATATCAAAATAAGAGTTATTGTCCGAAATAGAATTTCAAGGCCAACAACAACAATTGGTTCATTTGTAATTCCAATTTATAATGTTTAGGGTTTTGATAATGGTTGTTTTACAATGCGGTTCTGGTATATAACATGTTGGCTGAATGTTGTTTAGTGGAACAAAAAATGGGTGTTCTCGTTTGAATTGAAATCATGTTTACGCTTTAGATATTTAGAACTTACGAAATATTTGCTAGTTGTGAATTGTTTGGGATTACCCATTCATTGGGCCAAAAGTTTTTAATAATTCATTTACTTGCTTTAGAACTAGAAATCCAAAATCCAAATCAAATTGTTGTGCTAGTTTAACACATTCATTTCCCTTCAATTTTGTTCTAGGTTAGCACATTCATTCCCCTTCAATTCTATCTCAAGTCCTGTATAGAATGGAATTGTATTTGGTTTGATCTATTTTTTACCCTTCAATGCTATTTGAAGTCCTGTATAGAAAGCACAATATTGGTAGGATCTACTTTTTAAAGATCTGAGCCATTACCACACTTGTTATAATTGCGTAAATTGACCCGGTTGAAATGTTGTTCATATTGAAATAAATTATCAGGTAACCCATTTGAATTATTAAATTGGTACGAGTCCTTTTACCACTCTTCTATACTTGCCTTCACACAATTGTCCACATTTATATTTTCTAAGCTGGGCAATGTAGGAGTATATAGTCGACTACAATGCACAATATTCGTTTCTTATGGAGTTAATTCCTTTCTAGTTACATTGCATATGAAAACAAAGAAATGGTTGATAGTTTAAAGATTTAGGATGATGAAAAAAAAATTGACGTATAATTTCACTTTCGCTTTTTGTTTATTTTGGAAATATCAAGGTAAACGTTCTTATGCAATGTTCGGAACTCAAAATTATCTCTTATTAAAGGTTTGGTCCAACAGTTAACATATATTTGTACTGATGGTTTACATATGTGGGAAAAAACGGAATAAAAATCTTTAATATATTAGAATTATTAAATTATTTATAGTCTTTTTACCACTCTTCTATAGTTGCCTTCACACAATTGACTATATGCATATTTTCTATATGGGGGAAGGCTCGAGTATATAGTCAAGTACAATGCACAATATTCGTTTCTTACAAAGTTAACTCTTTTCCAGTTACATTGCACACACAAATAGAACAACGATTGTTATTTTAAAGATTTGTGATGAGGAGTAAAACATTGACGAATATCGACAATTTCAGTCTTTGTTGTGTCGGAAATATCGAGCTGAACGTTCCTATACAATCCTCGTAACTACAAAATTATCTCTTATTTTGATTTGGGGTAACATATACTTGTATTGTTGGTTTACATATGTGGGAGAAAATGAAATAAAAGTCCTAAACTTATTTGAATTATTAAATCGGCACGAGTCTTTATACCACTCTTTTATACTTGTCTTCACACAATTCTGTACATTTATATTCTCTATGCGGGGCAAGGTTGGAGTAAATACTCGAGTATAATGCACAATATTTGTTTGTTAGAAAGGTATTTCATTTCCAGTTACAATGCACATAAGACCAGAACAACGGTTGGTAGTTTAAATATTTAGGATGAGAGAAAAAAATTGACGAATAATTGCACTTTCACTATTTGTTTTGTTCAAAATATCGAACTAAACGTTCCTATACAATCTTCGCAAATAAATTTTTTTATTTGGCCCAAGAGTTAACATATATTTGTACTAATGCTTTACATATGTGAAAAAATACGAAAAATAACTCTTCAACATATTTGAATTATCGAAGTGGCAAGAGTATTTTGACCACTTTTCTATGCTTGCATTGACACATTTCAGTAGATATATATTTCCTATGACTTACAAGGCTGGAGTATGTACCCGACTACATTGCACAATAATTTTTCTTACAAAGTAAATTTATTTCCAGTTACATTGCACATATCAAATTTAACGGTGGTAGTCTAAATATTTAGGATGAGAAATAAAAAATTGACGAATAATTCCACTATCACTATTTGTTTTGTTGGAAATATCGACATAAACGTTCCTATACAATCTTTGCAACAAAACAATGATCTCTTATTTTTATTTGGCCCAAGAGTTAACATATATTTGTACTAATGGTTTACATAAGTGGAAAAATACGAAAACAAACTCTTCAACATATTTGAATTATCAAACTCTGACAAGTATTTTTACCACTCTTCTATACTTGCTTTAACACATATCTGCAGATGTATATTTCATATGACTTCCTACGTTGGAGTATACACCCTACTATAATGCACAATTTTTGTTTGTTAAACGTTAATTTTGTTTCCACTTAGATTGAACATATAAAATTTACAACGGTGGTAGTTTAAATATATTGATGAGAAGAAAAATAATCACGAAAAATTTCACTTTCTGATTTTGTTTTGGTGGAAATATCGATCTAAATTGATGGTTTGTACTGATGCTCCAAGAATGAACATATATTTGTACTGAGGATTACATATGTGGGAAAATATGAAATAAAAATCTTCAACATATTTGATTTATTAAATTGTTTATAGTCTTTTACCACTATTCTATACTCGCCTTCACACAATTGTCCTCTATGTAAATTTTGTATGTGGGGGAAGGCTCGAGTATATACTCGACTACAATAAACAATAAATATCTGTAACACTGTTAATTCCTATCCAGTTACATTGCACACACAAATAGAATAAGGGTTGCCAGTTTAGAGATTTAGGATGAGGAGTAAAACATTGATGAATAATTCCACTTTCACACTTTGTTTTGCTGGAAATATCAAGTTAAACGTTCATATACAATCATCGGAACTTAAACATTATCTCTTCTTTTTATTTGGTCCAAGGGTCAACATATACTTGCACTGATGACTCACATATTTGAATTATTAAATCTTCAACATATTTCATTTATTAAATTGTTTATAGTCTTTTTACCACTCTTCTATACTCGTCTTCACACAATTGTCCTTTATGTATATTTTGTACGTGGGGGAAGACTCGAGTATATACCCAACTACAATGCACAACAAATATCTGTAACAATGTTAATTCCTATCCAGTTACATTGCACACACAAATAGAATAAGGGTTGTCAGTTTAGAGATTTAGGATGAGGAATAAAACATTGACGAATAATTCCACTTTCACTCTCTGTTTTGCTAGAAATATCGAGCTAAACGTTCCTATACAATCATCGAAACTTAAACATTATCTCTTCTTTTTATTTCGTCCAAGGGTCAACATATATTTGTATTGATGACTCACATATTTGAATTATTAAATCTTCAACATATTTGATATATTAAATTGTTTATAATCTTTTTACCACTCTTCTATACTCGCATTCACTCAATTGTCCTCTTTGTATATTTTGTATGTGGGGGAAGGCTCAAGTATATACCCGACTAAAATGCATAACAAATATCTGTAACAATGTTAATTCCTATCCAGTTACATTGCACATATAAATAGAATAAGGGTTGCTAGTTTAGAGATTTAGGATGAGGAGTAAAACATTGACGAATAATTCCACTTTCACTCTTTGTTTTGTTGGAAATATCGAGCTAAACGTTCCTATACAATCATCAGAACTTAAATATTATCTCTTATTTTTGTTTGGTCCAAATGTCAACATATATTTGTACTAATGGCTCACATATTTGAATTATTAAATCTTCAATATATTTGATTTATTAAATTGTTTATAGTCTTTTTATCACTCTTCTATACTCGCCTTCACACAATTGTCCTCTATGTATATTTTGTACACGGGGGGAAGACTCGAGTATATACCCGACTACAATGCACAATAAATATCTGTAACAATATTAATTCCTATCGAGTTACATTGCACATATAAATAGAATAAGGGTTGCCAGTTTAGAGATTTAGGATGAGGAGTAAAACATTGACGAATAATTCCACTTTCATTCTTTGTTTTTGCTGGAAATATCGAGTTAAACGTTCCTATACAATCTTCGGAACTTAAACATTATTTCTTCTTTTTATTTGGTCCAAGGGTCAACATATATTTGTACTGATTGATCACGTATTTGAATTATTAAATCTTCAACATATTTGATTTATTAAATTGTTTATAGTCTTTTTAGCACTATTCTATACTCGCATTCACACAATTGTCCTCTATGTATATTTTGCACGTGGGGGAAGGCTCGAGTATATACCCGACTACAATGTATAACAAATATCTATAACAATGTTAATTTCTATCCAGTTACATTACACATACAAATAGAATAAGGGTTGCCTGTTTAGAGATTTAGGATGAGGAGTATAACATTGACGAATAATTCCACTTTCACTCTTTGTTTTCCTGGAAATATCGAGCTAAACGTTCCTATATAACCATTAGAACTTAAAAATTATCTCTTTAATTTATTTGGTCCAACAATCAACATATATTTATATTGATGGCTTACATATGTGAAAAAATATGAACAAAAAATCTTGAACATATTTGATTTATCGAATGTCACGAGTATATTTACCACTCTTCTATATTTTGTTTCACACATTTCACTAGATATATATTTCCTATGACTTGCAAGGCTTGAGTAGATACCCGACTACATTACACAATATTGTTGTGTCAATAAGTTAATTTATTTCCAATTACATTACACATTAAAAAAATACAATGGTGGTAGTTTAAATATCTAGGATAAGAAAAAAAAAATTGACGAATAATTTCACTTTTGCTTTTTGATTTGGTGGAAATATCGATCTAAACGTTCATATACAATCTTGGGACCTCAAAACTATCTCTTATTTTTAATTGATCCAAGACTTAACATATATTTGTACTCATGGTTTACATGTGTGGGAAAATATGAATTAAAAAAAATCTTCAACATATTTGAATTATTAAATTATTTGTAGTATTTTTACCACTCTTCTATACTTTCCTTCACACAATAGTCTAAATGTATATTTTCTCCGTGGGGCAAAGCTCGAATACAATGCACAATATTCTTTGGTTACAAAGTTAATTCCTTTCCAGTTACATTCTACATACAAATAGAATAACGGTTGCAAGTTTAAAAATTTAGGATGAGGAGTAAAACATTGACGAATAATTTCACTTTCACTCTTTGTTTTGTTGGACATATTGAGCTTAACGTTCCTATACAATCATCAGAACTAAAAAATTATCTCTTCTTTTTATTTGGTCCAAGAGTCAACATATATTTACACTGATGGCTCACATATTTGTCTTACATTGTACTATAAATTTGTCTTACATAGTTAATTGTTTTCCAATTACATCGCACATAGAAATATACTGATGAGGGGTCATTTAAATATTTAGGATGAGGAAAAAATAATTGTTTTTACCACTACACGAATATATAGTTGTTTTGACTCACATAATATTCCACTGCATAATAAGTGCAAGCTAACCTCCACTTGCCATGACTGAAAACTATATTTACTTTTGACATGAAACTTACCTACCATTAAATGAGCTAACCACCACTTCCAACCACATTAAATTACTCAAGCCTTTTCATTTACTCCTATAAAACGCAGGCCATTGCTCTTGTTATGGCAAGTTCTACTATGTGAAAAACCACCTTCAAGCTTTGTTCCTTTGTCATGCAGAGAAAATGAAAAGCCGAAGAAGCATGTTTAAGCAACTTAGTAATTAAGCAACATAGTAACAGAAACAAACTTGACTGATTAATAACGGTAGAGTGTTGAGAATATGATATGGTCATAGATTCCTCAAAAACATTTAATGAGATATGGTATTTATAGGCAAATATTTCCAGACTATCAAGCGTTGTTATATGGAATGGAAATAAAATATGTTTTGTAACCGCTCTTAGTGCAGTTCTGTAGAACGTGGTTGTCCAAAACCCGATGTGTACTGAATAAAACCCAATGTCTACTAAATAAATAGTTAATTCAAACCTTAAAGAGAAATCAATCTACAGATTTTATAAAATCTTCAATCCTTCTAGGTTTTGTTTTAGGTGTGATTAAAATTTATTAATTCATTCAACGAGTGGTTACCTAGGGACATAATAGTTTACAGTAAAATGTTACAATATAACTACTATATATTCATTTCTTCTGTCTGCACACTGGTAATGACAAGCATGTGGCGAATCAAACATTTATTCTTCCATTTCTTGTGCACACGGTTGTCATCGGCAGGGTGAATTATCATGGTGTCCGATAAATTGAAGTTTTAGCACCGGAGGCCATTCAGATTACAGGATCCTGATTGAAAAACAAATATCAACACATAATAATTGGGAGTTAATGTAAAAGATAGTATATTGGAGGGAATTATGTACTGTAAAATATCGGATTCAAGTTACTTACATGATTTAGGGTTAGGTGAATGATCATGGTGTCCGAGAAAATTGAAGTTTTAGCGCCGGAGGTTGTTCATATTAGAGGACCCTGGATGAGAAACAAATATCCACAGATATGATTGAGAGTCAATGTAAAAGATATTAGTATTTCGGAGGGGATTGTGTACAGAAAAATATCGGATTCAAATTACTTACATGATTTAGGGTTATCAACCCCTCGAAAGAAGAGGGAGTGCTTAGAAGGATCAACCCTAAAGCAAACTACTCTTCATTGTAACAACACACAAAATTAGAAGATGCAGCCTAAATTAGTTTTTGAACAAATACAACATAAATCATTTAAGTAGAGCAACACGACCAACTTCATATAAAAATGTGAAGGAACACTAATAAGCAAACATGAAATGGAATGCCGATAGTACCTGATGCAGGTTGTTCACACCCATTGACTCATCCGTAAAATGAATTAGAATGTTTGTGGCATTGGAGCCAGGGCTTCAAACCCCATGACTAAATAAATTGCTTTGAATTGGACTGAGATTGGGTATCCTGAAACATATCCTGAAACACAAGTAAAGAGTGATAAAATTTTAACCTCATAAAAATTTATGTCGCGAACATAGTTTAAGAATAAAACGTTACATATACGTACACCAAAGCATATGCTCAAAGAGTCAAAAGGAGATACTACCTCTGCTCAAATTGGTACGACAATTGAGTGATCAGATAATGAAACAACAACACACGATGGAAGAGCTAAAGGGGCATGATCACCAAGGAAAAAATTGGTTTCCATACGATTTTCTGATCTAACATGATTATCATTGACCTGAAAGGGAAAACAATGACGCAAAAAGTAGAAAACAAACGGTACACTCTGTAAGTGATCCCACTAGAAATAAGATGCGAATTAAAAGCAATACATTATTGAAAAACACCTCTTGTACCGTGGTTAAACGAATTGATTCATCCACGGGAGCGTACGATGGAGTAGGTGGGCGAGAGGGAAGTCCATAGCCCATAAATTGTAAAAAGGGGTGAGATGAATAATCTGGATTCTCTGTAACCTAAAACGGGGAAGAAGATAACCTCAACATAATTACAAAGGAAAACAATTTCTAGGAAACTACATGAACCGAGATAATGCAAGCAATAAATATGAGGTCTGACATGCATAGAAGGAAAATATAAGAATCAATTTGGTAAGTTTTGTGAAGTGAGATGATGGTGAGTTGAAGCTGGATAAGAAATTTGAGGTGCCGGATGCGATGCCAGAGCTTGATATCTGATGCAACAGGATTATATTTTATCAAATAGTGGATGTAATTACAACAACTAAGAATGTTATACTCAAATATGGATATCATTACCATTTTCCGCACATCTATATTTGCAAAATACCATTTGCAAAAGATATTTAAATCACAACAGTAATTTCCCTCTACTAATACTCCACAAATGAAATAATTTGATGCAATAAGATCCGAATATGTACCTTCGTGGCTACAGGATGTTTTTTCTTCTTCATAACCTTCTCAATGGTAGGTATTAGCCTCCGTCTCTGGCCTTTGCTTATGTCCTTCACAGCCATACCCTTCGCTTTACCAACAGTGGAAGTCTTGACATGGGAATTATCTGGCAACGTTTCAGATATGTTGACACCAACATTACTGGGTTGAATGGCAAGTGGCTGGGTGTGGTGACATACAAGACTCTGCTCAACAACTGTTTTCATCTTAAAAACCAAGGCCATAACACTTTCAAAAGCTTCGGATGATACTATGGCAATGTTGGCTACTTCAATCATAGACCGACAAAGGATTTTATGCCTTATTTGTTTCTCCAGTCTTTCATCGGTATAAACATCATTTCGAAGGAGTTCTTGTAGGTTGCCCTCATTAGCATTTCTGGTCCACCTCTTTAAAATGTAGCGTTGTGGGATTGTGTACACTCTCATTACATCTTTCATCACTTTTAGGGTATGCATGCACATAATACCCTCATATTCAAATTTCATGCAAGAACGCGTGAGGTAGTCATTAAGCAGAATTCTAGTAACCATATGTTTGCTTGGTTTATCAGATTGACCAACTTCATAAAGACAACAACCCTTTTCGTCATCGCGTAACACATTGTCAATCTGAGCATTCATGCATTCTGCCTCGACTCTGTCATAAATATTCTTCGTGTACACCTTTCCGGCTTCAGTAAGAAGCATGCATGGATTTGTTATGTTTGGAAGCTTTTGCAATAGCCCATATTTTGCTTCCAGATCTTCATAACGTTTGTCATACAACAATGTGTCAAAATGTTGGAAGAATTAGGGCAACGCATATTGCCATGCAAGGTACTGTTTTAGCCTACCGTTTGAAACTCTCGCTAACTTGAGTACTACGCATTGTGGCAATCCATACACCCTTTACATATGCCTTTCCCCAAACATGCTTCAAATCATACATGTTTGTTATCCATTTATTGTTCTGCAATCCAAACAATTTGACCATCACATCCCACTTCACATCAAACTCCTTTACATCCTCCACCCCAAACATTAAATGCGAAAATGTCCCCTTAACAGTATATTTATCCACTTGTTTCGAACCCGCATGCATGTGTACGTTTTGCATGAGGTGCCAACAACACAAAAGGTATGCGGTATCGGGCATTACCTGCGACAATGCCTTGGCCATTGCTGCGTCTTGGTCTGTAAAAATGGTATTCGGAGCTTTATCGCACATGAACCGCAAGAATGTAGTGAACAACCACGCATAGGAATCCGCCGTTTTGTCGTACATCAATACAACACCAAACACCATTGCCTGACGGTGTTGATTTAAGCTAATGAACACACCAAACGGTCTGTTACATTGCACAATCTTGTATGTAGTATCAAAGGACAAAACATCTCTAAAAGTAGCATAGTCGGATACCATCTTCAAATCTGCCCAGAATATATTAGTTATCATGTCGGCCACATCGATCTAGACAACGTGCACAAAACTGGGATCAACAACAAGTTATTTTTCAAAATACTTCATAAGCCAGTCGACTTCCCCGCTTTCTAGATCCTTCTACCTCCTTGTCCTCAAATGGTTTTGGACATCAACCCTGGAAAACCCCACAGATTCTCTCCCACCCGATTGCCTGCACGATAATTCAAAAGATTGCAATAAGGGTATATCACAGTCTGCAGCCATCTCAACTTGAATTGCCTGTACGCTATTGATTTTGCATTGAGAGGGCAACATGTGGGTCAAATTGCTCGATATGAGATCATGGTTGTGCTCTTCAATGAATTTATGGACCACATACTTCCCTAAACTAGAATCCCAGCTTATACCCATGCGGGCAGGGCAGTTGGTTCGTGTAGCAGCTCTAAGACTCTTATTCTCCGTGCCTTCGAACTTCTTCTTACACCCTCATTTGAACATACAAATAACCTTGAAGTCAGTTTCCTTTCCAATTGCGACACCTGATCTTTGGCCTTCCTACTAGGATTGCCCTAGTCACGACGGATACTAAATCCTATATTAGCTCCATAAGCATTGTAGAAGTCATATGCATCCTGCTCGGAATCAAAGCACATTCCGATGCATGGTTTACCATCTAGAAGATCAGCTCCATTAACTTGTTCAATGACATTTACCCCGCTATTTATTTCTTCATCTATTATCCAACTCTTATCTCCCACAACAATACTCGACTAAATTAGGAGCTGCAACAATCAAATATATAACTGAACCGTATTAGTTAAAACTAAAACTGCAATAAATTTTAACGTCTGGAGGTTATATAAAGGTAAACCATCTCTCTCTGGAGGGAGAAAAAAAAACACAGATAGTAGTAAGGAGTTAGTAGTAAAGAAAAAGCATTAACCGAAAACCAAAACCATAAACATAATTGTTAGAGAAAATGGGAACACAATAGTACCAAATGCAAGGCTGCAACGGATATGGGAGGCAGAAACAGAAAAATTGGACTTACAAGACCAGATTCAACATCAAAATTATTCACACTAAAGTAGCTGCGAAGAAAGAATTAACATAAAACCAATCAAAATACCCCAACCAACAAAATGCAGGTCTTAGATTCTTAATTTATTATATACAAGACCAATTTATAACGCTAAAGTAAGGAAAGAGAAGCCCAATTTTAAATGTTAAGGGTCCATTTGATAGAAGGAAATATGATGGAAAGTAAAATTGGAAAATGAAACGAAAAAGACGAAAACTAACTTTCTACCATGTATTTCATTAGATTAGGGAAACAAATGCAATGAACCAATAGGAAATTAATTTTTTCTTCCATGGCATGAAAGTGAAAAGAAAGTGATTATACTTATGGAAAAAACCCTTTAAATTACACACTATATTTTTTTTTGAAATTTTTGAAGAAAGAATTTTTTTCAATAATCAATTAATACATTTAGTCACTAATTTTTGCACATATATTTTGTAATTAGATATATCTGATAAACATGTATGAGTGATATAAATAATTTCCACAAAACCAAGACGATAAAAGGATAAAGGCTTTATATACATGATCAATTAATAAATTTTAGTCACTAATTTCGCACATATATTTAGTAATCAGATAATAGATGATATGTATGAGTTAAAAACATTTTGCTAAAAAACAAAGAGGATAAAAGCTTTATATACATTTCTAGATGAAAGAAACATGTAAATAAAACGTGGAATTGCTAAAAATAAAATACAATATAACTACAAAATTTCAGCCACTGAGGTTACTATATGTGTATTAATGTCGAAGAGTGTACTAAGGATATCAAATACCTAAAATAAAATAATATTCGTAGGTTAGGTTCCACATAATCCTAACGTGAATAAATTTGTATATAAGAATCACTTTTATACATCTATAATATAATGAGGTGTTAGTCTTTTTCACCTTCATGATGTTCTATAATTGAATGAATCCAAGACTATATAAATAAGTAATTAAGTTCACAAGCATAACTTCGTCTTCAAAATGGATAACTTTCACGGAATAGTCAAATTATCGAGGGTTCTGTATGTGAATAAAAGCTTTATATATGATATGTATGAGTTAAAAATATTTTGCTAAAAACCAAAGCGGATAAAAGCTTTATATAAATTTATGGATGAAAGAAACATGTAAATAAAGCGTGGAATTGCTAAAAATAAAATACAATATAACTAAAAAAATTCAGCCACTGAAGTTAGTATATGTCTGTTAATGTCGAAGGGTGTACTAAGGATATCAAATACCAAAAATAAAATAACATCCCTAGGTTAGGTTCTACATAATTCTAACGTCAATAACATTGTATGTAAGAATCATTTTTATCCATCTATAACATAATGATGTATTAGTCTTTTTCACCTTCATGATGTTCTACAATTGAATAAATACAAGACTATATAAACAAGTAACTAAGCTCACAAGTGTAACTTCATCTTCAAAATTGATAACTTTCACGGAATAGTCAAAATTTTGAGGGTTTTGTATGTGAATAAAAGCTTTATATATGATATGTATGAGTTAAATATATTTTGCTAAAAAACAAAGCGGATAACAGCTTTATATAAATTTCTAGATGAAAGAAACATGTAAATAAAGCGTGGAATTGCTAAAGATAAAATACAATATAACTAAAACAATTCAGCTACTAAGGTTACTATATGCCTGTTAATGTTGAAGAGTGTAGTAAGGATATCAAATACCTAAAATAAAGTAACATCCGTAGGTTAGGTTCTACATAATTCTAACGTCAATAACATTGTATATAAGAATCATTTTTATCCACCTATAATATAATAAGTATTAGTCTTCTTTACCTTCATGATGTTCTACAATTGAATGAATTCAAGACTATATAAACAAGTAACTAAGCTCACAAGCGTAACTTCATTTTCAAAATGGATAACTTTCATGGAAGAGTCAAATTTTTAAGGGTTTTGTATGTGAAATTGTTTTGACAAAATTTACGGGATCACACTAACCAAACAAACTATAAAGTAACTAAAAAAATCCACACTGATCAACCAAACTAAGAGAAACACTTGAATCATCAGGCATGATGTATTTTATCAATTGAATTAATCCAAGACTATATAAACAAGTAATTAAGCTCACAAGCGTAACTTCATCTTCAAAATCGATAACTTTCACAGAATAGTCAAATTTTCGAGGGTTTTGATGTGAATAAAAAGCTTTATATATGATATGTACAAGTTAAAAATATTTTCATAAAAAACAAAGAGGATAACAACTTTATATAAATTTCTAGATGAAAGAAACATGTAAATAAAGCGTGGAATTGCTAAAGATAAAATACAATATAACTAAAAAAATTCAGCCACTAAGGTTACTATATATCTGTTAATGTCGAAGAGTGTACTAAGGATATCAAATACCTAAAATAAAATAACATTCGTAAGTTAGGTTCTACATAATTCTAACGTCAATAACATTGTATACAAGAATCATTTTTATCCATCTATAATATAATGAGGTATTAGTCTTCTTCACTTTCATGATGTTCTACAATTGAATGAATCCAAGACTATATGAACAAGTAATTAAGCTCACAAGCGTAATTTCATCTTCAAAATAACTTTCATGGAAGAGTCAAATTTTCGAGGGTTTTGTATGTGAAAATTTTTCGACAAAATTTACGGGATCAAACTAACCAAAGGAACCCTAAAGTAACTAAAAAACATAAAAACACACAACATTTAACAAATCCAAATCGATAGCCTCTTTTGAAGAATTAGATAGTCTAAAGTTGTAATAGAAAATGCACATCTTCTGTAAAGTATATGCGCAATGTTATAAGGCAATGCTAATATTCATATTCAACACTTGTTCATCAATAATATTCATATTTAATATCAATAATATTTATATTCAACAACAACCATAGACAGAAAAAAACAAAAATCCACACTGATCAACCAAACTAAGAGAAACAGTTGAATCATCAGGCAAGACGTATTTTATCAATTGAATGAATCCAAGACTACATAAAAGTAACTAAGCTAACAAGCGTAACTTCATCTTCGAAAATGGATAACTTTCAAGGAGGAGTCAAATTTTCGAGGGTTTTATATGTCAAAAATTTTCAACAACATTTAGGGGATCACACTAACCAAACACACCCTTAAAAGAAAATGAACAACTTCTGTAAATTATACATGAATTGCTAATATTCATATTGAACACCCACCATAGATAGAACGATGCTCATCAATAATATTCATATTCAACAACAACCATACACAAAAAACAAAAATCCACACAGATCAAACAAACTAAGACAAACACTTGAATCATCAAGAAGGATGTATTTTATCAATTGAATGAATCCAAGACTATATAAATAAGTATCTAAGCTCACAAGTGTTACTTCATCTTCAAAATGGATAACTTTCAAGGAAGAGTCAAATTTTCGATGGTTTTATATGTGAAAATTTTTCGACAAAATTTAGGGGATCACACTAACCAAACGAACCCTAAAGGAACCAAAAAACGTAAAAACACACAACATTTAACAAATTAAAATCAATAGGCAAAGAACATAAAGATTTCTTTTGAAGAATTATATTGTTTAAAGTTGTAATAGAAAATGAACAACTTCTGTAAATTATACGTGCAATGTTATAAGACATCACTAATATTAATATTCAACACCAATAATATTCATATTCAACAATAACCATGGACAGAAAAAATGAAAATCCACATTGATCAAACAAACTAAGACAAACACTTGAATCATCAGGCATGACATAAAACCTAAACCATATAAACCAAATCGACAACAGTACTTGGAACGATTCTGAAAACCACAACTTCACGTTTCTACACTCTAAATCAAAAATAGAGAACACCAATCTGAAACGAAGAACGATATAATTAGGGGTGAAGAGTTCATGAACAAACCAATCTGCAAGAAAACCCTAAACCACAATATGAATTAATTGCAATCCAATCTGCAAGGAATTAATTGCACTACAAAAACAAATAAACACTAACCCTATTGACGAATTTCATCAAGAGCTAGATCGATACTCATTTTTTTGCAATATTGTATAGATTCCACTGAATGTGGTGAATTTATGGATGAATCGAATCTGCAACATTCATGAAGCTTGGATTGTATTGGATTTTACTATTCAGGGATTGGATTTTTGTTGGGAAAGTTTTTCCTTATTTTTTAGAAATGTACATATATTTATTTCCTCCTCATCACTGTTGACCTAAATCTCAAATTGGGGGGATTTTTTATTTTTCGCGAAATTTAAAATTGAAACTGGGAAGGGTTTTGCGTGTGTGGCCTGGGTTGAATTTTACTATTCTTGTATACGTTTACTGTTCAATTATACTGAAGAAAAAATTATACGGACCAAGTCTTGGCTTGTGGGGCCACTAATGCTGACTAGGTTGCTGACTGGGATGAATGGAAGGTTCCAGTCAGAGTGTAACATGACTGAATGTATATTCATGTTTCAGTCACACCCAGTGACAGATTAACCTAAGGACTAGTGGGGGCCCACTGAAAGTTTTATTTTATTTTATTTTTTATCCTAAAATTTTGGATATTTAGCATTTAGCCCATTAGAATTTTTTTTACCTTAGATACCACATAATTTAGATTTCTTTACATCTAAGCCCCTACTGAAAATTTATTGTAAGCCCCACTGAAATAAATATGTCATTTATACACCAAAAATCCACTGTAATTTTTTTTATTCCCCACTGAGTTGGATCTATTGATCCGTCACTGGTCACACCTATCATCTATCACAACATTCTCAATTCAGGTACGAGTCCTAGGGAAGTATTTCTAAGTAGGAGAAACTGTTTCCAGTCTGATCTGTCCTGGGTCATAATCTATATAGAAAGAAATTTATAATATACTAACAGTGAGATAAAATGAGAGAGAGAGATGTTACGAAGATGTAGAAATGACGTCTCGCCTTGGAGATCAAATAATACAGATATGACGCATAAGAGAGACTAAACCAATTTGATGATGTGCTGCTGATCAAACTACTTTAGAACACAACCACATATGGAAACTTGACATCCGTTGAGAAGGTAAAAAGGAAAACAAAAAAGCTAAGGCGCACGACTTTCTTTCGAGTCTTACTAAAGAATATTTTTAAATTTCAGTTCTCAACTTATTCCAAATTAAAAATACATTTCATCATGCTTTTAAAATTAAAACCATCATTCAAAGCCAATTTTGTTCCGTCAAAGAAATTAGATCTCCTTCCAGAGGTTTTTCTATCTGTTATGTTTACATACAAATTCACAGCACTCAACCTTGCCAGCACCCAATGAAAGTTACTAAGGTCTGCCCTACTGGGATTGTCACCCAGTCACTCATTCCCAAGGGTTGAGCTAATGCCCTGCAAAATAGTTATAAAAGGCTCGGCTCAAGAAGCTCCACATACTACACTGCTAATATGTGCTGCAGCCACCATGCGCATCTGCTCCGGCATTTGATTGTAGAACAACAGTGAACACATCAGAAAGCCCATAAAACATATAGTGTGGTAGTAACCACACCCTTACTGGGACTGTCGAATCAGAAACGAAATGAAATCATTTGACTTTGAAGAGAGAGAGAGAAGAAGAAGGTGGAGTTACCTTGTAAGTCATTACCAATGGAGTTGGGATGTGAACAATCTTTGGCCAATCTTCCCCTGTTTCTCTTAGCTAACATTTACAGTAATCTTGAGTTGTTGTAATGCAGTGAGATGACGCATTTCCTCGGGCAGTGATGTCAATTCGGGGCATCCGCGAATGAAAAGTCGTTTGAGTGATGTGAGGTTGCCTATCCACTTTGGTAAACCCATCAAATTCTCACACCACTTGATTTCAAGAGTTGTACGAGTGGTAAGATGTTGAAGCCCCGCGGAAAGAGATACCAACTCTCCAATCCCAACGAGAGACAGATCCGTTAGGTTCCAACTTTGATTTTGGAGAAATTGCATGTCGTCATCTTCATCGAGATCCGCAATATTATATAACTTCAGAGACTTTAAATTGGAAAGAGGAGGAAGCAAAGAAAAAGAAGAAGATGAAGAGATTGTTGGGGAGGTTGGGGACACCGTCATCTTTAACTCTTCTTCTACTAGCTTCTTGCTCACCATCTCGAGATGTAGCTTTTCAAGACATGGTTGTAGAATAGGAATTGATGCCAGATTTGGGCACTTATAGATGGTTAATTGGGAAAGAGAAGGGAACGATGGCAGCGACTTCTTCAAATGTTGCTGATGTGTTGGAGTTTCGGTTGTGGTTGCTTTTTCTGATTCTTTCCTCCACCATCCCTTCAATTTAGGCAATTGGAAGAGTGTGAGTTGTTTGAGGGATGGGAAGAAAGTTGGTGTTGGTTGTGATATTCCAATGGAAGAAGAAGACTCCTCACCACCACTCGCATTGCTACTACTACTATTCTCTATGTACTCCACGGAATCCATCTCCTCAACAGTAAGAAATTGGAGACAAGGAAGTTGCCCAAATGCTGGAAGATACTTGCAACTGTTACAATTGAACATTAAAATTCTGACAAGATTTGGCAAGAGGGCCGATGATAACCCAATTTTGTCAACCATCATCCATCTCGGAAAACTCACTCCCCCATACCACCTTATTAACAGCTCCTTCAGATTGGGGTTTGGACGGAGGGATTCCAACCATAACTCGTCCTCCTCTTCATTAATAAAACACAATTCCAGTGTCTTAAGGTATTGTTTGGCCTCCAAGTAGCTTGTTCCCTCTCTTGTTGCTGTTGTTGTTCCTCATTCCTTCTTTAAATACCACTGCCTTCTCCACTTGTCATCTTTTGAGTCCCCATATTTATGTGTCTTCCAGATAAATAACTTTTCTCTTAAATTGTTTAGGCTTTGCAATTCACTCAATCGGTCATGTGAGTTCGCTGCAAAACTTGTTAATGTCACAAGAGACGTCAATTGACCCAATCCACACGGCATGCCACTCAAACCATAACAATCGTCGAGATCAAGATGCCTTAGGCTCACCAATATTTTAATATCCCTTGGCAATTCTCTAAGAGATTTACAACCATTGAGTTTCAATGTTTGTAAATTTAGCAACTTGATTACAAAACTTGGCAGCATCTTGATTTCACTACCACTGAGATCCAGATATCTCAATTGTTTCATCTTCCTTATACTACTCGGTACTGCCTCCATCTTCCCATTCTCTAGATGCAACACACGCAGCCTTTCCAATTTTGCCAAAACTTGGTCCATTTCGGACCCACTTGCATCCTCCATTTTCATTTTCAGTGCTCGTAACCTGTGAGCTCTAAATATGGGAGGTGGAATTTCCATTGATAAACCCAATGACAAGTGTCGAGTTCTTTCGGTAATAACTTTTGCATCCGAGCTCGCTACAAAACTCTTGGGTGTCACAGCAAATATTGCAACATCATGGACAAGATCATGCATTTTGCAACTTATTATGTCACCCTTGAAAAAGCGACCTTCTCAATAACTCCATAAAATATGAATGACCTACCGCCTCTAGTTGTTCATTTTCACTTTCACTTTCTGACTGAATAAATCCATGTGCAATTCACAATTGGATTAGTTCTCGCTTATCAATCATTTCATCTTTCCGAAACAAAGAACAAAATGCAAAACATCCTTTCAGTTTTGAAGGAAGGTTATAGTAAGTCAACTTCAGAATAGGAAATATATATCATGTTCTTGACCTATTTTCAACAAATCATTGTTTTTGAAAAGCAACCACTCATCATCAGTATCTTTGGGGTGTAGTAGGTTTCCTATAGCCTTTATGGCAAGCGGAACTCCCTTGCACTTGTCTACAATTTCCCTACCAAGTCTTACTCGAAATCTGCTCTCCATCTCTTCCCCATGTTTGAAGGCCATTTTTTAAAATAATAACCATGAATCTTCCTCGGATAAGCCCTTTAGTACATATGGTGGATTTGCATCTGTAACATTCGCAACTATTTCACCACGGGTTGTTACCAAAATTTTACTTCCCTTTGAACCACCCATCAATAGACCTCTAAGTTCTAGCCATTTATCCCTATCATCATTCCATACATCGTCCAAGATAAGCAAGTATTTTTTTCCATTAATTTTATTCCTGAGATTTTCTTGCACTACTTCCGAGGGGAGGTTCTTATCTACTTCAAAACCTATAATTTTTTGTGCAATAAGATTAACATCAAAAGGGTCAGAAACACACACCCACTTCTGGAGTTCAAAATACTTGGTGACCTCTTCACTTTTGTACACTAATTGTGCAAGTGTGGTCTTTCCTAGTCCCCCCATCCCAACAATTGCAACAACTGACACATTCTCTTCATCTTTACTGTTTAATAACAGGTTCACTACTTTGGTTTTATCAGCATCCCTCCCCATAACAAATTCGGGAGGAATTGAGTGAGTCCCCCTGTTAATATTCTCTAGAGGCCGCTCAATGAGATGAAAGTTTTTGTCCTTTTCAATTGCATCTAGTCTCGCCGTAATGGCCTTAATCTCAAGAACAATCTTATGATAGAAAGCAAACTGTTTTAAACTTGAAAAGAAAGCACGTACCTTTTTCAGCCATTTATTCTGAGCCCTCAAAACTTGCTGTCCAGAAAAACAAGTGGAGAAGTCGGCCAACAAGTCATCAGCATCATAAAATGCCTCATCCAGCTTGTCAAGCCAGTTCTCAATCTCAAGATTTGTGGTTTGTTTCTCTTCTGCATCACCAAGTAGTGCTCTGATAGTGGAAACTGTGTTTTTGAGTTTCTCAATCTCATTTCCAACCTCGGATACAAGCTTGATCTCTTGGCCAACCAAAGAAGCTAACAACTACAAAATATCAGAGACAGTTTTGTAGATTATTGTTTCCGCCATTGTTTTTTTTGCTTGTGGAGATAGAAAGACAGATGGTCAATATATAGTTTGTTTGTGAGGATGCTGGTCAAGCCTTGCCTGCTGTTTAATAATTGAGTGATGGACCATGTGCTGCTTTTTTAAATTAGCTACTCTCAATAATTGAGTGGTTGCAAGTCTTGTTTATTGTCCAACTAACAGCCTTCCAAAATATCTCCCCCAGATCATAAATTTCAGACCTACTTGCTTTAAAGAATCAAAAGTCACAAATTTCTTGTACCTATTTCATTTTCTTTCGAAGCACTGTAAATTTCTTGCATGATTTATTAATCAAATTTTGAGAAATTTTTTTTTACTTCAATTTATTTATTAAGTTGTGTTTTTTTCTTTTACTATGGTGTGGGATCTCTTAGATCAAGACCAATTCAAATTTAGTAAAAACAAATTGATTTAATTCGGTAATTTTCAGATCCAGGGGCATCCTAACGTCACTCTCTTCTTTAATTTTACTAAACATGAAGGTGCGTTTGGATAACCTGTTTTTTGTATTTGTTTTCTGTCTTCAAATATAAAAACTGTTTTTGTATTTGTCTTTGTTTTTTTCAACACAAAACTAAAAACAAAAAAACGTTTGGATGAAAATTTGTATTGAAAAATAAAATGGTATTGGTGGGCGGCGGTGACCGGTGGCGGCGGGGGGCAGTAGTGGTGGGTGACTGGCGGCGGCGGCGGCGGGTGGCGGTGGTTGGTGACGGCGGTGGTGCGGGCGGTGGCGGAGGTGGTACCCTAAACAGTGAAAAAACTCAAAAAACAATTAAAAGTTGTATTTGGTGTTTTTATCACTTTTACATACTATTCACATAAAATAATTTTCTTAAGGAAAAAAAAATGAACATTAAACACTTTTGCCAAATGTATTTTTTTTTTTTAACTCGATGAACAGTAAAAAAATAAAAACTATTTCTCCGTATCCAACACGACTCAAGTCTGTCTCACTCTTTTACCTACTCTGATTCTTTAATTTCTTATTTTATAAGTGACATCGTGGGATCCACTAGCGTGACAACACACCCATAGTTTTTACTTTAGGAGGTGGATTTCTAGACCAAAAAAACTAAAACGACGACGTATTTTCCATGTCATTCCAAGAATAGAATTCCAATCTCTTAGGCCATGTTTGGTAGACGGTCTTTCTGGTCCGGTCTGGTCTGGTCCGGTCTGGTCTGGTCTAATCTGATCTTGAAAAGTCTATTTGGTAAGCGGTCTGGTCTTACTATTTATTTATTATTTATTATAATATTTATTTATTTATTTATTATTCATTTATTTATTTATTATTTCTTCACTTTATAATATATTTTATTATTTATATTATTAAATTATTATTTATTAATTTATAAATATATTCTATTTATTAATATTATTTCATTATTTAATTCATTTTATTTATAAATTATTTATTCATTTTAATTATTTAAAAATATATTTTATTAATTTATTATTATTATACTCATTTTTTATTATTATTATGAAGTATTTATTCATTATTATATTTACTTATTATTTATTATTATATCTATTTATTATTTTTATTATATTTATTTATTATTATTATTTATTTCATTTTGTTTATTATTTATTATTTTTATTATATTTTTAAATATGTTTTATGTAATTTATTATTTATTATTATTTATTTATTATTATTTTATTCATTTTTTATTATTATTATGTTTTATTTAATTTATTATTTAAATTATTAATTATTCATTTTTAATTATTTATAAATATATTTAATTATTTATAAATATATTTAATTATTTATTCATTCATTTATTATTATTATATTCATTTTTTTATTATTATTAGGTATTATTTATTTCATTTTGTTTATTATTTATTATTTATATTTTATTTTTAAAATATATTTTATTTAATTTATTATTATTATTATTAATTTATTATTATTATTTATTCATTTTTAATTATTTATAAATATATTTTATTAATAAGACCAGACCGGACCACCAGGAACCACTTTTTTTTTTTTTTTTTGAAATGAGGCCATTTTGGTCTGATTTAGTCTTACTTGGTCTAACCAAAAATTTGGGACCAATGCTACCAAACACGGTTTGGTCCCATAAAACGCAAGACCAGACCAAACCACCTGAGACCAGACCACCTACCAAACAGGGTCTTATTTTAATTCCTTTTTCTTATTAAAATTCAATTGCCATGCCGTTCTGTCAACATATTTGTCAAAAGTCACCAAAATAATAGTGACTTTTTTTTTTTTTAAATGGTAAGAAAATTGAATTCAAAAGGAAAATGGCCATAGGCCTACAAACTACTAGAGGCATACCCTAGGTACAAGACAAAACTATATGGAAACCGAAAATCCACCATAGGAAAAGGAACTTTAAAGAAAATAGACACGAAAGCCTAATCTGTCTAAGAACCTTATAAAATCTAACTCTTATAGAGCTAAAATACCAAAGCCGAAAAAGGATAGCTTCCATCCTGAAAATCTTAATCCATATACGCAAATAGATGCTCCACCCAATCCCAGGTATAAAACAAAGCAACTCAATCCCATTGGTATCAACATTATCAACCAGAATGAATAAACAAGCATGAGAAGTAATCAACACTTGATCACTGAAATTGGGCGTCTGCAGTCCCAACCAACAGCGAAAAAACCCAACAAAAACAGTCTCTGAGTAGCATAAGAGAACATCAAACTAGTATCCCAAAGCTCGAGCAGAATTTAGCAAATAACAAGTCCTGCACCCATAAGACCACAGCTGCAATAAGCCATTGCTTCCATCTGTAACAATACTGAACCAAGACTGATACCAGCACCAACCTTGCACAACGGCATGCAACAGAAGATAACAAACTTCAAAACTAATGCAACCAGAAAGCATCACATAGAAAGAATAGATGGAGGTAAATCCCAGTGCTTAAGCAAAGCCACATTTTCCACAGACTCCTTAAAAGTGAGAGAGAAACACTTTAGTCTGACTACTTTAATAACTTTAGAGAGAAGAGCATCCAAAGAGCAATATGAATCATTAAAAATCCTTCTATTCCTCTCCATCCACGCCTCATAGATGGTAGTGGAAAAAGCTAATTTGTTGAGTGTACATTTCAAAGAGGAGCTACCTAGAGAAATAATAGCCCAATCCATCATGTCATCCCAAGTGTCATCAGGCCATTCTAGCAACCCCTTGATGAGGACCCTCTGCCAGAGTCTCCTAGTGAAACCACATTGAAAGAAAAGATGGTCTCTATCTTCCATGCAAAGGCCACACAGAACACGTAGCACTTGTAACAATACCAATAGTCATCAAGGAATACAAGCTGTTGAACGTATTAAGGTGCACCAACCATAAGAAAAAGGAATGTTTGGGCACATGGTGTTTAAACCACACTATCTTAAACCAATCAACTTGACGAGTTTGATATCTGATGGAGTTCCAAGCTGAAGCAATAGAGAAGTTGCCTCCAGTAGGACTCCAAACAACCTTATCATTTCTGGCAAGATCATAGTGGAGATTAGGAGGGAAAACAGACTTAAAAGCCAACCATTCTTGAGTATTAAGAATTGGATAATGCCATCCAAATGATCTGAGGAGCCTACACAGTGAAGCATTTAAGCCAAGACCAGAATCTCTGATCATAGAAGGACTGAACATGGTATCTAATGAACCATTGGGATGCCATCTATCAAACCATAAAGATATGCTTCTACCATTGCCAATACTGTAGTGAATCAAATGCTCGAACATAGGTCTCAATTGAAGAATTTTCTTCCAAGTCCACCAGCATTGAGAAGGAATGGAAATAGCCCAAAAACTCCTACCCCTAATGAGATAATGTTTCACCCAAGAAGACCAAAGAGAAGTAGAATCGAATTGGATCACGGTCCTACCCCTAATGACTGTTGTTCCGACTAAAATGTGCTACAAAGTCCAACCAATGATCTATAAATTCAATTCCTCTAGTGGATCACATGTCCTAGCTCAAATTGAATTTATACAAGTCCTTTTGTATATATATATATACCATTCATGGCTAAAGTTCTTCAAAACCCAATATCCCATTTCCTAGCTATTTCCCTCCTCTTTTTCTACGTCTCAATTCCATCCACAGCTTCCAATTATGGTTTCATGAAAGTCATCAATGGAGAAAAAATGGGACTTGGAAAAGAAAAATTAAGTCACTTTCGATTTTATTGGCAAGACATTGTCAGTGGCAACAATCCTACTGCGATCCAAATAGTGCCACCCTCTAACAAATCAACCACTTTTTTTGGGCGGACTATGGTGATCGATGACAAGCTGACCATAGGGCCACATTTGAGCTCGAAAATGATTGGTAGGGCCGAAGGGTTTTATATTTTAACGTCACAACAAACTACTAGTATATTATTGGTTGATTTGTCTAACAAGGTAATTGATGATACAATATTAGACAAGGTATATAGATAGGTCTACTGTCAAAGGTGGAAGCGTGACTGGGACTCTGTTCGTTGTTCTGCCGCAAGTCAGTCTTGTGCTTTAAGATTTTGTAATCATTTGAAAAGGGAAGTTTGAATATGGACAGTGAAAAAAACTATGCATAAAAATAATGGACTCAACGCCATCAAATACTATGTAGAAGAATTTGCAGAAGGTTCTTCCTCAAGTCATTGAGACAAGAAATTGAAAGTCCACACTGATCATGTCATGATTTGAGCCTGCTGCTTGATGCCTCAGGATATTCACTTGATGGATTCACAAGCTTCCCATTTTCTGAACTTCACATTCGCTACTCGCAAATCATAATTGTTCGAGAGGAGACATGCTTGCAAACTCTTCGAGCTCTGCCTACTTTTCATGTTTCGAAGAAATTGTTCGAGAGGAGATATGCTTGCAAGCCATATAAGAATTATTTCTCAGTCTCAATTATTTGTCCCTGATGTGTATTATGTTCCTAATATTTGTCTCAGATTTATCTGTTGGACAATTAGCAGAACTAATTAGGCCATGTTTGGCAGGCGGTCTTTCTGATCCGGTCTGGTCTGGTCTGGTCTGATCCGGTCTGGTCTGGTCTGGTTTGATCTAATCTGATCTGGAAAAGTCTGTTTGGTAAACGGTTTGGTCTTACTATTTATTTATTATTTATTATAATATTTATTTATGTATTATTTATTTCTTTATTTATTATTTCTTCACTTTATAATATATTTTATTATTTATATTATTAAATTATTATTTATTAATTTATATATATTAATTTATAAATATATTCTATTTATCTATTATTATTTCATTTAATTTATAAATTATTTATTTATTTTTAATTATTTAAAAATATATTTTATTAATTTAATATTAATTTATTATTATAATTATGAAGTATTTATTCATTATTATATTTACTTATTATTTATTATTATATTTATTATTATATCTATTTATTATTTTTTATTATATTTATTTATTTCATTTTGTTTATTATTTATTATTTTTATTATATTTTTAAATATGTTTTATGTAATTTATTATTTATTTTATTAATTTATTATTATTATTTATTGTTTAGTCCATTTATTATTATTATTATATTTATTTATTATTATTGTATTCAATGTTTTATTTAATTTATTATTTATATTATTAATTATTCATTTTTAATTATTTATAAATATATTTTATTATTTATTCATTTATTTATTATTATTATATCATTTTTTATTATTATTAGGTATTATTTATTATTTAATTTTATTTTAAAAATATGTTTTATTTAATTTTTTATTATTATTTATTCATTTTTAATTATTTATAAATATATTTTATTAATAAGATCAGACCGGACCACCAGGAACCACCTTTTTTTTTGGTCTGAAATGAGGCCATTTTGGTCTGATTTGGTCTTACTTGGTCTAACCAAAAATTTGAGACCAATGTTACCAAACACGGTCTGGTCCCATAAAACGCAAGACCAGACCAGACCACCTGGGACCAGACCACCTACCAAACAGGGCCTTAAGTTTAACCGTCACCTTTTCTTCTAATGGTGGTGTTGTATAGGGCTACAAATGAATCGAGTTGTTCACCAACAGGCTTGGACTCGGCTCGCACTCATTCACTAAGCAAATGACAGGAGCTCGAGCTCGATTTTTGGAGGCTCGTTTAGTAAAATGAGCCGAGCTTGAACAGTGGTGGGATCGGCTCGTATATATTAGCGAGCATGAACTCGAATATATTTGTGAACAGGAGAGTGTACTGCGTAATTTGAGTTTATATTTGAAAATTTAAGGTCAACTACGTCATCATCTCCAGCATAAACTGATATAAAACCACTTAAAAAAGTGTCCATCATGCTTTGGTCATTTGCCAAAGCCATAATAACCTGGTAACCTTAGAAGTTAAAAAACAAAACCAGACAAAACAAAACGAATGACTACAAAGTCCCCCAAGTATTCCCCTTGTACAATTTATCCATTCAATTCAGCCTTTTATGCATTTGCAATAGAACAGTTCAAGAGCTAGAAGAACAGAGCTACCAAAACCTTACCAGCGGATTAGACAACAGCAATTCTGCAACCAGGTTGAAAACAAAACATCCTCACCAACTAAAGTGCAAGCCAATAATGAAGTTCGAGTTTCCATTAATCTGCATTGTATAACAGATCCAGAATGAAGAGCATATAGCAACACATATCTTAATGCTAGAGTTTGGTTCCTGCAGTAGATTTTTACTTCCCATATGAAACCAATTAAAAAGATACAGAAAAAATCCAAAAGATCTCCCTGAAGCAAAATTCTACGAGTTCAATTTTATTAAGAATCTGGCAAGATTACTGCAACACATTAGAGACTTTTCACACCCCTTCCAAGTCTACAACAATGAATATATCACAAAGAGGTTATCTATGAGTTTCATTTTTACTATATGAGTTTGACTTCAAGTTTTGCAGAAGCAGCCATTGCACCTGCAGAAGATAAGGTTCCTTCATAGTAAATGCAATAGACTTGATTAAGAGCTATCCAAGATTTGAAGAGTCTGAACTTGATTTACAGAAGTTTAGTAAAATAGAGAACTCTCAACTCTTTTTCTATAGCTTTGCATCTTCTGCATCAGTTTTTGCTTCTCTATCAGGATGAGACATGAGGTCAGGTGGAACGCAAGGCTGCTGATGTTTAAGGTTTCTAATTATGGAGAAATTCCTTCTCTACCTACCACGACGAGGCGACATGATTGTCCAGTCCCCAATCGAATTCGGCTTTTTCAAGAGAGAAATTTTGCAGAAGCAGTCATTGCACCAAGTAAATTCTGCCTATTAATCATAGTTTAACGCACCTTCTATATTAGAATGCTTATGTATAAGAAATCAATAAAATGTTATGCCAAATTAAGCAGCAACGATGCAAGAGGACTCGTTTGTTCATCCAATACACGAGTAAATGATCCAAACTTGATGTTTGCCACCTGTTATTGAAAGCAATGTAGTTTCACAACATACTGTCCCATAAAATATAGAACTGTCTAATAACAGTAAGATAGATTTTCCCTTTCAGTCTTGAAGAGAACATGATAATTACACAAACCAAACATATCTCTATAAACAAAAGAAAGCAAAAGATATGCAATTATTTGCCACATTCTTTCCATTCTCCATCTGTCCCTAACAATCTTCACTAGCTCTAGCTTCTCAACCCTGTTATATTGCTTTGAGGAGAACTGGTAACATAGTTAACTCTAAATCGATAAAGTAAGATGATGTCTCATACAGTGAGGAAACCCATCATTTTAACAGTAAGGCCAGGAACATGAGTAAACTATAATGAGAAAGGAGGCTGCTCTGGTATTTCAAATAGAGTGTAACAATATATTACAAACAATAGCCATATCCAACATTCAAGAACTTGTCATAAGGGCTCTAAGTTTAAAACAAAAATGTTACATGATTGAGAGCTATTTGCAAGTCTTGCATTTAAGATACGAGGCTCAAATCCCTTGCAAGGAGATCGTAATATCAGAACAGATGTCATTAAACGAGAATACTAGCAAATAAGAACTGGATATTGAAAGGCTTATAATGGGAAATTGGGAGAGAGGATTTGAAGCTTAATCCAACTAAAAATTGAACGCCGAAATTTTAAAACATTAGTTTTTTAACTGTTTAAATATCTTTATCAAATAATTGAATTGAATTATACCTCAACCTATTTAAAGTTGAGTGATGCTATCTGTTACTCAACCTAGCAAATAACATCGACAGAAATCCTACCAACTAGGAGTTTTCACCTTGCAACTAATCATTGCATCAACAGAATAGAGACTGTGAAGATGCATTCTGTTTAGGATGTGACTAGAGAGCCACTTATATTCAGGTTTAGACATTTATCCTAAGAATGGAAATCATTCAAAAAATTATAAGGATTCAAATTCAACATGCTGAACAAGGAATCAAATAGATATATTAATGGAAGTTGAAAGTCAACCAATTTGAAAGACAAAAATATAGTATCCCTATGAAAGCCTTTCCTTGGAGATTTACTCACTAAAGTCTAATCACAATAACTATTAGAATGCCCTAAAGAATCAGGAAAAAAAGGAAAAAAAGGAGGCAAAGAAAAAAAGTTTTTTTTCCGGAAGAATTCAAGATGAAGCAGAATGAAATAGCATATTAGCATTCCAACAACTCTCCCTACCGCAGATACGGAAATTATGCGAACAAAACTAGCAATCGATTCCATATGCTAACCATGGCAATAAATTGGCCATATGAAGGTACTTCTCATATTTAGCCAAGTCAATATTATGAAATACTATACAAAAATGAAAATAGTAATCATGACAACAAGGATGAAAAACTTTACACGCACAATTATTATTACACTCCTAATAATTATTATAGTAGTGATAGTAATAAAAGTAAAAATAAATATAAATATAAGGATAAAAAACTTTCTATTTAATGCTTTTTTTAACAAAGACATCATATATATATATATATATATAACCAACAAAATAACACTTGAAAGGGATTCACATTGCTTAATAAACTTTTCAAGGAAATAGCAGTATATTTGATCATGAGAAATGATCAAACATTTGTGAGTTGAAAAACTCTTATCTATCCACAAAAAGTATAATGTCTTTGATCAAAACTCAAAAGTGAAAAATAGTACTACAACATGTTTGTCTGGTTAATTCCACTCTATAGTTGAAAGAAAGAGAAATCATACCAAATAAAGATCTTTTCTCTAATCAATTCATAGCTTTGTAGATGGGAAACCACAACAATTTCGATAGCAATGTACCAACAACAAATCAACATACTGGAATAATACATATCATAAAGCCAAACAAGTTTTTCAAAAATCAATCACATTCAACTTTAGGTGTAACAAGTACCAGATTGGAGGCACTTCAGTAGGGTTGAGGATCTCCCCATCTCTTAACTCAACCACAAGATGACATTTAACAGAGATCCTATCTGTCCTTTTTCTTGATGAAGGTTGACCGACGCCACAAGTTCGCAAAGATAATTTCTCTAATCACCAACTAGGAGCAACCTCTTTGTTTCTCTTTCCTAATCCTTACAACTAATCAAAACATCAACAGAATATTAGCTGGTTTAAGACCTGACTGGGGAACCTCTAATACTCAGGTTTAGACATTTCTGTTAAGAAATGGAAATCACTCAAAACAATTACAAGGATTCAGCATACTGAACAAGGAAACAAATAGATATATTCATGAAGTTAAAAATCAACAAATTTGCAAGCAAAGATGCAGTACTGCTTGGAAAAACTTTGCTTAGAGAGTCATTCACTAAAATGTAATCACAATAAGGAAGTCCTAACCTATGTAGCACTGATACTTACACGGGGTGCAGATTCGATACGATACGGACACGGGGATACGTCAAATTCGAAAAAAAAAAACAGGATATGGGTACCGCGGGATATAACAAAAAATTGTATTCTTTTATTTATATAAAACTAAATTTTGATTTTTTTATTAAAATATTATGAAACTAAATGCAATCATTAATATAACATATAGTTACTGTAATAGTGGAAATGTCCAAGTCCACATAAGGCCATCAAACACCTGATCCATCAAGCTACTGGCCCAATAAGATTTCTGTAAGCCCATTGATTAGGCCCATTGCATTTTTGAATTTCTTTAGAAAATGAAAGTAGGTGATCTGAGGGTGATGTAATCAAGGCATTATTGGCTTAATGGGCTTGAGGCCCATTAAGAGAATGTATATAAGGAGAATCAAAAATTAATAAAAGGTATTCTTCTGTTGTGCAAATTTAAGCATTTACACATTGACGCCGTCTGTGGGAAGCTTTTTGTTCAAGGAGTTCCTGATTTTTCAAATCTACCCTTCGGGATCTGTAAAATCGCCTCCTTCTTCCCATCTAAAAAAAAAAAGGCTGAGTCTGTTTGTTAAACTCAAAGATCTCTTACCACCACTACCCCTCGGATGAAGATGCCAATCACTCGTTCACAGGCAGACGTTTAACCCACTACGGACAACCGTGCAGAGGGTTCCCAGTCCATGGAGCAAATTCTTCAACGCTTGATAGCTGCTGAGGAACGTAGCCTGGCCTTGGAAAAACAGAATGCGGAACTCATGGCGAGGTTGGCTCCATCAGTAGCTACCCTACCGGTGGTAACCCCTGACCCTCTGGTAGCGGTGGTCAACCATTCTCTGAACCAGCAAGGTAGCGATAGACCCGAAGAGCACGCCGAGTCTTCCCAGCGCTCAGGAAAGGCTCCCGTAGGCGACGAGTCCATAACCCCCCAGAAACATCAAGCAATGATGGATGAATTCAAAAGAAAAGTTCTCGGGGACTTAAGGGCCCGATCTACCAATGACATGGCCATCCAGGCGTCGACATAATTGATACAGTCACCTTTCGTCCACGAAATAACCCAAGAACCTTTCCCAAAGAATTTTGTTATGCCTCAGTTCACCCCTTACGATGGCACGAAGGACCCCAAAGAGCACATATACCAGATCCATCAAAAGATGGCCCTGTACGCTGAGAACGAGTCCCTACTTTGCAAGGTGTTCTCCACAGGCCTTGCTGACGCTGCTCTATAGTGGTTCAGGAAGCAGCCACCCCAATCCATTGGCAGCTGGCAGCAGTTGACCAGGCTTTTCATAGCCCAGTATTATGGAAACAAGATATAGAAGAAAACCATATCCTGTCTCTTCACCGTGATCTATGAGAAAGGAGAATCACTGAAAAGCTTTCTATCCCGATTCAACATCGAATCTTCTTCTGTGGATTACTGTGACCAGCACTCGGCTGTTGAGGCATTCAGAATGGCCCTCATTCCAGGAACCAAGTTCCATCAGTCCCTGGTAAAGCGCCCTCCATCGGGCATTGGGGAGCTAAACTCCAGGGCTCAGGGGTACTTGAGAATTGAAGAAGAAAAACTATTAGGCAAAAAAGGTCAACCTTAGTCAGTGTTGCGATTCAGTCAAGGGATCGAGCAACCGATCGAAAGCGGTCAGCTCCATCTAGATCATCAGTCCCACCGGGATCATCGATCCCAAAACTATTCAAGCGTTCCAAATTCGAGGAGAGGGTGACACCCCTGAAGGTTAGCCTTGCGAAACTCTACCAAGAGAACAAAGCTAAAGGAAATTTCCGACAACCCCCGACTATCAGACAACCACTCCACCAAAGGGACAAGTCAAAGCACTATGCTTTCCACGGTGATATCGGGCATATCACAAATGATTGCCGCAATCTAAGGCAATAGGTGGAGATGTTACTGCTCCGCGGAGAACTCCGGGATTACGTCCAACACAACGTACCGAAGACCGATCAACGTGCCCCCAGCGCCCCTCGGAACCCCTCGGACGCACAACCGGTCAGGGTGATTAATATAATTCATGGTGGCCCCCATCCAAAGAGACTGAAGGATCACGCCGGAGCCATCTGAGGAGAGCCCGCAAGATGAGGAGAGTCAACGAAATCAGCGAGGTCTACCAAAGGAGAGGGGAAACACAAATCATTTTCTCAGTATCGGACCTTCGGGGTGTTCAAACCCCGCATGACGACCCTCTGGTTGTGACCCTCATGGTGGCCAACTGTCTCATGAAGAGAGTCATGATTGATCCCGGAAGCAGTGCCAACATCATCACCAAGTGGGCTTTTGAAAAGCTTGAGATCAATCCATCTGAAATTGTGGCATCCCGGTGCCCCATTACAGGTTTTGATGGAAGGAAAATCGAGCCGATCGGGGAAGTCCAGTTACCAGTATCTGCTGCTCAGAGGACCCTGACCAAGACATTCGTTGTGGTGGATGCCAAACCTTTATATAATCTGCTCATGTGAAAGAGATGGATTCACCGAATGCAAGGTGTACCCTCAACTCTTCACCAGGTCATGAGATGTATAAGCCCCGACGGTATAGGTACCATTGATGTCAAAGGTGACCAGGTGGCCGCCAAGGAGTGTTATGCGGTCACCCTGAAAGAGATCCGGAAGGTGAAAGCCCCAGTGGTGCCCCATTCCAAGGAACAAAGCTCATGCTCCAAATAACAATTAAATGAGGGGGATATGGGTACCCCAATTGTGGTCGAACTGTTGCAGCCAGTCTATATTGTGCCCGACAGTCCAAAAAAAGTTACTTTTGCAGGTACAAACCTCACCGACCCTGAATTTAAGGAACTAACACAATTGCTGCAGGACAACTTTGATGTCTTCGCATGGGAGCATACAGACATGCCGGGGATCGATCCTGATGTTTCACAGCACTCATTGCATGTTGACCCGAATGTCAGACCTATCAGCCAAAAACAGAGGCGCATGGGGGCACATCAGAACCAAATTATAGCATATGAGGTATCCAGATTGCTCCAAGTTGGCTTCATCAGGGAGGTTAGATATCCCGAATGGCTTGCTAACGTAGTGGTCGTGCAGAAGAAGAATGGAAAATGGAGGGTTTGCGTTGACTTTACTAACCTGAACAAGGCATGCCCGAAGGACAGCTTTCCACTACCAAAGATCGACCAGATGGTTGATGCTACCGCTGGCTACGATCGTTTAACTTTTCTGGATGCCTATTCAGGTTACAACCAAATAAAAATGAACCTGTTGGACGAAGAAAAGACCTCCTTCATTACTGAAACAGGTACATACTACTTTAAAGTTATGCCCTTCGGAATGAAAAATACAGGTGCCACTTTCCAGAGGTTGGTCAACAGGATCTTTAAGGGTATGATGGGTACAGTAATTGAGGCCTATATCGATGACACTGTGTTCAAGAGCAGAAAGAAGGGGGACCATCTTACCCACTTGCGCCAAGTGTTTGACACCCTCAGGTCACATGACATGAAGCTTAATCCAGAGAAATGCTTTTTTGGTATATCATCCGGGCAGTTCCTGGGGCACATCTTAGATCGGACTGGGATCCAGGCCAGCCCGACACAAGTCAAGGCCCTGATAGAAATGAAGGAGCCCTGGACACATAAAGACGTTCAACTCTTGACGGGAAAAGTGGTTGCACTTAGCAGATTCATTTCACGACTCACTGATCGATGCAGACCATTGTTTCAGGCAATAAAGGCGAATAAGGGAGAGATCTGGGGTCCTGCACAATCGGAGGCCCTGGCGAGGTTAAAAGAGTTCTTGACCATGCCCCCAATCCTATCCACACCAAATCTCGATGAAGTCTTATATCTGTATTTAGCAGTATCCTCTGTGTCGACCAGCGCCGCCCTCATAAGAGAGGACGGAAACCTTCAAATGCCAGTATTCTACACCAGCAAATCCTTGGCTGAGGCAGAAACCAGATACAACAGGCAAGAAAATTTGGTTCTGTCACTGGTGAATGCCAAGAGATGGCTAAGGCATTACTTTGAAGCTCACCCGATCATCGTCCCGACAGCCACACCTCTACGGGTTATTATGTCAAAGCCTGACCTCTCAGGGAGAATCTCTAAATGGGCCATCGAATTGGGCATATACGACTTGACATACATACCCCGAGTTTCCATCAAAGGACAGGCAGTGACAGACTTTTTACTCGAAAGTGAAACTGAAGAGCTAGACCAAAAAGTGAACCAGACACGTGGAAGATTTTTGTGGATGGATCAACCAGCTCTTCCGGATAAGGAATTAGGTTGGAAATCTTGACACCAGATGGGACACGTCTTTATATGTTGGCACAACTACAGTTCCTAACCACGAATAATGTGTCAGAGTATGAGGCCGTGGTATCTGGCTTGAGGATATCCCGAAGCCTTCAGATTCAGTCCCTAGTAGTACATAGCGATTCTCAACTGGTCATCCACCAGATCAACAGGGAGTATGAAACAAAGGATCCGAAAATGGAGTCTTATCGGGCACTCGTGTTGAAAGAAATAGAAAGTTTTCAAAGAATAACCTTCACACAAATCCCGAGGAGCGAAAACGCTGCAGCTGATCACCTAGCCAATCAGGCATCCTCAGTGAGAGAATACCTGACATGGGTTGCACTTGTGGACTTTATACTTAGGCCCAGTATCCAGGAGCTCGAACGAGTAATGCTTATCCCATGGGAGCCCAGCTGGATGGATCCCCTGATGGATTACCTACGAAGTGGAACTCTCCCAGAAAACAAAGCTGAAGCTTAGAAGATCAGGAGGAATTCATCCCGATACTCAGTTATAAATGGGCAACTCTACCAAAAATCCTTTTCAGGTCCTTACTTGAAATGTATTACGCCGTCGGAATCTAGAGCAGTGATGCCGGAGATTCATAGTGGAGCTTATGGAAACCACTCCGACGGTCGATCCCTTGCCCATAAGATACTATCCCAGGGGTACTTCTGGCCCTATCTGTCTCAGGATGCAAAAGAATACATCCGAAGCTATAAGCCATGCCAAATGCACGGAGATGCTATCCATCGACCGCCTGAGTTCTTGCATCCCACCATAGTACCACACTTATTCGCCCGATGGGGAATGGATATAGTGGGACCCCTTCCAAAAGCGATCCGGTCAAATGCTTATGTCCTTCTGGCCACTGATTACTTCACCAAATGGGTGAAGGCTGAAGCCTATCCCACCATCAAGAGTAGCCACGTCATCAAATTCATATGGACCCATATAATATGCAAATTCGGCTCGCCAAGGACAATCATGATGGATAATGGTACAAATCTTGACAACAAGGAGGTCAGGGCATTATTTGCCGAGCATGGTATCAACCAGAGTACGTCCTCCGTCGGATACCCGCAAGGGAATGGACAGGCAGAAAGGACAAATAGAACCATATTTAATACATTAGCCAAAAAACTTGAGGAAGCAAAGGGAGCCTGGCCTGAAAAGTTACCCGAAGTACTCTGGTTATATAGAATGACTCCTAGGCAACCAACTGGAGAAACCCCCTTCGCAATGGCGTATGTCGTTGAGGTCGTGATCCCAACGGAGGTTAGGGTCCCAACCCTCCAAAGCCAGGCCTGGGTAGAAGGAGCGAATAACTAGCACCTGGCTCACGACCTTGATCTAATAGATGAAAAAGGGAAACTGCAGGGATCAGGTTAGCCGCCTATCAACAGTGTATGTGGAACTACTTCAACCAGAAAGTCAAAAGGAGAGAGTTCCAGGTCGGTGACATGGTCCAAAGGCGAAAAATCGGGCTCGTAGGCAAGCTCCAGGAACTTTGGGAGGGCCCGTACACCATAACCGAAGTCATCGGTCGTGGGGCATACCGCGTTCGAAGAAAAATTGATGGCAGAATGGAACCAAACTCCCAGAAACGCCTTTCGCCTGAAGAGGTACTACCCTTAAGGGACCAAATCTTTCTTCTACTTTGATCTTTTTGTAAAAAAACAATGGCACATGATAAGTAAATAATTATTTCTATGACAAAGCAGCTCGTTTGTATCTGATAAACCAAGTGTTGCATTGTCTATCGCATGGCCTGAAGTGCCCGAAGACACAACACTGATCCCGAAGAGATCACAAAATTTTGCAAAAAATAAACTAAGTGTTGCATTGTCTATCGCATGACCTGAAGTGCCCGAAAGACACAACACTGATCCCGAAGAGATCACAAATTTGCAAGAAATAAACAAAGTGTTGCATTGTCTATCACATGGCCTGAAGTGCCTGAAGACACGACACTGATCTTGAAAAGATCACAAAATTTTGCAAAACATAAACCAAGTGTTTCATTGTCTATCGCATGGCCTGAAGTGCCTAAGACACAACACTGATCTTGAAGAGATCACAAAATTTTTCAAAAACTAAAGCAAGTGTTGCATTGTCTATCACATGGCCTGAAGTGCCCGAAGACACAACACTGATCCTGAAGAGATCACAAAATTTTGCAAAAAATAAACCAAGTGTTGCATTGTCTATCGCATGGCCTGAAGTGCCCAAAGACACAACACTGATCCTGAAGAGATAACAAAATTTTGGAAAAATAAACTAAGTGTTGCATTGTCTATCGCATGGCCTGAAGTGCCTGAAAGACACAACACTGATCCTGAAGAGATCACAAATTTGCAAAAAATAAACAAAGTGTTGCATTGTCTATCGCATGGCCTGAAGTGCCCGAAGACACAATACTGATCCTGAAGAGATCACAAAATTTTGCAAAAAATAAACCAAGTGTTGCATTGTCTATCCCATGGCCTGAAGTGCCCGAAGACATAACACTGATACTGAAGAGATCACAAATTTGCAAAAAAATAAACAAAGTGTTGCATTGTCTATCGCATGGCCTGGAGTGCCCGAAAGACACAACACTGATCCTGAAGAGATCGTAAAATTTGTAAAAAATAAACCAAATGGACGAAAACCATGATATTATAAACATTGAAAAAGTCAACTGGACAAAAACCATGACCCTTCATTCAAAAATGGGCCCCAGTAGCCAAGGCTTACAATATATTTTTCAAAACATAAAATTTTAAGGAACAACACCGGTATCCCCTTCATTGGAGTTCACTGGAATGATGGCTCCATCAGGAGCTTGAGGGCCAGAGTAGGGAATGACACTCATCCCTGGGAGAGGATTGGTCAGGAACTGACAGAACCGAACATCATCAGGACCTCCAACCGGATCGTTATAAGGAGGGGCGATGCCCAAATTCTCGTCCAGTTCCTCCACCGAGGCAAAATCCCTTTCCTCAACGGGTTTCTGCATGACCTCCAACCGAACCCGATTCGGTACTGGGAGGTGTCGCAGAAACGCTTGTACATTTTGTTCCCACCCCGGTGGAACATCATCAGGACCTCTCCATTGCAAGGAGATTCTCGGTCTCTCCTTCTCCTCCAGGAGCTTCAATTTAGAGGCCCTCAGGCTCTCATTGTTAGCTTTCAGGCTCTCATTCTCAGCCTTTAACGCCTCCGTTTCAACAAATACGGCCCGCCGGACCGCCTCCATCTCCTTAATCTTATCTTGAGCAGCCCGAAGCTGCTGCTCTGCAGAGATGGCCTTTTTGGTCTGAACCTCCAACTTTTCATTGGATATAGACAGCAGGTTGGCAACCTTCATCCGGGAATCCTCCTTCAGCTTCAGGAGCTCATTAGATTTCCGGAGCAACTTGGTGTCCTCCTCCATCTTCGCGTTGTAAGCCTAGGTCAGGTACAACATCTGCTAAAAAGACAATTGTTAGCCTGATCAAGAAATAAAGAAGAAAAATGTCAAGTACGATTGAGGGAACAGTATATCGAAGAAGTACCTTCATAGCGATCTCCGGACCTGACAGGGCCAATTCCTTACGATTGATCGTTCTCAATCTTTTTCGGTCAATAGGTGTCAAGATCTGGGAGCCCATTGTCCGAAGGGCAACGTCGTTGTCAATGGTCGCGTGCCCCGCAACTAGAAAGTCGCCGCCCGGGAGTGTAATCTTTGGCGCCCATGGAACGGGTCGCTCCTCTTCAGTTGCAACCCCACTGTCATCTACTATGATGGGAGATGACACAGTGGCCATACGGGAGTTGACAGACCAGTCGGGTAGATCCTCTTCTGATCGGGGATGTCGTGTCCCCGTTAAGCTGGATTCCCCTTCAACCAGTCAAAATTCAGGAGTGGGAACGTCCCCTGAAGGGCGAACAACTTCCTCTGATCTTGAAAGAGGGATTTGATTGATTTGAATGTTTCCCATCTGTGGAGGTGGAATTACGGGGGTACTCTCCACCGGTGGCAAAAGAACAGGCCCGGACGAGGGAGTTGGAACAGTTTGCGACCCCTGTCCGCTTTGACCCTCGCTCGATGCTGGAGTTGTCACTTGAGGGCCAACTGCCTGCTTGGCCTTATTTTTTAGCACAACCTGCGGGATTCTTAGCATTTCTGTTGACAGGGCTTGTAAGTTAGAACCCTTCAGGAAACTAGTATACATCCTTAAGGATTGTCCCCAAATTTTTTATTTAAGAAGTTCAAAACGGGATCTGATGTAAGTCGAGGTTTTAAAATTATCAGGCGCTCCCAGAAACTCAAGCACGTGAAGGCCCAACTTATCATTGCACTAATCGCAATAACATGACCCCCTATGAAATGGTTTGAAGGAAGGGAATAAGGTTCAGTCGAATTCTCTAGGGACTTTGAATCCCGATGATCCTGGAAGCCTCTAATTCCCGCTCACCAAGATCATTCTCTCTTTCCACCCTTTGTTGGACTTTTCAATTCCATCGCAAATCTTTCTCCTGCTCAAAGGAAAAATATTGTATCAGCCCCTGCAGTCCTTCTGGACCTGTATCTTGTAACATAACAGAAGTTCCGTCAGACCGAGATCTAGGCCCAACTCCCGATTAATTATTAGGAGCATGGCCAAGATCCTGAAAAAGTTAGGCCCCACCTAAAGCGGGCCCAGGCCCAGGGTGGCTAGGGTATAAAGGAAGAAAGGTTGAATCGGGAATCTAAGGACTTGAAGGTGGAAGGCTAACAATAAAAGCTGATGGTCCAGGACCCCCTCGCCTTTCCTGAAATCATATTTTTTAGGGTAGTTTTTAATGATTACCCCATCAGGTATCCCACATTTGACCCTTAATCTCTTCAGTACTTTTTCTACCCTATATGTAGGAGGAAAGGGGTTGGCATAAAATTGGTCTCCCGAACCCCCTAAAACCGGATCCCCAACTGCTGCGACGTCTTGGTTGACTTTCGGTGGACTAGACACGATTGTCCTAATCACCTGTACTGAAGGTGATCTAAGGGAGGCATTCGGGTCCACAAAAGAGGGTAGGCGGTCGCTACCCGACCGGGTATATCACTATCAGATATTTTGAAAAGAAAGACATGAAGATGAAAGGAGAGAACTTACTCTAAGATGAATCCCGAAAAGGTTTCGGACGCTTTCCTAGGAAAGAAATTAGACTCTGGCAATGATAAGCGTAGATCTCAAGTGCAGAGAGTTTTATGAAACTTGTAAGTTTTAAAACAGAGTGAATCTTCAACATCTACAGCGGTTATTTATAGGAGTGTTAGAGGCGCCTGAAAAGCCGTGTGCTCGGGAAGCGAAACGTCACCCCGCTTCACGTGCGCCTCCTCAGCCTCCCTTTTCACCAATCGAGGCCATCCGGATCACAAATTTCAAATGTTCCCATGATTGTACAGTCGTCGAATTGATTGAGCCTGCCACATCACCCCGGCAGGAGTGAAGTATCTCATTTCCCATGCAATGGGCCTGATCGCTCGACGGCCCATCATAAAGAAGCGGGCCTGTGTAATAGTGGAAATGTCCAAGTCCACATAAGGCCATCAAGCACCTGATCCATCAAGCTACTGCCCCAATAAGATTTCTGTAATCCCATTGATTAGGCCCATTGCATTTTTGAATTTCTTTAGAAAATGAAAGTAGGTGATGTGAGGGTGATGTAATCAAGGCATTATTGCCTTAATGGGCTTGAGGCCCATTAAGAGAATGTATATAAGGAGAATTAAAAATTAATAAAAAGGTATTCTTGTGTTGTGCAAATTTAAGCATTTACAATAGTTGTGGTAGGAAATTTTATGTTCTGTTCCAATGTTGATTCTGTTCTTCTATGATGCGTTGATGACTCATATACCTTGGTATACGTGCAATACACATAATATACATCAGATATTAGGGGTTTGCTGAGTTGGATGTGAAATTACGAGAAAGGGTAAACTTAGGGTTTCGCTCAGGTATGGTCTATAAATACCAAGGTCTCTACACACAAGATGGAGCATTTGAGTCTGTAAATAGTGAAATTCAGCAGGCCCAAGTCTGATTTTAAAGCCCAGTATTAGTCAGGCCCATGTATAAGCAGACAAACAATTAGCCCATAACCTAAAGTCCATGTAATAGGATGAACCCATCATCCCTTTGATAATGGGAAATAACAACCCACTACCAAGAAGTAGTGGGAAGTTATAAACCAAGTGGGTCATGACTCCATGTAATTGGGAGCATGACCCTATTAAATAGGAAACCTAGTGTGGGGGCTGAGAATATAAATATGGCCATTTGAGCCTAAATAAAGTATCTTTTGATGTGAGTAGATTTTTGACACTTACATTTGGCGCCGTTTATGGGAAACGATATTTTTTCCACTCTCATAACACTTTCATTCTTATTCGGTAAAATATGGTGTCTACTCGGTCAACGAACAATGAAGTTGGGTTCGAAGAAGTCATAAGGCGATTGGAAGTTGTAGAGCAGAGAAACGCCGCCCTTGAATAGTAGAATGCTGAGCTAATCCATCGAGTGGCTCAGGGCCCTTTTTCTCTCCAAAATTCTAATCCAGTAGATGGTATAAATCAACCAAGGAACGATGAGCGTGGGCCCTCTAGCTCCTATCATGGGCGAAACGTATCAGCCACCCGAGCGGACAAGGTGCCGAGGGAAGAAGAAGAATCCTCTCATCCCATAACAAGAGAGGTACCGGCGATACATGTCCCGACACTAAACGACCTGCACGAAATGGCTGCCAAAATTCAAAGAAATGTGATGAAGGATTTAAAGTTTTAGACCCCTGATGATCTGGTCATCCATGCAACAACAGATATGACCCAGTCTCCATTTACAGAAGAGATTGAGGCAACAAAATTCCTGAGAAAGTTTGTACTACCAATTTTTACACTCTATGATGGTACGAAAGATCCACTCAATCACATCTACCGGGTGCAGACTAAAATGACCGTTTATGGGATAAAGCAAGCACTTCTGTGTAAAGTGTTTTCAACTAGTTTGACAGAAGCACCACTTCTATGGTTCAGGAAGCAGTCTCCCGGGTCCATCAGTAGCTGGAATGACCTCTGTAGGCGTTTCATCGGTCAGTACTTCAGCAACCGAAGACAGAGAAAAACGATATCAAGCCTTTTCACCATGACACAAGAGAAATGAGAGAGCCTCAAGAGCTTTTTATCCAGATTTAACGTGGAGATGTCCTCTATTGATGACTGCGACCAACTGTCAGCGGTAGAAGCATTCCGTATGGCGGTCATCCCTGGCACAAAATTCCATTCTTCACTAGTGAAACGAACCCCTCTCAATATCGACGAGCTCAATTCCGGAGCACAAAGGTATCTCAGAATAGAAGATGAGGAAACAGTCAGGCAGAGAAGAGCCTCATTAGTAATAGTGGAGGCGAAATCCAAAGAAAGGATAAAGGACTAGAGGCCTCAACGACACGGGCCATCCCAACATACTTCATCATCCAAACTACCATACAAGAGTCAACGGACATAGGAGAGAACAACCCCGCTCAAGACCAGCCTTGGGAAACTCTTCCAAGAAAACAAAAGCAAAGGGATTTTTAGACCACCTCCACCAGTCAGGCAACCGATGGAGTTGAGGGACATGATCAAGCATTGCGCCTTTCACAGCGAGTATGGCCATCATACAAATGACTGCAGGAACATCCGAAGGCAGGTCGAAGCAATGATCGCCAAAGGGGAACTCGCAAACTATATAACGAAGGATCAGCCAAGACCGGACAAGTCAAATTTGACACAGCTGAATAACTCTGTAGTAGGATAACCAGTGATGGTCATCCACATGGTTCAAGGAGGTGAAGAGGAAACTGAGGCCGAAGGAAGCAGAAGGTCAAAGCTGAGAAAGGCGCACAAACTCAGACGAATCGACAAAATTTATCAAACAACCTTCATCCAAGGAGAGTCAATAATTACGTTTTCAAAGGCCGATATGCAGAATATTCAGACACCCCATGAAGATCCTCTGGTAATCACTCTTCTGGTAGCTAGTTTTCTGATCAAATGTGTGATGATTGATCAAGGAAGCAGCACTAACATCATGACGAAGTGGGCCTTCGACAAAATCGGAATTGATGTATCGCAGTTATGCCCAGCTCGGACACCTCTAGCTGGTTTTGACGGACGACGCGTTGAGCCAATAGGAGTAGTCCATTTGTCAGTATCGGCTGCACGCCAAACTTTGAAAGAAACCTTTGTTGTGGTGGACGTCAAGCTATCATACAATCTACTGATGGGACGAGGGTGGATCCATCGGATGTAAGGAGTTCCCTTAACTCTCCATCAGGTTATGCGATGCCTTGATCCGAATGGAGTGGATGTGACGGATATCCCTGGAGACCAGATATCAGCAAAGGAATGCTATTCAGTATCTCTGAAGGATCTGAATCCAAAGAACAAACAAGTCATGGAAGCATCAGAAAAGTCCCTGTACAACGAGAAAAAACAATTACAGTCAGACCCTTCCTCTGAGGATCAGGAGACTCAGGCAACCACAGAGCCCCTAGAAGAGGTGAATGTTAGTCAGACAGACCACACCAAAGTCACATTTATCGGCTCATATCTCCAGAAAGAAGAAAATAATGAGCTAATCAATTTCCTCCAACTGAATTCAGACATGTTCGCCTGGTCTCACCTTGATATGCCAAGCATAGACCCCTCGGTCGCTCAGCATAACTTAAACGTTGATCCAAAGGTCAGACTAGTGAGGCAGAAACAGAGGAGGTTCGGTGTAGAAATGAACCAAATCATTTCCGAGGAGGTGGGAAAGCTGCTAGAAGCCGGATTCATAAGGGAAGTAAAGTAGCCATCATGGCTATCAAATGTGGTGGTAGTCAAGAAGAAGAATGGGAAGTGGAGGGTCTGTGTGGACTTCACCAATTTAAACAAGGCATGCCCAAAATATTGTTTTCCTCTGCCAAAAATTGATCAGATGGTGGATGCCACATCGGATATAAGACTCTCTTTTCTTGACGCATACTCCGGCTACAACTAAATCCCGATGAATCATGCCGATGAGGAGAAAACATCCTTTATTACCGACGAAGGTACGTACTGCTACAGAGTAATGCCTTTTGGACTTAAAAATGCAGGTGCAACTTATCAGAGGATTGTCATAAGGATATTCAAAAGTCAGATGGGGACCACAGTTGAAGCGTATATAGATGATATAGTGGTAAAAAGCCGAAGGAAAGACGACCACCTCATGCACCTTGAAGAAGTGTTCGATGCGCTCCGAAAGTATGGGATGAAGCTCAACCCCGCCAAATGCTCGTTCGGAGTCTCATCTGGACAATTCCTTGGTCATATCGTCAACCGAACAGGAATTGAAGCCAGCCCATCACAAGTCAAGGCTTTGATAAGCTGTGAAGACCCATAGACGCAAAAGGAGGTCCAGATGCTGACAGGAAGAGTAGCTGCACTAAGCAGATTCGTATCCCGATTGACAAATCGATGTAGACCATTTTTTCAGGCAATCAGAGGTGGAAAAGGAAGTATATGGGGACCTGAACAGGCCGAGGCCCTTCAAAAATTGAAACAGTATCTCCGGAATCCGCCAATCCTCACCTCACCAAATCTTGGGGAGCCATTACATCTGTACCTTGCAGTATCAGCAGCCTCGACCAGTGCAGCATTAGTGAAGGATGATAAAAAATGCCAGAGGCCAGTCTTCTTCAGCATCAAATCTCTATCCGATGCTGAAACTAGATATACAATGGCAAAGCGAGTCGTTCTTTCGCTAATCAATGCAAAGAGAAGCTTGAGGCATTATTTTGAGACCCACCCCATTGTGGTACTAACCACCATGCCTATAAGAGCCATTATGACGAAGCCAGATCTAACTGGAAGAATCACCAGATGGGCTCTAGAGCTCCGAACATTCGACATCACATATGTGCCAAAAAAAGTTGTTAAAGGTCAAGCATTAGCTGATTTTCTCCTCGAAGCAGAACCATAGTCAATTCTGAACGAGCCAGATGAACCCAAATGGACGCTTTATATAGATGGCTCTGTTGGATCAGCGGGTTCAGGAATCGGGCTCAAAGTTATAACACCCGACGGAACTCGAATCCAGTAGTCAGTCCGTCTGGAGTTCTTTACTACCAACAACGAAGCCGAATACAAAGCACTCCTAGCAGGACTACGACTGGCCCAGAGCTTCTGCATCAGAAGACTCCATATCTTTAGTGACTCACAACTAGTGGTCAAGCAAGTTATAGGCGAATATGACGCAGAGGAGAAGCTGCAACCCTATACGAAGCTGGCTCCGATGGAGTTAGATAGATTCAAGCAGTATACCCTCAGTCAGATCCCCAGGGAAGAAAATGAAAACGTAGATCGATTGGCTAATATGGCATCCGTCAACGATCATGATTTTACCAGAGTGGCCTCGATCGACTACCTTGATGTCCCAAGCATCCATCAGCCAAATTTCGTGTGCGTAATACCTTGGGAGCCAAGTTGGATGGACCCCATAACGGATTACCTCAGGAATGGCATCCTTCCTGACGATAAAGTAGAGGCTCAGAAAATTCGCATGAAATCAGCCAGATACGCTTTGCTGAACGGTCAACTTTATAGAAGATCCTTTGGTGGTCCATACCTTCGATGCCTCACACCTTCAGAGGCATCTGCCATTATGAAGGAAATCCATGAGGGATCATGCGGAAATCACTCCGGAGGACGAGTGTTAGCCCATAAAGTCCTAAGTCAGGGATATTTTTGGCCTTATCCCTCCCAAGATACTGAAACCTATGTTAGAAGATGTAAGAAGTGTCAATTCCATGGAGACTTCATCCATCCACCGCCAGAGTTACTGAATCCCATCTTCAGTCCACATCCATTTGCGCAGTGGGGGATTGATGCAGTAGGGCCACTCCCAATGGCCCTCAGATCAGTAAATCAAGCACTAATAGCAACTGATTACTTCACCAAATGGGTCGAAGCAGAATCCTATTCCACCATCACTCACAGATATGTAATTAAGTTCATATGGACCAACATCATCTACAGATTCGGGGTGCCAAGGGTGATAGTGATTGACAACAAAACAAATCTGGATAATCGGTGGACCTGATACTTCTGCAATGAACATGGGATTCAGCTAAAAACATCATCGGTCGCATACCCTCAAGGGAATGGTCAAGCCGAAAGGTCCAATATAACGATACTGAATACTCTGAAGAAGAAGTTAGAGGATCTGAAAGGAACGTGGCCAGATAAACTCCCAGAAGTACTCTGGTCCTACAGGATGACATCAAGACTCCTTACGGGAGAGACACCATTCTCAATGGCCTATGGAACAGAGGAAGACATCCCAACAGAGCATGTAGTGTCAACTACCAGAACGTAGCTACACCAAGAAGAACTGAACAACCAACAACTTGTAGAGGGGCTGGATTTGCTCGAGGAAAAACGAGATCAGGCCGCTATCCGACTAGCAGCCTATCATCAGAGGGTCAGAAACGCCTTCAATAAGAAAGTCAAAAGGCGTGAATTCCAGGTGGGCGATATGGTTCTAAAAAAGAAGATCGGATTAATCGGCAAGCTCAGGGAAAATTGGGAAGGACCATACACAGTCGTTGAAGTCATTGGATGATGGGCTTATCGCCTCAGAAATAACGATGGCTATATGGAACCTAATTCACAAAATGCCTCACGGATGAAGATGTACTATCCTTGACAAGTTCATTTCATTTTTTATGAATATAATAAATAGGCAGAGGAGGTTGAGCCTAGCCATATTCGCAAGTTTTTAATTTTCCAAGTTCGATAGTCTGGCAGAGTCAGATGTTGCTATTTCTGTAATTTCCTTATTATAATAAAAGATGATCGTACTTTCATTCTACAAATAAGTTGAAATAAGTTTAAATATTTCCTAAAGTGTTGAAATGACAGAGGCTCATAATCTTTACTCAAACTTTCAGAGGACCAAAATTGTAAAATATTTCCTAAAGTGTTGAAATGACAGAGGCTCATAAGCCTGACTCACACTTTCAGAGGACCAAAATTGTAAAATATTTCCTAAACTGTTGAAATGGCAGAGGCTCATAATCCTGACTCACACTTTCAGAGGACCAAAATTGTAAAATATTTCCTAAAGTGTTGAAATGACAGAGGCTCATAAGCCTGACTCACACTTTCAGAGGACCAAAATTGTAAAATATTTCCTAAAGTGTTGAAATGGCTGAGGCTTCTAAGCCTGACTCATATTCTCAATATTTCCCAAAGTATTGGTACAACTAGGGCTAGATAGCCAGATTCCAATCATGAGAACAATTAAAATATTTTTTTAAAAATAGCAAAAACACAGATCAGATTCTTAAAATAAAATTATGTCTGTTACAAAACTGCCCGAAGGGCAAAATACGAAGTACAATATTGCAAAAAGCCTAAGTATGGCTTGGATCGCTAAAATCCTTCCCCAAGGAATCAACATGTTCAGTCGGAGGGAAGAATTCAATTGAAGGGTTGAGGGGGTCAGCAGGCAAATATCCCTTGATGAATTCGGTAAAAAGGTTCTGAGCATGACTGGGTTTAGGACTGACATAAGGCCTCTTCACCCCTAGGGCCTCATCCATGGCGTCAGGGTCCTTCATCTTCCTCAGTGTTGGATCTTTCACTCCAGCGTTAAAGCCTTTTCGCCAGAATTCCTCGGCCACTATTCGGTTGAGCCTTGAATAGTGCTCATGCATGTCAATGCCTCCCTTTTTGCACATCTCTAAAGCAGACTGGGATATGCCGAACTGATGCTGAAAAGCTTCATGATTAGAGGCAATCTTATCCTTCTCACTAGACAGAATTGCATTCAGCTCCTTTGCCTTTGCAAGCTCATCTCTCAGTGCAGTGACCTTGGAAGGGAGCTCCCCCAACTGAGCCCTCAACTATTTCTCTCTTTCGTCCCTCTCTTCCAGATCAAACTTGAGGCACTCAATCTCTTTAATGTTGTCCTCATAGTGCATACACAATGCACTCGTGCTAAAAAGAGCCTAGAAAATATTATAAGGGAAAGTGCATCAGGAAAATGTGTTAAAACGAAGAAGAACAACTTATGGTTAGGTAAACACATACCCCCATTATCAAGCCATGAGTCTGAGCAACAATATCATCGAGTTTGGCTTCTCTTTGGACCTCAAGCTCCTCAGGAGTCCAAAGATCTTTTACCCGAGCTATCATCGCAGTCATTGAAGTGAGGCTGGGGGCGGATTGATCAAAGGACCCTGAGCTCTTGTCCTTGCCCTTGTGTTTCCTTCTGTTGGAAGGTCTGTCCTCATCTACTGGTCTGGTTTGAGCAGAAGAAGAGTTGAGTAAATCAGGAATAGTGGTCTACACAAGAGCAGACCCAGACGCTTCACCCGCCACAGCGACGGTCACAGCCAGAGCCTCAGAATTTGGAGGCACTTGTTCATTCTTTGTTGGAGGCACAATTACCTCTTCCACATCATCCTCATCATCATTGAATACGGGTCTGATCGGATTCAACATCATCCTGAAGTTGGCTCCTAACCTTGATATACCCTACAAATTGGCAGGAGTAAGCAGGTCAGTGCATGATTTACGGTCCGACCAGACCTTAGATTTTAGTAGAGTAAAACGGGCCTTTACATCCTTAGCCACTATGTTAATATCATAAAAGCCTAAAAATTTATATACAAAATCCGCTCTGAATTGGTCACACCCAAAGCAGAGGCACGACTCCTTATGAACAAAAGAAAATGGAGGAAGGGCCAGACGCCCAAAAACTCTCGGGATCGGCCATTTCTTAGAATGAGGATAGAACCAAGCCCCCTTCACTAGAACCATCTTTTCCTTCCAGTACTTCTCCGTTTTTTCTGTTCCATTGTAGATTGACCGACCCTTGAAGGGGTAAAAGTTATACCTCCCCTCACAGTCCTTCAGATCCACTATTTTATAACACAAAAGCAGATCAGCAAGATCCAGTTCCAGGTTCTTATCTCTATTGATTAAGATCAACATGGATATTATCCAAATAAAATTTTGGTTGACCTACAGAGGGGCGATCCTTAGGGTAAAGAAAATAAAATGGAATAACGGATGAAGAGGGAACTGAAGCACCTTGATCTGAAGAGCAGAGATTAATACTTCATCCGGACCCACTCCGTCTTCCATCCAAAAGTCATAAGAAGGATTATACTCCTTCAGGATCACCTCTTTAGGGATCTTGCAATCCCTTCAAAGACTCTTGATGTTCACAGATTTCCTCTTATGGGCTTCAAGAGGCTCAACCATAAATGGGGCTGACTCAATAGAGACTCCAATTGGAATGCCTTTAGGTGCATCTGCCCTTATAGAATTAATGGGAACAGAAGCCCCAACAGGCAGAATAGTGGGCACATCTTTCCTATCTTGTGCCTCAAAAACATAAATCCCTTCATGACTGCCTGGCACTGGAATTGTCGAGCTGGGAGGATTCGGGTGACTGATTAAGGGCGGTGAAAGAGAAGGTGAAGATGAAGAAGACGGGTACACAGAAGGGGGGCTCGGTGCATCAGATCCTCTGTATTCCCAAGGAATTGTTCCTTCGGTCGATCTTGATGTGTCACTACCAGACATGATAAAAAATATCGACTTATAGAAAATATCCCGGTGAAAAGGTCGACAAAGCTTCGGTAACCAAACTGTATGCAACTGCGAAGGCTTAAACACGGTTGCTTAGTACACACAAGAGTTGAGAAAACGAGATTCACAAATGAAGCCAGGAGGAGGCTTATATACATTTGGTAATACCAACCGCCATCATTAAATGGCCGAGGAGGCGCACCAGTTCCCAAGACCTCAAATATGGTAAAAGCGGAACAGGCAACTATTTTTCTGAAATTTGAAATCCACATGCCTCTTCGCAATAATGACGCTGACGTTATCATACACAGTTGTAAAGCAATCAATTCATGGAAATTCAGGCCAAGCTCACGGATCCGTATACTAGACCGGAATGGGGTGAGTGTAAATAGTGAAATTCAGCAGGCCCAAGTCCGATTTTAAAGCCCAGTATTAGTCAGGCCCATGTATAAGCAGACAAATAATTAGCCCACAACCTAAAGTCCATGTAATAGGATGAGCCCATCATCCCTTTGATAATGGGAAATAACAACCCATTACCAAGATGTAGTGGGAAGTTATAAACCAAGTGGGTCATGACTCCATGTAATTGGGAGCATGACCCTATTAAATAGGAAAACTAGTGTGGGGGCTGAGAATATATAGATATGGCCATTTAAGCCTAAATAAAGCATCTTTTGATGTGAGTAGATTTTTGACACTTACAGAGTCATTGAGAGATATCTGCAAGTTTTCTATAGATTCATATTCTTCTACAAATATAGAGATAGAGAGCAAAAATCATTGAGTGATTCTATATCTTCTAGTTCTCTCTTGTGTTAGGGTATATTCAATTGTGTTTCTACATCAACGATCTTATGCACGATTGAATGACCTAGATTTTGAAAAATCTACATACCGCTGCTTGCAACGTGGTTGCTTAGATCCGTTTGGGAAACGAAATCGTCTGAGTGCGAAGATCGGAGTAGGAGGCTTCGTGGTTATTTGATCTGTTGAGAAATAGAGCCGTCAGAGTATGAAGCGGAGTGAGAACTTCGTGGAGCGCAAGTGAATCTAAACTTTCAAACGTCGAGTGAAGAACATCAGATTACATTGATTGTAAGTACTATTTTCATAGGGGTTATACAAATTCTCTAATTCATAGTGAATCGATACCTGAGCGTATCCTTGGTTTTTTTTTGGAGTCTTTCCAAGGTTTTCCACGTAAAAATATTGTGTGTCTCTATTGCTTTATTTTCTGCACTTAGATTTATCTTTTGCATGATTTATCTTGATAGAAAATTGGATTAAAATTGACTTTTCCATAATTATTATTAATTTGTCAATAAATTCACAAAAAGACTATTCACCCCCCTCTAGGCCGTTTTTACCATCGTCTAAGTAATTTCATTTTCTATCGTAAATGGAGCATACTTAATTAAAATAAATTTGACATCATTACTTAAAACCCATGACTGAGTTTAGATTTACACCAATTGAATGAAAATCCATTAGAGGAATGATGCATAAACAATGAAAAAAAGGTAAAGTTTCACATCAATAAAAACCCTAATGAGTAAAATCAAAACCCATATGCAATCCAACATTACCCACTTCACTACTTGTACCAAAATTGAATATATCTCATACAACAACAAAAACCCATCTTCTATAAAAATTCAAATAGCAAAAATAGAGAAAAAAATATATAAATTAGCGAGCTTTACATACAAAATCTTGTATTTATAGTCTTATTTTTCTTATATATGTCACAATGTCATATATGTTCGCTATGGAACACGCAAAAGATTTAAGCAGACTCATTATTCAGAAAAGAAAAAAAAAGGATTACCATAAAATAGGAGAGTGGAGAAGAACATACACGAACACAAGTTGTACAACCAAGAGATTGACTCGTTCTTGGAGAAGTATTTAAAGATGCGGGGGTTGTTGTACTGATCGATGACCATCTCGTGGTGGAATCGCTGAAAAACTGCAGGGCTGGGTTTCTTCCTCACAAAGTAAATTTGGGGCTTTTGTTTAGAATCCTAAAAAATGAAGGGAAGAAGATATTGATCCCTTTCAATATAATAAAAAAATCAATTAAGTCCCCCAAACATTGTTCCGAATTTCAGACCTAATCCTAATTCAAAATTTTCAAAATTGTTCAAAATTTTAGAATTGCATATTCTATACTATTTCTATGCGTAAATTAATGTGTATAAGTGTGTGTAAGTCAATAAAATGGGGCCCATTTTTTTTGCTACCTAAGCGCCATGTATGCAACTTGTAAATGGTAGTGAGATGTTGAATGGAGAGAATCCCAATCCCATAAGGTTTTGGTCTTAAGTTATCCCTATATATATCAATATGTATAACACCCCATATTGGGCCTTTTCTATAAATATATATATATATATATATATATATATATATATTGAGGAGGGGAAAATTACATTTATTTTTATTTTAGGTCTGAACTTCTATATAGGAAATTTAAAAAATGGAAAATTGTGGGGGACCATGGCCCCTAGCCCCACCCCCTTCGCCCATGTTTGCGACGGGTTTAGCTAAAACCATTATTACCCATGTTCGAAAATTAGTAATATCATTATCACTCTAAACCCAATATGGGTGTGGATTAGTAATACCATTACTGCATCTTTGGACCAAATAGGTTTCATCGGATTACCATTGGTACCTATTAAGTTTTGAACTTTATTTTTAATGAAATGACATCACAATACATAAATGACCATTTGTTTAATTTGTCCCAGTTTTGTAAACAAAAACAAGTTAAACAAATAAGGCTCGACTGTATACGTATGTAAAAATTTGTGTGTAATTATGTATGTATATTATTTGAACATGTAGTATGTTGATGATGAGGGTGAGGGAATGCAAGATATACTAAACTATACCCACCCACTATTTTTCAATGGTCTCAGTTATTGGATTTTACCTTCAAATTATTATAAAGGTATGTTACTGTCAGTCAAATTTTCGAACTTGTGTCTCCATATTCTGCATTAGCTCTTCTTATAGGCTGTAAAGAACTTAAAAAAATTGCATTTCAGCTACTTTCACTATGTAATTACATTATAGTAAGATGTTTGTAATACTACTAGGGTCTATGATTACTCTCTTCTTAACTGGCCACCATTAGGCTGATAATTGGGGGATCCTCATGTGGGGTTTGTAGTCCCACGAGCAGGCACAGAGCCATTCACAAGCCCCATATGAATTTTTTTCTCTTTTGTATAATACTAGTCTCCAATTTTTTAGGTACTTGTAGGCTTCGTGACATATCCATTTAGTGACTTTAGGGCTCGTTTACTTTTGGACATGTTTTATTTGCTCTACTCTTCTTTTTTGAACACATTTGGCACGGTACTCGAACCTTGTTAAGAGATAGTAGCACATCGTGTGAGCCTCCCACGGGACCTGCTATGCCAAAAGTGAGAGAAACCCCATACCTAGGAAAAAAATAGATAATAGCCCATCATGCGAGCCTCCCACCGGGGCCCGCTATGCCAAAAGCTAAAGAAACCCCATCCCTAGAAAAAAATAGAAGTTACTAACTGGAAATAAAATTATGGAGATTTTCGCTGCAATCAATAAAGTTATAGTAAATAATACAATGATTTCTAAATTAGATTTCTAATTGCAGTATAATATTTCATTTAAATATTTTGTATAATACTCTTGTCCCAGTCCCCCATTTTTCGTTCTACCTCTTTTAGGAATCTAATTAGAACTTGAACTCCCACTACAAGAAAAATAATATTTACGAGGGGTCGATTATGTCGTAAAATTTGTTTTACATGTGTAAGAACATTAATGCGTAATGACATGTTCTGATAAAATACCTTGTTGAGTGTTGTAAACTTCAGTTGATTTTAATCAAGTCGACAGGTCAAACAAAGATCAATAAGATGATAAATCAAGTATAAAGTGATCTAGAATACAAGATAAGTGTAGTGGAGTTAATTGGAAATGGTGATACAAAAAAATAACAAAGATGAATTTTTGTACTACGAGATCTTGAACAAAATGCCAAATCTCGAGATCTCGGGAATTTGTTCAAGATCTCGCAGTACAAAGCGGAGCTTACTAGTCAAATCTTTAATTTTAGATTTCCATCTAACTGGAAATGGCCCTTTGTTTGAAGTTCAAATTACACCTATTAGAAAGCTAGAATGAGAGCGTTTATGAAAGCTTTAGATGATAGAGCTTGACTTGCAGTAGAGATAAGATACTCACCTCCCATTATAGTTGATGAGACTACTAGTAAATCTAAATTGAAACCATCAACTGAATGGACTTCGGCTGAAATGAATAGTGCTAATTGGAACTCTAAGGCTTTGTGTGCATTATTTAATGTTGTGACTGCTAGTGAGTTTAGGAGAATTTCCATCTGTGAAATTGCCAAAAAAACTTGGAATATTCTCCAAGTTACTCATGAAGGGACTTCAATAGTTAAACAATCGAAACTCCAACTGTTAAATTCACAATTTGAATAGCTTAAGGTGGAAGAAAATGAAGTCTATGCTGACTTTGAGGTTAGACTAACTGAAATAATAAACAGTAGTTACAATCTTGATGAGCCCATTCCTGAGACAACCATAGTGAAAAAGATTCTTAGGTCTCTTCCGGTACAATTTCATTCTAAAGCTACTGTCATCTCTAAAATAATGAACCTTAGGGACATTAAACTTGAAGAGTTGGCTGGAAATCTAAAATCCAATGAGATAGAGATGTGTGTTAATCCCCCTAAGAAGTCTAGCGGAAAAAAAGAGAATAGCATAGCTTTTAGAATCACTAAGGAGGATCCTATTAAGTCTGATGGAAAAAGTGAGTTGAGATTGAGTGACATTGCCATGGTTTTTAAATAGTTGAACAAATTCATAAAGTCTTCTCGTGGTAAAAGGCTAGGTAAAGGACATCAGTTTGAGGATAAATCAAATGATTCTAGAAATAAATTTAAACCTTAGTCCCGGAACTGTGATACCCCCTAATTTTCATGCATAGGTTGGTCAGGCCTATACCAAAAACTAAGGAGCATCAACACTTAATAATAAACAAGCACATAATCAAAAGACATAATGAATAAATAATTGAGTCACAAAAGTTTAATTTCCTTAAATAAATCAATTAAGAAATCCAAATTCCCAAAGAGTACAACTCGGGAATCCATATCTATGGACCCCTAACCATAAATGAAAACAAGTGTCTGAAAATATTTCTGAATTGAGTCCCTATACCGAAATAAAGTGAAAAGCTGAACAACTTGAAAATGAGTGACCAAATGAGATGAGTCCTCAACCCTGTGGTAGATACTGTCGAGGACCTGAAACAACAACGGTGGGTCAGACTCACGAGCAAAGTAGACTCTACATGATCCCAAACAGAGTACCAATAATCATACAATCAACCCATGTCATCCTATGGGAAAATACGAGGAAATTTCCACTACCCATAACTATAATCCTAATCCTAAATACATAAATCGCAATAGGTAAAAAAAATCATCCATTCATGAACTGATATTTAAAACTCAAGTCCACAGATAAAACAAATAGAGTGAGACAATAATTAAATCACAAGTCAATAGGAAAACCAAATGAAATAATACAATAACTAAACCAAAAATCCATAGGCAACTAACCCATGCCGAACCATAACCACGTACCCGAACTCCATGTCATGGTACAGATGAAACTACGTTAATAGTCAGTTCATCGTGGTTCCCTCCATTCAACAATCACCGAAATATAAAAAAAAAATCAAATATCTATTCATACAAATAAAATTTAATACACCGCCAATACAATACAATTTATTCATACATAACTTTTCTCTAACAATTAATTCACTCCTAAAAGACAATTTAATTTTTATTTAGTACAAAATTCATTTATTCCATTTAACCACCTAAATCACAGTTTGAGTCATATTTCACAATTTCATAACCATACTTATATATATATATATATATATATATATATATGTATTTATGCACGAAGTCAAAGCCAAATTCTATTCTCTGCCATTACAATTTTGGCATTACCAATCTAACTACCAAACCTTTTGTATTTACAAAGCTTACCCACATATATATCTGTAAACACATATACACACACCAATCCGAATCCGTGCTTTCAATCATTCTAATTCTATATTACAATTCTAACCACAAAGCTTTTCTTATTTGCAAAGCTATTCATATATATACACATAAACATGTATACATCAGTGGTTATATTTCATCCTCAAATCCTAAATCACAATTCCAACACCGAACTACTACGAATTACATAGGCATAACATATTATACACACATATATACGTATACATCAACCAATCATAGGGACGAAAACTGAAGTTTTGTTTCGCTCTTCAAATTTGAACCGCCTTATGAAATCAGTATATATCAATCCATCAAAACATGTCATCAATTTAGTATAAGTTTGTCCAAGATTAACAAGACAAATTTCAATTATTAATAATCAATATATTATACACACACATATATATATATATACAGACACGAAAATAATAGGAAACAATATATTGATGATACGATTACGAGTGCAAAGGGGAAGAGAAAAACATTCTACTTGCCTGATTTAAGAATCAAATCACACACAACTATAGATCGATCGTTTTTCCCCCTCCTCTTTCACGCAGCTCTCTTTCTACTCTTCCTCTATAGAATCGACTGATAGAAAACGTAGGACTATCTTAGGGTTTTATTTTGATTATATAAATATATATATGTATATTTAATCTTTCCGATGGGCCCAAAAATATATTATAGCCCATTAGCTAATAAGCCCAACTAATTAACTCAAAAATATTATATATATATATATATTTAATCCTTCCGATGGGCCCAAAAATATATTATAGCCCATTAGCTAATAAGCTCATATAATTAACTAAAAAATAAATTATAGCCCATTAGCTAATAAGCCCAACTAATTAACTTATAATTAATTAATTAATTAAATTAAATATATCCAATATAAATAAATAAAAATTACGGGGTATTACATTCTCCCCCCCTAATAAAGGAATTCCGTCCCCGATATTTACCACATACCTGAACGAAATAGCTCTGGATACTTTGCACGAATTTCATCCTCTCTTTCCCAAGTGGACTCTACCTCATTGTGATGGCTCCACTGAACATGCACAAGAGGAATGATCTTCTTACGAAGTACATGCTCCTTTCGATCGATAATGGGGTAAGGTTGCTCCATATAAGTCACATCCAGCTCCAACTCAATCTCTCCTACATCAATATGCTGATACACATCCTCATCTCGTAAGAATTTCCGCAACATTGAAACATGGAATACATTATGAACCCAGTGCATAAAATCTAGCAGTGCTAAATGGTACGCTACCGGTCCAATCTTGTCAGTAATCATAAAAGGACCCACAAAACGAGGTGACAATTTCCCCTTCTTTCCGAACCGCATTACTCTCTTTATGGGAGACACCTTGAGTAAAACCTGATCCCCCACTTTAAACTCCAAAGCTCGAGCCCGCCGATCAGCATAACTCTTCTACCTACTCTGGGCAGTCCTCATACGGTCCCGAATAAGAGGAATCTTTTCTGAGGTGTCCTTGATGAAATCAGGACCAAATAATCTGTTATCTCCAGCCTCAAGCCAACACATAGGAGATCTACAGGGTCGACCGTACAATGCCTCAAATGGTGCCATACCAATAGTCTTTTGATAACTATTGTTATAGGCAAACTCTGAAAGTGGCAAATAGAACTCCCAATTGCCCTTAAAATCAAGGACACAAGCTCGAAGCATATCATCCAAAATCTAGTTAACCCTCTCAATTTGACCATCTGTCTGTGGATGATAAGCTGAACTAAGGTGCAACTCTGTACCCAAAGCCTACTGAAAGCTCGCCCAAAACCCAGATACAAAGTTCGGATCTCTATCCGATATAATAGACAATGGAATCCCATGAAGCTTCACTATCTCTGCAATTTAAAGATTTGCCCACTGCTCCGAAGTGTAATTTGAGCGAACAGGTAAAAAATGGGCCGACTTTGTAAGTCTATCAACTGTCACCCAAATGGAGTTATGGTTCTGATGTGAGGTAGGTAACCCCTCAATGAAATCCATAGAAATGCTCTCCCATTTCCACTCAGGCACTGGAAGTGGCTGCAATGCTTCTGGTGGTTTCTAGTGATCGATTTTAACCATTTGGCAAATACTACACTTGGAGACAAAATCAGCTATGTCTGTCTTCATACCAGCCCACCAAAATTGGCGTTTCATATCCTGGTATATCTTATCCCCTCCAGGATGAACTGCAAATGGAGAGTTATGAGCCTCTCTCATCGCATCTCTCCTCAAGTCATCGATATGAGGAACAACTAATCGACTCTTGTACCTCAACCCCCCATCCGAACCAACTGAGTAAAAGGGAATCTCTCCTGATGCCAACTCTGCGACTCTATCTATACACTGTTGGTCTGCCTGTTGGGCCTCAATCACTCTTCGAATGATGACAGGTGTTACCATAACACATGTTGCAAAAGCGTTAGCTAACTCATCAACTGACCTCAATGCATTCCACTTAGTCTCGATTAAGGCTGAAAGACGAGCATAGGGTCGACGATTGAGGGCATCTGCCACTACATTAGCCTTCCCTGGATGATACTGAATGGAAAAATGATAGTCCTTCACAAATTCTAGCCATATGCGCTACCTCATATTCAACTCCCTCTACGTAAACAGGTACTGCAAACTTTTGTGATCACTGAATAATCTGAAAGTCTCACCTAAGAGATTATGTCTCCAGATCCTCAATGCAAAAACCACCGCTGCCAACTCCAAATCATGGGTAGGGTAATTAAGCTCATGTGGCTTGAGTTTAAGTGAACCATAAGATACTGGTCTCTCCTCCTACATCAACACACAACCCAAACCCTATAATGATGCATCAGTGTAGATAAGATACTCAACCCCACTTTGTGGAATGGCCAGAACAGGTGGAGAAGTCAACTTAGTCTTGAGTTCATCAAAAGCTGTCTGACAGTGATCATCCCAAACAAATGGCACACCATTTCTAGTCAAGTTGGTCAATGGATCGGCGATCTTAGAGAAACCCTGAATGAATCTACGATAATAACCTATTAATCCCAAAAAACTACGGACCTCTAAAGGTGAGGTAGGTTGTCCCCACTCCAGAACCACTGAGACCTTCGCTGGATCCACTGTAATCCCCTTCTCTGACACCATATGACCCAAAAACTTCACCTCTCTCTACCAGAATGCACATTTCACAAACTTTGCATACAACTTGTGAGCTTTAAGGGTCTGTAGCACTCTCTGTAGATGTTTGGCATGCTTCTCCTCAAACCAAGAGTGGACCAATATGTCATCAATTAATACAATAACAAATTGATCTAAAAATGGCTTGAATACTCTATTCATCTGATCCATAAAGACAGATGGAGTGTTGGTCAACCCGAAAGGCATAACACAGAACTCATATGACCCATATCTCGTGAGAAATGTTGTTTTGGGTACATCCTGCTCCTTAACCCGAAGTTGATGACAACCATACCTCAAATCTATCTTCGAGAAATAGGTGGCTCCCCTCAACTGATCAAATAAATCATCAATCCTAGGTAACAGATACTTGTTATGGATTGTGACTTTATTCAGCTCCCTGTAATCGATACAAAGATGAAGAGAACCATCCTTCTTCTTCATAAACAACATCGGTGCTCCCCAGGGTGGAGTACTCCTGCGAGTGAAACCATGGCTAAGAAGTTGCTGAATCTGTTCCTTCAACTCCCGCATCTCCATCGGTGCCATCCTATATGGTGCCTTAGCAATAGGCCTTCCTGAAAATCACGTACTACGGGAATACTATCCATGGATATAGTGATCTCCTCCTGGGTCTCTGTATGAATATAAAATAAATGTGTACTAGACCCTCCATGTGGATGAGGCATATCAATCAAGTACATCTCCTGACCCAGTATCGCAAAGACTATCATCTTACCATGGCAGTCCAACTGAGCATGGTAGTGAGATAACCAGTCCATCCCAAGTATCACATAATAATAGTGCATATCAAGTACTAACAAATCAGCTAGAAATCTAAGCCTGCTAATATCAATAGGGACCTGTCCACAACTCTGCTGTAAAATCACATCAACACCTATTGGTGTGGAAATACTGAGGGGTTGACTACAAGATTGAGTCAATAATCCAGATAAAGCTACAAACGATCGAGACACAAAAGAATGTGATGCACCAGTTTCAAAAAGGACTCAACCGAGTCTACCATAAATAGGAAACATACCCTCAATAGCCTGAGGTGCCCAAGGATCGTAAGGCATGATGTTGTACACCCTGCCATAACGCAACTGCTATTGTGGCTACCCCTGTGGTGGTGGGGGTGCTGGTAAAGCTGGGTACTTCAGGCCCTGAATACGTGGAATATGTGGTGTCAGTAATGGTGGTGGCTGCCTCTGCCCCTGTTAACCAGTCTGACCCTACTAGTTGTGCTGACCTTGAGTAGCCTTGGGACATCTCTTAGCAGAGTGCCCAAACTCCCCACAACCATAATAATGTCCTTTGAAAGGACCTAAAAATATTCTCTGGTAGTTTCCCTGTTGCTGACCCTGTCTAATCTGAGATGCTCCATCCTGCTGCCCTTAATGAGAGGACATATCCTTACTAGTATCATTGTTACCCTTCTGCTTTTTCCAAGGCTGATACCCCTGGAAGCTGCCCCTATCACTGTGTCTGCCACTCTGACCATTTCCCTTATCCATTATCTGACTGGTGGAGTCCTTGTCACTACGCTTCTCCCCCTTAGTTTTCTGGTAGTCCCTCTTGATCTGACAATGTTGAAGTGCTGCACCCACCACTTGAGCATAAGTGGTGTAAGCTGGATTACCCACAAGCACCTGCCGAATGCGTCATGTCAAACCGTGCGCAAAGCAATTATTTTTTTTCTCCTCTGTGTTTACCTCCTCGGGTGTAAACAATGATAAAGTACTGAACTCATGCTCATACTCCGCTACAATCTTATCTCCCTGCTGTAAATCAAGAAATTCTCCTTTCTTAGCCACCCTTACTGCAAAAGGGAAATATTTCTCGTCAAAGTGAGCCTGGAACTGAGCATGGGTCAGTGTGGCCCTCTCCTATGAGGTGGTAAGTGACTCCCACCATTACAAACTATCCCCAACTAACTTGAAAGTAGCAAGCATCTACTTTTGGACCTCTATACACTCAACCATACAAAGATGACGCTCAATATCCTTCCGCCACAGGTGATATAAGTTTACATCAGTGGACCCTGAAAAATCGGGTGGATGACCCTTAGTGAAAGTGTTCTGAACTTTCTCCCATGTAATAGGTTGTATTGCCTGCTCAACAACGGGAGCCTGCTGAGTAGGTGGATGATGAGGCGGCTGATTTTGATGAGTGGTCGCCACCCCTGCAGCAACATCCTGAGCAATGATAGCTGCGAGATTAGGAGGAAGTTCAGTATTGCCATCCTGAACATTGCCCCGACCCTGATTCACATTCCTTCTTCTAGGAGGCGGGATACAGAAACAACGGTAATACGAGTAGTTAATACCACAACAACGAACTTAAAAGAGTACAACGAATCCTAAATTTAGGCTCTAGAAATATCAGAATACGCAATGCGAAAAACCTAGTGAAAACATTCCTAGGACACTTGAACCCGAAGTGCTCTGATACCAATTATGATACCCCCTAATTTTCTTGCATAGGTTGGCCAGGCCTATACCAAAAACTAAAGCGCATCAACACTCAATAATAAACAAGCACGTAATCAAAAGACATAATGAATAAATAATTGAGTCACAAAATTTTAATTTCCTTAAATAAATCAATTAAGAAATCCAAATTCCCAAAGAGTACAACTCGGGAATCCATATCTATGGACCCCTAACCATAAATGAAAACAAGTGTCTGAAAATATTTCTGAATTGAGTCCCTATACAGAAATAAAGTGAAAAGCTGAACAACTTGAAAATGAGTAACCAAATGAGATGAGTCCTCAACCTTGTGGTAGATACTGTCGAGGACCTGAAACAACAACGGTGGGTAAGACCCACGAGCAAAGTAGACTATACATGATCCCAGACATAGTACCAATAATCATACAATCAACCCATGTCATCCTATGGGAAAAAAGGAGGAAATTTCTACTACCCATAACTATAATCCTAATCCTAAATACATAAATCGCAATAGGTAAAAAAAATCATCCATTCATGAACTGATATTTAAAACTCAATTCCACAGACAAAACAAATAGAGTGAGACAATAATTAAATCACAAGTGATTAGGCAAACCAAATAAAATAATACAATAACTAAACCAAAAATCTATAGGCAACTAACCAATGCCGAACCATAACCACGTACCCAAACTCCATGTCATGGTACAGATGAAACTATGTTAATAGTCAGTTCATCGTGGTTCCCTCCATTCAACAATCACCGAAATATAAAAAAAAAATCAAATATCTATTCATACAAATAAAATTCAATACACCGCCAATACAATACAATTTATTCATACATAACGTTTCTCTAACAATTAATTCACTCCCAAAAGACAATTTAATTTTTATTTAGTACAAATTTCATTTATTCCATTTATCCACCTAAATCACAGTTTGAGTTATATTTCACAATTTCATAACCACACTTATATATATTTATATATATATATATGTATTTATGCACGAAGTCAAAGCCATATTCTATTCTCTGCCATTACAATTTTGGCATTACCAATATAACTACCAAACCTTTCGTATTTACAAAGCTTACCCACATATATATCTGTAAACACATATACACACACCAATCCGAATCCGTGTTTTCAATCATTCAAATTCTATATTACTATTCTAACCACAAAGCTTTTATTATTTACAATTCCAACACCGAACTACTACGAATTACACAGGCATACCATATTATACACACATATATACGTATACATCAACCAATCACAGGGATGAAAACTGAAGTTTTGTTTCGCTCTTCAAATTCCAACCACCTTAGGAAATCAGTATATATCAATCCATCAAACCATGTCATCAATTTGGTATAAGTTTGTCCAAGATTAACGAGACAAATTTCAATTATTAATAATCAATATATTATACAAACATATATATATATATACAGACACGAAAATAATAGGATACAATATATTGATGATACGATTACGAGTGCAAAGGAGAAGAGAAAAACATTCTACTTGCCTGATTTAAGAATCAAATCACACGCAACTGTAGATCGACCATTGTTTTACCTCTTCTTTCACACAGCTCTCTCTAGTCTCCCTCTATAGAATCGACTGATAGAAAACGTAGGACTATCTTAGGGTTTTATTTTGATTATATAAATATATATATATATTTAATCTTTCCGATGGGCCCAAAAATATATTATAGCCCATTAGCTAATAAGCTCAACTAATTAACTCAAAAATATATTATATATATATATATATTTAATCCTTCTGATGGATCCAAAAATATATTATAGCCCATTAGCTAATAAGCTCAACTAATTAACTCAAAAATATATTATAGCCCATTAGATAATAAGCCCAACTAATTAACTTATAATTAATTAATTAAATTAAATATATCCAATATAAATAAATAAAAATTACGGGGTATTACAGGAATGATAAGTTTGATCCTAAGAAGAAGAAAGCTCATTGTTTTGAGTGTCAAGGGTATGGTCACATAGCTACTGAGTGTGCAAATACTTTAAAAGGGCTAAAGGTTTATCTGTCACTTGGTATGATGAGTCTAATGATGGATCAACTAGTGATTCTACGGACTAAGAGGTAGGTGATGAGTCTGAGAACTTCACCGTGTTTGTATCTCATATTAGGAAAGTTGAAGAGGTTATTACACTAAGTGTAACTTCTGGTGATGAAGATTCTGAGGAAGATGAAGATGGTGAAGAATCTCCTAAAGCTGCTTATGATAAACTACTTGAAAAGACCACACCGTTTCATTTAGATCACTATAATCTTTTAACTAATGTCTTAGTCTTGACAAAGAAAAGAATCAAGCTTTGAAAAGTGTAGATGATGTCAATAAGGAATTAAACACTTAAAGATCTGATTTGATTGAGAATTTTACAAAGATTGGGGATTTGGAAAAGAATTTGAAGGATGCTAACTCAACTGTTCATAAATGGCCTAATGGAACTCTTAAGCTTGATCAAATGTTGAGTATGGGAAAATCTGTAGGAAATACAAAAGGGTTAGGGTTTGGTGGAACTATTCATAATCCGAACATCAATCCTAAAACAACCTTTGTTAAGGCTTCCCAAGTAGCATATAGTTCTTCTTTAGGTAATTCTGATAAGAATCATATTACTCAATCTTATATCAGAAAACTAGTTGAAAGTAAGCCTTCTTTTACCTCTAATTATCATAAGGGTTTTAATAATGGTTTTCAAAGGTTTATCCCTATATGTCATCACTGTAGAGTGGGAGGTCACATTCGACCATTTTATTCAAAGTTAAAAGAAAAAAGTTTGAAATCAAAGAGGAAAACTAGAACTCAAAATGGACCCAAAGTTGAAGATCAAATTCGGGTATTGAGTGAAGAGGTGAAATTTTTTTCAAAACTGGAAAGTAGAGTTCCAAAAATTAAATAGATATGGGTTAAAAATGTGAGCTATATTGTTATGTAATTCATACTGCACTTAGAGCACGTGACTCTAGTTCCTGATATTTAGATAGTGAGGCTCTAAGCACATGACTAGAAATAAATCATTGTTTGGCTTTTATAAAGATAGTCATGGTGGTATAGTTATTTTTGGTGATGGAAAGAAGTCTAAGGTTCTAGGAAAAAGAACCATTGTAGCCCCTGGTCTACCTAGACTGGAAGATGTTCTTTATGTTGAGGGCCTAAAAGCTAATTTGCGTAGTATAAGCCAGATATGTGATAATAACCATAATGTCAATTTCTCTTTTGATAATGCTCTATTATTGATTATTCTGAAAATTATATTATGGATGGTTTGTGTTCATCTGACAATTGTTATTGCATTGTTCTTGATTCTAAATTATCTTGCAATAAAGTTAAACTTGATGAAATAGAAATCTGGCACCAAAGATTAGGAAACGTTAACTTTCGTGATTTAGCTAAAATTACTAAAGATGAAATTGTTAAAAGTGTTCCTAAACTTGGTTATGGAAAATGTCTTGTATGTGGCTGATGTAAAAAAGGTAAACAGGTTAGATGTAAGCATAAGAAGATCAATTCCATTCGTACTTCAAGATCCTTAGAATTATTTCATATTAACTTAATGGGCCACACTAGGACTATGAGCAAAGGGGGTAAGAAGTAGATTTTTTCATGGTGGATGACTACTCTAGATATACATGGGTTGGGTTTCTAAGTGAAAAGTTTGAAGCTCCTGAGAGTTTTAAGAATATATGCTTAAAAAATCAGACTAAGAAATATTATCCCATTACTAGAGTGAGAAGTGATAAAGGAAAAGAGTTTGAGAATTCTGCAATTGAAACTTTTTGTGACGTAAAAGGAATAAAACATGAATTCTCTGCACCACATACTCCACAAAAAAATGGGGTTGTTGAAAGGAAGAATAGGGTTCTTTAGGAGATGACTAGTGTTATGCTACATGGTAATAATATTCCTAGGAATTTATGGGTCGAGGCGGTATACTGTAAGAACATTTTTTAGTATTGTTTATTTATGGTATGTTGTAGACAATAACCATGTTGAATGTTAGATAAGTCATTTTGGTTTTAATGATATCTACAAGTTTCGACAAAGTCAAAATCAAGTATTGAAATAGTGATGTATACAAGTGAAGCGCAAAAGAGAGTGCATTGAGTAAAAATGTCTCCCGGATGGCAAAAATGTCATTTCCCGAAGCCGTCATTTCGAGCAAAAAGTATTGTGGGTTTAAGATGGTCATTCTGGCTCAGTTGCGGAGAAAAATGGTTTTCACCAAATCTCTACACTTGATCCTACGCTTTCAGATTTGAAAAGTGGCCAGAAACTGTAAAATTACGCTTCATCCTATGCTTGGATAAAACCAAGCTATGCTTAGAGTGTAGCACAGTTAAGCTTGAAGCGTAACGACGGCTAAAAATTTGGCTAAATTTTTGCCGTGATGTCAGTTGTGCCCCGTTTTTATTTTTTGATGCTACTACGACTCATACACCTTGGTATACGTGCAATACACATAATATACATTAGAGATTAGGGTTTTGCTGAGTTGGATGTGAAATTACGAGAAAGGGCAAACTTAGGGTTTCCATCAGCTATGGTCTATAAATACCAAGGTCTTCTACAGATGAGAGGCAACCTTTGAGCCATTGAGATATCTTTTCAAGTTTTCTATAGATCTATATCATTCTATAAAGAGAGAAAAACATTGAGTGATTCTATATCTTCTAGTTCTCTCTTGAGTTAGGGTTGATTCAATTGTGCTTCTACATCGACGATCTTATGCACGATTGAATGACCTAGATTCTAAAAAATCTACACACCGCTAATTGCAACGTGGTTACTTAGATCTGTTTGAGAAACAGAGCCGTCTGAGTGCGGAGATCAGAGCAGGAGACTTCTTGGTTATTTGATCCGCTGAGAAGCGGAGCCATCATAGTACGGAGCGGAACGAGAGCTTCATGGAGCGCGAGTGAATCTAGACTTTCAGACGTCAAGTGAAGAACAACAAATTACATAGGTTGTAAGTACCGTTTTCATACAGTCTGTACAAATTCTCTTATTCATAGTGCATCGATACCCGAGCGTATCCATGCGTTTTACTTGGAGACTTTCCAAGGTTTTCCACATAAAAATATTGTGTGTCTCTATTGCTTTATATTTTACACTTATATTATTCTTTGCATGATTTATCTTGATAAAGAATTTGATTAAAATTGACTTTTCCGTAACTAATTTTAATTTGTCAATAAATCCACAAAAAGCATATGCACCCCCTTCTAAGCTATTTTCATTGATTTTCTAGGTAATTTCAATTTGTATCAGAGCGTGGTTGCCCTGATTTAGGTTAACTACCTAGGGTTAGATCTTGGACTTAGACGATGGACGTACCTTCTGAAGGAAGTTCCGTATCTTTGATGGCTCTAATTACACGTATTGGAATGCGAGAATGAGAGCGTTTTTGAAATCGCTTGATGAGAGAGCTTGGCTTGCGATAGAGGTATGATACTCACCACCTATTGTGAAAGATGTTGTTACTAATGAATCTAGGGTAAAACCATCGAGTGAGTGGACTACTGCTGAAACCAATAGTGCGAGTTAGAATTCAAAAGCTTTGAATGTATTGTATAATGCGGTGACTGTAAGTGAGTTCGAAAGAATAGCTACATGAAATTGCAAAAGAAACTTGGGACATTCTCCAAGTTACTCATGAGGGAACTTCAGAAGTTAAGCAACCTAAACTCCAAATTCTAAATTCACAATTTGAACAGCTTAGGATGAAAGAGGATGAAGTTTTTAGTGACTTTGAGGCTAGGTTGACTGATATAGTAACAAGTTGTCACAATCTAAGAGAACCCATTCCAGAGACTACCATAGTGAAGAAAATTCTTAGGTCTTTACCGGAACATTTTCGGTCTAAGGTTACTATCATATCTAAAATTATGAGTATTAAAGAAATTAAACTTGAAGAATTGTTAGGGAATCTAAAGTCTTATGAGATGGAGATGTGTGCTCAATCCTCTAAGAAGTCGAGTGAAATAAAATGGAAGAGCATAACTTTTAGAACCATTAAGGAGGATCCTTATGAGTCGGATGAGGAGGGTGATAGTAGACTAAGTCAGTTTGTTATGATCATGAAATAGTTTCATAAATTTTAAAAATCTTCTTGTGGTCAAGAATTGATGAAAGGACCAAAATTTAGAGATAAATCACATGATTCTAAAAATAGAAAATTCCAAAATTGGAATGACAAGGTTGAAACTAAAAATAAAAAACCTCAATGTTTTGAGTGTCAAGGGTTCGGTCACATAGCTGCTGAGTGCGCCAATAAGAAGAAAAAGACAAAAGGTCTAGCTGTTACTTGGAGTGATGGATCAAAAGATGATGGTGACTCTGCTGAGTCTGATGTGGCTGATGAGTCTGAGAATTTCATTGTGTTTGCTGCGCAAAATAAGGAGGTTGATGAAATTGCTGCAAGTTGGACAATGTCTGAGAATGATGATTCTCAGGATAATGAAGATCTTGGGGACTCATATGAAGATGCATACAATAAATTGTATGAAAAGTCCGTACATGTTAGCAAAGTGTACTCAAAACTTTTGGTTCAATTCAACAATGTTGATAAGAAGAGACAGTTCTTAAGAGAAAAGTTGACTAAGTTTGAACAAGAAAGGACTCAGGCTTTGAAAATGGTAGATGGTCTCAATGAGGAATTAAGGATTCTAAGATTGGAATTAAGTGAGAAATCTACAAGGATTGGGGGATTGGAAAAGGAATTGGAGGATGCTAACTCAACTATCCATAAATGGTTTAGTGAAACACTTAACCTGAATCATATGTTGAATGTGGGAAAATCTGCAAAAAATACAAAGGGGTTGAGATTCAAAGGAACATTAGTGATTCGAACATCGTTTCCAAAATAACCTTTGTAAGGGATTTCCAAGAAGCATCTACTTCTTATCAAGGTAAGTCTGATAGGAATCTTAATGCTTAATCTTATGTGAGAAAACTTGTTGAGAGTAAACCTTTTTTACCTCTAGAGTCAATAAGGGTTCGAATCATGGTTATCAAAGGTTTATCCCAATATGTCATCATTGTGGAGTGAAATGTCACATTTGACCTGTGTGTTCAAAGTTAAGAGGATAAACTTTGAAATCAGAGCGGAATCATAAAACTCAAAAAGGACCCAATGTTGAAAATCAAATTCAGGTGTTGAGTGAAGAGGTGAATAGATTATACAGGATAACAAATAGAGCACCGAGGATTAAACAAGTGTGGGTTAGGAAAGATGAGCTATATTGTTCGGTTGCTCGTACTACATGTAGAGTATATGACTTTAATTATGAGAAGAGACTTCAGTTTATATCTACTGATTCTCAGTCAACATACATCTATACAAAACCATTAGATTTTCAAAAGCATGTGCATCTTATAAAATCTAGTGGCATGTTATCATTAGGATAGATGTCTTTATATATATCATTCTAGGAATATCTTGCATTATCTTTTATCCTAGAATTGATACATTATCATGCATCATGTTTTGCTATTATTAGGATTATTCATGCATGCACCATTATGACAAAAATGCCATAAAAATTTTAAAAAAAGAAAAAAAAATTCTGAACATGTTGAGCTTGGCTAAGGGTACAAATGGTTTTCATATTTCACTCTATTCTCATATTTAATTTTCATATTAAACTTGTGGGAATTGGAGTTGTTAATTTGACATGAGATTATGAGCTATTCACTTGACATGTTTAAGTATTATTTTTGGAGCTTAACAACTTTGGGTGCTTGTTTTCGGAGATGACTATAATACTTGTAAAAACTTTTAATATATTCATCTAATCTAAAGTAATATATAGGTTCATGAGCTATACTAGATTGATCTATGCTTTTAAATACCTTTCGCATGCTTATGAATGTTGTGGTGATTTTGAAAAAAGGAAAATGAGATGTTTAAAATATAGAAATGCAAAAAGTAGTTCTTCGATCTGAATAATCGGACCTCTTACCTCAGTAAGAGCATTGAGTGTTCACGTAAAAATGTGAGAAGACTAATGAGTATAAATCCCATGGAAGAAGTTCGGGCCCAGTTGGTCGGGACTAAAAATCCTCGCTGGAAAGTCCAGAGTTTAGAGAGATAAAAAAGGATATGGTGAAAAGATTGAAAAGATTAAATTGTGTTTTCTTTATTTAGCAATAAGGTTTGAGCTAAAGATTTGACTTCTAGTTTTGGTTTGAACTGAAGTATCATCTCGGTTAGTGAGGAGATTGTTAGAATTAACATGTATTGCTTTCATCTTAGTTGTTTGCTTGCACCTGAACATTTTTCATATATGTAAATGCTATGTAAAGCTTGTATTATGACTGCTTATAACTAAAAGGTAGGTGTGCTGATTTTTTTCATTATCATGTGTATAATAGTTAAATAAAATATGCGAATATAATGTGTTAATGATTAATTCTTTGTCTCTACTGCCCTTCTCACATGTGTCTATGATCAAAAATATTTTTGTTTTTGCATTTTCCATTCATGCATTGTAGAGATTTTTGTCACTCGAGAATCTGGATATAATCTTATAGAGTACTTTATCTTAGTATTTAGTGCTTGGCTTGGATTCTCTAGAGTCTCCTCTGTGATCATTTCCCTATGTTTTCATCTTGAGGATTTCCCTTGTTTCTCTCATGAGATTTGATTGTTTTTATTGTTCCTTATCATTTCAGTGACAAAAACGGGGAGAAATATTGAGTAAAGGGGAGTAATGGTTTTAGGGGGAGATGTATTAAGTAAGGGGGAGTAATGATTTTAGTGGGAGAAATTATGACAAAGGGTAAGAAGGAGTGTGTGTTTTATGATCATTATGCTACTTGGATATTATATTTTTCTTATGATCATTTTATATATGTTTTCCACACTTGCGTTTAATGGTTTGTTCAATGTTGTGGTTACAGGATTGGTAGATCGTCATGAAAGAAAGGTGACAGTTGATATATATGTTTGTTGGTGTGTATTCATAGGTATAGATGTTATGTTGTTATTTGTGAGGTTATATTGTAAAACATGGTTTTGTCTCAGAAATGCCAAGGGGAAGATTGTAAGAACATTTTTTAGTATTGCTTATTTATGGTATGTTCTAGAAAATAACCATCTTAAGTGTTAGATAGGTCATTTTGGTTTTAATGATATCTACAAGCTTCGACAAAGGCGAACTCAAGCATTGAAGTAGTGAAGAATACAAGTAAAGCGCAAAAGAGATTGTATTGAGGAAAAATGTCTCCCGAAGGGCAAAATCATTATTTCCCGAAGCCGTCACTTCGAGCAAAAAGTATCGTGGGTTCAAGATGGTCATTTTGGCTCAGTTATGGAGAAAAGGGGTTTTCACCAAAATCCTTGCGCTTTTAGACTCAAAAAGTGGCCAAAAGCTGTAAAAGTACACTTCATCCTACGCTTGGAGGAAACCAAGCTACACTTGGTACTTACGCTTGGAGCGTAGTGATGGCTAAAAATTCTACTGAATTTTTGCCATGATGTCGGTTCTGCGCTGTTTTGATTTTATGATGCTACTATGACGCATACACCTTGGTATACTTGCAATACACATAATATACATCAAAGATTAGGGTTTTGCTGAGTTGGAAGTGAAATTATGAGAAAGGGTAAACTTAGGGTTTCCATCAGCTATGGTCTATAAATACCAAGGTCTTCTACACATGAGAGACAACCTTTTAGCCATTGAGAGATCTCTGCAAGTTTTCTACAGATCCATATAATTCAATAGAGATAGAAATAGAGAGAGAAAAACATTGAGTGATTCTATATCTTTTAGTTCTCTCTTGAGTTAGGGTTGATTCAATTGTGTTTCTATATCGACGATCTTATGCATGATTGAATGACCTAGATTCAGAAAAATCTACACACCGCTGATTGTAACGTGGTTGCTTAGATCTGTTTAAGAAATAGAGTCGTTTAAGTGTGGAGATTAGAGCAGGAGGCTTCGTGGTTATTTGATCCGCTGAGAAACAGAGCCATCATAGTATAGAGCAGAGTGAGAGCTTCATGGAGTGCAAGTGAATCTAGACTTTCAGACGTCGAGTGAAGAACAACAAATTACATAGGTTGTAAGTACTGTTTTCATAGAGTCTGTACAAATTCTCTGATTTATTTTGCATCGATACCTAAGCGTATCCATGGTTTTTACTTGGAGTATTTCCAAGGTTTTTCACATAAAAATATCATGTGTCTCTACTGCTTTATATTTTGTACTTAGATTATTCTTTGCATGATTTATCTTGATAGAGAATTGGATTAAAATTAACTTTTCCGCAATTAATTTTAATTTATCAATAAATCCACAAAAAGCCTATTCACCCCCCTCTAGGCTATTTTCATTGATTGTCTAGGTAATTTCATAAACACTTGTTGTTATACTCTAAATAGAGTCTACATAAGGCCTAGAACTTTAAAGACTCCCTATGAATTGTAGAATGGCAAAAAACCTAATGTAATATATTTAAAAGTTTTTGGATCAAAATGTTACATTCTTAGAGATCATTGATAGGTACCAAATATTGTACATTTTAGGCCCCTATCTTGCTAATGTTACGTCCTTACATTCCATTATTTGGTATTTTTATGCGATTTGTGTGTTTAAGCATGTTTTAGGAGCTTAATAAATAAAATGAGTTAAATTCGGTGAAATAACTAGATTTATGATTCAAGATCATTCGAGATCCAAAAACATGTATAAAAGACCTATGAAGGACAAAACAATAAGTCAAGGATGGAAAAGGAGTGAAGAGGAATGAAGCCAAGAAGAGAAACGAAGCAAAGAAAATGAAATACGAAATTTCAAGGTGAAGAACTACCGAGTACTCGGCATGGTGCGAAAGCTAGTGCACCTGCACAAAAAGTGAAAAAATGGCAGAGAATTTGGCGCACTTGTGCCCGTTTGCGCACGAAACTTCACCGAGTACTCGGTGAGACCAAATACAGCCTGTCAGATTAATAACTTATATATGCATGTGTGGGACCCATTTCGGCCAGAATCAACAGGGAATGATCTCTAGGCTATTTTGGATGCAATATTAACCATATTTGATGAGATTATATACCATTCTTCATAATATATTATGATAGACATTCCTGACTTAATGATGAAACAATTAGATTACCAAATAAAGATGTCTCTTTTTCTATAAAAGAGAGGGGTCTCCATTATGATGGGAGAGCTTCTTTACACATTCAATTTCAGAGCAACCTTTAAAGTTATATATCTTTGAAGAAGAGAAATCATATCCAGACCTAGATATCTGGTGAAGAAGGATATGGAGATTGATCCTATGCCAAAGATGCAGTCTTCATCTTCCATGGCCAACTAACTCAATAACTAGGGTTTTCTATTAAAATCCTAGCCAAGTAATGTAGTTTTTATCTTTGTTTTCAATTGTAACGAGGGAAAACTGTGACCGTATTGTGATGATTGTAGTAGATAAGTAACCGTTTTTATTCTTGACACAAAATTCTATATTTGTTCTAAATTCTTGTCTCAGATGGAATGAATATATTATTTTATACAATTATGATTATTCACTATGGGCTCGAACTCGGATGCTTAATTCATAATTTTCTAGACAATGGTGGTAATAAAACTTAAAACCCTAGGTTGACACAGGCCATGCCTTAGCGAATTGATATACATATGTTTTAGTTTATTTTCATGCATTAGGATTAGAGTAGAATAATTTAATTAGCATGTACTAATCAGTTTAGTCATGAGATGGGTTCTCACAATCCGGTTAATGCTACTCCTTTTTGGGGTCGTATTTAGCTATATGCGGTACAACCTGATTCACAGTATACGGATCGCCTTCTTACAATTGTTACATTGATAAAACTATATTATGCGGTTAATGGTGGAGCGATGAAAACCCTAGTTTTTCTCTCTCTTGAATCACAAACTAATTTACTTTACTTTCTAGAATAACTTAGTTAATTTAGATAATTTGGTCTTTGACCACTCAAAACCAAACAAATTTACAGAAAAATAACTCATTGTTTTTAGACTATTAAAGTGAACAATCTTAGTCTTTGTGGGATCGATATCCCTTACTCAAGCTTTACTATTCTACAATTGATACGTGCGCTTGCGTAAGGTAAAACCTAGTGTTGTCATAAGAGGCTGTTTTTAAAAATTATTTTTATCCCCTCTAGACAAACGTCAATCATAAATCCATAGGAAAATTTGAATCTAAGAGTGATGAGGGAATATTTCTAGGTTATTCTTTGACTAGTAGGGCCTATAGGGTTTTCAACCATAGAACCCAAACTATGATGGAGTCTGCAAATGAGGTGGTTGATGATTCATGTGTTGATGAGTCTCCTGATGAGGAAGATCATGAGCCCTTCTTTGAGTTAGATACTGATTCTCCTGGTGTTGTTGTAGATGAAAAATCAAATCATGATGATATTCCTAGTCCTATAAGATTTGATGAATCTTCACATGATATTTAGTCTACTCATATTAAGGAACCATCTGTTAGGGTAAAGTTAAACCATCCTCTAGATAAAGTCAAGTTAGTTGATCAGATGATGGTAACCCATAGAAAGGCTAGGAATGAAGTGTCATTTGCTTGCTATACATCTATCTTAGAACCTAAAAATGATAAAGAAGCTCCAGTGGCTTTGCTTGAGAACAAATATAGAATTTTATGTCAAGAATATACCCAGTTGCTAAAGGTTATACCCAGTTCAAAGGGAAAGACTTTGATGAGATATTCACTCCAGTGGCTAGGCTTGAGTTCTTTCGGATTTTATTTGTTGTTGCATGCCCTCTTGGATTCAAGTTATATCAAATGGACGTTAAGAGTACGTTTTTACATGGCATTCTTCATGAGGAAGTTTTTATGGAGTAACCCAAAGGATTTGAAGATCCTCATTATCTTGATCATGTTTATAAGCTTAAAATGGCTCTATATGGGCTAAAGCAAGCTTTTAGAGCTTGGCTTGAGAGATTGACCAATACCTGTTGGGAATAGGTTTTACCCGAGGGGGAGTGGACAAAACACTATTTATTCAAAAAATTGAGAGTGATGTAGTCATAACTCAAATCTATGTTGATGATATAGTGTTTGGTTCCACGTCTGACCAACTTGCTCATTATTTTGGGGAACAAATGACGCATGAGTTTGAGATGAGCATGATTGGAGAATTGAACTTCTTTTTATGTCTACAGATTAGGCAATTAACTGATGTGATTTTTATTTCTCAAACTATATATGTTATGGAATTAGTAAAGAAGTTTGGTTTGGATAAGGCTAAGGATGCTCGCATTCCTATGAGTACAAGTGTCAAACTTAGCATAGACACTAAAGGCAAATATGGCGATCCTATTCTTTATAGGAGTATGATTGGGAGTTTATTATTCTTAACTGCCAGTCGACCTGACATAGCTTTTAGTGTTGGTGTTTGTGCATGTTACTAGGAAAGTCCTTAATAGTCTCATATTGCTTTTGTTAAAAGAATAATTAAATATGTAAAAGGGACTTTAATTATGGAATGTGATATCCATCAGGGTCTAAGAATGATATTGCTTTCTTTTCTGATGCTGATTGGGCCGGTAATGTAGATGATGGGAAGAGTACTAGCGGAGGATGTTTTTATATTGGTAATTGCTTAGTTGTTTTGCACAGTAAGAAACAAAATTGTATTTTCCTTTCCACTACTGAGGCTAAGTATATAGCAGTTGGTATTTGTTGTACTCATATATTGTGGATGCATCAAATATTACAGGATTATGGTTTTTCACAGGGCACAATGACTGTATTCTATGATAACACGACTGCTATAAATATTTCTAAGAATCCTGTTCAACACTTTAGGACTAAGCATATTGTTAGTCACTAATTAACCCTAGAGGGTGGGGGGGGGGGGGGGGGGGTGAATAGGGTGTTTAAAAATATTTCTAACTATTTTCTAAAATAAAACAAGCTATAACAATTATTCAATTACTTCAATAGTAAAAAAAATTCAATTTGATTGATCTAATTAATTATCACAAGACTAATTATAGCATACAATATATTGAGGTAAATATAGCATGAAAAATAATGAAGTAAAGAGATAGAGATTGAGAGATTGACACCACGATTTTTTCGAGGTTCGGTAACTCCTACTCCTCGGCTCAAGAACCCCTTCTCGAGACTTTTCCCGATCCTTTCAATACGACTCTTCCTTCACGGGTGGAATAGTAAACCCTTACACACGAGCTAATGAGCTCGTCTCATATTCAAGAGAACAATTCTCTCTTGAACCAATGGGCCTTACTAACCCAAGATCACAAATTCATGTATGCAATCAGTATATCACTCAAGAAATAAGAAACACTCAAAACCTTAAGGTTTTTATGAAATATTGATCAATATAAGCTCAAGTGTTTTTAAGTGATATTTCAAGAACTCTAAATGAATATTCTCAAATGAATAATTTCAACAAGTATGCACAAGAGAATAGAAATGACACTGGAGTTTAAATCTTTCAAAAGATTTGAGTTGAAAATCAAGGTTCTTGTTTTTTGCCTTCAATGGCTTTTTCAAAGTATGCTAGAGAGAATGATGAAGATGAAGAGTTTATGAAATTTCTCACACTAGAATTCTATATTTCCAAAATACTCATCTCATTCTATATATAGGGCACATTAGGGTTTAAGAGAGTGAATCTCACACTAGAAGAGTAGGAGAACAAGTTTGGAAAAATTGAGAGAACAATACACCAAGTAATGGGCAAAAATATTTTAAAAAATAACGTTTTGTCAAAAGATGGGTCAGCCAGTCGACCGCTTTTACAATCCCAGTTGACTACTTCCAATCAAAGTTTAAAATTATTTTTCCCAACGGTCACTGCCAGTAGACTACCTCAAGAACTCCAGTCGACTGCCTCAAGAGCCAGTCGACTGCCTAATGCGATTATATGTTCTCAAAATCTTTGACTGTTCCAGTCGACTGTCCAGTTTTGTACTAGCAATCAACTGGGTCACTGCCAGTCGACTGCCATGGCTTGGCCAGTCGACTAGGTGAAACCTGACAACTTGAGATGATCCTTTTTGTTTCATTTAAAGTTCAGTTCTTTGATCACTTGAGCTTATAGGACTAATCAATGCATAAAATACCTTTTTACAGTATTCGCACCCTGAACTATCTAGCCCGGTCTTGAGTATTCAATTTTAGTTTTTCGTTGACCATCTTGTCTTTTGTTGTTTTTGCTCTTTTGAATTCCATTTTCTTCGCTTTTGTTGTTAAGCATTTATTTTCAAGTAATCTTTTCTTGTCTTTTGCTGAAACATATAACTCAATTTTCATTAGTACCAAACATTCATAAATGGTTTGTGATCATCAAAACAGGTATTATTGTTCGACCGTTAATTTCCAAGCCAACACATAAATATTTAACATCATTTCATTCAAGATCTTTTTGAAGGTTGTATAGTATCTTTAGAGTTTATATCTACAGATTCTCAGTTAGCAGACATCTTTACAAAGCCATTAGATTTTAAAAAGCATGTAAGTCTTAGGAAATCTATTGACATGCTTTCTTTAGAATAAGATGTCTTCATATGTATCATTGTAGAAATATATTGCATTATCTTTTTCTAGAATTGGTACATTAACATGCATTTTTTATTTATTAGTACTATTATCATGCATGCTTCATATTTTATTTTTATGATTAGGATTGTTCATGCATACATTATGATAAAAACATCAAAAAATCATAAAATAATTTTTTTGGACTATTGAGTATGGCTAAGAGTACAAAGAGTTGTCATATTTCACTATATTCTCATGTTTACTTGTCTTATTATGCTTGTGGGAATTGGAGGTGTTAGCCTGACCTAAGGATTTGAGATGTTCACTCGGCATGTTTAAGTAGTATATTTTCAACTCATTATCCTTGGGTGCCTGTTTTACTTTGGAGGTAATTGTAGTGTATAACTAAGTCTTTGAGTCTTTCTCGCCACACCCAAAGGGATTTATAGGTTCATGGGTTGAGCTTGATTGATCTATGCTTTATATACCTATTGCATGCTTATGATTAATGGGGTGATATTGAAAAGAAAGAAGAAAAAGAAAAGAAAATCATAATATATGATTGTCTCTTTAACCCTTAAAAGCAATGGTCGTTTTGCTGAGTAATCGGGTCTCAGTGCCTCAAGAAGCAGTAAGTATTCGTGTCAAAAGGCGGAAGTGATTATCTCAAATTTTAAACCCGAGTAACCGGGTCTCTTGCCACAAAGTAGTGAGTGTCCGCATAAAAAGGAGAGAGACAAAAAAAAGTTATATATGAAGGGGTGCTAAAAGAAAAGAATTAGAGACAAAAATGTCCTTGGAAATCCTTTCTCCTATTAAATGGTTTGCTTTGTGCTTTAGTGTTGTTATTAATTAGCAATAACGTCAAAGTTTGATATTTGACTTATAGTTTAAGCTTATGGGCTTGTTTTTTTCATCAGGGTTGGTGAGGGGATTATCTGACTTGGTGTGTATTGCTCTCATCTTACATGTATGTTTGCACCTGAATATTTTTCAAATATACATATGCTAAGTAAAACTTGACTTGTGCACTTTTAGGTCTATAAGGTATTTGTGTTAATTTCTGTCACTACCATGTGTATGATGGCTAAGTTGATCTTGAGAATGGTTGTAAAAAGTGATTCGTTTATTATGTCTACTGTCTTGCTTAGAGGTTTTAAAACAAAAAATTATTTTTGAGGTCATTCATGACATTCTACATTCATGCATTAATATTAGGGTCATACATTGTATAAAATTTTGTTACTCGAGAATCTGGATATGATCTTATAGAGTAGTATGTGCTTAGGCTTAGATTCTCCCATGTATCCTCTTTTAGCTTATCCCTATGATTACATCTTGTGGATTTCCCTTTATATCTCTAGTTTTTTTTCGTTATTCTTTCTTGGCATTGTAGTGTCATAAAGGGGGAGAAGTATTTAGTAAGGAGGAGAGATTGTTTTGCTTAGGGAGAGAAATATTTAGAAAGGGGAGAAAAATATTTAATAAGTGGGGCATAGTATTTTTATTTTCTATTATGATCATTATGCTTATGCTTGCTATTACTGATTATTCCTGTTATTATGATCATTGCATATTGATTATGCCCACTATTTGTTTTCCACGCTTGTTTTTCACAGTATGTTATTTAGTGTTGTGGTTGTAGGATTGGAAGATTGTCATAAGTTCAAAGTACAATTCTATGTCTGTGTTTATGGGTGTGTGTTCATAGGTATAGATTTTGTTTTGTTTTGTTTGTGAGAATATCTTTGTAAAAACATGGTTTTGACTCAGAAATGCCAAAGGGGTGTAACAACCCGCTCCAACACTTGGTATAATATTGTCCACTTTGGGCCCAGCCCGCACGGTTTTGCTCTTGGGCTCCTCCCAAAAGGCCTCATACCAATTGGAGACAACACTGCACATATAAGTACATCCCCAGACCTCTACCCGGGCGATGTGGGACATCACAATCACCCCCTCTTGGGACCCAGCGTCCTCGCTGGTGTTACCCACGGGCTTGTGCATGCACCCACACTTAATTCCGGCCGGGCTCTGGCTCTGATACCAATTGTAACACCCCGCTCCAACACTTGGTATAATATTGTCCGCTCTGGGCCCAGCCCGCACGGTTTTGCTCTTGGGCTCCTCCCAAAAGGCCTCATACCAATTGGAGACAACACTACACATATAAGTACATCCCCAGACCTCTACCCGGGTGATGTGGGACATCACAATCACCCCCTCTTGGGACCCAGCGTCCTCGCTGGTGTTACCCACGGGCCTGTGCATGCACCCACACTTAATTCCGGCCGGGCTCTGGCTCTGATACCAATTGTAACACCCCGCTCCAACACTTGGTATAATATTGTCCGCTTTGGGCCCAGCCCGCACGGTTTTGCTCTTGGGCTCCTCCCAAAATGCCTCATACCAATTGGAGACAACACTGCACATATAAGTACATCCCCAGACCTCTACCAATTGCAGTGTTGTCTCCAATTGGTATGAGGCCTTTTGGGAGGAGCCCAAGAGCAAAACCGTGCGGGCTGGGCCCAGAGCAGACAATATTATACCAAGTGTTGGAGCGGGGTGTTACAATTGGTATCAGAGCCAGAGCCCGGCCGGAATTAAGTGTGGGTGCATGACCAAGCCCGTGGGTAACATCAGTGAGGACGCTGGGTCCCAAGAGGGGGTGATTGTGATGTCCCACATCGCCCGGGTAGAGGTCTGGGGATGTACTTATATGTGCAGTGTTGTCTCCAATTGGTATGAGGCCTTTTGGGAGGAGCCCAAGAGCAAAACCGTGCGGGCTGGGCCCAAAGCAGACAATATTATACCAAGTGTTGGAGCGGGGTGTTACAGGGGGAGATTGCAAGAACATTTATATGTAATGACATGTTCTGATAAAAAACCATGTTGAGTGTTGTAAACTTCAGTTGGTTTTAATCAAGTCGACAGATCAAACGAAGATCTCAAGGTGATAAATCAAGTGTAAAATGATCTAAAATACAAGAGAAGTGAAGTGGAGTTGATTGGAAATGACGATGCAACGAAGTAACAAAGATGGATTTTTGTATTACGAGATCCCGAACAAATTCCCTAGATCTCAAGATTTGGCGCTATAGCGGAGACTCTAGCAGAGCTTGCTAGTGAGTTTTGAGCACCCCTTACTGTCATTCATCACCAATTACAGAGATCTTGAAGTCAACCTCGAGAACTTGACATTTGGAAATTTTGAGATATTTGTACTATAGAGCCAACCTACCGAGGGCACCGGAGACGTCCCTGAAAAGATACTATGCGCCCGATGCGTACGATTCCTATACTGAGTTTCTAGAGGAAGAAGGCGCGAAACACTTCGAGATCAAGTCAAGTGTTATCAATATGCTTCCAAAATTTTCTAGCCTTAGGATAGAGGACCCATACCAGCATATTAATGATTTCTTAGAGGTTGCCTTGACTGTTAGGTATGATAATCTGTCTAAGAATGATTTTCGAGTGCGTCTATTTCCTTGGTCGTTGAGAGAAAAAGCTAAAAGATGGTACGCCAAATTGGATAAGGCAATTAAAATTGATTGGGAAGCCCATAAAAGAGAATTCATAGAAAAACATTATCCCATAGGAAAGACCTCAGAATCCTAGGATGCGATCAAAATTTTTAAAGAGTTACCTGGTAAGAAGTTTCATGATGCTTAGGAGAGAATAGTAAAATCTTGTATAAGTGTCCCCACTATAGGTTATCTGAGCAGGATGTAGCTAGGAATTTTTATGTGGGACTTGGAGATGCACATAAAAATTTGATAGATGCGTCAACACAAGGTCAATTTATCCTGAAGCCGGCAAAAGAACTCTTAGATTTGTTTGATAATATTAGTGAGAATACAATTCAATATGAATCTAAGTTGCGGGCTATAGAGGGACATGAGAGAGGATCCAACAAAGCATTTGTCATACAAGGAAGGTCGAATGAGGATGTTAGAAAATCAGGGGTGTTGATAGGAGAGAAATTAGAAAGAATAAACAAGTTTCTTCAGCAAAGTTATTCTCCTACGAGAGAGAGGTTAGAAGTAGAAGCTGAGTATTCCCAAAATGAGTGTCAGGAGATAATGGCTACTGATGCCAATGCATCGTGGAACTATTCCAATAATGCTCTTTTCACCAATTCATACACCTCCAATGCCAGAAATCATCCACTCTTGTCCTACAAATCAAACAATTTTGAAAATCCACCATTAAATTTCTAACAAGGGCAATCATTCAATCAAAAACCAAGGTTCACCGAGAGACAACAATCATACAACCCACAGCTAAGGTTCCAACAGAGTCAACAATCATTCAACTCACAACCAACAATCATGGCTTAAATTCCTCAATCAAATTACCAATCCAGACAACCATCTAATAATTCTCAAGCTCTCTAGCCATTCAATAATAATCAGGTTGTCCAATTATATAACTACCAAACTCAGTCTCAAGGAAACCAAATTCAAGGATTCAATCTGAATCAAACTTACCCGCCATATCCTCAAAATCATCTCCAACATCAAAATCCAACTCAAAATCTACCACCAAGATTACCTGGATTTGAAAAAAAGATGATGAGTGCCCTGAGGGAGTTAAAACATCAATCTAATAATTTTCAGGCAACTATCCAATGGATGAACTCTCATTCCCAATCCATTACTAAGATAGAAACCCACATAGGGTAACTAGCTAATGCGATGAATAGGCTTGAAGAAAAAATGTTGTTTAGGCAACTAGTGGTTAATCCAAATAGTTAACCAGTAGTTGACCATGGTTCATGTGCTGAGCATAATTACGAGATAGTTCAAGCCATTATGACTCTAAAAAGTGGAAAGGAGGTGGAGGAAAGGGCTGAGGAGCAGCATGAGGAAAGGTTCAAGAAGCAAAAGACCAAAGAAGTTCAAAGAAAGGCAGAAGAAGAAGCTCAGAAGAATGAGGCTGAGAAAAGTCAAAAAAATCAACCTCAAGTGAAGGAAGATGAAGAGCTAGAAAGGGCATCATTTGAGGATGAATCACCATTCCCTCAACGTCTAAAAGAGCCAACCATAAATGGTAAGAATAAAGAGTTAGACATGTTGGAGACATTCCGACAAGTTAAGATTAATCTGCCTCTCTTATACATTATAGACCAAATACCACCTTATGCTAAGTTCTTCAAGGAACTTTGTACATAAAAGCGGAAAAATAAAGCGAAGACTCCAAAGAAGATCATGATGACTAAACAAGTGAGTTCATTGCTTCTAAGTAACATACCGCCTAAGAAGAAAGATCCTGGTGCTCTTATTATCCATGTGTAATTGGTGACAAGGAAATTAGTAGTGCTTTTCTTGATCTGGGTGCGAGTGTTAACTTACTACCATATTCAGTCTACCAACAACTAGGGTTGGGAGAGCTCAGTCCTACCTTGGTGGAGCTCCAATTTGCAGACAGATCGATTAAGCAAGCGAGGGGATTTTTGGAAGATGTTATCATTCAAGTGAATAAGTTCTACTTTCTAGTGGATTTCATAATTCTCGATATAGAACCTATTCAAGACTTGAAGAAACATATCCCAGTAATATTAGGAAGACCGTTCTTGGCTACAGCCAATGCGCATATAGATTGCAGAATAGGAGTGATGGGTCTATCTTTCGGGAATATGAAGGTGATGATGAATGTTTTTGATACAGGTTGTAAAATCAATACACCTGTTGAGTGCTTTAATATAGAAGAATTCAATAAGGCTTGTGAAGAACCGGTATCTCTGAGTCACGCAAGAAATGCTCTTGATGTTGTGATAGGAAGATCAAATGCATTTGAAAGAGCTTTAGGTTTGCAACCAGGGGAGGAGCTAAGAGATTCGCCTGAATCTCCATTTGTGTCACCAGCGGTATTGGTGCCTGATAACTCACTTTATAAAATTGGGTTGTATAACGGCACTGAAGGTCAAGAAAAGAGCTTAGTTACAAATAAACAAGATATGGAGGCGAAATTAGAAAACTAGGAGGATCAACAACAATCAAATTTGGAAGTTATTGAGGCATTGGAATTTTTTTTGTACTCGCAGCCAGAGAGAACACCAAGAGAGTCGGCTGGACCTCAATTTATTTCTCTACAAGAGTTGATGCCTGAGAGTACACTTCAAGAAATGGTGATGTGTGGGTTAAATGAGGATTCAGAGGATGGAGTTTTAAAAGATAAAAAAAGTGTGAAAACTGTGAGAGCTGATAATTTACCACGAAATGTCATAGAGCGTACCAAGGATGACATCCCTCTTAAGGATCCTTTTCTAGATGAGCGAGTGCTGAGTATAAACATGGTAGATAAGCTGTATACCTGGGAAGATCCGCGATTAAGAAATGAGTGTGAGGGGTTACGGAATCGTGCGTATGAGGATGTTCGAATTTACATAGCTCAGACAAGAATACATCATGCTAAGCATGTTTGTCTTAAGTTCCTTGAGCTCGGCCGGAAGGGACAACAGTATAATTCGAAACTGAAATTGTTTCCATGTAAGATCCGATTAAGAAGGCACGGACCATTTAGAATGAAATTGGTTTACCCCCGCGGAGAGGTAGGTTTTGGAAATGAGAGGTTAAAGAGGCATGGTCAGCGGCTAGAGATTTATGGGGAGATTGATCCGAGACCGGAATTTATGGCATCTTTCGATTTAATGGAAAGTGATGAAGTGGTGGAGGGAACCTTACATAAGATGTTGAAGGAGCATCTGTTGGACACATTATCTAGACATGGGGTGAAGTTAAAATGTGACAGAGGATGTACTTTATACGGTGATTATTATTCTATATGTGATATTATGGATAATACTAAGTGTTCACAGGTGAGATCACTGAGAGAGTCGTCTCCTACATTTTTTACTATGAGTAGGGGAAGTGTTGCAGAGAGGAAGGGTGTTGGATAACTCTTTGAGTGGTCCTGTTGTGCCGACGATGTTAAACATTGGTCCTAGGTTGTGAAAGTTAGTTTCTAGCCTAGGTTTGTAAAATAGTAGGTCATTTAATTTATGCAATTTTTAAATTCCTAGAGACGGTAGACCCTTAAGGCCACGTCTTTGTTTTTTATTATTATTATTATTTTTGTTTTATTTTAGGATTGTAGGCCCTTAAGGCCAAATCAATTTTTATTTTTCTTTTATATTTTTGAAAAAAATAAAATCTTTGATTCCTTGAAAACATGTGTCGATTTCTGGTTATTTATGATGGAATTTATTTTTCCTTGCTATGATTGGGTATTTGTTCTTTGTTGATAATATCTACAGGTGATCCAAATCAAGTTTGAGGGAGGGGATGCGTGCTTTGCTTTGGAATCGAGAATTGAGCTTTAAGGGTAGTTGTATCTGTTCTCATATTTTATTTTTGACCATAAAAAAAAAATTTATTTTTTTATTACAAGGAATAAAAAAAAATTTGTTATAACAATTTTTTGTTTTCCCACATTTATGTTTTGCATTACAATTCGATTGAGTTTATGTATATGATGCATGAGTAGTATGTAATGCGATATTCCCATTCATGAGAGTAATGATTAGATCAAGTTAGTGAAGTGAGGTGGTTTTACATGGGTGAGTGAATAAGTGAAATTGAAATTAAGAAGGACGACCTTAACCTATAAGCACAAACACACATTCACTATGAGAAATAGGTTGATTTTTTACTCTGTAATTGAAAAATAATTTTGCCGTAATAAAAGGGGAGATGGGGAGATGTTTTGGTTGAAATGAAGAGAATTGAAAAAAAATTGAGAAAATAAAATGCAAAAAATAGTTCTTTTATCTAAGTAATCGGGCCTTGGTATCAGCAATATCACTGTTTGTGTTTAAAGGGGTGAAGACTGATGAGCATAAATCCCATGGAAGAAGCTTGGACCAAGTTGGTTGGTACGAAAAATCCTCGCTGGAAAGTCCGGAGACTTAGAAAGACAAAAAAGGATGAAAAGTGGAAAGTTGAAAAGTTACGTTTTAATGAAAAATGGCAAAGTTTGATAAATGAAGTAGGAGATGAGAAACTGAAATATTGTAGTTGAATATTCAGAAAATCACAGAAGGTTATTTGGATTTTAAGTAGAAAGTAGTGAAATCATTCACTTTAGTGGGAACCATTCATGACTTGAAGCTTGATATAATTGTTGTTCGGTAGTGAGTGGGAGTATTTACATCCATACTATCTTTTGCATTGTATCATGACTTAATTAAATTTGTGTGTTAATTCATGAATGTGTGACTATAGAGAACTGAGATTTTTGTTGGTACCATCACTGGAAACCTTCATGAGACTTCACTCGTCCACTAGGGGTAACCTAGGGGTTTAAAAGGCTTATTACACGTGCTAAGTGTAATTGTCGACCCTCACGAAAGCAAGGGATTAGGTTAGAGTAGTTAGATTAGTTAGAGTAAAAAAATCATCACAAGAAAAGTTTCCTGAGTTTATTGCTAAGGGACTAGCAATATGTCAATTTAGGGATGTGATAGGTGTCAAATATTAGTCATTTTGACCCCTTAACTCACAATTGTTATGTTATTTCATTTCATAATTTGGTATTTTTATATTGTTTGCATGTTAAAGCATGTTTCGGGAGCTTAATGAAGAAATAGAACTAACTTCGGTGAATTAATTAAAGAGTGTGTTCTTTTTATCCAAGAGGAGAGTCAAAGAGGTAGTCCGAGACAAAATGGCTCTCGGAGGGCAAAAACGGCATTTTCAGAAGCCGTCATTTTCAGTAAAAAGTATTGTAGGTTCGAGATTGATGTTTTGGTGCATTCATGGAGAAAAGTGGTGTTCCATAAAAACCCTACGCTTGTGCCTACGCTTCCAGTACCAAAAAGTGGCTAGAATTTCAAAATCTACGCTTGGACCTACGCTTGGAGGCTACGCTTCGCTTGGACCTATGCTTGGGCGTAAGTGCAACAACTTTGAGGATTTTTGCGTGATTTTTCCTATTTCAGACCGAGCTTAATTGGAAGACGTGTCCACGACTCCATACCTCTATATACATGTATATACGCTTATATTTAGGGTTTTAATGTGTTTTGAGAGTGAAAAAACTAAAAAAGACCTCTCTATGCCATTGCTTATATATACAAGACCATACATCAGACGTGAGGAGGGGAGATACATAATATATTCTAGAGGTTCTGATAGATAGAGGCTGTTGAGTTGGAGAGTTCGGTGAGACGTTCATTCATTCAGATTTACTGTTGTTGAGAGTCATATTCGAACCTAGAGATCTGAAGAAGAAGACTATGGAGGACGGTTGTACAACAACAATGCAGTCACCTTCTACCATGACCAACTAACTCGGTATCTAGGGTTTTTTTAGCAAAACCCTAGCTAAGTAATGTAGTTCTTTTATTGATTTTACTTGTAAATGAGGGGAAATTGTGACCATACTGTAATGATTGTTGTAGTTAAGAGACCGTACTGATTTGCAATATAAAATTCTATGTTTATTCTAAATTCTTGTCTTATATGGAATATATATATTATTTTGCACAATTATGATTATTCAATATAGACTGGAACTCGGATGTTTAATCACGGTTTTCTACACAATGGTGGTAATGAAACTTGAAACCCTAGGTTGACACAGGCCGTGCCTTGGCGATTTAATATAGACATGCTTTAGTTTATTTTCATGCATTAGGAGTAGATTAGAGTAATAGAATTGACATGTACTAGTTAGGTCGGACATGAGACGGGTTGTCGCGATCCAGTTGATGGTACTCCTTTTTGGGGTCGTATTTAGCTATCTACGATATGACCTGATTCACAGTTATGGATTGCCCTCTTACAGTTGAAACAATAATGAACTATATTATGCGGTTAGTGGTGGAGTGATAAAAACCCTAGTTTTCTCTCTCTCTTGAATCACAACCCAATTTACTTGCCTTTTAGATAATTTAGTTAAAATAGATAATTTGGTCTTTTGACCACCCAAAACAAATAATTTTCAGAAATATAATTCAGTGTTTTTGAATTGCGAAAGTGAACAATCTCAGTCTTGTTGGATCGATATCCCTTACTTAAGTCGCTTTGCTATTTTACAATTCATATGTGCGCTTGCGTAGGGTAAAACCTTGAGTCATTAAGGCGTTATTTTTAACCACATATTTTTGCACACCTAATGGTCACATCAATCGCTTAAGTTCAGAATCTAACCCTAGGTAGTTAACCTAGAACGGGGCAACCATACTCTGATACCAATTGAAATTATATAGGCGACTAAGGAAAATAGCCTAGAAGGGGTGAATAGACTTTTTATGGATTTATTGACAAATTAAAATTTTCTAGAAAAAAATCAATTTCAATCAATCACATAACTCTAATTCTCTAATCAAATTAATAAAAAAATCATTAATATAAGTACAAAAAATAAATCATGAGAAGACACATCGATTTTTACGTGGAAAACCTTGGAAAAACTCCAAGTAAAAACCACAGATATGCTCGGGTATCGATGCACTATGAATCAAGAGATATATAGGCTCTATGAAGTTTCAGACTTACAAATCACTCATGATCTGCCTTTCTCCACTCGACGTCTGAAAATCTAGATCCATTCGCGCTTCACGAAGCTCTCACTCCAATCTCCGTACTCTGACGGCTCCTCTCTCAATGGATCAAATAACCACGAAGCCTCCTGCTTTGATCTCCGCACTTAAACGGCTTTGTTTCTCAATGAATCAAAGCAACCACGTTGCAATTTGTGGTGTGTTGATTTTTCAGAATCTAAGTCATCCAATTGTGTATAAGATCATCGATGTAGAAACATAATTGAATAAACCCAAAGAGATAACTAGAAGATATATGATCACTTAATAATTTCTCTTTCTATTTCTCTGCATAAATATATGAACTGTAGAATAATTGCAGAAACCTCTCACCAAAAGTTCTCCTAAAATCTGTAGTAGTAGACCTTGGTATTTATTGACAATAGCTGAGGGAAACCCTAATGTTACCCTTTTTTTGTAATTTCACACCAAACCAAGAAAAACACTCAAATATGATGTATATTATGTGTATATCACGTGTATCGAGGTATAGAAGTTGCAACCGCCACAAAAGAAAACAAGTCGGGGTCAATTCCGAAGGGTATCGAGGTATATTAGGGCCATTTTGGCCATGCGTATGTGTTGCATCAAAAAAGCACTAGAAGCGTAGGTCATGCGTAGCAAAACCCTTGGAACCAATTTTTCTTGGGAATAGTTCCATTTGAAGCCCATCAACTATGTTGATATGTTTCTCGAAGTTTCAGCTCCGAAAAATGTCGTTTATACCCTTCGGAATGCATTTTTTGCTCAAACTTGCTCCATCTTCACTACTTTAAACTTTATTTGAATTTGACGAAACTTGTTGATGCCTTTGCTTGACCATATTAATTTTCCGAAACCTACACGACCTCACAAGTCACTCGATATGGTTATTGTCGAGAATATGCCAAAAAATAAACAATACTCACAAGTGTTCTTACAATCTCTCCGTCGCAAGTACGTGAGTAGTATATAGTATAGTTGGGTAGAGAGGGTACCGAACCACAGAGATTAAAGTCGTAATTCAAATAATTATAAAGTAGAAAATTAAATTATATTATAAATATGTTTTGATTGGTTTGTTGTATAAACTACTAAACATAAAATAAATTAAAGATATAATTTTTGTTTTGGTTTTAAATCAAGATAAACAAGCTTAGGGTTTTGATCCAACTACACCACTAGTCTTGTAATATAGTCCTTTAATCTTATTATTGCAAGAGGGAGATACATCTTATATGAATCAAATTAGTAATGCTACAAGTAGTTGCCTAATCCCCAAAGAGATGCAATCGGTCCGATTCGTTACAATCCATCTTTGATTAGTATGATTATTTCTTGCATCCATACTACAACTACTCCTAAAACATGAAATTAAAAACATCTCTTGGTATGGACTGTGTAAACCTAAGACTTTATCATACCTAATTAAGAACCATTATGTGGAAATCATTATTAAATCTTCGGAGGTTCTTGCTCCTAATGATAAAACACAGTTGTTCAAAATCAATTATTAATTAAATCTCAGCTTAAGAAGAGAATTAACAAGAAATCTTATTTAGGGTATTTGTTCGTTCTCTCACTACATAATCATCATATAAGTGCTCTTTAGCTTCCCCTCTTTGCAATAAAATAAATTAAATTTCTATATTACTCGACTAGGGCTTCGTTGGAAACCCTAGATACTGACTAGCCGCTCATGGAGAGAGAAAACTGCATCACTGATGTAGCAGTCATCTTCATGATTGGTAATTGGTTCTTGAGTTCTTGAGAGGATCCTATCTTGAGAGAGACTTTGTATTATGTATCTTTCCCTCTAGGAGAATGGAAGATATATGATATATGATTGAAAGATATCTTATCTTCATAAAGTCTTCACATATTTATTGACAAAAGTTTGTGTAATCATGGCATGTCTTTGCTTGCACTCCAAGAAGACTTGGTATGAGGACTAAGTAAAACTTGTGAATGGACCAATATGCCCTCCAATACACTTGCACAATGAGCCAGAATTTTGTAGTATCTTTTTAGATAAATTCCAATGTCGGTGCTACACCGATCAATCGGTGGTACCTAAATTTAGATATTTATATATTCTGCGATTTTGTGCTTCAAATGGCTGTACTCTGCTTCCCTAACTTGTACATTACTCTGATATGAGTGCTTTCATATTCCAAATGTCATTATGGATTAGGCATATTTGCCAAAAACCTGGAAGTAACTCAAATTTGCGTTAAGGCCCTTAAACATACTTAAACACGCAACTCGGATAAAAATATCTTATTAATAAAATAAAGAGACTAACAAAGGTTTAATTAATGCCCAGAATATCGAATATTCTGGTCTCATTAGTTGGGGTCAACCGGGGGACTTAGGTGGCATTTATGAAAAACTTGGTGCAGGGTCGGGGAGAACTTGTCGTTTTTCGCTCTGTCTTGAAATTATTGGGCCGGTAAGAACTCCCTCTTAAGGGGCGAGAACTCACCCGGCCTGGCATGCTTTAATGTTATTGTTTCGCCCTGTTTTCCGTTTTCGACGCTTCCATCATTTCTTTCAATGTACTTTAAGGTTTCTTGTAGGAATTGAATGGGATTCGACGTGCATATGCACACATGATCGTTTTTCATTCCCTCATAGATTTCGGTTATGGGAATTGTCTCTTGCTTCGGACCGGGTTCTTCCTATTCCTTTATTATGTCACCCTCAAAATTTCTTGGATTTCCAATTTTGGGGTGCTTGGATTTTCAGGGTATGACAGGACGGTTGCTCGGCTCTCGGATGAGTTAGCCCACATCAAAGCAAGTCCGGACTGCCTCATTTTGATGTTGATAATGGGGGAGAGGATGATGGCAATGTGTTTAAGGGGAGGGGAGGAGATAAGGGAATTTGAAAGAGAGATTTGTGTAGCTATTAGTGTTTTTGCTTTAGTCTATGTGGTCTGATTAGACCAGAATATTGAATATTTTGGGCGTTAAGTAACTTGATGTTAGTCTCTTTATTTTAATAATGGTTTTTACATAATGGTTCTTCATTGGTATGATAAAGTATTAGGTTTAGATAGGTCATGCTAAGAGAAGATGATGTAGACATGTTTTTAATTTAATGTTTTAGGAGTATATGTAGAATAAATGCATGCACTAATCATACTTTAATCGAAGATGGGTTGTAGCGAATTGGACCGATTACATCTCTTTGGAGATTAGGCAACTACTTGTAGCGTTACTAATATGATTCATATGTGTATCTCCCTCTTGCAATTTAATTATTAAAGAACTATATTATTAGGCTAGTGGTGGAGTTGGAAGAAAACCTTAGACTTGTTTATCTTGAATTCACCAAAACAACTATTTAATTATTTATTTTCTATTTAATAGATTATAAAAAACCCGATCAGACCACTTTTAATATAATTCAAATTGCTATATTGTGATTATTTGAAATACGATTTTAATCTCAGTGGTTCAATAACCTTCTCAACCCAACTATATTATATATTACTCGCGTATTTGGGATTGAGAGGTAAAGTTAGATCGTGATAATTTACCATATTTAACAATTTTATTTCTACACAATTTAGACCGATCATAAGTTTTTGGCGTCGTTGAAGGGGACCAAATGGTTATTTCATATTTTTATAATAAAGTTTCTTGAATTATTGTATTAATTTCAGTTTACTTTTGTTTTATTGCAGGTTGAATGGTCTGATTTGCTCATTGGAACAAACTGACCCATACCTGCAGTTTTACAAAAAAATCTCGAACTTACATCACCGATTGATCACCAAGTGCTCGATCGATCGATCGCTAAGTGCTCAATCGATCGATAATACATGTAGCAGGTTCGTTCGGAAAAAAATAAAACATCTATAATACATATACTTATCTATATAATATATATATACATATAAATAATATATATACATATAAAAAATAGTATTCTAAATAATAATAAAATAAATTATTTTTAATTATTTATAAATTAATAAATAAATATTTCATATCTCATATTATTTTATTTTTGCTCTTTAATTGTTTATTTCGAGTATTATTGATTATTGTTTATGCTTGGACGTCATTCAATTGATGCCCCACTTGAGACATTTGATCCAGAAATTGATCGAACGTACAAAGAAAATAGAAGAAAGAATTTATTAAATAATAATATAAATATTGAAAACATGGGTGAAAACGTAGTAATGGCACCGACTGAAGTCTTTAAGGATTTCTACACTCCTCAAGATTATACTTCTCCTTTAGAAGTTTCGATATAAGGAGATAGGACGAACCAATATGAAATTAAACCTGCTATAATTAATATGCTATCTAAATTTAATGGAAATGCTCATGAGGACCCTTATCAACACATAGATGAGTTTCTAGAGGTTTGTTATACTGTACACATGAAACGATACATTGATGATTATTTTACAGCTAGATTATTCTCCCATTCTCTAAAATATAAAGCTAAAACATGGTATAGTATGATATCGGCGAATATTAAAACCAATTGGAAAAAGCTCCAAAAAGAGTTTTTACATAAGTTCTTCCTGATAGGAAAAGCCCATGAGACCCGAAGAGCCGTTTTAATGTTCTCACAATTACCTGGTGAGAAATTCTATGAAACTTGGGAGTGTTATAATGAAATTTTACGAAAATGTCCTCATCACGAATTTTCGACTAACATATTGGTCCGTAGTTTCTATATAGGATTAGGAGAGGGCCATAAAAAAACACAGTTGATGTATCCTGTGGAAGAACCGTTACACAAAACCCGGTTTGGACCAACCCTTCACACTTTGCTATTAACTATCCCCTAATACGCCAAAAATATGAGTTTATCACTGAGGATGTAAATGCTACTTTTACCAATCCGAATAATGATCCATTCTCGAATAATTATAATCCGGGTTGACGAAATCATCCTAATTTCTCATATAAAACTCAAAATAATACATTCAATCAAAATCTTAATCAACCATCCAATTTTCCACCAACCAATCAGTTTCGTCCTTTTAATCAAAACCCTAATCAACAACCTTTTAGGAATATGAATAATACACCACTGATGAGACCACCTGGTTTTGAACAAGAAATTAGGAGTGTATTGAACGAGTTTAAAAATTCCACACAACTCTTGAATAGCCATTCCCAATCTATCTCTAAACTAGAAACCCAAATTGGGAAAATAGCGATTTCAATGAATATAAGAGAGTAAGGGAAATTGCTTAGTCAACTAGTCACCAACCCTAAGGGACAACATATGATTGAGTTAGCAACTGTAGGAGAGCCATCCATTGAAACGATTCAAGCTATAATTACCCTTCGAAGTGGTAGAACCATAGATAATAAGACTGAGGAACAATTTGAGGAACGGACAAAGAAACAAAATACAAATGAAGAAGTAATTCTTGAAAAAGAAAAAGAATTTGTTTCTAATAAAGGAAAAGAACCAGTAATAAAAAAACAGACAAATACTCTTACAAAAAAATAGTGAAAATGAGTTATGAACCAAGAGCACCATTTCCACAACGGTTGAGAGATCTTGTTCTGTATGGAAAACAAGGAGAAAAGATTCAGGAGATGTTTGAAACTTTTCAACAAGTAAAAATCAATCTTTCTCTCCTTGAAGCTATCAAACAAATACCTACTTATGCTAAGTTTTTAAAAGATTTATGTACTCAAAAAAGAAAGAATATAACTCATACTACAAAGAAAATAGTACTAACTAATCATGTGAGCTCAATAATATCAAACACTACACCATAAAAATTCAATGTCCCCAGAGCTCCGACTATTTCGTGTATAATAGAAGACCAAGAGATTGGTAAACCTCTTCTCAATCTTGGAGCTAGTGTGAATTTACTTCATTATTCAGTATACCTGTAGTTAGGGTTAGAAGAACTTTTCCCCTACATCGGTCATTTTACAGCTTACTGATAGATCGACTAAACAATCAAGAAGAATAGTAGAAGATGTTATTGTTCAAATTGATAAATTTTATTTTCTTGTTGATTTTGTTGTTCTTGATACTGAGTCTTTTTATGATCCTAAAAAGCACATTCTCGTAATCTTGGGTCGACCATTTTTAGCAACTACTAACGTATGCATAGATTTAGAACTGGGTTATGGATTTGTCATGTAGAAATATGAAAGTGAGAAAGAATGTTTTTTAGGCTGGTCATCAGTTACCTGAAGAAGGAGAATGCTTTCTCGTAGATATTATTGATGAACTAGTAGAAGAATTATCACCTCAATTAGTAGCTAAAGACCCATCGGACATAATCTTAGGTGATTATATTGAAGCATTAAACAAAAAAAAATTTATCCGAATTAAAAGATATTTTTATAACTAGGAAGGCACTTAAAGAACTTGAACCGGTTATCTCAAATACACCTCTACAAAGGATAAAAGACGATCTTCTCACTGATCATAAATTAAAATACGAATGTGTATTCTTTGAGGATGGATATTTGGAATTAGAAATAGAAAAGTTTGTAACCAAACTTAAGAAAAGAAGGATGGAGAAATTATTACAACCTGTTTCATCTGTCACATTTCCCGAATTAGTCCGGGAATTATTTCAAAATATTCACTATAGAGACACTGAGATCAGTTATTGAGGAGTACAATCATTGGAAATTCTTTGATACCATAAATTATAATGAGATGGGTCGATGGTGGGAATTCCAGTTATATCTCATTAAACAAAATAGGAATCACGTTAAGGAAAATAAACAGTGATTAGAACGTTGCTATAAACATGATACTCAAAAAGGTATGGCGGAATCTATCGATTTGATAGATCTTGCACACGACCCCGATTAAGCGCAACAAAATTGTCGTGCCATTGACGTTAAATAATGGTCTCGGTTTAAAAGTTACCTAATTTTTTACCCGAGTGTAGATTTTGGCTATTATTTTATTTTTATTTTTATTTTTAACTTATAGTTCTATTTTTACTTATAAATTATTCTATCTTATTTCTAGAATTATAAGTTAATATAATTTAAAAACGAAAAAATATATATATTATTAGATAGTATATATTGTTAAAATAATAAAAAGAAAAATTACAAAATTGGCTAAACCGATCGATCGACAGCTACGCGATTGATCGGTGAGAAAATATGACTGTTAGAGGGGGGGCCTCCTCTTAATTCTCCCTCTCTCCTCATTTCTCTATATATAGAAAATCATTTCCTTTTAATTTCCATATTCCACAAATAATATTATAATCTTTGTTGACCAAAGGTTTTTCATCATGGGTAAACATGACATTTTGATGATAACAGACCATTGAATGTGATTAATTTAATGTCTACTTGAGTTGTGCTTAATAGGTTATTGATTCAAGATAAACTCAAGAGAGCTAGTGGATCCATGAGAAGATCAAGAAAATGTACTTAGTACTTAAAAGACATTGAAGACAAGGATGGAGACATCAACCCAAAAGCTTAAAGAAATTGAAGATCAGATAAATGAGTAAAGTAGGCTTGGGTGAGTGCTAGATTTAATGTAAAGTTATTTTTGAAATAACTCACTTGAAAGCTCAACTCCTAACCAACTAGTATATAGGATCATGCATATCATTGACATCATTCATGAGTCCTTACATCATTAACATTAGACTATGAACATCATTGCTGATACATTTATATATAGTCTTTGCTAAAGTTGAGTTAGTTCAAGCTTCCATAAGCTATGGAAGTACTCAACAAATACGTTGTCCTAGAACCATAAACAAAATTCATATCACTTGAACTGGATTCTAGATGCATATTAAACCTTTGAACAAAATTGTTAAATCATGAAAAACTTTTGTCTAATATTGAGAATTTGTCTAAATTGGAAAATATTTTATGATCTCAATATTGAATTTAGGCTTTTCAAAGACCTTAATAAGTCTCTAAGGCCCTGTTTGGTTCGCGGTCTGGTCCCATGTGGTCCGGTCTCACAATGGCGTTTTTGGGACTGGACACTGTTTAGCAACACGATTCCAAAAAAATGGTTCCAAAAAAATAAGGACCACTTGGGACCAAAATGGGTAATTTGAGACAACCAAAAATGATGGTCTCAAGTGGTCTTATATACAATTGTCTTAACACATGAGACTATAAAATTTGAAAAATATATATATAATTAAAAAATATATATAATTTGAAAATAATATATAAAATTAAAAAAATAATATAAAAAAATTGAAATAATGTATAAAATTTGAAAATAATATATAAAATTTGAAAAATAATATAATTTTTTTAACATAATGTATTAAATTCGAAAAAAATATATAAACATCAAAATTAATATATAAAATTTTAAATATATATATAATTTAAAAAATAATATATAAGTTTTGAAAAATAATATAAAAAATTTGAAATAATGTATAAAATTTGAAAAAAATATAAAATTCAAAAATAATATACAAAATTAGATATATATATATATTTGAGAAAATATAAAAAATTTGAAAATAATATAAAAATTCAAAAATAATATATAAAATTCAAAAAATAATATAAAAATTCGAAATAATTTATAAAATTTGGAAAATATATTATTTTTGAATTTCTTATATTATTTTCAATTTTTTTATATTTTTTCAAATTTTATATATTTTTCATACTTAATATATTTTTTGAATTTTATATATTATTTTTTTATTTTTTATATTATTTTCCAAACATAAGACCAAACAGCTTGAATAAGATCATAAGATCAAACAGCTTTACCAAATAGAATTTCAGAACACCACCCAGATAAGATCAGACCAGACCAGACCAGATAAGACCAGACCGGACCGCCTACCAAACGGGCCCTAAGACATCATATGAGTGTGTCTAAGAAATTTTGAAAAAAAATCCAAAAGATTTCATGAAAAACCGTCAATTGGTTAGAAGTTCGAAATGAAGTGTCACATTCAAACATTCACATCGCACTCAAAAATGGGTTAAATGGAGCGATTCAAAAGCCTAAAATCAAGAGCTTGAATTTTTATTTTCAAAACTCTAAAGAACACCTCCATTCGAGTTACGAAACTCTAGTTATGACCAAAAGAGTGAATTGCGTCGGAATTGGGTTGAACAACCCAGTCAATTGGGTAAACCACCCAGTCGACTGTCTATTGACCCAGTCGACTGGGCCAAGAAGGCCAGTCGACTGGCTGAGTCAGAGACCTAAAAATAAAGTTCGGAATGATTTTTTGAAGACCCAGCCGACTGCCCCAAAATACCTAGTTGACTGTCTCATCCTGAATTTGAATTCGAACAGTTAGTTTTGGGTTCAAACTTTTCCAAAACTTCCCAAAACACCCCCAAACGGCTATATTATGTTCCTATGCTATATATATATGACATATATGAGCCAAAAAGGGGTTAGAGATGAGGGAGATAGGAGTATGAAAGAAATTTACCATTTGTGGTTCATTTTTTATTTCATTGTTGGGTAGAAAACTCTCCTATAGGAATCACACCATTATGCATCACTCATATCATCTTCTTGTGATTCATTCTTCCACACATTGAGTTTGAGCTTTTTATTTGAGTATTTCATTCATAACTCTAAGTATGTGAGGAAGTGAGCTTTGATTTTCTATATCCATCTATTAAGAGATATGTTGTATACACTCAAATTCAATTCTTATTCATTTGAGAGTGAAAGTCCAAGAAGTTGTCTTGGCATGGGAATGACTTGTTGAAGCTTTGTAAAGGTTTTTCTCAACCTTAAAAAGAGAGGATTTGGTTGGCTCTTCACCCGAAAGAGTAAGCAAGGTTGGCCCTTCACCCGGAAGAATGAGCATGTAAGGGTTTGTTATTCACCCGGAAGGATGAGGCATGTAAGGGGTTGCTTATCCCCGGAAAGAGAAGCACGATAGTGGAATCCTTGGGAGCTTTTCTCAAGGCATGGACGTAGACCAAAGATTTGGTTGAACCATGTAAAAATCTCGGTGTTTATGGTGTGCATTTTCTCTAACCCTTATCTCTTTACTTTAACAACAATTTTCATTTTCAATCTTGAGCTTTATATATCAATGATATGAAATTGCTTGTGTTTGTGTACTAATGAAGAGGTTAGGAAGATGAATAGTTGAAGTGAATTGATAGAACTTTTCTTCATCACACCATATCATAAAATGTTTGGTTGAACTATATAAAATCTTGGTGTCTTGACTTGCATTTTCTCTATCCCTTAATCTTTTTACCTTATAATCAATTGTCATTTACAATCTTGAATTTCATATTGATGTCATGCTATGAAATTGCTTGTGTTTGTGTATTAATGAAGATGTTAGCAAAATGCATAGTTGAAGGAAATTGAATTGTGATTTTATTTAAATATGTTGGAGATTATAAATTATCTACTTCCTTATTTATCTATAATCTAAGTGCATACCAAGTGATTGATAGAATTTATCTTCAACACACCTTAGCATAAAATGATTATATGCACTATAAGTGTTTCACTAAATGCTTATTGAATATAAGTTTCTATTTGAGAGTTTATGTGTGAACTCAATGTTTGATCTTTTTTCTTAAACTCTACAAGACGTTCTTCATGGAAAATTGTATTTTGCATTATGTCTCTATAAATAAAGAAAGCGCTATTACATGTTTAATTGAATTGCATACTTGGGTGCATGGATTAATTCCCATTCTACTTGAATTGAACATGTATTTAATTGTGTAAATCACTATTGAATGATTTCAAGTATGAAATGTGAATGTCACTTAAAGAGATTATCTAAATCACTAAGTGTTTGACAAGAGCTTAATGAAGTGTAATTTTGATAAAATAAAGTCAAACCGAAAAAGTATCAAAGTTTGTCATTGACCCTATTCATCCCCCCTCTAGGTGTTAATATGTGGCCAACAAGCTTTTCACTCAAATCCTCACCGTTCATTCGAATATTCAAAGCCAAATTCATATATATAGAGCTATATATATATATAGATATATTTTGGGTATTTCGCGATCGATCGTGCGTTTGTACGAGTTTTTCACTACCGATCGATCCCCATTCTTTCAACCATTCATCACCGAACAATCGGAAACCTCTCGATCGATTGGTAAAGAACATTTTTGTTCTTTAATCTAATTTTACATCTTTTTAGATTTATTTTCGCGTTTCTCACTTGGTTCACGATGACTCGCGCCAAGCATGCATCAGATGCGGGACCGAGCCATAAGAGAGGGTGATCATCGACAGCGCAGGAGGCTAGAGCCACGGTTTATCGGGTTGTGCTTAAACCCTTCCGACACGAGTATGCTTATGACACCATTTATTTTATGGACGAGCCAACTGGAGGGGAAAAATCTTTTCCTATACCTAATCCTTCTTTTTGACCTATGGTTCAAGAAATATGTAATGGGTACTCGACCATTATTTATGGATCTCCCTTCCAAAAATTATTTATGACAGTATTGTGGCGCATTGGAACACTATTGTTAAGAGTGGAGAAGTTGGGAATAAGGATTGGAAGTTTCCATACCCATTTTTAATTCATGCTTTGGTTCATGATCAAATAGGTAAAAAGTTTAATTCTCGTATGGACCCAAGTATGTGGCGCCCAAAGAAGTATGATTCATGGAAATTCCTTGATAAGGTGGAGTATGATGACATGAGAAGATGGGGAGAATATATTATGAATCTTCATAAGAATGAATGTGCCTAGGATTGAGATTTTATTAGTAGTAGGGAATGGAGTAGTAATTTACTATTTCAGTTTTTTTATTATTATTATTATTATTTTATTTTTATCTTTTGCAATTTCAAGTTCTAGCTTTAGGTTATTTTCTTTTTCTGCAATTTTAAATTTCAAGAGTAGGTCTATGGCCAAGTTTTCCCTTTGATATTATCAATAAAATTCCATTCCCAATATTTTATTGTCTTATTAAAATTATTGCTCCATAAATTTAATGCTATAATCTTGGTCTTGGTCTTTTGCCTAGACTGCAGGTTACAAAAAACATAAAGTTTGGGGAATTTCTGTCAAATGCAGAAATATTACTCCATAAAGTGGTAACATTGTTTTATCTCCATGTTTAATTTATTATTATAACCATGAGGACATGGTTTGTTTCAAGTTTGGGGGATGGAATAATTAATTAAGCATGCTAGATATATATTAAGTATATGGGGATGAGTTATAAAAATAAATAAATAAATTTAACACTGTAGTTTAGTCACTAGTTTTGGAATTTAACATCACCGAACGATCGGGCTTGTAGCGATTGATCGATTGTTTAAAATATATATATATATAATATAAAAAACAATAAATATATATATTTATATATAAATCAACATAAGATATATATAGATATATATATTAATATTTAATACATAAATTATTTTTATATTATTCTTTTTGAAAAATAAAAAAAAATCTTTATTTAAACATATTTATTACTAAACGTGTGAGTTAATCAGGGATATGAGACAAGTCTATAAAGTAGGTGTGTGTGATATTTTCTACTTGTCTGAATAATAATTAAATTAGAACAGTGAAGAGATTTAGTTCTCCATAGGTGAATGGACCAGTCAAATTGAAACCAGAAAATGCGATCTTAACCTATAAGCACATGCACATGATCTCTATAGTTTCATTTATGATCATAAAAGTATTATCTATATTAATAAAGAAAAAGAAAGAGAGAACACGTAAACATTCTACGCTTGAATAACTAATGTTAGGAATTAATTCTCTTTTCACTGCTTAAAAATTAATCCCGCCCAAGATCATACACAAAACAAATATCAACAACTCTTTTACTAATAAAAAACACTCAACAAAAAAATATCACTTAACGAGAATTAATTTGTCACGCCCCTAAATTCTAAGGACTCCCGAACTGGGACATCCGAGGAATCCGGGTTGTGATCCATACAAAGAGCGACCAACTAAAATCATAAATAAAAATAAACTTAATAACAATAATTCCATACATAACCAAGTGGAAGCTAAAACCAAATGACACACAAGGCACATTGAGGCGTCGAAAGAATAAATTTGTACAATGATGCAACGATACCAAATAAAAGGAAGGGATATGCCAATAGACTGGCTCCTAAAAAATACTATAACAGTCCTAATACAGGGGACAAGTAAATGAAACTAAAATGGAACTACAATACGTATGACCGTCCTGATCCCGCAACGTCATCTGTAATACCATGTTAAATCCATAACCTACAATGAGTAAACAAAAGAAAGGTACCATTACACCCAAGCAACTCGTAGCCGGAACATCCCTACAAACTGGTGTAGGGGACACCAGGCAAAAGAACGTTGGGGTGAGCTCATCGAAGCCCCCTAGGAAAAAGGCAATCATAATCGTCACATCCTCCGACCGTCCAAGTCGGATGCAAACCAATCCGTGTACATGTATCTACCCTAGGTCAGTCAATCATCCCATTTGACACTAACGCCAATACGAGACCCCTGAAAATATCCCTCTAGTCCCCTATCATGCATCATCAATGGCAACTAGCATATAACGAATCCATAATAAAACATCATATGGTAAACTCACGCCTATATATATATCTATATACGTATATATATACATAGTGACAACAAATAAGTACAAGTCACGTAGTTCTAACCTCACGAGATAACATTATAACTCATACCCACCAATCCAACACTAGTAGTCTACACTACTCAACGTACTCCAAGTACACAATACCCTAATGTAACTTAGCCAATCCCTCCAGTGGCCATAACAATAACCATAGGGTCCAACGGAACTAAGATCACCACGATGTCCGTAAGAAGGAACATCCATAACCAGTACCAAGGAAAACTTTAAAGTCCTTACGTACCTACATAACCATCGCTAATGCATATGTACACAATACACATATGACACCTCAATCTCTTCACAAAGGCGAACCACACTCACCTCAATATCACTACTCATGCCACTACATCAATCTCATGATATTATCCACAAGGAGATCAATTCCATCACTAACGCCCTCACTAAGGATGAGGAAGGCTAACTACTTAACCACAAAGGGTACGCGAACACTACCCTCAAGAATGGTCACATAAGACCATGAAACCAAGCAAGGAATGGAACTCTAATGCTGAACAAATGCATAAACAAAGTATCAAGTGAAAAGGGAAGGACATCCACCTAGGATGAGGAAAAACACCAATATGAATGTGCACTAAGCCATACAAATCATAACCGAAACTCAGAATGAAAGAAGGTATGAAACACACATATCGAGCGAATAGACTCTCAAGTCAACCGAACAACCACAACTCAAGGATTCCTATAACGCCCATGTGACGAAGAAGGAAAAATGATATGCTGGAACCAGAGAGCACAACATTTGTTTCCAACCCAATGGATCAAATGATGACATAAAGATGTGGCTCGGCATTACGCCATGACCAATACTCAAGAAAGGTGGATCTAAGACGATCCTTCAACCTAAAAAACTCATCCCTAAAGACCACTAATAGATGCCCCAAGCATCGGAGAAGAAGTGTTGAAACACAAGGGAGAGAACGGAAAGACACTACAAGAAAAGGCACAAACAGGTACCACCGAGTTGTCGGTGACCCTCCACCGAGTTATGACAAACCAAACTCTCTGGAATAATTTGAACATTTGCGCAAGTGCGCCTCTCACCGAGTACTTGGTGGCCCCCAAAACAATAAGTCAAAGAATGAACCCGAAAAGCTCCAAAACAAAACCGAACGACTTCGAGCCAAACCCGAACACACAAAAACATCTACAACACCATGCGGAGTGACTCAACATCCGACATGAACCACGGAGAATGAAGAATGAAGACAGAAGTCCAAAAATGACAACACTTCAACGAAAACGGGAAAGAACAATCCCATAACTCTATCCCCAACTGAAAACACAATTCAAATCTTAATAAACAACTCATCTTAACCACCTACGGCGGCTAAGTTGACAAATCAAAGAACACTCATATTCTTAGGATATGAAAAGGAAGACCTAGTAGCCAAAACTATGGGACAAACTATATAGGTTCAATCGAAACCTCTTCCAATCCATTCATACCTTAATTCACATGTAATATCATTTCTCTTAGATTATTAATGAAAACAAGAAACCGTTACCACACAAGTGACTAGGATTAATCCTAATCAAACTTCAAACCTCAAAGTATAATAAACGATACATTCCTCAAATGCAAAAGAAGTATTAAATGGCCATTACTACACAACCAACCAAGATCACAAAAATATTAAGGATGATACACCTTTCCAATGTGCAAGAATATCAAGGGGTCAATACCACACTACCAACCAAGGTCACAAAACTATCACCCACCTTCTCAAAGGTCACAACTCACACTCACTCCATAGTCCGCTATCGACTTTACTTATCACAAGAAAGTCGTTAAACCAACTCATATCACCACCCTAAGGTGTATAAGCACATATCAACAAGTATGAACATTTATCTCACATTATACTTTAAACAAGGCATGTAAATCATATTCTCACATTATCCAATTTCACTTGAGAATTCTAATAACATATGAATTATATATCGAAATTCACATTAAACATGCTCATCCACCACATTGAATAATATCATGATCCACATGTAAACATAAATCACATAATAGCAACTGAAATGCAATGTGACTCACACACCTCACGGTATACACCCTGTGCGCCCAACACAGGTTAACAGATATATACTCCACCCATTTACAATGAGAAAAAGAGCCACACCTATTCTTCCCAAGTGATTTTGACATTTCTCACTTTCAACAAAGAAGAGCGGTTGCACGAGATGACCCATGACTAAAGATTCGTATACCGAATGCACAAGACGACCCGCAACTTTGAGGATGAGACAACCCACACTATACCCGATTCTCGGACATACTAGTTCCGTAGGTTGGGAACACCCCTTGGCCAGATGTTACGATGATCGGACACAAGACTACTCACCCATAGTTACACGGTCGGGAGTAGCCCAACACCAGTTGAATTCTTAATACAAAAGGTGAACATCATATACACTATGTCTCAAAAGACCAATGCACCAACACAAATATATATCTCACCATATTTATGAAAGACATTCCCAAAATGCCAACACGAATGTCATTAATCATTCAACATGCTTTTAAATCTCATTAAATCAATAATCAACAAGGATGTTTTCTCATGCACCATTCATGATCCCAAATCATCAAGTTGTCCTTTAATATACAAGGATAAAATTTTCATTCACTTAACATACTTTTATCTCAATTAAAGAATTTAAATCACAATGATACATTCTCATGCACAAATAATATTCCAAGTCATCAAGTTATCCTTTAATTCACAAATATAACATTTTCATTCATTTAACATGCTTTTATGTCAATTAAAGCAATTATACACATTAACTCATTTTCATACACAAGTTTCAAGATAGTAACTTCAAGATTAACAAGAAAGGAGGAACTAGAATAACATTCTAAGTTCATAATCCCACAAGCCATCAATCATCTACATCCACATCCCAAATCACTAACCAAGGTAGCTAGCGTACTTATGCTACCAAGGCTACACTACTAAAACCCGGAAACATATACGTATACTTATACTTATGCATATATACCTCAATACTCATATACATATATATAGACATACAAGCATATTTCAACTTCAAATTCCAAAACTCATAACCCATCTAACATACATCATATACATATTTAAAGGATGACCTAAACATGGATTATAGCACATAAATACCTACAAACCCTAAATTCATATTTCTCAAGTATACACTTACCAAAAATATATCTAGGATTAGAGAGCCATAAAACAAAATCACACACTCAGGAATCAAAGAATGAGAGATTAAAGATGATTTCCCCTACCTCAAATGAAGAACAAGCCAACCACCAACCAAGGCCTATGAAACCCTAGCTTTCACCCAAAACCGAAAACAACAAAACCAATCTGTGAAAAGTTTTTCCATAGCTTCCTAACAATGAATCAAGACTCAAACCACAATGAAAACAAGAATCAATAGATGGTTTTTCAAGAACACACAAAACTAGGGTTTGAGAAAAAAACTTACAAAGAGAAGAAAACTCTTACCAATCCATGGCTCAAATCGAAGGCAAGAATACCACGACCAACTTCCGTGTTGAAGCCGTAACAAACATCCAAGCCTAAATAGATGAAATAGGGCAAAGAATGAGAGAAAACCAAGTGGGAGAGAGAGGGCTGAGTTTGGAGAAGAATAGAGAATAAATGAAATATTTTAGGTCAACACTCACTTATATAGGCAATCTGTGGACTCTACCGAGTTGTACATCGAGTACTCGGTAGAATAAAGGTCGAGTACTCTATAACTCTTCCACCGAGTTGTACATCGAGTACTCGATAACCTATGAAACAACAATTACAAGAAAAGGCTCCAAGGCCAAAGATGACACTGGAAAACTCCGAAACAATTCGGGACACATCCAAACACTCCAAAATACATAGGAAGACTCTCATACTTCCTCACCAACTCACACACAAGTGAAATACCGAGATTACCCCTCATTCTCAAAAAATTTAAAAATAAAAAAAATAAACACATAATCACACAAGTGTTACACCAGAACGTCCACAATAAACTAAGTAACACGTTTAAGCACGAAAGACGATCGTCGAAGCATCAACGAGAAAATGTTACGACGAACCCATGTAGTTGCCAATGAAACACAAATCCATGAAGCCGGAAACAAAATACCACGAAGTCATCCTGCTAAGTCCAAAACATAAACGCGAAAAATTTACATGTACCAAGATTACACAAGACGTCGTGAATAAGTGACGTCACAAAACATTAACACTTGGAAAAAAATTCCAGAAAGGGGAAAGGAAATGCGGGGCATTACGTAATTTCTTTCTCTCTTTTTCTTTCCTCTGTATTTTCTCTATATTAAACCCTAGCCACCAAACTCCAATATATATAGTTAACCTAGATTGGTGAACAAACCAATCCTAAAAGGAATCCTAAGATTACAATTTCCTAATAAAAAGGAAAACTAAAAACCCACAACTGAGCCACCGAATACTCGGTGACATTCCCACCAAGTACTCGGAGGATGCGCAAACGCTGTGCAAGTTCATAGATTCGATAAAATCCTTCTGCCACTTTTCCACCCTTGTGCGCAAGTTCGCACACTTGCGCCCTAACCGAGTACTCGGTGAAGAATCACCGAGTACAACAATACTTACTTCAAACTTTGTTTTTCTCCAATTCTTTTCATCAATGTTAACACCACTAATCATATCACCACTTAAATTTCAACACATCCTAACAATCTCCATCTTGGCAAAATTCTCCACCTTGACTTAATATTTTAAAAGAGGTTTATACACCATCTTTGGAATTGATCCACCTAAAAGTGTATTTCCTAACAACACATACAATATTTTTACCTTATTTCCAATGAGTATAATACGTGGTCCTCTTCCTACTTTCAGTAGTCCATAATTTGCTTTAAACCAACAATCGTTTGACACCAATGCATTAAAATAAATCACATTCTTTCTAACACTTGGAACGTCATACACATTTGTCAAAGTTCTTACCAATCCATTTGTTGTCTTGATATTAATTGTTCAAATTCCTACGACTTCACAAGAAGAATTATTCCCCATAAAAACTTTGCCAACAAATGGTTTGTAGGAGGTAAACAATTCCTTATGAAGACACACATGATGGGAGCAAGCAGAATCAAGAATCCATTTATTTTTTTCATCTTTTTTGTCAGTAATTGATAGGGCTTCAAGCACATCATCATCTTCTTCTCTTTTCTCAGTAACTACAACAGGGTTGTACTCATTTTATTTTCTTTTTGGACACTCCCATATGTAATGTCCTTTTTCTCTGCAATTATAGCATGATCGCTTCATAAATGGCAATGGTTGCTTATTCCATGAAGCTCCACCTTGCCATCTATCATGCCCTCATTGTCTTCTTTCAAATTTTCTTCTACTCTCAGCAACAAGAGCGTGATTATCTCAAATACTTCATTCATCTTCTCCATTTATTTTCTCACTGGAAAATAAAGCACTCTTCACTTGCTCCACTGTCATGGTATCTCTCCCATAGAGCAAAGTATTAAACATATGCTTATGAGTTGAGTGAACCAATGTCAGTAAAATAACTACTTTATCCTCGTCACTAACTTGTACACCAAGATTAGATAAATCACAGATAATTTTATTGAATTCACCAAGATGAGTATACAAGTCCATACCTTTTTTTTTATGAAAAGAATACAACTCCTGATTTAAGATTAACCGATTCATAATATTCTTTCCCATATAGAGATCTTCCAATTTTCTCCATAAATTTGCTGCAAATTTTTCACCGACTACATCGTATACAATGTCATATGTCAGAGTCAACCGAATGGTACTCACTGCCTTCGAGTTGATTCTGCTCCACTTTATTGCATTCATATCTGCAGGCTTCTCATCCAGGATATCATCCAAACCTTGTTGAACTAACAAGTCTCGCATCCAAATTTGCCAGAGACGGTAGTTCTTTCTTCCATCAAATTTCTCTATCGCAAAATTGTTATCAAAAGTTGTTGCATAGCTTTGATACCACTTGTTAGGAATTAATTCTCTTTTCAGTGTTTAAGAATTAATCCCGCCCAAGATCGTACATAAACAAAATATCAAAATTTTTATTAATAAAACACACTCAACAAGAATTAATTTCTCTCTATCTTTCTGTCCTCTGTATTTTCTCTACATTAAACCTAAGCCACTAAACTCCAATATATATAGTTAACCTAGATTGGTGAACAAGTCATTCCTAAAAGGAATCCTAAGATTACAATCTCCTAATAAAAAAGGAAAATTAAAAACCCGTAACTGGGCCACCAAGTACTCGGTGACATTCCCACTGAGTACTCGGTGGATGCGCAAATGCTACGCAAGTTCGTAGATTCGATAAAATCCTTCTGCCACTTTTCCACCATTGTGCACAAGTTCGCACACTTGCGCCCTTCCCGAGTATTCGGTACTCGGTGGTTCTTCACAACAATACTTGCTTCAAACTTCCTTTTCTCCAATTATTTTCATCAATGCTAACACCACTAATCATATCACCACTTAAATTTTGCCACATCCTAACAACCAGGTATCTTACCACAAAGTAGGAGCACTCGTCTAAAAAAGGTGGAGTGTGACGTATAGAAAAAAAGAAGAAGAGAATATATATATATAAATATGATTGAAAAGGGAAAAAAAAAAGAAGAAAGCCTTCTCCAAAGAAATAAAAATATATATAGAGAGATGTACTAAAAAGGTTTTCGGCTTTGGAAGTAGAAATTAACTAGTATAAACATTAGTGGAGACCACTCTTAACACTAATTTGAGATAATCATTTTTTATACATAAGTAGGATTTATTTGCATCATATATTCTATGGATTATATCATTACATGGTTAATAAATGCGAATATTCATGAATATGTGCAAATAAAGAATATAAATAAATTTTCGGTAGTCTATTTAACCCTCACGAGACTTCACTCGTCCACTAGGAATTTCCTAAGGGTTTAAAAGGCTTATTACACGTGCTAAGTGTAATCGTTTACCTTCACGAAAGGAAGGGATTAGTTGAGAAGTACTTACTTAAATGAAATTTATTTATTTATCATATAGTTCTTTAATTTTATTTTTTGCTAAAGGACTAACAATATTGAAGTTTGGGGACTTGATGAGACCAGAATATGCATATTCTAGGCATTAAGTAACCCGATGTTAGGGTTCGTTTGGATGGGCAGGAGAGAAAAGAAAAGAAAGGGTAACATTAGTTATGAGAGAAAAGAAAAGAAAAGAAAGGATGGAAAGATTTTAAATTCATGTTTGGATAGATTATGAAGGAAAATAAAAGAAAAACAATTATAGTATTCTTGTTTGGCTAAAGTAGAGGAGAGAAAATAAAAGAAAAGATAATAACCAAATTACCATTATATCTGTAAGAACACTTTTGTGTATTGTTTATTTATGACATGTTCTAGACAATAACCATGTTGGGTGTTAGATAGATTGATTTGGTTTCAATGATATCGATAAGCTTTGTTAAAGGCAAAATCAAGTATTAAAGTAATGAAGAAAACAAGTAAAGCACGAAAGTAAGCATATTGAGGAAAAATGTCTCCTGGAGGGCGAAAATGACATTTACCGAAGCCGTCACTTCAAGCAAAAAGTATCGTGGGTTCAAGAGGGTCATTTTGGCGAAGTTGCGAAGAAAAATGGTTTTAACAAAAATGCCTACGCTTAAGCCTACGCTTTTAATTTCAAAAAGTGGTTGGAAAATAAATTTTTACGCTTAGACCTACATTTGGAGGTACGCTTGGACCTACGCTTGAGCGTAGGCTGTAACGCCCCAAAATCCACTGGACCTCTCGTACTAGAGTCTAGGATCACTGGAGCACCACCTGGCAATCTGACGAAAATCCGGTAGAGTTCTGTCTGTAAATGAAACATCCCGGAAACACAACACAACAGATAACCTGCCAATAACAAGTGCTATAATATCAATGGCTCACAGCCCAACATTCATCAATCCTACCAGGGTTGAGGTAGTGTAAAGAAAACATCGTTACCCCTACACAACCCTCTATAATCAACAGAGCCACAAATGCTCAAATAAGAATACAGAAGGACACATGGCAGTGCCAAAGAGAAACAATGACATCTTGAAATAAAAGATACATCAATAGGGATATGCCAACAGACTGGCTCCCAAGAGAAATATATAGTCGTCCCATATAACATGGGTAAAGAAACTAAATGATAAAGAAGACAGTAGATAACTATTGTCCCAAAATCCAGTTGCGCTGCAACCGTAACCGCATCACCCTGCGCAACTTCAAAACCTGTAACGAGGAAAATAAAAGAAATGTGTCAATGCACCACATGTTGTCCATAGCAGAAACATTTCCTACAAACTGGTGTAAACCACTAGGGAAAACCACGCTGGGGTGAGATCATCGAGCCCTATAAGAGAAAGGAAATCATAACCGTTACATCCTCTGACCTTTCAAGTAGGACTAACCAATACGTGTACATGCATCTACCCAAGACCAGTCCATCATCCCACATGGCACTTACGACAATACAATAACCTAAACAACCCCACATAACTCAAGGAAACATAATATGTCAAAAAACATAGAATATGATGCTAACGACAAATCTCCATCACATGGCAAACGCATACCCATATATATATGTATACATATATATATATATATATGTATACATATATATATATATATATATATATATATATATACCGAATAAGTACTAGCACATAGTAGGGATACACAAGAGAACACTACGCCTCGTACCTATCAATCCAAGGCCAGTAGTCTACACTACTCACATAAACGTACACTAAGTACACGACACCCAAGTCCAAACTAACAATCACCAAGCACTCATAACGCTAACCAAAGAATCCAACCAGGGATAATCACACTCACCTCTAATATCCACAAAAATATAAATACCCAAATAGTACCAAAGAATGCTGAAAACCCATTCCCTGAGAACACGGGAGGGAAAACACTCACGTCCTTGTCTACTAACACAATCATCATCAATATATATATATATGCACAATATATACATATATAAAAACCATCATCCCATTCCTAAAGGAAATATACGCCTCAAGGACTGAATCACCTCAATCATATCACCATATGAATTTCATAATACTATCTCCAATACGATCAATAAATCACCAACGCTCTCACTATGGAAAATGAGTTAACCGATCAACTCATGGAGAGTACATGAACACTACTCTCATGAACAACTACCTAAGGGTCAAGAAACAACGCAAGGGAAAAGAGATCCCAATGCTAACCAATGGATAACTGAGACAACAATGTCAAGGTTAAGAACACCACAAGTGTTTAGGGAAAACACTCGGACAAAGAAATCAAAGGAAGAGGAAACGCAATAGTACGTGTGTGCACAAAACAACGAGCCTCATACCTTAGACTCAGAAATGATCGGAAGTAAATGTGAAACAAGAAAACACCTTTCAAAACACTACAGGTTGAAGTCTTGAGAAAGAAGCCTCGGAATCTTGAGAATTATAAAAATAGATTTTTCTATTAAAAATCCACACAGTGAAAATGATCGTCTTGCCCCCGGTCTTTGTCAGTCGCCATCACCGACTATTAGAATTTTAAAATATTTTAAAGAAGATCCTAAGATCACTTTCTAAAGTACGAAAACATGTCGTGGCTACGGGGGAAGGCGGAAACGGGTTTTTCCTTTTTAAATACGAATAAGTTTGTTTTCAAAACTTGAAAAATGCCATTTCGAAAGACAGCCGAATAAGAGTGACTACAACTCCAAGGATTCCTACAATTTACAAGAGGACAATGAAGGAAGAACAATTCCTTGGACTCACAGAACACAACCATCCATTTTCAACTCCACAAAATCAAATGGCAGCACGAGAAAGAGGATCGGCACCACGCCATAACCGACGGCTCAAGGAATGACATATAAGTCATAAATCACATACTAGTATACAAAGGCCAGTAAAAGAAATGCTTAGAAGAATGATTTAAGCACGAGAAAAAAGTTGCAGAACCACAGTACCCTGAGTACTTAATAGAATCACTTAGACCTCTTAAGATCATAAAAAAGGAAAACTAGTGGCCGATACCACGGAACTAACTAGTTTCAATCAATACCTCTTCCGTCTCAATCAAACCTCAAATTCACATTTGATACTAACTCTCTAGATTACTAACGTACTTGAGAGACCATTACCACACCACCAGATAGGTTCAATCATAACCCCGTCTCAGTCTACGTAACCGTGAGATCCACCACTCAATATACTGAATAATCATTAGTTCAGCTTTAACAACATTAAAAAGATTGTTGAACATATATACACACCTCAATAAGTAGATATCGTGTAATGATATGTGAATGAAATGCAGATCCTCATCTACCTACACTCACAATGCCGACCCTCACTACAACTATAGTACCGAGTCTTAACCAAGTGTAGCTCTATCTCTACTACCCTGCAGTCAACCAGTGTAGAAAGCACACACACGGTGACTTATCTAGGATGGTCCAACTCTGAAGTCCTAGGAACAGGCGAGATGGTCCAACTCTGAAGTCTCCCTATAGTACAGTGTGATGGTCCTAATCCGAAGTCCCAAAACAGCAGGGTGACCGAACTCCGAAGCCCCTACACCAAGATAGTCATAATCCGATGTTCGGTGTTCAATGCAACACATTCTCTCATAGTCCCTACTGACTATATGCTCGTGAAATGACATAGCATAATGACGTCATGCAATAGTTATCACCCTAGGCACATAGGTGTGAAATAATAATTAATTTAATTACACACACAACCTGCTCGAATATTATCACATATGTAATAATCTACCAATCATAAGGAGAACTAGAATAACATCTAAGTTCATGTCCCTTACTGTCACATATCCCTTAACATGATTTAAATTCCATAAACACAATCAAAATGGGAAACTAATATCACGTTTTAAGTTCAAACCCAAACTTTACAATTTCACTGACCCACTATAACTCTCAAGTGGATACTAGACCACTTATTCTCATTCAGTTCAAATAGGTATTTATTTCGCAGGAAAAATACTCATTTAATTTCTCAAATTAACTTTTACATCCTGCTTCGCTCCTAACCCATCGATAGACAAATTTTATATTCATAAATAAATATATCCAAACAACAACACCTATATATAGATATATGTATTTTACTCATATATATATATATATATATATATATAAACCCACAAGCATATTAATTAATCCTAAATAGGATTTCTAATTCATTTTATATAATTAGTTTGCTCAATCAAATATCACATAATAGCTTAGAGTTATCTGTACCAATAATGAATTTTCCCCTACCTCTTAACGCGTGTTTACAAACCAACCATCGCACCCACGACCGAACCGGATACACCGATACGTCGTAAAAAAGCAAGCTCAAATCTGGCCCAACATGTTCACACCAGAAGTGGGGACCATGAACAGTATCGGCGCTCGAAAATGGGGGCCGCTGACCAAAGTCGCTCAAATACTACTTCGAATATACCGAAACATCCACTTCGATGACCTATACGATATATACGTAGCCCATTAGCAATAGGTTAATAAATATAGGAAAATCTAAAATAACCCAAATAAAAATTTGAACGATTTCCTGATAAACTACTAACGAAAAAATACAAAATTTTAGTATGTCGTACCTAGAATCAAGACGAAGCTACCCTTCGAAAATCGTAGCTATTCGAGCTCGGGAAGTTGACCAAATCTTTGTCAAAGTTCCGGTTGAAATCCTACTATCGCACGACTCCAATTCTGTCGTGGCCACGCGCTGCTGCGCCACCACCTTGCGTCACTTGTTGTCGCGCGACCACCATCTAACTCACCGACCATCGCCCGCCTCTGCACATCGCTGCCGCCTACTACGACGACCACTAGGTCGCGTCTCCAGGCCTCCCTCCTAGTGATGCGATCCTCACCCAGTTCTCTCTCTTTCTCGTCCTGACCCAGCAAGGAGGCAGAAGATGATGTTGTCGACAAAGAGGAGAAGAATGGCGTGGAGAAGAAGAAGATTGGTCCTCTACAGATACGTATATGCATATACATATATATGTTAAATCGCAAAAGTAACCCTCCTATTATCCAAAACTACATAATAACCCCAATACTTTACCAAAACGTTCAAACGATCTCTAAATAAAATACCGAAAAGTTACAGGACACCAAATAACTAAAATAATCCAAAATAACTATAACGGGGTATGAACCCAAATATCCTAACCCTTAAAAGTCGGGCAAACAAACGTGTCGCCACCCAGTCGAAGAACTAAACGCAATCGTTGAAACGAAACTGCATTGTCGGTAACAATAAGAACCCGCGTAAACATCATCCTTCCAAGTCCGAAATGTAAAACGCAAAAAATTTACAAGTACGAAATACAAAGCGTATGCTATATATTTTGGGTAAATTTTGCTACAATATCTGATTTGTCCATGCGTTGGTTTTATGATTTGTCCATGACTTATATACATCAAAGCGTATGCTATATACATTATATTCACCAAAAATATAGGGTTTGGATATGAAATTACGAGAAAGGAAAAATTTAGGGTTTGGATCATCAATGTCTATAAATACCCAAGTCTTCAACAAGAAAAGGCACTTCTTTAAGAATTCTCTGCAAGTTTTCTACAGCTTCATCTTCTATAGAGATATACATATGGTGAGAGAATATAATTGAGTGATTAGAGATACACAAGTTCTCTCTTATTATTGGACGTCTTCAATTGTGCTTCTACATCGACAATTTCAATGCACGATTTATAGCAATTGTTGAAAAATTCACACACCATTTACAGCAACGTGGCTGCACTGATCCGTTGAAGAATGGAGTCATCTTTGTGCGGAGATCGAAACAGGAGGCTTCGTGGTGATTTTTGATCTATTGAGAAGTAGAGTCGTCAGAGTACGGAGAACGGAACGAGAGCTTCATGGAGCGCGAGTGGATCTAGATTTTCAGACGTCGAGTGAAGAAAAATAAATTATAGTAGTTGTAAGTTCTATTTTCATAGAGTCCGTACAAATTCTCTAATTTATAGTACATTGATACCCGAGCGTATCCGTGATTTTTACTTGGAGTCTTTCCAATGTTTTCCACGTAAAAATCTCTGTGTCTTCCCATAATTTAAATTTCTGCACTTATATTCATATTTGTTTGATTGATCTGTTTTTGAGAATTGAATTGAGAATTATGGTTTCTGACTAATTAAAATTGAATTGACGCCAAATAATTTTAATTGATCATAAAATCGACAAAAAACCTATTCACCCTTCTCTATGTTGTTTTCACTATCGTCTAGGTAATTTCAATTGGTATCAGACCGTGGTTGCCCCGATTTAGGTTAACTACCTAGGGTTAGATCGTGAACTTAGACGATGGAGATGCCTCATGAAGGAGGTTCCATATCTAGATCCCCTTTATTTGATAGGTCGAATTACACATATTGGAAAGTGAGGATGAGAGCATTTTTGAAATCTTTAGATGAGAGAGCATGGAATGATGTAGAAGTAGGATACTCACCTCCCACTGTGGAAGTTGATGCGACTAATAAAGTGAAAGAAAAATTGTCAAGCAAGTGGACTGTTGCTGAGACGAATAGTGCAAATTGGAACTCAAAAGCGTTGAATGCATTATATAATGTTGTTACTCTGGGTGAGTTCAAAAGGATTGCTACGTGCGTAATTTCCAAAGAAGCTTGGGACATTCTCCAAATCACTCATGAAGGAACGTTGAAGGTGAAACAATCAAAGCTTTAAATTTTGAATTATCAATTTGAATAGCTGAAAATGGAAGAGGATGAGGTCTTCACCGACTTTGAGACTAGATTAACTAATATTGTGACAGGCTGTCACAATTTAGGTGAACCTATTCCTGATACTACGATAGTAAAGAAAATCCTTAGGTCTTTTCCTGAACGTTTTCGATCTAAGGTCACTGTCATCTCAGAGGTCATGAGTCTCAAAGAAATTAAGGTTGAAAAATTGGCTGGAAATTTAAAATCTTATGAAATGAAGATGTTCAAAAATCCCCCTAAGAAGGCTAGTGCCACAAAAGAGAAGAGCATTGCTTTCAAAACCATTAGAGAGGATCGTGTTGAACCTGATGAAAAAAATGAGTTAAGTCTAAATGATATTGCCATGTTTGCTAAGAGGTTGAATAAATTTGTTAGGGCTAAACCAAATGTCCAAGGACAAAAGTTTGGGGATAAGTTGGGTGAGTCTAAAAGTAGAAATAAGACTCAAACTAGAAAAGACAAGTCTGATCCTAGAAAGAAGAAACCTCAATGTTTTAAATGTCAAGGATATGGTCATATACCTGCAGAGTGTGCAAACACTCTGAAGAAATTCAAAGGATTAGCTGTCAGCTGGGATAATGACTCTAACAATGGATCAGCTAGGGATACGACAGAATAAAAAATAGTTGATGATTCTGAGAATTTCACTATGTTTGATGTACAGAGCAATGAGGTTAAAGAAGTTGCTTCAAGTTTGGCAATGTCTGAAGAAGAATGTTCTGAGAGTGATGAAGATTGTGATGAAACACTTCAAGAGTCTTATGACAAATTACTTGATAAGACTGCACAACTTCATAAAAGTCAAATGAAACTATTGACTAAGAGTCTTAACATGGACAAAGAATTACATTCTTTAAAAGATGAATTAGCCAATAGTTCTCAAGCTCAAAATCTTCTACAGACTCAAAAGGCCAAGTTGGTTGAGGAGTTGAAGAAATATGAACTAGAAAAAACTCAGGTTTTGAAATTAGTAGATGATCTCAATAAGGAAGTGGTTGAGAAATCTACTAAGATTGACAATTTGGAAAAAGAGCTGAAAGATGCTAACTTGACTATACAAAAGTGGTCTAATGGAACTCTTAAGCTTAATCATATCTTGAGTGTTGGAAAACCTGCAAGAAATACAAAGGGTTTGGGTTTTGTTGGAGTAATGCCGAATTCGAATGTTGTTGCAAAAACCACCTTTGTAAAGGCCTCCCATGTAGCGTTTAGTTCTTCACAAAAAAATTCAAATTGGAATCCTGGTGCTCAAGCCTATGTCAAAAGACCTATTGAAAGCAAGCCTTTTCTTACTGCTAGATATCATAGGAGGTTGACTGATAGAGTTCAGAGGTTCGTTCTTGTATGTCACCACTGTGTTGTCAAAGGTAACATTCGACCTAGGTGTTCTAAGCTGTGAGGGAAGGTGTTGAATTCAGTGAAGGAACAAAGAGTTCAACATGGAGGTCATGTTCAAGATCAAATTCAAATGCTGAATGAAGAAATGAAGAATTTATCAAGATTGTCGAATGGAGCTCCAAAGATGAAGAAGGCATGGATTCGCAAAGGCGGGCTACACTGTTTTGTAGTTCATACTGCTCTTAGAGCATGTAAGTCTACTTCTTTGTATCTGGATAGTGGATGTTCGAGACATATGACTGGAGATAAGTCATTTTTTGGATTTCTTGAGAAGTGTCATGGTGGGATAGTAACGTTTGGTGATGAAAATAAGTCAAATGTTAAAGGAAAAAGTACGGTTGTGATTCCTTGTCTACATAAACTAGAAGATGCCTGTCTTGGATGTGTTTGGTACACAAATTCATCTCATTTGGATACTTATACGGAGAGCCTTGTTTTACTTGATGGGACAGGATCAAGTCTCATTGAACCAAGGATACTTTTGGAATAAAATTTTGAAAGAAAAGTGACTTCCTTATTTGACTTTGGACAAGCAGAAGAAAACGCGAAGAATAAACGTTGGTTAAGAAATGCTGAAGGAAGCAATGGAAAACTGGAAGACAGGCAACATTCTTTCTTCCATTTCTTGTACTAATTGTCATGATTCTTGTTATCACTGTTGGAGAGTGTTCACATGATATTGACTTGACTAAATATGAGAAAGACCTTCATCTTGCCAATTTATTGCCATTGATATCGTATTGAATTTATTAGTTTGGTTCCTATAACATTTATATCTGCTGTTTAGACAGTTGTTGGAATGCTAATATAAGTATGAGAAAATGTATAAGGAAAGTAAGAGTAGAACAACTATTTTTTCAGTTGATAGAGCTTATTTTTTAGTAAAGAGGAGTGTGATTGCATTCTGCTGCATCTTGTATTCTTGGAATTTTTTTTTTCTTTTTTTCCGGTTTGTTAGGGCATTTGCGTAATCCTTATTGTGATTAGATTTTAGTGAATGATTTCTTTAAGCAAAGGTTTTCCAAGCCACACATGCATATAGTAATTTCTCATTCTATTGAATAGGAAGCTTTTAATTTGTTTCTGGGATTAAAATTTTGTAGCTTTTGAAAGCATCGGTTGCATCTTTTGTGGATAGGATCGACAAAGTCCGCATATCAAGCATATCAGGTTGCCATGGAATTTTAAGGTCCATGTATGCACCTCTTTAAAAAATTGAGGCTAACACAACTGATTTTTAAGCAGGCGGTCATCTTGCACAAATGGTAAATCATAGAGGTGTTCTTACACTTTCCCTTTCTTAAATAAAGTTGGCTATTTGTCTTAAATCTACTGCTGCTGGACCTTAAGTTATAGCTGTATATGATTTTTCTTTCTTGGACCTCAATTTGAACTTCAAATGATTAGAAATAAACTGTTGTTGCCACTCGCAACATGGATACGAGCATAGTGTTGGCTTTGCATCTGATGGAGTTTTATTCATGTATTATGTGGCTTGTGTGTTGTTTAGGAAAGGATACTGGTTGGTAAAATCTCTGCTACTATAGTGTAAGAGCTGGAGAGTGTACATGTACTACAAATGTAGATTTACCTCATAATCGTGGTTTCAGATTATGGGTTTGCTTGCTTGCGAGTTTAGGGATTTTTAGCTGACGTAAAAATCTGTTCAATTCCTTGCTGCAGTATCTTGAATCCTCAGGATTGTTTTGTCTAAACTCAATTTGAATGTCACTCACAACTTTGACCCCAATTTATGTCGAGATCCGCTGTAAGAAGATGATAGAATTGTCCATCAGGATGAAACAGAATTTGCCAAGTTTTTTAAAAGTAATAGTTAGTTGTCTTCGACCTATGTAGTGAAAAATCAGAGTTGACCCTTCATCTCTTCTTTCAGTATATGATTGATTTTTATTTTATTTTTTCTTAGTCTGTTTCTTTAAAATTATTTTAGCTACCATTGCTGTTGTGTTGGTACCTGATGTCAGTTCTTGCACGCAGTTGGGTATTTGCAGTCGTCTTGTATTTTTGTTTTTTGGATTTTATTTAGGGAAATGACTAGAAATTAACTGATGTTGCCACTCGAAACAATGAATACAAGCATATTGTGGGCTTTGCTTTTGATGGAGTTTGATTTACCCGAACTCCTAACTCAAGAATTGCAGATCTACTACTTCTTTCCCTTCAACTTTTAATAAAGGTTCTGCGCCTGCCTTTCTTTGGATTGAAATCTTTTTCTTTAAACGCAGGCCAAGTCAATCAGCCTAACGACTTCCTTACTTTTCTTTCATAGTAGTTTTACCGGTTTTTTCGGCATCTGGTTTCATCTTTCTTTCGTTAGTGAACCCGCCTTTCTCTACAAGGGATTGTAGTAATTCTGGGAAAAAGTCTTTATTAATTATTATACTTGCATAGCATGAAGTACTAACATTTTACACTCGAAACTGTTAGGTTCTGTTTGGTAACAGTTTGGTGCGGTGTTAGTTTTTGGTTTTGGTTTTGGTTGGGTTGAAATTGGTTTGGTGTGGTTTTCTTTTGGTTCCAAATCATGTTTGGTGCAGATGGTTTTGGTATGAGAAAAAGTGATGCTGAAAAACCAAACCATGTTTGGTAGAGTTGGTATGGTTTAAAATATATTAATATTAATATTAAAATTTATAATATTAAAATATATTATATTTTTATTATATTAAAATATATTAAAATATTTTTATTATATTAATATATTAATATATTAATATTAATATATTTTAATATTAATATTAATATTAATATAATAATATATTAATATTAAAATTTATAATAATATTATTTTAATATTAATATTAATATAAATTTTAATATTAAAATATATTGGATTATTTTTATTATATTAAAATATATTATATTTTTATTATATTAAAATATATTATTATATTAATATTAATATTAATATTAATATAATAATATATTAATATTAAAATTTATATTAATATTAATATTAAAATTTATAATAATATTATTTTAATATTAATATTAATATATATATTAATATTAAAATTTATAATATTAAAATATAAATATTATATTCGGTGCTACAGTAATTCGAGTTGCTACAGTTGAGTGCTACAGTGGTTTGCTACAGTACCCGCACCATCCAAAACCATCAAAAAGAGGTTCCAAAATCCTTCACAAATTTGGCACCATGGTTTGCTACAGTAACGGTACCATTTTTTGGCACCATTTTTCCAAACATGGTTTGGTACTATTTTTTGGCACCAAAACCATATTTTTGGCACCAAACCTGTTTACAAAACAGGGCCTTAGGATTTGAAGAACAGTCCTAAGATGAACCTTGTGTTCGCTTTCCGTAGTAGAGTAGATTAAATTGTCATCTATGAATACTATTACAAATCTATCCAAGAACTCGTGGAAGATACGAATCATAAGTCCCATGAATGCCACCGGTGAATTAGTCACACCAAAAGGCATCACCAGAAACTCGAAGTGCCCATACCGAGTATGAAACACGTTCTTCAGAATATCAATATCCCTAACCCGTAACTGATGATAATCAGACCTTAAGTCAATCTTGGAGAAGAACTTAGATCCCTTGAGTTGATCGAACAAGTCATCAATTCATGGCAATGGATATTTGTTCTTGATTGTCACCCAATTCAACCTGCGATAATCGATGCATAACCGTAGTGAACCATCCTTTTTCTTGACCTGGAGCACCCCAATCAGAAACACTAGGCTGAATAAAACCCTTCACCTTGAGATCGTCAATTTGTTTATTTAATTCCTCTAACTCCGTCGGTGCCATTCGGTACGACGCCATCGAAATAGTATCGGTACCCGGTACAAGATCAATAACGAACTCTACTTCACTAATCAGAGGCAAAAAAGTCAAGTCATCGGGAAAAACATCCTAATACTCGCTCACGACATAAGGTATCTCGATGTGCCCACGAATCTCATCATCGGACAATAGACTTAGCAAAATAAAACCAGACACGTCACGACCCCAGATACAATAGGAAGAAGTAGATGAGTCATTACGATCACCAAAGAAGTGGAAATGCTCTCCCTTAGGCATGCACACCGACACCCGACCTCTAAAGCAGTTAATTTGTGCACGAAAGGTAGATAACCAATCCATGCCTAAGATGACGTCAAAGCTCGTCGTGTATAGGAGAATGAAGTTTAATCTTAACGATCGTCTAGTAATCACAATCTCACACTTACAACACACTCTAGACAAATACACACTACCACCAACTGGAGTGTCCACCCACAAAGGTACCCCAAGATATGAAACAGGTATACCCAAAATAGATGCATAAGCAGAAGAAATGAAAGAATGCGAAGCTCCAATCAATAAGAACATGAGCCCAACAACCATATACAGGAAATGTACCTTTAATGATAGAAGGTCCTACTACACTATTTGTTGTTGTGACTGCATAAGCACGGCCCTGAGGATGTGGAAGTTGCTCGATGGTCGATGCAGATGTCATAGCTTGAGAACCATAAGCTGATGGTGTTGGCTGTTGTGATGCTCTATACCCAGATGGACCTACTGGTTGTGCAACCCTAGACTACTGCTCAGTCCCACTCATAGGAGTACCACTGCTCAACTGAGGACAATCCTTGCAAAAATGACCTTGCTATCCGTACTGAAAACAACCTCGATTACGTGCTGAACTACTACTCCATGTCTGGTGACGAGACTGACAAAATGGCTTCGTATGGCCTGGCTGACCATACTGGAAGCAAACCACATCACGACGTGTAAAACCCATAAATGCCCTAGAAAAAGGAGCAGACTGTCCCGGACACTGTTGCTGTTATACAACTGGAGCTGAAGTACCCTCACAATGTATCTTCTTGTTCCCAAAGCCCGAAGAAGAAGAACCTTTGAAGCTATTGTCCTTAGCCTCACGAGCTAGTCGGCTCTCTCTTGCATCTTCATCAGCGAGCAATGCCTTTGTAACGGCCTCGCGGTATGTTGAGATAGTAAGCACAGAAATCTTCGACTTGAGATTTCCCCTCAAGCCCCTTACAAAACACCGGGCCTTCACCTCATCATTCACCACCATCTCTGGCGTGAATCGAGACAAGCTAGTATACTAAAGCTCATACTCAGTCACAGACAAATCACCTTGAACCAACTCATTGAACCGGTCCCTCAAGCTCATCCTAGCAAGATATGGAAAATACCGATCAAAGAAAAATGTGCGGAAGTCCACCCATCTGATAATCTCCCTCATGTTTGTGACAAACTTCCACCAACCCTTAGCATCACCCGTAAGTCGAAACAACGCAATCATGGTCCGTACATCGTCATTAACCACCTTGAGAATATCTAACCCATTGGTTATCTGCTCCAACCAATCATCGGCTACAAGTAAATCTAGACCACCCACAAAGAAAGATATGTACAATCGTACGAAATTCCGGAGAGCCCTTTAAACATGCGAACCCTCATCCTCACAGTGTTATCTCTGATGAACCTATGCCATAGCTACCGCTAAAGCACGCACAAACTGATCACCATCCATGAAAGGTGTAGTCGGTACACATTCCCCTACATCAGGATGTACTGGCACATTCTCGTCCATAACCGAAGGTACTTGATCTGGAGCATCACCCTCTCTAACGACATGCGGTCGACCTTTATGTGGCGACATGCTCTTTACATGACAACAACTAAACATGTAAGGCACAGGTACAATCATAGTATACCAAACAAACCCACAAAGCCATGCCGACCCACAAATAAGTCAATGACGTACAAGAGACGAGAACTAATATGTAAACACGTAACATAAAAGCAAACAAGTAGTGTGAAGTGGAAACGACCCTCGCCCATCGTCCCATAGAAAAAGAACACACTCTGATACCAAGTTGTCATGCCCCAAATTTCCTAACTCCCCAACGAAGCCAAAATAGTCCGAGGGTGACGTAAAATGTGCCCTAAGCACTGGATTAACCATTGTGGAAGATGAAATGTGGGTCTAATCAAACCCTTAAACCTAACAATTCCCATTCCCATAGGCCATTAAACCATATCCCTAGCCTAGTACGAGAAGTAGTGTTTCCTAGGGAAGAGAAGGAAAATAAGTTAAAAAGAGTACAAAAATTCTGTTTTCACCGAGTACTCGGTAACCATCTTTGCCCAAAAACCCTCAAAAATCTCGGGTGAAATTAGGGGTCTTCGCGCAAGTGCATGGACTTACGCACTTTACCGAGTACTTAGTAGAATCACTATCGACTACTCAGTGACCCCCAGTTTAAAAGGTCACTTTAGTACTCGAAATGTTTTATAAATTCTCCGTCTTGCCCCCAGTCTCCATTTATGATTCTTGGGTTTTCAAAGCCAAATTTTACACCGAGATAGTTTTAAAAATCATTTCTAAAAGATGAGTTTTAATTCAAATTACGGGGGTAGGCGAAAACGGATTTTTCCTTAGAAATGAACCGTGAAAAATGTTGTTTTCCGGAAAATCGTCATTTAACCATAACCATCTCATTCAAGTTCAAAAATGGATAAAACATAAGAATCTCATGGATTTAAATCATGTAACATGTCCAAATTTATATATAACATGGTTTTCACCAAATTCAACATAATTTTACATAACGACATCAAAATGCTCAAAAATAATCTAGTTCCCGCCCATGGTAGTCCAAGGAACATACATCAAGGTAACTTACTCGGCCAACATGCTAACCGGTAAAATAACAAGTTTAATGCTTACAACCCTAAGCCAAAATAAGCACATGTGCAATTCCTCATGTAAGAACATTTATAGTGTTATTTTTGTTTGGCATGTTCTAGACAATAACCATGTTGAGTGAATTGTCATGTTGAGATTTTTGTGTATTTGCAATAGAGTTGTTAGTATGTTCGTTTCTATCTTCAGAAAGAAGTCAATGAGTGTGTCAAAGCAAATAAAGCTACCGGAGGGAAAAATCATCATTTCTAAACATTGTCACTTCACCGGATGGCAAAAATGTCATTTCCAAACATTATAACTTCATCCAAAAGTATCGGGAGTTCGAGATGACCAGTCTAGCTCAAATATGAAAAAACTGTAAAAGATACAACATACCTACGTTGTCAGAGGCAAAACGAGGTAGAATGGCTCTAACCTACGCTTTGGTTTTTTGAGATGGGAGAGGACCCTATGCCCTAGACCTACGCCCAATCATAGGTCCTAATGGTTGGTCACGTGATCACTTGTGATGCGGGATTTGTTTCGAGGTGCTTTCGGATTTTTCTAGTTTGGTTCCTACTTCAAGTTTTTAAGTGATCGACGACTTCAGACCTCTACATATAGGCATATATATATATTTACATCATATTTTAGAGGATTTATCGAGGTATTGTGAAATTACGTAAGAGGGCAAGGTTAGGGTTTTTCTATGACTTGGCCTATAAAAACCAACGATCTATAAGAGAGGAGGATACGTCTTTGAGAGATCTCTGCAGTATTCTATCATTCATATTCTTTTATAGAGATATAGATATAGAGAGAGAAAATATCATTGAGTGATTAGAGATATACAAGTTCTCTCATATTTGTGGACGTATTCAATCGTGCTTCTACATCGACGATTTCTATGCATGATTGAATGGTATAGTTGCTAAAAACTTCACACACTATTTATTGCAATGAGGTTGCTTTGATCTGTTTGAGTACTGAGTTATTCAAGGATTTCAGACCGTGAGTAGAGAAAGGCAAATCAGACATGATTTGTGAGCCTCTCATAATGTTTGGCGGAGCAAGCGTCCTTCGTGAAGTACGAGTGATTCAAGGGTTTCAGACCGCTAGTAGAGGAAGGCATATCAGAGTGATTGTAAGTCTAAAACTCTCATAGAGTCCGTAATTATTGATTCATAGTGCATCGGTACCTGAGTGTACCCGTGGTTTTTTCCTTGGAACGTTTCCTCGGTTTTTCCACGTATAATTCTCTATGTCGTCTCTTGCCTTATTTTCTACACAATATTGATGTTTGCTTAATATTGCTCGATAGATCTGTTTTTGGAATTAAATTGAAAATTAGGGTTTGTGGCTAATTAAAATTGAATTTCTGCTAAATAATTTTAATTGATCATAAAATTGATAAAAAGCCTACTCACCCCCCCCCCCCCCCCTCTAGGTTGTTTTCACTATCGTCTAGGTAATTTTAGTTGGTATCAGAGCGTGGTTGCCCAATTTTAGGTTAATTACCTAGGGTTATATTTTGTACTTAGATGATGGAGATGCCTCGTGAAGGAGGTTCCATATCTAGGTCCCCTTTGCTTGATGGCTCAAATTATACATATTGGAAAACGAGAATGAGAACATTTTTAAAAACTTTAGATGAGAGAGCATGAAATGCTATTAAAGTAGGATATTCACCTCCTACTATGAAAGACGAGGCGACCAATGAATCAACACCAAAACTGTCGAGCGAGTGGACTGCTGCCGAGAGAAATAGCGCGAATTAGAACTCAAAGGCGTTGAATGTCTTATAGAATGTTGTAACTGTGAGTGAGTTCAAGAGGATTGCTACGTGCGTAATTTCCAAGGAAGCTTGGGACATTCTCCAAGTCACTCATGAAGGAACGTCAAAGGTAAAACAATCAAAGCTTCAAATTTTGAATTATCAATTTGAACAGCTGAAAATGGAGGAGGATGAGGTCTTCGCAAACTTCGAGGCTAGGTTAACTGCTACTATAATAGGTTAACATAACCTATGTGAGCCTATTCATGAGACTACTATAGTAAAGAAAATTCTTAGGTCTCTTCCTGAATGTTTTCGATCTAAGGTCATTGTCATCTCTGAGGTCATAAGTCTTAAAGAAACTAAGGTTAAAGAATTGGTCAGAAATTTAAAATCTTATGAGATGGAGATGTTCAAAAATCCCCCTAAAAAGGCAAGTGGCACAAAAGATAAGAGCATAGCTTTCAAAACAAATAGGGATGATCAGGTTGAACTTGATGAAGAAAGTGAGTTGAGTCTGAATGATATATCCATGTTTGCTAAGAGGTTAAACAAATTTGTTAGGGCTAAACAGAATGGCCGAGGATAAAAATTTGGGGATAACTTGGGTGAGTCTAGAAGTAGAAATAAGACTCAAATTAGGAAGGACAAGTCTGATCCTAAAAAGAAGAAACCCAAATGTTTTGAATGTCAAGGATATGGTCATATAGCTATAGAGTGTGCAAACACTCTGAAGAAATCCAAAGGATTAGCTGTCAGTTGGGATGATGACTCTGATAATGGATCAGCTAGTGCTGCGATAGAATCAAAAGTAGGTGATGATTCTGAAAATTTCACTGTATTTGCTGTATAGAGCAAGGAGGTTAACGAAGTTGCTTCAAGTTTGGCGATGTCTGAAGAGGAAGGTTTTGAGATTGATGGAGATTGTGATGAAATGCTTCAAGAGTCTTATAATAAATTACTTGATAAGACAACACAACTTCACAAGAATCACATGAAACTATTAACTAAAAGTCTTAACATGAACAAAGAACTGCATTATTTAAAAGACGAATTAGCCAATAGTTCTCAAACTCTAAATCTTCTACAGACCTAAAAGGCCAAGTTGGTTGAGGATTTGAATAAGTCTGAACTTGAAAAAACTAAGGCTTTGAAGTTAATAGATGGTCTCAATAAGGAATTGGTTGAGAAATCTACTAAGATTGAAAATTTGGAAAAAGAGCTGAAAGCTGCTAACTCAATTGTTCAAAAGTGGTCTAGTGAAACTCTTAAGCTTAATCTTATGTTGAGTGTAGGAAAGTCTGCAGGAAATACAATGGGACTAGGTTTTGTTGAAGTATTGCAAAATTTGAATGTTGCTGCAAAAACCACATTTGTAAAAGTCTCTCAAGTAGCATCGAGTTCTTCAAAAGAAAATTCAAATTGGAATCCTAGGGTTCAATCCTATATCAAAAGATCTGTTGAAAACAAGCCTTTCCTTGCCCCTAGAGATCCTAGGAAGTCAACTGATGTAGTTAGGAGGTTTGTTCCTATTTTTCATCACTGTGGTGTCAGTGGTCACATTCGACCAAGGTGTTCGAAGTTGAGAGGGAAGACTCAGCAATATGTTGATATGTGCTCAATATTGGTCATTTTTTGCCCCTATCTTGTGTTTTTTATGTCTTTACATTCCGTTACTTGGTATTTTTATCTCGTTTGTGTGTGTAAGCATGTTTCAGGAGCTTAAGGAAGAAACATAGCTAATCTCGGTGAATTAACTGAATTCGTGTTCATTTCTATCTCGAAAAAGGAATCAAGAGGTGTGCCAGAGCGAAGAAGAGCTACCGGAGGGCAAAATGGTCATTTTACGACATCATTATCTCACCGGAAGGGCACAAATGTCATTTTCAAACATTATTGCTTAACCAAAAAACATCGGGAGTCAAAGGCGACAGTCTAGCTCAAATATGAAAAGACGAGTTTTTACGCAAAAGATGCATCATACCCTACATTGTCAGAGAGAAAAATGGGCAAATTGGACCTAAGCTACGCTCATAAGCTACACTGTGGTTTTTACCCTATACCCTATACCTACGCCCAAGCGTAGGTCCCACCTTGTGGTCACGTGATCCCTTTACGTGCTGAAGTTGTTTCAAAGTTGTTTAAGAATTTTCCAGTTTTGTCCCTACTTCGTTATTTCAAATGATCGGTGATTCTAGACCTATACATACAGGCTTATACACATATTTACATATGATTTTATGCGATTATTCATGTATTATGAAATTACAGAAAAGGGCAACCATTAGGGTTTCCCTCACTTTTTTATAAATATGAGAGGGTTAGGTTTAGGTTAGGAATGTTAGTTTTTGGAGGTTGGTTCATGCACGTTCATTCATAGAGTTCTTCCATTGAAGATAACCATCATTAAAGACCTATAGATCTAGAGAAGAAGGCCATGGAAAGCGTTTCTACACCGACAATGCAGATTCTCTCAGCCATGATCAACTAATTTGGTATCTAGGGTTTTCTCACAAAACTCTAGCCAAGTAATGTAGTTCTGATTTTATATTCAATTGTAGAGAGGTGAAACTGTGACTATACTGTGATGATTGTGTTAGATGAGAGACCATTTTTATTCGTGATACAAGTTTATATATTTGAATTGATTCTTGTCTTAGACTTTTTGAATATATTTATCTTACACAATCACAAATATTCACTATGGGTTGGAACTCCGATGCTTAATCTGTGATTTTCTACACAATGGTGGTCATAAAACTCAAAACCCTAGGTTGACACAGGCCATGCCCTGACAATCTGACATAGACATGCTTTAGTTTATTTTCATACTTTAATTTACTTTTCTGTTAGTAGTTGGCATGCACTAATCAGTTTAGTCTTGAGATGGGTTATCGCGATTCGGTTAAGAGTAATCATTTTTGGGGTGAAACTACTGGCGCGGTATGACCTGATTCACCGTCAATGGATCACCCCATACAATTGAAATAGAATTTGGACTATATTATGAAGTTAGTGGTGGAGTGATGAAACCCTAGTTTTCTCTCTCTCTGAATCACAACCATTATTTATCATTATTTTCTGTTTTATTCTCATTAATATTAGATAATTCACAAAATAAAACTCTTTTCGAAAAACTATAATTCAGTGTTTTTAGACTATTAAGATGAATAATCCTCGTCTCTGTGGGATCGATATTCCCCTACTGAAGCAAAACTATATACAATTGATATGTGCGCTTGCAGAAGGGTAAAACCTAAAGTGTCGTTAAGGTGTCATTTTTAATCACATATTTTGCACACACCTGACGCCCATCATCTGTGAAGGAACAAAAAGTTCAACATGGAAATAATGTTCAAGATCAAATTTGAATGCTGAATGAAGAAATGAAGAATTTGTCAAGATTGGCAAAAAGAGCTTCGAAGATGAAGAAGGCTTGGGTGAGAAAAAGTGAGCTACACTGTCTTGTAGTTCATACTGCACTTAGAACACACAAGTCTATATCTTAGTATTTGGATAGTGGATGTTCGAGGCATATGACTGGAGATAAGTCATTGTTTTAGATTTCTCAAGGAATGTCATGGTGGGATAGTCACTTTTGGTGATGGAGAGAAGTCGAAGGTTTTAAGCAAATGTACCATTGTGGTTTCTGGTCTACCTAAACTAGAAGATGTGTTTTATGTAGAGGGTCTTAAAGCAAATTTGTTGAGCATAAGTCAGATATGTGATAACAATCATAATGTCACTTTTTCTCTTGATAAGTGTTCAATCATTAATTCTTCTGGGAATTGCGTAATGGAAGGTATGCGTTTAACTGATAATTGCTATTGCATTGTTCCTAATTTTGAATTGTTATGCAATAGAGTTAAACTTGATGAAGTTGAAATCTGGCATCAGCGAATGAGACATGTTAATTTTCATGAATTAACAAAAATTACTAAGAGTTAAATTGTTAAGGGAGTCCCTAAGCTTGGTTATGCAAAAGGAGTTGTGTGTGGATTATGTCAGAAGGGTAAACAAGTCAGATGTCAGCACAAAAAGACAAATGTCATTAGTACTTCTAGACCTTTAGAGTTGTTGCATATTGATTTAATGGCTCCCACTAGGACTATGAGCAAATGAGGAAATAAGTATATTTTTGTCATGGTGGATGATTATTCGAGATTTGCATAGGTTGGATTTCTAAGTGAAAAGTCTATAGCTCTTAAAAGTTTAAGAAAATTTGTTTAAAAATTCAGACTGAGAAGAATTGTTCCATTTCTAGAGTAAGCAGTGATCATGGAAGAGAGCTTGAAAATTCAGAAATTGAAGTGTTTTGTGAAGAGAGGAATAAAACATGAATTTTCAGCACCTAAAACTCCTTAACAAAATGGAATAGTTGAGAGGAAGAATAAGGTTATTCAAGAAATGGCCAATGTTATGATACAAGGTAGGAATGTTCCTAGGTATTTTTGGGCCGAGGCGGTGAACACAACATGTTACACGTCAAATAGAGATTATCTTAGGCCTATTACCTTAAAAACTTCTTATGAACTGTGGAATGGCAAGAAACCCAATGTAAAGTATTTCAAATTTTTTGGAGCAAAATGTTATATTCTTAAAGATCGTGAATCTATTGGAAAGTTAGAGTCTAAGAGTGATAAAGGATTATTTTTAGGTTATTCATTGACTAGTCGAACATATAGGGTTTTTAACCTTAGAACTCAAAGGATGATGGAATCTATCAATGTAGTGGTTAATGACTCATGTATTGATGAGTCACCAACGTCTGCTGAGGAGGAAGATGGTGAGTCATTCTTTATATTGGATAATGATTCATTGGAGGTTGAAAAAGAGGATAATGTGGTTAGTGATGATACTTCAAGTCCTGTAGAATTACATGATTCAATTGGTGATGTCCAGCCTACACCGTCTAAGGAACCATCTGCAAGAGCAAAGTTGTACCATCCTTTGGATAATGTTATAGGATCTGTTGATGGTGACACGAAAAAATGCTAGGAATGAGGTTTCGTATGCATGCTATATATCTTCTTTGGAACCTAAAAATGTCAAAAAAGCTCTTCAAGATAGTGAGTGGATAAATGCTATGCAAGAAAAACTTTAGCAGTTTATTAAGAATGATGTATGTATCTTGTGACTAGACCGAATGAGATAAATGTGATTGGTACCAAGTGGATATTGAAAGGATGAATATGGTACAGTAGTTAGGAATAAGGCTAGGCTTGTTGCTCAAGGTTATACTCAGTTGGATGGTATAGATTTTGATGAGACGTTTGCTCTAGTAGCGAGACTTGAATCTATTCGAATTTTGTTTGCTATTGCGTGTCATCTTGGATTCAAGTTGTATCAAATGGATGTGAAGAGTGCATTTTTGAATGGTGTTCTTCATGAGGAAGTATATATGGAGCAGCCCAAAGGATTTGAAGATCCTTATTATCAAGATCATGTTTACAGGCTGAAAAAGGCTTTATATGGCTAAAGCAAACTCCTAGAGCTTAGCATGAAAGGTTGAATGATTATCTGTTGGGGACAGGTTTTACTCGAGGGGGTGTAGACAAAACACTGTTTATTCAGAAAATTGAGAGTGATACAGTTGTTGCTCAATTCTATGTTGATGACATTGTGTTTGGATTCACTTTTGATAAGTTTGTTCATTATTTTGGAGATCAAATGAAACATGAATTTGAGATGAGCATGATTAGTGAATTGAACTTTTTTCTAGGGCTTCAAGTTAGGCAATTAAATGATGGGATTTTTGTTTCTCAAACTCGTTATGCCTTGGAATTGGTGAAGAAGTTTGCTTTGGAAAAGGCTAAGGATGCTCGCACTCTTATGAGTACAAGTGTTAAGCTTAACATGGATACCAAAGGCAAAGATGTCGATCCTACACTTTATAGGAGTATGATTGGGAGTTTGTTGTATTTGACTACTAGTCGACCTGACATAGCTTTTAGTGTTGGTTTGTGTGCACGTTACTAGACAAGTCCTAAGGAGTCTCATATTACTGTTGTGAAAAGGATTATCAAGTATGTTAAAGGGATAGTGAATTACGGACTGTGGTATCCATCAGGTACTAATATTGATATCGCATCCTTTTCTAATGTTGATTGGGCCGGTAATGTTGATGAAAAAAAAAGTACCAATGGAGGGTGTTTTTATGTTGGGAATTGCTTAGTTGCTTGGCATAGCAAGAAACAAAATTGTGTTTCCCTTTCCACTGCTGAGGTTGAGTATATAATAGTTGGTAGTTGTTGTACTCAGGTTTTTATGCGTCAAATGTTACAGGATTATGGTTTTTCTCAAGGCATGATGACTGTGTTTTGCGATAAAACGAGTGCGATAAATATTTCTAAAAATCATGTTCAACATTCTAGGACAAAGCATATAGATATTCGACATCATTTCAATCTTGATCTTGTGGAAGATGGGATAGTGTCTCTAGAGTTCATATCTACATATTCTCAGTTAGTAGATATCTTTACAAAACAATTAGATTTTCAAAAGCATGTTAGTCTTAGGATATCTATTGGTATGCTTTCTTTAGAATAGATATCTTATTATCTATCATTATAGGAACACATTGCATTATTTTCTTAGAATTGATAAGTAATTATGCATTTGTATTATTTTTATTCATGCATGCATTTTATTTTGAAATAAATGACAATAATGTTTTTTGAGACTGTTGAGCTTGGCCAGAGTACAAAAGTTGTCATATTTTACTATATTTTCACATTTACTTGTCTCATTATGCATATGTGAAATAGAGGTATCAGACTGACCTAAGATTTTTGGATAATCACTTGGCATGATTATTTTATGTTACAAAACTTTAATCTTAGGTGCTAGTTGCTTCGGTGATGATTATAATGCCTGCTGAATCAGTTAATTTTTTTTATTTATCCCTAAGTGGTGTGAAGGTTCATGAGCTATGCTAGATTGGTCTATGCATGAAATTTGTTTTGCATGTGTATGAATATTGTGGTGATGTTGAAAAAAATGAGATGTTTAAAATATTAAAAATGCGAAAAGTAGTTCTTCAATCTGAGTAACTAGGTCTCTTGCCTCACTAAGCATTGAGTGTTCTCATAAAAAGGGGAAAAGACTAATGAACATTAATCCCATGGAAAAAGCTCGGGCCCAGTTGGTCGGGACTAAAAATCCTCGCTGGAAAGTTTGGAGCTTAAAAGGACAAAAAGGGATATGGTGAAAATTTTGAAAAGATGTGAAGGAGGAAATTATGTGACAAAGAGAAAGTATATTTTATTTTTTATCTTCTAGTTTGGATCTTGGATTGAATTATGGTCATGGTTGGTGGGGAGATTATCAGCTTTAGTATATATTGTTTTCATCTTACCTTAGTGCTTGCACATGAGAATTTATATATATATATATTTGTAAAACTTGACTTGTTCATTCTTGAGTTTACAAGGTATGTGTGCTGATTTTATTCTATACCATGTGTATAATGGTGGAGTTAAATCTGAGAATATGATGTATAAATGATTTTTTTATTGTCTCTACTGCTTTGCTCACAGATTTCTAAAAACAAATTTTATTATATTTTATTCATGACATTTTGCATTCATGCATTAGTAGTAGGGTCATGCATAGTAAAGATGTCCGTTACCCTGAGAATTTGGATATGATCTGATAAGGGTTCTATATCTTGGTATTTTTCATTGAGTACTTCCTTGCATCTTTCTACATTGTTGCTATGACATATACTATCTTTGCTTGACATTTCAGTGACAAAAAGGGGGAGAAGTATTAAGTGAGGGGGAAAGATTGAGATTGTTTGATTGATTCAGAGGGAGAAGTATTTAGCAAGGTGGAGTTTATTCTTAGGGGGAGAATGATGATCATTGTGTGTGCATTGTTGTTATGATTTTCTTATGATCATTTTTTATCTGTTTTCCACACTTGTGTTTAATGGTTTGTTCAGTGTTGTGGTTACAAGATTGGTAGACCTTTATGAAAGCAATGTGACAATTTATATCTATGTTTGTCGGTGTGTATTCATAGGTATAGATGTTATGTTGTTATTTGTGAAGCTATATTGTAAAACATGTTTCTGTCTCAGAAATGCCAAGGGGGGATTGTAAGAACATTTATAGTGTTATTTGTGTTTGCCATATTCTAGACAATAACCATGTTAAGTGAATTGTCATGTTGAGAGTTTTGTGTATTTGCAATAGAGTTGTTAGTATGTTCGTTTCTATCTCAAGAAAGAAGTCAAGGAGTCTGTCAAAGCAAATAAAGCTACCGGAGGGCAAAATTGTCATTTCCAGGCATTGTCACTTCACTAGAGGGAAAAAATGTCATTTTTAGACATTATGACTTCATCCAAAAGCATTAGGAGTTCAAGATGACCAGTCTAACTCAAATATGAAAAAATTGCAAAAGATACAACATACCTACGTTGTCAGAAGCAAAAATCACGTTTGAATTGCCCTAGCGTAGGTCCCAATGCTTGGTCACGTGATCACTTGTGATGCAGGATTTGTTTCGAGGTGCTTTCGGATTTTTCCAGTTTGGTTCCTACTTCGAGTTTTTAAGTGATCGACGAATTCAGATCTCTACGTATAGGCATATACATATATTTACATAAGATTTTAGAGGATTTATAGAGGTATTGTGAAATTACGTAAGAGGGCAAGGTTAGGGTTTTTCTATGACTTAGCCTATAAATACCAACGTTCTATAAGAGAGGAGGATACATCTTTGAGAGATCTCTGCAGTATTCTATCATTCATATTCTTCTACAGAGATATAGATATAGAGAGAAAAAGTATCATTGAGTGAATAGAGATATACAAGTTCTCTCTTGTTTTTGGACGTATTCAATCGTGCTTCTACATCAACGATTTATATGCACGATTGAATGGTATAGTTGCTGAAAAATTCACACACTATTTATTGCAACGAGGTTGTTTTGATCCATTCGAGTATGGAGCGATTCGTGGATTTTAGATCACGAGTAGAGAAAGGCAAATTAGGCGTGATTTGTGAGTCTCTTATAGTGTCTGGCGGAGCAAGCGTGCTTCATGAAGTACGAGTGATTCAAGGGTTTCAAACTGCGAGTACAGGAAGGCATATCAGGAGTGATTGTAAGTCTAAAACTCTCATAGAGTTTGCAATTGTTGATTCATAGTGCATCGGTACCTGAGTGTACCTATGGTTTTTTCTTGGAACGTTTCCTTATTTTTTCCACGTATAATTCTATGTGTTGTCTCTTGCCTTATTTTCTGCACTATATTGATATTTGCTTGATATTACTTGATAGATCTATTTTTGGAATTAAATTTAAAATTAGGGTTTTTGACTAATTAAAATTGAATTTATGCTAAATTTATTTAATTGATCATAAAATCGAAAAAAAACCTATTCACCCCCCCCCCCCCCCCCCCTTTAGGTTGTTTTCACTATCGTCTAGGTAATTTCACCTCAAGTAGGCTCTACAAAATAAGTAATCCGCTTCCGTAGGCACAAAATGAACGAAATCACTATCGTGTCTCCACCGAGAGACTACGGACCTCCCGGAAAGGAATCACCACCTGAATAATATATAAGTCGTGGGGTGAGTTCACTAGCCCAGTAGAGGAAGCGTCATTGCCTAAATCTCGGTAGTCCGAGTGGTACAACCCACCCAAGGAACATGCTACTAATCTTAGTTCAATATATTGTCCCACATGGCCCTCACACCAGTCCGGGACCCCATCGAACCCCACAAGCAGTTCTCCAACATGCTCACCTCATAATCATTCAAAGACAAAGCATGCATCATCATCAATATCACAATTACATATATATATATCAATTCAATGCAATGTGACTCCACACAACTCATAGTACACACGCACAACCACACCCTAACCCTAAGGGTCAACGAGATTATTCTCTAACACTTGCCCTTTTTCTTATGAAGGAATGTAGATTTATCGTACCGATTCTCCCCAAGTAATTTTTGACACTTTCACTTTTAACAAGGGAGACCGTCAACACGGCACGGTCGTGACATAGGATTTGGACAAGTCCTCCCCCTATCGTCTGCATTTCTCGGAAGATTAGTTCCGTGGGATCAAGAAGCACCCCCTAACCAGTTGTTACGACAATCCAAACATAAGACAACTCCTACATAGTTTACGCAAACCGTAGAAACCAATACCCATGCTTTGACACTACATGGTGCACTCAAAATGCATCAAGGTTCACAATCGCAACCATATGTCATCACAATATATGCTTATTTCTTTATACAATATATTGTACTCAAATTATCATAATGCTTACATTTTCATATTTATAAACAAGAAACCACCACAAGCATTTATATCACAACATCATGCTTCCAAGGCCCAATTAATCATTTAAGTTGTCAATACTCAACTCGTAAATATATACAACATATATACACATAGACGCACACATCCTCGTATAAAGACGAACACAATTCGTTTTCCTCCTACCTCAATTCCAAGCAAGCTTATTCAAGAATGCCCAAAAGATGTCCAACTCAAGCTACCACTCCAAGGTTTCAATAAAATAGATCCCAACTATCAACACACCACATGAACAACAAGATTTACTATGGTGTCACAAGAAAACCGAAAATTATACAAAAGTAGCTCCAACCACAAGAATCAATTCAAACCCTAATGATTTCTATTTTAGGGTTTTATGGAGAAATAGAATCTTAAGAGTATAAGTTATGGAACTCACCACTAGCTTATTCACAAGGTGAAAATCAAGAGCTATGGTAGATGAAAACAACTTAACCTTCCATAAACATGAATAAGAGAAGACTCAAAACAATATCAACTCAAGAACTCAAAAACATGAGAACTAGAGTTCTTGCAACAAAATCCTATAGTGAATTAGAAGACTTACCAAAGTTTTCAAGAACTCCACCAAGAACCATCCCCAACTTAGCAAGAAGAGGAAGAGAGCAATAGTTTGTAAGATGAGTGAAGTCTTGCAAAGTGGCTAACCCTAAAGGGTTGTAGAGATTCTCCACTCACCTTCTTACCATCCAAGGGTTGATAATAAGGCAAGAAAAATGAGGAGATGGTCTAAGGGTAGACATGAAGTCTTGCCAAATAAAAGACCAAGAATAATGGATTATGGCATTTGAGTGCCAACCAAACAAGGCCCTATGATCCAAGGGTTGAGAACAATGATGGGAGAAGAAGATCAAGGGCTAGAAATGAGACACCACTCCAAAAGTGTAAAATGAACAATATTTTCCCAACTTAGGGTTATTCATAAGACTGTCACCAAGACTCCTAAATACCCTTTTACCCCTTGTCATCTTTTCTAATTACCAACATGCCATCCATGCCCCAACACTTAGCCAAAATCTCTACACTTTCCACTAAGTGCTCAAAATGTGAAATTACTCATTTATCCTTCGACCATTTCGTTCCCGAAATCGTTTTCAATAAATTTTCATTATTCTCAAAATAAAAATACAACATGCAACTTAAAATTTTTATATCACATAAAACATGTAAGTCATGCTAAGCACACAAACACATTAAGCACATAATCACATAAGCACTTAATTGTTTAAATAAAGTTTTTTAATTAACATGTAAAATACCGAACGTTACAATCTTTTACTATCGTTTATACTATGAATCGAGAACCAACACCATTATTGCATAATGATACACCCTATGAACGTCTTTATGGGACGTTTCCTAACTATATTCATCTTCGAGTCTTTGGGTGTGCCTGTTTTATTCTACTCCAACCTCATGAGCGCATGAAATTACAATCTCGTGCCCAACTGTGTTGCTTTCTCGGGTATGGACTTGAACAAAAACGATATCGATGTTATGATACAGTTGTTCGTCAACTCTGTGTCTCTTGCCATGTTGTCTTTTGGGAGCACAAAATGTTTCATGCAGTCTCAAAATTCACTGGTGTTCCTGATCAACACTTTCTTATTCCACCATTTGATATTTCTGATGATCTATTTCCTAATTCACCATCTCCCGATGCCACTGATCACCAAATAACCAGTACTTCTCCAAGCTCAATAGATATAGTCGTTCCTCATACAACAAACTCTCAATCATCTGAACAGTCTGAGGTTCCTTACAATGACATTAACTTAGATCTTCGTCGTTCTGATGGGGTAAGAGCTCCAGCATCCCATATTCATGACTTTCATTGTTCTCATGTTTTTGTCACTTTCCATGAAACTCACACTTTCCGTGAGTCATCCTCTAATCCGTTATGGCAGCAAGTAATGAAAGAAGAGTTGGATATCCTTGCTAAGAGAGATACTTGGGATTTAGTTGATTTTCCTTTTGGAAAGTCTACAATTGGGTATAAATGGGTTTACAAGATCAAGACTCGTTCATATGGCTCTATTGAACGATACAAGGCACGTCTTGTGACTAGAGGATTTTTTCAGGAATATGGCATTGACCATGAAGAAACATTTGCTCATGTTGCACGTCTTCCTTATATTCGCACTCTTATTGCTATGGTTGTTTCCCACTGTTGGTCTTTGTTGGTCTCTTTTTCAAATGGATGTCAAAAATGTTTTCCTCAATGGTGATTTAATTGAGGAAGTTTACATGAAGCCTCCTCCTAGTTTTGATCATCCTCCTCACAAGGTATGTTGATTAAAATGTGCCTTATATGGTCTCAAACAAGCTCCTAAAGCTTGGTTTGCCAAGTTCAGCTATACTATATCTCATCTTAGTTACTCTGCTAGCTCTTATGACTCAGCTTTGTTTATCCGGCATACTACCTCTGGTATTATTCTTCTTTTGCTCTATGTTGATGATATGATTATCATTGGTCATACACAAGGTATTCAAGAGCTCAAATAGTTTCTCGGTCAACATTTCGAGATGAAAGACCTTAGCCCGCTCAGTTATTTTCTTGGTCTCGAGATTACTTCGAGCTCTGATGGTTATTATCTGACTCAAGCAAAATAAAATTTGGATCTTCTTTCTCGTGCAAGGCTTACTGGTAGTAAGATCGTCGTTATGCCACTTGAACCCAACACTAGGCTTACCCCTTAAGATGGTGAACTACTTTGTGGTGGTACTTTATATCGTCAATTGGTTGGCAGCTGTAGATACAATATTTGCACAACACAAAAAAAGGATCTCTTCTCATTACTTTTCATTGAATTATATACATTTTTCCAATGGGCCTTTGGCCCATTAGGGCAACACCTTCAACTTTACACAATATATTCCTTTACACGTCAGCTATGTAGGTCCTATATCATGACATTGCCTTGAGCTTATGGGCCTTCGAGTTTCTTCAAAAATGCTCTTCGGGTCAGGGCAAGATACTTCTCGGACCACGGGGCTGATGTATTGATCGGGTTATGACGTGGGCACAATGGTCGGGTCACAATCTCGGACCATTCCTGGATCGCTCCGGTCGGGACGGGCTTTTTCATGGGCCGGGAAAACTCACATGTACACAGGCCCTCTTTTAGCTTATGGGCCTGCATCCAATGGGCCCATTAGGTGAAAGAATCTCAAGGCCCATCAAAAAGTCCTCGGGGTTGATGCGCGGGACGCGTGGCGGATGATGAGGGGACGCGTGCCGGACGATACGGGACGCCTTTAATGCTGCAGCTGTCGCCATCATTGCAATTTGATCTTGTGGCTGAGATGGCATAGATTTGTGTGAGATGGGCCGGGTCATGTCGATCCGATACTCTGACCCGGGTGACCGAAACGTCATACCTATCTATATATAACCCACATACATCACACTTGCACTGCTTTTGGATTACTTCTCATTATTTTCTCTGCCATACTCAAGCATTATCTGCAACTCAAATCCATTCTCACCTACAGAATCTCCATATTGTCTCATCAATTTCTGCAAACATCAGCGATCTTAATTGATTTTTACACCGTGTGAAGTGTTTTGGACCGTGCTGCAAAGCGTTTGACCGGACGCATCCTTCTCTGTTTCTTGGTACAGTTGCCGGTTTCTGCAAACCACCTAGCCGGAGGAAAAACTCAAGGAGAGACTGTCGGAATCATCTTTGTCTTTTTGTAAGTTGTTCTTCTCAATTTTCTATCCTTTCGTCAAATATGTCGGGGAGTGATGATACCAGGTCGGTTAGCGATCTGCAAGTGACAGATACTGACCTAACTGTTACTGATCCTGATGTCTCGGAGAGCACCCCGTCCGTAGAGATTACTCGGGTCATTAGGTCTAGTCCCCCGGAAGTCACTCAGGAATAAGGGGATCGGGCAGTAGAGGATGATGTCGAGGCGGGTCAGGATGCCGAGGAGGAGGAGAACTTCTGCACTGACCCTCTCCCAGCCAAATATAGGAAAGACGCTCAACTTAGGAGCCTCAGGGTCCCTGAAGGGGTTGAGGTTAGGCACTACCCTCGGGACAAAGATTTCAGGATCGGGGAAGGTCTGAAAGATGGGGAGATACTGCTTTCCTCATTTCACCTGGCTATATTAAAGTTTCCCATTCACCCTTTCTTCCTCCTGACTTTGGCTACTTTGGGACTAGCCCCCCTTCAAGTCGGTCCCAACTTTTATAGGATCCTGTCCATGATCCTGTTCATTAATAAGGAACTGAATCTAGACTTAGGTTTGGCCGAGCTTCTGCTTTCCTACAAACTTCAAGAACAGAAGGATAATAGGGGTCGGTACAACCTGACTTCCTACGTCAAGAGGAAGTTGTGTGATAACGTCCCGACGTCCAACAAGGGGTGGAAAGAGAGGATGATAATAGTGAGTGGTCAGTGGCGACATCCCGATGCTATGAACATCCCTGTATACCATGTATTCCAACCCACCCGACTTCCTGAATTTAAGAGTTTTCATACCCGAGCCTCATGCCACTGCGAAATGTGCAATGATAAGTTGGGTACGCAAGTGATGGATTTCCTGAAGGCTCCTCGGGAGAAGAGGGGTGTCGGGTATATAAGGGCTCGATTTGAGCTGTTGCGTGCTAAAGTGTGGAGTCAGGATTTAATGGATAGCCAGAATTGACTGACTGGATCTGTATTGCAGGAGTTTGCATCGGGAGAATTATCCTCAAGGATTGCCTCGGGTTCTGCTGCGACTACGTCAGGGTCAAGGAGATTGAAGTCCAAGTCATCAGGAACCAAGAAGCTCAAGAGAAAAATGTCTTGGGATCAACGAAAAAGGAAGGTGGTTAGCCTGCCCCAACATTCGATCAAGAGGGCTAGAAGGGTTGATACTGGCTCTACATCCTTCATCTGTGGGGTAGATATCCCTCCAGTCTCTGAAAATCCCGATATACCGCCAGTTAGTGAGAATCCAGCAAGCCATCAATCGGCAGGACCCACCAGAGGTCCCGTTGGCACACTCCCCCCTCCTATTCCGGCAGAGAGTCATCCCGTCACACCCCCGCCTCCCCCTACTGATGGCCCACAAATTGGTGCATCGGATGCGGCCGAGGTCGGGGATGGTCGTGCCCTGGTCCCGAGCTCGGGAGGTACGAGTCTGAGTCCTCCTCGGGCGGATCCTCCTCGGGCAGATCATTCAGTCAGACCCAGTTCTAGCAGAAGCGTTGCACTTGGTGTTCCTTCCTCAGTATCGGATGCCCGAGACCTAGGCTTGGATGATGAGGAACATGATCGATCCCGTCCATCCAAGCTGAGTACTGCCATTTCCAAAAATGTCAGGAAACAGGACAATAGAAAGATCGAGAAAGCTGCTGAGAGTGGGAGAGAAGTTCCCCATGGCCCTCGCTTCAGGCTGGAGACTCGAAAGGGTCATCCATATGTGGGGGTGGCGGACAAGACAATCGACAACCCTGAAGCTCTGCGAGAGATGGCCCTGGGGGTGTGGACCCCGGCTGATAGGTTGGCCATGGGTCGGTACGACGGGCTGGACCTGGCTCTGGACGGGCCTGAGCTTGCAATGAAGGTAATAATTTCTCTATCCTCGTGTATTGGCTTCTATTTCATCCCTGATCTTTTGTGCTAACATCCCTGCTTTCAGATGCTTCACGCTACACAGGCGTATAATTGCAAGCTTGAGGAAGATGCCCGAGTCATTAACGCCCTAAATCGGGATGTTCAGGTCCACAAAGCTGGGTGTGTCAAGGCCTTGGAACAGCTCAAAAAGGCCAACGAGAAGATTCAGTCCTTGACATACCGGGCCATCGCAGCAGAGGAAGGGCTCGCATCTGCCAAGGCGGCGACCCTAGAGCTTGCAGCTGCCAAGGCAACGATTTCCGACCTTGAGGGTAAGGCTCGGGAGGCTGAAGAGATGGCTAACCGAGAAGTCCAGGCTCGGGAAGTCCTAACTCTTCAAGTGCAGGCACTGACCGAAGAAATTGAGAAGTTAAAGACTTCAGGACAGCAGCTGCTTGAGGAGAAGGTCGAGGTTGAGAATGCACTAGGTGTGGAGAGATCTCGGGTAGAAATGTGTCACAAGGGAGGCAACCAGATGATCGCTCGTTTTGTGCTCACCAGCAAGTATCGTTATGAGCAGGGCTGGCGGGAATGCATAACTGAGCTTCAAAAGCCTGAGGGTGACCGATACATCCCGACCATAGAAGACCTTGATCTCAGCATAGGAGTGGGACCTCCGTATGTTGATCCCGAGGCGGAACCTGAGGACCTGGCGTTTGGTGAGTTCCTTCAGGGTCCCTTGCCCGCTCCGCCTTGTCCTTGTGGCCTGGATGAACCCCAAGCACAATCCCTCGAGAACCAAGCCTCAGGTGGCAATGAGGACCCTCCGGTGGAAGAATAGGGCTTTTCCCTTAGATTTTTGCTTTTTATTTTGTTTGCAACAACTGTGTCAAAGCTTTGTTGTATCAGCCTTGGCCACTGGGGCCCCTTTTAATATAAGTGAATTCACCTATTCAATCTTTGCCGGGAATATGCATGATCCGACGCTTTATTAATAAAAATTGGGATTTTGAATTGTAGCTTGGTAGGACTAATGATGCCATCGGACCATAAGTCTGTGAGAACTCTCGGGCACTTTGGGCCCATGGAGAGATTGAACACTTATGTTTTGAGATAAAACCCGACCTCTGGTGGGTCTGTGAAGATCTTCTCGGGCGCTTTGGGCCCATGGAGAGATTCAACACTTATGTTTTGAGATAAAACCCAACCTCTGGTGGGTCTGTGAAGATCTTCTCGGGTGCTTTGGGCCCATGGAGAGATTCAACACTTATGTTTTGAGATAAAACCCGACCTCTGGTGGGTCTGTGAAGATCTCTCGTGCGCTTTGGGCCCATGGAGAGGATTCAACACTTAGGTTTTGAGATAAAACCCGACCACTGGTGGGTCTGTGAAGATCTCTCGGGCGCTTTGGGCCCATGGAGAGGATTCAACACTTAGGTTTTGAGATAAAACCCGACCATTGGTGGGTCTGTGAAGATCTCTCGGGCGCTTTGGGCCCATGGAGAGGATTCAACACTTAGGTTTTGAGATAAAACCCGACCACTGGTGGGTCTGTGAAGATCTCTCGGGCGCTTTGGGCCCATGGAGAGGAGTCAACACTTAGGTTTTGAGATAAAACCCGACCACTAGTGGGTCTGTGAAGATCTCTCGGGCGCTTTGTGCCCATGGAGAGGATTCAACACTTAGGTTTTGAGATAAAACCCGACCACTGGTGGGTCTGTGAAGATCTCTCGGGCGCTTTGGGCCCATGGAGAGGATTCAACACTTAGGTTTTGAGATAAAACCCGACCACTGGTGGGTCTGTGAAGATCTCTCGGGCGCTTTGGGCCCATGGAGAGGATTCAACACTTAGGTTTTGAGATAAAACCCGACCACTGGTGGGTCTGTGAAGATCTCTCGGGCGCTTTGGGCCCATGGAGAGGATTCAACATTTAGGTTTTTAAATTTATATAATCATGGAGACGCTTTAGGTAGGCTTAGATATGATCGGGAAGAAATTGAACTTCTATTTTTATCTTTCGGGCTCCAGTGGCCTTTCTTTACAGTAATTGAAATAGAGTATCCCTAGGGATAATACCTCTTGAGTCGGGATGCATTCTGTGTGTTAGGCTCCCTTCGATTATCAAAATTTCTGAGTAGTCGGTAAGCCCCGCGCCCAACTACCTCAGTGACGGTGTAGGGTCCCTCCCATGGCTCTTGGAGTTTGCCCACATGTCCAATTTTCCGCCTGACGACCATGTCTCCAACTTGGAATCCCCTCCTTTTTACTCTTTTATTGAAGTGATTCCTGACCCGTTGTTGGTAAGCTGCCAGCCTTATCCCGGCAATTTCTCTTTTTTCTTCCAGTAGGTCGAGCTCGTGTGACAAGCATTGATTATTTGTTTTCTCATCCCAGGCCAGTGATCTCAGCGTTGGGACGGCATACTCCGTGGGGATTACGGCTTCTGCCCCATATGCCATGGCAAAAGGTGTTTCACCGGTCGGTTGTCGGGGAGTGGTTCTATACGACCATAGTACCTCTGGCAACTTGTCCAACCACGCTCCTTTGGCCTTCTCGAGTTTCTTTGCCAGAGTGCTGAAGATGGAACGATTGGTCCTTTCTGCCTGTCCATTGGCTTGCGGGTATCCTACAGAGGAGGTGTTTTGATTTATTCCGTGCTGGGCCAGGAACGACCTGACCGGTTCACAGTCTAGGTTGGTGCCGTTGTCCATCATGATGGTCTGAGGTACCCCGAACCTGCAGATGATGTGACTCCATATGAACTTGACTACATGGCTCCCCTTTATTGATGGATAAGCCTCGGCCTCAACCCACTTGGTGAAATAGTCAGTGGCGAGGAGTACATGGGTATTCTTCCTAATGGCTTTTGGAAGTGGTCCGACTATATCCATTCCCCATCGGGCAAAAGGGTGCGGGACGATTGTCGGGTTCAAGAATTCCGGGGGCTGCAGTATGGCATCACCGTGCATCTGACAGGCTTTGCACCTGCGCACATATTCCTCCGAATCTCGGGATAGGTAGGGCCAAAAATAACCCTGGGACAGGATTTTATGGGCAAGAGACCGGGCACCCGAATGATTTCCACAAGCTCCATCATGTATCTCTTGCATTACTGTCTCTGCCTCGGAAGGAGTTACGCACCGTAGATACGGACCCGAGAAAGATTTTCTGTAGAGCTGGTCCTGGATGATCGAGTACCGGGCTGACTTCATTCTAATTTTCATTGCCTCTGCCTTATCAGTCGGTAGAGCCCCGAGATTTAGATAGTTGATTATATGATCCATCCAGCTTGGTTCTCGGGGAACTAGACATATCAATTCAGCGGGCTTCATGATGCTCGGTGCAGTGATGAAGTCGGTTAGTACTACCCGAGTCATGTCTTCACTAGCTGCGGATGCCTGATTCGCCAAGTGATCGGTCGAGGTGTTTTCTTCCCGAGGGATTTGGCTGAATGTTAACTTTTGAAAACTTTCTGATTCCTTGAGCACCAGCGCTCTGTAAGATTCCATTTTCGGATCCCTTGTCTCGTATTCACCGGTTATTTGCCTGACAATTAGCTGGGAGTCACTGTACACGGATAGGGATTGAATTTGAAGGCTCTTGGCTAATCTCAATCCTGATATAACTGCCTCGTACTCTACCTCATTGTTGGTGGCTGAGAATTGTAATTGTGCCGAGGCTTGTAACTTAGTCCCGTCGGGAGTATGTATTTCAAGCCCGACACCTGCTCCATTGGCGCACACTGAACCGTCCACGAATAACTTCCACGTTACCAACTCATCGGGCTGGTCGATCTCCTCGGTTTCCCCTTCCAAGAGGAAGTCGGCCACGGCCTGTCCTTTGATCGAGACTCTGGGTATGTAAGTTATGTCATAAATTCCCAATTCAATGGCCCATTTGGAAACTCTTCCGGAAAGATCGGGCTTTGCCATAAGTACACGAATGGGAGTGGTAGTGGGGACAATGATATGATGAGCTTCGAAGTAATGCCTGAGACGTCGTTTGGCATTGATCAGGGATAAGACCAACTTTTCCTGCTTGCTGTACCGTGTCTCGGGATCGGCTAGTGCCTTACTGGTGTAGAAGATGGGCATCTGGAGGTTCCTGTCCTCTCTGATGAGCACGGCGCTAGTTGAAACTGATGATACTGCCAAGTACAAGAGCAGGACATCATCGGGCTCGGGTGTTGCAAGAATGGGAGGCTTGAGCATGTACTCCTTCAATCGGGACAAGGCTCTAGTTTGCTCGGGGCCCCACACTTCTCCCTTTCTTGCCTTGATCGCCTGGAAGATGGGTCGGCAACGGTCGGTCAGCCTTGCAATGAATCGGCTTAATGCCACGACCCTTCCGGTCAAGATTTGAACTTCTTTGTGTGTGGATGGCTCTTTGGTTTCGAGCAGAGCCTTTACTTGGGTTGGACTGGCTTGAATGCCCGACCGATCAACTATGTGTCCCAGATGCTGTCCCGAGGACACCCCGAAGGAGCATTTTGCTGGATTGAGCTTCATCCCGTGTTTCCTCAGGGTATCAAACACCTTACGGAGATGCCCCAAGTGGTCAGTCTTATTTCTGCTCTTGACAACCGTGTCGTCAATGTAAGCCTCGACTACTGTGCCCATCATCCCTTTAAATATCCTGTTCACCAGTTTTTGAAAGGTGGCTCCTGTATTTTTTAGTCCGAAAGGCATAACTCTAAAGCAATAGGTACCTGTTTCCGTAATGAAGGAGGTTTTTTCCTCATCCCCTGGGTCCATCGGGATTTGGTTGTAACCCAAGTAGGCATCCAGGAAGGTTAACCTCTCGTAGCCTGCAGTAGCATCGACCATTTGATCTATTTTGGGCAGGGGGAAACTGTCTTTCGGGCAAGCTTTGTTTAAGTCGGTGAAGTCGACGCAGACTCGCCATTTCCCGTTCTTTTTCTGCACAACAACCACATTGGACAGCCACTCGGGATAATGGACCTCTCTGATGAATCCGGCTTCCAGCAACTTTGACACCTCGTCGGCTATGATTTGGTTCCTTTGGCCCCCCATTCGCCTTTGTTTTTGTCGAACGGGTCGAATATTTGGATCGACATGTAATGTGTGTTGGACTATGGAGGGGTCGATGCCGGGCATATCAGTATGCTCCCACGCGAAGACGTCATGATTGTCCTGTAGGAATGTTGTCAGTTCATTCAATTCACAAGTGGTGAGGCTTATACCTGCGTAGGTGACCTTATCGGGCATTACAGACACCGGCTGCAGAGGCTCTGCCACGATCGGGGGACCCGACTCCCCGTCCTGTAGTTGCTATTTGGACTCCAGGTCATGATCGTCCTCTCGGGATCTCTTTCGATCGGGATTGTCCTTCATTTCTTTGATGGTGACGGCGTAGCATTGCTTGGCCGCCACTTGATCCCCTCTGATGTCGATTATGTCGTACCCATTTGGGCCAACGCACCTCATCATTTGGTGGAGAGTTGACGGTACCCCCTGCATTCTGTGTATCCATCCCCTTCCCATAAGAAGATTGTACGATGGTTTCACGTCCACCGCCACGAAAGTTTTGGACAGAGTTCTCTGGGCCGCCGTCACAGGTTGCCTGACCTCCCCGAGAGGCTCGACTTGTTTTCCGTCGAACCCGGCAATTGGGTTTCGGGAAGTCGCGATGTAACTCGGGTTGATTTCCAATTTATCAAAAGCCCATTTGGTCATGATGTTGGCGCTGCTTCCCGGGTCAACCATGACCCTCTTCACAAGACATCCCGAGACCATCAGAGTGATGACTAGCGGGTCCTCGTGCGGGACCTGGATGTGCCGCAGGTCCTCCTGGGAGAAGAGTATCTGAGATTGCCCCGTTCGGTGGTGGATCTCGTTTATCCCAGATATCCTGGCGATCTGATGTGCTCTTCTCATTTGTGTGCGTCTTGATCCTTCGCTGCTTTGTGGATCGGGACCCCCATGGATCGTATTGATGATCCTGACCGGGTGAGCAGGACCCTGATTCCGTTGGTTATATTGTGCTGGTGGGTTGGCCCTAGGACCATCCCTCTGGATATAATCCTTCAGTTCCTCTCGGGCTATCATTCCTTCCACCTGGCGTCTTAGGTTTCGGCAATCGTTGGTCGTGTGGCCAAAATCACCATGAAGGGCGCAATGCTTGGATCTATCCCTTTGGTCAAGGGGTTGCCTGATTGGGGGAGGAGTTTGGAAGATTCCTCGAGCTTTGTTCTCCTGGAAAAGCTTGGCAAGCGTCACTTTTAATGGAGTAATCTTCTCTTCAATCTTTGCACGTCTATCGGGTTGAGGGGGAAACTGAGATGAAGAGTGGCTCGGGGGATTCGAGCGTTTACGATTCATATCATGTCGGGATTTGTCTGACGTTTTATCCTTTGATTTCAATTCCACACTGACCAGTGCTGCTCTCCTCTGTCGGGTTGCTTCTTCTTCTTCGATTCTCAAGTGGCCTTGCACCCTGGAATTGAGTTCTCCTATTCCCGAGGGAGGTCGCTTCACAAGTGATTAGTGAAACTTGGTCCCCGGGATGAGAGCCATCCTGAAGGCCTCCACGGCAGAGTGTTGGTCGCAGTTGTCGATGGAGGACGACTCGACATTGAATCGGGACAGGAAGCTCTTGAGGGATTCGCCCTTTTCCTGAGTCATGGTGAAGAGGCTCGAGATGGTCTTTTTCTGCCTCTTGTTCCCGAAATATTGCGCCACAAAGAGATCGGATAATTGCTGCCAGCTGCCAATGGATCTCGGCCGTTGCTTTCTGAACCAGAGGAGCGGTGCATCGATAAGACTGGTCGGGAAAACTTTGCATAGCAGGGCTTCGTTCTCGGCGTACATCGTCATCTTCTGGTGGATCTGGTAGATATGCTCCTCGGGATCCTTCGTTCCGTCGTAAGGAGTGAATTTGGGCATGACGAACTTCCTTGGGAAGGGTTCCTGGGTGATCTCCACACTGAAGGGCGACTGAACCGAGTCGGCAGAGGCTCTGAGGGCCTGGTCATCGGTGGATCTGGCTCTCAGATCATTCATGACTTTCTTCTGAAATTCTGCCATCATCTCCTGGAGCTTCTGCGACGTCAAAGGTTCGTCGATAACTGGAGTATCGCCGGTAGCCGGGGCCTTGCCTGGCCGGTGAGATGTTTCACCATGCTCCTCTCGTGTTTGGGCATCACCTTGGGTCTGTGATTGATCGGGAACTATCTGTGGGATAGTTGCCTGATTCAATCTCGCGAGGAGTTCCTCACTCCTCCTTTCCGCCGCCAGGCTCCTTGCCTCGGCGGCCTGGCTGCGTTTCTCCGCCTCCACCAGTCGATGCAGGAGATTTTCAATCGATGGTGGGGCGCTTGGTTGTCCGGTGCCGGGAATCAGCGCTTCAGAATGGGATCTGGTTACCGGCATCGTTATATCTGGACAATGAGGATGGTATGAAAGGTGTATCTGGGTTTCACTCAGCTTTTTTGGAGGTAGGAAGATGGTCGGTGATCTGACTTGAATTCCCACAGACGGCGCCATTGTGTAGATACAATATTTGCACAACACAAAAAAAGGATCCCTTCTCATTACTTTTCATTGAATTATATACATTTTTCCAATGGGCCTTTGGCCCATTAGGGCAACACCTTCAACTTTACACAATATATTCCTTTACACGTCAGCTATGTAGGTCCTATATCATGACATTGCCTTGAGCTTATGGGCCTTCGAGTTTCTTCAAAAATGCTCTTCGGGTCGGGGCAAGATACTTCTCGGACCACGGGGCTGATGTATCGGTCGGGTTATGACATGGGCACAATGGTCGGGTCACAATCTCGGACCATTCCTGGATCGCTCCGGTCGGGACGGGCTTTTTCATGGTCCGGGAAAACTCACATGTACAGCAGCCTTATCTATCTTACTGTTACTAGACCAGATATATCTCATGTGGTTCATATAGTTAGTCAGTTTATGGCTGTTCCACGGTCCGCCCACTTTGCTGAAGTCCTTCGCATCCTTCGTTACATCAAGGGCACTATTCTATATGGGCTTCATTTTTCTCATCAGCCCTCATTGTTTCTTCGTGCTTATACTGATGTTGATTGAACCCAACACCAGGGTATCTTACTACTGATCTTCATGCTTAAGATCGTCGCTACGCCACTTGAACCCAACACCAGGCTTACCCCTCAATATGGTGAACTTCTTCGTGGTGGTACTTTATATCGTCAATTGGTTAGCAACCTTATCTATCTTACTGTTACTAGACCAGATATATCTCACTCGGTTCATATATTTAGTCAGTTTATGGCTGTTCCACGGTCCGCCCACTTTGCTATTGTCCTTCGCATCCTTTGTTACATCAAGGGCACTATTCTACATGGGCTTCATTTTTCTCATCAGTCTTCATTGTTTCTGAAGGAGAATATAAAGCACTTATTGATGTTACTTCTGAGCTTTTTTGGCTTAGATGACTTCTTGGTGATATGGGAGTTTCTTCCTCTACTGCCACTTTGATCTATCGTGATAATCAGAGTGCCATCCAAATTGCTCGTAATGATGTCTTTCATGAGTGTACAAAGTACATTGAAATTGATTGTCACATTGTTCATCAACATCTTCTACAACAAACTTTACAGTTTTAATCTATCTCCTCTGAGGATCTGCTCGTCGATATCTTCACTAAAATTATTTCTCCCGATCAATTTCGTGAGCTTATATCCTAACTCAAGATGGCTTCATATCATCCACCTTGACTTTAAGGGGGGGGGGGGGGGGGGGGGGGGGTGTTAGAATATATTAGGGTTTGAGCCCATTTAGATAGGCTCACTCATGTTTATACTAGGATTAGGATTTCTTCTTCTCCACTCATTTTCTCCCTATATATATGTGTTAACTCTATTGTATTCTTCATACTGATCAATACAAAATTATTTTATATTCTCCTCTTCTTTTATCTCTTTTTTTGTTTATTCTAACACACGTTAAGCAATTGGGATGTGAAAATGGAAGTGCCCGACTTACTAAGGTTTATTAGGTCATCTTGGCTTTCTACAACTTTTGAGGCAAATTGTATTGTTAGCCCTTATGGGTCTCGTGCCTTGTAATTTTGTTGCAATCCGGAATCGTATAACTAAAATTACAGTATTTTTTATTATTATTATTATCTGTCATATGATGTGTGAGTTAGTTATGGTTTTTATACTCAGACCATGGTTTGTAGTTGTTGGCTAACGAACTTGGACAATATTGGATTCAAATCTGAGTATGAATTAAGTATTAGTGCTGCATAACGGTATTATCAAATTCCTTGAGCTTCATGAACCGAGCAATATAGAATGTATTAAAGCATACAACAAATCTTGAACCAGAGAGTCTTAAAAGTCAAAAAAAAAAAAAAACTAAGGGAAGACTGTAGCCGAGTGAAGTGTAGGGGTGTTCATTTCAATAAAAAAAATTATGAATATCACATTGATTTTTTAATTCATCAATTTAGCGATAGATTTGTAAACAAAACCCTAGCAGGAATAAGAATATTCACAAATTAAGATATAAAAAAATTGGTATGTGAATCCGTCAATCATTATCTTGTTTACTTAGACGTTTTAAGATGTTAATAATATTTTTAATGAAGGTTAGTGGATAGTTGATTTTCCTCGTCGGTCTTCACATTGTTATAAAATACTTAAGCTTAAATAATATAGTTTGTAAATTCTTTGCTATTACCCATCACTCGAAAAAAAAAAAAAAAAGAATAATAATTTAAAATATTATTCTTATTGATACATGTAATCTAATATTAATTTTATGAAGTTGGCCAAATAACAAAATTATAATTGAAAATTACTTACACTCGAACATTTGTTAAAGCTGAGAGAAGGATGCTCCCTTTTTAAAAATTTCTCAAGCTAAACATTGATGTCACCTTCTCTATTTCTTATGATTCCGCGGGAGGAGGGTTTATTTCGGGGCCGATCCTGAACTTCTCAAAATCTTAAGTGGCCTAGGTGAAAGGTTAAATTTGAGGCCCCTAATTAGTAATTACATGCTTGAATAATGTAAAAGAGTAAAGAATATTTATTAAAGTAACATATAAATTAAAAATTAAAAATATAAACAAGTTAATAAAATTAGATATGATCATTTATAAAATTTCGTATTATAATCAACACTATTCAAATTCTACAGTTTTTTCAACTTTTGAAATCACATTTACTTTGCCTTATGGGTGTGTTTGGAAAGCCTGTTTTTTTAAATTTGTTTTCTGTCTTCAAATATAAAAACCGTTTTTGTATTTGTCTTTATTTTTTTCAGCAAAAAACTAAAAACAAAAAAGTGTTTGAATGAAAATTTGTATTGAAAAATCAAATGGTATTGGTGGGCGGCGGCGAGGGGTAGTGGTGGTGGGTGACTGGTGGTGGGCGGAGGCGGCAGCGACGATTGGAGGTGGTGGGGGCCGGCGGCGGCGACCGGTGGCGGGGGGTGGTGGTGGTTGGTGGCGGCGGCGGTGGGGGCGGTGGCGAAGGTGGTACCCTAAACAGTGAAAAAAGTCAAAAAACAACTAAAAGTTGTATTTGGTGTTTTCACCATTTTTACACACTATTCACAGAAAATAATTTTCTTGGGGAAAAAAAAGTGAACAGTAAACGCATTTGTCAAACGTGTTTTTTTTTAATTGGGTGAACAGTGAAAAAACAAAAACTGTTTTCTCCGTATCCAAACGGACCCTGTATGTTACATATACTTGTATCGCTTTTTAAATTTAATTTTTTCTTTTTATTTTGATAAATATTTGAGGAGAAGAACTTGATATACCTGACTCTCCGATCCGGATTCTAGATCAATTAACTAAACTTTAATTTGTCAATGTCTTAAATTTAACGCCCGTGATAAATTTTATTTTTATTTCTAATAATTTCAGATTTACCTTTAATTATTTTCATTCTTGTACCTGGGGATGATCGTGGGGCGGTTTTCTCGAAACCCATAACCAAAATCGTAAAAATTCCCACCACCCATAACCGTTTAAAAATTTCACATTTACCCCCATAACCGCCCCACACTGTCACCCATGTCCCCCAAAACGGGCCCAAACCTCCCCATTAAATCGTGTATTTTTAGTTTTTTCTTAAAAATAAGTAAATAATAAATAATTTACCATAACAATATGATCTATAATCGAATTAAGCAATTACCCGATTAATTTAATTGCAATAATTTCTAAAATAAAAATAAATTTAATAATTTTAAACCAACAAATAATTCAAATATAGATCAATAAACTTTAATAAGAGTTTACGAATCTAACTACATATAACAAACCGCATAAAATACTAGTCAACAATAACACATTAAATAATTAGGTTTAGGGTTTTGTATGTATATATATAGAGAGAGAGGGTAGGTAAGTAAATAATTAGTTTATTTAAGGATCGATATTAGAATAATTTTGATATAAAAAGTTGTAAATATATATAATTTATATAATTTCGATATTGAAATTTTTTGGGGCGGGGCGGTTCCCCAATGGAGGAACCCCTAAAACCGTCCCCCGCTTCATAACCGTCGTTTTTTTTTCAACCCCATAATCATTCCATTTTTAAATAGTGCGGTTAAAAATTATCAAAAATGGAACGGTTTGGGGTGGGGTTTTTGTCCATCCCTACTTGTACCAATCAAAATTCAAAAAATAACTAAAAACACACAGTTCTACATAGACACATATATACATATAAAGAGGGGGAGAGAATACAAATAAACATATGTATTGTAGGTTAATGTTGATAGAAATCTAAAATCATCACATTATCACATGCCACGGAATCTTTATTATGTCTAATTTGGGTAAGCTAAAAGGTCATAAATTAAGGAATGCTTTAATTTTTAATCTGGGATATATTGGGCCTAAAAATTCCCGCCTTAAATTAAGGAATGCACTAATTTCTGGGTTAAAATGAAAATGGACTTAAAATTAATCAATTTCGGCCGAAATAACAAATAAGAAAACTAACTTTTTGGGCCCTTTGGGCCCGGCTTGTTTATTCTTTGAGATTGTCAAGGAAAGCCCATTATAGTAGTACCATGTTTTGTGAAAAATGTTTCATATGCTTTCATGGAGTTGAGCTTCATTTTTAGACACAATTTAAAGTTGCTTTTCTAATGGGGTTTCTGTGTGAAAATTGAACGTGATTTCTCATGTGGTTCTGGTGTAAAAATTGAAGATGGTTGTCAAGAAGTCATGAGTCTTCACTGGTTGATAATCTATCTTTACGCGTGATTGAAGATATTCATATCATACTTATTTAATTCATGCAATACTTTTCATCTAAAGTGGGCTTTGTAATCAAGTGGTTCACTCATTAGCAAAATGAACCCTAACTTGCAAAAGAGGGGACAAGGAGTAGGATGTGTACCCGAATGGCTCATTAAGCTTCTCGTTATGATATGTCTCGTGCAAGTCAGTCAGAATCAGGATTTTAGGTAGAATCGTTTTGGGGTCCGTATAATCAAAATCGTAGAATCGTAAGTAGAATTGTAAAATTATAGCAACTCGTATTAATTTTTTTAAAAATATCAATAATTAAATATTTAATTTAAAAGTCTAAATCATATTAGAATTTTTAAAATTTTCTAATACATTGGCCCTTTAAATATTTTCGCATTAATTTAGCCCATATATTGGAATATTGAACTAAATTATAAAATTTTTGAACGTTTCATATGAAAGGCGGAACCGTCAAATTATTATAAAAACGTAATAGTCATTGTAAAATCGTATAAAATCGTAACAGAATTGTAGAATCTTAAAAAATTTCGGGTAAATTGGGAATTCTGATTACCTTAGTCTCGTGCTGGTTACTCTTTACTCTTTTTTTTCTTCTCCCTGTAGCATGTGAAAAAAAAAATACTGAAAAATTGATATAAATACTATAATTTTAAATTACATTAATGAAATTAAAATATCATGAACTTGTAATTTTAGTTCATTGTCAAAAGAGATGTAACAACATAATCTTGGAGAATGAGAGCCAAAGCGAATACCAAAGCTTTTCAATAAAAAAAAATTCAATAAATTTCAGGTATTTAGGGTTAGGGTTTTGAAGATCAGATCAGACTGTAACAATGTCCTTCTTGGCGAAACTACTCCGATCAGATCACATCTCCTCCTTCAACAAGCTACCCCAAGAACTCTTGATTGAGATCTTCACAAGATTACCATTGAAGACCATCGTCCACCTCACCTGCGTTTGCAAATCATGGAACAATCTCATCAAGAACCCTAATTTCATCACCTCACACCTCAATCGAACCGTTTCAGACCCCAAAAGGACTCCATTACTACTCCTCAGGTACCACTCTGATCACGACAAGAAAGAGAGGTTTTCAATTCGTTACGATGATGATCATACATTTGATGAATACAAAACCCTAGATTCTAGTTTTAGAATCTGGCCACTCACTTACTATAGAATAGTGGGTTCATGTAATGGGTTGATTTGTTTGTCTGATGATTTCACTGTTCTTATTCTTTGGAACCCATCAATTAGAAAATCCTTTAATGTTCCCATCCCCCTTCCTACTCAGGTCTTACAACCTAATTTTGTTATTGGGTTTGGATTTGATTCTTGGACCAGTGATTTCAAGGTTGTGAGAATTGTGTTTTTTTGGGATTTGGATATGAGAGGTTTAGATGTGAAACCTCAGGTTGAGGTGTATGAGCTTAGCACTGGTATGTGGAGAGGCAGTAGTGGCGTTGTTCCTTCGAATGTGGTGATTAACAGGCATTGTGCACATGTTTTTGTAGAAGGGGCTTCCCATTGGTTGGCATCCAAGAAGGGGAAGGAGGGGATTCGGCATTTGATTGTCTCGTTCCACATGGGTTCCGAGGTTTTTCGTGAGATGATGCTTCCAGCTAGTGTTGCTATTCCTAATGGGCATAAGTTCAACATGTCGATTTCGCTTTTTCGGGAATCTCTGTGTCTATTGGATTATCATGGTGCTTTTTGGGGCAGAAAGGAGAGATGTAGTGTATGGGTGATGAAGGAGTATGGTGTGGTGGAGTCTTGGGAGAAATTGTTTGTGGTTGATGTAGGGGAAAAATTAAACAAGGTTTTGGGGTTTAGGAAGAACGGGGAAGTTCTTATTGAAAAGAGTAACGGAGGGCTGGTTTTGTACGACCCTGAGAGCAAAGGAGAGGCTCGTGTTGGATGTGTTTGGTCCAAAGACTCGTCTCATTTGGATACTTATACGGAGAGCCTTGTTTTACTTGATGGAAAAGATCAAGTCTCATTGAACCAAGCATACATTTGGAATAAGCTTTTGAAAGAAGAGTGACTTCCTTATTTGAATGTGGACAAGAAGAAGAAAGCGGGAGGAAGAAACCGTGGTTAAGAATGCTCAAGGAAGAAGAGTGACTTCCTTATTTGAATGTGGACAAGAAGAAGAAAGCGGGAGGAAGAAACCGTGGTTAAGAATGCTCAAGGAAGCAATGGAAAATTGGAAGACAGGCAACATTCTTTCTTTTATTTTCTGTACTAATTGTCATGATTCCTATTTTCACTGTTGAAGAGTGTTCGCATGAAATTAACTTGACTAAATATGAGGATAACTTCATCTTGCCAATTTATTGCCATGGTTACCATATAGAATCAATATTACTTTGGTTCGTATAAAATCTATATCTGCGGTTTAGACAGTTGTTGGAATGCTAATATGCTAGGAGCAAGTATGAGAAAATGGATAAGGAAACCAAGAGTAGCCCAAAACTATTTTTCTAGTTGATAGGGCTTATTCTTGTAGTAAAGAGGGGTGTGTTTGCATTCTGCTGCATTTTGTATTCTTCGAAATAAACTTATTTTTTTTAGCATCCCTTTTTTCCTTCTTTTCCGGTTTGTTAGGGTGATTGTGTAATACTTATAGTGATTAGATTTTAGTGAATGAATATCTAAGCCAAGCCTTCCCATGCGATACTGCATCTTTGTCTTGCAAATTTGTTGATTTTAACTTCAATGAATATATCTATTTGATTCCTTGTTCGGTATGTTGAATCCTTGTAATTGTTTCGTGTGATTCCATTTCTTAACATAAATGTCTAAACCTGAGTATTAGTGGCTCCCCAGTCAGGTCCTAAACAGGCTAACACATCTTGACAGTCTCTATTCTGTTGATGGTATGATTAGTTGCTAGGATTAGGAAAGTGAAAAAAAGAGGTTGCGAGCTTTCGGCGTCGGTCAACTTTCATCAAGAAAAAGGACAGATAGGATCTCTGCTCAATGTTATCTTGTACATTGAGTAACAGATGGGGAGATCCTCAACCCTAATGAAGGTGGTGTTTGCATCATTCAAATTTAAATAGATTAGAGGTATGTTTTAATTCTTTATAAATATTTGAAAAATTCAAGATAAAATGTCAAATCCTCTCTCCCAACTTCAAGTTACAAGCATTCAATACCCAGTTATTATTTGCTAGTGTTCTAGTGTAATGGCATCTATTCTGACATTGGCATTTCCCATGCAAGGGATTTGAGCCTCGTATATTAAATGCAAGACCTGCAAATAGATACCGCTCCTGTAACATTTTCTTTAAAAACTTACACCCCTTAGGACAAGTTCTTGAATGTTGGATGTCGGTATTGTTTGTAACATATCGTTACACTCTATTTTGTGATGTAGAACATAATAAAAAAAGCTTTGATACCAATTGATATAGAACCAATAGAAGAAATAGAAGAGAAACAGAGAGGAGAGAAACAGAAGAGAGAGATAGAGAAGAGATGGAGTTTGGGGTGAGAAGAGCAAGAACAAGAGAAGAAGAGAAAGAAGAAGAACAAGAGAGACAAGAAACAATATAATCAATATTCTCAAAACTGTCTTACAATATAGCAATCTACCCTTTATATAGGGAGGACAAAAACTTATAATTGGAATACTAAATCCTACAAATATAGAAAACAAATAAAATAAAGTCCTAGAATCCAATTTGAAGTTAAATTCAAATCAGAATCAAATCCTAATAAAAATAGAAAGTTAACTAATGAAAATTCTGAAATAAAATAAAAATACAAATAAATATCATAATATCATCTCTCTTTCCCACGTCTCCAATAGTAAGTATGGATCATGTGGGCTTCAAGGTCTTGGGTCTTGCCCGATTCTCATTATTTTGAAATACCAGAGCAGCCTCCTTTATCATCATAGTTTACTCATGTTCTTGTCCTTATTGTTAAAACTTTGTGTTTCCTCACTGTATGAGACATTATGTTACTTTATCAATCTAGAGTTAAATAGGTTATCAGTTCTTTGTGAAAGCATTATAACAGGGTTGAGAAGCTAGAGAGCTAGTGAAGATTGTTAGGGACAGAAGGAGAACGCAAAGAATGTGGGAAATAATTGCATATCTTTTGCTTTCCTTTTCTCCTCCATATATGAGACATTTCTGGTGTGTATAATTAATTTATTCTCTTCAAGATTGAATAAAATTATATCTTACTGTTGTTAGTTTCAAACTTTATGAGACAAAATGTTAGGCTACCAGGAAAGAACATATGTATGAAGTGAATTTAGTGGAAAAGTGAATGTTGATGGATGTGAAGTAGATTAGAAAGGATTGAATGAGAAATGTACGAGTGATCTATTCGTGAGATGGTATGGGTAGTAGCAATTGGAAATTAAATGAGAGAATGGTTGAGATGGTTTGAACATGTGCAAAGACGACGTTTAAGTGCTCCAATCATGGAGAAAACGTGGTTCACATTGAGGGTTATACTAGGAAAAGAGGAAGACCAGAATTTATGGGGCTAGAGTTGGTAAGGAAGGATATGGCAACTTGTAATTTTGAGTTCATAGTCTCGATTAGGGCGGAATAAAAGTATAGCAACCCAAGTAGTGTTACATTTTGGAACATTATGTTACTTTCTAAAATTGGATCAAGCTTTGGTTTCTTGTCTGCTGTCATCACTTTTAGTTGTCATGTTTTGCTCAAAGTAAGGATCCTGTACACTGGACATTTTCATCTGGTTTACACATCTTTCCGTGTTTAACACAGATTTATTCAAGGCTCTTCTTCTTATAACTGATTTCAGGGAAAGGAAGATGGATTGAATGTTTGTATAGACTTGGGAGAATGCTTTATTAATTTTTTTAAAAGAGAATAGTGCGTCCGTTATTGGGGGATGCTGGAAAAGATGTTATAGAGCTGTCGATCAGGATAAGATAGGGGATGCTTAGGCTTGATGTGGAAGCTGCAGGGTTTGAATCTTTATGTTGCGTTTTCAACAATTCAAAGATTTCGCAGGATGTCGTATTTACCTAATTATTGCTTCTTTCACTTGGTTAATTTTATATATCATTTCTTAGATGAAGTTGGCTGTTTATGCCTTCAATCTGGTACTTGTTAATTGTTCTTCAGTTGAATCATGAATGCGGTTGAGTTTTGATTGGCTTTCTGATTTGTATTATTCCAGTATGCTGGATTCGTGCTACCTTTGCTATTGAAATCTGTGTGATTTGCGTTCTACAAAGCTATTTATTGATGTGAGAAAAGATCTTTATATGGTATTGTTTCTCAGTTGTCAAATATAGAGTGTAATTAACCAGAAAAAAGATGTTAGAGCATATTAGAGGTGATACTAAGACTTCACTTTTGATAAAATGCGTTGTACTGTTGTGCATAGATAAGAGTTTTTCATCTCACAAATGTTAGCATTTCTTAAGTAGTGATCAAATATACTGCTATTTCCTCGAAAAGTTTATTAAGGAATGTGAATTCCTTACAAGTGTTATTTTGTTGCATGTATAAATTATATACAGGGGCGGAGGGAACATGTGCCCAGGGGGTCACATGCCCCTCAATATTTTTTTTTTCTTTACTAATATATACATATATATTTAATATTATAAAATTATCCCCTCTTAATTTCTTTTTCTTTCCAAAAATTAATGATACCATGTGTCAAACTAAATTGATTATTCAAGATTTACATACCAAATAAAAAACCCCAATCACAAAATATCATTAATTTCCAAAAAATAATAATTTAAAAGTTACTCCAAATAACAATATATTATCACTTTGTAAAAGAAAATATTCACCACATATATTTCGACCTATAGCACGTATTGATAAGATGACTGCTTTGAGTCCCGAGTTAGGAAAAGGCTCTTCCCTCTCTTGATGGCGAATCCTGATTGACGGACACTAAGAACCGATTCGGAGAAACAAGGAGCATGGCATGAGATACGCAGCGGATAAATAGCGAATTACTTGAATCGATGGATCGAGGGATCTCCCTCCAACTCAAGCACGAAATCAATGTTGAGTCAACAATCATCGAGAGGGACACCACCGAGCGAGATCGAGACCAACCCTTGTATAGGGTTCCAAACCTGTGCTTATTTTCAAAACACTATTGTTTTGTTAGCTATTGTTATTGAATTCCATTATCTGTGAAAACAACCATAGGAGCCTAGTTAAGAGATAGCAAGAGAAAATCAACATCTTGTCACTAACTCACAGCTTGATTAACAGGTAAAACACGTTTTACTTCAATAAAATTAAAAAACACTTAGTTCTTATTTTTTGTTCACAAGTATTTTAATTTTTGTCTTATTTGGTAAAGAATATGATAAGACTTTAGATCTTATATATGTAATGTGTTTAATTTTTTTTATGTTGTTTGAGACTATTTAGCATGTTCTCGTCTTTTTTTTTCCCTCTTTGTGGTTGATTTATTTCTTCAATAAAGGTTATATAATTGAAGTGTTGATATTATATGTAAATAATGTTTTTGTTTAGATATCAACTTTGAGTGTCCACAACTAAAAAACTAAAATCTTGGACTACAAATCCTAATATTTGGGACGAAATTCATAGAACATATTGGTTAAAGGGTCCTTGTCAACCTAAGAAGTATCAATTTTCCCATAAGAATTTTGAAAAAATATTACATCGTTTCAACCCTGATTGGTTTAGTGAATTTTCTACTTAGCTTGAATAAAACATATTACGCTCCTCCTGAAGCAAAATCCCGGCTCCGCCCTTGATTATATATATATATATATATATATATATGTCGTTAAACAAGCAATGAAAGAAGTGATTATCATCTATTTGCATCGACAGAGTTGAAAGTAGTACGTATAAATGTTAATTTGCAACAGTTTATATAACATTGATGCAGAACTGAAAGTTTCGCTTTGTTTGGCATTGAGGATTGGAATCAGAGAGTTTAAAGTGCAATGAAAATATGTATATATATATATATATATATATATATTAATTAGAGTGTATATCTCTTCTATAAAGCTTTTTGTCTCTCTAACTCTCTCATTCTTCCCCCCAAAATTTTCTATATAAAAAGCCTGATCTTTTTATGTTCTTACCTACTAGCTGAAATTCACCTGATAACAGTAGCTCTTAATATCTTATATTCCTCTTTTTGTAACGGCTCCAAATGCTGAGAATGAGAGTCACTGTATATTTTTCATCAATTAAAGACTTATTATTCATAGGCTTCTATGGCACATTGGTCTCATTCTTTGCTAATGTGGTCAATGGCATTATTCCCTCATTGTTCTTGGTGTTTTGGATGCATTCAAAAATCACATGAATTGGATGAAAGATTTTCTGTTTTTGAACACTTATATATTCGAGATTTGTACATAAGTTGTTTGGTTCGGTCTTTCAAAAATTATTTTTTATATAATTTAAGTTATAAAAGACATGTTTTCATGTAACTGCCTTTCATTTCTCTATGAATTGGATTTTTCCTATTTTTAGAGCCCTCTATAACAATTTTCAAAACTACAAACTAAAGAAATCTTTATTCACTTTTATAACAATTATTTCTTCCCAGTAGTAGAATCTGAATTGTTAGAGTGGCTCCAGTTATAATTATCGAACGAAAACTCCAATTATAATTATCTAAAAAAGGAAATAATTCTTGTACCGAATTGTTGACATAATTAAGATAGTGAATGCATATCCACTGTTGGATGGATAATTATAGATATGCTTGGATCCCACGATACTTCATCTAAGAATGGTAGAAATTATTCCTTGTAACAGTGATACCAATATTGTAAGACAACGTGTATATATTTATGTAATGTACTACATGTGTCTCTGGCCATATATTGTCACACTTAACAAGCGTGCAAGCAAGTGGTTTTGAAAAGTTGTGGGAAGTTAGAGGTGGTTTTGTAACCATCATTCAGTTTCCAATAAAAGGAGCGATTAAAAAACACCAACATAAATTTATTTAGTTCTAAAGAGGTCCCACGCCTAACAAATAACCTGTATATTGTCTCCATCGCATACAAACTTGACTTGCGTGCACCACAAATTGTTTCTTGTTTCTCGTTGGCAGTTTACACTATCAACTCACTTCAAATATTCATAGCAGTTAATTGTTAACCTGTTATCATATCATTTTCAATGATATATTTAGTATTTGTGACTATCACTATAATTTTGACACTAAATTTTGGACACACTGCTGCAGAATATCATTTGAAATGATATATTTGGGGGGTCTAGCACTATAATTTTGACACTGCATGAAATAGTTTTTACTAACGTATGTTCCATTTGATTACGTACGGTTTCTGCTAACGTATTTTTTATATGATTACAGTGTGATATAATTTTTCTCTACTGCAGTTAAATTTTTATTTGGCCTAATCTAAAGTTTCTTTTAAGTTATTTTGTTTTAATTTTGTCTCGGAAATTTTGACTATGTAATATTTTAGGTTGTTTCTTTTTCCTTTCGAGCCTGTGAAATTACTTATAAAAACGGGGGGTTAATTGCGGAAATTGCTTAAAAAACGCGGGGGGGGGGGGGGGGGGGGGGGGGGGGTAAGTTTTTTGTGAATTAATTAACAAATTAAAATTTTAATTGCAGAAAAGTCAATTTTAATTCAATTTATTTAAAGCAATAATCCATGCAATAAATAATATAGGTGCAGAAAATAAAGCAAGAACGACACCAATATTTTTATGTGGAAAAACCTTGGAAAGACTCCAAGCAAAAAATCACGGATACACTAAGTTATCGATGCACTATGAATCAAGAAGTACACAGACTCTGATATGTCTTTCTTTATTCGACGTCTGACGATCTTGAATCACTCGCGCTCCACGAAGCTCTTACTCCGATCTCCGTACTCTGACGACTCCGCTTCCCAACGGATCAAATAACCAAGAAGTCTCCTGCTTCAATCAAGGTGGTGTAATGATTTTTCAACAACTAGATCATCCAATTGTGCATAAAGATCTCACTTGTTGAAACACAATTGGAGAAATCCAAAACAAGAGAGAACTACAAAATATATAATCACTCAATAATTTTCTTTCTATATATATCTCTATAGAAATATATGCATTTGTATAAGAATTGCAGAGATCTCTTTAAAACCACACTCTTCTCTTAGGTTTAACATATATATATATATATATATATAAGAGTCTTCAATTAATGGTAATAATCATTTTTCAATCAGGATTCGTATTTCCACAATTAAGTCTTCCAAAAATAAAGTGATATACTAATGATAGTCTAATATACCAATAATAACTTCAAATCATGTCCCAAAGTAGTTAGGAGTTAATTCCATGGCAAGACAAAACATTCCAAAACTGAATCTGCATAGTCACTTACGGAGTATTCGGTGAATACCCAAACCTGCGCAAACATTTTGGAGTTGTTATCACTTTGGCGCAAACGTGCGAAAGTTCGCAACTTACCGAGCACTTGGTAATGTTCCCACTGAGTACTCGGTGGAACAAAATTGCGAAAATATAAAAATATAATTTTGTCACGTTTCGTTTCCTTCCAATCATTGTTTCACTCCTGTAACTTCACCAGTGTATCTTCACCACTTTATGTTTGATTTGACACATAAACTCCTTACCATACAATGCTTTAAAAACTTGATCTAAAATAGACAACTCTCAACATGATTTTTTATCAGAATAATGTCATTACATAAATAAATGTTCTTACAATTTACCCCTTGACATTTATGAGACAAAGACATGTTTTACAAATATATTCTCACGATAAAAATAAAATCTATACCTATGAACACATACCAACAAACATAGACATATATTTTTCTTTTGATCTCATGATGATCTACGAATCTTGCAATCACAACACTTAAACAAACATGTCTGTGAATATCAAGTGTGAAAAACAAATAACAGGAATAATCAATATTAAATGATCATAAACAAAATAAATAATATCAACATGAAGCATAATGGTTATTAATTAATAATAATTAATTATCCCCCTTAATAAATACTTCTCCCCCTTTTTGTCACTGAAATGACAAGGTTTTAAATAATAAAATAATCAAGAGAGTTTAAGGAGAACAAACAAAGTGTAAATATTGGGAAAATATATGGGAATATCAGAGAATCTAAACAAAAACTTATATTAAAACATACGTAATATAATCAGCATACATACCTTATAGACATAAGTAGTCACAAGGCAAGCTTTACATAGCAGTTGCATATATGAAAACTATTTAGGTGCAAGTTAAGAACACACCCTTAAAACGACCTAGGTTTTACCTATCGCAAGCGCATGAGTCAATTGTAGTATAGAAACGGCTTGTGAAAGGATATCGATCCTACAGAGACTAAGTCATATTCTTAATTCTCGTAAAATAATACTCTTAAATTGTTATAAAAAATATGATTTGGTTGTTTTGAGTTCTGAACTAGTTAACTAATAAAGCAGTAGAGATAGTTTAAGACAAGAACAATATAAATAAAATCAAGGGTTTCCATACTCCACCACTAACCACATAATATAATTCTCTACTTGCTCAATTGCAAGAGGGCGATCCATAATTGTGAATCAGGTCGTACCGCAAATAGTCGAATACGATCCCAAAATGGATACCGTCAATCGAATTCGTTACAACCCATCTCCGGACAGAGTATGACTAGTGCATGCAAATTATTTACTCTAATATACTCATAAAGCATGAAATTAAACTAAAGCATGTCTATATCATCTCGCCAAGGCATGACCTATGTAAACCTAGGGTTTCAAGTGTTAAACACCATTGATGTAGAAAATCACACTATGTTTATGATAACGAGATTGTGTAAGATGATATATTTATTCAATCTAAGACAAGAATCAAGAATAAATATAAAATCTTGTGTCAAGAATAAAAACGGTCACACATCTACAATCAATCATCACAGTATGGTCACAACTTCCCCTCGTTACAATTGAAAACAAATAAAAAAACTATATGACTTGACTAGGGTTTTGCTAGAAAACCCTAGATACCGAATTAGTTGCTCATGGTAGAAGGAGACTGTATCATTGATGTAGAATCGACCTCCATGGTCGTCTTCTCCGGATCTCTAGGTCTTAAATGACTCCTCCCTTTTGATGATATGAATCTGAAAAGAAAGCTCTGAAAATTGGGTAGAAATAAGTCCCTTAGGTTTGGTCTAGACTTTGGTATTTATAGACAAAGGTGAGAGAAATCCTAAATTGTCTTCCTTTCCAGTCGAGAGTAGGATTCCACTTTTATGTGATTTCCTTCCAAACTGAGCAAAACCCTTCAATTTGGTATATAATATGTCTAAGAAACGTTCATATAGGTGTTAGAGTTGAATACAAAATCATCCGGGTCAATTCGTATCAATTAGGGTAAAACTAGGATTTTGGCCCGAATATGAAATTTCTAGCTTTTTCTGCAGGACACCTCTCACTATTTTGATCATATCTGGAGCTACATACATTTAATGGAGGATTATAATAGCCTTTTGGAAATATGGCTTAAATATCTTGATGTTAGGCTCAAGAATCACCCCATTTGAACCTATTTTGACCAAAATATGAGCTCCCGAAGTTGGCTGAAATTTTGTGCTGAAAACACAATAGCTACGCTTCAAGAGTAGCTCATCGATAGAAATGGCACTTCCTAGCCACTTTTAGCTACTGGATGCGTAGGATATGCGTAGAAAAATCCTTGGAAACTACTTTTCTTGATAATTACTCCGTTTGAACCCCCCCGATTCCCTTGGAATGATTCTTGAAGTTGCGGCTCCGAAAAATGACGTTTTCGCCCCCGGGAGACACGTTTCTCTTGAAAACACCTCTTTTGTTCTCCTCTTGAATAGAAATGAACATGTCTTTGGTTAATTCATGAAAGTTAGCTATTTTTCTTCATTAAGCTCTTGAAACATGTTTAAACATGCAAACGACATAAAAATACCAAATAACATAATGAAAATACGTAACAAATGCAAGATAGGGGATAAAAATGGACAATATTAAGCACCTATCACACCACCAAATTTACATATTGCTAGTCCTTTAGCAATGAAGTCTGGAAAACTATCTTGTGATGATCTTTATTCTAGTTACTCTATACTAATCTACACTAATATACTACTCCCTTGCTTTCATGAGGGTCGACGATTACACTAAGCACGTGTAACAAGCCTTTTAAACCCCTCGGCAACACCGAGTGGACGAGTAAAGTCTAGTGAGGGTTAGCTATACTACCCACAACTTCTCTATTCTTTGTAATCACATATTCAGGCATTCACATACTCATCAATTAATTCATGATACAATGTATAAGATAATATGGATGCAAATACTCCCACTCACTACCAAATAATAACTATCTCAAGCTTCATGTCATGAATAGTTCCTACTAAAGTAAAATATTTCGTTACTTTCTACTCCCAATCCAGACAACCCTTTATGTTTTGTGAACATTCTACTATAGTATTTCAATATTTATTTTTCTACTTCATTGATCAAACTTTTCCATTTTATTTTAAAAACTTATTCTTTCCATCATTCCACTTTTCATCCCTTTTTGTCTTTCTAAGCTCCGGACTTTTTCAGCGAGAATTTTTAATCCCAACCAACTGGACCCTAACTTCTTTATTGGGATTTATACTCATTAGTTTTCTCCTTTTTTTACGCGAACAATGATATTGGTGATACCAAGGCATGATTACTTGGATCGAAGAACTACCTTTTGCATTTTATTTTTCAAAAATAAATTTTTAACTTTTTCTCCATTCCATCTATATCATCTCCCCATCTCCCATTTTATTGTGGCAAAATTATTTTTTCAACTACATAGTCAAAGATCAAATGTTTTTCCTATAGTAAACGTGTGTTTGTGCTTATAGGTTAGAGTTGTCCTTTTCGGTTTCAATTTTACTAATCTATTCACCCATGTAAAACACATCACTTCACTTACCTTGATCTAATCATTAGTCTCATGAATGGGAATATTACATCACATACTACTCATGCATCATATACACAAACTCAATTAAATTGTAATGCAAAACATTCATGCGTGAAAACAAAGAATTTCTTTAAAACATTTCAATTTTTTTCCAATCATTCCCTATACTAACTATACAACCAACTATTCCTTTCCCCCAAACATAATTTAAACCATGTCCTCATGGTTCGCCATCATACTCATGAGAAAGAATATAGTTACCCTTAAAGCGCAGTTCCAGAATTTCATCTCTTCATGTCCGTTCTCCCCCCCCCCCCCCCCCCCCCCCCAAAAAAAACTTGAATTGAGCTATCTGTAGAAATATTCAACAAAACACAAATACCCAATATCATAGCAAGGGAAGAAGAAATTCATCATCACTTTCCGGAAATCGTGACTCAATATAGCACAAGGAATGAATTCTTATTTATTTTTTATTTTTCAAATATAAACAATTATTTGGCCTTAAGGGCCTACAATCCTACGAAATTGAAATTGCAATGATTTGGCTTTAAGGGCCTACAATCCTAAGAAATTGAAATTGAGAAATTTAAATGACATCCTATTCTACAAGTCGAGGCTAGACACTAACTTTTACACAACCTAGGACCAATGTTTAACGTCTTTGGCATGACGGCTCCGCAAAGGGCTATCCAACACCCTTCCTCTCTACAACACTTCCACCATATGGTGGAACAAGTGTGGGAAATAAATCAATCCACGGTGTTCATTGTGAACACTCAGTAATGAGCAAGACATCAAGCACATAATAATCATCATATACTTTCTCTCATTTATCCTGCTCAACATTCATCCCAATTTTTGTACTTATGTCCAACAATTCTTCTGTGACCAAATCAGGTAATGGGTCCTTCATCACCTTTTCAATCCTATAAATTATGTAGTACTCATCCCCTCATTGTTTATCTTCATAACGTAGCTCATCGAGACATTGGGAAAATATTGCTTTAGGTTCATATGGTATCTCTTTTGGCTCTTATAGTAAAGGAATGGTTTGTGCACACTCGTCATATGCAATGTCACTCTCAGTTTCAAAGCTTTCCTCTTTTTCACTATACCCACCTTCCTCATCTTTGAACTATTCCTCTATTCTCATTGCAACATCAACTAATTGCTCTCCTTGAATTCCTAACCTAATTAAAGCTTGACAATTAGAGTTCAATTGCTTTTCAATCTCTCTCAAGGTGCTCATCAGTTTATCTTCATCACCCATTGATCTAGGCATCAAATTTTGATTTTGGAATTGGAGTGAATATTGGTTGGAGGGTTGGAACAATTGGGTATTATTGGACTGAAAATCCTGAGTACTGAATGGTAGTTGACCTCTATTGAAACTTGGTTGAGGATTTTCAGTGTTAGGAAAGTATGAATTGTCTTAGTTATATGTGATCTCCTCACGATTTCGAGGGGTCTCAATTTTTCCCAAAGATGCTAAGAATTTTTCTTCCGAAGACAATGACTGCGGACAGGTGATTGCTCTTGCTCTCAATTTTGCTAACTATTTATCTGCAAAAGATAATGGCTCCGGGCGAGAATATGCACTTAACTCATCAAATTGGAATTGATTGAATGGTCGAGGATAATAATTTTGACTATACGGTCGATACCTTAATCCGTGATCGAAATATCGTGGATCCTCATTAAAGCTTTGATATAAATTTCCCATACCTAATTGTCGATATTGGAAATTGGGATTATTTCTCCAATCCGAGTTGAATGAAATATAATATAGAACACTCGTCGAATTGGTACAACCATTATACATTTTTTTTTATAATCACAAAATCGTGGTTTTGAGGTCCTAAATGACGTGTTTCGGCCTAAAATCAACTGGGCTCACTTAAGACAGTGAGTTTTGTTTATTGGCCAATTTCCACTAAAACACCTATCCTCTTTTGTAAAAATCAGACTTTTTGACAGTTTACACGAAAACTGCAATTTTTTGTATTTATTATTTTTAATAAAAATTAACTACTTCTAAACTATGGACAAAAATAAAGCTAAAATGCGTAAAATTAAGATGCACTAAAACTCACAAGTGGTTCAACGACGCAATCGTCACTGCTCCGCCGATTCCCTTAACGCTTTTCAGTGTACCTCGCAAAAATACACAATCCAACTTCAGATACAATACAAACAATTCAAGTATACTAAATTACTAAAATTCATAACATCCATAAGTCCCTGGCAGCGGCGCCAAAAACTTGATGTACCACCGGGGTAGCAAAAAATATGTGTTAAGAACATACCCTTAAGACGACCTAGGTTTTACCTATCGCAAGCGCACGAGTCAATTGTAGTATAGAAAAGGCTTGTGAAAGATTATCGATCCCACAGAGACTAAGTCACATTCTTAATTCTCGTAAAATAATACTCTTAAATTGCTATAAAAAATATGATTTGTTGGTTTTGATTTATGAACTAGTTAACTAATAAAGTAGTAAAGATAGATTAAGACTAGAACAATAGAAATAAAATCTAGGGTTTCCATACTCCACCGCTAACCACATAATATAATTCTCTACTTGCTCAATTGCAAGAGGGCGATCCATAACTGTGAATCAGGTTGTACCGAAAATTGTCGAATACAACCCCAAAAAGGATACCCTCAACCGGATTTGCTACAACCCATCTCCAGACAACGACTAGTGCAGGAAAATTACTTTACTCTAATCTACTCCTACAAAATGAAATTAAATTAAAGCATGTCTATATCATCTCACCAAGGCATGACCTATGTAAACCTAGGATTTCAAATGTTAAGCACCATTGATGTAGAAAATCACACTATGTTTATGATAACGTTATTGTGTAAGAAGATATATTCATTCAATCTAAGACAAGAATCAAGAATAAATATAAAATATTGTGTCAAGAAAAAAACGGTCACACATCTACAATCAATCATCATAGTATGGTCACAGTTTCCCCTCGTTATAATTGAAAACAAATAAAAGAACTATATTACTTGTCTAAGGTTTTGCTAGAAAACTTTAGATACCAAATTAGTTGCTCATGGTAGAAAGAGACTGTATCGTTGATGTAGAATCGGCCTCCATGGTTTTCTTCTCCGGATCTCTAGGTCTTAAATAGCTCCTCCTTTTTGATGATATGAATCTGAAAAGAAAGCTTTAAAAATCAGGAAGAAATAAGTCCCTTAGGTCTGGTCTAGACCTTGGTATTTATAGATAAAGGTGAGGGAAATCCTAAATTGCATTCCTTTTCTGTCGAGAGTATGATTCCCCTTTTATGTGATTTTCTTTCAAACTGAGCAAAACCCTTCAATCTGGTGTATAATATGTCTAAAAAATGTGCATATTGGTGTTGGAGTTGAATACAAAGTCATCCGGGTCAATTTGGATCAATTCGGGTCAAACTAGGATTTTGACCTGAATCTGAAATTTTTAGCTTTTTCTGCAGGACATCTCTCACTTTGTTCATCATATCTAGACCTAAACACATTGGATGGAGGCATGTAATAATTTTTTGGAAATCTGACTTCAAGATCTTGATGTTAAGCTCAAGAATCATCTCATTTGAACCTGTTTCGACCGAGATATGGGATCTCAAAGTTGGCTGAAAATTTGTGCTGAAAATACTGAGCGTAGCTCATGCGTAGAAATGACAATTTCTAGCCACTTTTAGCTACTGGATGTGTAGGACATGTGTAGAAAAACCCTTGAAAACCACTATTCTTGATAATTACTCCGTTTGAACCCCCTCGACTCCCTTTGTATGATTCTTGAAGTTGTGGCTCTGAAAAATGATGTTTTCGCCCTCCGAGAAACACCTTTCTCTTGAAAACACCTTTTTTGTTCTCCTCTTGAATAGAAATGAACATGTCTTTGGTTAATTCACCAAAGTTAGCTCTTTTTATTCATTAAGCTTCTGAAACATGCTTTAACACGCGAACGACATAAAAATACCAAATAACGGAATGAAAAGACGTAACAAATGCAAGACAAGGGCTTAAAATGGACAATATTAAACACCTATCACAAAATAACAACTAAGATGAAAGCAATACATACTAATTCTGATAATCTCCTCACTAACCGTAATGATATTTCAATCCAAAACATAATTTAGAAGCCAAATCGTTAGCTCGGACCTTATTGCGTTTTAAGGGGAATGCAATTTATTTGTATTTTTGTCTTGAATTTTTATATTTTGCACCCCACTATATATATATTTTAATTTTTATCCCATTTTTATGCGAACACTCAATGCTTACTAAGACAAGATGCCCGGTTACTCATATTGAAAAATTGAGATAATCACATCTGCCTTTTTATGCGAATACTCAATACTTGTTGATGTACTGAGACCTGGTTACTCTGCAGATGGATCATTGCTTTAAGGGGTTTTAAAGAGATATTTATATATATCATTATTTCATTCTTTCAACATTACCCCAACATTCATGAGCATGCAAAAGGTATTCAAAAGTATCGATCAATCTAGCATAGCTCATGAATCTACATATCATTTTGGATTAGATGAAAAAGACTAAAAGTTTTAGCAAGTATTACATTCATCTCCGAAGTAAAACAAACACCCAAGATTAATGAGTTCTAAAAATAATACTTAAACATTTCAAGTGAATAACTCATATCCTCATGTCAGACTATCAACTCAAATTCCCATAAACATAATAAGAGAAGTAAATATGAGAATATAGTGAAATATGACAACCATTTGTACCCTTAGCCAAGCTCAACATGCTAAGAATTTTTATTTTATAATTTTTATGGTATTTTTGTCATAATGATGCATGCATGAATAATCCTAATAGTAGCATGCATAATAATAAAGAAAATAAAAATACACTAAAACAAATGCATGATAATGTATCAATTCTAGGATAAATAATAATAAAGATATTCCTAGAATGATAGATATGAAGACATCTAATCTATTCTAAATAGAACATACAAGTAGATTTCCTAAAACTCGTATGTTTTTGAAAATCTAATGATTCTGTAGAGATGTCTTTCAATTGAGAATCTGTGGAAATAAACTCTAGATCTTTCTCAGAACAAAGTTTAGGAAAAATGAAATAATGATTATCAGATTTACGTACACCTTCGGTAACACAATTTCCAAAAGAATCAATAATAAAACATTTATCAGAAGTAAAATTGACATTATGATTATTATCGCATATTTGGCTAATGTTAAGCAAATTAGCCTTTAGGCCCTTAACATAATAAACATCTTCTAATTTAGGTAGACCAGAAGCAACAATGGCGCTCTTTCCTAAAACTTTAGATTTTTCCCATCACCAAAAGTAGGAGTTCCAATATTACTACTCTTGAAATAACCAAATAATGACCTATTTCCAGTCATATTCCTAGAGCATCCACTATCAAAATACCATGAACTAGAATCACATACTATAAGGGCAATATTGATAGCAAAACAATGTAGCTCACTTTTCTTAATCCAAACCTGTCTAATTTTCGGTGTTCTACTTGCTAGATTATACAAATTCTTTACCTCTTCACGTAACACCCGAATTTGATCATGAACATTGAATCCTGTTTGAGTTCTCTGTTTCCTTTTTTATTTCAATGTATTTCTTTTTAACTTTGAACAATAGAATCGAATGTGAGCTTTCATTCCACAATGATGACATATAGGAACGTATCTTTAAAAAAAATTATTATAACTCTTATTATACTTAGAGGTAAAGGGAGGTTTGCTCTCAACAGGTTTCCTAACATAAGACTGGACATTAGAATTCTTCTTAATAGGAGGAATGTTTCTTATATCAGAATTATCTTGAGAAGAACTAGATACTACTTCAGAATTTTTAACAAAAATCGTTTTGGGGCCAATTTTTGAATTCATTGTTGTTCCTTTGAATCCTAACCCTTTAGTATCTTCTACTGGTTTACCTACACTCAACATATGGTCAAACTTAAGGGTTACACTAAACCATTTATGAATAGTTGAGTTAGCATCCTTCAATTACTTTTCCAAAACCTCAATTCTCGTAGATTTCTCATTTATATCAGATCTTAGAATGGCTAATTCTTATTGAGATCATCTACATTATTCAAAGCATGCTTCCTATCTTTGTCAGACTTAATAAATTCTTCAGACCATTGAGCTCTTCGTGTCTGAAGTTGATTTAGGGAAAACGTATTATTGGTTAAATCTTCTCTTAAAGATCGTCTTTCCTTGTCAACATTTTTAAGTTTAACTATACATTTTGAGAATTCTTGGCTAAGATGTGTATACTTTTCATAGAGTTTATTGTAACCATCTTCATATAAATCCCCACGATTTTCATTATCCTTAAAATCTTCATCCATAGACATTGTCCATCTTGTAGCAACTTCTTCAAACTCCTTACTTTGCGCTGCAAATGCAATAAAATCCTTATACCTATCATCCAAATTAGACTCAGCAGAATCACTAGCTGTATCATCATCTGATCTATCATCCCATGTAACAGCTAAACCTTTCATCCTTTTTAACTCATTAGCGCATTCCGTAGCTATGTGACCAAAACCTTGACACTCAAAATATTTAGGTTCCTTCTTCTTATGGTCAAACTTGTCATTCTGATTTTGGACTTTATTTTTATAATCATATGATTTATCTCTAAATTTTTGTCCTTTAATCATTTCTTGGCCACAAGAATATTTTAAAAACTTATAAAATTGTTTCATAATCATGTCAAACTGTCTTGAACCACTATCACCTTCCTCATCAGACTCAATAGGATCCTCCTTAGTAGTTTTAAAAGCTATGTTCTTCTCTTTTGACCTGTTAGACTTATTAGGGGGATTTTTTAACATCTCCAACTCATAGGATTTATGTAGCATCCGGTATTTTTACGTGCTAATTTAAATTTTTTATTTTTATTTATTTATTAAACAATTAAGTGCTTATGTGCTTATGTGCCTAACTTGTTGACGTGGTTACGTGAATTATGTGAAATTGAAATTTTGAGTTATATGTTATATGTTATATTTTCATTTCGTGAATACTTGAAAATAATTGAAACGTTTGGAAAAATAAATAAATGACAAAAGCGTAAACTAGAAATTTTCCCTGTATTGAGTTAGTGGGTTTTGTAGAGAATTATTGACTAAGTGTTGGGAGGATGTTGAGTGGCAATATTATAGTTGTGTAGAAGACTTGGGCAAAATAATAAATTGGGTTCATAATGGCAAGGGTTGTGATTAAGTGATAAAGGGGTGGGTAGCTTAGACATTACACCACCAGCTTTAGTGTTGTCTTCCTATTAACCATTGAATCATTCTACATTTACCCATCTTCATTTCTAGCCATTGGATTGAGAATGCAATTATTGGGGTATCTCTACACATTGGTAGAGTCTTGCTAACTCACAAACCACTTCATATCATTCTCTCTTCACACGTTTCTCTCTTCTTCCCCATTTCCTTTGTTACGCCTCTCTCTCTTCCTCCATGGATGCACAAGGCTTCCTCCTCTAGCCTTGTTGATGGTAGCTTGAAGCTTGGGTCTTGTTGGTGTTTCCTTGTCAACAATTGGTGTTGAAGATTTGTAAGCTCCTTCATCACTTTCCTTGATTTTCCCTTGAATTTAAAACCTAACTTCTATTTTCTTGGAATGCTTTCTTTTATTCTCATAGATTTTTGGGATTTCCATGGTGATGATTGTTGTTGGTCCATTTTTGTGACTCTCCCTTCCATTGAAATTGTTATTAGCTTGAGGAGGCATGAAAATACTAATTTCGGAAGGCATTGGTTCAAGCTTGCTTGATGTCCACATAGTCTATCTTGTGTTGGATTGATTGGTGAGTTCCTTTCCTCTTGGTTCTTTCTATTTCTGAAACCCTAGTTTAACCATATTGAGGTTTTAGCCTTACTTTGAATTCTTGATTATAAATTCATTGTTGCTCCTAAAAACCATTAGTTAAAGATCCATGTTTGTTTTAATGTTGCTTGAAGGCTTGGGAGACCATTGACTCAAATTCTTGAAAATCACCTACTTGAAGCTCTCTTGGTAATTCTTGGCTAGGTTTATTATTGACGTCAATTGGACGGATTGCTTGCACCCTCTTGCTTATAAATTGCTTGGATTGAGGTAGGGGAAAAACGAGTTGCTTTAGTTTTTGTACGAGGGTGTGTGCGTCTAAGTGTATATATGCCGTATATATATATATGCGAGTTGAGTCTCGACAACTTAGACGATGAATTAGCCCCCCTTGAAAAGCATGAGTATGTGATTTTAATGCTTGTTGTGGATTATTGCTTAAAATTGTGAAATTATGAGCATGATGTTAATTTGACTACAATATATAGCATAAAGAACAAGTATGTATTGTGATGGCATAAGGTGGAAATTGTGACCCTTGATGCATTTTGAGTGTGCCACGTAGTGTGCAAACGTGGGTATTGGTTCCTATATATTGCGTAAATTTTGTGGGAGTCATCTTGTGTTTGAATCATCGAAACAACTGGCCAGGGAGTGCTTCTTGCTCCCACGGAACTAATAAGCTGAGAAATGCAGATGATAGGGGGAGGACATATCGTCCAAATCCTATGTGCTTGATTGGGTCGTGGTGAACATCTTCCTTGATAAAAGTGTAAGTCTCAAAAACACTTGAGAATGATGGTTCGATGAGTCTACCATTCCCTAGTGAGCTTGTATCCTCAAGGGAATGGTGGAGAATGATCCGTTCATCCTTGGGAAGGGTGTGTTTTTGTGTGCGTGTAATTGGGGTGTCGGTCGACTTCCATCTTAATTATTATACATATGTGATTGTGGTTTTAATAATGAAAGCATGTTATAATTGTGATAAATTATGTTGTGAGCATGCTGGGGAACTTGTTTGTTGGGTTTGATGGGGTTCCGGATTGGCGTGAGAGCCATGTGGAACAAGAGACCGACCTAGGATTAGTTGCATGCACCTTGGGTGGGTTGTACCACTCGGACTACCGAGATTGAGGCAATGACGCTTCCTCTACTGGGCTAGTGAGCTCACCCCACGATATATACATTTTTTTCAGGTGATGATTCCCACTTGGGAGGCCCGTAGTCTCCCGGTAGAGACTTGGTGTTGGTTTCGTCCTTTTTTTGCGCATTTGAAGGTGGAGTACTTTTGTAGAGCATGGATAAACATTGTATACATGTGCTTATTTTGTTTAGTGCTTCAATTAAGTTAAAAACTATTTTATTTTAATCCGACTAGCATGTTAGCCGAGATGTTAGTATTGATGTGCATCCCTTGGAGCGCTATGCGCGGGGACAATATTCTTTTGGGGCACTTCGGTGCCGAATCGTGGAAATATGTAATTTTGAACAAACTCTATCATGTTTCGCCTTAGGACTCTATAATGAAAGTATGGAATTCTTTTATTCGGAATTTTGAGTGTGAAATGAATTATTGCCTTGAATTATGCTTATTAGGTGTTCGGCCGAAAATGACATTTTTCTAAGTTGTCAAACAAATCCTTTTCGTTTTGGATGGAAAAACCCGTTTTCGCTTACCCCCATAAAACCGACAAAAACATTGTGTTTTGAACGGATTTAAAGTTGTTTCAAAGAATTTGAGATTTTCAAAGTCGGTGGTTTACTCAAAACGGAGACCGGGGGCAAGACGGATGATTTTTCCGAAAATTCAAGTAAATGATTTCGAGGAAAATAATTGTTTCTTTCTAGTTCATGAGTTTCAGAAATGTTATTAGCATTCTATTAGTTTTGAGGCTATCCCTCATACTCCATAAGAGTTCAAGATGATTTAGAGACAATTTTTCCCCTTATGCAGACTTGTAGTTCAGTTGAGTTTTAAGGTAGCCGACTAAGTCTTCACCATTCCATTTCAGTACATTTTTCTCTTAGATTTGGCATGGTTTAGTCGACTTCTTGCTTGGTTTAGTCGACTAGAACCCTTCTTGTAGTCGACTAGGGCTTTGGGTAGTTGACTGAATCCTCAAACTTCCATTTCCATAAGCTTCTGACTCATTTAGTCGACTATCTACTTGTTTGAGTCGACTAAATAATCCTTGTAGTCGACTAAAGGTTGTTTCAGTCGATTAAATGCTCATTGTATTCGACTAAAGGTTCTTTCAGTCAACTACAACTCGCGCACTCTTCGACCACTGTTCAGTAATTCGGTCATATATCGAGCTATGCTTGTCGGATGAAGGTGTTCTTTATCTTTTTAGAAAGATGACTTCAAGCGCTTGCGTTTAGGATTTTGAATTGCTTCATTTGAGTCATGTTTGAGTGATAAATGGTCGATTGAAGTTGACAGTAGATTTTCGGACCTTGAGCGTAGGAATGCTGATTTCAAAACGTTGTAGTTTCCACCTCACACCTTGGATTTTGGTTCCTATGGCTGGTGCTAGGTCTAAACTTTGAGTTTGTAGTTGGAACTTTCCATTTTACCCTCCAAATGACTATTTTACCCTGGTTAAACATAGGGTGTTCCGACGTTTCGGTTAAGGTATCGATTGTTTCGGTTTACCTTCTTTTGATTCCGTGTGATCCATTTAGCATCTTTGAGATGTTTTATATTCTATCTTACCCTTGTATGAGTATTTGACGACTTGAGGGATTTTATTTCATTTTTTATTTCTTCCGCATTCACTCCCTTAGCTCTTAGGCTCAGGTTTTGGAGTCCTAGGAATTTCAGGGCGTGACAATTTAAGATTCCCAAGCAACTCTTCAACTTTAATCTCTTTAAAACTCATTACTTCGGAGATGACAGTAACCTTAGATCAAAAACGTTCAGGAAGAGACCTAAGAATCTTTTTAAGTATAGTAGTCTTAGGAATGGGCTCTCTTAGATTATGACAGCCTGTTACTATGTCAGTCAGTCTACTTTCAAAGTTAGCATAAACTTCATCCTTTTCCATCTTAAGCTGTTCAAATTGTGAGTTTAAAATTTGAAGTTTCGATTGTTTAACATTCGAAATTCCCTCATAAGTAACTTGGAGAATATCCCAAGCTTCTTTTGCAATTTCGCATGTTGCAATTCTCATAAACTCACTCATAGTCACAGTAGTGAATAAAGCATTCAAAGCTTTGGAGTTCCAATTCACACTGCTAGTCTCAACTGGAGTCCACTCGTTAGACAGTTTTAATTTAGATTTATTTGTAGTCTCATCCGTCACAGTGGGAGGTGAATATCCTACCTCTACGGCACGCCAAGCTTTCTCATTTAAAGCTTTTAAGATTGCTCTCATTCGAGCTTTCCAATACGTATAATTAGATCCATCAAATAAAGGGGACCTAGTCACAGAATCTCCTTCACAAGGTACGTCCATCGTTTAAGTTCAAGATCTAATCCTAGGTCGTTAACCTAAATCAGGGCAAACCTTGTCTGATACCAATTGAAATTACTTATAAGATGGTGAACTAAGCCTATAAGGGGGTGAATAAGCTTTTTATGAATTAATTGACAAATTAAAATTTAAATTACAGAAAATTCAATTTTAATTCAATTCATTTAATACAATAATCCATGCAATAAATAATATAGGTGCAGAAAATAAAGCAAGAGACTACAAAAAAACATTTACGTGGAAAAACCTTGGGAAGACTCCAAGTAAAAAACCACGGATACGCTCAAGTATCGATGTATTATGAATCAAGAAATACACAGACTCTATGAAGTTTTATACTTACAAATCATTCCTGGTCTGCTTTCTCCACTCGACGTCTAACTTGTTAGTCACTAAATAACCCTAGAGGGGGGGTGAATAGGGTTTTAAAAGTTATTTCTAAATCTTTTCGATAATAGATCAAGCTATACAAATTAATCAATTCCTTTAATAGATAATTTTCAATTTAATTAATCTAATTATCTCAAGATCAATTATAGCATACAAAATATTGAAACAAATATTGCATGCAAAATATTAAAGTAAAGAGATAGAGATAGAGAAATTGACACCGCGATTTTTTGAGGTTCGGTAACTCCTAGTCCTCGGCTCAAGAACCCCTTCTTGAGACTTTTCCCGATCCTTTCACTATGGCTCTTCCTTCACAGTTGGAATAGCAAACCTTTACACACGAGCTAACAAGCCCATCACATAAGTAAGAGGACGAACCCCTCTTCAAGATCAATGAGCTTCACTCACTCAATGATCACAATCCTTTTATAACACAAGGAATCACTCAAGAACTAAACACTCAAAAACCCTAAGGTTTTTATGGAGGATGAAATAATATAAGCTCAAGTGTTCTTTTAGTGATTTACCAAAGAAGAATAAACTCTAGATGAATATTCTCTAATGAATGGTTTCAATAAATATGCTCAAGAGAATAGACACAGACTCAAATCTAGAGTTTCAAAACTTGTAGTATATGAGTTGGAAATCAAGCTTTACAAATCTTGCTTTCAATGGTTTTTTCTAGAAAAGTTATGAGAGAAGAAGATGGTGAATATTTAGGCTTTTCTCACACTAGGCTTTCTTGGTTTTTCACTCTATTATCTCATTCTATATATATGAAAATTAGGGTTTTAGGAATGAGAGAATAAAACTTTTGGGACACAAATCAAACATCAGGTTATGGGCAAGAATATGCCTGACATAACCGTTTGATTGCATCAAGAGTCGACTTCCCATTTGTCGAGAGTCGACTGCCCAATAAGAGTTTTGAATGTGATAACCTTCGTCCTCAAGAAGTCGACTTCCAACACATGGAGAGTCGGCTTCCCAACCTCGAGAGTAGGCTTCCAGACTTTGAGAGTCGGCTGCCCAAAGAGTGTTTAAACAGGTTATCTTTCGTCTTGAAGAAGTCGACTTCCAACATATGGAGAGTCGGCTTCCCAGACTTTGAGAGTAGGCTTCCAGACTTTGAGAGTCGGCTGCCCAAAGAGTGTTTAAACAGGTTTTCTTTCGACTTGAAGAAGTCGACTTCCAACATATGGAGAGTCGGCTTCCCAGACTTTGAGAGTCGACTTCCATAACTCGAGAGTCGACTTCCGAAGGATGGTTTAAAACATGATTTCTTTCGTCTTAAAGGAGTCGACTTCCAACATATGGAGAGTCGGCTTCCCTGTCCTGAGAGTCAACTTCCCTACTTCGAGAGTCGACTTCCGAAGGATGGTTCATAAGCTTAATACCTTCGACTTGAAGCAGTCGACTTCTTTTGTGTGAGAGTCGACTTCCGAACAAGACAGATGAATTTTCCCTAAACTGATTAAGGTTCATTTTAAGTTCGGTTAACACTTAAGCTTATAGTATTTTATCAACACATAAAATACCTCATTACAATTGATCGCACCCCGACCTATCTACCCCGAGTCTTGAGTCTTCAAATTGTCTTTTGTTGATCATTTTGACATTTCTCGATTTTGCACTTCAATTCTAATTTCTCTTTTTGCTTTTGTATTCACACTTTCTTTTCCAAAGCTGGTTTTTCCTGTTCTAGCTGAAATACATAACTCAATAATTATTAGTACCAAACACTCTCAAATGATTTGTTATCATCAAAATAAGATTTGTTGTTTGAAATAAATTTCAAAGCCAACATGACTGTCTTGAATCACTCGCACTCCAAGAAGCTCTCGCTCCGATCTCCATACTCTAACGGCTCTGCTTCTCAACGGATCAAATAACCACGAAGCATCCTGCTTCGATCAAGGTGATGTGATGATTTTTCAGCAACTATATCATCCAATTGTGCATAAAGATCTCACTTGTTGAAGCACAAATGAAGAAATTCAAAATAAGAGAGAACTAGAAAATATATAATCACTCAATAATTTTTTCTCTATATATATCTGTATAGAAATATATGAATCTGTATAAGAATTGCAGAGATCTCTCAAAAACCACACTCTTCTCTTAGGTTTAACACACATATATATAGAGAAGAGTCTTCAATTAATGGTAAGAATCATTTTCCAATTAGGATTCATATTTCCACCATTAAGTCTTCCAAATATAGATTGATATACCAATGATAGTCTAATATACCAATAATAACTTCAAATCACGTCGCAAAGTAGTTAGAAGTTAATTCCATGGCAAGACAAAACATTCTAAAACTGAATCTACGTAGCCACTTACCGAGTACTCGGTGAACACCCAAACGTGCGCAAACATTCTTGAGTTTTTATCACTTTTACGCAAACGTGCGAAAGTTTGCAACTTACCGAGTACTCGGTGGAACAAAATTGCGAAAATATAAAAATATAATTTTGTCACGTTTTCGCTTCCTTCAAACCATTGTTCTACTTCTGTAACTTCACCACTGTATCTTCACCACTTTATGATTGATTTGACACAAAAACTCTTTACCATACAACACTTTAACAACTCGATCTAAAACTGACAACTCTCAACATGGTTTTTTATCAGAATAATGTCATTATATAAATAAATGTTCTTACAGCCTGTAATTTTAATAGTCTGAGTTAGGTTTTTTCTTATAGTTGTCCTGTAATATGTAAAATTTAATTATTGTTTCTTTATTATGGATGCATGTGAATATGTTATCATTATTGTTTAAAAATTTATGATGAAGTTGTAATTAATTGGTTTATGGTGATAAGAAAATTCATAACCGAGCGGTTATGTGACTTCTTTAAATATGGTAGAATTCCATCATATACTCGAAGTCAAATGAAAATATGGTGATAAAGTAATTAAGACCCAAGCGGTTTCTCGATTGTTTTACAGAATGGGAGAATTGCATCATAAATTCATATCGAATGGCTTCATGAAGACAAAAATTAATTACCAAATACAGTGAATTGTATGTTACAATATGCTTCCTATGGTGGTTTGAATGCATGTAACTAAATAATAGCCATATCATCTTTAGTTAATACAATTTGATGATATAAAATAAAGTTCACATTTATATCACACTAAAGGATGTTCATTAAAATGATATATGGTGGATTTATAAAATGGATTATTCTTCCCCACAAGGAAATAATTTATTTTATAAATCTATTGGGTTAAAAATGAAGGAGAAATTAAACTGGTAAAATATACAAATGACCACAATATTGTATTTTTTATTAGTTTAATGACCATACAATACATTTTTTCACTAAAGTTATGTTTTAAAAATACTAGTGTGTTATAACCTTTGCTACATGATAATTATAATGACACATCAATTTGAAATGAATTGTTTCACATGGGTTAAAATTTTCAATACAATTTTGTGCATGCAAATTGAATAATGTTTGGCATGTTTCCTTTTTGCAGCAACTTCATCTACTTTTGGTTGATAATGGTTCATCTCGTATCCCATTTTTAAGTAGTAATAATTATTCAGATTGGAAGGAGAAAATCCTTCTATGTCACACCCCTAAAATTCCCGAAACTCTAATCTAGAGAATCAACGAATTTTCAAGGGATGACGTCAGTCAAACGACCACTAGAGTCAACAATAACAAGAAAATACATGGAATAACAATGAAAAGTATACTCCATGCCAAATTGAATACTAGAAACTCAATAGTATCCTCTGATACCAACCGACACGCCCCTAAATTCCTAAGACTCCCGAACCGGGACATCCAAGGAATCCAGGATATGAACCTTAATATGAACGACCAACTAAGATATCATTAACCATGAAAACGTATGGAATAACGATAAAAATGGTATATTTCATATCCAAATGAATGATAGAACAAAACAGCAGAATCTAACGAAAATCCGGCAGAGTTCCGTTTGTAAATGGAACATCCGAACACCCAATCACAACAGAAAAACCTGACAATAACAGTTCGATAATATCAATGGCTCACAGACCCAACATTCATCAATCCTACTAGGGTCGAGGAAGTGGAAATAAGCACCACTACCCCTACACAACCCTCTATAATCAACAGAGCCACAAATGCTCGAATAAGAATACAAAAAACCACATGGCAGTGCAGAATAGATACAATACCATCCTGAAATAATAAATACAAAAAATAAAAGATACACCAATAGGAATATGCCAACAGACTGGCTCCCAAAACAATATATGACAATCCCATACAAAATGGGTAAAGAAACTGACAGCAGATAACGATCATCCCCAAACCAGTCGCGTTGCAACAGTAACCGCATCACCCAACACAACTCCAAAACCTGTAACAAGAAAACAAAATAAAGCTGTCGTTGCACCGCATGCTGCCCGTAGCCGTAACATTTCCTGCAACCTGGCGTGGAATACCAGGGGGCGATGAAATACCCCTATGAGCAAATAAGCTCAGTGGGAAAATGCTATCCTAATTACCACATCCTCTGACTGTTTAGGAAATGTTAAACTATCTAGCAAGATACATAGCCCACAACATAACCCAGCCACGAAAACCCAAGACACGTACTTGTATGCTACCATAAATGAGAATATATCGGGAATATATATATATATTTATATAAGTACACAACAGGAGCCTGCAAGGTATAACTAAGACTCGTGCTCCAAGTACCAACACCGGTAGTCTACACTACTCTCACTACGTACTCTAGATACATGACACTCATGTCCAATCTAACAAATCATCAAGCGCTCATAACGCTAACTAGAAGATCCAAACAGAGAGAATCACACTCACCTCTAATATTCACAGGAATCAAAATCCACAACTAGTACCAAGGAATACTCATAACTCACTCCCCGATAACACAGGAGGAAAAACACTCACGTCCTTGCGCACTAACACAATCGTCATCTATAGATATATATATCTGTATAATATATATATATATATATAAGAAACATCATCCCATTCCTAGAGAAAATCTATACCTCAAATATGGAATCACCTCATCATAACACCATATGAAAACCTCAAATGTTATCTCCAACAAGGTCAATAAATTACCAACACTTTCACTATGGATAAGGAACGCTAAACAGTCGAATCTCGGAGAGTACCTGAACACTACTCTCATGACAACCCCATAAAAGTCAAGGAACCAAATCAAGGGAAAAAAAGTCCCAATACTAAACCAACAGATAACCGAGACAACAACGTCAAGGTTAGGAACACCACAAGTGTTTAATGAAAACACCCGAACAAGGAAACTGACGCCGGACAGAATAGAGATTATTCTGCATGCTAGTGCAACGGGTAATTTGCAAGAAATAAAAGGGAGAAATTATTGAACCAAAATTTAGAGAACACTCTGAAATTTAATAAAATTCTTAATATTCAAAACCGATCAAAAACAACCCACAAGCCGGGTTTAAATAGCTGAAAATCGACCCCTAATGGGATTTTTGCCAAAAATAGCAAAACCCTAAAAGTCCTACCAAAACAAAATATGGAAAAAAAATAAAAAGATTGCCAAAAATCTGGCCCAAATCGGGTCCAGAATCATCTCCTAATTGACAAATAAAAAATTACCATAAACAGCAAAAATTAACTAAAAATAAAGAACTGAAAAGGAAAACAGCGGATTTGGGGCTCGAAACGATGTGCACCGAGCGTAGCTGGGTGGCCACGACGTCCGCGCCGAGATTAGCTTTCCGAATTGGGGTCACGGGCGCGAATCCGACACTTGTAGCTCCAGTTATGGCTAAAAAACCGACGCGTACACGGAAACTGGCCCAATTAGGCTAGATCACGATTTCTTGCTATTTTTGCGCTGATCCTCCCGCTCCAGGTAATCCAGCGCCATCAATGAGCAATCTGATAGCTCGGCATCATCTGACTCGGATCCCCCTGCATCAGTCACCCCGGGTTGGAAAGAACTCGTCCTCGAGTTTATGGCAGCATCATCAGAATCCGCAAAGCAAGGAGTTAGGTGTTTCACATTAAAAACATCAGAAGTCTTCAAGTGACTAGGGAGACACAACCTGTATGCGTTGTCATTAATATTCTGCAATATCTCACAGGGTCCAATCTTCCGCTCCTTAAGCTTATTATACTCGCCAACAGGGAAACGATCACGAGTTAATACAGCCCAAACAAAATCACCAACATCAAAAAGTACCTGACGACGATGACTGTCCGCTCGAGCTTTGTACTTGGCATTACTCTCGTGAATGGCCAGTTTCACCTGCTCATGGATGCCTCGAAGATGTTGGGCCAACTCATCTGCCCTAGGATGCAAACGGCCCACACGTGGAATGGGCGCTAAGTCCAGTACTCCAGATGGATTTTGACCGTAGACGATCTCAAAAGGACTCATTCCTGTGGTCCCGCTCGTTGACCTGTTGTAGGCAAATTCTGCTTGAGGTAATGCCAGATCCCACTGCTTAGGTTTAGTACTTGCTAAACACCTCAACAGATTGTCTAGACTCCGATTCACCACTTCGGTCTGACCATTCGTCTGGGGGTGATAAGCGCTGCTGAAATTCAGCTTCGAACCCAGCTTTCCCCATAAACTCCTCCAGAAATTACTGATGAACTTGGTGTCTCGATCTGAAGTGATGGATCGAGGAAGACCAGGGAGACGCACAATCTCCCTGAAGTAAAGATGGGTTATTCGGGCAGCATCCATGGTTTTCCTACAAGGTACAAAGTGGGCCATCTTGGAAAACCTGTCAACCACAACTAAAATAGAATCACAGGCCCATTGGGTACTGGGTAAGCCCAATACGAAGTCCATGCTGACATCGAACCAAGGAGCTTCAGGAACCAACAAGGGGGTGTAAAGGCCTGCATTGGTGAGGACACCCTTGGACCTTTGGCATACATAACAACGCCCCACAAAGTGAGCCACGTCACTGGTCAATTTGGGCCAATAATAATCATAAGCAATAAGGGCCAATGTCTTGTCTCGCCCGAAGTGACCCTCATTATGAAGCTCACTAATAATCTGTAGCCTTAGCGAACAATCTGGAATGCACAATTGTAGCCCACGAAACAAATAACCATTATGTAAAAGGAAATCATGACGATGACCAGATGTTACCTCCTGAATGATCTTTCCAAAGGAAGGATCTGTGGCATACAAATCAGTGAAAGTTTCAAATCCTGTGACTCGGGTACTCATGGTGGTGAGGAGTAAAATGCGACGACTGAGGGCATCTGCAACACGGTTCAGGTTCCCTGATAGGTGCCTCAAGGAAAAAGTGAACTCTTGTAAGTACGCCACCCATTTGGCATGCCGTCTGCTCAGCTTGTGTTGACCATTTATGTACTTCAGGGCCTCATGATCAGTAAGAATGATGAATTCCTTATGCACAAGGTAGTGACGCCAATGACTCAAAGACTGAATGATAGCGTAGAACTCCAAGTCGTAGGTGGAGTAATTCTTCTTGGATCCCGACAGTTTCTCACTGAAAAAAGCTATGGGTCGCCCTTCCGGACTTAGAACACCACCAATGCCAACTCCAGATGCATCACAATTCAACTGAAACACTTTATCAAAATCAGGGAGTGCCAACACCGGTGCCTCCGTCATCTTCTGCTTGACCAGTTGAAAACTGGCTTCTGCCTCCTTAGTCCAGTGGAAATCACGTCCCTTGAGGCACTCTGTGATAGGAGCAATCAGAGTGCTGAAATTTCTGATGAAGCGGCGGTAGAAAGATGCCAACCCATGGGAACTCCTGACATCATGCAAGGTTTTTGGCTGGGGCCACTCCAAGACTGCATCTATCTTCGACTGATCTGCATGAACACCATCAGTAGACACAACAAAACCTAGAAAGGTTACAGAAGTAGTGAAGAAAGAACACTTCTTCTGATTAACAAACAGGCGCTCCTTCCTGAGCATGTCAAAAACTGCACGGAGGTGATCAAAGTGTGAGGCCCATGTGGGGCTATAAATAAGCATATCGTCGAAGTAGACTACCACGAATTTCCCCATGAAAGGCCGTAAAACCTGATGCATAAATCTCATGAATGTGCTGGGCGCATTGGACAGTCCAAATGGCATGACCATCCACTCATACAACCCATGCTGCGTCTTAAACCCCGTCTTCCACTCGTCTTCAGGCCTTATTCGGATTTGGTGGTATCCTCTCTTAAGGTCAATTTTGGAGAAGACCTTAGAACCGGACAGTTGATCTAGCATGTCATCCAGGCGGGGAATGGGAAATCTGTACTTCACCGTAATTCTGTTGATGGCTCTGCTGTCTACACACATGCACCAGGAACCATCTTTCTTTGGTACCAGCAAGACAGGAACGGCACATGGGCTCATACTTTCACGGATGTAGCCCATCTCTAGTAACTCTACTACCTGTCGCTGCAACTCTTCAGCCTCCTTTGGGCTGAGGCGGTATGCTGGTCTATTGGGCAAACTCGAGCCTAGAATTAGGTCGATCTGATGCTGAATATCTCTCATAGGCGGCAGTCCAGGAGGAAGGTCTTCTGGCATCAAGTTAGATAATTCCGAAAGCAGCCGTTGGACCTCCGTAGGTAATTTTGGAACCTCACCTGTTGCACTATTTCCACAAGGCAGTAAAGCACAAACTACATGTTCACGCTCAACTTCAACCAAAAACCTGGACATAGAAAGCAAATTGTTACTATTGACAACCGGGGTAGGATTGGGTCCTTCCCGATGAGGTGCCAACACAATCTTTTTCCCTTTGATGCTAAGGGAATATGTATTCTTCCATCCGTCATGTACCACACTTCGATCATATTGCCAAGGTCTGCCTAACAGTATATGACACACATCCATGGACACTACATCACACCAAGCATTATCGAAATATTTCTTGCCAACAGAAAAAGACACTAAGCATCGTCTATCTACTGTTACCTCACTGCCTTTATTCAGCCATGACAGTTTGTATGGCTTGGGGTGACGATCTGTTTTCAACTACAATTTCTGGACAGCGTCTTCAGAGACTACGTTCTCACAACTGCCACTGTCAATAATCATCTTGCAGACTTTATCGGCCACAGTGCAGGTTGTGTGGAAAATATTGGTTCTCAATCAGTCATCTTCGGAATCGCCTCTGGGAGTCAGTAGGCTCTTACGAATGACCAGAGTTTCATGGCCGTCCCCATACAACACATCCTCATCTCCTTCTTCGTCATACACTGGCTCTCCAACCTCCTTACTCTCATCTTCCATGCCTTCCTCAAGCAGTAGATTTTTGCCCGTCTGACTGGCAGGCTTCCTGCAATGGGTTGCTATATGCCCCTGTTCACCACATCGAAAAAACTTAATCGAAGGGTTAGGATTACCCTTTGGTGGCTGCTGGGGAGGACGGGATTCTTGAGGGCGAGATGGCCTACTGCTTTGGTCGTTTCTGATGACGGGTCGTCTATTCTGCTGTTTCTCTACAGCAAGGGCGCGCTGGTAGGCTTCAGAAACTGTCCACAGCGAGTGAAGGCTGAGGGCATCCTGTAGAGGTTGTGGTAAACCCCACAAATATCGAGCTACCATCTGTTCTTCTGTCTCAGTTAGATCATTCCGAGCGATCAACTGATACAAATCGTCTGTATAATCTTCCACGGTTCTCATCCCTTGCCTCAACGAATGAAGTCGCTGAAATAGGGTTTGAGTATAGCCAAAGAGAAGGAAGTGACTCTTTATCTTCTTCTTCATCTTCTCCCAATCAGTGATCTTGGCCTTACCCTGCCTGTTTCTTGAACGTTTCAACTGTTCCCACCACGCAGATGCTCGACCCTTGAGTTTGATGGCCACCAATTTCACTTTGACACGATTCGGGACCTCTTTATAATCGAAAATTCGTTCTACTTCATTCAACCAATCAATAAAGCAATCGGCTTGTAACGTAACAGAAAACTCGGGCACCTACTTTGAAGCCGAGATCTCTATGACGGTACTGATTGTGATACGGATTTTCGAAGGTGGAATTGTCGGTATCAGAATCTTCCACATCATGATTACCGATTTCCTGCGCCGCCAGGCGCTGGGTTAACTCTACCATTGGCCTCTGCAAATCCTCAATCATAACATCCTGAATGTTACGATCACAGTACGGGACTTCCTCAATCGGAACCTGCCCACGACGACCACCACGACCACGACCACGATTATTAGCCATCGAAAACTGATGGAAATACCGCCTCAGGAAGATGCTGAGCTCTAATACCAATTGACGCCGGACAGAATAGAGATTATTCTGCAGGCTAGTGCAACGGGTAATTTGCAAGAAAGAAAATGGAGAAATTATTGACCCAAAATTCAGAGAACACTCTGAAATTTAATAAAATTCTTAATATTCAAAACCGATCAAAAACAACCCACAAGCCGGGTTTAAATAGCTAAAAATCGACCCCTAATGGGATTTTTGCCAAAAATAGCAAAACCCTAAAAGTCCTACCAAAACAAAATATGGAAAAAAATAAAAAGATTGCCAAAAATCTGGCCCAAATCGGGTTCAGAATCATCTCCTAATTGACAAATAAAAAATTACCATAAACAGCAAAAATTAACTAAAAATAAAGAATTGAAAAGGAAAACAGCGGATTTGGGGCTCGAAACGATGTGAACCAAGCATAGCTGGGTGGCCACGACGTCAGCGCCGAGATTAGCTTTCCGAATTGGGGTCACGGGCGCGAATCCGACACTTGTAGCTCCAGTTATAGCCAAAAAACCGAAGCGTACACGGAAACTGCCCCAATTAGGCTAGATCACGATTTCTTGCTATTTTTGCGCTGATCCTCCCGCTCCAGGTAATCCAGCGCCATCAATGAGCAATCTGACAGCTCGGCATCGTCTGAATCGGATCCCCCTGCATCAGAAACCAAGGCAAGGGAAAAGAAGTCCCAATACTAAACCAACAGATAACCGAAACAACAACGTCAAGGTTAAGAACACCCCAAGTGTTTAGTGAAAATACCCGAACAAGGAAACTAAAAACGAATGGCCGAGAGTGGAAGTTATAAAAAGATGAATCACAAGGATTCAATAGTGTTTTAGAAAATATTTTTAAAACTTGAACCAATCCATTAGGCATCCATGCTCGTAACGTACGAAAACTCAAATCACCTAGGTGGTGACATCAAATAACCAAGAAGAAGTGAAAGGCAACACTATATGTGTGCACTGAACAACACCAAGCCTCAAACCCGAGACTTAGAAATGATCCGAAGGAAAGGTGAAACAAGAAACCACTTTTCAAAACTCTACAAGACGAGATCTTGAGAAAGAAGTCTCGAAACCTCAGATCTCGAGAAAAGTAATAAAATAGTTTTCCTTTAAGAAACCACACAGTAAAAATGACCGTCTTTCCCCCGGTTTCCGTCACTCGCCATCACCGACTTTTAGAAGTTAAAAACTTTTTAAAGAAGATCCTAAGATCATTTTATAAATGCTAAAAAATTTCGTTGCTATGGGGGTAGGCGAAAACGGGTTTTTCCTTTTAAATACAAAGAGTTTATTTCAAAACTTAGAAAACACCGTTTCTGAAAGACCGTCTTGCCCCCGGTCTCCGTCAGTCGCCATCACCGACTTTTAGAAGTTAAAAATATTTTTAAAGAAGATCCTAAGATCATTTTATAAATGCTAAAACTTTTCGTTGCTACGGGGTAGGAGAAAACGGGTTTTTCTTTTTAAATACAAAGAGTTTATTTAAAGACTTAGAAAACACCGTTTCTGAAAGACAGCCAATAAGAGTGAACACAACTCTACAGATTTCTATAATGTCCAAGAGAACAAGGAAGGAAGAGTACTACATTGGGTTCACGGAACACAACTATCCGTTTCCAACCCTACGAAATCAATGACAACATATGGAAGAGGTTCGGCACTACGCCGTAACCGACGACTTAAGGAGTGGAATATAAGTCAACAACCACATACTAGTGTACAAAACACAACACAAGGAATGCTTAGGAGAATGAACTCCAAGTACTTATGAGAAACAACGTTGCAACACTACAGTACTCCAAGTACTTAATAAAATCACCTCAACCATAACCTCTTCTAACCCAATCAAATCTCAAAATACAGTTGATAACCCATTCCTCAAAAGGTGAAAGGCACCTAAAGGCCTATACAAAAAAATCCACTAAGTTCACAATCTCGTCACTCGCCTTCTCTAATGCCTCAAATCTCAATTGATACTAAAATTAATCCCTGACCTCAAATCTCTAAAGATGTCGCACAACTAACCACAATCACAAAACAATTAACCGCCTTGTCTAAGGCCTCAACTCAAAATCAACTCTACAGTCTATCTCTAACCTAAACTAACCACAGAGGTCACTATGCCAATATACTTAACCTTCCCCAAGGGTACAAAAGTATATAATCACGAGTATAAAATGTACGTTCATTATACTTTAACAATTTCCGCATTTAATTCATTCTTTCACATTATTCATTTTCAGTTAAGCATTTTATAAAATATGAATTTAATTCGCAATATTCATAATTAACATGCTCCAAAATCCACAGGTAATAATAGCATATGATAAACCTGCTCCAACATCACATGTAATAATATCACATACACATGTCAATGAAATCACATAAATGCTATGTCATGCAATGTGACTCAACACACCCATGATACACACACAAAAACACACCCTTCATAAGGGTGAACGGATCATTCTCCACCACTCCCCTGAGGATACAGGCTCCCTAAGGAGGGTAGGCTTATCGTACCGTTCTTCCCAAGTGTTTTTGACAGTTCACACTTTTAACGAGGAAGACGTCCTCCACAACCTAGTCGCGCACATAGTCTGCATTTCTCGGAAGATTAGTTCCGTGGGAGCAAGAAGCACCCCCTGGCCAGTTATTACGACGATCCAAACACAAGTCTACTCACGCACCACACACAAACGGAAGTAGACCACACCAATTGAATTTTTCTCTGCAAAAGGTGAACCTATGTACTACATGCACTAACACCTATGTACTCACACGACATGGTGTATCCAATAAAAATCATGCCCCAACATAAATATGTAATGCATCATATTTATGAAAATATCCACATGATACCAACATGAATCTCATAAACTCTTTAACATGCTTTTAAGATACAATAAAGGCATTTAAATCACATGGAACAAGTTCATGTACAATTCATGCTTCAAACAATATATATTTTTTAATTATCTAGGAAAATATTTTCAATTTCTCTTAACATGACTTTAAAACAATTAAAGCAAATAATCCACGTATCATAAGGGAAACTTAGCATAACGTCTAAGTTTTCACGTCCCTTCCGTTCACATATCCCCTAACACAGTAAAAAGGGAACTAATATAGCGTTCTAAGTTCACGTCAAAATTTCTAGTAACCCATTTAATTCTCAAGGGTTTACTAAGCCAGATATTATCTTTCAATTCAAATAGGAATTTATGTACTTTCGCAGGAAAATAATTTAATTAATTTCTCACATTAATTCCTAAGTTATACTTCGATTCTAACCCAATTTTTAGATATTTTAAATTCACCATTTAATATATCTAAATTAAAATAAATACGGGTTTGCACACCCAAACCACGTCAACGACACGGAAGTTAGAATAAAATTTCCCACCTAAATTTAAGCTTACAGAACAGCCCAAAACCGTCCACCGTGAACAGTACCAACGCCCGTATATGGAGCCCGCCGACCAAAGTCACCCGAATAATATTTCGAATATATTGAAACGTTTGCCTTGACAACCTATATGATATATACGAAGCCCATTAGCAATAGGTTAATCAATTTGGGTAAATCTAAAATAACCCAAAGGAAAATTCTAACCTATAAACGCGATTTTCCGACAAACCGTTCAACGGAAAATTACAAAATTTTAGTATGATGAACACTAAGTCAAGACGAAGCTACTCACCAAAAATCGTGGTCATCTGACATCGGGAAGCCGACCAAATTGCCGGCCGAAGTTCGGCCGAAGCCACCCCTGTTGCTCGCCACGCACGAATCATCACAGCACTGCCGCTGCTCGCCCTCTGCGCAGCGGGGCCACCACCTGGACACGTCACCATCGTCGTGACCCAGAATCTGCACGTCATTGCCGTTGCTGCCTCTGCTCGTCGACCCAGGCCAGCAACCTCCGCTCCTGCTCAAACCCCAACTCTCTCTCTTTTCTCTCTCTCTCTTCTGGCATGATGAAGCTGATGAAGGAGGTGGAGGAGAAGCTGCAGTTATGGAGAAGAGATGAGATGGTTCAGTCTCGCGGAGTAGAGTAGAAGAAAAGAAGTCGTGCTTAGGTTTCTCTCCATACAGATATATATATAAATACATATCATTTAAGCCCTAATTCAATTAGAAAAGTTGTATCCTTAATTTCAAATGACCCATGTGACTTTGCTAATGTAGCCAAATAAAATAAATGTGACGATAGTTTCCAAATTTTAATACAAGCCTCACACCAGATCAACTCCCATTTTCGAACAACTCCTAACAAAATCACGCGAACCCAAAAATCCACGAGACGCCAAATAATTAATATAACCCCAAATAAATACTCCGGGTTACGAAACCAAATTGTCGGAACCCTATAACGTCAAACGACAGAACATGTCACCACCCAGTCGAAGCACTAATGCTAAACGTCGAAACGAAACCGCATAGTCGATAACAAGAATTCGCGTAGTTGTCAAAGAGAAACCGTAATGTCATCCAGTCGACTTTAAAACTAAACGCGAAAAATTTACATGTAAAATACCAAGGATAACCAGAACGTCAAGAACAAGTGACGTCATTACTGAAATTAAATCATAAATAATTTCAGGAAAAAGGAAAATAACACGGGGTGTTACATTCTAACATTGGAATGTATAGATATTAATTTGGCACTTCGTGACAATGAACCACCCATCCTTATGGAAAAAAGTACGCTAAGTGAGAAGGCATATTATAAGAGGTGGGAGTGATCCAATCGCCTAAGTTTGTGTCTTATAAAATGCCATGTTGAGAAAAGCATTAAGAACTGAATTCCTGAATGCAATAAATTAAAAGAATACATGGTTGTTCTTGAGCAACAATATGCGTATTCTGATAAAGCTTTAGCCAACACCCTAATGAGCAAATTCTCATCAATGAAGCATATGGGTACTAAAGGGGTCCGTGAGCATATTAAGGAAATGAGAGATATTTCAGCTCAAATGAACTCATCAGAGTTCATATTTTCAGAGGCATTCCTTGTCCAATTCATACTCAACTCCCTGCCTGTTGAATATGGGTCATTCAAGATATCTTATACTACACATAAGGAAAAATTGTCAGTTAATGAATTGTTTACCATGTGTGTTCAAGAGGAAGGGAGGTTGATTCAAGAAAATCTAGAAAGTGCTCATCTAGCAACTCGTGGGAAAGGACAAATCAGGAAAAATGTGCAATTTAAAAAGAAGGGGGAAGGCATCAACTAGCAAGGTTGACGATAAAGACACCATCATATGCTTCTTCTGTAAAAAGAAAGGCCACATCAAGAAAGAATGTTGGTGTGGCAACATGTCGGGTTAAAATAGTGATCAAGAATGAACCCTTACAGTGACCTACTTTTACCAATCGTAAGCGCATGAATCATATTATAATGTAGTATGACTTGAGAACGTGAATTTTAAATCCCACAGAGACTTGGATGTATTCACTTTAGTATTGTAACATTACTGAATTATGGATTTTGTGAAAATTGTTTGTTGAACTGAAATCTATCTTCTAATTAAATTAACTAAGAACATGAATTAAAATTGGTTTATGATTCAAGGGAGAGAAAGTTTAGGGTTTTTCATAACCCCACCACTAACCTCATAATGTAGTTATCTACTCATTCAATTGTAAACGGAGGATACATCACATGTGAATCAGATTAAACTGCAAATAGTCAGTTGTAATCCCCAAAAAGATACAATCAACCGGGTTCGCTACAACCTATCTTCAGATCGAGTGTGATTAGTGCATTCAAACTAGTTTACTCTATTTTACTCCTACAGCATGAAATTAAACTAAAACATGTTTATGTCACATTTCCTTAGCATAGCTTTCTAGAAGTTTTTGTATGAGCTTAGGTGTTAGCCCAGCTTCTATGTATGACTTCTTCTAGCCTTTGTTTTCATCAATAATACCTCTTGCCTTTTCATATGATGTATGATTGAATATTGGGTTATTTGCGAAAAATCCCATGTAATTTCATACTAGGTGCGCAAAACCCTCATTTGTTACAAAATGTGTGTATAAATCCATTATATTTCCAAAATGGTGCAACCCTTTCTGCTTCAAAATAATATGAAATTCCTAAAATACCTCTTCTAACCTAATAAAACTAATAAATATTGAATTAATAATAAATAATGTATAATAAAATGATAAAGAAATAAAATAATTAAATAAAACTAAAAATTTCAAAGAAAGTGACTTAATTCTTTTTAATCATAAATAAATAAATAAAAATAAATTTTTTTAAAAAATATGCTTATTTATTTTTCAATATTTTTAATATTTTGAAAATAAAATTGTAATTATTTTGTTGATGATTTTCTTAAATATATTTTTTTATAAACATATTTTCAGTTTTTTTTTTTGTTTTTGTAATTTTATTTTATTTTTTCAAAACAAAAACTAAACTGGATTAATTTTTTTAATCAAATGTTAAATAATAAAAAACATAAATAGGCTTATTTGTTTTCAAAATAATTTTAATATTTTTGAAAAAAATAATGTAATTGTTTTGTTGATGATTTTCTTAAATATATATTTTATAAACATATTTTATGTTTCTATTTTTATTTCTGTAATATTTTTTAAAAACGATATTCTAAAGGTATTTCAGACAATTCATGTCACAATAAGTGCATAATACACATATTTCTGAATAATAAGGTCTCAAAAAATCACAAGGGTGTTATATGCACTATACATGGGGTTAAACGCTCCCGACCCTTGAATATATAACTTTATATATATAACACTAGTTAAAGCGTGAAGATGGATATATAAACATACAAAATAATAACACAGTAATAAAATGTAAGATCACAATAGCAACAATAAAAGAAAAGGTATAAAAAATCATACTACGGAATGAATCAATAAATAGTTAAGTACATAAAAGAAAAAATAAATTAAAATAATAAAGTTTAAATTACGTTAAAATATAATAAAAGAATTGTGATTGGGGTTGGGGTGGAGAGACATGCGTGAGAACACGTGAGAATCGTAGGATTAAAGAGAGAGACCTCAGATTGTATATCGGCTTACGATTTGGAATCCTATTTAAATAACAATCAAATTTGATTTCCAGATTTCAAACAGCTCAATAACTCCTCGATTAGTCATATACAACTAGGATTAAGATTATTAATTACAATGGTAGATAGGATTAGTATTTTTGTTCATTTAGGATTCGGATTGTTAAATGCAATTGTAGATGAATTTTTTTATATTATTATTATTTTTATCCAATTAAGGTTTGGATTATTAAATACAAGTAAATTATAGTAAGATAATGAAATAAAATATAAAAAAAATAATTTAAACTTTTAGTATTCTATCCCAATCCCATTTTTAATTTATATATTCATTATATTTTAATAAAATTAAAATTCAATTAGATTTTAGTGATAGAATTTAAATACATAATTTATACGTACATATATAAGTGTTGGTTCTTTCAAATAGGATTCTACTTGAATGAGTGTTATAGAATTTAATTAAATTTTGTGGTTATAATTCAAGTAGAAAATGGATTAGATGAGTCATAGAATTCAATTAAACTTTATAATTATAATTTAAGTAAAATTGAATAAAAGAATAAAAAATAAAATATTGACTATAAATACTTAAACACTAAACTTATTATGATGCGAAGAATGTGGTCCATGTCTCAATCAAGTTAATTTGTTGGTCTCACATGCATTTCTAAATTGGCAAACTAAAGGATTTTCTTTCATGGCAAAACTAGTATGTCAACCATAGCCATCAAAGATTCCATCAAGTGGCTTAAGCCTGAATTTTTGAAATTTATAAAACTTGCTTTCTCACCACAACAACACAAAAATAATAAATAAATAAAATAAAATAAATAAAATACAAGCGCCTTAGCAGTAGCAGGAGCCTAGTCTTATAGCTAAATCATGTACTTAAGAACTTGGATTGTATGTTAATGACCAATTCCTGAGTTGCAGGATTGTTTGTATGCACGTTAGTGACCAAATACCCTTACCCATGGGCTTGCCCTCGCCATCCCGCTATTCCCGATAAGGAATAGAGTAAGGGATGGACCACTCCTCCTATTCGCTCGCCCTTGTCATCCCACTATTCCTGATAAGGAATAGAGTAAGGGATGACGGACATATAAAACTACCGTATACGGGATTTAATAAAGCCAGTCCTAAATTTAACTATAAAGAACGCACGTTTAAAACCCCTTTAATAGAGGGGTAGCCTAAGGTCCCCAAACTCTCGTTTGAGGGCATTCTTTTGGCCTTACAGGCCATTAAATTCTATGCTAGCCTGAGAGAGGAGAGTGGTGATCCACTCTCTATATGAGTTATATGAGAGAGGAGAATGGTGAGCCACTCTCTATATAGAATATCCCGAACCCCCCAAGGGGGCGAGGGCCGCCTTCCTCTCCATTCACCACCGGAAAGGAAGAATTTCCAACAATAGTGTTAAGCAAGTTCTTCCGATATTTCTGTATGGAGCCATGTCGAGTTTAGTGTGGCGTGTGAGAATGGGTGGCTAATCAGTGGAACATTGTTCACCGGGATAAAAGGCTGGTCCCAACCCGTCTACCAATGTCATTTCATGAAGATGGACACTGGCTTGGGGGCGGGCGCCTATCCGACATATAATCGATACAGCCGGTATAGAATATTCTTATTATGAATCATCGTTCCACCCGATTCTCAGCTCTCGTGCCTCTAAAATGGCAGAGAGTTTTTGAACACTCTCAGATGAGAAAGTATTACCTGGTACTCCGAAGATTTAGGAAGATTTTATTCTTATTGGGCAAACATGGTACTCTTATTTGTAAGAAAAATCGGTGCCTTTCCTCTTTGTAGCAACTGTGCCCAGTCTTTTGTATCTTCTTTATCTGAAATTAAACTTGATGGATTTCTTTCATGCCTTACTTGAAAAGGTTGGGTTATCTCTGGGTGGTAGTGTTAAGCAAGTTCTTCCTATATTTCCAGCCGACCGCTCTACCACTGAGCTACTGAGGAACAATGGGAGATTAGATCTCATAGAGTTCAATTCCCGTTCTCAACCCATGACCAATATAAGCTCGAAGCTTCCTTCGTAACTCCCGGAACTTCTTCGTAGTGGCTCCCTTCCGTGCCTCATTTCATAGGGAACCTCAAAGTGGCTCTATTTCATTATATTCCATCCATATCCCAATTCCATTCATTTAATTGACTGGTCGTAGGTTCGAATCCTACTTGGGGAGATTTGATTCATTCTGAACTCTTTAATTAAGAATGAAAGGGCGCGCTTTGGCCGTTAAGAGTAGGTAACCCGTTCCCTGTCTTTGTTTCTATTGCATTCTATCTCATCGTATCACATTCTGTTTGCGATATTTGAGAATCGCCGTCAATACCTCGGTGTAGCTGTAGGTCCGGGATAATCCTTTGTTCCACAGCATTGACATAACATATGTTGTTTCTAGTCTATCTCTTTCTATTTCTATATATGGAAAGTTAAAAATCATCATATAATAATCCAGAAATTGCAATAGAAAAGAAAAAGGGAGCAGTGAGCTTGGAGAGTAGAGTCGAGGTAAGGTCAAGAAGGGTAGCGTACAAGTGGAGCCCACAGGGGGAGGTTAGCTGGCAGGTTAAGGAAGCAAATGATCTGAGAATATATTAATCTAGAACTCCTAATAATTAAGTTTATATTTGCAAATTGTTGAATACTCCCTCCATCCCAATTTAAGTGTTCACATTCACTATTCAATCAATTCCCAAATAAGTGTTCCAATTGAAAAGTCAATGCATTTTTTTTTGTCAATTTACCAATTTACCTTTCAAGCATTCAAGTCATAAAATATCCAAACTACAATCATCACATCACTTGGTCGCACCAATGATAAAATTGGTTTTTCATTCACTATCATAGCAATTAAAGTCATCACTATAAAATGTTTGATTCCTCAAAATGAATTTATAATTTGGGACAAAGTGAGTATTTAATTGATTTATGAAGAAAGTTTCTATATAAAATAAAGAGAAATTTCAGCACATAACTCCCATTCACATGTTATTACTTATTTTTCACATGTGATAACGTGTTCTTTTTCACATGCTTAATAATGAAGAGTTCCCGATCATGATAACCAGTTTCTTAATTTATATGCAAATGTCCAACTGGCTTACCAAAACAAAATGTGCAATTGAAATATTTTAAGCCACATGATAATGAAAATAATAACTCTATAATTGGAACCAACTGACCCTATAGCCTCAGACTATCACCTTAAGGAAGACTTTAATGTTATGAGATATGCAAGCCTTGGGAATTTGTGTTGGAAGGATTACCATTTATGTAATTAAAACAGGATTTGATGATAGTGCATATAAATTATAATGGTGGAAGTAATTTAGATCATGTTTGGATTGATTTTTCAAAAGTTATTTTTGGCTCCATAGAAGAAAAAATTGTTTTGAACAGTATTTGACAATTTTTTTAAAAAAGTCAATAGGCCTTGAAAGAGCGTTTTGAAGAAGCTGTCAGTTTCTCAAAATGACTTTTGCTTCTTCTTTACTTTTTAAAAAAGTTAGAAACAAAAACTCTATCAAACGAGATCTTAAACAGAAAATAGCTTATAAACTGATATCACACAAGGATTTTACGTTTTCCTGTTGGAAGGATTCCCTATTTATGTAATTAAAACAAGATTAAATGATAGTGCATATAATGATGGAAGTAATTTAGAAAGTAAATAGCATAACTAAATCGGCAAACGGAAAAGAACCATGGAGGACCTTAGTCCTTTTTCAACCTCACTATCAATGATAATGGTACAACGTATCCTTTTCTAGTCGCCACTAAAGGATTACAAAAACCAAGAATTGGATTCTTGGATCACAAGTACGTATTCATCACGGATTACAACAACTCATCAGTTGGCAAAGATAGATCTCACCAATAAATAACAGGGATTCACCGCATAGAGGAAACACAAGTGATCTTCATGCATATTTTATTTTTAGGGATGCCAATACACTTTCTTTAATAAAAAAATCTCTCTGACGTTCTTCTTGTTATACTGTCTCTATTTTTTGAGGATGATCACACTCAAAAATTGAATTGAAATTGTCATATACATAACAACCGCCACAAACAATGTTACCCGCCATCCATTGACTTTTAACCCCTTATGGATCCTAGATCACATGACCTTCACATAGAGCGGTTCCACGAACATTCTACAGTTTTATAATTTTGCACATGTATTCTATTGATATATATATTATAAGGTTTATCGAGAAGTGTATTTTCATAAATTATAGTTTTCCCATGTGACCCTCTAGCCCCACATTATAAATTACCTACAGTTCTTACATTCCATTCTATCCAAGCTTAAATTACTTAAAAAACCAAACAATTAATCTCTCTTCTTCTTCATTAATCATCTTTTCTCTGTATTAAGGCATCATGGGTGTCATCGCATATGATATGGTGAAAACTTCATCGATCCCACCTGCCAAGATGTTCAAGGCCTTTGTCCTTGATTTCGACACTCTTGTACCCAAGATCTTGCCACAAGTCATTAAGAGTGTTGAAATGTTGGAAGGAGATGGAGGGCATGGATCAATCAAAGTTGTCACTTTCTGGGGAGGTTAGACTTAATTTATCACAATGCTGCTAAACCGGCTTTTTCGTTGCTTTCGTATATATACATATAGTTTCGAAGTGCTCTTATATACTCGTTATAATTAATGTACTGTGCCATCACTTGTAGAGAATTGTAATATTAAACGTTATCTCCTAACAGAATACCTCCTTTTATACATATCGCGACATAAATATGTATTACAGAATATAACAATTACATTTGTTCTTACTCAGAAACCGAATTCCAAACCATGAAAATCCGAGTTGATGAGGTTGATAAAGAGAACTTGTCTTATGGATGGACCGTTATTGAAAGTGCAGCTTTGGTAGGTGGAATCGAATCGTTCTCTTACGTGATCAAAATGGAAGTCTCTCCTGAGGGAGGATCAATCTTCAAGAGCTGTGGCAAATATTACACAAAAGACGATGTCCAAGTTACAGAAGAACAAATAGAAACTGCAAAGAAAAAGGCATTCCTTATGTTCAAGGCTATTGAGGCATACCTCTTGGTTAATCCAGATGCCTAGAACTGCTTCCTTAGAGCCTCTCTCTCTCTCTATATATATACGGATTTCTATGGTCTAGTAAGTGTGTTTTGGTATGAATTAATTAATATTAATTACTTCATATTTCTCCCTGCCGGTGTTGGGTGCATGATAAGTAATAAGTATGTTGTTTGTTCTTTTCAAGTTCTTTTAGTGGCACATTTGACTCAAGAGTCCCTTTATGTACTACTAAACTAAGTATTCCAAAGACTTCTCTGTTTAAGCAATTATTAGTACTCCCTCCATCCCGTTTTAGTTGTCCACATTTGATTTTTCAATTATTTTTTCTGTTTTCTATTTTGCACTTTGATAATATAATATAGTTATAGTTTTTTAGTGGGGCCCATTATTTTTTGAAATTAATGAAAAGAAAAAATTTGGGAAAGTATGTGATAATATTATATTGGGATTCGAAACTGGACAACTAATTTGGAACAAATAAAGTAAACAAAGTGAACAACTAAATTGGGACGGAGGAAGTAATAATTATTATCTTTAAGCTTGCCTCAGGCCATGGAAGTAGAAACTTCCTGCTTGTATATGTTGTGGTGTTAGGAATTAATTCTTTTTTCACTGCTTAAAAATTAATCTCACCCAAGATCATACACAAAAAATCAACAATTCTTTTTACTCAACAAGAAAATATCACTCATTTAATTACCAAAAAGAAATATCACTCATAAATCTACCAATTTTAGTTTCCCTCTCTCCCTCTATTTTCTCACACTTTTGTTCCTCTGTATTACTATGCTACCAAACCCTAGCCACCAGACTCCAATATATATAGAATAAGCAAAGTGGTGAACAAGTTAACAAGAATTGGTGAACAAGACAATCTTAAAAGAAAGTTCCTGAGATTACGATCTCCTAATAAAAAAAGGAAAACTAAATAACCAAATTTTCTTACTCCTTAAGAAAAGGAGTCGTCAATCATTACACCACTTAAATGTTGCCACATTCGAACAATCTCCACCTTGGCGAAATTTCTCCACATTGACTTACTATTTTAAAACGGGTTTATACATCATCTTCGGAATTGCTCCACTTTATAGTGTATTTCCTAACAACACATACAAATCGCCGACCTTCTTTCCAATGAGCATGATACATGTACCTCTTCCTACTTTCAGCCGTCCATAATTTGTTTTAAACCAACAATCTTTTGACATCAATGCACCCAAATAAATTATGTTCCTTCTAACACTTGGAACATGATACAAATCTGTCAAAGTTCTTACCAATCCATTTGTTGTCTTGATATTAATTGTTCCGATTCCTATGACTTCACAAGAAAAATTATTCCCCATAATTTTTTTACCAACAAATGGTTTGTAAGAGGTAAACTATTCTTTATGAGGACACATATGGTGGAAGCAAGCAGAATCAAGAATCCACTTATTTGTTTCATCTTATTTGTCAGTAATTGATAGGGCTTTAAGCACGTCATCATCTCCTTCTCTTATCTCGACAACTGCAGCGGTGTTGTACTTAATTTCTTTTCTTTTTCGACACTTGATACGACTTCAGATGTGTACAAAATATGTGATTAAAAACAACACCTTAAAGACGCCATAGTTTTTACCCTACGAAAGCGCACGTATCAATTGTAGAATAGCAAAAGGCTTGATAAAGGGATATCAATCCCACAAAGACTAAGATTGTTCACTTTAATAGTTCAAAAATACTGAATTATATTTCCGAAAATTGTTTGTTTTGGTGGTCGAAAGACCAACTTATCTAATCTTAACTGAATTAACTAAAAAGCAAAGTAAATTGGTTTGTGATTCAAGAGAGAGAGAAAACTAGGGGTTTCATCACTCCACCACTAACCGCATAATATAGTTCCTCATTGTATCAACTGTAAGAGGGAGATCCATAACTGGGAATCAGGTCGTACCGCAAATAGCTAAATACGACCCCAAAAAGGAGTACCATCAACCGGATTGTGACAACTCGTCTCATGACTAACCTAACTAGTACATGCCAATTATGCTACTCTAATATACTCATAATGCATGAAAATAAATTAAAGCATGTCTATATTAAATTGACAAGGCACGACCTGTGTCAACCTAGGGTTTCAAGTTATAATACCACCATTGTTGATGCAGGAGGATCAGCGCAAGGATGGCAGGAAATCGTGATCTGCTGTTTTCCTTTTCAAATCTTTATTTTTAGTTAATTTTTGCTATTTAGGGTAATTTTCTATTTGTCAATTAGGAATTGATTCTGAACCCGATTTGGGCCAGATTTTTGGTAATCTTTTGATTTCTTTCCTTGTTTCGTTTTGGTAAGACTTTTAGGGTAATCTTTTGATTCCTTACTGGAGGACGATATAACTGGCATGGAAAATCTTGAGATCCCATTTAGCAATCCTCCTGAATCTCAGCAGAATGTGATCCCAGCAGCAGGTCCAAAGAAGGAAGCTGATTTTATGCCTTGTGGAAATAGTGCAGCAGGTGAGGTTTCAGAATTACCCATGGAGGTCCAGCAGCTATTTTCGGAATTCTCTGTTTTGATTCCAGAAGACCTTCCTCCTGGACTGCCGCCAGAATTACCCACGGGCCGTTTACATCCTAGGGCAGGTGAGTTGGCCCAACATTTTCGAGGCATCCATGAGCAGGTGAAACTGGCCATTCACGAGAGCAATGCCAAGTACAAAACTCGAGCGGACAGTCATCATCGTCATGTACTTTTTGATGTTGGTGATTTTGTTTAGGTTGTATTAACTCGTGATCGTTTCCCAGTTGGCGAGTATAATAAGCTTAAGGAGCGGAAGAATGGACCCTGTGAGATATTGCAGAAGATTAATGACAACGCATACAGGTTGTGTCTCCCTAGTCACTTGAAAACATCTGATGTCTTTAATGTGAAACACCCGAGTCCTTGTTTTGCGGATTCTGCTGATGCTGCTGTGAACTCGAGGACGAGTTCTTTCCAACCCGGGGTGACTGATGCAGGAGGATCAGCGCAAGGATGGCAGGAAATCGTGATCTGCTATTTTCTTTTTCAAATCTTTATTTTTAGTTAATTTTTGTTATTTAGGGTAATTTTCTATTTGTCAATTAGGAATTGATTCTGAACCCGATTTAGGCCAGATTTTTGGTAATCTTTTGATTTCTTTCCTTGTTTCGTTTTGGTAAGACTTTTAGGGTTTTGCTATTTTTGGCAAAAATGCCATTAGGGGTCGATTTTCAGCTATTTAAACCCGGCTTGTGGGTTGTTTTTTATTATTCTTGATTATAAACAATTTTATTTAATTCCAGAGTGTTCTCTGAAATTTTGGGTCGAAATCTCCTGTTTTCTTTCCTTGCAAATTACCTATTGCAATAGCCTGCAGAATAATCTCTATTTTATCCGGCGTCAATTGTGTAGAAAACCATAATTAAGCGTCTGAGTTCCTGCTCATATTGAATAATCATAGTTGTGCAAAATAATACATTCATTCCATCGAAGACAATAATTTAGAACAAACATAGAATTTTATATTGCAATCAATACGGTCTCTTAACTACTACAATCATCACTGTATGGTCAACAGTTTCCCCTCTTTACAATTGAAAACAATGAAAGAAATACATTACTTGGCTAGGTTTTTGCTAGAAAATCCTAGATACCGAATTAGTTGCTCATGGTAGAAGGAGACTACATCGTTGATGTAGAATTGCCCTTCATGGCCGTCTTCTCCGAATCTCTAGGTCTTGAATGGATCCTCCTTGGAATCATAGATGAATCTCCAGAAAATATTCTGAAAACTAATGTGTTGAGAAGTCCCAAAATTGGGTGAAGAGGATTTCCAAAATTATGTAGCAAATCTTGGTATTTATAGGCAAAGGTGAGGGAAACCCTAACTTAGAGAATATGATTACCCTTTTTGGTAATTTCACACCCAACCAAGCAAACTAATATATGATGTATAATATGTATATATTACATGTATAGAGGTGTTGGGGTTGAACTTAAAGTCATCCGGGTCAAAATAGGATTTCAATCCGAATCTGAAATTTCCAGTTTTTTCTGCAGAACACTTCTCATTCTTTTGATCATATCTGGAGCTACACACATTTGATGGAGGCATGTAATATATCTTTGGAAATCTGACGTCAAGCTCTTGATGATAGACTAAAAAATCACCCAATTTTGGACCATTTTTTACCAAGATATGAGCTCACGAACTTGACTAAAAGTTTGTGCTGAAAACACTATAGCATTCCGCACCTATGCTTCAAGCATAGATGGCCTACGCTTCAAACGTAGGTCCCAAGCTTAGAAATATGATTTCCAGTCACTTTTTGAAATTGAAAGCGTATGCAAAAGCGTAGGTATTTTGTGAAAAATCACTTTTCTCCGTAAATGCATCAAAATGACCGTCTTAAACCCACAATACTTTTTACTGAAGATGACAGCTTCTCGAAATGCCGTTTTTGCCCTCCGGATTCCATTTTTGTCTCGAACTGCCTATTTGACTCTCGTCTTGGATAGAAAGAACAGACTCTTCAGGTAATTCACCGAAGTTAGCTCCATTTTTTCATTAAGCTCCTGAAACTTGCCTTAACACGCAAACACAATAAAAATACCAACTAATGGAATGAAAAGATATAATAACAGCAAGATAAGGGCTTAAAATGGATACTTTTGAGCACCTATCACACTCCCAAACTTACATATTGCTAGTCCCTTAGCAATTAACTCAGGAAAACTACCTTGTGATGATTTTTATCCTAATTAACCTATATTAATCTACACTACTCCCTTGCTTTCATGAGGGTCAGCGATTATACTTAGCACGTGTAACAAGCCTTTTAAACCCATAGGTTACCCTTAGTAGACGAGTGAAGTCTCATGAAGATTTCCAGTGATGGTACCTATAAACATCTCAGTTATCTGTAATCACGCAGTAATGAGTTCACACAGAATTTCAATTAAGTCATGATACAATGTAAAAGACAGCACGGATGCAAATACTCCCACTCACTACCGAACAATAATTATATAAAGCTTCGTGTCATGAATGGTTCTCACTAAAGTGAATGATTTCGTTACTTTCTATTCTCAATCCACACAACCTTTCGTGATTTTGTGAACACTCGATTACGATATTTCAGTTTCTCTTCTCCTACTTCATTGATCAAACTTTGTCATTTTTAGTAAAAACGTATTATTTCCATCTTTTCACTTTTCATCATTTTTTATCTTTCTAAGTCTCCAGACTTTCCAGTGAGGATTTTTAGTCCCGACCAACTGGGCCCGAGCTTCTTCCATGGGATTTATGCTCATTAGTTTTCTCCCCTTTAAACGCGAACAGTGATATTGGTGATACCAAGGCCCGGTTACTCAGATAAAAGAACTACTTTTTGCATTTTTTTTTTCAATGAATATATTTTTTTCAATTTTCTCCATTTCAACCAAAACAGCTCCCATCTCCCCTTTTCTTGTGGCAAAATTATTTTTCATCTACATAGTAAAAAATTAACCTATTTCTCATAGTAAATGTGTGTTTGTGCTTATAAGTCAAAGTCGTCTCTCTTAATTTTAATTTCACCCATTCACTCACTCATATAAAACCACATCACTTCACTAACTCAATCTAATCATTACTCTCATGAGAGGGAATATCATAACACATACTACTTATACATCATAAACATGAACTAAATCAACTTGTAATACAAAACATTCATGCGTGAAAACAAATAACTGCTCCAAAATTTTTAAATTTTCAATTTTTTTCAAAAAATTTCATTCCTTGTAATTCTATACCCTCACCCCCAAACTTAAATGAGACGTCCCCACGGTAAAAAAAAAATTTGAGAACGAATATAGTTACCCTTGAAGCTCAATTCTAGATTCAACATTGAAGCACTTGATCTCCTCCCCCAAATTTAATTTGAATCACCTGTAGATATACGCAACAAAGCACAAATACCTACAATCATAGCAAGGGAAAAAGAAATTTAAAAAATATTCAGAAATTCACACAAATTTTTCAAGGAATTAAAAATTCTTTTTTTTTTTTTTAATGATTTGGCCTTAAGGGCCTACAATCCTATAAAAATAAAAACAAAGACAAAGACATGGCCTTAAGGGTCTACCATCTCTAGGAATTTAAAAATTACATAAATTAAATGACCTACTATTTTACAAACCTAGGCTAGAAACTAACTTTCACAGCCTAGGACCAATGTTTAACGTCGTCGGCACGACAGGACCACTCAAAGGGTTATCCAAAACCTTTCCTCTCTGCAACATAATTACCCTTACTCATATGACAAAATGTAGGAAGTAAATCCCTCAGTGCTCTCCCCTGTGAACAATTAGTACTATCAATGACATCAAATATAGAACAATAATCACCATATAAAGTACCTCTTCTGTCACGTTCTAACTTTACCCCATATACAGGTAATGTGTCCAATAGATCCTCCTTCAACACCTTATGTAAGGTTCCCTCCACCAATTCATTATTCTCCATTAAACTGATGACCACGCCTCTTTAACCTCTCACTTTCCAAACTTACCTCTCCGTGGGGGTAAACCGATTTAACTCTAAATGGTCTGTCCATTCTTCACCAGATCTTACATGGAAATAATTTTAGTTTCGAATTACCTTGCTGTCTTTTTCGGCCAGGCTCAAAGAAATTAAGTCGAACATGCTTACCATGATGCACTATTGTCCGAGCTATGTAAATTCGAACATCCTCATACTCGCAATTCCGTATCCCCTCATACTCATTTCTTAATAGCGGATCTTCCTAGGTATACATCTTGTCTACCATGTTTATACTCAGCACTTGCTCATCTGAAAAGGGGTCCTAAAGAGTGGTGTCATCCTTGGTAGGCTTTATGACAGTTCGTGGCAAATGCTCAGCTCTAACATTCTTCACACCCTTTTTATCTTTCAATACGTCATCCTCCCTATGAAACACTATCTCAGAAAGCATACTTTCAGACATTGATGCGACGTCAGGTGTATAAAAATATGTGGTTAAAAATAACACCTTAACGACTCTAGGTTTTACCCTATGCAAGCTCATTTATAGAATAGAAAATGGCCAAAGACTGAGATTGTTCACTTTAATAATTTAGAAACACCGAATTATATTTTCTGAAAGCTTGTTTGTTTGGGTGGTCAAAGACCAAATTATCTATTTTAACTATAAATTATCTAAAAAGCAAGTAAATTGGTTGTGATTCAGATGAGAGAAAAAATTAGGATTTTCATCACTCCACCACTAACTGCATAATATAGTTCATCATTGTTTCAACTGTAAGAGGGCGAAGCATAACTGTGAATCAGATCGTATCGCAGATAGCTAAATATGACCCCAAAAAGGAGTACTATTAACCAGATCACGACAACCCATCTCATGACTGACCTAACTAGTACATGCCAATTATATTACTCTAATCTACTACTAATGGGTGAAAATAAAATAAAGCATTTCTATATTAAATCGCCAAGGCACGACCTGTGTCAACCTAGGATTTCAAGTTTCATTACCACCATTGTGTAGAAAACCATGATTAAGCATCCGAGTTCCAGCCCATATTGAATAATCATAATTGTATAAAATAATATATTCATTCCATCTAAGACAAGATAATTTGTAATAATAATTTGTTATTTACTCAAAAATCTTAATTTAGTTAAAAATATATAATTTGTAATTTACTAAAAAATCTTAATTTATTTACCAATTTATTTTATGGGTATTTTGGGCATAAAATATCAATTTAGAGGTATTTTGTGCATAAAATATCAATTTCTAACGGTAGGGGAGTGTTTGTTAATGAAATACTAACGGAGTGGGAATTGTGTGTAAGGTGAGAAAAATGAAGGGGGTTATTTGACACCTTAGGGGGGTGTTTGTCAAAAATTTAAAACCATAGAGGATTGTTTGTTAATAACCCTTTTTTAAACTCCCTTTTATACCACGCGTACAACTAAGTTAATTCAGGATCAAATTAATTACATGATCTCATCAATTGGCAAAATAAAAAATGAAGTTTTAATTTCATAACAAAGCGGGTGGTCCTTAATGTTGACTAATATGGCCAACATTGAACTTGGTAGAATAAAGTGGTTGAATAATTGAAAAATGATTATTCAGGAATACACTATGAATGTTGAGATTACGCATTGCATTTATGATATTAGATCCATAAGGAGGTGAAAAAAGAATCTTATGGATCACCCAAATAATCGGATGAATTTATTAGGTTAAATTGCATTGACACCCCCTAAAATTTCAATCAATGTCACTCACTGGCTGGTCAATGCATTTTTGGACATTGACACCCCCTAAGCGATGAAATGATGAAGCTGCCCTTGAATTGTTTAAATTATTTCAATACAAAAATATTTGAGCTGTAAAATCTTTGTTACCCCCAACTTAAAACCCTACATGTCACCTCTATAATTTTACAGTCTTTGTAAATTATTAATTAATTTATTTAAGAATTTTAATAAAGCTTATATTTTAAATTTTTATAACGTGCAACGCACGTACACTTTACTAGTAAATATAAATGTGTGTATTGACACATAAGTTATTATGAATCACTCAAATTGTATATATATATATATTTTTAGTTTTGTGAGTTTCTAAATTAAAATTAATTATCTATTTTTTGTATTCATATGATTTTATAAGGAGCAATCCTTGAATTTCCACATTAAAAATTCAAAAATATGACGTGAACAATTATTTTGGTACTAATTAAACTAACCTATTTTTATTTTTTATTTTTTGTAAATAAACCCACATAGTTTCTCAAATAAGTTGATTTTTTCTAAAATGAAAAAATAAATGCGCGAATTGTTCCAAAAATGGTTCGATCTTTTAACCCATGATATAGGGGGATAAAAGCTCGCAACCCATAAATCTATATGAATAAATAAGTAATGAAAAATCTATTGGTGTAATTAATAATATGTGTTAAATTCAGAAAAAATAAAAAGATTTAATAATTATTCATAGTTAATTTTATCCATACATTAAAAAAGATCAATGTGATTTCTCCTTAAATTTGAAGCGTCAAGCGTTCGCATAATAGTTTATCAGGCGGGTTTATTATTAAGGGAGATGGAGATTGTGAAAATATGATTGACATAAATATCATGAATGATTAAATACTTACTTATTAAAGGAAAATGAATTTAAATAGGATGTTGTTAGTCACTAATTAACCCTAGAGGGGGGGTGAATAGGGTATTCAAAAATAAGTCTAACTCTTTTCGAACATGGAACACAATATAATTAAAAATCAATTTCTCAATATGCAAGTGGATGATTCAATTTAAACTTTTATAATAATTAATTTCAAGACAAATTAGCATACAAGATATTCAAGCAAATATAGCATGCAAAATACTTATGTAAAGAGAAAGAGATAGAGAGATTGACACCGTGATTTTTTCGAGGTTCGGTAACTCCTACTCCTCGGCTCAAGAACCCCTTCTTGAGACTTTTCCCGATCCTTTCACTATGGCCCTTCCTTCACAGGTGGAATGGCAAACCTTTACAACACAAGCCTCTCGAGCTTGTCTCTCAATCAAGAGAACAACCCTCTCTTGAACAATCGGTGGACTTCACTTGTCCGAGATTACAAATTCGTATGTAATCAATAAAATCACTCAAGAACAAAAACACTCAAAACCCAAAGGTTTTTATGGAAGATAAATCAATATAAGCTCAAGTGTTTTTGGTGATTTTACAATAGCTCTAGACATGTATTCTCAAAGGATATAATCAATGAATGATATTTTGAGAATAAGAAGAGATTCTAGAGGTTTTGATTTTCCAAGAAACTTGGAGAAAATCAGATTTTCAAAGCTTGGTTTCAATGGCTTTTGTAGAGAAAATTTCTGCAGAATTTTGAGAGCTTTTCTTTCTTTTCTTTCTCTTTTGTTTTTCAATCTCTTGGTCTACAATGAACACATATCATTCTATATATATCAATACATTAGGGTTTTGTAGAATGAATATTGTAATTGAAAGACAAGAGCCGTTTGAATACCATTAAACACGATCCACAAAACATGGGAATTGTTTTCTGAAAATCTGCATATTTTAAGCAATCTTCTAGTCGACTACTTCTTCATTGTAGTCGACTACAATGGTCCATCTAGTCGACTAGATTGAGTTCTAGTCGACTACTTTGGACCATCTAGTCGACTAGAATGAGTTCTAGTCGACTACAATGAGTAGTCTAGTCGACTCAAGCTTGTTTCAGTCGACTCTTTTGATGTGGATGAAAAACCAATAGCTACTGGTTGAAATAGTCGACTACTAGAAAATACACAGGGTGATTCTAGTCGACTATAACAAGAAAAACATTTAATAAAAATATTTTTCTTTCCGTTTAAGTTTGGTAAAGCGTTTTTCATTTCATTTGAGTTCGGTTCATTTTATACTTGAGCTTATACGATAAAATCGACACATAAAATTACCTTGTTACAATGATCGCTCCCCGACCTATCTACCCCGAGTCTTGAGTCTTCGACTTTCGCTTTTGCCGTTTAATTGATTTTCCTTTTTCGCTTCAATTTCTTTCACAGCTTTTCGCTTTAAATCAAACTTTCTTTCCGAGCTTGTTTTTCGAGTAGTTTCCTTTTCGAGTTTGATTTCTGAGTCGTTCACCTGTCTTTTGCTGAAAATATAAACTCGATAATTCATTAGTATCAAACACTCTTCAATGGTTTGTTATCATCAATTTTGGAATTGTTTGCCGAAAGTAAATTTCAAAGCCAACAGATGCAATAAGTTTTATTTATAAATATTAATAAAACAGATGCCCGTGTGTAATATTTAACCATTAAATTAAACCATAAATGTAATCCCTTACTGAATTTTTAATAAATGACTAGTACATTAAATGACACATCTTAGGTGGCAAATTGAATATTGAATTAATTTTAAGGTCGACAAAAAATGTAATTTCGCAGATAAGTTGACTGTATATTTAATTTGGATATCCTATTGAAATAAATAGATAATTTAGATATGGATCCACTATATTTTTTTATAGAACAATTAATGTGGATAATCTATTTGAAACTTGAAAATAATAAATATAATTCTGTTGGGGTACTTTGGTCCTCTACATATGTAAATATCACTTTCTAAATAAAGATAGGGTCATATAGTCATTTCATAGGGTCTCACCCCCCGCAGGGGGTTTCATTGCAATGAAATCCAAAACTCAGGGGGTGATGGGAAGACAATCGCGTTGACCAGCCAGTGAGTGACATTGACTGAAACTTTAGGGGGTGTTAGTGCAATTTACCCAATTTATTATTATGGATCACACTCCGTTTTGGTCCTTTGAAATAATCGGATGAATTTATTAGATACGTTTAGGAGGCCCTAATAGGCATATATGTACAAAAGAAAATAACAGGGCTTTAAAACTAGATCACCCAAAGATACGCAACCAAGGCTCAGTACCACTCATCGGAAGCAACTCCGACATATCTTTTGCAAGAGTCGCACTTTAATTTTTTCACTTGCAACTGTTACTAAAACCTTTATTTTTATTTTTATTTTATTTTATTTTTGTAGTGTAGGTATAAGGGACTTTTATTTAATTTGAACTTGTGACCTCCAGATTAAAAGGAGTGACCTTTTCGTTTTCACCAATAGGTGTGATACGGTACAAAGGAGTGAGCCAAAAAGTCCCTCTAATTAAACCATATGTACATGGGATTTGCACATGATGTTGGTTCAAAATGTAGCAAATCTTTGTGCCGGAGAATGGTAGGAAAGAAAATCGGGGATGCCCATGCTATCTATCTTTATACTGATAACAATAAAATGAGACATTTTTATTTATATAGCCAGCAACACTAATCTGCATAAGTAATCGTTTGGTTAGAGAGAAATGAGATGGAAAGTGAAAGTAAAAAGAAAAGAAAAAGAATATTAACTTTCCATGATGCATTTGGTTATATGAAAAAATTTGAAGAAAATTATGAGAAACCATTGTTTTGTGAGTTTGGATAGGATGAAATGGAAAAGAAAATAATTTATATTTTCAAAACTACCCTTATGCATTAATACATAAAATGGAATGAGATATTCTTTAACACAATTAATATTTAATTGTTTTAATAAATAAGAGAATAAAAACTTAATACAATTTGTAAAAACAGAAAAATAAAAGAAAAAAGAAAGAAGAATTTGCGTATTTTAGAAAATATTCATAATTGAATATATGCAATGTAACCTATAATTGGTAAAATAAAAATGGTGCATACACGACAATATATATCTTTCGATCATATATCTATCTATATATATATATATAAGAGTCCTCAAAAAATAAAATGAGAAAATTATACAAACTACTCCTGAATTATGACCTAATTGCAGAGAGTATCCCTAACGTTTGAATAATATCAGTTACCACCCCTTAGAACAGCCCCAGTCAGATTTGTGCGTGAATTTACTTAAAAGCCCTTGTTTTATATTATATTTTAGGGTTAATTTCAAGAAACCCCCTATACTATCCAGTTTTATCAACTAACCCCCACGGTATCCACTTTGCCCCAAAAATTATAAATTCAAAAATATATATATATTTTTCGGAAAAAAATTATTTTTCGGAAGGAGAATATTGTTTTCCAAAATATGAATTATTTCGGAAAAAATAATATATATTTTTTGAAAAAAAATTATTTTCAAAAAAAAATCATATTTTGGATTATAGTATATATTTTTCGCAAAAAAAATATTTTTTAGAAAAGATCATATTTTGGAACATAATAGTATATATTTTTCGCAAAAAAAATATTTTTCGGAAAATGTCATATTTTGGAACATATTATATATTTTTCGGAAAAAAATTCATATTTTGGAACATAATAAGTACTTTTTTGCAAAAAAATCATATTTTGGAATATAATATATATTTTTCGCAAAACAAAAGTATTTTTCTGAAAACAAATTCATATTTTGGAACATAATAAGTACTTTTATGCAAAAAAATTATATTTTGGAATATAATATATATTTTTCGCAAAAAAAAGTATTTTGGAACATAATATATACTTTTTCGCAAAAATAATTATTTTTCAAAAAAAAAATTCATATTTTGGAACATAATAAGTACTTTTTTGCAAAAAAAACATATTTTGGAACATAATATATATTTTTCGGAAAAAAATCATATTTTGGAACATTATATATAGATTCAAAAAAAAATAGGGTATTTAAGTAATTTTGTATGCAAAATTGGAACATGCAATGATATGAGGGCAAAAATGGAAGTTCACTACAAAAATAGCCTTTAATGACCAATAAACAAAGTTTCCAGCGTTGACTTTGAACAGAAGGGACTAAGTGTTACAACGGAGGTGATTTTAAGAGTAGTTTATGATATTATTGAAACATAAGGAGAACTGCGTGCAATTAGGTCATAGTTCAGGGATAGTTTATGTAATTTTCCCAAATAAAATATGTAGAGATTAGATTATAGGGATAACTTCATTTACACCCCCTGAGGTTTGTTCTATCTTCATTTTGACCCTCTCAGGTTTGCATATCTTCATTTACACCCTCTACTGTTCAATATTCTCATCACTTAGACCCTCTGAACGATGATATCAGCCTGGATTTTTTTTAAAATCCCTAAACTACTCTCAATGTGTTATCCTTGTTCTGTTTGGAAACAAGGATAGTGTTTTTTCTCAATTAGACCCCCTCCCATCATTTAATAATTTAATTTGTATTAAATTTTCAAAATATATATAAAATTCAAAAATATATATATTAAAATTTGAAAAATATTATCAATTCGAAAATAAATATAAAATTAAAAAATATATAAATTTCGAAATTATTTTTTTTTTTCAGAAAAACATATTAAATTTCGAAAATAAATATAAAAATCACAAAAAACATAAAAGATTTGAAAAAAAGATATAAAATTAAAAAAAAACATATAAAATTCAAAAATATATATTAAATTTCGAAAAAAAATTATAAAATCGAAAATAAATATAAAATAAAAAATATATATATATTTTTATTTTTTTAAAAAAAACATATTAAATTCAAGACAAATATATAAAATTAAAAAAAAAAACATATCTTCACTTTGATATGGGGATGGAGTAGAGGGAGCACGATCCGAGTTTATAATCGGGCGGGCGGGTGTTGGCATTCGAAGGTGACCCGGACCAACCCGCACCTCATTTCCTTGACGAGGAGGTAGGTGGGGACGGAGAGCTCAAGGAGGAGGGAGGGTTTGGTGTTGAGGCGGTCGTGTTGGACGTAGAACTAGACGTGGCCGTGATGGTGGCCGAAGATGGTTCCGATGACCATTGTCTTGGAGGGTCGCGACGGCGCCAGGGGGTGGCCGGCAGCGGTGCTGGTGTCGGTGGAGGTGGAGTTGTCGTCTTCTTGGGTTTTGGGGGTTTCGATGTCGTCTCGAAGCGAGGTGTTTATGCGTCTCTTGGTGGCGGGAATGGTGGTGGTGGTGGTGGAGGCGAAGCAGGGGAGGAGGAATCGACGGAGGGCATCGATCTTGGTCATGGTTGTTTTCGATTGGGGGCTTGGAGATTGAAGAATAAAGAGAGAAAAGGGATGGGTTGGGTCAGGATTGAAGAACGAATCTGGGGTCGCTTCCTACGGTCGTACGAGTCTCTACAATATGTGTGTGTGTGTATATATATGTATAGATCTATATATATATGTGTGTGCGTCTGTGTAGTGTGTGCAGAGGTGTGTGTGTGTGTGTGTGTGTGAGAGAGAGAGAGAGAGATAGTTGGAGTTGGGGTGTTTGGTTTAAGGGTTAGATTGATTCTAGGGGGTGTTTGGTTTAGGGGTTAAATTGATTTAGGGATTAAATTGATTTAAGGGGTGTTTGGTATAAGGGTATTTTAGATATTTCACACCATGAGAGAGTGTAAATGAAGATATGCAAACCTGAGGAGGTCAAAATAAAAATAGAACAAACCTCAGAGGATGTAAATGAAGTTAACCGTAGATTATATTTGGAAGTAATACATAATATAACCCATCACATGAGTCTGACTATTGTCTTTAGCAATCTATATAAATACTCCCTCTGTCCCAAAAAAAGTGTCCACTTTTTCTCTTTTCCTTGTCCTAAAATAAGTGTCCACTTTTGAAAAGTCAAAACACTTTATTTGGTCAATTTACATATTTAACCTTCAACCATTAAAGTTATAAAACATATACACTATAAACTATCACATCACTATGGTGGAACCATGGGTAAAGTTGACATTTCATTCACTAACACTACAACAAAAGTCATCCTCCTAAAAAGTTGGATTCCCCAAAATGGACCTATAATTTGGGACGGAGGGAGTATATAATATACTATGTTTCCTATACTTTATTATTGGTTACTTTATTCTCGTATTCTTTTTTCTTTTCCTTTTCCTTTTTCGTAGTTTTTAATTAATACTTTATCGGTCCGCAATAATTATTCAATTTAGATTTTTTAATATTTTATTGATTTAAGTTGACTAGAGTGCAATTTTTAATTTTGCTCTTAATGATATAGTATTATGGTGGAGTCCGATATTTGTGTAAAGTTAGTGGAAGAAGGGTAGTTGGGGAAAGTGAGAGGTTAAATTATATTAAAATTCGAAGTTGACAAGTATTTTGGGACAAATAAAATTACAATAAGTGGACAATTAATATGGGACAGAGGTAACCGTATTTATTCTAAAGGGTAAATACCACTTACACCCCCTCAAAGATACCCTAATCCCACACAGACCCCCTCGATATTCACTATTTCCATTCGGACCCCCTCAAAATTGAATTTTGTCCCACAAAGACCCCCTCCGTCTCCATGCCGTTAAACTGTGTCGTTAACCACCCTGTGAATTGTCTTTTTTGCCCTCAAAATGATATAAAATGACATGCATATCATTCTTCTTCTTCAATTTGGGCATCTCAAAACCCTAACCCTAATTTATATATAGAAAGAGATTGGAAGTAAAAAATTGGGAGAGAGATTGAAGATGGGGATTATATATATTGCATACCCATATATACATATATATATATATGCTGCTATATATACCCATATACCCGTGTATATATATATATATAGTTGCTATATATATACCCGTATATACCCATATATACATATATATACCCATATATATATGTGTGTGTATATATATATGTATAGATCTATATATATGTGTGTGTATATATATATATATGTGTGTGTGCGTCTGTGTGCAAAGGGTGGGGGGGGGGGGGGGGGGGGGGGGTGGGGGGGGGAGAGAGAAAAAAAAAAATTTTAAAATTTTAAATATTTTTTTAATTTTATATTTATTTTCGAATTTAGTATTTTTTATTTAAATTTAATATATATTTTTTGACTTTTATATTTATTTTCAAAATTTATAATTTTTTATATTTGTTTCGAATTTTATAATTATTTTCGAAATTTCATATATATTATTTGAATTTTATATGATTTTTTTTTAATTTTATATATTTGTCTTGAATTTAATATGTTTTTTTTAAAAAAATTCAAAATATATATATTTTTTATTTTATATTTATTTTCGATTTTATAATGTTTTTTGAAATTTAATATATATTTTTAAATTTTAATGTTTTTTGCAATATTTATATTTATTTTTGAAATTTAATATGTCTTTTTGAAAAAAAAATAATTTTGAAATTTATATATATTTTTAATATTATATTTATTTTCGAATTTATAATATTTTTCAAATTTAAAAATATATTTTTTCGAATTTTATATATTTTTTGAAATTTTAATACAATTTTTTTTTAATTTTAAATATTTCTTTCAAATTTTATATATTATTTTTGAACTTTATAATTTAGGTATGTTTTTTGAAATTTAAATATTTTTTTGAATCTATATATTTTTCCCCTTTTTATATATGTTTTTCTAAATTTTTATATATTTTCAGATTTTAATATAATTTTTCAAAATTTTATATTTTTTTTGCATTTTCAGATTTTATATAATTTTTTTGAATTTTAAATATTTCTTTCAAATTTTATATATTATTTTTGAATTTTATAATTTATATATTTTTTCAAATTTTATATATATTTTTTCTAATATATATATATTTTTCGTAATATATATTTATATATTTTCGTAATATATATTTATATATTTTCGTAATATATATAAATATTTTTGTAATATATATATATATATATATTTTGGGCATATGAGTAATTTCATACTTTATATATTACCCTAATGTAATAAGTGAAATCTTAGGGGGTGCTACTGCAATTTACCCTTTTTTTAAATATATAACGAAGGGCAAATTAGTAATTTCACAATAAAACGTCAATAAACCTAACGGCCGTTTGTCAGAGAGGGTCCGTGTAGGAATACTCAACATCGAGGGGGTCCGTGTGGGATTAGGGTCTCTTTGAGGGGATGTCGGTGGGAATAACCCTATTCTAAATGTTTGTCTACATGTCATAATTCTTGTCACTATGAGTTCACTCCCTGATTCAAAGAGAAAGCAAGTTTTGAAAAGGCCAAATGGAATTGTGGAAGTTGATTTTTCTTATATTTTTCCTTTTTTGTAGAAGGAAATTAGTGGTGTGAGATTTTATTTTTTCACTGGAAACAGACACGAATTAGTTTCTTTTTCCCTTTTTTTTAATTTAAAAATGAGCTGTGTGACATTATCATGACCACTGCAACTTAAATTCTTACTGTTGGATTACAAGTTTAATAAATACAAAAGAGCAAACGGTGTATTGTAATTTGTATATAAGTAATATTGGTCCAGACAACATATGGATCCAGGATTTTTTTATTTTTTTTTCACGGGCTACGGTTACGAACTCAAGATTACATTTTACTGTAATTACATTTTCTTTCATTATGTTTAGTTTTGAAGGACATAAATAAATATAAAAGTGAAATTAAGGAGGAATTGTGGAACAAAAGCGACCGAAGTGGTCATGATACAATATAGTTTCTGTACTGATTTTCAAGGATCCATTAGTATTGATACAGTTTCAAATTAAGTCAAAATCGTATGATCACGTGCACCCCTAGTTGTGTGATTTACTTCACACATGTCAGCTTGTCACAAATGCTTTTAGTCATGTTTGGGCTCATGGAGGAGAGCTCCTATAAAGTGAAAGTAAAAATAGTTGATTTAAATTATTTTTTATTTAGATATAAGTATTGACTCAAAGTTGTGTCACTATTGTCCTAAACTAAGATCATTTTTTGGATTGATTTTTCAAACGTTGATTTTAGCTTTCGGAAGGGAAAAGATGTTTTGAACAGTGCTTCACAAAAATTCTAAAAGATATTTTGTGTTTTGGAAGAGTGTTTTAAAGAAGTTAGGAGTATCAACTTTTCAAAACAACTTTTGTTTGTCTTTTTCTTCTTCAGAAAGTCAGAAGCAGAAAGTATGACAAACAGGGCGTACCCCAATTCGCTTCAAATTTGTAAGAGAAGACCCTTTGGGTCATCTTGTGGCAAACAAGACCATAGTCACTCATCACATATGCTAGACTTATGGTTGAAAATTTGGAATGTATAAACGTTGGGGCTAAATTAAGATAATATTTTAAAAAAATTATCTTTTTTTCAACCCTAGTTGTTATTATACGATCAATAACAAGAGATGGAATTGATCAAATTAAAATTGTGGTCCCGATCCGAACTAAACCGGTTTCTCATAAATCGGTTTGACTTGTTTTCACTAATTAATTACTTTGGTTTTCCAGATTTTTTTGGAACTGCTTTTTAACAGTTTAATTTCAAGCACTCATCCAAACCGAACCATATGCACCTCTAATTCATGTCCATGATACACTAGTGTTCCGGCTACGTATTCTCATTATTCTGTTTTGAGATAGTAAAGAATATAAAAATTAAAAAATTGAAAAATTAAAATTTTGGACAGGCTCCCCGTCAGTGTATCCAAATGAGTTTTATTTACTTGAATACATTGAACCAAATAATAATGTTAGAATATAATATATATTAGGCCCATCTAGGATAGCCCGACCTGTTCCATCTTGTACATCTTGTTCCCTACTCCAAGTCTACTTGGTTCTCCTCTATAAATAGAGGGTTCACTTATTATAATTATTCATTCATTCAATACATAAATTATTTATCTCTTTCTCTTCTTATTTACTTTATCAAAGCTAACATGGTATCAGAGCTTTGTTATTTCATCGAAGTCTTCTTTTCTTCTTTTATGGTTTAATCATTATTGTTTCCGCATCATACATCATACTTATTCTTCAACACCTAATAAAAGATATGTTTTATTTTCAACACCTAATCAAGGATTCGAAATCCCAGAATCGTTATCGTACTTATTCGCTGGAACCCTAATCAGAGATCAGAAAACCTCAGAATTTTCGACATCCCAAAAGCCTCAAAATCATAAACCAAATTCACAAAAAGGATCGCCTTGTCCAGACGAAGCGAACCTCGTTCGCCGCGAAGCTGATGGGCATCAGGTGTGTGCAAAATATGTGGTAAAAACCAGCACTTTAACGACACTTTAGGTTTTACCCTTCTGCAACCGTATAAATCAATTGTGTATAGTTTTGCTTGAGTAGGGAAATATCGATCCCACAGAAACGAGGATTGTTCACTTTAATAATTTTAAAACACTGAATTATAATTTTTCCAAAAAGAGTTGATTTTTGTAAATTATCTAATATTACTTAAATTAAACTAAATAGCAAAGTAAATTGGTTTGTGATTCAGAGGAAGAGAAAACTAGGGTTTCCTCACTCCACCATTAACCGCATAACATAGTTCAAATTCTAATTTCAATTGCATGAGGGCGATCCATTGACTGTGAATCAGGCTACATCATGCCAACAACTTGACCCCAAAAAGGATTACTCTCAACCGAATCGCGACAACCCATCTCAAGACTAAACTGATTAGTGCATGCTGACTACTATCAGAAAAGTAAATTAAAATAGTAAATTAAAGCATGAAAATAAACTAAGGCATGTCTATATCAGTTTGTCAGGGCATGGCGTGTGTCAACCTAGGGTTTCGAGTTTTATGACCACCATTATGTAGAAAATCACAAATTAAGCATTTGAGTTCCAGCCCATAGTGAATAATTATGATTGTGTAAGATAAATATATTCGAAAAGTCTAAGACAAGAATCAATTCAAATATATAAACTTGTATCACGAATAAAAATGGTCTCTCATCTAACACAATCATCATAGTATAGTCACAGTTTCCCCTCTCTACAATTGAAAACAAAATCAGAACTACATTACTTGGCTAAGGTTTTGCGAGAAAACCCTAGATACCGAATTAGTTGATCATGGTTGAGGAAGTCTACATTGTTGGTGTAGAAACGCTCTCCATGGCCTTCTTCTCCGGATCTCTAGGTCTTTAATGGTGGTTCTCTTCAATGAAAGAGAACTTTATGAATGAATGTGTATCTCCAAAACAGAACTAAAAGCAATCCTAAAAGCTCCCTTTCTAAACCCTAATGCTCTCATATTTATAGACAAGTGAGGGAAACCCTAATGGTTGTCCTCTTATGTAATTTCATAATACATTAATATTCTCATAAAATAATATGTAAATATGTGTATAAGCTTGTACGTATAGGTCTGGAATCACCGATCACTTGAAATATTGAAGTAGGGACAAACTGGAAAATTCTGAAACAACTTCAGCACATCGAGGGATCACGTGACTATCATATGGGATCTACGCTCCTGACCGACGCTTGGGCGTAGGTCTAGAGCGTAGGGTTTAAAAACACAGTGTAGCTTAGGAGCGTAGGTTGGGTCCAATTTGCCCATTTTTCTCTTTGGTGACATAGGTATTATGCACTTTTTATGTAAAAACCCGTCTTTTTGTATTGGAGTTAAACTGGTCGCCTTTGACTCCCGATGCTTTTCGGTGAAGTAATAATGTCTGAAAATGACATTTTTGCCCTTCCGGTGAGATCATGAAATGACCATTTTTCCCTCCGGTAGCTCTTCTTTGCTCTGGCGCACCTCTGGATTCCTTTCACGAGATAGAAATGAAGACGAACTCTGTTAATTCATCGAGATTAGCTCTGTTTCTGCATTAAGCTCCTGAAACATGTTTACACACACAAACGAGATAAAAATACCAAGTAATGGAATGTAAAGACATAACAAACGCAAGATAGGGCGAAAAATGACTAATATTGAGCACCTATCACACCCTGAAACTTACATATTGCTAGTCCCTTAACAATAAACTTAGAGAGAACTGACTGTGATGATTTTTATTCTATCAAACCTATCTAACCTAACATAATCCCTTGTTTTCATGAGGGCCAACGATTACACTTAGCACGTGTAACAAGCCTTTTAAAACCCTAGGTTACCCCTAGTGGACGAGTGAAGTCTCGTGAAGGGTTCTAGTGATGGTACGTACAAGCATCTCAATTCTTTTATAATTACGCATTCATGAGTTCACACACATAAGTAAAATAAGCTATGATACAACACACAAGATAATATGAGTGCAAATGTTCCCACTCACTACCAAACAACAATTATGTCAAGCTTCATGTCATGAATGGTCTCCACTTAAGTGAATGATTTTGCTACTTTCTACTTAAAATCCAGACAACCTTCTGTGATTTTGTGAACATTCAACTACAATATTTCAGTTTCTTTTCTCCTACTTGATTGATCAAACTTTGCCATTTTTAGTAAAAATGTACTATTTCCATCTTTCCACTTTTCATCCCTTTTTGTCTTTCTAAGCTTCGGACTTTTCAGCGAGGATTTTTAATCCCGACCAACTAGGCCTGAGCTTCTTCCATGGGATTTATACTCATCGGTCTTCTCCCATTTAAACGCGAACAGTGATATTGGTGATACCAAAGCCCAATTACTCAGATCAAAGAACTGTTTTTTTCATTTTATTTTCTCAAAAATATTTTTTTAATTTTCTCCATTTCAACCAAAACAACTCCCCTTCTCCCATTTTATTGCGGCAAAATTATTTTTCAACTATATAGTCAAAAGTTAACCTATTTCTCATAGTGAATGTGTGCTTGTGCTTATTGGTCAAAGTCGTCCTTTTTAATTTCAATTTCACTAATCACTCACTCATGTAATCCAGATCACTTCACTAACTCGATCTAATCATTACTCTCATGAGCGGGAACATCACATCACATACTACTTATACATTATAAACATAAACTCAATTAACTCATAATGCGAAACATTCATGCATGAAAACAAAGAACTCCTCAAAACTTTCAATTGTTTTCAAAATTTTCAAAAAATTTCCTTTCTTGTAACTATATACCCTCACCCCCAAACTTAAATGTGACCATGTCCTTATGGTAAAAAATAAAGAATGAGAACATATACAGTTACCCTTGAAGCGCAGTCCTGGATTCTTCAAAATGCTCAACCTCCTCCCCCAAACTTGATTTGGATCACCTACAAATATACAACAAACACATACCCAAATATCATAGTAAGGAAAAATAAATTGTAAAAATTACCATAAATTGACACCCAAATTTTCAAGGAATTTTTGACAATTCTCTTTTTGGATTTTATTAAAAAACAATTTAAATGAAATAAAAAAATGATTTGGCCTTAAGGGCCTACAATCTCTAAGAATTGAAATTGCATAAATAACTTACCTATTATTATACAAACCGATGCTAGACAGTCTAGGACCAATGTTTAACATATTTGGCACGAGTTTCACAAAGGGTTATTCAACACATTTCCTCTCTGTCATACTTCCCTTAATTAAAAGACAAAATGTAAGAGATGACTCTCTAAGCGTTCTTACCCATGGACAATTAGTATTACTTATGACATCGAATACAGAACAATAATCACCATATAAAGTAACTCCTTTGTCCTATTCTAACTTCTGCCCCTTTATGGTCAATGTGTCCATCAAATCCTCCTCCAACACCTTAGACAACAGTCCTTCCACCATCTCATCACTCTCCAGTAAACTGACAGACGCCATAAATTCTGGTTCTGGATCAATCTCCTCATACATCTTCAACCGCTGACCACGCCTCTTTAATCGAACATCCGCATATGCGCAATTTCGTATCCCCTCACACTCAGTCCCTAATCGCGGATCTTCCCAGGAATATAACTTATCTACCATGTTTATGCTCAACACTCGCTCATCTGAAAAGGGATCCTTATGATGGGTGTCATCCTTGACAGGCTCTATGATAATTCGTGGCAAATGATCAGCTCTAGTTTTCTTCACACTTGTATTATCTTTTAATTCATCATCGTCCACACGCAACACCATCTTAGGAAGCTTACTTTCAGGCACTAACTTCTGTAGAGGAATAAATTGAGGTCCAAGCGACTCTCTTGATGCCCTCTGTAACGGTGAATACAATCTAGCTTCCAATACAACAATATCTTTCCAACTAGATTGTTGTTGGTCATCTCCATTTTCAAAATTCACGTTCAACCTTTTCATCACAATCTCTAAATCATCTCTTACACTACTCTGAGGTACAACTTCTTCAACCATCCTCTCTATGTTAAAACAATCAGCTGGTTCAGGTAGTTGATGGTTGGTATCAAATACATTCATGCTCGTGTTTAAATTCCCAAAAGATATGTTCATGACCCCTGTTCTGCAATCAACGCATGCATTCGCCTTAGCCAAAAATGGTCTTCCTAAGATAACAGGGATATGTCTCCTCGATCTATGGTCAGGTTCCATGTCTAATACTACAAAGTCTATAGGATAGTAGAACTTACCCACTTGTATTTTGACATCCTCCAAAATTCCTCTCAGTTGTTTAGTTGATCTGTCTGTCAATTGAAGCATCCCCGAGATAGTGTTGAGATCTCCCAACCCTAGCTTCTAATAGATCAAGTAAGGTAATAAATTAACACTCGTACCCAGATCAAGAAGAACTCTATCAATCTTCTGGTCACCAATGACACAAGAAATAATGGGAGCACCGGGATCTTTCCTCTTAGGTGGAGTATCACTCAGTAAGATCGAACTCACTTGTTCAATCAATAAAATCTTTTTCGGGACCTTAGTTCTGTTTTTATGCTTTTGAGTACAGAGATCCTTCAAAAATTTAGCATAAGGTAGAATTTGGTCAACAATGTCTAGAAGAAGTTTATTGATCTCGACTTGCCGACATGGATCCAACATGTCCTTCTCCTTATGCTATTTATATGTAATTGACTCTCGGAGATGTTGAGGGTAAGGTGTTACTTCCTCATATAGTGCAATTTCTGGTTCTTCATCTTCCTTCACTTGAGGTTGATCTTTCTGAGCTTTCTCAGCCTCTTTCTTCTGAGCTTCTTCTTCTTCTTCCATTCTTTGAACTTCTTTGACCTTTTGTTTCTTCAACTCCTTCTCATGTTGCTCCTCAGCCTTACTATCCACTTCTTTTCCATTTCTCAAAATTGTGGTTGTTTGGACTGTCTCATGACGAGTCTCAACAAAGGATCCAGGCTCCAGTACTTGTCGCGGTTTTGGGTTCACCACTGGTTGAGTAGGCAACATTATTTTTATCCCATCCATATCATTCGTTAGTTGTACCATTTAGGCTCCAATTTGAGCAAGGACTTGGGAATGAGAATTCATTGTTTGGATGGTCGCCTGAGAATTATTAGATTGAATTTTTAACTCTCTCAGGGAACTCATCACCTCTTCAAAACCAGGTTGTCCTGGTGGTGGATTTTGAGGTGGATTTTGATGTTGGAGTTGGTTTTAAGGATATGAATGGTAAGCTCGATTTGGATTGAATCTTTGGTTTTGGTTTCCTTGACGATGGGTCTGGTAGTGATATGGCTGGATAACTTGATTATTAATGAATGGCTGGAGAGCCTGAGAATTATTGAATGGTTGTCTGGGTTGGTAGTTTAAATGAGAATTTTGAGCCATGATTGTTGGTGGAGATTGGTATGATTGTTGACTCTATTGGACCATTGGCTATGGATTATATGATTATTGTTCCAGAGGGAACCTTGATTCGACATTCGACAATTCAGATGATAGAGAGGGATAATTTTGGACATTTTATGTGTATGAATTGGTGAAAGGAACATTGTTTGGGTAGTTCCATGCTACATTTGCATTGGTAGCAACGAATTCACCATTTTGACACTCATTATGGGAATAATTGACTTCTACCTCTGTCACTTCTCTTCTAGGGGAATGATTACTTTGGGTAAGAAGCTTTTCAAATCTCTCTCCCATCAATGCCATTGAATCTCTCATATCATCATGATTAACCTTAAAAACTTTTTCAGATCGCCTATCCTAACCATCTCTAGACCTCAAATCAGATTCATATTGGATTCCATTCTCACTGATATTATCAAACAAGTCTAAAAATTCTTTTGCTGGCTTCAGGTAAATTGTCCTTGTGTTGACGAATCTATCAAAGTCTTATGTGCCTTTCCAAGTCCCATGTAAAAAAATTTAGCCACATCCTGTTCAGTTAGCCTATGGTGGGGACACTTATACAAGATTTCACCATATCTCTCCCAAGAATCATGAAACTGCTCACCAGGCAATTCTTTAAAACTTCTGATTGCATCTTGTGCCTCTAAGGTCTTTCCTATAGGATAATGCTTCTCTATGAATTCAGATTTAAGGATTTCCTAATCACTTTTAGTCGCTCTAGTCAATTTGATATACCATCTTTTAGTTTTGTCTCTCAACGACCAAGGAAATATATGCACTCGCAAATCATTCTTAGACAGATTATCATACCTAACAGTTGACGCAACTTCTAAGAAATCATTTATGTGCTGGCATGGGTCATCTATCCTAAGGCCAGAAAATTTTGGAAGCATATTAATCATTCTTGACTTGATCTCGAAATGTTTCGCGCCTTCTTCTTTTGGGAAATCTGCATAGGAATCATACGCATCCGGTGCGTAATATCTTTTCAACGATGTGGCTGGTGCCTTCTGTTGATTCACTCTTTGGTCACTCATCATCTCAAAATCCACAATTTTTCTTTTTTTTCTAATAATCACAAAATCGCAATTTTGAGGTATTAAACAACGTTTTTTCGCTTAAATCCACAGGGCTCACTGTTATGTAGTGATTTATATTCAATAACCCTTTTTCACTCAAAAATCTCACCTACTTTGTAAAAATTGAACTTTCTAACAGAAAACTGTAGATTTTTTTTTATTATTTTTATTATTTTTTTAAAACAATAAAACTAACTACTTCTAAACTCTTCTAACTATTAACAAAAATAAAGCTAAAAATTATGTGCAAAATTAAGATAAACTAAAACTCACAAGAGGTCTAACGACGCAATTTTCACTGCTCCGCCAAATCCCCTTATATTTCTTAGAGTACCTCGCAAAATCACACAAATTTCAACTTTAGATACAATACATAAACGCAATGCAAATAAACTACTAAAACGAATGGACAATGCCAAGTCCCGGCAACGACATCAAAAACTTGATGGGCGTCAGGTGTGTGCAAAATATGTGATTAAAAATAGCACCTTAACGACACTTTAAGTTTTACCCTTCTGCAAGCGCAGAGATCAATTGTGTATAGTTTTGCTTGAGTAGGGGAATGTCGATCCCATAGAGATAAGGATTGTTCACTTTAATAATTTAAAAACACTGAATTATAGTTTTTCCAAAAAGAGTTGATTTTTGTAAATTATCTAATATTACTTACATTAAACTAAATATCAAAGTAAATTGGTTTGTGATTCAGATGGAGAGAAAACTAGGGTTTCCTCACTCGACCACTAACCGCATAACGTAGTTCAAATTCTAATTTCAATTGCATGAGAGCGATCCATTGACTGTGAATCAGGTTGCACCGCGCCAGCAGCTTGACCCCAAAAAGGATTACTCTCAACCGGATCGCGACAACCCATCTCAAGACTAAATTGATTACTGCATGCCGACTACTAACAAAAAATTAAATTAAAGTAGTAAATTAAAGCATAAAAATAAACTAAGGCATGTCTATATCAGTTTGTCAGGGCATGACCTGTGTCAACCTAGAGTTTCGAGTTTTATGACAACCATTGTGTAGAAAATCACAGATTAAGCATCCGAGTTCCAACCCATAGTGAATAATTGTGATTGTGTAAGATAAATATATTCGAAAAGTCTAAGACAAGAATCAATTCAAATATATAAACTTGTATCACGAATAAAAATGGTCTCTCATCTAACACAACCATCACAGTATAATCACAGCTTCCCCTCTCTACAATTGAAGACAAAATCAGAACTACATTACTTGGCTAAGGTTTTGCGAGAAAACCCTAGATACCGAATTAGTTGATCATGGATGAGGAAGTCTGTATTGTTGGTGTAGAAACGCTCTTCATGGCCTTCTTCTCAGGATCTCTAGGTCTTTAATGGTGGTTCTCTTCAATGGAAGAGAACTTTATGAATGAACGTGTATCTCCAAAACAGAATTAAAAATAATCCTAAAAGCTCCCTTTCTAAACCATAATCCTCTCATGTTTATAGACAAGTGAGGGAAACCCTAATGGTTACCATTTTCTGTAATTTCATAATACATTAATATTCTCATAAAATCATATGTAAACATGCGTATAAGCTTGTACGTATAGGTCTGGAATCACCAATCACTTGAAATATCGAAGTAGGGACAAAACTGGAAAATTCTGAAACAACTTTGAAACAACCTCAGCACGTCGGGGGATCACGTTACCATCCTATGGGTCCTATGCTCCTGACCTACGCTTGGGCGTAGGTCTAGAGCGTAGGGTCCAAAACCACAGCGTAGCTTAGGAGCGTAGGTTGGGTCCAATTTGCCCATTTTTCTCTTTGGTGACGTAGGTATTATGTATTTTTGATGTAAAAACCCGTCTTTTTGTATTTGAGCTAAACTGGTCGCATTTGACTCCCGATGCTTTTCGGTGAAGTAATAATGTCTGAAAATTACATTTTTGCCCTTCCAGTGATATCGTGAAATGACCATTTTTTCCTCTGGTAGCTCTTCTTTGCTTTGGCCCACCTCTTGATTCCTTTCTCGAGATAAAAATGAACACGAACTCTGCTAATTCACCGAGATTAGTTTTGTTTCTTCATTAAGCTTCAGAAACATGCTTACACACACAAACGAGATAAAAATACCAAGTAATGGAATGTAAAGACATAACAAACGCAAGATAGGGGAGAAAATAACCAATATTGAGCACATATTAGAAGCCAATCTCCATCTCACGCGCTGCCAGAAGATCAGCGTGTCTGCATCCTCGCCATCACACGCTAAACACGCCTTCAACCTCCAACGCGCATGCGCTTTGCGCGCCAGACTACGTCGGAACCCTACCGACACCGGAGACAACGTCGGAACCCTACCACCGGCAACCTATCGCCGGTCACTTCTCCAACACCGTTTGATTTTTTTGGCGACTTTTCCCATATTCCGGTGAATTTTTAGATGTCGTTCATCTTCTCCGGCACCGTTTGAATATTCCGGTAACATTTTCATATTCCAGCGATTTTTCCATTCACCAGAAAATTCTTCCAAATAGTGACATCACTTGCCACATGTCCTCTCCAGCACTAGCCATATGTCATCTCCAGATTCAGCCACTTGTCACTACCAAATTGTGCCACATCATCAGGTTCTTGCAAAATTACAGTTTTGTCCTTATTCAATCTTTTGTGCTTTTCGGGCTCATTTTAACTCTCATTTTAGCAAACGAGTAGTTGATTTCAGCTAATTGGACCATTTCGGACGCAACCGTGAAGTCAGATTTGTGATATTTAGCTTCAATTATATATATATTCATATTTTTCATTTCTACGGATCGTTCCGAAGTCTCTCATCCTATCTCCATTATTCTCAATGGTTCCAACTACAATCTTTGGGCTCAAGCTATGAGCAATTTCCTTAAGGGTCGAGAATTTTGGCGACTCATCACTGGTAATATTGCCATACCAATTCGAGAAGAAAATGAAACTAATGTCAAGTTTACGGAATGTCTAGATGACTAGGATAACAAGTATGGCCAAATGCTCACCTGGTTTCGTAACACATCAATTCCGTCAATTCATCACTAGATTGGTCGTTTCAATACCGTTAAAAAAGTTTGGGATTTTCTCAAAAGTTGATACACCACCACAGATCTTGCTCATCAGTAACAGCTTCTGACCAATCTTCATGTTAAGAATCAACAACCGGGTCAGTCTATTAATGATTTTGTGTCAGAGATATATGTTATTTGTGATCAACTTTCACTTTCTGAACCAACTTGGAGTTGTACTTCTGATGCCGAGAAATTCATTGCCTATCGAGATCAACGTGTTGTAACATTTCTGATGGCTCTTCATGATCGTTTCGAATCAATTCGAGTCTCTCTTCTACACAGAAGTCCTTTACCCTCTCTAGGCAATGTCATCACTAAGCTTCTCTCCGAAAAAACCAGACTTGGAACCAAATCTCAGACTACTGATGTTGTTCTTATTGTTCATCATCCTAAATATGTTACATCCTCTTGTAAGCAATTCTCTCAGCAGACATGTACCTACTGCCATCAAAACACTCATGATCAGCTGAATTGTCCTATTCAAGTTTGCAAGCATTGTTGTAAGAAAGGGCCCGAACATTATCACAGTGATTGCTTCAAGAATCCTTACAATCAGCCTCGTTCATATTCATCTCGCGGAGCTCCAACCAAACAATACCAATCATCTAAGCTTGCCAATGCTGCCATTGCGGAATAATCTTATCCTTTAGAAGGTTCCAGTCCAGCTATCTCCACAAATGACCTTATCACTTTACTCAAACAGTTTTTATCCCCTTCTAGTAATGTTATGTCCGTCACCACAGGTAATTCTTCGTTCTTTGATTATGGATGTTGCAATCATATGACTATTGATTCTTCAAATTTTCATTCTAAAAATACTATCTATCATCCATCATCAATTAACACTGCTGATGGATCTCAATTGTCAGTTAGTTATATAGGATCAATGTCTACATCCAATCTCTATCTTCCAGCTGCTTTACATATTCCACAGTTGACTATTAATCTTATATATGTTGGTCAGTTATGTGATATTGGTCTCAAAATCATTTTTTCTTCTTCTATTTGCCATGTGCAGGATCCGAAGATAGGACGGATCATTGGGATAGGCCGTAAGGTTGGACTCATGTTTGAGCTCATCCATCTTCACATTCCACATCATTCCTCTAGTTCTATAGTTGCTGCTACATCGTCTTCATCTCCCTTCAACTTATGGCATTCTAGTTTATGACATGTGTCTGTTGATAGACTCCGCTCTTTAGTATCAGCTGGTAAACTTGGCAATGTCAAATTTGATACTCTTTCTTGTTTACCTTGTCAATTAGGAAAACAACCAGTTTTATCATTTAATAAAACTTTTTCTCATTCAATTGCTCCATTTGATCTTATTCACTATGATGTTTGGGATCCTTCCCCTCATGACATAATGGGGGGTTCAAAATATTTTGTCATTTTTGTCGATGATTTCACCTGCTTCACTTGAATTTTTCTCATAAAAAATGCTCCAAATTACCTCAAATATATTATGATTTTGCTCATATGGTTAAAACTCAATTCTCTTGTCCCATAAAAGTTTTTCATGCTAATAATGCTATAGAATATATGGAAACAATGTTTTTAAATTCCTTCGTCAACAAGGAACTGTGTCTCAATATTCTTGTCCTGGATCCTCTCAATAAAATGGTTGTGCGGAACGTAAACATCATCATATCTTAGATATTGTTCGTACCCTTCTTATTGACAGTTCTTGTCCTGAACGTTTTCCGGGAGAAAGCTGCTCTCACGGCTGTTTACACTATCAATTGCATTCTTATGCCCAACATTGATAACCAAACTCCTTATAAACGATTGTATGACACATCTTCTAACTACAATCTTCTTAAGGTTTTTGGGTGTGTTTGTTTTGTCTTACTAGAACAGCACGAATATTCCAAACTTGAACCTCGTTCTCGTCTCTGTTATTTTTTGGGATATGGAATTGAACATAAAGGGTACAGGTGTTGGGACCCTCTTTCTAAATGTCTTATCATCTCTCATCATGTCATATTTTAGGAATACAAGATGTTCTCATCTCTTTCCAAGTTTAACCTTACACCATCTTCTATTACTCCATTTTTTACTGATTCTACACTTAGCCTTTTTCCATCCGAGGATGATACTACACCAACCACTGATTTTGATCCATGTACAAAGATCTCCAATACTCCATCTCTGCCCATTACATTCGATGTACCTGCTCCTGCGCTCTTCCCTACGGTTTATCCAAATGAGCCAGCCTCATCTAATGATCCTGTCGTTGAAGTCTCTCTTACTAACACTATTGTTTCACCTCCTCCTGTTACGACTCATCAATCTACTCGGGTAAGAAAACCTCCACATCATCTTCGTGATTATCATTGTTATTCCACCATCTTTTCTCATCATGATCCATCATCCTATAAAGAGGCAAGTTCTAATCCACATTGGCAGAAAGCTATAACTGAGGAATTGCAGGCTCTAAACAAAACCCATACATGAGATTTAGTGAATCTTCCATCAGGGAAGACTGCAGTTGGTTGTAAATGGGTCTACAAAATTAAAACTCAATCTGATGGCTCAGTAGAACGATATAAAGCCCAACTTGTTGCTAAAGGCTTTACCCAAGAGTATGGGATTGATTATGAAGAGACTTTTGCTCATGTTACTCGTCTTACATCAGTACACAACTTACTTATCGTTTCTGCTGCTCAAAGATGGGGTATATTTCAGATGGAGTCAAAAATGCATTTCTTAATGGTGATCTCATAAAAGAAGTTTACATGAAACCTCCTCCAGGCATTACTCACTCTCCATCTCAAGTCTGCAAACTTTAGAAAGCTTTATATGGTCTTAAACAAGCTCCTCGTGCATGGTTTGGAAAGTTTAGCTCCACTATCAAGCAATTTGGATTCACCTCTAGTGCATATGATTCGGGGCTCTTTATTCGCAAGACAGATGCTGGTCTCATACTATTACTTCTTTATGTTTATGATATGATCATCATTGGGGAGGATTTCACTGGTATTTCGGATCTCAAACAATCTCTCAGTCTTCATTTTGAAATGAAAGATCTTGGGCGTCTTAGTTATTTCTTGGGTCTTGAAGTTCTCTCTGATTCTGGTGGTTACTATCTCTCTCAAGCAAAATATGTTTATCATATTCTTGCCCGAGCATGTCTCACTAACTCTAAGACATTATCGACTCCGGTGGAAACTAATCTCAAGCTCACTCCTCTTGATGGTGATCCACTTATCAATGTCACATTGTATCGACAATTGGTTGGCAGTCTTATCTATCTCACAATCACTTGTCCAGATATTGCTTATGCAGTTCATCTAGTCAGTTCATGTCTATTCCATGGTCAACTCATTATACTGTTGTTCTTCACATTCTTCACTACGTCAAAGGCACTTTGTTACATGGTCTTCACTTTTCATCTACTTCGGCTCTTGAGCTTCTTGCATATTCTGATGCTGATTGGGTAGGAGATCCTACTGATCGTCGTTCTACTACTGGTTACTGTTTCTTCTTAGGAGATTCTCTCATCTCATGGCGTAGCAAGAAGTAAACTATCACTTCTCAATCTAGTTCTAAGACAGAATATCGTGCTCTTGCTGATACTACTCAAGAATTTCTCTAGCTTCGGTGGCTTCTACAAGACATGGGAGTTTCTCAACGATCTTCCACCATTCTTCGTTGTGATAGTCAGAGTGCTATTCAAATTTATCATAATGATGTGTTCCATGAACACACCAAACACATTGAAATTGACTGTCACTTTATTCATCAACATGTACATAATGGTATTGTTCGCCTTCTCCACATATCATCCAAATATCAAACTACAGATCTTCACCAAAGTTCATCCGCCAAGAAGATTTCATGAATTACTTTCCAAACTCCAGTTGGTCTCACATCTCCCACGTTAAGTTTGAGGGGGGATGTTAGAATATAGTATATATTAGGCCCATCTAGGATAGCCCGGCCTGTTCCATCTTGTACAGCTTGTTCCCTACTCCATGTTTACTTGGTTCTTCTCTATAAATAGAGGGTTCACTTATTGTAATTATTCATTCATTCAATACAGAAATTATTCATCTCTTTCTCTTCTTATTTACTTTTATCAAAGCTAACAAATAACAAGACTAAAAATAACGCCACAGGTCTGCCCTTCCCCATTATACCCACCAAATTGACATGGATATATATATGTATTTCTTCTCTCTTTTGGAACTATACCAATGGGTTTACGTACCTTGAAAATGATACAAGTGGGGAAATTCTTCATCTACTTAACAATTTTTACCCTCCGTGTGTGTGTGGGTGTGGGTGCGTGATTCATCATTGAATATGAGATAATGTTGTTGGCGTGTTTTGGAATTGAGAAGAAGATGAGATAATGTGGTGTACCCAATGTAGTATCTTATCCATAAACCAAATAGACAATAAAGGCATTAATCCCAGATTAAAGCTAATTTAGGTAATAAGCTGATCCGTCAATTCTCAAAATGAAAAGCTGGAACACATATTACTAAGAATATGAAGTTGTTAATAAACACAGTCACACCAAACTGTGTGAAGTTCCATAATTGGTTTGCTGCTGTTCAAATATGATACCATATATCAACAGTCACAGTAGTTTTTACCAGCTTGATTATGGTATTTGATCTTGCAATGTGTTGTTCTTGAAGGACCTGTTTCACAGTTACAGTATTTGTTGCGGTTAAGGTCACCTTAATCGTGTAACGGACTCGGTTGCGGGATAGATAACAGTGTTAGGACACGGAGGATATCAGTCTTAGAAGCAAGGATCAAACGAATATCAGTACTTTACTCCATAACAGTATCAACACTTAAACCAAAATGTTAGGAACTCGGTTATAGTTAACGTCCTAATAACAGTATCAACACTTAAATCAAAATGTTAGGAACTAGTTACAGTTAAACCAAAATGTTAGGAACTCGGTTACAGTTAACGTCCTAATAACAATGTAACTGGTTGCGGTTAAGGTCGTGATAACAATGTAACGGATTCGAATATTGGTTGCGGTTAAGCTCTGCAAAAATATTAGGATGTAACGGATTCGGATATCGGTTGCGGTTAAGCTCGCGATAACAGTGTTAGGACTCCAAAGATATCAGTTTTAAACCTTGCAACAACACTCACCAAAATAACAGTGTTAGGACTCCAAAGATATCAATTTTAAACCTTGCAACAACACTCACCAAAAATATTAGGAACCGGACGATACAGGAACCGGACGATACGCGAACCATGACCCGATTGTAATCAACAGTTTAGAAATATTAGGAATCGGACGATACGCGAACCATGACCCGATTGTAATCAACAGTTTAGAAATATTAGGAACCGGACGATACGCGAACCATGACCCGATTGTAATCAACAGTTTAGAAGACACATTGCACACCAGTACTAATGGGAAAAAAGATGAATCTATCAATAACCTGAACCAGAGATGCATTTCTGGAGTTAAAACTATCTGGAAATGAAAAATACATGTTGTTCAATGAAAAGTAAGAACCCTCTAAAATAGTCTCAGTTTCAAAGCCGTGGATCAGATTGTGATCCTCCCAGCAATCTAATTTCCTGAGAATTGGCCCTCTACGTATTTAAATCTGTACATCTTTAATCCCAATACAGTCAGAACACTATGGTAAAGGACCCTTCCGAATTCTAGTTTGATTGTCTCGGTTTTTCCTCCGCCTTCACTTCAGTAATAGCTTGAAGAAGCTCCTCCGGAGTTGCAGCAGGGTCGAGATCCCAGCACCCATCTGGCAGGTTACACGACTCTCCTTTAAGCAATAAAGATGGCACCTGGTGCGAAAACCGCACCATCTCTCTCCTGGGGATCCATCGGATGGTGTCCTTGTTCGTGTTCCTTTGATACACTGTCTTGAATCCATGTACTTTAACCAGGGGAATGACACATACTCCGAGCTCTTCAGAGTAATCGTCGAGGACTTCCACCATCTCGTAACAGTGAATCACTTCATATGGGGTTGTTCTGTTCCAATCCGGTGACCAATTCCGATACACGGCCCACACGTCTCCACTTTTTGGATAGATCCTCACACAACCACCCCTGCCAGCCTTCTCCCTACTCAAATGATGAGAGAAGATGTTGACTTGGTCAACAATGTCCGAGTTCCATGCCCGGAAATTTCCACAAGATTTCGTAAACCCAGAATCCACCCAGTTCACTGATCCAAATTCGCCATCTGTTTTGGAGTTCAAATAACTGATGTGCATTTTAAATGGTTTAAGAGAGATAACCTCGCGGATCAGACAGTATATGCGAGGCATTCCATCTTCTTCATCATATAGAGCCCATATTTGTTTTGGCTTGAAGCACTCTTCTGTTCTATCCTTGTCAAAATCATGGAAGTCAGAGTCAGGGACAGTTATGGACATTGACCCAGCTTTCTTCAGCTCTGGTCTACGAACTTCAGTATGCACTTTTTCTTTCTTCTCAGCAACTTGTACTTCCACTGCCGCTGGTCCTGCAGCTGAAGCCAGTCTGATTTCTTCCAACTTCTTACGGATTTCAGTTCTTGCCTTGTCAATTAACAACTTTCTAGCATCAAACGCAGGGGCTGCTGAGTGACGTCTAGTTGGAGCCTCACTTAAAGTTGAAAGCTTAGAATTATGTTTAACGTGTCCATTGCCATTAACCATCGGCGATTCTGAAGCAGTTTTCAAAACAACTGCTTCATTCACATTTCGGGAAGCAACCCCCACATCAACCTTCCTTTTCTTACCAGGTCTACCAGCCTTAATGACCGAGGGTCCATTATAGCCAGTAACCACGCAAGAACTCATATCGACCACAGAATTTTTCACTTGGATTTTTCCATTGGGTCTTCCTTTGTTGGTGTTTCCATTCACCTGATGGATCCCATAGGTGGGTTTGACATGTACACCATTTGTATCCACAATTCCAGTAGAAGCTCCATGGAATGAGCTCCACTGAAATGACACATTAGGAACATACTCAGACCCATGCCCAGAATGCAATCCCGAGACCCCGTTCCCTGCAAAATATATACTAGTGGTTGGGACATATGTAGGCCCATTAACGTGATTTCCACAACCATTATCAGACCCATATGACCAAGGAGAATAAGGGAATGAACCACTCGCAGGGGCTGCCCCAGTTTCCACCGCAATGAAAATACCACGGCAATTCTTACAGGAAAGTCTCTTATTCAAGTACTTGCGAAGGTACTCATACTGAACTTGACACGAGGTGCACACTGTCCAGAAAGTATCAAGTCTAGTATGACACACTGAAGACATGGAACAGTTGTTGAAACCTGTGACCCCGCCAGTATGAACCGAAGATAAGTTCGTCTGCACAACCCCAGTTGAAAATTGCTTGTTTCTCCTGAGATCATACGAGCTTCTTTTGTTACTGTCAGACAACACTGTCCATGCTTCAGATACAAGCTTGAATGCTCCATCAGCTCCTACACTTTTGTTCTTATCAGGGTGGAGCAAGACAGCCATCTTTCTGTACTGTTTCTTCAAGGTAGCCTTGCTTGCAGATGGTTCCAATCCCAGAATTGAGTAGAAATCAATTTCCCCATTAACTTTAACTGCAGAAGCAATATATACGTCAAATGTAGCCACCAACTGAGTTATACCTTCAAGTTCTGGGTACAGCATTTGAGCTTTTAAAGCAAAACTCTTTGCGCCAATGAAGTCTTTCTCAGCAAAAAGCTTCTCAGCATTTGCTTTAGCTAGAATCGCATTCTCTTTACTTTGTTCCATGAAGAAATTCAGAACTTCAAATCCAATTCCGTAAACCAAAATCCATAACAAGTCCCAAAATCTTAGTTGCTGAAGCCAAACTGCAATGCATAACCATGTCACATGTCCACAAATGATTGTTGGTAAAAATTTAAGCACTTGGCAGTTTCAAGCTTCAAATTACTATCAACACGACCAGCATTTCAAGATTTCACATCTTAATCTAAGAAAAATAAGTATAGACCAAATCAAACACTTCCCGGTGGAAATGAACTAACCATAATGATAATGCAGAAACCTTTTATGAAAAAATCCCTTCAAATCATCTTTTTGAAGTAAGGCACTTGATACCAATAAAGAGGAAATGAAACCCAATTTACTAATAAATAAAAAATTAAGGAATTCAATTCCAATCATCAAATTTTGGGGGAAAAAAACTCGATCCAACAATACAATTTCAATCTCAACTTCAACTTCAACATAAGTTGGAAATTAAACCAAATTTATAAGAAAACTCAAAACTACAACAATTCAACTAATCTTGTCATCAAATTCGAAACATTTCCAACCGATTTTGAGCTTAAGGGAAACTATTTTACTTTCAGCTTCAAATCTAAAGCCAAAAATAATTTTCAATTCAGCTAATGCACAACAACATAGTAAATCAGGTAAATTTTACAGATCAACAAGAAACACAAGCACAAGTATTTCAACCTAACTTCAAATTTAGAGCTAAAAAAAATTAGGAAAAAAAAATCATATGAATTACCAAAATTTACCATAATCAATTTCATCTCCCAAAGTTAACATAGCTCCAAATTCAGTAATCTAAAAGCTAAAACTGCAATTACCCACTAATTTTCTATGTAAACTATAGTGTTTTATCGAGACACTGAATTGAAATGAAACTTACTGAGATCGGAATCGCAGAGAGAAAATGAAGACAGCCCAGATCGTTAAAAAGCTTCGCAGATCGTCAATTCTCTTCAGATCTCGAGCAAATCAACATGACTAGTTTGGTACACCTACAGAGTTAAACTGCAACACACAAAAAAAAAAGTTTAATTTTATTTTTATTTTTTAAGATAACGGAGACTATAAAAAGGGTGAAGATTAGGGTTGTTAAAGAAAATAAATGAATTAAGGGATATGTGGGTCAGATCCCGGTATGAAACGGCGGTGAAATGTAAGATTCTGTCGTCGCCGACCAGAAATATATATATAATTATATATACACACACTTAAAAAAGTATGATAATGTAATGATTACCAAAGCAAAAGTAAGCGCAGTTAATTGTATTTAATAGGGTGGAACAAACGGTGCGCAGGTGTGCGTGATGCGCATACCCGTTTTCCCACATCATTGGGATGTGTTTGGTTGCGGAGAAAAGTGGGCCTCCATTGAGTTTATAAACTCAAACCATCATCACTTAAAATAGGGCTGAAATGAAAAATGGGGTCACATTAAGAAAATAGTATCATTTGTGCATTTGGTAGAGCACAAGAAAAGAACATATTGTTTCTTTATGGTCACAAGGTATTGTTTAATTTTGTTCCTCTCTAAAGTAGTTGCGTCACATTGATGGTAAAAGTGCACCTATATAGTTCATGCCCATGGTATTGAATCTCAAAATATTTGTGGAATGTGACATTTAATATCAGAAATAAAAGCGGTACTCGTGTAATTTCTATGTCAAAATGTATAATTCGGATTATTTTTTAATGTGTCTCATAATAAATTATTAAATTTATTTTTAAAAGTTCAGTGCCACCATCATTAATATAATAAAATAAAAAAATTATCTGTTTTTCAGAAAAAGAAATGAACCCAGTTTCTCATGTAATTTTACTGAGATTTATTAATTACTCATTTTGTAAGGTTTACACAAATACTTCAATTATACCTAACAATTTAGTGGAGGTATTATTTTTTATTTTCTAGTTATTAGATAATATATTTATAGACCTTAATCCATCTAAGGATTGATAATTATTCACTTTCTTAATTTTATCAAACAATTTAATATAATTAACATTTTCTATTTTTTGATTAGACAACATATCTATACGCATTGTACTTGTGTCTAATACTAGTTAGACACTTTTTTACCTCTTGGATCTAGCATTTTCTTTTAAGCCAAGTCAAGAATCTTTATTGTATTATGCGACAAAATGTTCACATGTATTTTCAACCATGTATAGTTGGCCTTTGCCTAAAATAAGTACAAACAGTAATGGATACAGCCTAAAAATAAGTACAAACAGTAATGGATACATAGAGCAGGCGAAACTACTAAATTTAATAGTTGTGCTCACACGAGTCACACCTATCTAATTCAAAATTGTATTTTTTTTTAGAAAAATAAGGGTAATTTGCATTGACACCCCGTGAGGTTAGGTCAATGTCAATCAGAATACAGTCAACGATGTTTTGGCACTCACACCCCCTGAAGTTTTAACTTCATTGCAATGACACCCCCTGGACTGGTGAAATGACTAGAATGTCCCTTTAATTGTTTTACTTATTACATTATGGTAATATATAAAGTGTGAAATTACCCATATGCCCAAATACTTCACCCCTCTGAAATTACTAATTACACTTCCACCCCTTATTACAAATATATATATATATTACGAAAATTACAATTTAATTTTTTTTCTTTATAATATAATTTGTATATATAATTACGAAAATTAAAATTATGAATATATATATATAATTTGTAAAAAATATATAAAATTTGAAAAAACATATAAAATTCGAAAAAATATATAAAATTTGAAACAATATATAAAATTTAAAAAAAAACATATAAAATTCGAAACAAATATATAAAATTCGTAAACAATATATAAAATTCAAAAAACATATAAAATTCTAAAAATATATATAAAATTCAAATATATATATATAAAGTGTGACTGAAGTTTAAGTGGACAAGCCTCAGAGTCATTAGTCAAGGTAACGGATCATCTCCAACTCTCTGCAGAGCTATTTCAATGGTCACGATGGCGACACATGTCCCACGATGGTGACCGAAATCGGAATCAAACCGATATTTTATTAAAATATTTTAATCAAAATTAAATATATTATTATTTAGATCAAAATTAACGGTTTGATTCTGGTTCTCATTTTTAAAGAACCGAAAGTAAATTTTTATTTGGATCAAAATTAACGGTTCGGTTCCGATACTTTTGGTTCTTTAAAAATGAGAACCGGAACCGAACCGTTAATTTTGATTCAAATATTAATATATTCACGATGCGGTTCGATTTTGATTCCGATCGAAACCAGAATCAAACCGATACTTTCGGTTCTTTAAAAATGAGAACCGGAACCGAACCGTTAATTTTGATGCAAATATATTTAATTTTGATTAAAATATTTTAATAAAGTATCGGTTCGATTCCGATTTCGGTCACCATCGTGGGGCATGTGTCGCCATCGTGGGCATTGAAATAGCTCTGCAGAGAGTTGGAGAGGATCCGTTACTTTGGCTAATGACTTTGAGGCTTGTCCACTTAAACTTCAGTCACACTTTATATATATATATATATTTGAATTTTATATATTTTTTAGAATTTTATATGTTTTTCGAATTTTATATATTGTTTACGAATTTTATATATTTGTTTCGAATTTTATATGTTTTTTCAAATTTTATATATTTTTTACAAATTATATATATATATTTTCGTAATTTTAATTTTCGTAATTATTTATACAAATTATATTATAAAGAAAAAAAATTAAATTGTAATTTTCGTAATATATATATATATATATATATATTGTCATAAGGGGTGGAAGTATAATTAGTAATTTCAGAGGGGTGAAGTGTTTGGGCATATGGGTAATTTCACACTTTATATATTACCCTAATGTAATAAGTGAAACAATTAAATGGGCATTTTAATCATTTCACCAGCCCAGGGGGTGTCATTGCAACGAAGTTGAAACCTCAGGGGTGTGAGTGCCAAAAAAAAGTTGACTGTATTCTGATTGCCATTGACTCTAACCTCAGGGGGTGTCAATGCAAATTACCCAAAAAATAAAGATATGTTTATGTTTATTTTTCTCAAGATTAGGTAAAAAAAACAGTTGCATCTCCTCATGTTTCATAAATAACACTGTCCTTCTTTATCAAAAGTAATTTTGACTAAAAATAATGAGTTACTAACTTACTATTACTCATGGTTATTTTATTCAATCATATCCTTCGGGGTAAATAGTATTAAATACCCTTCAATTATACTCTCTCTCAACTAACCCCCTCAACTAAGTGATGGTCCCTCAAATTATGAAATTGTTACAATTTAGTATCTCCCGTCATAACGCCGTTAGTTAAATTTATGATAATTTGCACTCAGGTTCCCTGAAGTTTAGGTCAATTGCACTCACCCTCTGAAATTTCATTTTCCTTGCAAATGACACCCCCTGAATGAGTTAAGATCCCATGAAATTACTCTTGTGCCCTTACTTTAGTGTAAAAGGCATGTTGGCTAAATTAATGGACCAAACAACCATTGTATATTAAGCTCAATTTGAAAAACTTTTCAAGTACTTTGGATATAAGGATTGTTGAAATAGGGATATCTACATATAGGTAGACATAAGGATCACTAATTAAAAATAAGTAAACTTTTACCTTTCAATTACTAATAGATCAACTTAACTAAACTAATTACAAATCGGTCAAATTTTTCGTTTAAAGACTCAAATACCCCTAAAAAACTCCAATCTTCTTTTTATTCTTCTCTCCCATTCCAAATCCCCAAACACTCAAAAATAAAAATAAAATATTTCGGAAAAATTATAAATATTTCAAAAAAAATTAAAATATTTCTGGAAAAATAAAATATTTTGAAAACTAAATGAGGGAAAAAAATATTTCAAGAAAAATAAAATATTTTGAAAAAATAAACTATTTCGGGAAAAATAAATATTTTGGGTAAAATAAAATATTTCAAAAACAAATTAGGAAATAAAATATTTCTGGAAAAATAAAAAATTTGGAAAATATAAAATATTTTGGGAAATAAAATATTTCGAAAATATAAAATATTTCGGGAAAAATAAAATATTTTTCCCGAAATATTTTATGACATGCATGCAAAGCAATTCATACTAAACAAGTAAGATTCAGATTGTGTCCATTGTCATATTGAAATAAATTATCTAAATATAACTCACCTAAGATTTATTACTTTTTAAGACACCAAATTTCAAAACAAATTCAACTCAATCAACTCGTTCTTGATACTTCTTGACACACTTGACTCTAAAATATTGCATCGTAATCACCAAAGAGATGTAAGGCTTGAACACATTTCGTTGCAAAGAAGAAGAAGAAAAAAAAGAAATAAACAAAAATATTTCAAAATATTTTATTTTTTCGAAATATTTTATTTCCTCTTTTTTTTTTTGAAATATTTTATTTTTTCAAAATATTTTTTTTCCCGAAATATTTTTTTCCTCATTTTGTTTTCGAAATATTTTATCTTTCCAGAAATTTTTTAATTTTTTCGAAATATTTATATTTTTTCCGAAATATTGTTTTTTTGATTTTTGAGTGTTTGGAGATTTTGGAATGGGAGAGATGAAGAAAAAGAAGATTGAAGTTGTTTTGGGGTATTTGAGTCTTTAAACAAAACAATTGACACATTTGTAATTAGTTTAGTTAAGTTGATGTATTAATAATTGAAAGGTAAAAGTTTACGTATTTGTAATTAGTGATCCTTATGTCTACCTATATGTAAATATCCCTATTTCAAAAATCATTGTATCCAAAGTACTTGAAATGTTCTTCAAATTAAGCTTAATATACAAGGGTTGTTTGGTCCATTAATTTAGCCAACATGCCTTTTACACTAAAGTAAGGGTACAAGAGTTATTTCATGGGATCTTAACCCCTTCAGGGGGTGAGTGCAATTGACCTCAACTTTAGGGGATCTGAGTGCAAATTGTCCTAAATTTAGCTAACGGTGTTATGACGGGAGGGACTGAATTGTAACAATTATGATAGTTGGGGGGTTTATAATAAAAAAACATAGTTGAGGGGGTTAGTTGAGAGAGATAGTATAGTTGAGGGTGGTTTAATGTTATTTACCCTATCATTTATTTTTTAAAGGGTAAAGTGCATTAAACCCCCTGTATTATTTTTTCTATCTTAACTAATCCCCCTGAACTATCTATTTTACACAAAATTCCCTAAACTATCCAAACTTTTACTATTCACTCTATTCCGTTATAACATTGTTAATTAAATTAGGATAATTTGTACTCAGATCCCCTGAGGTTTCGGTCAATTGCCCTCGCCCCCTGAGATTTTATTTTTCTTGCAATGACACCCCCTGAAGGGGTGAAAACCCCCATGAAATGACTCTTGTATCCTTGCTTTAGTGTAAAAGACATGTTAACTAAATTAATGGACTAAACAACCCTTGTGTCTTAAGCTCAATTTGAAAAACTTTTCAAGTACTTTGGATACAATGATTTTTGAAATATTATCACATTTATTTAAATTATTTTTTAAAAATTATCATTTTTGTAATATAGGCCCCAAAAGTTATCATTTTTTAATTTTTCCCTAAAACTAATATTGTGACATTTTATATTAAATAATAATAATACACTTTATTTATGATTATATTTGTTTTTTTTGTATTTTAGAATGTGATACATGTATAAAATATTTGTGAGCTCATATAATTTAATTTATTTTGTAAATAAATAATATACAACTCCTACAATTTAAACAAGTAGTAATACATTTTAATTATAGTTTTTGTTATATTGTAAGAGGTGATAAATGTATAAAAATATTACAAATGGTTTATAATTTATTATTCTCCGTGTAAAATTAATTTAAGCCCTTACACTATAAAATAATAACAAACTTTACTTATTGTATTTTTTTATAAAATATGACAAATGGTTTATTATTTTTTTGTAAAGTTAATTTAAGCCCTTACACTTTAAATAATGTCAAACTTTACTTATTATCATTTTTTATATTGTAAAAGGTGATAATGAAATGAAATATTAGACAGTCCTTGTGTTTTTATTAATAGTGTATAGATAGATAGATAGATAAATATACAGATTTCTGTATTTTAAGTTATATTATTTTTCCTTGCCGAAATATATTTGTCTTATATCTATACTTTATATCTTATGAAATATCCATTAGAGTTACATTTCAATTAATATATATTAATTAATTAATTTTTTATTTTTTAAAATATGAAAATATTTGTAACTTCTTGTCGTATATCTTTACTCTATATCTTTTGAAATATTCATTAGAGTTACACTTCAAGTAATGCATATTAATTAATTTTTTTATTATTTTTTAAAAGTATTGAAATATTTCCAATCCCTTTTCTTTTACTTTATATCATTTTGACATATTCCTTAGAGTTGCACTTCAACTAATACATATTAATTCATTAATTTTTATTTTGAAGAAAATATTTGGAAATATTCTCAACCCCTCACATTTTAGAATAGTTGTTATATATATATATATATATTATAGTTTTCAACTTGGGGCATGGTGTTAATTTCACCGCATAGATATTTGTCTCATGAAATAAGAGAGACAACACAAGGGCATTCCGGTCATTTCTCCCATTCAGGGGTGTCATTGGAAGGAAAATAAAATCTCAGGGGACGAGTGCAATTGACCGAAACCTCAGGGGATCTGAGTGCAAATTATCCTAATTTAACTAACGGTGTTATAACGGAATGAAGTGAATTGTAAGTTTTTGATAGTTCAAGGGGCCATCAGTTAGTTCAGGGGGGTTAGTTGAGAGAGAGAAAATAGCCCAGGGAGGTTTAATGCACTTTACCCTTTTTTAAATAATGCAATTGTGTTTAAAAGAATGTAGCTTTATATTATGAGATTTTATATTTCTTTTAAGGGTAAATAGCTTAAAATCCCCCTCAAGTTTACTCTATTTTTCTACTATACCCCCTCAACTAAATTTACCCCCCTAAACTTTCAATTTTTTGCACCATGGACTTGCCCTCCATACTTTTTACCCTTTTGCCCTCCAAACTTTTTATATCTTCTCCTTACATTTAACCCTCTTATAGGGTAAAGTGCAAAAAAACAATTTGCCACAATTCTATTATAAAAGACTATCCTACCTTACTATTATATTTCTTAATTCTTTAAATTACAAAAATTTTATTTCTTTTAGTTAGAATATTAATTCTACCATTTACCTTTAATGTATTAGACTAAATATACTCTCGAAATGCTAAAACAAATAAAATATTTATAAGTTTCAATTATTTTATTTGTAAATCAATTAATTTGTTATTAAATTTTAGTTTAATTTAAATCATAAAACTTATTATCCTATTTTTTTTATGCCAAATGAAACTTTCTTTTCATAAAAATATATTCATAAATAAATCACAAATTACTTAATAATAAACACCTGTTAATTTTCTCATGTTATATATATATATAAATATAGGGATGACAACGGATGCCATTCTGGGTGGGTGTACCTTGCCCCACCCCAATAACCGTTAAGAAATCCCCACCCCATCCCTGCCCAAAACCGGCTAAACGGGATGGGAGGTTACCCTGTCCCCGTTGGATTTTTTAAAACCGTTGGGTGCCCGCGGGTACCCGCTAACGATTGAAATTTTTGAATATTTCACTTTAAAATTAAACAATTTCACAAAATCATATACTTAAAACATGAAATTCAAAATTATAGAAACTAAATAAACATCAAATTATCCAACAGTCCAAATTATAATACATTTTACGAAAAATAACAACAATAAAGAAGTTTGTCTAATATTACGTTCACTTCAATCTAGACAACAACAAAAATTAAATTTAGGATTAGTGGATTACACTTAATTTTTTATTCTAATATGTCTAAACGGGGCAGGGACACCTAAAACCGTCCCCATCCCGTTTATGTGAGGGTGTTTTTCCCCAACTCCATCCCCACCCATATAGTATAAACGGCGCACCCAAAACCGTTATAAACGTGGCGAGGTGGGGCGGGACAAATTGTCATCCCTATATATATAAGTTGATAAAATAAGTATACCGAATATTTATACTCCAAAAGCTCTTATTGGTAAGTCTCTTGTTATCTCTTGTTCTTTGGTACTAGCTTTGCCTTTCTGGATTTTAGCTTCTATAGTTGTTTAAAGCAATTGTCTACCTAGGTTTTTCTTTTTCATTTTTTGTCAAATTTAGCTCTTACTGAGAAAGAAAGACCATCACTAAAACACCAAGCATTTTTCTAGGAAATGAATTCAGTGCCTTTTGTACACACAGAAATAGACAATAAAAATGGTGGTTGCAAATATATTCTTTAAATATTTAAATGTTTAACTGATATCCCTTTAGTTGATTTTCTATAATTTTTTGGGAAAAAAAAAAACAAAATCAAGTGTTGTATAATTTGGAAGATGATAGATAGGGAATGTGAGAAGAACAATATTTAGGTCCAATTACATGATATGATTTTCAGTACCTGGGGTTTCAGATTTGGATATTATTATTTTTTTAATGTCTCTGTCTTCTTTATGAGAATGAGTTTTATTTGCTTCTTATTATTTGAGTGTTCATTATCTTGTGTTGGATGAGAACTTGGTAAGTTTTTTGGTTAAATATACAATTAGGGCATTTGAGTGCATGTCCATACATTTGGTAGGTTCTATGAAAGTTTCAAATTTTATATGCATTGATGATCAGTTTAGCAAGTAGAATACATGACCGAACTATAAATATATATAACATGAGAAAATTAACAAATGAACTATATATATATATATATATATATATATATATATAACATGAGAAAATTAACAGGTATTTATTATTAAGTAATTTGTGATTTATTTATGAATATATTTTTATGAAAAGAAAGTTTCATTTGACATAAAAAAAATTAATTAGGATAATGAGTTTTATGATTTAAATCAAGCTAAAATTTAATAATAAATTAATTGATTTATAAATAAAATAATTAGAACTTATAATTTTATTTTATTTTAGCATTTGAGAGTATATTTATTCTAATACATTAAAGGTAAATGGTAGAATTAATATTCTAACTAAAAGAAATAATATTTTTGTAATTTAAAGAATTAAGAAATATAATAGTAAAAGTAAGATTGTCTTTTATAATAGAATGAGGCAAATTGATTTTTTGCACTTTACCCTATAAGAGGGTTAAATTATAAAAAGTTTGGAGAACAAGCCCATGGTGCAAAAAAATTGAAAGTTTAGGAGTCTAAATTTAGTTGAGGGGGTATAGTAGGGAAATAGAGTAAACTTGAGGGGGATTTTAAGCTATTTAAAACATCCATTTATTTTGCTTTCTATAACACACCAAATGTGTGAGAGATATATAGAATCTGAGATTTATTAAAGAAAATCTACTTAATTTTTTTTTAAATGAGAATTTATTCATTTATCCTTATTGCATACTCTGTTGTGATTACAGGTACAGATAGTTTCATGAACTAATAAGAGGCTGAAACCTTCACCAATCACCATGATGGACAAGTCCGTTGTTTACGGTGAAAACGGTTAATGATTGAGTTTCTATTAAACTTTCAATTCTGTAGCTAGCACCATTCTTGATTCTAATTAAATGTTATAAATAAAATGAAAAATAAAAGGTAAACACACTTAAAATTTCTGGAATGAATGTACTATTGTGACATCTTAGAAGAAGTTGTTTATGACGTCTCATACTGAAGTTGTACAATGCTCAAAAATAAGTTTTTTTGTCTCATAATTGCTTAGGTCAAAAATATTTTATTTATTGTTAACAACTTTTGAGATCTCCTATTTCTGTAGGAACATTTCAAAAAGTGTGATCCAATGCATGTGCTAAATATGATCGATTTGATCACTGTTTTTAGAAGACACATTTTAGTTCATACTTCCCTTATATTTTCGTTTCCATTTATTTTGTTGTTATTATTGTTATTTCATTACTATCATTCTTCTTCTTCTTCTTCTTATTAGGGTAAATAGCTTAAAGCCCCCCTCAATTTTACTCTCTTTCCCTACTATACCCCCTCAACTATGAAATGAGCTTAGAACCCCCTAAAGTTTCATAAAATGTTGCACCATGGGCTTGCCTTCAATTTTTTTTACCCTTTTACCCTCCAAAGTTTTTGTATTTCCACCTTACCTTTAATTCTATCTTTACTATTATATTTCTTAATTCTTTATATTACAAAAATATTATTTCTTTAAGTTAGAATATTAATTATGTCATTTACCTTTAATGTATTAGACTAAATATACTCTCAAATGTTAATTTTTTTTTTTGTAAGTTTTAATTATTTTATTTGTAAATCAATTAACTTGTTATTAAATTTTAGTTTGATTTAAATCATAAAACTCAATCCTAATTAATATATTCATAAATAAATAACAATTTATGAATATATTTTTATGAAAAGAAAGTTTCATTTGGGCAAAAAAAAATTTTAATTAGGATAATGAGTTTTATGATTTAAATGAAATTAAGTTTTATTGGAAAATGATATATATTTTGGAATATATATATATAATTCGTCAAAAATATATATTTTTCGAATTGTTTTAAAAAATTATGAATTTTTTCCAAAAATAAAATTTTTGGGAAAAATATATATTATGTTCCAAAATATGATTTTTTCCGAAAAATAATTTTTTTGAGAAAAATATATATTATTTTCCAAAATATGATTTTTTTTCCGAAATATATATTTTTTATATTTTAGAAAATAATGTATATTTTTCATAAAAAATTCATATTTTTTAAAATAATTCGAAAAATATATACTTTTGATGAATCATATATATATATATATATATATATATATATCATTTTTCAATATATATATTCCAAAATATACATATTTTTTCAAAAAATAATTTTTTTGAAGGTTTGATTTCACTAAACCCTCTTATACTATTGATGGTAGTTTAGGTATTATGACTCAAAAACATATTTTGGAACATAATATATATTTTTCTCAAAAAAATTATTTTTCGGAAAAAATTCATATTTTTGAAAATAATATATATTTTTCTCAATAAAAATTATTTTTCAGAAAAAATCATATTTTGGAACATAATATATATTTTTCCCAAAAAAATTATTTTTCAGAAAAAATTCATATTTTTTAAAAGAATTCGGAAAAAATATATTTTTAACGAATTATATATATATTCCGAAATATATATCATTTTCCAATATATATATATATATTCCGAAATATATATATTTTGTTCAAAATATATATATTGTTTTCATAAATTGGATTTATTTATGAATATATTAATTAGGATTGAGTTTTATGATTTAAATCAAATTAAAACTTATTAAAAAAAAAATTACATTTGAGAGTATATTTAGTCTAATACATTAAAGGTAAATGACATAATTAATATTGTAACTAAAAGAAATAATATTTTTGTAATTTAAAGAATTAATAAATATAATAGTAAGGATAGGATTAAAGGTAATGTGGAAATACAAAAAATTTGGAGGGTAAAAGGGTAAAAAAATTTGAGGGCAAACCCATGGTGCAAGAAAATGAAAGTTGAGGGGGGTATAATTAATTGAGGGGGTATAGTAGAGAAAGAGAAGAAAGTTGAGGGGTATTTTTAGCTATTTACCCTTCTTATTATTATAAGTATAAATTGCTTAAAATCCCCCTCAAATTTACTCTTTTTTTCTACTATACCCCCCTTAACTATGAAATGAGCTTAGAACCCTCTAAAGTTTTATAAAAGGTTGCACCACGGGCTTGCCCTTAAATTTGTTTACCCTTTTACCCTCCAAACCTTTTGTGTTTCCACCTTACATTTAATCACATCCTTACTATTATATTTCTTAATTCTTTAAATTAAAAAAATATTATTTCTTTTAGTTAGAATATTAATTCTGCCATTTACTTTTTTTGCATGTTTGGTAGAGGGAATGGAGCCAAAATTTTGGGTTTGGTTTGAAAAAATGGCACCAAACCATGTTTGGTAAATGGTGTGGAAATTGGTACCAACACTGTAGCAACTCCATGGTGCCAACTTTGTGAAGGAATTTGGAACCATCATTTTTGATGGTTTTGGTTTGGTGCGGCTACTGTAGCAACAGTGTAGCAATCCGAAATATATATTATATATATATATCATTTTTAATATATAATATATTTTAATATATTAATATTAATATTTATTAATAAATAAAATATGAAACCCATATATTAATATATTTTAATATATATTAATAAATAAAATGTGAAACCCATATATTAATATATTTTAATATATTAATATTAATATATATATTAATATATTAATATTCAGAATTTCAACCCATACCAACTCTACCAAACATGGTTTGGTTTTTCAGCATCACTTTTTCTCACACTAAAATCATCTGCACCAAACATGGTTTGAAACCAAAATAAAACCACACCAACTCCAACCAATCCAACTCCAATCAAACCAAAACCAAAAACCAACACCACACCGTCTACCAAACAAGCACTTAATGTATCAGACTAAATATACTCTCAAATGTTAATTTTTTTTTTGTAAGTTTTAATTATTTTATTTGTAAATCAATTAACTTATTAAATTTTAGTTTGATTTAAATCATAAAACTCAATCCTAATTAATATATTCATAAATAAATCACAATTTATGAATATATTTTTATGAAAAGAAAGTTTCATTTGGCAAAAAATAAACTAGTTAGGATAATGAGTTTTATGATTTAAATCAAATTAAGTTTTATGGGAAAATGATATATATTTTGGAATATATATATATAATTCGTCAAAAATATATATTTTTCGAATTGTTTTAAAAAAATATGATTTTTTTTCAAAAAATAAATCTTTTGGGAAAAATATATATTATGTTCCAAAATATGATTTTTTCCGAAAAATAATTTTTTGAGAAACATATATATTATTTTCCAAAATATGATTTGTTTCCGAAAATAATATATTTTTTTCCGAAATATATATTTTAGAAAAAATAATGTATATTTTTCAGAAAAAATTATATTTTTTAAAACAATTCGAAAAATATATACTTTTGACGAATCATATATATATATATATTCCGAAATATATATCATTTTCCAATATATATATATATATTCCAAAATATGTATATTTTTTCGTAAAATAATTTTTTTGAAGGTTTTATTTCACTAAACCCTCCTATACTATTGATGGTAGTTTAGGTATTATGACTCAAAATCATATTTTGGAACATAACATATATTTTTCTCACAAAAATTATTTTTCGGAAAAAATCATATTTTGGAACATAATATATATTTTTCCCAAAAAAATTATTTTTCGGAAAAAAATCATATTTTTTTAAAAGAATTCGGAAAATATATATTTTTGACGAATTATATATATATTCCGAAATATATATATCATTTTCCAATATATATATATATATATATATATATATATATATATTTTCCGAAATATATATATTTTGTTCGAAAGATATATATTGTTTTCATAAATTGTGATTTATTTATGAATATATTAATTAGGATTGAGTTTTATGATTTAAATCAAATTAAAATTTAATACCAAGTTAATTGATTTACAAATAAAATAATTAGAACTTATATATAAAAAAAACTAACATTTGAGAGTATATTTAGTCTAATATATTAAAGGTAAATGGCATAATTAATTTATAACTAAAAGAAATAATATTTTTGTAATTTAAAGAATTAAGAAATATAATAGTAAGGATATGTGGAAATATAAAAAGTTTGGAGAGTAAAAGGGTAAAACATTTTGAGAGCAAGTTCATGGTGCAAGAAAATGAAAGTTCAGTGGGGTATAATTAGTTGAGGGGCTATAGTAAGAAAAGAGAGTAAACTTCAGGAAGTTTTAAGCAATTTACCCTTATTATAATTACTTTATTTTCACAATGACCTAACCATATATACCATCTGAAAGACAAGGATGAAATTGAATATCTCATAATATAACTTTTGCATGTCATTGTTTGGACTAAGGGTTATTATCACAAAACCCCCCTATACTATCACCAAAATATCATATACCCCCCTATACTATCAAACACCTTCCTATACTATCAAAAACTATTAAATTAGTCCCTATACTATCCTAATCCCTATCATAGAGGTCCAATTCCGTTTCTCCATCCAAACTCCGTTAGGGCCATTATCACAAAAGCCCCCTATATTATCAAAAAAATATGATATACCCCCTGTATTATAAAAACTATCAAATTAGTCCCTAAACTTTCTCAATCCCTATCATAGAGGTACTATATATCCCGTCCATGCTCTGTTAAGATCTAACATAATTGCCCCATATCCGTGTCACGGGATTAGTAAATAAAATATCAATGCCCAAACTACCCTTATGTTCCTAAATTTATTATTTTGCCCAAAAAACATAAGTGCCTTTCTCCCCAATCCATCTTTTTCATTCCATAGTCTTCTCTCAATGGCCATGTATGAAAAAGGTTAACAAAATATACTTGAAAGTTTTAATGAATTTATCAAATAATATAAATACATAGTGATGGTACATTATACATGAAAATTAATTGGAAAATAATTTTTTTTGTTCCTTAGAAATATGAACCGGAACTGGAACCGAACTGAATCGTGTAAGGAACCGAACCTAACCAAAACCGATCGGTTCCGGTTCCTACTATCATTTTTTTAAAAAATAAATAAAAAATACCAAATGTCAAAAGATAATATAATTATAAACTAAATTTTAAAAAATAACAATAAAAAACTATATATAATTTACTACATATATAGAAAAAACTAATAATACCCTTTTTCAATTAATATATATATATATATATATATAATTTTTAATTATGAGCAAAAAACTAACAATAAAAAAAAAAAATATCGGTTTGGGAGAAGACTATGGAATGAAAGAGATGAGTTGGAGAAAAAGGCACTTATGATTTTTGGGCAAAATAATAAATTTAGGAACATAAGGGATAGGGCCTCTATGAAAGGGATTGGGAAAGTTTAGGGACTAATTTGATAGTTTTTATAATATTGGGGGGTATTTGATATTTTTCTAATAGTATGGGGGAGTTTTGTGATAATGACCCTAACGGAGTTTGGATGGATTAACGGAGTTGGACCTCTATGATAGGGATTAGGATAGTATATGGACTAATTTGATAGTTTGGATAGTATAGGGGGGTGTTTGATAGTTTTTGATAGTACATGGGGTTTTGTAATAATAACACTTTGGACTAATAATACACTTTCAATATGGGATTTGGGCAAAAGAATATTGTTGTACCTTTTCAGAACAAAAATGAAAACTATAAAGAGATAGAGAGGATAGTGATGCTTTTAAGACAATAGAAAATATATAATCACAAAGAGTGAGATTTCCTCCCTTATGGGATTTCTGACCACTCCCCTATGATCATCAAGAGTGGCATAACTAGACCTAAAAGAGTTGTCCCTTTCAAGTTTTTCAACTACCTTGTTGATCACAAAGAGTTCATGAGCACTGTCCAAAGTATATGGAATCTCAGTATCAGAAGAAGAAGATTGAGAAAATATGGCATACATTCTCATTGATGATAATTGATATATATAGAATACAATACAAGTTTGTTGAAAAGTAATAGTCGAAACTAACTCCTAAATAAGAGGAAAAAACTAGAGAATAAAGACTACAAAGTCAAATATACAACAATAAGTTATAACCAAGTATGATTCCTTTGTTATGCCCCCTCAAGATGGGGCTCGACTTGAGAGACCAATCTTGTCTTTAAGAAAAAAAAACTGAGCCCTTGGAAGAGGCTTAGTTAACGCATCAGTTAATTGGTCTGTAGTGGAAATATGTGCAACCCGAAGCAAGCCATTTTGAACCTAATCACGAATAAAATGAAAATCTATATTAACATGTTTCATCCGTGAATGAAAAACCGGATTGGAACAAAGTTGAGTGGCCCCAATATTATCACAATAAATCACTGGACTGTGATGAAGTTTAAGACCAAGATCATGTAATATGGAACAAATCCAATTTATTTCTGCAGTAGTTGCATCAACCGAGCGATACTCAGCTTCGGTTGAAGAACGAGCAACAATACACTGCTTCTTTGAACTCCAGGAGATAGGATTCTTGCCGAGATAAACAATATAAGCACTTGTAGAGGAACAAATTATATGTGTTGTCTGCCCAATCGACATCAGAAAAAGCATGCAAGGATAACGAGGAATCACAAAAAAGTTGAAGTCCATCATTCACAGTTGATAGAGTTTGTTGACAACAAAGGCAATGTCTAATAGAGTAGACATTATGGATCTTCTTGCTTGAACTCACATGATTGTATGTTTCATACAACTGCCCAAAATTCTGTAGGATCAGACAAAGTAGAACCAAAGTGTAGTGTGAGGCTCAGATTGGTTAAGAGAGGAGTTTGCACCGGTTTGGCATCAATCATGTGAGTTCAAGCAAGAAGATCCATAATGTAACGACGCTGAGATAGTAAAATACCATGCTTGTTTGGACAACTTCAACACCAAGAAAGAATGAGAGTAAGCCAAGATCTTTAAGTGAGAAGCGATTAGCTAGGATGCAACAAACCGATTCACCAAAGAAGAATTATCACCAGTAATAATTAAATCATCAACATACACAATAAGATAAAGTAGATGTCCACCAGAGTTAAACACAAAAGGTGAGGTATCAACATTAGAAAATTTGAATCCAGAGGAAATAAGAAAAGTGTGAAGTTCTTGATACTAGGCCCTTGGAGCTTGCTTAAGGCCATAAATGGCTTTCCGGAGTCGGCAAACATGAGAGGGATACTCGGGGTAAACAAACTCAGGTGATTCAGACATATAAACATTCTCAGATAAGTGTTCTTGCAAGAAAGCATTATTAACATAAAGTTGATGAAGAGACCAACCACGACTTACAGCAAGACTAAAAACTAGTCAAATCGTAGTGGGTTTGACCACCGGACTAAACGTGTCATGATAATCAACACCTGGTTGTTGATGAAAACCTTTTGAAACCAAGCGATCTTTGTACCTATCAATAGAACCATCAAAATTTTGTTTAATTCAAAAAATCCATTTACAACCAACAACATTGTGACTAGAGGTAGAAGGTATTAGCTCCCATGTTGCAATATGAACAAGAGCATCATATTCTTCAGATATGGCCTGATGCCATTTTTGATCTTTGAGAGCTTGGGTCACGGTGGAAGGTTCAAGATCATTGGACTTGGATAGGTAGGTGTGAAGGTTGAGTTTCTTGATAGGTTTATGGATATTATCTTTAGCTCTGGTGGTCATTGAATGACTAGATCGAGGAAGTAAACGAGTTTGTGGAGTAATGGTAGGTGATGATGGTTGTAACGTGCCCGTACTGGATATTTCTTGAGTTGGGGAATCACGTGGTGAGGATGGTATAATGGGTAACAGGTCATGTGAAATGTTTGGTTGTGTTATTCCTTCTCATTGAGTCTGTCCCTGAGAATCAACTTCAGATGAATGTATGTGTGGTGATTGAGAAGATCTGATGATAGGACCTTTGATTAGTGGTGGAACCCAAATGGAAATGTGTGGTGTTGAGGCCGTGGAGATTGTGGGAATAGATATACAAATGGAAAAACTGACTCTACAAACTTAACATGCCTAGAAACATATATTTTCGATGTTGAAGGATCAAGACATAGATAAGCACTTTGAGTAAGACAATACCCGAGAAACACGCATGGTTTGGATCGAGATTCGAGCTTGTGAGAGGTATACTATTGAAACCATGGATAACACAAGCAACCAAAAATTATAAGTTTCAAATAATTTGGAGAAACACCAAAACTATTTTCGTAAGGAGAAAAGAAATTTAATGTTGGAGTAGGCATACGATTGATTAAATATACTACGGTAGCAAAAGCATGAGACCAATAAATTAAAGGAATAGAGGCATGAAAAAGTAAGGTAAGACATGTTTCAACAATGTGAAGATGACGACGCTCAGAAAAATCATTGTTCTCGGGTGTGTGAGGTGGAATAGTCAAATGATATATTCCATGAGTAGCCAAAAAGGTACCAAGAGCAATATATTCACCACCATTATCAGAATACAGTGTATGGATGCTTTTATTGAAATATTTTTCTACTATAGCTTTAAAATGAATAAAGACTTCTTTTACATCTGTTTTTTGATTGAGAGGATAAAACCAAATATATTTGGTAAAATGATCAACCAAAAAAATATAATATTTAAAACCATCATGAGAAAGAATCGGTGAGGTCCATACATCAGAGAAAATTATTTCAAGAGGTTGAGTAGAAACAAGCGTAGAACTAGAGAAAGAGAGTTTGTGACTCTTATTGCAATGACATACGTTACATGAAAAATTGGAAGACATAGACGATGATAAATCTAAATGATAACTAGAAAGAATATGCTTTAAGATGGGAAATACAGGATGTCCTAATCTATGATGCCAATCGGATGAAGTGGTTTTGATGCTGGAAAAGGCAACTAGTGGTGGAGATACTGGTCACTCATACATACCATCTTTAGTTTGACCCTTTAGAAGTAGTGTCCCCGTGCGTTAACAAGAAAATAAGATGGTAAGAATTCAATAGAAATATTGTTTATAGTGCAAAATTGAGAAATTGATATTAGATTGTTTTTCATGTTAGGAACAAAAAGAACACTATTTAAGGTAAAGTGAGCGTTAGGAGTTTTAATAAAGGTGGAACCGGTGTGAGTTATTGGAAGACCCGTGCCATCTTTAATCACAATGTCGTTAGAACTGGTGTATGACATGTGAAGAGATAAATTGCTTAAGTAAGAATTAACATGATGAGAAGCCCCACTGTCCAAAAGCCATGCTAGAGTGTTAGATGTATTGACAACATAATGAGCTAATGGTTGCCACGATGAATATGTTTCCGGCATTGGTGGCCCTGTGATGTTGGATTATTCAATTGGTACTAGACGGAATGAGGGACATCGTTTTGATGTATGTCCCTGAATTTTTCAAATTTGACAGTAGCCGAGAAAGGGTCAATGTGGTGGGCGAGGTGAGTTAGGTCTAGCGTTGGTAGACACGGGGTAGAAAGAACCAGAGTTGGGTGACGGGCGCCAGCCCGTGCTGTTGACACCAAGTTTGAATGATGGACACCAACTAGTGCTGTCGGGGTTAGATGAGGGTCGCCAACCTGTATTGGTGTGACTTGCAGGATTAGTAGAAGCTGGGAAATAGGATGGATCATATTTGGTACCTTGAAGAGATACTTAGAAACTTAGTAGCTTTTCATGAAGTTCATTAAATCCGATTGGGTTGTCTCTGGCCTGAATCGCACGCATAAGTTCTTTGTAATCATCACCAAGGCTATCAAGGACTTTCTCTGTTAGATCTTCATCATCAAGTGGTACTCCAAGGATCGCAAGTTCATCAGCTCGAGCTTTAACTAGTTGTAGGAATTCAGTAATATTTTGTGAGCCCTTGGTGAGATTTTTAAGTTAGATTTTTACCTGTTTAATTCATCCACTAGAAGGCTTAACATAAGTGTTGGTAAATATAGTCCAGGTTTCCTGTGAAGTGTTGGCTCGAGTAATGAATGGAATAATGGTAGGAGAGAGAAAACCAAAAATGGCATTGAGGATTAGTTGATCCTGCCGAATTCAAATTGTGTGAGCCATATTTTGTATTGTAGTTCCATTCTTAGTGATAATTGTAGTTGGGCATGCTTTTGATCTGTCAGTATAGCCGAGTAAATCGTATCCGATAAAGAGAGTCTGAAATTGAAGCTTCCAAGAGACATAGTTATGGAATGTGAGTTTGAGAGGAGCTTGAGCAACAATGTTAATGCTGGTTAGAGTATTATGTGGCTCGTTGGTGTTGTGGATGGATGTGTTTGGTGCTATTGTTGTCATAACGACTGGTTCAGGAAAGAGGAAAAAAATGTTAATGCTCTGATACCATATCAGAAGAAGAAGATTGAGAAAATATGGCATACATTCGCATTGATGAAAATTGATATATATATATATATATAGAATACATTACAAGTTTGTTAAAAACTAATAGTCGAAACTAATTCCTAAATAAGAGGAAACAACTGGAGAATAAAGACTATAAATTCAAATATACAATAAGAAGTTATAACCAAGCAGGATTCCTCTGTTACTCAATATCGAAAGTTCTATAATGTTCCAAGTTACCATGAAGCTAAAGTTACTCAAAACCAAGCTAAAAACCCTCAATTCTAGTGAGTTTAGTAAACACTCTTCCAGAGTCAAGGATAGTAAAGATGCTCTCTTCAACTGCCAGCTCAGACTTGATGCAAATCCCACTAATGACAGTATCAGGATTGAAGAGAAAACCCTCATTCATCAGTATATGATTTTGTCTAATGCTGAGGAAACTTTTCACAAATAGAAAGCTACAATTAGATGGCTTAATGAAGGAGACAAAAACACCAACTTCTTCATGAAAACCTTCAGCAACAAATGCAACAGGAATAAAATTTCCTCTTTGAAGCTTAATGATGGTACTATTTCTGATTCCATAGATGTTATTAAACAAGAAGTTGTCCCATATGTTTTCAACATTCTTGGAACCAAGTTCGGTATTTCTTACCAAGGCATCCAGTCTTTTAGGGACTCTTATTTAAAGTCCATTCCTAGTGAAGTTTTCCATTATATCACCGATATTCCTTCTTGTGAGTCTATCCAAGCTCTTTTTGTATCCTTTCAAACACTAAGTCCCCGGGTCCAGATGGGTATAATGCTTGCTTTTTAAGAAAGCATGGCCCATTGTGGAAAATGATGTCTCAAAAGCTATTCAATAATTGTTTTTGCAAAGGCCAACTTCTTAAAAAAGTGAACTCCACTTCCCTTACCCTTGTGCCCAAGAACAAGAACCCTTATTCTATGAATGATTATAGAGCTATTGTTTGTTGTAGCAACATCTATAAGTTCATTTCCAAGATCATTTCTTTAAGGCTTCAACCTATCCCCCCTTGTTTGTTTCCCCTTCCCAAACAACTTTTATCAAAGGTAAGAAGATTGGTGATGGTTTCATGTTGTCTCAAGAGCTTATGCATGGCTACCATTTACCTTATCTTATTCTTAAGTGTGCAATGAAAATTGATCTTCACAAGGCTTATGACTCAGTCAATTGGCCTTTTCTTTTGGATACTCTTAGGGTGTTGAATTTTCCAGTTAAGTTTATTGATTTGGTTAGGGCTTGTGTTTGTAGCCCCTCCTACTCTATCTCTATCAATTGTGAACTTGAAGGGTATTTTAAAGGTGCTAGATGCCTAAGGCTAGGGGACCATCTTTCACCTTTCGTCTTTGTGATTGTTATGGATGTAATATCTTCTTACCTCCAAAAGTCTATTGATAATGATCCTTGTTTTGCCTATCATTGGAGGTGTCAGAAGAACAAAATCAATCATATGTTTTTTGCTGACGACTTGAAGGTGTTTTGTCATGGTGTGCTTATTTTGTCAAAACCACCAACAGAGGAATCAATGTGTTTCTCCCATCTTTCTGGCCTTGTTTCTAACAAATCCAAGAGCCTTATTTTTTTTATCCTCTATGCCTTCTATTACTCAGAATTGTTTGATGAATGAGTTGGGTTTCCCTCAAGGATCATTCCCTTTCACTTATTTCGGTCTCCCCTTGTCCTCATCTAGACTCAAGTACAATGATTATAGGACCATTGTTGATAGAATAACAAGTAGAATTTGTTATTGGACCTCTAAATTCCTCTCTTATGCAAGAAGACTACAACACATCAAGACTATTCTTGTGTCCATCCATTTCTACTGGTGTGCTCACCTCTTTCTTCCTTTCCAAGTCCTTAAAGACATTGGCACTGTTCTAAGAACATTTTTATGGTATGGGAAAAATATGAACAAGCATGGTGCTAAGATTAGTTGGTCTATCATTTGTAGGCCCAAATAAATGGGAGGGCTTAGAATCCCAAACCTTGTCAGCCTTAATAGGGTAGCTTCTATCAAGCACCTTTGGCATATTGTTCAAAATGATGACATCTCTGTTTGGACTAATTGGGTTCACTCTCATATCATTAAAGGCAAGAGTTTCTGGTGTGTTAAGGCTTCTACTCCTAGTTCAGGAAATTGGAGAAGACTTCTGAAACTTAGAGATGTGGCAAAGTCCTTCATAAGGCATCACATAGGCATTGGAATTCTATTTCTCTGTGGCATGACTATTGGTTACCTTGTAGTCCTCTGAATCCCATTGTTTATAGGCAAGGATTTTATTTGGCTAGATGGGGAGACAATAGATTGGTTTCTTGTCTTATCAAAGGCAGTTCTTGGAGAATTCCCTCCATTATTAAAAACAGATCCCCTATTGGATGTTTTGATAATCTCCCTTTGGTTAACCAAGATTCTTGTGATTCTGTCTCTTAGAAGCTATCCTCTTTTGGAACCTTCAACTTCAAGCAAACTTTCCAAGCTCTTCTTCCTCCCCTCTTCATCTATCCTTGGTTTCAAACTCTCTAGATTAATGAGTGCATTCCTAGACACTCTTTTATTGTCTAGTTAGCTGTTAATAACAAGCTTAGTTATCTGGACAAGCCTGGAATTCCATCCCCTAATGATCCTACTTGTTGCCTCTGCTGGACTAAGCCTAGAGACCACATTCACATCTTTTTCAAGTGTAGATTCTCTTCTTGTTTATGGCAGTTGTGTCAAGAAAGGTGTGGTGTTTACTTAGGTGATCCTTCCCTCCTTCACATAATTCATTGGGCCTCTTCCATGTGGACTTCTATATCTTCATCCTTGTCTGGCTTTTGGTTCAGGCTCTGTTTTATTGGTGCTTGTTGAAGGATATAAATATTTAAGTTACATCATCTCTAACGGCTTAAGATTTTAGAGTAGATGGTTGTTAACATGATATCAGAGCCAAATGTCTCGTGTTCGAACCTCGCCGCCACCCTTTGTTGAAAAATTGTTGTTTCACGTGTTGGATAAAAAAGAAGACCACACGTGAGGGGGCGTGTTGAATGATATAAATATTTAAGTTACACTCTCTCTAAGAGCTTAATCTTTTAGAGTAGATGGTTGTTAACAGTGCTATTTACTTTCTCTGGAGAGAAAGAAACCAAAGACTCTTCTCTGGTAAGGCAGTTTCTGCTAAAAGCCTCTGGATTAAGCTTGAAAACTGCATCAGGCTTAAGTTTTCTTCCTTCAAGCTCAAGAATGATGCCAAGGCTAGAGAATTTGCTGGCAATTGGAGGCTCCCTGGTAGTGTTTTTGGCACTGTGTAATGCTTTGTGTCTTTCTAGCTTTTTCTGCTGGTTCTGATGCCTGCTGTTGAGGCTTAAGTTTTTCTGTTTATGTGCTTGGTGGCTGGATGTTTTGCTTCCTTGCTTTCTTCTTGTTGCTCTCTTTTTAGAGCTATGTTGTTTGTGGTTCTCTCCCCTTTGGGCTCTAATAATATTTAAATTACCCAAAAAATAATAATATATTATCACTCTTGATTGTTGGTCTCACCTCCACCATTTCCATGACTTGTTTCAATTGCATGTGTCACGGAGAGTTTTGGCTCAAGAATATGTGAAGGCAAAATAACACCAACAATAATATATCAAGTACATAGATTTTCTGCGCCTATAACAACAAAAATAAAGAGAATTCACTTATGAACTTTCACTATCATAGCCAGCTAATTACATAGCATTATCATATATAAAATTGACTCCATTCTCATGTCCTCTTCTCCAATCCTCTAGAATCTATTATTTATCATATATTAATAATCTTCTAGTCAAAAGATAAAAATGTACCTCATACACGAAACTTAAATAATTATAGTCACAAATATTAGTATTTGGAAAAACCCTAACAAAAAAAAAAGGAAAAAATAAATATTGATCAATGGTAGGCTACAGAGTCGAACGACGTCGTTATTTTGATCTAATGATTGCCGTTAATAGTCAAACTCAAAAGTCATCCAATCCAACGTTGAGAGGCTTGCAGAGGAACATGAGCGACGATGCGGAGGCACCACCGTGTTTCCCGCCACCCAACCTCTCATAATAGTCAACACAGAACAAGGAGAGGGAGAGCTCCACCTCGTGTCGAGTCCAGACTCGCCTGACCAGCTCCGACTCACCCCCACACGACCCGAGTTTGGCGAGTCGACTAAGCACCGGCCTCATGCACACCATGTAAAGCCTCCGGTAGCCACCCAACGCCACCACCACCGGCCTCACCCCGGAAGGCGGCGGAGACAGGTGGCGGAAACACAGCTCCTCCCAGAACGAGTCGTTGCGAGTCACCGAGCTCCAGAGGCGGCAGACACAGGCGGCGACACCGAGTGACCGCCCGTCAAGCCGCTTCAATATCTCAATGAGAATGTCCATGTGATCATTGATACAAAACATGGACTTTTTATCAATGTCCATATTGTGAAAAGCTAAAGTTGTAACAAGCTAGTATGAGATAGTGAGTGAGAAGAAATACATATATATGTAGGGTTGGTGTATCTGTATATATATATTGGTGTTTATTAATGTATTGGGTGTGGAGAATGGTTTTGACTAATGTAGAGAGAGAAAGTGGGTATCAAGGGGAGAGGGGGAAGAAGCCAAAGGAAAGGTTCCAAGGGAAAGAAGTGTAAGCAATAGCATTATTAGTTTATTGGGTTTTGGGGTTAAGAGCAGAGTTGTTGTTTCTTGTTTTTGTTGTTGTTTGCAAACTTTGCATACTTCAATGCTTGTTTTTATGTCCGTTGGCAAAGTCAGGAACGTTGGAGTCTTGTAGTTTAGATTTTGCTTACATGGATACATGGTCTCTCTCCAACTCTCTCTCTCTCTATATATTGTGTGTATATATTGGAAAATAACAAATACTTACATGGGACTTATTTAAAACGGAGTAAATTAGTTTAAGAAAACAATATTCACTAATAAGGTTCATGTGAACATAAAAGAACAATTCATGCTATTCGTATGCTTGAGAGAATATTATATGTATTCATTCAAAGATATTTTCTAGTTTGAATTTGCTTGGCTATGTTCGTGTCGCAATCGTCTTGATAAGTATTGACACACTAATCAAATTTAATTGTCATGCTTGTGCTTATAAATTGAATCACCAACTCATTTATAACTTGTGTTTGTGTCGAAAATTGATAAACTATTTTAATTAAACATGTCTAATAGATGTGTCGTTTTAATGTTAAAAATTAATAATTTAAACATGTCTTGTGGTATTAATTGTGTAATGAACATTTATATCATTTGTTTTTACATGAGTATTCTGCCGACTCATAAAAAGTTATACTCATTTTTTGACACAACCTGCCAACAGAAATTATTAAGAGTAACTTTTAGGATATAATTTTGGTACAATGGGAAAAAGAAAATTTATTTATAGAAATAATATTTTGTTTGAATGAATGTTTTATTTATTTTTCATTTTTTCGTACAAACTATTAAATTTTAGGTAATAATCTTTATTGCGGATCTCCATGCATTTGTAATTTTGATTAAAGTATCATAATATGTGTGTGGGTGATGGACCATATATATATATATATATGTAATGTGGTGTAGTAATAGGGGCAGAGGCCTAGCTACTCCGTTGAATAGGGCGTGAAATTTCAGAGTCTTTAGAGTCAGTCGTGGGCGTATCTAATTAAAGATCTTATACAAGGTTCTCTGCCTCTGCAAGTTCATTTGCTTCAAATTTAGTCCAAACGTTTCACTATTGGTTGAATGTTTTGTCAAACCATTTTGCGTTGTTGCATGTCAAATCTAGTGTTTACACTCCTCACCAAATTATCAAATCTACTTTTGACTATACGTCCTACTTTTACATTTCGTGATTGTTAGGCATGGTTGACCGAGATATCGTAATAGTTACGGTTTCGGTGTAATAGATTAGATAATATTTATTTTCAAAAGTATTACAAGGGTATCGATACCTTTTAAAAATATTACGAGCCGGACGGACTGATATTGCGAATGATGGTATTAGAGGTTGCTTCTTGTGTTTTTTCCCATTTCATTACATTTATTTTTAATAATGAGATGGAAATTAAAAGATATATATAAAAGGCAAATATTACTCGGTACTGTTTATTGAGATGTTGAAAAAAGATATAGGCCCCATTTGGAAGCCTTATTTTTGTTTTGTTTTTTGTTTTTAGCACTGTTCAGGAGAACATAACATGTTTGACAACCTTTTTTACTGTTTGTCTGTTATCAATTTGAAAACTGTTTTCGTGAATAGTAGAAAAAACAAGAGAACAACAAAAATTTGTTTTTTTTGTTCTTTTTGGGATTTTCCAAAAAACAAATTGTGGTAGAGAGGAAAAATTATGTGAGAATGTGTGTATCTTTTTGCCCCAAATATATTTTTTGTTTTTGTTCTTTTGGGTGAGAATATAAGAACAAAAACAAGAATTGTTCTTGTTTTTTGGTTCTCAAAACAAAACAAAAATGATGATTCCCAAACGAACCCATAGGGTGCGTTTGGAAAGCTTGTTTTTTGTATTTATTTTCTGTCTTCAAATATAAAAACTGTTTTTGTATTTGTCTTTGTTTTTTCAGGAAAAAACTAAAAACAAAAAAACGTTTGGATGAAGGTGTTTTCATCACTTTTATTTGGTGAAAATTGTATTTTATGAATTTGGTGTTTTCATTGTTTTTACCACCTAAACAGTGAAAAAACTCAAAAAATAACTAAAAGTTGTATTTGGTGTTTTCATCACTTTTACACACTATTCACAGAAAACAGTTTTCTTGGGGAAAAAACAGTGAACAGTAAACGCGTTTGCCAAACGTGTTTTTTTTTTTAGTCTTGTGAACAGTGAAAAAACAAAAACAAAAAACAGGGTATCCAAACGGACCCATAGTATTCAAACATATGTTTTCTATTTTTACTTTCTGAAAAGAAACAAAAGTAAAATTACATATCACAAAAAAACCTTACTATAGACTTTAGTTGTAATACATTTCTCTTATGCATAACTGAATTCATTGGTAATATTGGTATGCTATACTCTATATATGAAAATAAAAAAGACAAAAAAAGAAAACACCCACACTCAAACTCACACAAAAATTTAATAAAAAAATCACAACAAAGTGAGAAATTTTGAAGTGGTTTGAAAAGTTTGTCTATCACCGTTCACCAACAATATAAAAACTATCAGTTTTGGGAGCATGGAATTGGAGCCTTGGAATTGAAATTGGAGCTCCAATTCCAAATTCATTGTTTAGATGTAACAAAATGCTTTGAAATTAGAATTGAAATGCAATTCCACAAAGGGAAATTGTGATTTTTAATTCCACATCTTCTCCAAACTTTAACCCACTAAATACTATATTTCTAAAAACAAACTTTTCGCAACCACAAACATATATATATATATAAATACTACATTTCTAAAAACAAACTTTTCGCAACCACAAACATATATATATATATATATATACACATACGTACCAATGACCTTGTGATCTAATGATATTTTCATTCCTCCCAAAATTGAGAGATGTATAGGGTTCGAGCCCTATAGGGCTCATGTGGAGGTGCGTGCGTGCGTGAGTTTTTTAACATTCAATATATATATATATATATACATACGCCTATATATATATATACCTATATATACGTGCTTATATATAAAAATATATATAGATATGCATACATATGCACTAATAGATGCATATATATACAAATAGGGATACACATACACACATATATACACATAAACACACACATATATATATATATACAGATTCACATACATACGTGTATACACACAGGGGTGGAGCCAAGATTTTGAAGTAGGGGGCCGAAGTATTAAAAAATTTATTTACATAATATAATTATATTTTAATTAAATAAATATTAAAAAATTAATTATATGTATTATAAATTTACAAACTAGCTTAAACGTTGATCAATTCATTTTTTCTCGAAAAAAAAAAGTTGGCCTCTAACTGATCATTACCAAAAATATATGAAAGAAAAATAATAATCCAAAATCTATCTTCAAATTTGAATTCGAAATCATCTTGTGTTGAATCTTAACTAAAATTCTAAAAAACTTCATTTCCAATACACCTAAGTAATCTCCAAAATTTTTTTGTTTTCCCTCTTGGAACAAATTTGTATTTTGACAAGTTTCATCGTAAAAAAATATTATTTTTGATACCAATTTGATTAATTTCTCTTTAAGTCTCAAGTCTTTCAATAGCTATCTCTTAGTTACTAATTAACCCTAGAAGGGGGGGGGGGGGGGGGGGGGGGGGGGGGTATTCAAAAATATTTCTAACTCTTTTCGAAATTGGAACACGCTATAACCAAAAAATAATTTCTCAATAAACAAGGATGATTCAATTTAAAAGTCTCTAACAATTAATTGCAAGACAAATTATAATATACAAGATATTCAAGTGATTATAGCATGCAAGTTAATCAAGTAAAGAGAAAGAAATAGAGAGATTGACACCGTGATTTTTTTGATGTTCGGTAACTCCTACTCCTTGGCTCAAGAACCCCTTCTTGAGACTTTTCCCGATCCTTTCACTATGGCCCTTCCTTCACAGGTGGAATGACAAACCTTTACAACACAAGCCTCTCGAGCTTGTCTCTCAATCAAGAGAACAACCCTCTCTTGATCAATCGGTGGACTTCACTTGTCCGAGATTACAAATTTGTATGTAATCAATAAAATCACTCAAGAACAAAAACACTCAAATCCCGAAGGTTTTTATGGAAGATAAATCAATATAAATTCAAGTGTTTTTTGTGATTTTTTCAATAGCTCTATAAATATATTCTCAAAAGATATAATCAATGAATGATGTTTGGAGAATAAGAAGAGATACTAGAGGTTTTGATTTTCAAAGAAACTTGAAGAAAATCAACTTTTCAAAGCTTGGTTTCAATGGCTTTTGTAGAGAAATATTTATGCAGAATTTTTGATAGCTTTTCTTTCTCTTTGTATTTCAATCTCTTAGTCTTTAATATACACATCTCATTCTATATATAGCATTGCATTAGGGTTAAGATAATGAGTATTGAATTATTTGAGTCAAGAGCCGTTTGAACACCATTAAGCACAATCCACAAAACATGAAAAATGTTTTCTGAAAAGGTACAGGATTTGAGGAGCTTCTAGTCGACTACTTGTTTGTTATAGTTGACTACAATGCTTCATCTAGTCGACTACTTCATGTAGTCTAGTCGACTCAATGGTCCTTTAGTCGACTACATTGAAATGGTTGAAAACATGTAACTTCTGATTGTTTCACTCGACTACTAGAAAATACACAGGGTCATTCTAGTCGACTATAGCATGAAAATCATTTAATAAAATTGTTTTTCTTTCCGTTTAAGTTTGGTAAAGCGTTTTTCATTCCATTTGATTTCGGTTCATTTTATACTTGAGCTTATACGATAAAATCGACGCATAAAAGTACCTTGTAACAATGATCGCTCCCGACCTATCTACCCCAAGTCTTGAGTTTTCAACTTTCGCCTTTGCCGTTGAATTAATTGATTTTCCATTTGCGCTTCAATTTCTTTCACAACCTTTTGTTTTAAATCAAGCTTTCTTTCCGAGCTTGCTTTCCGAGTCGTTTCCTTTTCGAATTTGTTTTCCGAGTCGTTCACCTGTCTTTTGCTGAAAATATTAACTCAATAATTCATTTGTATCAAACACTCTTTAATGGTTTGTTATCATCAATTTTGGAATTATTTGCCGAAAGTAAATTTCAAAGCCAACAATCTCCCCCTTGATGATGACAAAACATTTTGTGTTTTCTTGGTATTTGGCGAAACATCAAGTGATGCTCCCCCTCAACATGTGCATAATATTTTGTTCAAATGCTCCCCTTTAGTAAATGAAATTTGCAGTTTAATGGGCATTTTGATACAATATATAAATAGGCGCACATTTGAGAAAATAAATAAACAAGGATGATTCAATTTAAAAGTCTCTAACAATTAATTGCAAGACAAATTATAGCATACAAGATATTCAAGTGATTATAGCATGGAAGTTAATCAAGTAAAGAGAAAGAGATAGAGAGATTGACACCGTGATTTTTTCGAGATTCGGTAACTCCTACTCCTCGGCTCAAGAACCCTTTTTTGAGACTTTTCCCGATCCTTTCACTATAGCCCTTCCTTCACAGGTGGAATGTCAAACCTTTACAACACAAGCCTCTTGAGCTTGTCTCTCAATCAAGAGAACAACCCTCTCTTGATCAATCGGTGGACTTCACTTGTCCGAGATTATTTCTCTAAGTCTTGATTTTCAAGTTCCCTACCTCTATCACTTCTAATTTTCTAGATTTTCAAATTTTTTTCATTTTAAATGACTCTATAAAATCTTTCAAGAATGGAGTGAGTTTCATTTTTATGAGCAAGAAAGTGAACCTAAGTATATCTAGAATAGTCATCAACTATAACAAGTACATAGAGTTTCCTGGCTAAGCTAGCCGTTCTCTCCGGACCAAAAAGATCCATGTGAAGTAACTCTAGAGGTCTAGAAGTGGTAATGTCTTTCTTTCTCTTGAAAGAAGACTTTACTTGCTTGCTTATTTGACATGCGCTACATATTTTATCTTTCGAAAATTTAGTCTTTGGGAGGCCCTTGACTAAATCATTTTTGGATAAATGATGAATGAGGTCCATACTAGCATGTCCTAGACGTCTATGCCATAACCAACTATTTTCGCTAGATGTGACAACATTTAACATCTTGTTCATGCAATTCACATAGTATACAAATTTCCATTTTGTTTGGCATTGAACATTTGCTTCCCATCTTTCTCGATTATGCATGCATTTTTCCTAAATATAACATCATAGCCCTTGTCACATAGTTGACTAATACTAAACAAATTATGCTTAAAACCATAAACTAAAAGCACATCATCAATATGGAGAGAAGAGGAAATACCGATTGAGCCAATTCCTATAATTTTCCCTTTAGAGTTGTCTCCAAAAGTTACGTTTCCTCCTTCATATGGTTTTAGTAAGATAAATTTTGATTTATCTCCCGTCATATGCCTCGAGCATCCGCTATCAAGAAACCACTTTTCTTTTGATGCGGACTTCAAACATACATCTTCTTCATTTGCCATGAGATAAATGTTTGCCGTTTGCTTGCCATTTTTATCCTCATCCGAGTCGCATGAGTCATAGTCATCCCATGTGACATTCATTGCCGTCTTGCTTGGTCTTTTCTCATTTTCCTTTTTGAGCTTGAAGCAATCACTTTTGTAGTGTCCCGGCTTTCCACAATTAAAACACGCTGGGGGTTCTCTTTTGCTAGGCTCGCCTTTTGGTTCTATTCTCTTCATGAATCTTCCACCATTGGCTTTCTTACTTTCAAGGTATCTCTTGAATTTTTGGGTGAACAAGGCAATGTCCTCATCCTCTTCTTCTTCACTCGGCTCATTGATTTCATTTTTGGTGGAGGCTTGCAAAGCTATCCCCTTTCTTGGCTTGATGTCATCCTCACGAGATTTTAATGTGATTTCCCAAGTGAGTAGAGAACCGAAAATCTCATCGAGACTCATGGTGTTGAGGTCATGAGCTTCTTTGATAGCCGTTACTTTTGCATCCCATTTTGCCGGGAGACTTCTAAGCGCTTTTCATGATGCATCGGATCTAGGAACAATTCTACCAAGATGCTTTAGTCCATTCAAAATATTTGTAAAAACGAGACATCATAGAATTCACATTTTCATCATCTTTCATAGCAAATAATTCATATTCATGCATGAGTATGTCAATATTAGATTCTCGTACTTGAGATGTTCCTTCATAGGTTATCTCAAGTTTATCCCACATTTCTTTTGCCGTTGAACAAGTAGATACACGATTAAATTTATTTGGACTTAAAACATAATTTAAATTTACTTTGGCTTTAGCATTGTACGACATGAGTTTACGGTCATCATTATCCCACTCATTGGGTAATTTGGGAAAGGTTTTTCCATCAACAATTTTAGTTAATACAAATGGTCCTTCAAGAACTACTTGCCAAATTTAGTAATCAATAGCTTGAAGAAAATCTATCATTCTAGTTTTCCAATAGCTATAATTTGATCCATCAAAACCATGGGGGCCTATTAATCGATTGTCCTTCAACGTGAGTGACTAAATTAGATGACATGATCGTTCTCTAAGACGGTTAAGTCTAAAAATAATAGAGATTAGGCTCTGAAACCAACTGTTAGTCACTAATTAACCCTAGGGGGGGGGGGGGGGGTTGAATAGGGTGTTCAAAAATATTTCTAACTCTTTTCGAAATTGGAACACGTTATGACCAAAAAACAATTTCTCAATAAACAAGGATGATTCAATTTAAAAGTCTCTAACAATTAATTGCAAGACAAATTATAGCATACAAGATATTCAAGTGATTATAGCATGCAAGTTAATCAAGTATAGAGAAAGAGATAGAGAGATTGACACCGTAATTTTTTCGAGGTTCGGTAATTCCTACTCCTCGGCTCAAGAACCCCTTCTTGAGACTTTTCCCGATCCTTTCACTATGGCCCTTCCTTCACAGGTGGAATGACAAACCTTTACAACACAAGCCTCTCGAGCTTGTCTCTCAATCAAGAGAACAACCCTCTCTTGATCAATCGGTGGACTTCACTTGTCCGATATTACAAATTCGTATGTAATCAATAAAATCACTCAAGAACAAAAACACTCAAAACCCAAAGGTTTTTATGGAAGATAAATCAATATAAGTTCAAGTGTTTTTTGTGATTTTTTCAATAGCTCTAGAAATATATTCTCAAAGATATAATCAATGAATGATGTTTGGAGAATAAGAAGAGATACTAGAGGTTTTGATTTTCAAAGAAACTTGAAGAAAATCAATTTTTCAATGCTTGGTTTCAATGGCTTTTGTAGAGAAATATTTCTGCAGAATTTTTAATAGCTTTTCTTTCTCTTTGTATTTCAATCTCTTAGTCTTCAATATACACATCTCATTCTATATATATCATTGCATTAGGGTTAAGAGAATGAGCATTGAATTATTTGAGTCAAGAGCCGTTTGAACACCATTAAGCACAATCCACAAAACATGGAAAATGTTTTCTGAAAAAGTACAGGATTTGAGGAGCTTCTAGTTGACTACTTGTTTGTTATAGTCGACTACAATGCTTCATCTAGTCGACTACTTCATGTAGTCTAGTCGACTCAAAGGTCCTTTAGTCGACTACTTTGAAATGGTTGAAAACATGTAGCTTCTGATTGTTTCACTCGATTACTAGAAAATACACAGGGTCATTCTAGTCGACTATAGCTTGAAAATCATTTAATAAAAATGTTTTTCTTTCCGTTTAAGTTTGGTAAAGCGTTTTTCATTCATTTTGAGTTCCGTTCATTTTATACTTGAGCTTATACGATAAAATCGATGCATAAAATTACATTGTTACAATGATCGCTCCCCGACCTATCTACCTCAAGTCTTGAGTCTTCAACTTTCGCCTTTGCCGTTGAATTAATTGATTTTTCATTTGCGCTTCAATTTCTTTCACAACTTTTTGTTTTAAATCAAGCTTTCTTTCTAAGCTTGCTTTCCGAGTCGTTTCCTTTCCGAGTTTGTTTTCCGAGTCGTTCACCTGTCTTTTGCTGAAAATATAAACTCGATAATTCATTAGTATCAAACACTCTTTAATGGTTTGTTATCATCAATTTTGGAATTGTTTGACGAAAGTAAATTTCAAAGCCAACACTATCTAATGGTCAATTTAACTAACTTGAACAACTTGTAGTTTAATTGAAAAATACTAAACATTTTGAAATGAATTTCATGATATAATCATTAATGATCTGGATGAATATATGAATCAATGTGTGTTCAAAATAAATAAAAAAAATAAAGAAACAAGAAAAAAAAGTACCAAGATTTTTTGGTAAATAAAAATTGAAGTATTACTAAAATTGGAAGTCATTTCATTTTATTAAAATTACAAATATACATATATATTTTAATTTCAATTTTGTTACTTTATAAATTATTGGGCTATTAAATTTATTGGACCTTATAAAAATTTTTTTTGGAGGGGCCAACTAAATATAAAACTATAATTTTTCTTTGAATATATATATAATAATAGAAAAAAATCAAAATGTCATGGTCCCCCCTCCCTCCGTCCCTGGATGCACACATACATATGCATATACATACACATGTATATTTATTCATACCTGTACCTATATATATTTATCTATATTCTCGAATTTATTTTAAAGTAATGATCTTTTACATTCAAATTGGGTCGGGTTGGGTTGGGTTGGAAATTGAATTTCAATTACCCTTGAATTCCAAGACACATCCAAATAATATATTTGAAATTATATTTGGGGAATTAAAATATCATGACATTCCAATTCCAATGTAATTCAAATTCAATTCCAAATTCGCGCAACCAAACGACCCCTCATAGTAAATACAAAGTTAAGAAAAAAAAAGAAAAGAAAAGAGCTTAGCCTCTCAAACTCGATGTAACAAGATTTAAAACTAAAACAATAATCATGGTCCAACAACAAAATTCATTCTCCAATTAATATAGATATAAGTCTGCATTTTATGGACAATTAACTTTTCGAGGTTTCCAAATGTTAGACAAATAGTCCCTAATGGCTTTTGAGTTTGGTCACTTCGAACCTTAAAATAGTTAGTCAATCAATTAAAAAAAAATCTCCTTTAAAAAATTATAATCCCTTCTTCTTACATTTAGTATACACCCCTCATTATAAAAGATTATCTTGGACATACAACAACAGTCCCCTAACCTCTTGATTGCAAAATAAAACATGACTTATTTTTTCCTTCTAGCAACTGAAATATTCAGAAGGATAAATTATTATTTGGACATAAATTATAGTTGTTACAAAAATTGAGGAGCAATATAGTCATTTCACCTCTAAAAATGAGATGACGTCAATGTTGATCGACGACTATGCTTGAAATTTGCAAGAGAGGAGGAAAGTGAAACCAAAGTATGAACAATAATGATGGTAATAGTAATTGTTCATACTAGCAGGGTCAAACTGTAATAAATCCAAACAAGATGGAGTGAAACTATATTTTACACTATTCAGAAAAGTAAAAAAGTAAAATAATTTGTGAAAGAAAATGGTCTAATTAAAGTTCTTTTTGTTTCTTTCTCTCTCTTTTTATTTTTTTTATTTAAGAAGAAAAGCATTACTAATGATAATTAGTCTAACATGCTGAGTGTTTCACTATTTGTCAAGATACTTATGGCACGTTTGGTTCGGTTGAATGAAATGGAATGAAAGTGAGAATATAATGAGAATGAGAATGAAATGGAATAATCATTCTCATTCTATAGTTTGGTTGTAAATATGAAGCACATTGGGAATGAAATGAACTTGAATTTTTTTTCTCAAAAATACCCTTCTTAGTATTAAATATAAAATAAAATAAAATAATACTATATTTTAATTTTTTTACAAAAACAAATGATAAAACGTAATGTGAATAGTAATGACGAACAATAAAGGTGGCGGCGGTGGCGAAATGACGGTGGCAGTGACTTATTTTTTTGAAATGTGAGATGGTTATTTAAGTAATTTTATGTTTTAAAAGCATTCTTAATGGAATGGAATGACCATTCCATAGCTTTAGTAATGAAATGAAAATCCATTCCCAATAATGAAATTTCATTCCAGAGAATGATCATTCCCATTCATTATGTTGTACCAAACCAAGGAATGGAATGAATGGGCATTCCATTCGATTCCATTCCAACGTACCAAACATGCACTTAAAGTGTAGGTACTTGTTAATAACTATAGAAGGAAATAAAGAATCTGTAATTATTTAGATTAGTCTCCTATTTTAGAATATAATTTGAATTTGAATTGATTTGATTTGTAAAGTTCCATAAATTAAGGGATTCTATAGATTAGAAAAATTGTATATATATACACTCACCATCAATGAAAATACTATGCCATATTTTCTCATTCTATTTCATATTATATATGGTATCAGAGCTCCGATCCTAGGTCTCTCTCTCTTTGAAAAATAATGGCCGGATAGAACATTATAATCACCATCCCAAACACCAATGAACCCACCAAACTTCTTACAACAATCAATATTTCCACTAAAAACACAATCAAATTAAACACAACAAACTTTCTCTTTTCGCAACTCCAATTTCATGCCACTCTTGTCGGCTACAACCTTGAAGGTTATGTTGATGGCTCTTATCCATGCCCTCCAGCTCCAATCACAATGAATGGTGTTGCCTCTCCAAATCCAGAATATCGGTCATGGATTCGCCAAGACAAACTAATTTTTAGTGCTCTTGTCAGTTCATTGACTGCAACAATCATTCCACTCGGCAGCAGAGCCACCATATCATATCAAGCATGGACCATCCTTACCAACACATATGTGAAACCTACCCAAGGCCACATCAAGCAAATCAAGGAGAAACTCCGAACGGCTACAAAAGGGTCCCAAACCATATCGGAGTATATGCAATTTAACAAAGGTCGCATTGATGAACTTGCTATTTTGGGTAAATCAATTGACGACGAGGACCTAATTGAGAAAATCCTAGATGGTCTTAATGACGATTACAAATCGATTGTTGATGTTGTTAATGGTCATGAAACACTAATCTCCTTCAAAGAATTCCATGATAAATTAATCAATAAGGAACTTTCACTGAGTCACTCTCAAGCTGTATCGACACCACTTCCAGCCACGGAAAATCCTTCCCATCCTCGCAACAACAACTGGTGCCCACAATCATCCCAAGGTAATTAGCGTTCTCCCTCTCCCTCCAACAACAGGCGCCCTCAATTTCGCAATGCCGGGCCACAATCCATGCCTCCTCGGTATGATTGCCTACGATTTAGACCTTACCTTGGCTATTGTCAAGCTTGTGGTGTTTAGGGCCACACCGCTAAGTGTTGTCCGACCTTCCAATTGAAGACCATGACACCAACAGTCTCACACTCTACACAGGCTCCATGGCAACCTCGAGCCCACTTTGCAGTCACCAACATCCCCGACACTCAGGGTTGGCTTCTGGATAGTGGAACATCTCACCATGTCACCTCCGACTTGGGCAATCTCTTTCTACATACTCCATATGACGGCTCCGATGACATTGTGATTGGCGACGACATGGGCCTCCCCATTATTCACACCGGTTCGACATCTCTCACCACTTCCTCTCATTCCTTTTCTTTAAATAATGTTCTTTGTGTACCTACCATGCAAAAGAATCTTATTTCCATATCCCAATTTTGCATATCAAATAATGTTTTGGGTTGAATTCTTACCCACTGTGTTTCATGTGAAGGATCTACGTACGGGGGCAATCCTTTTGCAGGGCAGGACTAAGGATGGTGTGTACGAGTGGTCGGTCTCCTCAGTCAAGTCATCTCATTTAGTCGCCTTTTCAAATGTCAAGACCACTTCGTCCGAGTGGCATCATAGACTAGGTTACCCATCCATTTCTATCTTTAAGCATATTGCATCCACTTTTAAGTTAGAAGTCTTGAATCCTATGGTTTTATCTATAAATTGTAATGAGTGTCAGATTAATAAAAGTCATAAACTACCTTTTATTACTTCATCTATTGTTTCATCTCAACCTCTAGAACTATTGTTCTCCGATATTTGGACATCTCCAGTTCATTCGGTTGATGCGTTTAAATACTACGTTATCTTTGTCGACCACTTCACTAAATACATCTGGTACTACCCTCTCAAACGCAAATCCCATGTGTACAATGTCTTTCTCCGGTTCAAGGCTCTCGTGGACAAATTCTTCAATAAAAATATAATCACACTCTACACTAAAAATTGTGGGGAATACCAGCACTTGATAAATTCCTGGCATCAAATGGTATTTCTCACCTTACCACGCCTTCATATACTCCAGAACACAATGGTTATTCTGAGCGTCGTCACCGTTACATAATTGAAACTGGGTTGTCTCTCCTATCTCATGCGTATATTCCTGTCTCATATTGGAATCATGCATTTGCCACTATTGTCTACCTTATTAATCGCATGCCCACCCCCACACTCCACATGTCTTATCCCTACGAAAAACTCTTAGGCTCCACACCCAACTAATCCAAACTACGTGTCTTCGGTTGCCTTTGCTATCCTTGGCTTTGATCGTAATCTCAACACAAACTTGAATCCTGCTCACAGTTATGTGTCTTCCTAGGTTACTCCCACACTCAAAGTGCATATCTTTGTCTCAATCCCTCCACCTCCAAACTCTATGTGTCACGTCACGTCAAGTTTGTTGAAACTATATTCCCCTTCTTGTCACTTCAATGTAGTCTTCCTCGTACCCAGTTTGACATTATCTTTGATTGGTTTCCCCCAGCGTTCAGTATTCTCATCACCTCCCCTCCAGTCTTGTCACTCGATATGCCATCCATAACACTACCCTCAAAGACGTCGCCGCACATAGATCCGGAACCTCCGAACAAAACTCTAGAAATTCCCATAATCGGTCAACTGGTCCCAAACCCCACTCTGCCATCGGTCGACTGGACTGCACTAGAAACCAACACCACCATCCAATCTAGTGACCTGAAACCAACACCACCCAATCCTCCATTGAGCAACCAACCATAACTGAAACAACAGAACCACCATGAGTTATTGTCACTAGAGCCAAAAACAATATTCACAAACCCGTCCACAAGTTTAACCTCACGGCCCAACTATCCACGTCGTCGGATCTTGAACCTACCACAACCACCCATGCCCTCAAAGATCCTAAATGGTTTCAAGATATGTCGGAGGAGAATGATGCCTTTGTTTGGAATGGTACATGGGAACTTGTTCCCCCGGAATCAACTCAGAATCTTGTTGGGTGTAAGTGGATTTTTCGCACTAAACGTTTGCCTGATGGTTCTGTTGATAGGTACAAAGCTCGTTTGGTTGCTAAAGGTTTCCATCAACGCCTAGGGGTGGACTACTACGACACTTTTAGCCTGGTGGTTAAACCTACTACGGTCCGTCTAGTTCTCAGTCTCGCGGTTAGTCGTGGATGGTCTTTGCACCAACTTGATGTTAACAACGCTTTCCTTCAAAGCAACGTATCTGATGAGGTGTACGTCGCACAACCACAGTGGTTCATTGACAATGACCATCCCCACTATGTCTGCAAACTCCGGAAGGCAATCTACAGGCTTGGGCAAGCCCTGCAAGCTTGGTATCATGAGTTGCGCCAGTTTCTTGTCACTTCTGGCTTCACCAACTCTCATGCGTACACATCTCTCTTTGTCCTCAACACTAGTGGCAACATGGTATATCTACTTGTTTATGTTGATGACATTATTATCACCGGTGATAATGCGATCACTGTTCAAAAGTTTATTGATCTACTAGCTCACCGGTTTTCCCTCAAGGACCTAGGTTCCCTGTCATTCTTCCTAGGTGTTGAGGTCCTTCCATAGAAGCGTTGTTTGCTTCTGTCTCAACAACGGTATATTCATGATATTCTTGCTCACACTCGCATGACATATGCCAAACTAGTTATCACTCCACTTGCCATTACTCCAACCATTACTCCAACGCTTGATCTTCTTACAGGTACAACATTATCTGATCCACCCGAGTACATGTCAATCATTGGAAGCCTCCAATATCTCTCACTTACACGGCATGATAATGCCTTCGCGGTTAGCAAACTTTCACAATTCATGCACCGTTATACTAATGAACATTGGAATGCCATCAAACGACTACTACGTTATCTTTGTGGAACTTCAGATCATGGTCTAGTTCTCCATCGCCAATCTCCTCTGTCTCTTCATGCTTTCTCTGATGCGGATTGGGCTGGGAACAAGGATGACTATACTTCCACCAGTGCTTACATAGTGTACCTCAAATGCCAGTGCTCTATTGTGATAATGTTGGAGCAACTCATCTTTGCTCCAATCCGGTATTTCACTCTCGCGTGAAACATGTTGACGCCGGACAGAATAGAGATTATTCTGCAGGCTAGCGCAACGGGTAATTTGCAAGAAAGAAAAGGGAGAAATTATTCGACCCAAAATTCAGAGAACACTCTGAAATTTAATAAAATTCTTAATATTCAAAACTAATTTAAAACAACCCACAAGCCGGGTTTAAATAGCTGAAAATCAAGGATTTTACCAAAAATAGCAAAACCTAAAAGTCTTACCAAAACGAAACAAGGAAAGAAATCAAAAGATTACCAAAAATCTGGCCCAAATCGGGTTCAGAATCAATTCCTAATTGACAAATAGAAAATTACCCTAAATAGCAAAAATTAACTAAAAATAAAGATTTGAAAAGGAAAACAGCAGATCACAATTTTCTGCCATCCTTGCGCTGATCCTCCTGCATCAGTCACCCCGGGTTGGAAAGAACTCGTCCTCGAGTTCACAGCAACATCAGCAGAATCCGCAAAACAAGGACTCAGGTGTTTCACATTAAAGATATCAGATGTTTTCAAGTGACTAGGGAGACACAACCTGTATGCGTTGTCATTAATCTTCTGCAATATCTCACAAGGTCCAATATTCTGCTCCTTAAGCTTATTATACTCGCCAACAGGGAAACGATCACGAGTTAATACAACCCAAACAAAATCACCAACATCAAAAAGTACTTGACGATGATGACTGTCCGCTCGAGTTTTGTACTTGGCATTACTCTCGTGAATGACCAGTTTCACTTGCTCATGGATGCCTCGAAGATGTTGGCCATTAGACGACGGAGACATCGGCTGATTAAATGCAGAAGGAGACATCATAGAGACTGACGAGGGAGAACCCTTCTTTCGGACAACGTCTTTAGATACTACGTTCTCGCAACTGCCACTGTCAATAATCATCTTGCAGACTTTGTCAGCCATGGTGCAGGTTGTATGGAAAACATTGGTTCTCAACCAATCATCTTTGGAATCGCTTTTGGGAGTTAGGAGGCTCTTAGGAATGACCAGAGTTTCATGGTCATCCCTATACAACACATCATCATCTCCTTCTATGTCATACACTGGCTCTCCAACGAAAGTATCGGTTTTTAACCAATCATCTTCGGAATCAGAATCTTCCGAAAATATTAGCCATAACGGTGGATACGGATTTTCGAAGGTGGAATTGTCGGTATCAGAATCTTCCACATCATGATTACCGATTTCCTGCGCCGCCAGGCGCTGGGTTAACTCTGCCACTTGCCTCTGCAAATCCTCAATCATAACATCCTGAACGTTACGATCACGGTGCGGGACTTCCTCAATCGGAACCTGCCCACGACGACCACCACGACCACGACCACCAGCCATTGAAAACTGATGAAAATAAACCGTCTCAGGAAGATGCTGAGCTCTGATACCAATTGACGCCGGATAGAATAGAGATTATTCTGCAGGCTAGCGCAACGGGTAATTTGCAAGAAAGAAAATGGAGAAATTATTCGACCCAAAATTTAGATAACACTCTGAAATTTAATAAAATTCTTAATATTCAAAACTAATTTAAAACAACCCACAAGCCGGGTTTAAATAGCTGAAAATCAAGGATTTTACCAAAAATAGCAAAACCTAAAAGTCTTACCAAAACGAAACAAGGAAAGAAATCAAAAGATTACCAAAAATCTGGCCCAAATCGGGTTCAGAATCAATTCCTAATTGACAAATAGAAAATTACCCTAAATAGCAAAAATTAACTAAAAATAAAGATTTGAAAAGGAAAACAGCAGATCACAATTTTCTGCCATCCTTGCGCTGATCCTCCTGCATCACATGTTGCTATGGATTATCACTTCATTCGCGACTAAGTACAGAATGGTACCCTCCGTGTTGTCTACGTTTCCTCCGAGGATCATTTAGCGGATGCTCTTACCAAACCTCTTCCACGGCAGCGCCATCTCAATCTCAAAGCCAAGATTGTAATCTCCTCACGGAGCTCCATCTTGCGGGGGTATATAGAAGGAAATAAAGAATGTAATTATTTAGATTAGTCTCATAGTTTAGATTAAAATTTGAATTTGAATTTAAATTGATTTGATTTATAAAATTTCCTAAATTAAAGAATTCTATAAATTAGAAAAACTATAAAAAAACTGTATATATATACACACATCATCAATTAAAATACTATGCCATATTTTCTTATTCTATTTTATATTCTATAACAAGTGATAATTTGATTAACAAGTGATAATCCAACACCATGTCAATTCAAGGGTGTGGAATTTTTTCCACAAATCATGGGGCCCTCCCTCTTCACCGCCCCTATGGGTATGGTCTACACGCAAGGCCAAAAGTAATAATTCATGCCCACAAAAATCGTGAGGGGACTATTAATTGGTCAACATTTTTAAATTTTTGGAACAAATTGTTCGTAAAATACAAATCTGTAATTTGAACAAATCTCAGAAAATGTCAATGCGAGTAACTCTGTAATTCTTGAGCAGCACCCATCTAAGAAAATATGATAAAGAAAAACCCCTCAATAACATTCCTTAGATCTAATCAGCTTCTCTTGCTACTATATTAAATGTTAATGACTTAATGTTGAGAAACTGTTACACCTAAAAGCATGGATGCATAATTAACAATCAGTTATAAATGGACTTTGTGGGTCCTCAAGTTAAAAAGGCAATATATATGCTGTATTAGGGAATTAAACTAGTCTTTTCCTTGTGAAACCAAGAAAATCTACCACAGTATCTTATGTTTCTTCTTCAAATGATAAATGTACATAGAAGTCCAACCAAAATAAAGTAGAGTACCTTTAAGATCATGGTCAGGCAGTGCCCATAGGGTTGTCTCATGGTGTTGGATTTTGGTTTATAATGGAAACTCCCTTCCTCTCAGACAGAAAGCATATAATAAAATATCATTTAGAAACAGTGCTTTGAATTGACATTAGATCTTTCAAATGTATACAATAGATATCCATACATACATATATATATATATATATATGTATATATATATAGAGAGAGAAGGGTTGTCATGGATGGTTGTTTTGTATTGTGTTGGACTTGTTGGTTGGACACATTTGAAAGGCACTACTCTTTTGATTCCTCTTGGGAGGAATTTGATAACTAGAAGATTACAAGAAGAAACCGCAAAGTGCGCAAATATTTATACAGTTCCCACTCACTCGCCCAACGTCTACTATGTGTACTTCTTGTAAGATAAGGTAAGTGCCATACTAACAAGTCAGAACTTTTTTTACGTGTATCAACCATACATTGAATTTCACTATTTCAGTGTGAAAGTCATCTAGAAAGAAAATCACTGCATGAGCTCATATTCAATGATTATTTACTCTTTGGAACTATAAAATAAATGTAGTCAATTTAGTTCCTTTTTTTCTACCAAAGATAAAGGGAAATATTTTTGAGAGAATTGTGTGAAATTTTTATCCCTTCTTATTCATGCTTTTAGATATCAAAACTCATAAATATTAATTGAGAATAATGATATAATCCATTGGAAAAAGAAGACAAAACCCCTTATTTTTTTTTTTTAAAGAATTGATTTATTGGTTTTAGCTTTTCTTTTCCTATTCTCTTTTTAAACCAGTATTTAATTGTGGAACCCAACTTCAGTCATTTAGTATCTCACTGAACATCTAACGGATCAGATTTGATCCATCTCCACAAAAATTTGATCAATGGAGCTCAATTTATATAAGATCAAATCTGATTGGTTGGGTTCTGAATTTTTTCCTTGTGATATTTTGGAGCCCAATAATTCATTTTGGGATATAGATAAGCATGATGAAGATGATATTGTGAAGTGGATTGTTGCATAGGGTTTGTTTAGTGCTGAAATACCAAACACTTTTGTTTAATTACCTCTGCTATATACAACACTTGAGGGCTATAATATCCAGCTGCGATTTGGATGTTTGTGATATACACATGTGATATATAGTTTTGATGTCAACTAAATGACTTTCAATCATATTATAAAATTCATGTTATAACCACAAAAGTCAGGGACATTTAAACAAATCGCTTCTATTTGTATATTAAAAGTCTAAACTAACATTGAAATATTTCTCTCTCTGCTTCATTTCCCAGAGTATGTTAATGGGAAAAACTTGGATACAAATGCTAACAAAATGAAGAAACAAACAATAAATGGTAACCATAAGTAGACTAGCAAAACAAAACATTACTTCAAATCTATGCAAGAGAGGACATGCAAGTCTAACTGCTCTCTTATCTCAAAGCTATAAATTGTGGAATCTGAACTTATCATTGTTCAGAAAATATTATAGCTATATAGAAATGTTTGTATGTTTTCTTTATGGTCATGTTCTTGTGTAATTATGGAGAGGAGAGGATTTGTTGTGTTTTCCTTGTTTTATAGGGTATCTTTGAAAGGATACTTCCTAATTCAAAGGACAAAATGGCTTCCATATATGTACCTCCAAAATTTCTCTGTAAAATTCATGATTTTTATTCCATTAACTTTGACGAATTTTTTTAGAATAAATACTTGAGGAAAATAATCTACATGAAACTCTCAACCAATCACAATTGGACATTAATTATTACCCTTGAAACAATTCTTCACTTTGGGTTCGATTACACCCATTTGGTTGTCCTATTGCTCTATATATACTACCGCAATAATTCGAGTCAAAGACACAACTATACAAATAACCATAATTTATCTGATAATCAATAGAGATTGGTATAGAAGAATTAGTGAATCAAATCTATGTGTATAGCCGTGTTCTTATGGCAATCTCAATTCCATCAATCACTTTCACTTTTATAACTCTTAAACCGAGAAATTATTGGATCCGCCTGGTCTACCATATCCTTCAGCTGATATGGTAAATCAGACCAATTATTTTATGACATAATATTGATATATTGCCACATAAGAACATAACTCATATTATCTTTTTACCCCTAAAAATTAATCCTCAACCCCAATCTTCTCCATCCCTATGATCACTGCCACCCCCATCCGAGTGATCTATCTACCCCATCACCAACGAATCCACAACCATCGCCAAAAAAGCTCACCCCAATACCGTTCTAGATTGCTATATATATATACAAATACAGACCATTTATATATATATTGCTTTAACTCTTTCATACTCTTTTATATTTGTTCATATATATATATATACACATTTATATTGTAATTGTAGATGAAAAAGTTGAGTAAGATCTGTTATGAGGGTGAACTTTTTAGGGTAGCCATGGTAGGAGTTGGGAAGATAGTGGGATTGATGGGTGATGTGGCAATTTACATAAATATGTGTTTTGAAATGATTGGTCTTGTTCACCATATCAGCTGAATGACCTAGTGGACCATGTCTACACAATAATTTTTTCTTAAAGCTTCTATGTAATACTGACCTTTTCATACTTAAACATCTAAAAAATTCATTCACAAAAAATCGGTGGATATCCTTGAAAACTACTTTCTCTTCTAAAAAAAAATCTAGAGAAACATTAGGGTTTCTTAATGATGGCATTATGACCTAAACCATATTTTCTTGGCGCCCGGATTGATCAACCCCCTCATGGAGGAGAATGCAATAGAAGATCTCCAACTCACTTGTATCAATGATGATGGTACTGATCAATATCAATATCTTGACTCATCTATATTGCCGATGTCACTTTTCCGGTCTCAAACTCTCCTTGTACTCGGACTTAATAATTATAGGCTCAGTCTAGATGACTCCATTGCTCGGGCTTTCCAAGGTATGTTAACTACCAACTATTCCAAAAGCTTAAGCTGTTAGAGAGGTGTAACTTTAATATTTAATCCTTCAACACGCCCCCTCACGTGTGATTTTTTTTGGTCCAACACATGAAACAACAATTTAACAAAGGGTGTCAGTGAGGTTCGAACACATGACTTCCTGCTCTGATACCATGTTAACTACCAACTATTCCAAAAACTTAAGCTGTTAGAGAGGTGTAACTTTAATATTTAATCCTTCAATATTGAATGTAAGCATTAATTCGAATTATTGTAGTATCAATTTATACAAAAGAATGCCAAAGATTAGATCTGCCTCATATTCATCACATATTAATCAACATGTATATTTGATTTTACAATTTGGATGTAGTATTCTGATCATATAAACATGTGTGAATCAAATAATAAATCATATGAGCTGGAGCTATTGCGGAAAAAAGGTTTTGGAGGGAAGGAGATCGAAATGAGGCTTGCTCGTAATCTAATAACGAATGCCACTATGTGGGAGAAAATTGTGATACAATCAGGGGTGAAGCCAGGATTCCAATATAGGGGGGCCAAAACTGCTCACAAAGTACTTACAAAAAATAAAAATAAAAAACTGCCTCAAAAAGATACTATATAAGACCGATATATTTTACACCAAAATCATTCCAATATCCATTAGAATCATCAAAAAATAGAATTAGCAAAAATTTGCTACAAAAGTTGAGCTTGACGATTTTTCAAAGAATAAAAATCATCTATAATAGAATCTGAAGTGAAGGAATATGCATGAATTAGAGACTTGATAACTTTAAAGAAATATAACCAATAGATAACAATCAGACAACAAATACTAAGAATAGACAACAATCAGACAGAAATATGCATGAAATATGCTAGATAATTAAATAGACAACAAATACTAAGAATGATAAAATTACTTACAAAAGAAATAGGCAAGAGATGAGAATCGGAGAAGCCCAAAAAGAGAAGGCCCAAATGTTCTTCACGAGAAGCCTGCAGGCTGCTGTGTCTGCTGCCCTAGGTTTTGAGATGCAACTTTCCCTTTTGTTTTTTCGCAAAAACAGACGAGACTTGGTAACTTCTGATATGTAGTACAAACTCAACATATATTCTTTTGTTTCAATTTTTTTGTGCAAGTGGTTGGCAGGTTGTCACAAGTTGTCCAACAAAGTCTAATTTAAACTTAATATTATATGTATACTTGTTAGTAGTGTCGAATTAAATTTGGGCCTGTATAAACTTTGGGCCATTTTATAAATTTTGTATAGGGCTTAAATCATGGAGGGGCCCGTGAGAAATATCCAACCTATGTATACTTATAATTTCAAATTTTAATAAGTAGTCCAACAAAGTCCAATTTAAACTTATTATTATATGTATACTTGTTAGTAGTGTTCAATTAAATTTGGGTCTGTATAAATTTTGGGCCATTTTATAAATTTTGTATAAGGCTTAAATCATGGAGAGGCCCGTGAGAAATATCCAACATATGTAGACTTATAATTTCAAAATTTAATAAATAGTAGTAAAAAAAAAAAAAAATCTGGGGGGCCATGGCCCCCTGCCCCCTCCCTCCACCCCTGGATACAATGTGACGATATCGCGAGAAGGAGCAGTCACCACCAAGAGCTTGCTACGGCTGCTAGACCCCGCCTCCACCGATGCTTATGTAATCCTCAAACCGCTGTCCAAGTTTACGGCCAAGGATGGTGATCATTTTGATTTTTTGATTTCCACACTTGAATGATTTATGATGGGGAAGATATGGCATATGAGGACTATGAATTTCAGTGGCATATAGATTTTAGGATACAAAAGGATTAATGTTTTGAAGATGAATTTTAATATACAATAGATATATAGACATAGAAAGATAGTTTTTCTGCTATTTGGGAGAAGTACCATTTGAACCTTTTTTTTTTTTTTTTTGGCTAGAGAAAAGCAATATCTTCCAATATTTGTGGGAAAGTTTTGTTATTTGCTTGTGGCAATGAATGTTGAGTTGACAATTGAAATTGTTGGCTCTTACTCACTTGTATGCCGGAAGCATTGGAATAATATTATTCTCGATTAAATTTTATTAACAAATCTTGCACTTTTAATTTCCCTGCCTGAGGATTTGATGTTGATTTATGAGGTATATATTGTAGGAGTCTCTTTACACGTGTCAGTCATTCACGACACGTGTCATCTTACCTTACTTAAACATGTTTATTGATCAAGGAGCTTAAGTAGGAAGAGCTTCCTCGACACCATCAATCATTTAGGGATGTCTCTCGAGTGATTGGATTGGAGGATTGAGTTTGGAATCTAGCCTCCTCGAGGCCTAAATGGAAAAGTAAAGATCAATTAAAGCATTTAACACATCGAGGCTACTTACCGCCGCCTGAAGCAGCTGCATATTTATCTACGCGACAGCGACAGGTCCACTATCCCATGAAGCGATGATCGCTTCAGACTAGTTAAAACCTTTAACTGGTCTAGGGAATGGAGCTCGAGTTTGCATGATGGGAAAAGAGCTACCTCGTTCGAACCTATAAATAGCCTGATCTTGGTCCTTTAAAGACTAATCATTCCCGCCTTTACTCCCACCTAGTTTCATTCTCTCCCTCTCTATACCAATCATTTGGTGAGCCTTCTCTTTAATGAAGTGATTAATACCTCTCATTTGTTTGTTTAACTAACCCTAAAAATTGAACCCCTACATTTTGGCAACTCTGCTGGGGAGGTGTTTCACTATAAATGATAGAGGCTAGTGGAGAATATGCTCCACATTCTAATGGTTTAATAGGGCCAGGAAGCTTTCCCCTTGAGATCTAATTACCAGAGATCCAAAAGCCGAACGAACAGCAAACGCCAGCGGTCTCACAGCAGACAATAGCCGATCAACAAACCTTGGATGGCAGGCTAGCCCACCTCAAGGCACTGATGACGAGGGAACTCGACGCTAAGGCTAGAAAAGAGCTCAAGCACAACAAATGATCTCCTTTGTTGCGACCCCTCTAACTAGGCCTAACCCCATACCAATGGATCCTCTCACTCCCATGACCAAAACACAAATCGACGCATAGACCAACTGGTTGATGCCAAATCCTCCTGCTACTTCCTCGCCACTCTTTGTAACCGAATCTCGACTTAGAGATTTCTTTGTCAAGAACTCGCCACAATCAGCTCGAGCACTGTCTTTCAATCAAGAGCCACCTTTCCCAAAAACCGTTATATAATCACTATACCCTATGGGTTACCTTGTGCTAAAATTCCAAAAGTACGACGGACTCGAAGGGGACCCTGAAGAGCATATCAATTACTACATCGAGTCTTTGGGAGGATTCACTGGAGATGAGTTATTGCGACTGTGTGAGTTCTCAAAATCCCTCACGGGATTGGCTTACAAGTGGTACAAAAACATAAAGCCCAACTCGATCACAACCTGAGAGCAATTAGAAGAGCTCTTCTTGGAAAAATTTATTGAGGCTGAGGATAGGGTCACGACGCTCTCGCTTACCAAGGAATGACAGGAGGAAAGGGATGAGCCTACCAAGTTCGTGGCCAGGTTTCAGGCCAAAGTGAAAGAATGCTTCGAGAGCTGTTGCGAACTGGACCGAGTCGAGATTTGCATCCAAGTCCTACAACAGTGCTACAGAATCCATCTGATCAATCCATAAGAAACTTAGGTCGCAATCTCAAACCACAAAAGAGCGAAGTTCCATAGATCACTTTCCCATATGTCATGTCCTCGAGGAATGCATCTTTAAGGGATGATAAGGCAAAACGAAGGAAGGATGACCAAGGTGGAACAACTCGGGCACAAACCATTGAAGCACCTCTGACCTTCCCTATTCTGATTGAGGAAGTTGAAGGGGTTTTGAGTAAATGGGTACAACACGGAGACGTGATTCTTCCAACACCTCGATATGCACCATCGACAAAGGATAAGACAAGTCAGAACTTCTGTGCGTACCATCAATTTGTCTCTCACCCGACTAGCGACTTCCAGTCACTCAAGCGCATTTTTCAGAAGATGGTAGCAAAGGGAGACCTCAAAATTACTAATTCGGAGGATGTCCGTCGAAATCCTTACCCAAGGCACCCGGGTGCTGTTACACTAGTTTCATACTACGATGAGATGGAAGAAGCAAATCCAAATGTCCTTCTTGTTAAGGAAACCAACGCCTTGACAATGGAGGAATGTTTGGGGACAATGGCTAAAGGCGAGCCTAATCCATATCAACGACCAACAATCTCCTTTTCAAATAAGGACAAACAGGTTCAGAATGCACATAATCGCCCTTTGTATGTCCAGGGGCTCCTCAATGGTGTCGAGTTCAAAAGAACCTTCTTAGATAATGAATCATCGATCAACATCCAGACTTTATCCACTTTGAGGTATAGGAGTCGTCGATGCATCATAGAATCAAAACGGGGAGAAATCTAATATTACAGCCAAAATCACAGAATTTTTTGCCGCACCTACACCTTAGGCGTAGGTCAAGCGTAGAACTTCAGTTTTTGGCCACTTTTTGCTTCTGTAGGCGTAGACTTTTTCATGAAAACCACTTTCTCCGCAACTGCACTAAAATGACCATCTTGATTCCAAAACACTTTTTGCTTGAAGTGATGGCTTTAGGAAATGCCGGTTTTGCCCTTCGGGAGCCATTTTTGTCTCAGAAACATCTATTTGAATCTCCTCTTGGATAGAAACGAACACGTCTTTAGTTAATTCACAAAAGTTAGCTTTATTTCTTCATTAAGCTCCTGAAACATGCTTAAACACACAAACGATATAAAAATACCTAATAATGGAATGAAAAGACGTAACTACCGCAAGATAGGGGCTTAAAATGGACAATATTGAACACCTATCACACCCTCAAACTTACATATTGCTAGTCCCTTAGCAATGTGTTAGTCACTAAATAACCCTAGAGGGGGGGGGGGGGGGGTGAATAGGGTTTTCAAAAATATTTCTAACTCTTTTCAAAATTGGAATACGCTATAACCAAAAATCAATTTCTTAACAGACAAGTGGATGATTCAATTGCAATTCTCTAACAATTAATTTCAAGACAAATTATAACATACAAGATATTCAAGTGATTATAGCATGCAAGTAAATCAAGTAAGGATAAAGAGATAGAGAGATTAACACTGTGATTTTTTCGAGGTTCGGTAACTCCTACTCCTCGGCTCAAGAACCCCTTCTTGAGACTTTTCCCGATCCTTTCACCATGGCCCTTCCTTCACAGGTAGAATGGCAAACCATAACAATACAAGCCCCTCGAGCTTGTCTCTCAATCAAGAGAACAACCCTCTCTTGAACAATCAGTGGACTTCACTTGTCCGAGATTACAAATTCGTATGTAATCAATAAAATCACTCAAGAACAAAAACACTCAAAACCCAAAGGTTTTTAAGGAAGATAAATCAATATAAGCTCAAGTGTTTTTGGTGATTTTACAATAGCTCTAGAAATGTATTTTCGAAGGATATGATCAATAAATGATATTTGGAGAATAAGAAGAGATACTAGAGGTTTTGATTTTCAAACAAATTTGGAGAAAATCAACTTTTTAAAGCTTGGTTTCAATGGCTTTTGTAGAGAAAATTTTTTGCAGAATTTTGAGAGCTTTTCTTTCACTTCTTTCTCTTTGATTTTTCAATCTCTTAGCTTCAATATACATATCTCATTCTATATATAGCATTGCATTAGGGTTAAGAAGAATGAATATTGTATTTGAAAGACAAGAGTCGTTTGAACACCATTGAACACAATCCACAAAACAAGGAAAATAATATCAACGCATAAAATTACCTTGTTACAATGATCGCTCCCCGACCTATCTACCCCGAGTCTTGAGTCTTCGAATTTCTCCTTTGCCGTTGAATTAAATGATTTTCCATTTTGTGCTTCAATTTCTTTCACAGCTTTTCGCTTTAAATCAAGCTTTCTTTCCGAGCTTGCTTGTCGAGTTGTTTTCTTTCCGAGTTTGATTTCAGTCGTTCACCTGTCTTTTGCTGAAAATATAAACTTGATAATTCTTTAGTATCAAACACTCTTCAATGGTTTGTTATCATCAATTTTGGAATTGTTTGCCGAAAGTAAATTTCAAAGCCAACAATCTCCCCCTTGATGATGACAAAACATTTTGTGTTTGCTTGGTAATTGGCGAAACATCAAGTGATGCTCCCCCTCAACATGTGCATAATATTTTGTTCCAATGCTTCCCCTTGGTAAATGAAATTTGCAATTTAATGGGCATTTGGATACAATATATAAATAGATGCACATTTGAGATAATAAAAGAAACAACATTTCATAGATGGTTCGATTTAATACAAGCTGTTTAAGCTAAAGAAAACACGGAAATAACAAACAAGTCACAAATAAAAACATAACAAGCCACACAAAACAGAAATTACTATTGTCGGATAATGAAATACATGATAGTACGATAGCATAATTTCTCCCCCTTTTTGTCAGCGTCGAGGGGTGCAGGAGCGAGGGTGCAAGACCCCAAGAGTAAGATCATCAAGTGACCCGGCAAGACCATTTATACGGCTAGACATTTCCTCATCAATACGAACAAGGCGCTTGTTGATCAATCGAATTGCTTCCGTATTTGTGTTCACGGTTGCATCAAGGCGTTGAAGAGTCTCCGCATTATTCTGAACAACCCCAAGAATTTGGGTGAGAAGAGCCGTTTGAGAAGCAGATGCACTGTCCAACTAAGGAGCCGAGGAAGAGGCTTCCTGGCGTGGTGCAGAGCCACTAGGAGCAGGTACATGCTCAGAAATAAAATTCCCTTCCGCATCAGAGGAAATGTGCATATGCTTGACATGAGTGGCGTCAAGAAAAATAGGGTGATGCTCAGACACTTCATTCGGAAATGAAAAACCTTTCCGCTGCAGTAAATATGTAATGTGCGCGGGAAAGAAAAGCGGGCCGGATGGCTTGCGCTGACAGGTAAATATGACGGAATGGAAAATATACGCTAAATCAACTCGGGTTCCTGTCATGACGCAGTAAACTAAAAAATCCTCCATGCGAGATACACTACTACGACTACCAGTTTTAGGCAAAATAGAGTAAGTAATGACATTATGGATTAATCTAGCCTCGGGTAGTAGCATAGAAGAGAAAATACCGGCATCTTGTGAGATGTCCTTGTCGACGCATATAGTTTGAACTGCTTCAATACAGTCGAACCCATCAGCCCTATACCAATCCTTAGAGAAATGGTGAATTCCATCAGTCGAAAGCGAGAAAATGCGCTTGATATCGCCATCATCAACAAATACCTCATTACCACACAAATTGAAATGAAGATGAGGGAGGAATTTCTCCTTGTGATTGTCAAGAGAAGCATAAAAAGCTTTGACAATACGCGAAAGTACCGGAATGTCGAGAGAGATGAAAAAATCCCAACCAATTGCTCGAAATAACTCGAAAGTTCGAGCCCTAATTTCAGTGCATAAAACTTATGTGACAATACGGCAAGGAGTAGGAGCGCGATGATAAAAAATAGTGATGAATTTATTTCTATCATCATCATCAAGAAGAAGTACCTCAAGAAGAAGAGGTTCATTTGACTCCTCTTTGTCAACAACCATAGGAATGCTTGGATTGGTGGAGCTTTGACCTCCATCAATGCGGGAACGTTTCCGAAAAAGGCCTCGAGTGTTTGGTGGCATTGTGGATGATAATACACAAAAATGTAGAGAAGATGGTGTATATATAGATATATGATGGTGTATATATATAGATATATGAATGTGTATATATGAATGTGATGAAGATGATGAAAGTGATGAAAATAAGTGAAGGAAATGGGTGAATGATGGTAGAAATGCAAAATAAATGAAGGATTTATGAATATTTGAAGGTAGAAATGGGAATATGAGAGGTATTGAGATGGGATGAAATGAAGGTGTGTGAAGATGGAGAGAAAGAGAAGAGGTTTAGGTTTTAAAGGGGTTGAGTCGACTAGGACTAGGGTTGAGTCGGTTAGAATATGGCTTGAGTCGACTAGGATTGGGTTGAGTCGACTAGGAAGACCAAGTAGTCGACTAAAACAATGTTTGAGTCGACTAGAATGGCAAATGAGTCGACTAAAGGGTTAATGTAGTCGACTAGAAGGTGAAGAACATGCAATGGTAAAGCTACTGACCAAAGTAGTCGACTAGAATGGTTTGAACTACACAGGATGAGTCGACTAGAAGGAAAAAATAAAAAACAAATAAAAAAAAATCAAGAAATAAATACACAAAAATAGAAAAAATATGAGAAATAAAGATTATGACAGAAATTAAGATAAAACCTCAAAATCCATGGCCATTCCGATTTCTCGACGAATTTTAGAAAATGATTCGTCCGCAAGTGGTTTAGTAAAAATATCCGCCAATTGATTTTTAGTATCGATAAAAACCAATTCAACGTCACCCTTAGCAACATGATCACGTAAAAAATGATGCCTAATCTCTATATGCTTGGTGCGTGAGTGATGAATAGGATTCTTTGAAATACAAATCGCACTCGTATTATCGCAATTAATAGGCACGTGAGAGAAAGTAAGTTCGAAATCAAGTAGTTGTTGCTTAATATAAAGAGTTTGAGCGCAACTACTACCGGCTGCCACATATTCAGTTTCGGCCGTAGATAATGCAACAAAATTGTTCTTTTTACTTGACCAAGATACTAGTGAGTGTCCTAGAAAATGACAAGTGTCGCTTGTGCTTTTTCGATCAATTCTACATCCCGTAAAATCAGCATCCGAATAACTAATAAGATCAATTGAAGTTCCACGTGGATACCAAAGCCCTAAGTTTATTGTACCACTTAGATAGCGAAAAATGCGTTTGACCGCAAGCAAATGAGATTCCTTAGGACAAGATTGAAGCCGAGCACATAAGCATACACTAATCATTATATCCGGTCTACTAGCGGTTAAATAAAGCAAACTACCGATCATGCTTCTATAATTAGTAATATCAACACATTTTTCATTTTCATCTTTATCAATCTTAATAGAAGAACTCATAGGAGTTATGGCATGTTTGGTAGCCTCCATACCAAATCGCTTTAGCAAATCTTTAGTGTACTTGGATTGGCTAATGAATAAGCCATCCGAGCTTTGCTTGATTTGCAACCCTAAGAAGAAATTCAACTCACCCATCATGCTCATTTCAAATTCATTTTGCATGCTTGTAGCAAATTCCCTACATAAAGAATTATTTGTTGAGCCGAATATGATCTCGTCAACATAAATTTGGACAATCAACAAATTATTCTCGATGGTTTTTGTAAAAAGTGTGTTGTCAACTCTTCCTCTTGTAAAACCATTTTTAGTCAAAAATCCGCTAAGTTTCTCATACCAAGCTCGAGGAGTTTGCTTTAAACCATATAGAGCTTTAGCTAATTTGAAAACATGATTTGGAAAAGGATTATTTTCAAAACCGGGTGGTTGCTTCACAAAGACTTCTTCTTCTATGACGCCATTTAAGAAAACACTTTTGACATCCATTTTATAAAGAGTAAAATTTCTATAAGATGCAAATGCAAGAAGCATTCTAATTGCTTCTAACCTAGCTACCGGTGCAAAGGTCTCATCGTAGTCGATGCCTTTCTCTTGATTATATCCCTGAGCTACCAATCTTGCTTTATTTCGAATAATTACTCCATTCTCTTCCTTTTTATTTCGAAAAACCCATTTTGTTCCAATATTAGTTTGATTTTCGGGTCTAGGAACTAAACGCCAAACTTGATTGCGTTCAAATTGATTTAGTTCCTCTTGCATTGCTACGATCCAAGAATCATCACATTGAGCTTCGTGGAAGTTCTTGGGTTCGATTTGCGATACAAAAGCCATGTGGTTGCAAAAAGCTTTAAGTTGAGATCTAGTACTAACCCCTTTTGATGGATTACCTATGACTTGATCAAGAGGATGATTGTGAACAATCCTCCATGCTTTAGGCATTGAGTTGGTCAAGTCATCATTGGATTGATGCTCAACTTCCCTCATTTCCTTTTGGCAATTTGATGAATTGGAGATATTGAGAGTATTTAAATTATCCTCAATCCCAACAACCTCATCGTCTTCTAGGTCAATTCTAGGTGATGGTGATGAGGGTGATTCATTAAAGACAACATGAATAGATTCAACCATAGTCAAAGTCCGTTTATTAAAAACACAAAAGGCTTTACTCCTTGTAGAATATCCTAGAAAAATTGCTTCATCCGATTTGGAGTCGAATTTTCCAAGGTTATCCTTATCATTTAACACAAAACATTTGCACTCGAAAACTTTGAAATACCCAATATTGGGCTTTCGACCATTCCACAACTCATAAGGCGTCTTCCCCAACTTCATTTGAATAATAACACGATTAATTATATGGCAAGCGGTGTTTACCGCTTCCGCCCAAAGGCTTCGGGGAAGGTTGTGCTCATTTAACATGGTTCTAGCCATCTCTTGTAGAGATCGATTATTTCTTTCAACTACACCGTTTTGTTGAGAGGTTTTAGGGGCCGAAAGATCATGAGAAACACCGAGGTCATCACATAATTTCTCTAAGTCTTGATTTTCAAATTCCCTACCTCTATCACTTCTAATTTTCTTGATTTTCAAATCTTTTTCATTTTGAATGACTCTATAAAATCTTTCAAGAATGGAGTGAGTTTCATTTTTATGAGCAAGAAAGTGAACCCAAGTAAATCTAGAGTAGTCATCAACTATAACAAGTACATAGAGTTTCCCGGCTAGGCTAGCCGTTCTCTCCGGACCAAAAAGATCCATGTGAAGTAACTCTAAAGGTCTATAAGTGGTAATGTCTTTCTTTCTCTTGAAAGAGGACTTTACTTGTTTCCCTACTTGACATGCACTACATATTTTATCTTTAAAAAATTTAGTCTTTGGGAGGCCCTTGACTAAGTCATTTTTGGATAAACGATGAATGAGATCCATACTAGCATGTCCTAGGCGTCTATGCCATAACCAACTATTTTCGCTAGATGTGACAAAACATGTAACATCTTGTTCATGCAATTCACATAGTAACAGAGTATACAAATTTCTGTTTCGTTTGGCATTGAACATTTGCTTCCCATCTTTCTCGATTATGCATGTATTTGTCCTAAAGATAACATCATAGCCCTTGTCACATAGTTGACTAATACTAAATAAATTATGCTTCAAACCATCAACTAAGAGCACATCATCAATAGAGAGAGAAGAGGAAATATCGATTGAGCCAATTCCTATAATTTTGCCTTTAGAGTTGTCTCCAAAAGTTACGTTTCCTCCTTCATATGGTTTTAGTAAGATAAATTTTGATTTACCTCCTGTCATATGCCTTGAGCATCCGCTATCAAGAAACCGCTTTTCTTTTGATGCGGACTTCAAGCATACCTACAAAACAAGTTCAAACAACTTTTATTGGTACCCAATCTGTTTTGGGTCCATTTAGGTTAGATAGAGAGGCAATAGTTCCTTTTGGAACCCAAATTTGTTTTGTTATAACATTATCTTTTCTATGTGAGCATGCTATAGTCCCTTTCGGAATCCAAACCATTTTTGACATAATTTTCTTCTTTCTATGAAAGCATACATTTGCTTTGTGCCCTTTTCTACTGCAATAGTAGCAAGTAATACGTTTATAATCATTTGAAGATGCATGAAATGATTGTCTAGTAAATGTAGAGCTAAGTGATTTTCTCTTTTTCAAAATGATAGCATCTTTGTCAAAGGCATCATATCCTAGACCACATTTATCAAATGATCCTTTTTGTCTTCCTAACATGATACTAAGGTTCTCTTTTCCTTTTGTAAATTTAGCTAGGACATTTATTTGATCATCTATAGTATTTTTCAACCGATTATTTTCCTTTTCTAGCTCAATGCTTTTGTCATTACAAGAAATTTCTAAGTTTGAACTAGTGAAGTTACATGGGGTTTTAGCTTTCTTGAGAAGAATGTATTTTCTAGCTAATTTTTCAAATTTATCATGTAATTATACAAACGCGTCTTGCAAATCATTATAATCAAGGAGAATTTCATCATATGATAGTTTTGATTTATCTACAACATATGAATTTAAATGTACCTCTTCTTCATTTACAATGAGACAAATGTTTGCCGTTTCATCGCCATTTTTATCCTCATCCGAGTCGCATGAGTCATAGTCATCCCATGTGACATTCATTGCAGTCTTGCTTGGTCTTTTCTCATTTTCCTTTTTGAGCTTGAAGCAATCACTTTTGTAGTGTCCCGGCTTTCCACAATTAAAACACGTTGGGGGTTTTCTTTTGCTAGGCTCACCTTTTGGTTCTATTATCTTCATGAATCTTCCACCATTGGCTTTCTTCCTTTGAAGGTATCTCTTGAATTTTTGAGTGAACAAGGCAATGTCTTCATCCTCTTATTCTTCACTCGGCTCATTGATTTTAGTTTTGGTTGAGACTTGTAAAGTTATCCCCTTTCTTGGCTTGATGTCATCCTCACGAGATTTTAATGTGATTTCCCAAGTGAGTAGAGAGCCGAAAATCTCATCAAGACTCATGGTGTTGAGGTAATGAGCTTCTTTGATTGCCGTTACTTTTGCATCCCATTTGGCCAGAAGACTTCTAAGCACCTTTCGTGACGCATCGGATCTAGGAACAATTCTACCAAGATGGTTTAGTCCATTCAAAATATTTGTAAAATGAGACATCATAGAATTCACATTTTCATCATCTTTCATAGCAAATAATTCATATTCATGCATGAGTATGTCAATTTTAGATTCTCGTACTTGAGATGTTCCTTCATAGGTTACCTCAAGTTTATTCCACATTTCTTTTGCCGTTGAACAAGTAGATACACGATTAAATTCATTTGGACTTAAAGCACAATTTAAATTTACTTTGGCTTTAGCATTGTACGACATGAGTTTACGGTCATCATTATCCCACTCATTGGGTAATTTTGGGACGGTTTTTCCATCAACAATTTTAGTTAATACAAATGGTCCTTCAAGAGCTACTTGCCATATTTGGTAATCAATAGCTTGAAGAAAATCTATCATTCTAGTTTTCCAATAGCTATAATTTGATCCATCAAACCACGGGGGCCTATTGTTCGATTGTCCTTCAACATGAGTGACTAAATTCGATGACATGATCGTTCTCTAAGACGGTTAAGTCTAAAATAAATAGAGATTAGGCTCTGATACCAATTGTTAGTCACTAAATAACCCTAGAGGGGGGGGGGGGGGGGGGGGGTGAATAGGGTTTTCAAAAATATTTCTAACTCTTTTCAAAATTGGAATACGCTATAACCAAAAATCAATTTCTCAACAGACAAGTGGATGATTCAATTGCAATTCTCTAACAATTAATTTCAAGATAAATTATAGCATACAAGATATTCAAGTGATTATAGCATGCAAGTAAATCAAGTAAGGAGAAAGAGATAGAGAGATTGACACCGTGATTGTTTCGAGGTTCGGTAACTCCTACTCCTCGGCTCAAGAACCCCTTCTTGAGACTTTTCCCGATCATTTCACTATGGCCCTTCCTTCACAGGTGGAATGACAAACCATTACAATATAAGCCTCTCGAGCTTGTCTCTCAATCAAGAGAACAACCCTCTTTTGAACAATCAGTGGACTTCACTTGTCCGAGATTACAAATTCGTATGTAATCAATAAAATCACTCAAGAACAAAAACACTCAAAACCCAAAGGTTTTTATGGAAGATAAATCAATATAAGCTCAAGTGTTTTTGGTGATTTTACAATAGCTCTAGACATGTATTCTCAAAGGATATAATCAATGAATGATATTTTGAGAATAAGAAGAGATTCTAGAGGTTTTGATTTTCCAAGAAACTTGGAGAAAATCAGATTTTCAAAGCTTGGTTTCAATGGCTTTTGTAGAGAAAAATTTTTGCAGAATTTTGAGAGCTTTTCTTTCACTTCTTTCTCTTTTGTTTTTCAATCTCTTAGCTTAAATATACATATATCATTCTATATATAGCATTGAATTAGGGTTAAGAAGAATGAATATTGTATTTGAAAGACAAGAGCCGTTTGAACACCATTGAACACAATCCACAAAATAAGGAAAATGTTTTCTGAAAAATCTGCAGGTTTTGAGGATCAACTAGTCGACTGCTTGTTGTTTTAATCGACTACATTACTTCATCTAGTCGACTAGATTGAGTTCTAGTCGACTACAACATGTAGTCTAGTCGACTCAAGCTCATTTCAGTCGACTACTTTGATGTGGATGAAAAACCTGTAGCTACTGATTGTTTTAGTCGACTACTAGAAAATACACAGGGTGATTCTAGTCGACTGCAACTTAAAAACAATATTTAAAAAATATATTTCTTTCCGTTTAAGTTCGGTAAAGCGATTTTCATTCCATTTGAGTTCGGTTCATTTTATACTTGAGCTTATACGATAATATCAACGCATAAAATTATCTTGTTACAATGATCGCTCCCCGACCTATCTACCCCGAGTCTTGAGTCTTCGACTTTCTCCTTTGCCGTTGAATTAAATGATTTTCCATTTTGTGCTTCAATTTCTTTCACAACTTTTCGTTTTAAATCAAGCTTTCTTTCCGAGCTTGCTTTTCGAGTTGTTTTCTTTCCGAGTTTGATTTCAGTCGTTCACCTGTCTTTTGCTGAAAATATAAACTTGATAATTCATTAGTATCAAACACTCTTCAATGGTTTGTTATCATCAATTTTGGAATTGTTTGCCGAAAGTAAATTTCGAAGCCAACACAATGAACTCAAAGAAATTTTCTTGTGATGATTTTTAATCTAACTAATCTAACATAATCCATTGCTTTCGTGAGGGTCTACGATTACACTTAGCATGTGTAACAAGCCTTTTAAACCCCTCGGCAACACCGAATGGACGAGTGATGTCTCGTGAGGGTTAGATATATTACCCACAACTTCTCCATTCTTCATAATCACGCAGTCATGAGTTCACACATATATTAACTAAGTCATGATATCATGCATAAGACAGTATAGATGGAAATATTCCCACTCACTACCGAATAATAACTATCTCGAGCTTTGTGTCGTGAATGGTTTCCACATAAGTGAATAACTTCGTTACTCTCTACTTCATAATCCGGACAACCCTCTGTGTTTTTGTGAACATTCTACCATGGTATTTCAATTCATTTTTTCCTACTTCATTGATCAAATTTTGCCATTTTTAATAAAAACTCATATTTTCATAAAAACTCATCTTTCCAAACTCCGGACTTTCTAGCGAGGATTTTTATTCCCGACCAACTGGGCCCGAGCTTCTTTAGTGAGATTTATGCTCATTAGTTTTCTCCCATTTTTACGCAAACAATTATATTGGTGATACCAAGGTCCGGCTACTCAGATCGAAGAACTACTTTTTGCATTTTATTTTTTATTTTAAAATAATTTTCATCTTTCTCCATTTCAACCATAACATCTCCCTTTCTCCCCTTTTAATATAGCAAAATTATCATTTCAACTACATAGTCAAAGATTAACTGTTTTTCCCATAATGAATGTGTGCTTATGTTTATAGGTCAAGGTCATCCTTTTCAGTTTCAATTTCACTAATTCACTCACCCTTGTGAAACCACATTATGTTCACTTGCTCGATCTAACCATTACTCTTATGATAGGGAATATCACAACACATACTACTCATACATCTTATACACAACTCAATCAAGTTGTAATGTAAAACACTCATGCGTCAAAACAAAAATTTCTTTCAAATAATTTATAATTTTTTTTTTCAAAATTTTCATTCCTAAACTATACCCCGACCCTCAAACTTAAAACATACCATGTCCGCATGGTTCATTATACAAAGGAGAAAATACAATTACCATTGAAGCTTACTTCCGGAATCACACTGTAACACTTGATCTCCTCCCCCAATCTTTATTTGGATCACCTGTAAATATGCTCAACAAAACACAAATACCCAATATCATAGCAAGGGAAAAGAAATTACATAAAAAATATCCGGGAATCATCCAAATATTGTTCAAGGAATGAAATTTTTTATTAAAAATAAGATAACAAAGATTTAGCCTTAAGGGCCTACAATCCATATGAATTTAAATTGCAAAGACGTAACCTTAAGGGACTACCGTATCTAAGAATTGAAATTACAGAAATTAAATGACATCTTATTCTACAAACCAAGGCTAGAAACTAACTTTCACAACCTAGAACCAATATTTATTGTCATCAACACAATAGGGCCACTCAAAGGGCTATCTAACACCCTTCCTCTCTGCAATACTTCTCCTAATCATAGGATAAAATATAGGAGGCGATTTTCTCAGTGTTCTCACCTGTAGTCAATTAGTACTATCCATGACATCAAATATAGAACAATAATCACCATATAAAGTACCCCATCTGTCACGTTCTAACTTCACCCCATGTACAGGCAATGTGTCCAATAGATCTTCCTTCAACACCTTATGTAATGTTCCATCCACTAATTTATCATTCTCCATTAAACTGACAGATGCCATAAATTCTTGTCCCGGATCAATCTCCTCATAAATCTTTAGCCGCTACCATGCTTCTTTAACCTCTCATTTCCAAAACCTACCTCTCCGTGGGGGTAAACCGATTTAACTCTAAATGGTATGTCCCTTTTTAACCGGATGTTACCTGGAAATAATTTCAGTTTCAAATTATACCGCCATCCCTTTTGGCTGAGCTCAAGGAACTTAAGACGAACATGCTTACCATGATGTACTCTTGTCTGAACTGTGTAAATTCGAACATTCTTATACACACACTTCCGTATCCCCTTACACTCATTTGTTAATCACGGATTTTCCCAGGCATACAACGTATCTACTATGTTTATACTCAGCACTCGCTTATTTGGAAAAGGATCCTTAAGAGGGGTGTCATCCTTGGTAGGCTTTATGACAGTTCGTGGTAAGTGATCCGCTTTCACAGTCTTCACACCTTTTTTATCTATCAATACGCCATCCTCTTGATCCTTAATTAACCCACACAACACCATTCCTTGAAGGGTACTCTCAGGCATCAACTCTTGTGGATGAATAAGTTAAAGTCCAACCGACTCTTTTGGTGCTCTCTCTAGCTGGAAGTACAAAACAACTTCCAATGCCGCGATAACTTCCAAATTTGATCGTTGTTGATCCTCCCACTTTTCAAATTTCGCCTCCATATCTTGCTTATTCGTCACTAAGATCTTCTCTAGACCTTATGTGTCGTCATACATCCTAATCTTATAAAGTGAGTTTTCAGGCACCAATGCCACTGATGACACAAATGAAGACTCAGGCGAATCTCTTGGCTCCTCCCCTGGTTGTAAACCAAAAGCTCGTTCAAATGCAGTGATCACTTCTAAATTAGAGCGGTGTTGATCCTCCCACGTGTTAAACTTTGTATTCGACCTTTCAATCACAGAATCCAGGTCATTTCTTGCTCTACTCTAAGGTACAACTTCTTCAACCATCTCATCTATGTTAAAACATTTTGCTTGTTCAGGTAATTGATGGTTAATATAAAAAACATTCATTCTCATCTTTAGGTCCCCAAAAGATATATCCATAACCCTTGTTATGTAATTAACGCATGCATTCGCCGTAGCCAAAAATGGTATTCTTAAGATAATAGGGATATGTCTCCTTGATCTGTGGTCAAGTTCCATGTCTAACACCACAAAGTCTATAGGATAGTAGAACTTACCCACTTGAACAATTACATCCTCCAGAATTCCTCTCGGTTGTTTAGTTGATCTGTCTGCCAATTGTAGTACCACCGATGTAGGATTGAGCTCTCCCAACCCTAGCTGTGGATATACTGAGTAAGGTAATAAATTAACACTCACATCGAGGTCAAGAAGAACTCTACTAATATTTTGGTCACCAGTGACACAAAAAATAATTGGAGGACTGGGATCTTTCCTCTTAGGTGAGTATCACTCAATAAGATCGAACTTACTTGCTGAGTTAACAAAATATTCTTCGGGACCTTGGTTTTAGTTTTCCGTTTCTGCGTATAGAGGTCCTTCAGAAATTTAACATAGGGTGAAATTTGGTCGATAATGTCTAAGAGAGGTATATTTATATTGATTTATCAGAATGTATCCAACGTATCATTCTCCTTATGCGTGCCGTCAGGGATGACCCGGAGATTGCTAAAACAATTGAGGCCCTAGGCAAGATAGTAAATATGATACCCTCCATAAAAAAACACTATAACAAAAAAATTCATTTAAAAACATAAAATATTTTCATATGGAAACTAAAGAAAATAAATAGAGTCTTGGTGCTCTATAAAAAAACACGATCTCATTTACATCAAAAGAAATATAGAACACAACTTTGTCACAAAACTCAAAATAAAAAATTTAGCCCCAAAATTGAATTGTTTTTGTCAAGTTTAGTTCACAAAATGTCAAACAAAAATGTTAAATAAAACCTTAGAATACCAACCTATTGCTATAACTTCCAAGAAATTTGCAACAGTCACTAACAAAGCTTCGCACCAATGACCAATCAAAGTAGAAAAGTTGAAAAAAGAGATTGAGAATTGGTACACTACTTCTACTTGATACTGAATTTGAATAAAGAGATTGAAATGAAAATTGCATATTAGCTCGCTGCTTTTCGTAAGACGAGTATCAAAAGATTTGGTTGAAGTGAAGTGGTATAAAATTCTGAAAAGAGAAATTGACTGAAAAATGGTTTTGGTCCTAACCCTAAAACTAAATTAGTTTTGGGTCTGATTTTATTGAGTTTATTATATTGGGTTGATTTTTGAATTTAAGTGCCTGTTTGGCAACTGGTGCGGTGTTGGTTTTTGGTTTTGGTTTGGGTTGGGTTGGGTTGGGTTTGGTGTGGTTTATTCTGAACTGAAATCATGTTTGGTGCAGATGATTTTGGTGTGAAAAAAAGTAAAGCTGAAAAACCAAACCATGTTTGGTAGAGTTGGGATGAGCTGAAATTATGAAACTAAACCATATTTGGTAACTTGGAATAGTTTGACATTATATTTATTTATAATAACATTTTGTAAATATATATGTTTTAAAAAATAAAATATATAAATAAAAATGTCTTAAAGATTAATTTTTTTTTTTATCAAAAATTATTAATATTGGATAATAATATTTCACCATATTGAAAGAATTATTCAACTGGTTCGTATATGTAGTTATAAAATTTATAATCTTTTTCCATTTGAAATCTAAAAGTTTTTTTACCAATTTATTATTTTAAAAAATTTATTATTCAATATTTATTAATTTATTATGAATTATTTATTCATTATATTTTTGTTTATTATTTATTTGATTTTAATTTCTTTATTATTTTTAAATATTTATTACTCAATTGTTTTTATTTATTATTTATTAATTCTATTTTATTTATCTAATGTTTTACTCAATTTTTATTTATTTATTATTAATTATTAATTAATATTATTATTATTATATTTTTTGGTTTTACTTAGTTCTATTTTATTTATTTAATAAAATGACAAGCATGACAATGTTGACTTTTGTTGAGAATAAAATGGTACAACAATAATTGATGGGTTGTTGTTAAAGGAAACTATGGTGTGGGCTTTGTTGGTTTTGGGGTGGAGCTATTGTAACCAAACCAAGGCAAACCATGTCTTGAGATAGTTTGAAAATTGCCTCATTTGGTGCACCATGGTTTACCATTGTGGATTCGCAACCAAGCTTGCCAAACATGGTTTGATGCACAATTTTCAACCCAACCCCAAAAAAATGGCATTAAACCATCTACCAAACAAGCACTAAAGTTATGTTTTTGAATTGGGTATTTATTTTTTATTAAGCTAGAACTGATACTTTAAATATGGGCCCGTACTACTAAAAGAGGGAAAAAAAATTGAAGCCCCTTCAAAATGTGAGGCCCAAGGCGGCCGCCTGGCTCGCCTTAGGTCAGGGCTAGGCCTATGTGTGATACGACATCGACTCTCGAAGACGTTGAGGGTACGATGCTGCCTCCTCATAGCTCGCCCTATCCAGTTCTTTTGGTAATGTCTCATATTGTTCTTCCTCCTCTTGGGATTGATCTATTTGAACTTCATCAGTCGCTTTCTTCTTCTGCCTTTCTTTAAACTTCTTTGGCCTTTTGTTTCTTTAACATCTCCTCATGCTGCTCCTCAGCCTTACTATCCACTTCTCTTCCACTTCTCAAAATTGTGTCTTCTTGGACTGTCTCATGACGAGTTTCAACAAATGATCCAATCTCTAGTGCTTGTTACGACTCTGGGTTGGCCACCAGCTGACTAGGCAATATTCTCTCTATCCTATCCATAACATTCACTAGTTGTACTATTTGGGCTCCCATTTGAGTAATGAATTGGGAATGAGAGTTTAGTGTTTGGATGCTCACCTGAGAATTATTAAATTGATTTTTAAACTCCCTCAGGGCACTCATCACCTCTTCTTCAAAGCTAGGTGATCTTGGTGGTGGATTTTGAGTTAGGTTTTGATGTTGGAGATGGTTTTGAGGATATGAAGGGTAAACTTTATTTGGATTGAATCCTTAGGTTTGGCTTCCTTGAGGTTGAGTTTGGTAGTTATAGGGTTGGACAACTTGATTATTATTGAATGACTGGAGAGCTTGATTATATTGAATGGCTGGAGAGCTTGGGAATTATTGGATGACTGTCTGGGTTGGTAATTTGACCGAGGATTTCAAGCCATGATTGTTGGTTGGGAGTCGAATGATTGTTGACTCTGTTGGAACTTTGGCTGTGGATTATATGACTGTTGTCTCTCAGTGAAACTGGGTTGTGGATTAGACAATTGTCCTTGTTGGAACCTTGGTTGTGGATTCTCCACATTTGTAGATTTATAAGATAGAAGTGGGTGACTTCTGGTATTTGAGGTATATGAATTAGTGAAATGAGCATTATTTGAATAGTTCCATGATGCATTGGCATCGGCAACGGCAACCATTATGTCCTGACACGTATTTTGAGAATACTCAGCTTTTGCTTCTAACATTTATCTCAGAGGGGAATGACTTCATTAAATAAACTTGTCAATTTTTTATAATCTCTCTCCTATCAATGCCACTGACTTTCTAACATCCTCATCATGATTCACGACATAAGCTTTCTCCAATCTTCTATCATGTCCACCTCTAGCCCTCAACTCAGATTCATATTGAATCGTATTCTCACTAATATTGTAAAACAACTCTAAGAGTTCTTTTGCCGGCTTGAAGTTAAATTGACCTTGTGTTGACGCATATATCAAAGTCTTATGTGCATCTCCAAGTACCATGTAAAAATTCTTAGCTATATCATGTTCAGAGAACCTATGGTGGGAACATTTATACAAGATTTCATTATATCTCTCCCAAGCGTCATGAAACTGCTCACCAAGCAATTCTCTAAAAATTTTGATTGCATCTTGCGCTTATGAGGTCTTTCCAATGGAATAATGCTTCTTTATGAATTCTTTTTTAAAGGCTTCCCAATCAATTTTAGTTGCTTTAGCCAATTTGATATACCATATTTTGGCTGATTTCCTCAGGGACCAAGGAAATAATCGCACTCGCAGGTTATTCTTGGATACATTATCATATCTAACAATAGAGCCTACCTCTATGAAATCATTTATGTGTTGGTATGGGTCCTTAATTCTAAGTCCATAAAATTTCGGAAGCATATTAATAACGATTGTCTTGATTTCAAAGTGCTTCACACCTTCTTCTTCTAGAAAATCAACATATGAATCATATGCCTTTGGTGCGTAGTATCCTTTCAATGACGTCTCCGGTGCCATTGGTTAGTTGGCTCTTTGGTTACCCATCGTGCCTTATTCTGACTAACGATGATGCTTTTCAATAGCTCGATGTTTTTGATGAAAAAAGTCCGTTCGATCTCAGGATTAAAAGGTTTCAATTCAATGTTGAGATCAAAATAGGATTTTCGATCGATCATACACCAAACAAAAAAAATTATTTATTTTTTACTTCTCAACTATTGTAAATATTAACAAAAAATAAAGCTAAAATTATGCTCGAAATTAAGATAAACTAAGACTCACCAGAGGTCCAACGGTGTAACTTTTGTTCCTCCAAATCCCTTTATGCTTTTCAGAGTACTTATCAATCACACAAAAATTCCAACTTTTAGTACACTACAATAACGCAATGTAAATAAACCATTAAAGCTAATGAGCAATGCTTAGTCCCTAGCAACGGTGCCAAAAACATGATGTCCGTCAGGGTGTGTACAAAATATGTGGTTAAAAACAACACCTTAAGGACGCTCTAGGTTTTACCCTATGCAAGCGCACGTATCAATTGTAGAATAACAATGGCTTGAGTAAGGGATATTGATCCCATAGAGACTAAGATTATTCACTTTAACAGTTCAAAAACACAGAATTATATTTATGAAAAGTCATTTATTTTGGTGTTCGAAGACCAAATTATCTAAATTATTCTAAAAAATAAAGTAAATTGGTTTGTGATTCAAGAGAGAGAGAAAACTAGGGTTTTCATCGCTCCACCACTAACCGCATAATATAGTTCTATCAATGTAACAATTGTAAGAGGGCGATCCATAAACTGTGAATCAAGTCGTATCGCGAATAGCTAAATAAGACCCCAAAAAGGATTACTATCAACCGGATTGCGACGACCCATCTCATGACTGAACTGATTAGTGCATGCCAATTAAATTACTTTAATATACTCTTAATGCATGAAAATAAACTAAAACATGTCTATATCAACTCGTCAAGGCATGGTCTGTGTCAACCTAAGGTTTCAAGTTTTATTACCACCATTGTGTATAAAATTATGCATGCCCGGTTCAATTCGAAAGTTAAGTCACCAAGTACTGGGTGTAAGCACTACCGGGTACTCGGTAGTTCATAAGTGTTGAGAAATTTTCTAATTCTCCCTTTTTGCTTTTTGATTTGTTTCATTCAACTCCAATGCTTTTTCGTACCTTACCACATATTATAAACTTAATTTAAACATAAACTAACTATAATTAAACTAAACTTTATCAAACAAAAAGTAATAAAAATTCTATTAATACATACTCGTCTAAGAAAACACGAACTTTCTTAGCCGGTGCATTTATTTAACGCCGTTGACTTGACGTTCATAGATATTGTAACCGTTATCATACATGGGATCCATCAAATCGATAGATTCCACACATCCTATCTCTGGGTTAAATTCTACGTATTTCTTGAGTCGTTGACCATTTACTTTAGATCTTTTACCTTTCTTTGGATCTTCTTGTTCTACCATTCCATAAGGAAACACAATAATTACGTTATACGACCCATCCCATCGTGAACGGAGTTTACCAGGAAATAATTTTAACTGAGTATTGAATAACCACACTTTATGACCAGGCTCTAAGAACTTCTTCCGAATATTTTTATCATGGAATGCTTTCGTCCTTGCTTTGTATATTTATACATTTTCATATGCATCATTACGAATCTCCTCCTGTTCATTGAGTTGAAGCTTTCGTGTAGGGCCCGCTTCTTTTAAATCAAAATTTAGTCCTTTAATTGCCCAGTATGCTTTATGTTCTAATTCAATAGGAAGATGACAAGCTTTAGCATAGACTAATCGATACGGTGTAGTTCTTATTGGTGTTTTAGAATCCGTCCTATATGCTCATAGTGCATCATTTTATCTGGTTGACCAATATTTTCTATCCGTTCGCACTGTTTTTTCTAAGATTCGCTTAATTTCCCTATTTGACACTTCTACCTGACCACTTGTTTGGAGATGATATGACATACCTACTTGATGTGTAATATTATATTTAAGACACAAGCTATTCATATAACGATTACAAAAATGTTTCCCATTATCACTGTTTATTGCGCGTGGTATACCAAATCTAGATAAAATAATAGATTATTAAACCTCAATTACCATTTCATGATCAACTTTTGACGAAGCTACCGCCTCTATCCATTTTGAAACGTAATCTACCCCAACAAGTATATATAAATTATTATTTGACATTGGAAATGGTTCCATAAAATCTATCCTCCAAACATCAAATACATCTGATGTGCGACAGGGTGTGATCATAATATGTGGTTAAAAACAACACCTTAAGGACGCTTTAGGTTTTACCCAACGCAAGCGCACATATAAATTGTAGAATAGAAACTGTTTGAGTAAGGGATATCGATCCCATAGAGACTAAGATTGCTCACTTTACCAGTTCAAAAATAATGAGTTATATTTCTGAAAAGTTGTTTTTTTTGGTGGTCGAAGACCAAATTATCAGAATTAACTAATTTATTTTAAAAAGCAAAGTAAATTGATTTTTGATTCAAGAGAGAGAGAAAACTAGGGTTTTCATCGCTCCACCACTAACCGCATAATATAGTTCTATCAATGTAACAATTGCAAGAGGGCGATCCATAAACTGTGAATTAGGTTGTATCACAAATAGCTAAATACGACCCCAAAAAGGATTACCATCAACCAGATTGTGACAACCCATCTTATGACTGAACTGATTAGTGCATGCCAATTAAATTACTTTAATATACTCTTAATGCATGAAAATAAACTAAAGCATGTCTTTATCAACTCGTCAAGGCATGACCTGTGTCGACCTAGGGTTTCAAGTTTTATTACCACCATTGTGTATAAAATTATGAATTAAACATCCGACTTCAAGCTCACAGTGAATAATCATAATTATGTGAAATAATATATTCATTTAATCTAAGACAATAATTTATAACAATTATAGAATTTTGTATCAAGAATAAAAATGGTTTCTTATGTACTGTAATTCATCACAGTACGCTCATAGTTTCCCCTCGTTACAATTGAAAACAAGATAAAATCTACATTACTTGGCTAAGGTTTTGCTAGAAAACCCTAGATACCAAGTTAGTTGGCCATGGAAGATAAAGACTGCATCTTTGGTGTAAAATCGATCTCCATGTCCTTCTTCTCCGGATCTCTAGGTTTGAATATGGCCTCTCTTCTTCAAAGATATATAACTTCAGAGGCTACTCTGAAATTGAACGTTTAAAGAAGCTTTGAACACCAACCCCTAATTCTGATGTAAAGCCTTGTATTTATAGATAAAGGTGGAGGCAAACCCTAAGTTCACCCTTTTTGATAATTTCACCATCAATCCACCCAAACCCTACTCTCTGATGTATATTATGTGTTTTGCACGCACTTTGAGGTATAGGAGTCATCGACACATCATAGAATCAAAACGGGGACAAATCAAACATTATAGCTAAAATTAGAGAATTTTCTGCCGCACCGACGCCTTAGGCATAGGCGAACCGTAGAACCTCACGTTCTGGCCAGTTTTTGCTTCTGTAGGCGTAGGCTTTTTTCATGAAAACTAATTTTCTCCGCCACTGTGCCAAAATGACCATCTCGATTCCACGAGACTTTTTGCTTGAAGTGATGGCTCCAAGAAATGCCGGTTTTGCCCTTCGGGAGGTATTTTTGTCTCGGAAACACCTATTTGACTATCTCTTTAGATTGAAACGAACACATCTTTATTTAATTCACCAAAGTTAATTCTATTTCTTTATTAAGCTTTTGAAACATGCTTAAAAACACAAACGGTATAAAAATACCAAATAATGGAATAAAAGGAAGTAACTATAGCAAGATAGGGGCTTAAAACGGATGATATTGAACACCTATCAACATCAATTATTAAAATTGGGGTTAATGGTATCATATCTCTCCAACAAAATTGAACCTAATCGTTGGTATCTGTCACATGTTTTACAGTAATTATATGAATCTTTAAACAGAGAAGGCCAATAAAATCCACTTTGCAATATTTTAGTTGTTGTCTTTTTAGCTCTAAAGTGAAATCCACTTGCTAATGTGTGACATAATTTTAAAATACTTTGTGTTTCACCCTCAGGGACACATCTTCTAATGTTTTGGTCAAAACAATATTTAAATAATTCAGGATCTTCCCAAATATAGTATCTAACTTGGCTAAAGAATTGATCATTTTCATGTTTGGACCATCCTGTTGGTATTTTACGCATGACTAATTAATTAACTATATCCGCATACCATGGTAGATTATTAGCTGTGTTGATACTGCATACCATATTCAAGTTGTCAGTTTTAGTTTGCTCTGATGGTTCTTTAGGTTCTGGTATCATCAATTATTTTTTAGTAGAATTGGGTGGTTTATTCGAGGTCTCTGGTAAGGATTATGTTGGTTCTTTCCATGATTCTCCGTATAGTGCTTTTTCTATAGCTGCGATGTCATCAAGATTAGATTGTAATTGCTTATCCCAATCAATATTTATGAAATCTTCATTTTCTTTAGACAATTTATCCTTTCCAAGCTCTACTTGTTCTAATTCTTTTGTTATTTGATCTAGACTAAAACAATCGTCAACTGTTGAACATTGGTCATCGTTCCTAAACACATTCAATCGTAATTTCATATTCCCAAATGATATATCTATAACCCTTGTTCTACAATTAATGCATGCGTTAACTGTTGCTAGGAATGGTCATCCTAAGATTACATGTATGTGTTTCTTTGGACTATGAACAAGTTCTATGTCTAGAATTACGAAATCAACAGGGAAATAAAATTTTTCTACTTGAACTATCACATCTTAAACTATCCATCTTGGCTGTTTGATTGATCTATCTGCTAATTGAAGTACAACTGTAGTAGGGTTTAATTATCCTAATCCCAATTGTTGGTAAACTGAATATGGTAATAAATTGACACTAACACCTAAATCAAGGAAAGCCAGACCTACTTCTTGATATCCAATTATGCATGATATTATAGGCTCTCTTGGATCTTTAAATTTGGGTGGTGTATCATTTAATAATAACGAACTGACTTGTTTAGTCAACACTATCTTTTTCGGTACCTTAGCTCTGCTTTTACGCTTTTGCGTACATAAATCTTTCAAGAATTTAGCATAAGGTGGGATTTGAGATATGACATCTAATAAGGGTACGTTGATCTTTACTTGTCTAAATACTTCTAAGATTTCATTTGTTTTATCGCCTTGTTTGCCATAATAGTTTGATCATCGGAGACGTTGAGGGAATGGTGCTTTTGGTTCATATTCCTTCTCCGTAGGTTTTTTAGGTATTTCTTTATTAGGTTCATCTATTGTTGGATGTGATGTTTCTTTAGTATAGTTTTATGCGTAGGTTCTTGTAAAGTTCCTAACTTAATCATGTGTTTCCCTTTAGGATTCATCACTGGTTGACTCGGTAATGTACCTTTTTCTCTTTTATTAAGCGTGTTAACTATTTGTCCCATATGTGTTTTTAATTTTGAAATAGCTAGCGAATGTGTATGTAGCAGTTGTGTATTAGCTTTTAAGTTACCAAGGGCTGCTAAGACTTTATCCTTTAAACCAGATGATCTTTGTGGTGGGTTAAGGTTTTGAATTTGATTTCCAAATTGAGGTTGGTTTGGTTGAAAAGATCAAAATCCTTGTGTATTATTTTGAAATTTTTGATTGCTATTGAATGGTTTTGGATTTTGATTGAAACTCTAAGTATTATTGAATGGTCTTGGATTTTGATTAAAATTCTAAGGCTGGACTGGATTTTCTACTTTTTGAGAATGATAAGATAAATATGGATGGTTTCACCAGCCTTGATTATAAAAATTTGAATATGGGTTATTATTGGTAGTTGTAAAGGCTACGTTAACATCATATGGTATTATATCTTCTTGATATGTCATTGGACATCCACTAGCAAAATGGGAGGGATTAGAACAGATCGAATAGACTTCTTTAGGAGTGTTTTGAGTGAAATTTAGAAAGTTATATAATTTTCTACTTATCTCAGCTACTTGAGCTGTAACGTTGTCAGTTCTTTCTATTTCTTTATTAGATTCCATTCGTTTAGGGTTATTAAGTATTGATTTAGCCCTAACTTCTGATGCGTTTTGTTGTGATTTTTCACTCAATTTTTTGAATATTTTCCGTATGTCTTTGACTAGTTCTAATGCAAACATTCCTCTGCATGCCACATCTATACAATGTTTTTGTATCTCGCCTAGTCCATGATAGAAATTACTCACCAAATCATATTTTGTGAATTTATGATGGGGACATTTAGCCAAGATTTCTTGAAAACGTTCCCAGATTTCATGGAATTGTTCACCCGGAATTTGGGCAAAGTTCATTATAACTGTTTGGGCTTCGTGTGTTTTTCCCATATGGTAGTATTTATGTAAGAATTCTTTTTAAAGGTTCTCCCAATTAATTCTCACTTGTTCTTCTAAACTATTATACCATCTTTTAGTTTTTTCTTTGAGTGAAAGGGGAAATAATCGCACACGTAAAGCATCAGTAGGCATCCGATTCACCTTAGTTGTAGAACTTATTTCTATAAACTCATGTTTAGTATCATATTCAAAATACTAGCTTTAATTTCATAATGGGACGATATTTCACCTGGTATTATAATGTCCGCTGGTGATTCGAAATTAAAAGGTGTGTAATAATCTGTTAAGGAACCTAGTGGTTGTAGTTGAGGGTCGCTCATATCGTTAAAATTCAATGTATCTTTTTCAATCCTTTATTTATTAATTCTTAAGTTCTTATGATAAGTTCTATCAACTTCAGGATTAAAAGGAGCAAGTTTTTTAGATATGGAACGCAAACCACTCTAATAGTGATTAAGCAAATTTTTGTAAGAATAAACTAACTAAATAATAAACTGAAAGTAAATAAAAGAAAAACAAATAGAAATTAAATAAGAAAATTCAATATAAGATTGAGGCAATAAATTGAGATACGAGTAAAACTCACAAATGGTCCAGCTAAGCAATATTCACCGCTTTTCTGTTCCTTCTGCTAATCTTAACTCACCTGTAAAAAATCACACAATCTGTCTCTTAAAAATAATAAAATAAAATAAAGCAAGTAAATAATCTAGCTATAATAATTATTTAAAAGTATAGAAAATCGTTTAGTCCCCGACAGCGACGCCAAAAATTTGATCGGTTCCCGAACCTCGATAGGTTTAGGATTACTAGGCTAGGATAATAAATAATGATAAAAATAATAATGTGTGCAAGTAAGCGCTTAAAGTTGACCTAATTTCCCTATCGCAAGTGCACGTATCAATTATAGTACAATATATATGAGATAGGGTATATCGTATCCACAGAGATTAATGATTTCACATTTTTTTTTATAATTATTGTAACTAAATTATAAAAGATAGTTTGTTTGTTTTGTTTTCTATAACTAATTTGACAAGAAATAAAATAACATAAAAGTAAAGATAGAATTTTGGTTTTAAGTTGAAAGCAATATAGATAAAGATCTAGTATATTTATAACTCCACCACTAATCACATAACATATCCTCCTAATCATTTAATTGTAAAGGGCGGTTCATCATATGTGAATCAGATATAGAGTCGCAAGCATTGGCATACCCTAATCCAAAAAAAGAAACAATTAACTCAACATAGCTACAACCCATCTTCAAACAAGTATAACTAGTGAATGCCTCTACTCTAAACTACTCTTGCTAACATAAATTAAAAGCATGTCTATATTATCTCTTCTTAGCATGGCCTGTCTATATTTAGATTGCATGTTAATTAGCACCATTGTGTAAAAAAATCATGAGTTAAGCATCCGAGTTCTAACCCATATTGAATAACCATGATTGTGCAAGATAAAATATTCATTCATGCTAAGACAAGGTATAGAATAAATAAAGAATCTTATATAAAATCAAACGTAATCACTCATCTACACAATCATCACATACATGTCATTCAGTTTCCCCTTATATAAATAAAATAAGAGTCTACATTACTTGGCTAGGGTTTTTTAAAAAACCTTAGATAGAGGTTTAGCTGTTCATGGTCGTGGATGTCTGCATTGTTGATGTAGACACGCCTGCCATAGTTGCTCTTCTGCTAATTCTCCAAGACAATGAATAAATCCAATTTCTTTCAGGCTCTCCCAGTCCTCCCTCTCTATAGGGGAGACCCCTTTCTTTTATAGAAAAAAATGCGTCTTTATTTGATAAATTAATTGCTTCATGGTCAATTCAGGATCATATCATTGTATTCCTTGAAGAATGATGGTAAATCTCACTAAATATGGTTGATATTGTATCCAAAATAGTCTAGAAGTCATTCCAAGGTTATTCTGGCCGAAATGGGTCCCACCAGTGCATATACAAATTGCTGAGTCAAAGTTGGCGTATTGGTCTTACCGAGTACTCGGTGAAGATTCCACCGACTACTCAGTGGCTTACAAAATCGTTCACAAGTTGGCACATATGTCTGACCATTTTTACTCAAGTGCGCAAGTTGACACACTTAAGCACTCATAGAGTACTTGGTGAATGCACTACCAAGTACTCGATAGTTCTTCACCTTGTTTTTCACTTTTCATCTTATTTGCTTCGTTTCTCTTCACTCCTTTTGCATCCTTAACTTATTTTTGGTCCTTCATAGATATTTAATCAATGGTTTCGGCTCTTGAACAATCTTAAGTTACAAATCCAGTTATTTCACCAAATTAAACTCGTTTTACATGACATAGTCCTAAAACATGAAAACCGTATAAAATAACCAATATAATGATAAACATAAACATAATAATGCATAATTAGGAGCCTTAAATGTATGATATTTGGCTCCTATAAAAAATCTCGAAGTACTGACTCGAGTTTACACTTGAATTTAAAACTAGCTAAACTTTTGAAAATTCTCACTTGAGTTTTAGCATCACAACAAATACAAGCAACCGTGTTCAAGATTCAAATCAAGAAGCGTTTCAGATTCTTATAAATGAAAGACAAAACATATTAACTTCATAGAGGTATACCAGTGTCAATGTTTAGAAACCATAACATAACAAAATCGACGTTTAAAATGTCAAAACATCCAAAGATAATACAAAAACAATAAAAACTCCACCGTACAACACCCAGATCACATTGGACCATCCTCAAATGTGCACAATCGCCTCATCTCTGCTATTTAGTTGTTGTTTCAGCCCCGCAATTTCTGAATCCACAGCCACAATTTGAGTTGTAAGATTTTCCTTGTCAAAGTATCGACTCATAATCTGTACTCGATCTGCTGGCTAACTGACATCAACCCCTACACCAGTCAGATACTCTAATAATCCATAGGCTTCCTTCAAACACTCGCGATCTCGTTTCTCGTCTGTAAACGAACAAATGATAAATATCAGATCGCCCAAAGCCTCGTAGGCTCCACTTCGAATGATTGCATGCTTGGTTTCCAAGTACTGACTTATTGAAGGATGATAAAGCATAGCCTCTTCAAGTAACGGCATATACGATTTGGGAACACGAGAACCCGTCCATTCTACGAACTCTAAATATTTTCTTTCCAGTTCACTCGCAGAGATTAAAACTATCGGATCCGTCTGTATCCCAATCCCTTGAATAAACACTGTTGTTTCCTCCCTCCTTGGGCCTTCCCCAGTCCGCGTTTGTACTACCTCGTCATCCTCCTCTAACTCTTACTCACTCCCTTTTGCTGCCAAGTCAGCAGACTCACTGCCAGTGGTCACATCATCACTAAGATCCATAACCCGATTCACGACTGGCTCAATATCAGGTTTAGTAACAGCACCAGCGAGTTCATTCCCTTGAAGTCCTATCATGTCGAGCTGATCAATCACCTCATTGCTTCCAGCTGTCTTGATAACATTAGCCTCTTTAGGTAATTTCACAACTTCTTTATCTAAAAGCAGAGACACATTCTCTTTAGCTAAATTAACAATAGAAGAATCCATACTCAACAGATCAGTGTCCGTCTCACGTGTATAATTTGGTAAATACAATTATGAAGGTATGGTAATGGAAGAAAGGCGAGAAAAAACACACCTTGCTGCTCACGAGCAGATCCCAAAACGCTGTTCATCAAGCCATACTCGCCAGTCGAGGGTAACGTCATCTCATCTTCAAGAGCCACATTATCACAAGCTTCACCCCGTGGATCTCTTTTCCTCGAAACACATCATCACGCACCATTGCCTCATGAACCTCTGTACCTGGAGCCTCAAGGTCGCCAACTTCTTGTACCTCTTCGCCAACCTCATCAACCAGAACTACATCATTGTTAGTTTGATCTACACGAACCTCTTCTCCACGACCCCCTTGGTGCCTGACAGACTGCTGTAATGTTAGTTGCCTTAAGTGTTTTGATGTTCGTGTACTTGGAACGCCTTCACTCATTTCGATAGATCGCTTCCTTGTACTCCCTTCAGATCTGTGTCTTTTATGTTTTTGAGGTACGATAATGATAGGTGTTTCCTCCTCATCTGCATCCAGTGCTTCTAACACAACGTTCATCGCTTGAGACGACTCACCCTCTGCAATAATATTGTCTGCCTGCTTCGCCAATAATGACACAAGTGGCAGACAATAATCTAAGTGTCGCATCCTTTTTCCTAATAATTATATTTGATCTCTTGGTCGGAGATTGATTTACAATGCCCTTCAAACCAATGAGTTATGTTTTCCAATACCTCTTATACCGAGGCGAAATATACCCCACACGACATCGCCCTTGAAAACCATGTTATATATTGGCATATATATATAATATGACTACTTTGTTATATTAACTTATCTCACATCGGAAGATTGGGAAACCCACCTTTATATCCTCTCCTATAAAATAGGGCTTCTCCTATTGAATTGCGTACCCAGAAATAGAGAGAGTTAGGAATCATATATGTTTATATTATTCTGGTGATACAGGCATGAGTATACATAGTGTGTTTGCGTGTGTGATTTGCGAATCACCCATTTATAATCCTCTGAGTGATTTTTAGTGAAACGGTGCTCTCCGTGGACGTAGGCTTATTTCGCTGAACCACGTATATATTCTTGTGTCGATAATTTGGTATATTTGTGTGCGTTTTCTGATTTGCAGGTGTGCACGGCTTCGTACATAGGGTGTGCAAACCCTAACAAGTGGTATTAGAGCCCCAGGTTGGAGCAAATCACGAAGCCCGATGATCTGGTCCAGATCTGATTTTTTTGAGTGCCCTAAATTAGAAACCGACCACACCAGGAGCTTTGGCTCGACGAGATGAAGCCAACAGTGTTAAGCACATCGCCGTAAAGTACCGCACGCACGCCCACGTGCCGCCTAGAGTTCCGACCAATTTTTTGGCTCCGTCGATCAGCAATTTCGGTTCGGCGTGATTTTTTGGAGCATCGTTTATCGGAACACGACTTATAATATATCTACGGAAAGAGAATTCGAAGCCCGATGTTTTGGTGGAAGAATAAGCCCAATCAAAGCAGGGACGCGCCCGCATGTACCCAGAGAAAGTACTGACTTCGTGATTAAATTTCTATTTTTTGTGCTAATTTGTTTTGGCCCGTTTGGAGTCATTTTTGACCCATTTTGGACGCGGTTAGAGGCGTTATTATGGTTTTGAACCGCCCCCAATGCAACCGTATACTCGGTTTTGCGTAATTAGACTCCAAATATCTCTAATAGGATCAATGGGAGCTATGGGAGAAGAAAATGCAGTAATGATCGACAAGTTTTATGGTACAAACTTTACCTATTGGAAGATGTAAATTGAGGATGTGTTATTCCAGAAAAATTTGTATTTACCGCTAGAAGGGATTAATCCAGATTCGATGAAAGAAGAGGAGTGGAATATCCTTGATCAAAAGGCTCTTGGCACGATCAGATTGACGTTGGCAAAATATGTTGCCTTCAATATCAGGAAAGAGAAGACTGTAAAGTCTCTCATGGAAGCTCTTTCGAAGATGTACGAACAGTCATCTGGAACAAATAAATTACATCTTATCAGCAAATTGACAATCTGAAGATGTCCGAGAATGAGAATATTGGTGAACATTGCAATAAGATTAATGAAATTTATGGGTAGTTGGAATCAATTGAAGTAGTGTTTCAAGACAAGGTGAAATCAGCTTTTCTCCTTAATCAGTGGCCAGAGAGCTGGAATGCCACATTGGCTGCAATCAGTAATTCTTTAGGGATAGACCCGCTAAAGTATGATACCGTTGTGAGTATGGTACTCACAGAAGAGAACAGAAGACAGTCGTCAGACTCTTCAAGCAGTGGCACAACATTGATTGTCGACACCAGAGGCAGAGGTTTGAATACACAGAAAGGCGGAAACCAAAGGCGTGGCCGTTCCAACTCGAGATAGGGAAGATCACAGTCTCGAGGTCCCAGAAATTCCAAAGTAATAAAATGTTGGAATTGAGGTAAGACTGGTCATTTAAGGAACTAGTGTAGATCCCTGCAGAAGGTAGCGGATGACAAGACAGAGGTAAATATTGTCTTAGAAGAAGCAGATGATACACTGATATGCTCTTTGGAGAGCAAATCAGAGTCTTGGGTTTTGGACTCTGGAGCATCATTCCATGCCACCTCAAGTCGAGAGCTCTTTAAGAGCTATGCACCTGGAAACCTCGGCAAGGTTTATCTAGGTGAAGATCAACCCTGCAGTGTTCTTGGCAAGGGTGAAGTACATATCAGACTCAACGGATCGATATGGAAGCTGAGGGATGTGAGACACATTCCAGACTTGAGGAAGAACCTGATCTCAGTAGGCCAGTTGGCGAGTGAAGGTTATGTGACCACTTTCAGTGAAGATAAGTGGAAAGTTTCCAAGGGTACTATGACTATAGCAAGAGGAAAGAAAATAGGTACGCTGTACACTACCACCAAGGCTAGCAAATTTATAGCAATTGCAGAAAGCAAGGATGATCAGAATTTATGGCACCAGAGGATAGGTCACATGAGTGAAAAGGGACTCAAGGTTATGCTCGCAAAGGGAAAGCTACCAGGTCTAAATTCGATTGATATCGAATTCTGTGAGGATTGCGTATTCGGTAAGCAGAAGAGGGTTAGTTTTTAGAAAAACGGCAGAGAACTCAGAAAGGAGAAGCTTGAGCTAGTTCACACTGATGTCTGGGGGCCAGGAAATGTCTCATCTATTGGTGGAAAGTCCTATTTCGTCTCCTTCATCAATGACCATTCCAGAAAGGTATGGGTTTATTTCTTGAAAGATAAATCTGAAGTGTACGGTGTGTTCAAGAGTTGGAAGGCTATGATAGAGAATGACATGGGTTTGAAGATCAAGAGATTACGATCCGATAATGGTGGAGAGTATCAGGACACCGGGTTGAAGAAAATTTTCTATCAGAACGGTATCAGATTAGATAGAACTGTTCCACGTACACCATAACAGAATGGCGTAGTAGAACGGATGAACCGGACATTGACTGAGAGAGCCAGAAGCATGCGCATTCAGGCAGGGTTGCCGAAATAGTTTTGGGCAGAAGCAATTAGTACAACAACGTACTTAATCAATCCTGGTTCATCAGTACCATTGGAGCACATAATACCAGAAGAGGTCTGGAGCGGTAGGGAGGTAACACTTTTACATTTAAAAGTTTTTGGTTGTGTTGCATATGTACATGTTAGTGACACTATGAGGGGTAAGCTTGATCCCAAGTCATAAAAGTGTATTTTCATTGGCTATGGCGGTGACGAGTATGGTTACCGCATGTGGGATGATCAGAACCGAAAACTGCTCCGAAGCAGAGATGTAGTGTTTAATGAAAAGGTTATGTACAAGGACAGACACACAACAACCTCAGAGCCTACAACACATAGTGATATTGTGTGTGTTGAGTTAGATGATGTTTAAGACAGTAAAAGTACTCAGTCAGACGAACATATTGCAGATGGAAATACTCAACAGGTTGATACACCGCAGTCTCCGACTCCTATTCCTGTACCTAGGAGGTCTTCACGGCAGCATGTGCCGAATCGGAGATACATGAATTATTTGTTGCTCACAGATGGAGGTGAACCAGAGTATTTTAATAATGCAGTGCAACAAATACGAGCTAGTGGGAGCTTGCGATGGAAGATGAGATGAAGTCCCTTATTTCCAACAAGACATGGAAGCTTACCGAGCTCCCAGTAGGAAAGAAAGCTCTCCATAATAAATGGGTCTACAGAGTCAAAGAAGAACATGATTGTTCTAAGAGGTACAAGGCGAGACTTGTAGTAAAAGGCTTTCAGCATAAAGTAGGAATCGACTACACCGACGTATTTTCTCCGGTAATGAAACTGACTACCATTCGTTCAGTTCTTAGCATTGTTGCATCAGAGGGTTTGCACCTAGAACAGATAGATGTCAAAACTGTTTTTCTCCATGGTGACCTAATGGAGGAGATTTATATGCAGCAACCGGAAGGTTTCTTAGAGAAAAGGAAAGAGAAACTTGTGTGTAAGTTGGAATAGAGCTTGTATGGTTTGAAACAAGCTCCAAGACAGTGGTACAAGAAATTCGATGGATTTATGCAGAGACATGGTTATATCAAGAGCAACGCTGACCATTATTGCTACTTCAAGAGGTTTGACACGAGTTACATTATCCTCCTACTTTATGTTGATGACATGTTAGTAGCTGGATCTGATTTTGTGGAAATCATTAAGTTGAAGAAGTAGTTGGAAAATGTGTTCGAGATGAAGGACTTAGGCACAACGAAGCAGATTCTTGGTATGAGAATCATCAGAGACAAGCAGAAGGGAATTTTGCAATTGTCTCAGGCTGACTACGTTGAACGGGTTTTGAAACGGTTCAACATGAGTGATGCTAAGTCAGTTAGCACACCTTTGGCTAGTCATTTTTGATTATCCAAAAAGCAGTCTCCCAAGTCAGAAGCAGAGAGGAACAACATGGCCAGTATTCCATACGCTTCAGCTATTGGTAGCTTGATGTATGCAATGGTTTATACAAGACCAGATATTGCATATGCAGTGGGAGCAGTCAGCAGGTTCATGTCCAATCCAGGAAAGAATCACTGGGAAGCAGTGAAGTGGATATTGCGATATCTACGAGGTACCACAAATAGATGCCTTTTTTTTGGAAAAGGTGAAGTGAATTTACATGGCTATGTAGATTCAGATTCAGATTTACATGGTTATGTCTTTATAGTAGGTACTACAACAGTCAGTTGGATTTCGCAGATACAGAGGATTGTAGCGTTATCTACTACAGAGGCTGAGTATGTAGCCATGATAGAGGCTAGCAAAGAGATGATTTGGTTACAGGGTTTGTTGGCAGAGTTGGGATTCGAGCAAAAGAAGAGTGCTTTGCATAGTGATTGTCAGAGTGCTATACATCTGGCGAAACATTCAGCATTTCATTCGAGAACCAAGCATATAGATCTTCGTTATCACTTAAGAAGATTCAAGGAAATGAGAATCCGGCCGACATGTTAACCAAAGTGGTGACAACAGAGTAACTGAAGTTGTGCGAAACTTCAGTTGGTCTTCAAGCTTGAAGACAGAAATGAGGGCACCGAGCACAGATCATTGATAGAGTTGATTGATGAAGGCAAAGTCGTCAAGTGGGAGATTGTTATATATTGGCATATATATATAATATGACTACTTTGTTATATTAGCTTGTCCCACATCGGAAGATTGGGAAACCCACCTCTATATCCTCACCTATAAATATAGGGCTTCTCCTATTGAATTGTGTACACAGAAATACAGAGAGAGAGTTAGGAATAATATACGTTTATATTATTTCGGTGATACAGGCGTGAGTATACACAGTGTGTGATCTGTGAATCACCCCCTTGTAATCCTCTCAGTGATTTTTTGTGAAAGGGTGTTCTCCGTGGACGTAGGCTTATTTGGCTGAACCACGTATATATTCTTGTGTCGATTGTTTGGTGTGTTTATGTGCGTTTTTTGATTTGCAGGTGTGCACAGCTTCGTACATAGGGTGTGCGAACCCTAACAAACCAAACTTCCCCAACCCATTAATCAAAACTCGAGCATGAGTTTAAAAGAAATGATGATAGCTATCCTCCAATGACGTAGCAGTCTCCACATATATATATTCTCGAGGGGTACATTGATCATATCCAAACTTTCATGCCAACTGTCGAGGATTATATGTCTTGCACAAGTCCCCCCCTTCTTTAATCATGGGCAAAAAACTAGGAGTGATGGTGATGGACGTCAGGTGTGTGCAAAATTTGTGGTTAAAAATAGTACCTTAACGACACTTTAGGTTTTACCCTTCTGCAAGCGCACAGATCAATTGTGTATAGTTTTGCTTGAGTAGGGGGATATCGATCCCATAGAGAGGAGGATTGTTCACTTTAATAATTTAAAAGCACTGAATTATAGTTTTTCCAAAAAGATTTGATTTTTGTAAATTATCTAATATTACTTAAATTAAACTAAACAACAAAGTAAATTGGTTTGTGATTCAGAGGGAGAGAAAACTAGGATTTCCTCACTCCACCACTAACTGCATAACATAGTTCAAATTCTAATTTCAATTGCATGACGGTGATCCATTGACTGTGAATCAGGTCGCACCGCACCAGTAGTTTGACCCAAAAAAGGATTACTCTCAACCGGATCGCGACAACTCATCTCAAGACTAAACTGATTAGTGCATGCCGACTACTAACAGAATAGTAAATTAAAGTATGAAAATAAACTAAGGCATGTCTATATCAGTTTGTTAGGGCATGACGTGTGTCAACCTAGGGTTTTGAGTTTTATGACTACCATTGTGTAGAAAATCACATATTAAGCATCTGAGTTCCAGCTCATAGTGAATAATTTTGATTGTGTAAGATAAATATATTCGAAAAGTCTAAGACAAGAATCAATTCAAATATATAAACTTGTATCACGAATAAAAATCAGAACTACATTACTGGGCTAGGGTTTTGCGAGAAAACCCTACATATCGAATTAGTTGATCATGGTTGAGGGAGTCTGCATTGTTGGTGTAGAAAAGCTTTCCATGACCTTCGTCTCCGGATCTCTAAGTCTTTAATGGTGGTTCTCGTCAATGGAGGAAAACTTTATGAATGAACGTGTATCTCCAAAACAGAACTAAAAACAATCCTCAAAAGCCCCCTTCCTAAACCCTAATCCTCTCATATTTATAGACAAGTAAGGGAAACCCTGATGGTTGCCCTTTTTTGTAATTTCATAATACATTAATATTCTCATAAAATCATATCTAAATATGTGTGTAAGCTTGTACGTATAGGTCTGGAATCATCGATCACTTGAAATATCAAAGTAGGGAAAAAATTAGAAAATTATGAAATAACTCCGAAACAACTTTAGCATGTCGAGGGATCACATGACCATCATATGGGACCTATGCTTGAGCATAGGTCTAAATCGTAGGGTCCAAAACCACAACATAGCTTAGGAGCATAGGTTGGGTCAAATTTGCCTATTTTTCTCTCTGGTGACGTAGGTATTATGCATTTTTGATGTAAAAATCCGTCTTTTTGTATTTGAGCTAAACTGTTCGCCTTTGAGTTCCGATACTTTTCGGTGAAGTAATAATGTTTGAAAATGAAATTTTTTCCCTTCCGGTGAGATAATGATGTCATGAAATGACCATTTTTCCCTCCGGTAGCTCTTCTTTGCTTTGGCGCACCTCTTAATTCCTTTCTCGAGATAGAAACGAACATAAACTCAATTAATTCACCGAGATTAGCTTTGTTTCTTCATTAAGCTCCTGAAACATGAATACAGACGCAAACGAGATAAAAATATCAAGTAATAGAATGTAAAGACATAAAAACGCAAAATAGGGCCGAAAAATAACCAATATTGAGCATCTATCCCACCTTTAAACTTTTATATTGCTAGTCCCTTAGCAATAAACTTAGAGAAAACTGATTGTGATGATTCTTATTCTATCTAACCTAATCTATTCTAACCTAATCCCTTGCTTTTGTGAGGGTCGACGATTACACTTAGCACGTGTAACATGCCTTTTAAACCCCTAGGTTAACCCTAGCGGACGAGTGAAATCTCGTGAAGGTTTACAGTGATGGTACCTACAAACATCTTAATTCTTTTGTAATTATGCATTCATGAATTCACACATACAAGTTAAATAAGCTATGATACAACACACAAGATAATATGAATGCAAATATTCCCACTTACTACCAAACAATAATTTTATCAAGCTTCGTGTTATGAATGGTCCCCACTTAAGTGAATGATTTTGCTAATTTTTACTTAAAATCCAGACAACCTTCCGTGATTTTGTGAAAATTCAACTACAATATTTCAGTTTCTTTTCTCCTACTTCATTAATCAAATTTTGCCATTTTTCATTAAAACGTAACTTTTCAACTTTTCACTTTTCATCCCTTTTTGTCTTTCTAAGCTCCGGACTTTCCAGCGAGGCTTTTCAGTCCCAACCAACTGGGCCCGAGCTTCTTCCATGGGATTTATGCTCATCAGTCTTCTCCCCTTTGAATGTGAACAATTATATTGGTGATACCAAAGCGCAGCTACTCAGATCAAAGAACTGTTTTTTGCATTTTATTTTCAATATTTTCAATTTTTCTCTATTTTAACCAAAACAACTCCCCTTCTCCCCTTTAATTGTAGCAAAATTATTTTTCAACTTCATAGTAAAAAATCAACCTATTTCTCATAGGGAATGTGTGCTTGTGTTTATAGGTTAAAGTCATCTTTCTTAATTTCAATTTCACTCATTCACTCACCCATGTAAACCACATTACTTTACTAACTTGATTTAATCATTATTCTTATGAGTGGGAACATCACATCACATACTAATTATACATTATAAATATAAACTCAATCAATTCATAATGTGAAACACTGATACATAAAATCAAAGAATTGTTTCAATTTGTTTTTTCTAAAAAATATTTATTCCTTGTAATACTATACCCTTACCCCCAAACTTAAATCAGACCATATCCCTATGGTCAAAAATAAAATAAGAGAATAGATACAGTTACCCTTGAAGCTCAATTCTGGATTCCAAAGCAAAGCATAAATCCTCTCCCCCAAACTTGAATTGGATCACCTGGAGATATCATTAACAAAACACACACACCCAATCATAGTAAAGGAAAAGAAATTGTAGCATGAACATCCAGACATCGACACATATTGTTAAGGAACAAAGACTTTTTTTTTATTATTATTATTAATGACAATAATAAAAAAACTAATTTGGCCTTAAGGGCCTACAATCCTAAAATAATAAAAATAACAATAAAAAAACAAAGACGTGGCCTTAAAGGTATACCGTCTCTACAAATAGAATAACCTAAAAATCCTAACCCTAATTCCTAGTCCGCCTTTTCTTCTTCATCACTCGACATGACACTCTTCAACCATATCCGGTAATCTGCAGTCTCTTCAACTTCTCTAAATCTTCCTCCCAATATATTTTCATAAATGTCCACCGCATCTCCTCCAATTCCTTCATTCTATCACCCAACTGCTCAACAATGATTTTTGATATTAAAAACGGGTATTGAAGAAAATAGTCACATTTATCAGCCCCCCCCCATTCTCGACTCACAATTGCTCGAGCATATGACATCTTAGCCATAATCAAGGTTGGAACAGATACTTCATACCCCATGAGTTAGGGCATACAAAGTTTAAAGCATTATGTGATCTCTTGCACTTGTTCGATTATTAGGCTTTAGTTGAGTCGCAACAACATAATCCAAATGCAGTAGATCCGAATTCAACCACCAATTTTCACACATTTTATCCCCCGGATCTGAAATCGCACACAATTCCTTCACCATATCTTTATCCTTATGTGGCCATACTACCGGATGCTCCTTTAAAATTCCATGTAAGTTTTCCGGAGTACCGATTGATACATTCCATGTATTGGTAATACTCCTTCTTCGAATCACAACATGAGCACTACACTGAGTCACTTTAGCCCTTATCACCTCAAATCCAGGTGGTCCCGAAAGTATCATATTTTCATAAAATTGTCGAACCAAGCCCGGATACACCTTTTCACCCGCCAATTTTTCAAGACTCTTTAATCCTCGTTCCCTAAGGATTTTTCATCCAGGTGCAACTAAAAATCGATTCATCCTCTCTGGATGAAATATCTCATCAAATTGTAACCGACACTGCAAAAACAATTTTTGTGTAGTTCGGCTTCCCTTCCGAATCATAGCTTCGTTATTTGTGTTCCTCATAACCACATATGGTTCCGTCTCCTCTATGAACTCTTCCAGGTTAGAATAATCTTCATTAACATTATCTATACTAACCCTCCTCGAAATAGAAAATAATAAAAGAAGAATACTCAATCTAATGCTCACTCATTGAGAATTGTGAATTATAAATTATGTCTACCCTATGGATGTATTTATAGATGAGGAAAATGATTCAAAACTCCTAATTGACTAGGAAAGAAGAAGCAATAACTAATACAACTTCTATTTGAAGTTTCCTTGTCAGATTAGGATTACTCTAAAGAATTCTACACAAATTCCTAAAAATAACTTAAACAAAGGGTCTATTTTTTTTAAAGTTTTTGGGCCCAACCACGAACTACCCAACGCTTGGGCATAGGGTAAGGCAAAAATATATATATATATTTCAAATCATGTCATGACATGCTTCCTAATAACCAACGTACCCCCAAAATTAAACGCACGCATGTCCTCATAGTGCGAAAATAAAATCAAACATATTCAACGTAATAAACATAGTGAGGCACGCATATCAGTAAAAGCTGTCAAAACTGTCATTTTATATAAAAACAAAAATATCACAAACAGTTAAAGATGATCGTTAAAGTGGTCACAAAAGATTGAACATGACTCTCCGCTCTATAATTAATCTCTACTGTGAATAACTAAAACAAGAAAATCCTTAAAAAAACAAAAAACAAAATAAAATAATCAAAACTAAACTACAACTACTAAGCATCATCCGGAGGTGACTATGGTAATGGAACGATCACTCCCATATGTCTCATTAAAATATCCATCAACTCACGATGCTCACGCCGTCGGACTTGTCTCTCCTCTGCGAATAATCGCTTTAATCCCTCAATATAAGGCACCTCCACCTCAGGTATCTTATCTTCTGCCTGCAACATCTCCATATCATCCTCTTGTGCTCCTGACAGTAAAACTCCTCCGAACCTGCACCGACGAGAAAATGTCTCTAGACCCTTCTTGAGCCACCCCTTATTCCACACTCCCTTGCCATACGCAACTAACGTGGCAAACATATCCTTGGCATCCATATGTAATCCCTGATCAAATATCAACTTCATCATAAGGCAGGGAAGAATCATCTAAAACTTGGCAGTCCCGATCTTGTTCTCCCGACGTAAGTGAATATAATACCTGAATAAATTCTGCCAAAGAGCGAGTGGAATAGAGTACTAGTGACCAAACTCGAAAGCATAGTGCAATGCCGAAAATTTCAGGGAGCACATGATTTGATGGCTATGTGGTAATACATTGGACCGGACTATCATATCCCAAAGCCATAGCATCGGATGATAGTTAAACCTTTTGGTCCTATTACGCCTATTGTCGGCCCACTATCCCTCAGTCTGCTGTCACACCATATCATAAAGTGGTGGAAGTGGGTCTAACATAGATGAAACCACTCTCCTAACTCCGCAGGGCACTCATGTGGAATACCCCACGCAGTAGCAATACTCTCGGGAGTAATCTCAAACTCCCGTCCCTACACCACTGTCACTAGCCGAGTCCCTCTTCTGTAATGCCTCATATGAACCCAGAACTCGCTAATCATGTCAGCACAAATATGTGGTATAGTTGGGGATAGGATCGACAATAATGTGTGCTCCCTCAGTAGGCCTATGGTACAATGTGGAACTGGCTCTATCCACTTAAGTGGCGCAATAGCAAAAGTACGCTACTGTCGGAACCCTTTCTTCAATGCCTGAGTCATTAACGTCTCCTTGGAGACTGTGGAATGCTTCCATATATAAGAAACGAGATCACCCTCGTCATCATCAACTGTCGGCTCGGGATACGACACTTCTCCATACTTAACATCCTCTAACTCCGCATCCCCATCCTCACTATCACCACTCTCAGAAGTGTACTCATCCGATGACTCTAACTCATGTGGTAGTGGTCAAAGCTCAGGAACTGGAGCCTATGCCTGGGGTCATGATGGAGCCCTCAGTACAACAGGTGGAACTATCATCTAACCAAATCTCAAATCTAACTTAATGCCCTCCATCGGTGCAATCGGCCTCTCAAACTCCTCATCGGACGAATCCGACGCAACATACACCGATCTTGGCACCCAGGTACTACGACGTACAGGCCGCGTACTCTCTAAGGGCGGTGACCATGATCTATCTCTATGCACTATCGTCCCTGATGTAGATGTTCCCTCATCCGGCTTCCTCGCTTCTTTTACACGAGCCATTCCTACAAAATTCGGATTTTTGCGAAAAATGAGCGAAAAACTATCTGAACACCGAATCAAACTCAAAACTATATCTAAAGTACTCTAATATGACGATTAAACAAGATCTCATCTCAAAAAGTTGATATTCAACCCATATCTGAAGCCGGAAACCTAACTTTTTGAAAACGAATTAAAACACGATTTTGATCGGTCTCGTTTTTCAAAACTAGTTTAGAATAGTTATATTAAGTAATCAAAATCAAAATAATGGATCAAAAATTACCGAATTGCGAGAAACGACAAATTCCCAAAAATTGGATTCATAAGACTTTTCGAGTTCTTCACACGAATCCGTACACACCGCTCACTAATCTGATGTTCCGCCGCTTGGGAATGATAGGAAATATCGATATTTGTCTTTAGGAAAAAATGGGATTCGATTCGGTGGAAAGGATAGGGAGAAAATAAAATTTGAAAATGAAAAGCTGCGGGACTGTTTTATACAGTCCCCGTGACCTATGCTTGGGCGTAGGTACCAAAGGTGGATTTTTTGTTTAGGCCACTTTGTTGCTCGTTCTCAATTCTCGAACACTTGAACCTCCCCTATACACACCTGTTGACTTGAGTGACCTCAATTTGTCAAAATTCGGTGCTTCGTGGACGAAAATACCCCTCCAACTAATGACGACTATTTCGGACTCGATCTTAAAAATTTCAAAAAACCGAATTAAACTACTATTTTACAACTACAAACTAAGACCAAAAGCTAATATTTATCACTTAATACCAATGTTTAACGTCATTGGCTCGATCTTACCGCCTCTCAGTATTCAGAATTAAAATCATCTGACTCTCATGCCGGTTCTGTTAAATCAACTGTTTCAACGACACTCTCTGTCAGCACAACTTCTATATAATTCTTTAAACGCTGACCATTCACCACAAATTGCTTTCTGTTGTTAGGGTCTTCAAGTTCCACTGCTCCATGGGGGTAAACCTTAATAATTTTGTATGGCCCATCCCATCTTGACTGGAGCATACCGGGAAACAATTTGAGTCTTAAATTGAACAACCATACTTTTTGGCCGACCTCAAAACTTTTCTTTCTGATATGTCTATCATAAAATGCTTTGGTTCGGGCTTTATATATTCTAGAATTCTCATATGCGTTGTTCCTCAATTCCTCAAGCTCTGCGAATTGGAGTTTCCTCTGAGCACCCGATCTTTTGATATAAAAATTCAATCTTCTGATCGCCCAATATGCTTTGTACTCGAGTTCCACAGGGAGATGACACGCCTTACCATAGACCAATCGGTATGGTGACATACCAATCGGTGTCTTGTAAGAGGTCATGTATGCCCACAATGAATCATTTATCCTTCTCGGCCATTTCTTCAAATCAGGATCCATTGTCTTTTCAATAATGTTCTTGATCTCCCTGTTCAAAACCTCCAGTTGACCACTCGTCTATGGGTGATATGGCATTCCAATTCTATGAGTGACACCATACTTCTTGCACAAGGCCGGAAGAAACTGGTTGTCGAAGTGGCTACCATCGTCGCTGATCAACACTCGTGGCATACCAAATCTAGAAAAGATATTGGATTTAACAAATTCCTCAATCACAATATGATTTGTATGCGACGTGGCAACAACCTCTACCCTTTTAGAAATGTAATCAACTCCAACTAATATGTACTGCTTATCGCCGACTTTTAGAAATAGTCCCATAAAGTCAATGCCCCAGACGTCAAACAACTCAACCACCAAAATAGGATTTAGTGGCATCATGTCCCGTCGAGATATGGATCCCAACTTTTGACATCTTAAACAAGATTTTCATAACTCGAATGCATCCTTGAATATGGCGGGGTAGTAAAAACCACTCTGAAGAACTTTGTGAGCTGTTTTCTGAGCACCAAAATGCCTTCCACATTCTAGCGTATAACAGAATGTCAGTATGCCTTGGACTTCACTTTCTGGAACACATTTATGAATTATCTGATTAGGGCAATATTTCTACAGTTGCGGATTGTCCCAGATATAAAATTTTATTTGGCTAAAGAAATGATCCTTCTCATGCTTAGACCACCCATTGGGAATTCTACCTGTGGCTTTATAGTTGACAATATCTGCATACCACGATATCTATTCATAATAGCCATACTGAATAAATGTTCATCTGAGAACTCATCCTTAAGAAAAGTGTCATCCTTTGTGGACTCAATGACAATTCTTGACAAATGATCAACTACAACATTCTCCGTACCCTTCTTATCTTTGATCTCCAAATTGAATTCTTGTAACAATAGAATCCATCGAATGAGTCTAGGCTTGAAGTCTTTCTTGGTTAGTAAATGCCTCAGCGCGGCATGATCTGAGTATATGACCTCATTGGTTCCTAACAAATATGACCTGAATTTGTCCAAGGCAAACACCACTGCCAGCATCTCCTTCTCAATAGTTATGTAATTCATCTGAGCTTCGTTCAGAGTTCTACTGGCATAGTAAATCACATCTGGCAACTTGTTCTTTCTCTGCCCTAGCACTGCTCCGATTGCATAATCTGAAGCGTCACACATCAGCTCGAACAGTGGAGACTAGTCCGGTGGACAAATAATTGGGGCAGATGAGAGTTTGGTACGCAATTCCTCTAAGGCATGAAGACATTCTTTATCAAAGACAAAGACTACATATTTAGCCAGTAAATTGCATAATAGCCGGGAGATTTTGCTAAAATCTTTGATAAACCTTCTATGAAACCCAGCATGGCCTAGAAAAAAGCGTATATGATTCACAGATGTGGGAGGAGGAAATTTTGAAATCAACTCGACTTTTGCTTTATCGACCTTAATCCCCTGCTTAGATATAATGTGGCCAAGTACTATTCCCTCTTGAACCATAAAATGGCTCTTCTTCCAACTAGGAATTAAGTTGGTCTTTTTACACCTTTCAAGTACTAGTGTTAAATGCCTTAAACAGTCTTCAAAGGTTGCCCCAAAGACTGAGAAGTCATCCATGAACACTTCCAGAAACGTTTCTACCATATTAGGGAAAATAGACATCATACACCTCTGGAATATTGCTGGCGCATTGCATAATCCAAAAGGCATCCATCTATACGTGAATGTGTCATATGGACAAGTGAAAGTGGTTTTATCCTTATCCACATGATCAATTGCCACTTGTTTATAGCCGGAATAACCATCCAAAAAGTAGTAGTAGCTTTGTCCGGCTAGTCTTTCCAGGATTTTTATCGATGAATGGTAATGGAAAATGATCCTTCCTGGTATTAGAGTTGAGATTTTTGTAGTCGATACACACACGCAACCCTGTGGTCGTGCATTATGGAATTAGCTCATCCTTTTCATTTGGAACCATTATGATTCCTGACTTTTTCAGGACCACTTGAGTTGGGATTACCCACTAACTATCAGAGATCGGTTAAATGATTCCCACATCCAGCAACTTCACTACTTCCTTTCTTACTACCTCCATCATGTTCGGATTCAATCTTCGCTACATCTCCCTTGACGGTTTCGCCTCATCTTCCAAATAAATCCGATGCATGCAAATTGATGGATCGATCCCTTTTAAATCAGCCACACTCCACCCAATTGCTTCTTTATTCTTGGTCAAAACCTTAATTAGACTCGATTCCTGTTCTGTTTTCAACTTTGATGAAATAATTATAGGAAGAGTTTCATCGGGTCCTAAGAAAACATACTTCAACTGTTCTAGCAACTCTTTAAGTTCTAAAACAGGCAGAGTTGTAAGTGATGGAACTAGGGGAATACTTGAAAATATTGGGAGTGGTTCCACTGGTTCTTGCTTCCAAGGTTGTGCATATCACGCAGTCTCAATTTTATCCAATTCCTTGTTCTGCCTTTCCACATATGAATCCCAATCATCGATTTATTCATTCGGCACTTCATTTGCCAGAAATTGTTCAATCTCGTCTTTCTCCAGAATTTGAGTCATAAAATCACATATAATATCATCTAGCTCATTGCACTCATCTATCTGGAAACAATCCATTGACTCAGGTAATTGATGGCTTCCCTCAAACACATTCATCCTAACTTTCATGTTCCCAAAGGTCAAATCCATGGCTCCAGTTTGGCAATTTATGCACGTATTTACCGTGGTAAAAAATGGTATGCCGAAGATCACTAGGATATGTTTGTTTGATTTCGGGACAGGTTTTGTTTCCAGGATTACAAAATCAACTAGAAAGTAAAACTTGCCCACTTGAACTATGACATCTTCCAAAATACCTTTCGCCCGCTTAACAGATCGATCGGAAAACTGCAGTACAACCTCTGTGGGATTGAACTCTCCTAACCCTAGTTATTTATAGACTGAATAAGGAAGCAAGTTAATACTCGCACCTAGATCAAAAAGGGCTCTACCAATTTCTTGGTCACCAATAACACAAGAAATAGTGGGAGCACCGGGATCTTTCCTCTTTGGTGGAGTATTGCTTAACAGCAGTGAACTCACTTGCTCAGTCAAGAGTATTTTATTTGGATTCTTTGTTATGCTTTTCCTCTTTTGTGTACAGAGATCCTTGAAAAATTTAGCATAAGGTGGGATTTGGGCAATTACGTCTAAGAGCGGCAGTTTAATCATGACTTTTTGGAATGTATCCAACATATCAGATTCTTTCATCTTCCCATACATAGCCGGTTCTCTAAGACGTTGAGAAAATGGCGGTGCCTCCTCATAGTTCACCCTATCTGGCTCTTCAAGTAATGTCTCATCCACACTCTTATTTACTGGCAATTTATCTTTCTGAACTTCAGCATCTCCGCTCTCAACCTTTTTTGCTGTGTTTCTTCTACTTTCTTCCTTTGAGCTTGCTCAGCTTCTTTTCTTCTACGCATTTTATTCTAATGTTCTTCCTCTACTCTGCTTTCACTACCCTTCCACTTCTCAGAGTCATTATTGCTTGAACAGACTCGTGATTAGTATTGGTAAACGATCCAAGCTCTTGCACTTGCTGGATTTTTGGGTTAGTGATAGGCTGACTGGGTAACTGACCTAGCTCTCTAGTGTTCCTCTGATTTATCATTTGTCCTAACTGCATGGTGATTTAGGCCAGTGCTTGAGTATGTAACCCCATTTGATTTTGGAGGTCCGCCAAGGTCTGCTCTATATTATTATTTTGGAAATCGGGTGGTGGAACTTGGTTTCTTTGAGCCTGGAGTTGATATTGGAATGGTTGGATAGCCTGGTTTTTATTGAGTGGCTGAAAAGCCAGAGAATTATTAGATGGTTGTCTGGGTTGGTAATTTGATTGAGAATTTTGAGTCATTTTTCTTGGCTGAGATTCGAATGATTACTGACTCTATTGGAACCTTGGCTACGAGGTAAATTGCTACCTTGGTTGAATATTGGATTGAGAATTGGACCACAGTCCTTGTTTAACTTTTTATAGAGGATTCTCCACATTTGTGGACTTATAGGACATGAATGGATGATTTCTATTATTTGGAGAATTTGAGTTGGAGAACGGGGCATTATTGGAGTAATTTCATGCTGCATTGACATCAACGGCTATTACATCTTCACACTAATTTTGAGAATAATCTGGTTAAACCTCAAAAAATTTTCTTTTAGGGGAATGACATCTTTGGGTAAGAAGTTTTTCAAATCGCTCTAACCCCTCCTCTATTAGTGCCACTGGATTTTTTATATCATGATTGACCTCAAATGCTTTTTCTGATCGCCTATCCAGTTCACCTTTAGACCTCAGATCAGATTCATACTGAAGGGTATTTTCATTGATATTATCAAACATCTCTAACAGCTCTCTAGCAGGTTTCAAGGTAAACTGACCTTGTATAGAGGCATATATCAGATTTTTGTGCTTTTTCACCTAGACGCATGTAAACATTTCTAGCAATATCTTGATTAGAAAACCTATCGTAGGGACATTTATACAAAATCTCATTGTACCTCTCCCACGCATCATGAAATTGCTCTCTCGCAATTGCCTGAATCGCTTAATCGCATCTTGGGCTTCTGAAGTCTTTCCTATGGGAAAATGTTTCTCTAAGAATTCTTGCTTAAGTGTTTCCCAGTAAAGTTTAGTTGAATGAGTCAATTTAATGTACCATCTTTTTGTTTTGTCTTTTAAAGACCATGGGAATAGACACACTTTTAGATCATTTTTAGTTAAACCATCATACCTAACGGTTGATACAACCTCTAAGAATTCATTGACATATTGGTACGGATCTTCTATCCTGAGACCAGAGAACTTTGGGAGCATGTTGATCACAGTCGTCTTGATCTCGAAATGCTTCGTACCTTCCTCTTCTACAAATTCAGCATACGATTCATACGCATCCGGTGCGTAGAATCCCTTCAATGAGGTGTCTGGTCCTCTCTGTGGATTGACTCTCTCGTCACCCATCTCGACCTTTTCTGTCCGACGAAGCTCTTCAATAAATTTTCGTAAACCCCTTAGAGTTATTTCAATCTCCGGGTCGTATTCTACTAACGCAAAATTTGAATTTGAACGCGTCGGTTTATTGGACATATACTAAAAAGAAATTATTTATTTATTTATTTTCGCAAAATTTGAATTTGAACGTGTCGGTTTATTGGACAAAATTTGAAGCTGAAAATTAAATGCAAAAACCAAGCAAAATTGAAACTCACAAAGGGTCCAGACGCAACTTCAGCAACTTTGTCTTTTCCTTTCACGCTCTTCAATTGAACCTGAAAATCACACAAAAATTTCAAATTTAGATTTAATCTATAATAATGCAATGTAAATAAACTACTAAAGCTATTGAACAATGCAGCGTCCCCTGCAGCGGCACCAAAAACTTGATGGGCATCAGGTGTGTGCAAAATATGTGGCTAAAAACAGCACCTCAACGATACTTTAGGTTTTACCCTTCTGCAAGCGCACAGATCAATTGTGTATAGTTTTGTTTGAGTAGGGAGATATCGATCCCACAGAGATGAGGATTGTTCACTTTAATAATTTAAAAATATTGAATTATAGTTTTTCCAAAAAGAGTTGATTGTTGTAAATTATCTAATATTATTTAAATTAAACTAAACAGCAAAGTAAATTGGTTTGTGATTCAGAGGGAGAGAAAACTAGGATTTACTCACTCCCCCACTAACTGCATAACATAGTTAAATTCTAATTTCAATTACATGAGGGCGATCCATTGACTGTGAATCACGTCGCACCGCGCCAGCAGTTTGACCCAAAAAAGGATTACTCTCAACCGGATCGCGACAACCCATCTAAAGACTAAACTGATTAGTGCATGCTGACTACTAACAGAAAAGTAAATTAAAGCATAAAAATAAACTAAGGCATGTCTATATCAGTTTGTCAGGGCATGGCCAATGTCAACCTAGGGTTTTGAGTTTTATGACTACCATTGTGTAGAAAATTACAGATTAAGCATCCGAGTTCTAGCCCATAGTGAATAATTGTGATTATGTAAGAGAAATATATTCAAAAAGTCTAAGACAAAAATCAATTCAATTATAAAACTTGTATCACGAATAAAAACGATCTCTCATCTAACACAATCATCACAGTATAGTCATAGCTTCCCCTCTCTACAATTGAAAAAAAATCAGAACAACATTACTTGGTTAGGGTTTTGCGAGAAAACCCTAGGTATCGAATTAGTTGATCATGACTGTGGGAGTCTGCATTGTTGGTGTAGAAACGCTCTCCATGGCCTTCTTCTCCGGATCTCTAGGTCTTTAATGGTGGTTCTCTTTAATGGAAGAGAACTCTATGAATGAACGTGTACCTCCAAAACAAAACTAAAAAAAATCCTCAAAAGCCCGCTTTCTAAACCCTAATCGTTTCATATTTATAGACAAGTTAGGGAAACCCTGATGGTTTCCTTTTTCTGTAATTTCATAATACATTAATATTATCATAAAATCATATGTAAATATGTGTATAAGCTTCTACGTAAAGGTCTGGAATCACCGATCACTTGAAATATCGAAGTAGGGACAAAACTAGAAAATTCTTAAACAACTTCGAAACAACTTCAGCACGTCGAGGGATCACGTGACCATCATATGGGACCTACGCTCCTGACCTACGCTTGGGCGTAGGTCTAGTGCATAGGGCTAAGCTCCTGACCTACGCTTGGGCGTAGGTCTAGAGCGTAGGATCCAAAACAACAGCGTAGCTTAGGAGCGTAGGTTGGGTCCAATTTACCCAATTTTCTCTCTGGTGACGTAGGTATTATGAACTTTTGATGTAAAAACCCGTCTCTTTGTATTTGAGTTAAACTGGTCGCCTTTGACTCCCGATGTTTTTCGGTGAAATAATAATGTCTGAAAATGACATTTTTGCCCTTCTAGTGAGATAATGATTTCGTAAAATGACCATTTTGCCATCCGGTAGCTCTTCTTTGCTTTGGTGCACCTCTTGATTTATTTCTCGAGATAGAAACGAACGAGATAAAAATACCAAGTAATGGAATGTAAAGACATAATAAATGCAAGATAGCGGCAAAAAATTACCAATATTGAGCACCTATCAGATGACTATAAGTGTCAATAACATCGCATTTGAATACTTTTTCTGCCCTTGAGCAACTACAGTATCGTTGTCAAGATACATTATGCCATTTAACACGCCATTAAACCCTAAACAACAACAACATAGGGGCATGCCATAAAAACAAGGCCATTATCAATATTTGTCTGCAATGTCGAGGATGTTGGAAGGTCAAACCAACAACTTGACTGAATCACCCTATCCTCCCTTGCTAACAACTTGGGCACATGATGATAACCCTTAAAACGCTCGAACAAAATGAGTTGCAAAAACGAAGCTGCTACATGTGAATTAATAAAAAATTGACACATATTGCGCCCATAATCTTCCCCAAACATATACAACCGGTAAAACAATGTCTCCAAAAAGGGTGTTGTAAGAGGTAAAGCTATGGGTCGAGACAACTTCACAACGATTCCTGCCAATCGAAGATTAACTGTATCTTTCGGCGAGCTCTCAAAAATGAATCTTGATCACCAACATAAAAGATAGGCTGCCAGGTTCGAATCTTGTCCAAAATGGCCCATTATTCTCCAATCGCTCTACCGCTCCTTTCTTTTGCATATCTTTAAAGTTACATCGACTCCATGATCTAAAAGTGCATTTCTTCCCACCATCGGAACGCTTAGGCTTCACAATACCACCAGCCCCATAAATAGTACCATATATCTTTGATAAACAACAAGCTACCTTTTGCTCCTCGATCAAGGCCTCCTCGTCCTCATAAAATCCTAAATTTCCAGGACTCCTCATACAAGTGCACAACGTCTTCAATCATGGGACCGAATTCACCCCACGAACACAAGAAGGTATGAGTAAATGCATTCCACCATGAAATTAGTAACTCTAAGTCATTCTCATCACGCGCTACATTGAACTTTTGGAAAATCCTAATTGCATAATAAATCCTTGGATCCTTCAATCGCTAAACATACGCTGGCATTGATAGAATGTACGATGTCCACTCATCCCACAAATAACTAGGGCCCAAATTACTTTTCAAGTGCATGAACGAATACTGGTAAAACCCTTGTTCGATGTTAAAACGAACGGTTTCCCCAGCAGGAATTGAAGGTGCTTGAGCCAACTCGTTTTCTTCCTCCATCGCCATCATTCTCGCATAAAAACGTTTGTCTTCTGCACTTAGCATATCACTGTATTGATCTACTCTAACCTAGAACAAATATTTTTTCCCAAAGTATGGTGCCTTGAACCATTCTGATTTGGGTGGCATTGGTACAACAACTTCATCTTTCAACAACTCATTCTTCGTCACAATTCACTACTCAAATTGACTAGAATATTTCACTTAGACAAAGTTCACGCAAACTCCACGGTAAAATGTCAAATTTTTTTCAAAGTCACCAAATTTCCTTTTTATTCAAAGAACTTTCACTCAAACAAAATCACAAACGTTTGAAGCACAATAGCTAAGTTTGGCATACATAGACTGTACATTGGTACCTATACATATACACATTTTCCTAGGCAATGATAAGATAATGTGTTAGGTAGCAACTGTTACAAGGAAAATATCACATCGATACACATGCGTCGTCATCACATTAATGACCTACCTTGAAAACCGGCGAAGCTATCATTGTGTTTGCTAAACCAACCATCAAAACAAATAACCAAACACCTTTTCGTATATATGTTATATTTTGAAGTTACAATTCCCAATAAACAAAATGATAAATCTAGCAAAACAACACTGTTCTGCGGCGTCTCCTTATTTGACTTTATGCATGAGTCGTTTTTCTTCTCTCTCCCTACTCTAAAAAAAAAAATTAAAAATATACACTATGTTAGATATTTTTAAAAGAAGGATCCAGTACAAAACACTCATACATGGGGACTAAAGGTAGGAGTCTCTTTACACATGTCAGTCATTCACGACACGTGTCATCTTACCTTACTTAAACATGTTTATTGATCGAGGAGCTTAAGTAGGAAGAGCTTCCTCGACACCACCAATTGTTTAGGGATGTCTCACGATTTAGTTTGGAATCTAGTCTCCTCAAGGCCTAGATGGGTAAGTAAAGATCGATGAAAGCATTTAACACAAACAAGATATGCATTTATTGTTTGATTAGATATCTTTTATCGAGGCTACTTACCGCTGCCTAAAGCATCCGCATATTCATCCACATGATAGCGACATGTCCACTATCCCATGAAGTGACGATCGCTTTGGACTAGTTAAAAACTTTAACCGGTCTAGGGAATGGAGCTCGAGTTTGCATAATGGGTAAAAAGCTACCTCATTGGAACCTATAAATAGCTTAAAATTGGTGCTTTAAAGACTAATCATTCCTGCCTTTACTCCCACCTAGTTTTATTTAAGCAACTTAAGAAAGGGTGAAGTGTTTGAATAAGTAGAGTGAAGGAAGTTCTTAAGTTTATGTTTCCTCATGTGCATATATATATATATATATATATGTATGTATATGTTATATAAGTTATGTAACCCCTAATGCCAAAAAACAAGTTTATAATTTCCAACACCCCCCCCCCTTAAACTTTATTTTTCAATTTTAAGTAAACTCGTCCACTTTTGAAAATCATTAAAACTTGAGGGGCTTAGTGTAATTACTATCAACATGATCTTGTGAATTAATGAACTTGAGTTCCACTTCCTTGTTATTTATGAAAGTTCTAACAAAATCTGACATTTCATTCTTTTCTATGACCATATTTTCTTCATCCATAGCATTTCTCCACTTTTTGTCTTGAACTGGCTCTTCACTATGTTCTCCTTGTTCAACTTTGTGTGCTAATAACAATGTAGGCGTCACTTCATCAATAAAATTAGCTTATTCTTCTGTATAGTTGATAACATTTCTGCATTCCGAAGCATAATGACCATATTTTTGACAATTGTAACAATGAATATCAGACTTGTCATACCTCATTCCATATATCCTTGAATTGCTTCCTCTTTCACGACCTCCTCTTTCTTGTTGTGAGTCATATTTTTTTTCATTAGTGGATGTGCGATGGCCACATTATTCACTACTTTTTCTTCATGGGCTAGCAACGAAACCATGACTTCATCAATAGTCATCGAGTCCAAATCATTTGATTCTTCAATGAACACAACTATAAAGTTGAAGATGGAATCCAACGACCGAAAGATCTTTCCAACGACCCTTGTATCCGTTATGGCGATTTCATCATATCTTCTTAGTTGGTTCACAATACTTAGAACCGTTGAAAAATAATCTGAAATTGTTTCGTATTTTTTCATTCGCAATGCTTCAAATTCTCCCCATAAACTTTGGAGTCAAACCTTTTTCACCTTCTGCACTCCTTGGAAAGAATTTTGAAGAATCTCCCATAATTGCTTTGCATTGCTATCATAAGCAACTCCTTGTAGCATTGCATCATCAAGAAATTGATGGATGATCATGACCGCCTTTTGGTACTTCTTTATTGTGGCTTGTAAGATGTTTTTTTAGGCTTGAGATTTGACTGCCTCATCCTGAGGCTCACTGTAACCTTTGTCAACAATATCCCACACATCTTGTGCTCCCAAAATTTCCTTCATTCGAATACAACAATTTTCATAGTTGTCTTTGATGAACCAAGGCATTCGAAATGGAATTGAACTGTTTGTCATTTCCTCTCACTTTCACAACCTAGCTCTGATAATACTTTGTTGGAAATAATGGCCTAGAGTTAAGGAAGAGAAGTGTATGTAGAATAATTATATAAAATACTTTATTCCGTTTATTCAACTTAATTAAAATATGCAAAATACATACTTATAGGTGTCAAATATTAAACATTTTGACCCCTTAACTCACTATTGTTACGTTCTTTCATTTCATTATTTGGTATTTTTATTGTGTTTGCATGTTAAAACATCTTTCAAGAGCTTAATGAAGAAATGGAACTAACTTCGGTGAATTAATTGAAGAATGTGTTTTTTCTATTCAAAGGGAAAGTCAAAGAGACATTTCGAGACAAAAATGGCTCCCGGGGGGCAAAAAGGGCATTTCTAGAAGTCGTCATCTTCAGCAAAAACTATCGTGGGTTCAAGACGGTCGTTTCGGTACATTCACGAAGAAAGTGATTTTCCATAAAATACCTACGCTTTTAGTTTCAAAAAGTGGCTAGAAATCATATTTCTACGCTTGGAGGTACGCTTGGGACCTACACTTGAAAAGTAGGCCATGTACGCTTCAACCATAAGTGTGGCAACTTTTTGTAGTTTTTTTTATGGATTTTTCCTGTTTCATCCCTGGTTCGATTGGAAGACGTACATGCTACTCCAGACCTTTATATAATTTATATACACTTATATATATGAGAAATTAGGGTTTGCATGAAGTTGAGAGTGAAAAGACTGAAAATAACCTCTCTATACCATTGCCTATATATACACGATCATATATCAGAGTTAGAGGTTCTTGTTCTGGTACACGTTGGGGTTGGTTTTAGTGAGACGTTCATTAAGAGAGGTTCATTCATTCAAACTTGTTATTGTTGAGAGTCATATTCAAACCTAGAGATTCGGAGAAAAAGGCCATGGAGAGCGTTTCTACATCCACAATGCAGTCACCTTCTTCCATGGCTAACTAACTCGGTATCTAGGGTTTTCAAGCGAAACCCTAGCCAAGTAATGTAGTTCTTTCATTATTTTTAATTGTAACGAGGGGAAACTGTTGACCATAATGTGATGATTGTAGTAGGTAAGAGACCGTACTAATTTACAATATAAAATTATATGGTTGTTCTAAATTTTTATCTTAGATGGAATTAATGTATTATTTTACACAACTATGATTCTTCAATATGAGTAAGAACTCGAATGCTTAATTATGGTTTTCTACAAATTGGTTGTAATGAAACTTGAAACATTAGGTTGACACAGGCCGTGTCTTGGCAATTTAATATAGACATGCTTTAGTTTATTTTCATTCAGTAGGAGTAAATTAGAGTAATATAATTGGCATGTACTAGTTTGGTCAGTCATGAGACGGGTTGTCGCAATCCGATTGATGGTACTCCTTTTTGGGATCGTATTTAGCTATTTGCGGTACGACCTAATTCACAGTTATAGATCGCCCTCATACAATTGATACAGTAAGGAACTATATTATGCGGTTAGTAGTGAAGTGATGAAAATCCTAGTTTTGTCTCTCATCGGAGGAACTATATTATTTAATTTGCTTTTTAGATAATTGTTAGTTAAAATAGATAATTTGATCTTTGACCACCCAAACAAACCTTATTTCAGAAAAATTAATTCAGTGTTTTTGAACTATTAAAGTGAACAATCTCAATCTCTGTGTGATCGATATAAATTACTCAAACCATTTGTTATTCTACAATTGATACGTGCGCTTGCGTAGGGTAAAACCTGGAGTCGTTAAGGTGTTGTTTTTAACCACATACTTTTAAACACCTGACGTCACATCACATAACCTTATATAGGACATCAAAACATATATGTAACTTTCATACCTAAAGGTAAATAAAGACCAACTAACCCACTAACATATCATTTAGTAGTGTAACTCCCACTAAAATACCTCTCAGTTATTCTCAATTTATTGTCATGCATTAACACCCCACTAACATAAACATTAAGACACATAATATAACTTATGTAACTCCTAATACCAAAAATTAACTTTATTATTTCCAACACCCCCCCACCCCCCCTTAAACATGATTTTTCAATTTCAAGTAAACTCGTCCACTTCTGAAAATCTTTCAAACTAAAGGGGCTTAGTGTAATTATCAACAAATTGATTTTGTGACTTCATGAACTTGAGTTCAACTTCCTTGTTACTTAAGAAATTTCTATTAAAATGTGAGGATTCAATCTTTTTTGTGACCATAGTTTCATCATCTATAGTATTTCTCCACTTCTTGTCTTCTACTGCCTCTTCACTTTGTTCACATTCTTCAACTTTGTATGCTAAGAACAACGTAGGCTTCACTTCATCAGCAAAATTAGCCTATTTTTCTACATTGTTTATAACATTTATACATTCTGAAGCATAATTAGCATATTTTTGACAATTGTAACATTGAATATCAGACTTGTTATACCTCATTCCACATGTCCTCGAATTGCTTCCTCTTCCATGACCTCCTTTTTTTTTGTTGTGAGTTGTATTTTTTTTCATTAGTGGTTGTGTGATAGCCACTTTTTTCTCCTCTTTAATGATAACAACAATGTAGTTGAATTTGGTATCCAACGATCGAAGGATCTTTTCAACAACCCGTGTATCCGTCATGGTGATTTCACCATATATTCTTAGTTGGTTCAATATACTTAGATCCCTTGAAAAATAATTTGAAATTGATTTAGATTCCTTCATTTGCAATGTTTCAAATTCACCCCGTAAAGTTTGGAGGTGAACCTTCTCAACCTTCTCCACTATTTTGGAAGAATTTTGAAGAATCTCCCATAGTTGCTTTGCATTGCTAGCATTAGTAACTCCTTGTAGCATTGCATCATCGAGACATTGATGGATGATCAAGATCGTCTTTTGGTCCTTATTTATTGTGGCTTGTAAGACATCTTTCTGGGCTTGAGACAAGGTTGCCTCATCCTGAGGCTCACTATAACCTTTGTCAATAATATCCCATACATCTTGTGCTCCCAAAATTTCCTTCATTCGGATACACCAATTTTCATAGCTGTCTTTGGTGAATTGAGGCATTCGAAATGGAATTGAACTGTTTGTCACTTCCTCTCACTTTCACAACCTAGCTCTGATACCACTTTGTTGGAAATAGTGGCCTAGAGTTAAGGAATAGAAATGTATATAGAAGAATTAGAGAAAATACTTTATTCCACTTATTAAACTTAATTAAAATATGTAAACTACATATCATTATATAGAGCATCAAAACATATATGTAACTTTCATACCTAAATCTAAATAAAGACCCAATAAACCACTAACATTTCATTTAGTAGTACAACTCCCACTAAAATACCTATCAATTATTCTTAATTTATTGTCATGCACTAATAACCCCACTAACCTAAACATTAAAATACATAATATAACTTATGTAAATCCTAATACCAAAAATCCAATTTATTATTTCCAACAACCCCCTCCCCCCTACCCCCCTTAAACTTTATTTTTCAATTTCAAGTAAACTCGTCCACTTATGAAAATCTATAAAATTGAGGGGCTTAGTGGAATTATCAATAACTTGATCTTGTGACTTCTTGAACTTGAGTTCCACTTCCTTGTTACTTATTAAATTGTTAACAAAATGTGAGGAGGCATTCTTTTATGTGACCATAGTTTATTCATCAATAGCATTTATCCACTCTTTTCTTCAACTGCCTCTTCACTTTGTTTACATTCTTCAACTTTGTATGCTAATAACAATGTTGGCTTCACTTCATCAACAAAATTAGCCTCTTCTTCTACATTATTGATTATATTTTTGCATTCCGAAGTATAATGACCATATTTTTGACAATTGTAACATTTAATATCAGACTTGTCATACCTCATTCCATATGGCCTTGAATTGCTTCCTCTTCTACGAACTCTTTTTTGTTGTGAGTCGTATTTTTCATCATTAGTGGTTGTGGGATAGCCATTTTTTTTCTCCTGTTCCTCTACCTCGGCCATGTACATTTCCATGTCCTCAGCTCCTTTGGTTTTCACCATGCTTGTCATCTCAATTTTCCAAATAAAGCTTTATTCGGAGCATTTGTTACAAAGCCTCTTGTTTCTTCACTACTTTTTCTTCATAAGCTTGCAACGAACCCATGAGTTCATCAATAGTCATGGAGTCCAAATCCTTTGATTATTCAATGACAACAATAATGAAATTGAATTTGGAATCCAACGATCGAAGGATCTTTTCAATCACTATTGTATCCGTCATAGTGATTTCACCATATCTTCTTAGTTGGTTCAAAATACTTAGAATCCTTGAAAAGTAATCTGAACTTCATTCAGATTCTCTCATTTGCAATGCTTCAAATTCACCCCGTAAACTTTGGAGGTGAACCTTCTTCATTATTTCCACTCCTTGGAAAGAATTTTAAAGAATCTCCCATAGTTGTTTGGCATTGCTAGCATTTACAATTCCTTGTAGCATCATTGCATCATTCAGACATTGATGGATAATCATGACCGCCTTTTAGTCCTTCATTCTTGTGGCTTGTAAGATATCTTTTTGGGCTTGAGACAAGGATGCCTCATCTTGAGGCTCACTGTAACCTCTGTCAACAATATCTCACACATCTTGTGCTCCCAAAATTTCCTTCATTCAGATACACCACTTTTCATAGTTGTCTTTTGTGAACTGAGGCATTCAAAATAGAATTGAACTGTTTGTCATTTCCTCTCACTCTCACAACCTAGCTTTGATACAATTTTGCTGGAAATAGTGGTTTAGAGTTAAGGAAGAGAAGTGTATGTAAAATAATTAGAGAAAATATTGTATTCCGCTTAATCAACTTAATTAAAATATGTAAACTACATACCCTTATATAGGGCATCAAAACATATATGTAACTTTCATACCTAAATGTAAATAAAGATCAACTAACATATCATTTAGTAGTGTAACTCCCACTAAAATACCTATAAATTATTCTCAGTTTATTGTCATGCATTAACACCCCCCAATAACATAAACATTAAGACACATAATATAACTTATGTAACTCCTAATACAAAAAATCAAGTTTATTAATGTTACAATTGTCAAACTTTAGGGGCTTAGTGGAATTATCAACAACTTGAGTTCCACTTCCTTGTCACTTATGAAATTTCTAACAAAATGTGAGGATTCATTATTTTCCGTGACCATAGTTTCTTCATCCATAGCATTTCTCCACTTTTTGTCTTGTACTCCATATTAACTTTATTCACCTTCTTAAACTTTGTATACAATTAACAACGTAGGCTTCACTTCATCAACAAAATTAACCTCTTTATCTACATTGTTGATAGCAATTCTGCATTCGGAAGCATAGTTACCATATTTTTGACAATTGTAACATTAATTATCACACTTATCATACATCATTCCATATGGCCTCGAATTGCTTCCTCTTCCACGACCTCTTCTTTTTTGTTATGAGTTGTATTTTTCCTCATTTGTGGTTGTGTGATAGCCACTTTTTTATCCTCTTCCTCTTCCTCAACTACGTACATTTCGACGTCCTCGGCCCATTAGGTTTTTACCATACTTGCCATCTCCATCTTCCAAAGAAAGCTTTGTTTGGAGCACTTGTTCCAAAGCCTCTTATTTCTTCACGGGCTTTCAACGAACCATGAGTTCGTCAATTGTCATAAAGTCCAAATCCTTTGATTTTTCAATAGCAACAACAATGAAGTTGAATTTGGAATCCATCGACCGAATGATCTTTTGAACGACCCTTCTATATGTAATGGTGACTTCACCATTTCTTCTTAGTTTGTTCACAATACTTAGAACCCATGAAAAATAATCTGAAATGGATTCAGATTCCTTCATTTACAATGCTTCAAATTCACCCAGTAAACTTTGGAGGTGAACCTTCTTCTGTTTCTCCACTCCTTGGAAAGAATTTTGAAAAATCTCCCATAGTTGCTTTGCATAGCTAGCATTAACAACTCTTTGTAGAATTGCATCATCGAGACATTGATAGATGATCAAGACCCCTTTTTTGTCCTTCTTTCTCGTGGCTTGTAAGAAATCTTTTTGGGCTTGAGACAAGGCTCCCTCATCCTGAGGCTCACTCTCACCTTTGTCAACAATATCGCACACATCCTGTGTTCCCAAAATTGCCTTCATTCGGATACACCAATTTTCATAGTTGTCTTTGGTGAACTGAGGAATTCGAAATAGAATTGAACTGTTTGTCATTTCCTCTCACTCTCACAACCTAGCTCTGATACCACTTTGTTGGAAATAGTGTACTAGAGTTACGGAAGAGAAATGTATGAATAAGAATTACATAAAATACTTTATTCCTCTTACTCAACTTCATTAAAATATGTAAACTACATACCCTTATATTGGACATCAAAATATATATGTAACTTTCATACCTAAATGTAAATAAAGACCCACAAACTCACTAACATATCATTTAGTAGTGAAATTTCCACTACTATACCATTTAGTTATTCTCCATTTATTGTCATGTACTAGTACCCCTACTAACATAAATATTAAGAAACATAATATAACTTATGTAACTCCTAATACCAAAGATCAAGTTTATTATTACATTAAAATTTCAAACTTGAGGGGCTTAGTGCTATTATCAACAACTTGATTTTGTGATTTAATGAACTTGAGTTACACTTCCTTGTTACTTACGAAATTTCTAACAAAATGTGAGTTTTCATTTGTTTCTATGACAATAGTTTCTTCATCCATAACATTTCTCTACTTTTGTCTTGAACTGCCTCTTTATTTTGTTCACCTTCTTCCACTTTGTATGATAATAACAACGTATGCTTCTCTTCATCAACAAAATTTGCCTCTTCTTCTACATTGTTGATAGCGTTTCTGCATTCCGAAGCATAATGACCATATTTTTTACATTTGTAACATCGAATATGAGACTTGTCATACCTCATTCCATATGGCCTCGAATTGCTTCCTCTTCCACGATCTTATCTTTTCTGTTGTGAATCGTATTTTCCTTCATTAATGGTTGTGTGATAGCCACTTTTTCTCCTCTTCCTCGGCCACGAACATCTCCACATCTTCGATCCTTTTGGTTTTCACCATACTTGCCATATCTATCTTCCAAAGAAAGCTTTATTTGGAGCACTTGTTCCAAAGCCTCTTGTTTCTTCACTACTTTTTCTTCATGGACTTCCAACGAACCCATGAGTTCATCAATAGTCACGGAGTCCAAATCATTTGATTCTTCAATGGCAACAATAATGAAGTTGAATTTGGAATCCAACTACCGAAGGATCTTTTCAAAGACCTTTGTATCCGTCATGCTAAATTCACCATAACTTCTAAGTTTGTTAACAATACTTAGAACTCTTGAAAACTAATCTTAAATTGATTTAGATTCCTTCATTTGAAATGCTTCAAATTCACCTCGTAAACTTTGGAGGCGAACATTTTTCACTTTCTCCATTCTTTGGAAAGAATTTTGAAAAATCTTCCATAGTTGTTTTGCATTGCTAGCATTAATAACTCTTTGTTGCATTGCATCATCGAGATATTGATGGATGATCATGACCGCCTTTTGGTCCTTATTTTTTGTGGATTTTAGGACATTTTCTGGGCTTGAGACAAAGTTGCCTCATCCTTAAACTCATTGTAACCTTTGTGAACAAAATCCCACACATCTTGTGCTCCAAAAATTTCCTTCATTCGGATACACCAATTTTCATAGTTGTCTTTGGTTAACTGAGGCATTCGAAATAGAATTGAATTGTTTGTCATTTCTTCTCACTCTCACAACCTAGCTCTGATACCACTTAGTTGGAAATAGTGTCTTAGAGTTACGGAAGAGAAGTGTATGAAGAAAAATTATATAAAATATTTTATTCCTCTTATTCAACTTCATTAAAATATGTAAACTACATACCCTTATATTGGACATCAAAATATATATGTAACTTTCATACCTAAATGTAAATAAAGACCCACTAACTCACTAACATATCATTTAGTAGTCTAATTCCCACTACTATACCATTCAGTTATTCTCAATTTATTGTCATGCACTAGTACCCCTACTAACATAAACATTAAGATACATAATATAACTTATGTAACTCCTAATAACGAAGATTAAGTTTATTATTTCATTAAAATTTCAAACTTGAGGGGCTTAGTGCTATTATCAACAACTTGAACTTGTGATTTAATGAACTTGAGTTCCACTTCCTTGTTACTTATCAAATTTCTAACAAAATGTGAGTTTTCATTTATTTCTTTGACAATAGTTTCTTCATCCATAACATTTCTCTACTTTTTGTTGTGAACTGCCTCTTCACTTTGTTCACATTCTTTAACTTTGTATGATAATAACAACGTATGCTTCTCTTCAGCAACAATATTTGCCTCTTCTTCTACATTGTTGATAGCGCTTCTGCATTCCGAAGCATAATGATCATATTTTTGACATTTGTAACATTGAATATAAGACTTGTCCTACCTCCTTCGATATGCCCTCGAATTGTTTCCTCTTCCACAATCTCCTCTTTTTTGTTGTGAATCGTATTTTTCTTCATTAATGGTTGTGTGATAGCCAATTTTTCTCCTCTTCCTCAGCCACGAACATTTCCACGTCTTCGACCCTTTTGGTTTTAAACATACTTGCCATATCCATCTTCCAAAGAAAGCTTTATTTGGAGTACTTGATCCAAAGCCTCTTGTTTCTTCACTACTTTTTCTTCATGGACTTCCAACGAACCCATGAGTTCATCAATAGTCACGGAGTCCAAATCCTTTGATTCTTCAATGACAACAATAATGAAGTTGAATTTGCAATCCAACTACCGAAGGATCTTTTCAAAGACCCTTGTATCCGTCATGCTAAATACACCATAAATTCTTAGTTGGTTAACAATACTTAGAACCCTTGAAAACTAATCTTAAATTGATTCAGATTCCTTCATTTGCAATGCTTCAAATTCACCTCGTAAACTTTGGAGACGAACCTTTTTCACTTTCTCCATTCTTTGGAAAGAATTTTGAAAAATTTTCCATAGTTGTTTTGCATTGCTAGCATTAATAACTCTTTGTTGCATTGCATCATCGAGATATTGATGGATGATCATGACTGCCTTTTGGTCCTTCTTTCTTGTGAATTGTAGGAGATTTTCTGGGCTTGAGACAAGGCTGCCTCATCCTGAAACTCATTGTAACCTTTGTGAACAAAATCCCACACATCTTGTGCTCCCAAAATTTACTTCATTCGGATACACCAATTTTCATATTTGTCTTTGGTGAACTGAGGCATTCGAAATAGAATTGAACTGTTTGTCATTTCCTCTCAGTCTCACAACCTAGCTCTGATACCACTTTGTTGGAAATAGTGTCCTAGAGTTACGGAAGAGAAGTGTATGAAGAAGAATTAGATAAAATACTTTATTCCTCTTATTCAACTTCATTAAAATATGTAAATTATATACCCTTATATTGGGCATCAAGAGATATATGTAACTTTCATACCTAAATGTAAATAAATAACCACTAACATATGATTTAGTAAGGTAACTCTCACTACTATACCATTCATTTATTCTCAATTTATCGTCATGCACTAGTACCCCCACTAACATAAACATTAAGACACATATTATAACTTATGTAACTCCTAATATCAAAGATTAAGTTTATTATTTCCAACCCCCCCCCCCCCCCCCCCCCCCCCCCAAACTTGATTTTTCAATTTCAAGTAAACTCGTCCACTTTTTAAACTCTTTTAAACTTGAGGGGTTAGTGGAATTATCAACAACTTGATCCTTTGACTTCATGAACTTGAGTTTCACTTTTACTTATGAAATTTCTAACAAAATTGGAGGTTTCAATATTTTCTATGAGCATAGTTTTTTCATCCATAGCATTTATCCATTTTTTGTCTTGAACTGCCTATTCACTTTGTTCACATTCTTCAACTTTGTATGCTAATAATAACATAGGCTTCACTTCATCAACAAAATTAGTCTCTTCTTCTACATTGTTGATAGTATTTATGCATTCCGAAGCATAATTACCATATTTTTGACAATTGTAACATTGAATATGAGACTTGTCATACCTCATTCCATATAGCCTCGAATTGCTTCCTCTTCCACGACCTCGTCTTTTTTGTTGTGAGTTGTGTTTTTCTTCATTAGTGGTTGTGTCATAGCCACTTTTTTCTCCTCTTCCTCTTCCTCGACCACGTACATTTCCACGTCCTCGGGCCCTTTGGTTTTCACCATGCTTGTCATCTCCATCTTCCAAAGAAACCTTTGTTTGGAGCACTTGTTCCAAAGCCTCTTCTTTTTTCATTACTTTTTCTTCTTGGGCTTGCAATGAACCCATGAGTTTATCGATAGTCATGGAATCTAAATCCTTTTATTCTTCAATTGCTACAACAATGAAGTTGAATTTGGAATCCAACGACTGAAAGATATTTTTCAACGACCCTTGTATCCGTCAAGCTAACTTCATCATATCTTCTTAGTTGATTCACAATACTTTGAACCTTTGAAAAATAATCTGAAATTGATTCAGATTCCTTCACTTGCAATGCTTTAAATTCACCGCGTAAACTTTGCAAGTGAACCTTCTTCAATTTCTGCACTCCTTGGAAAGAATTTTGAAGAATCTCCCATAGTTGTTTTGCATTGTTAGCATTAGCAACTCTTTGTAGCATTGCATCATCAAGACATTGATGGATGATCATAACCGCTTTTTGGTACTTCTTTCTTGTGGCTTGTAAGACATCTTTCCGGGCTTGAGACAAGGTTGTCTCATCCTGAGGTTCACTATAACCTTTGTCAACAATATCTCACACATCTTGTGCTCCCAAAATTGCCTTCATTCGGATACACCAATTTTCATAGTTTTCTTTGGTGAACTGAGGCATTAGAAATGGAATTGAACTGTTTGTCATTTTCTCTCACTCTCACAACCTAGCTCTGATATCACTTTGTTAGAAATAGTGGCCTAGAGTTAAGGAAGAGAATTGTATGGAGAATAATTAGAGAAAATACTTTTTTCCTTTTATTCAACTTAATTAAAAAATGTAAACGACATACTCTTATATGGAACATCAAAACATACATGTAAGTTTCATACATAAATATAAATAAAGACCCACTAAACCAGTAATATATTATTTAGTTGTGTAACTCCCACTACTATACCTATCAATTATTCTCAATTTATTGTGATGCACTAACACCCCCACTAACATAAACATTACGACACATAATATAACTTATGTAACTCCTAATACCAAAAATCTAAGTTTATTATTTCCAACAAAAATATCTAGTATATGTTCTTCGAGTAAATTTCCCTCAATTATTTTGTGTGAATTCTAAGTCAATGCTTCTGGGATGAAAATTTTACAACATAATAAGCATTTAAAGGAAACAAAGTGGTGGTTTTGATTCCAAGAGAAATTTGGGTGGTTGTTCCCGCTTTAATGAACCAAAAGAAGAAAAAGAAGCACAAAAATGGGGAAAAGGGAGAGAGATGGGTTAGGGAGGATATGAGAAGGAAAAAATTACAAATTAAGAACTTATATTTTCTCCCCCCAAATATGGTCCAATAGCCCTCACAAGTAAAGTGTCACACAACCTATATATAATGTAGGATATTTTTTGGACTTAAATTCTAAAATATATATATGCAACCAATAACGGTAATGGATTTAAATTCATAGGAACAAGATCTATGAAGAATATTGGATTGTTTAATACAAATGTAGGTCGGTTTAAGTAGCAAGTTTTAGAGAGTAAGATTTTAGGATAAGGTGTAAATTTTATATATGATTCTTCAATCCAGTTTGTACTTGAATTATAATTGCAAAATTTAATTAATTTGTATAACTCTAATCCAATTTCTACTTGAATAATAACTACAAAATTTAATTGAAATGGACTACAATAGTAAATTTCATGTTAATTAATAATGTTAATCCTAATTGTATATGGAATAATTTTGGACAAATAAACCTAATTATGATGTGATTAAAAGTTATTAGATCAAGAGCCCTATGTATATTAGTCTAATCAAGCCTCAAATTCTTCGACTTCAATCCAAATTCATCGGGTTTGACATTTCATTTCTCTCTTCTTCAATTTTGTAAATTTTCTATATGATTTTTTCAATCCAGTTTCTACTTGAATTATAATTACAAAATTTAATTAAATTGTATAACTCTAATTCAATTTCTACTTGAATAATAACTACAAAATTTAATTGAAATGGACTACAATATTAAATCTCATGTTAATTAATAATGCTAATCCTAATTGTATATGGAATAATTTTGGACAAATAAACCTAATTGTGTTGTGATTAAAAGTCATTAGATCAAGAGCCCTATATATATTAGTCTAATCAAAGTCTCAAATTCTTCGACTTCAATTCAAATTTATCAGGTTTGACATTTCATCTCTCTCTTCTTCAATTTTTATATTCTTCCTTTTATCGTAATTGAGTTTTATCATCTTTTATATAGAATTTTGCCATTATTCAATTGTTTTTTTTTGGTTCTTTAATTATTATATTTGGTTCGTGTGTATATATTTATGTTTGTATCTATTAAATCGGTGCCATAAAGTTTTTACACGATTTTTTTTTTACTTCTATAGACATTACGAGGACTCTATAATTTCATGTAAGAATTGACTACAATTTTAAATTCGCTATCATGCGCTCAGATGAGAAAATTTGTTTGGAGGTACCGATGTAATTTTTTCGTGATATGTCCATAATGTCACAAAAAAATATGAACTGGTATTAAATGAACAATAGCTTCTTAAGGATTCAAGGTGCTATAATAAGTTTTTAATTGAGAATAACGGGAATGTAAAATCATTGCCTAAGATGATTATATATGGTATCTTGTAATGGTCAACTCCAGCCGATTGAAAGATTTGGTTCTAGATTTGAAGGTGCTTATACAGTGAACTAAAAATTGGTCAAATTAAAATTTTCCTTTCGCTCTAAATTGGACATCTTTTTTATTCGATCCCAATTTAACTTTAATTTCACAACTTTTGAAGATTATTCTAGAAAAAATATTTTTAAAAACAAAAACTTAAAAAATAAAAGAAAAAGCTCAAAGCATATAAAATAGATAAATAAGATATGTAATGGCGTTTGGAGGAGGGTTTGTGAGAGAGTCTAAACTCCAATTTCTACTTGAATTAAAATTTTAAAATTTAATTCAATTCTATAATTCTAATCCACTTTCTACTTGAATTATAACTACAAAATTTAATTCAATTGAATAATTTCAATTCAAGTAGAATCCTATTTGAAAGCACCAACACTTATTTTTGTATGAATTATCTATTTGATTCTATCACTAAAATATAATTGTATTATCTACTCAACTCCATCTGTACAACTTACTATTAGAAATAATTATATTTTAATTTTAAATAATTATAAATAATCAACTCCACCTGTACAACTTAATTTTACCCTATTTATAATTGTATTATCTATTCAACTCTTATCTAAATAGGTATAATTTATTTTAATGAATCTATGTGCTTCTAAATTTAGAGTTGTTTCTCTCTTAATTGTTATATATCTTCTTATCACTTTTTTAGTAGATTTAATAAATACGTCATAAGTATTTTTTTATAAGTTATTTTATATTTTTATCTTTTTGTTTCAATAAATACCTCACAATGTCTATAATTTCATTAAATATTGGTTTCTCTTTCAATTAGTATATTGTTTCTAAATTTTATGTCCTTATATTTTTGTTCACTTTAATTTTTTTTAACTTTCAATAAATACGTTATAAATTTAATATTTATCTACCAGGTGTTAGTGTTGACCTATTAATTGTTTTCTTTTACTTTTACTTTTCATAAATATCCTCTTTTTTTATACTCAAATATACATAAATTTTGCTTTAAATTTATTTTTGCCTTTTTTACATTTTCTTTTATAGATTTTTTATTAAATTTTATTTACTTTAACTTTCCCCTCTCATTTTGATACTTATTTTCGTGATTAAATCTGATGATTTTATGTTTCTCTAAATTTAACGTGATAAGTATTGTTATTTGATCAAGTTTATTTTTTTTATGTCGAAATTTAAATAAATTATTACAGTGTTATTTAATAATAAAATTTTATTTATTCATTTTTAGGTTTTAATTATATGATTTTTATCACTTTCTCTTTTTGGTATTTATATTATTCAACTTAATTTTAAAATTTATTGTAAATTAAATTTTACTTACATACAAAACACGTGTTTTATATATATATATATATATATATATATATATATCTCGGCTATGTGACACTTTCAACCATGTTAACAAATTTTAAATGATACTTTTCAGCCATGTTAACAACTTAAAACTACTTGGTGCACAAATGCGACACTTCAAGGAGAAAACATAGACGGGCTCTTATATTTATCACTCTTTCATTCTTTACCATTTCCATGCAAATTAGTTGTTATCAACTATTTTCTGCAAAAAAAAAAACCAAAGAGGTAGTAACACTAGTGCGAGTATTACCTTCCATATACACACACTGGTAAATAACAACCAAAATAATAACATACTGAGAATTCATACCATATGGCAGAATTTTTTTTCTAAAATTAATAATTCAGTAAAAAAAAATTTATTTTTTTACCAAACAAGTACCCAAGGGGATTTCATTAGCAACTGTAACATGAACTCAACATACTTGAATGAAACAACTCAGTGAACTCACCAAACAAGTACTTTAAAAGATAAAATAAATATCAAACACATCAGTTTGAAGGCTCAAGAACAAGTAGTATTAACCAGCAATAACTGAAATTATAGCAACTGATAGGTGTAACTTGTACGACACGTGGAGATAAGGGTGTTAACCGGTTGCTTTCTACCAAGACTCTACAACAGAATACCTACAGGTAGATGTCATTATCTCACCAGGATATCTACGAGTAGTTATCACGATATCAATACCACCGCATTAAGGACTCTATAAATAGAGGGTCGGGGTCAACCTAAAGAGGTATGCAATAATCACCCACCATTACTCCTGCTATATTTTTCTGAATGATCCAAGTTCTAACTTGACCGTCAGAGCCTATTTGGCCGGTACCCCACCGGTACCTCTTCCGGTCACTGTTTGTTCTTCTTAACATGAACGACATCGTTTTCTACCCGATCTTTCTACGCATCATCAGTTGGCGCCGTCTGTGGGAAGCGACAGCTTCTTACTTCCAGAAAGCGTTAGAATGGTCCAACTACGAAGCAAAAGTAAGGTGGGTGATGCCTTTGGACAACCCAGAGATCTTCCCCTTCAACCCAATGATCCCTTGCTCCCAACCAACCAAGGAGTACCACTGACCCATACTGGTCTACCTCCAGTACATCCTTCCCGACCTGATGGCCAAGAGGAGGCACGTGTTTCTCTGGGAGATCAAGAAGTTGGTGATGACAGGTCATCACACAACTCCGAAAGTCCCCAAAATTCAGACCCAGTCAGACAAAATGATCCTACAGAACGTATGGTAGTATTAGAACAACATGTTCAAACTCTGGCCCAAGGGATGGACCAACTGATCCAGCAGAACGCTTTACTTCTTTAACGACTGGCTGGTCCCATTCCTCCCGCTCCTGATATGACCGGACATAATAATTTGGAAGAGCGGGCAGAGCATAGCCACAACCAGGATCGGAGAACGGTGATCAGGAGCACCCGATGAGGCAGGACACCCGGTGATCTTACAGAAGTCATGTGTGTGGATCAATAGATCCAAGATCTGAAAGCACAGATGGAAGGTATGGCACAGACAATGAAGGGAAAAAGCCCCGCTATTGTGGATGAAGTTCTACAGAAGACTAATTCCCCCTTTGATACTTTGGTGATGAGTGTTCCTCTACCTAACAAGTTCAAAATGCCACAGTTGGAGAACTTTGACGGGTCCAAGGACCCTCTTGACCACCTGGAGACCTTTAAGGCACTCATGCATCTATAGGTTGTCCCAGATGCTATCATGTGTCGGGCTTTTTCCATCACCCTAAAGGGGTCAGCCCGGGTCTTGTTCAATAAGTTGAGGCCCAGTTCTATTCGTGACTTCGACGAGTTAAGCAGGAAATTTATCGGGCACTTTATTGCCGGGCGGAGACATAGGAAGCCCGCCACCTACTTGCTAAACGTCAAACAGGATAAAGGAGAGTCGCTTCGAGATTATATAAGCCGGTTCAATAATGAGATGCTCCAGGTTGATAAGGTTAATGATAACGTAGCAGTGACAACTTTCATGGGAGGATTACAGTCTTCTAGGTTTCTTTTTTCCTTATCAAAAGAACCGCCCGAGACAATAGCATAACTACTTGTTAAAGCCCAGAAGCATATTAATGCGGAGGATGCCATGAATGCCCGAAAAGGAAAATGGACTGAAGAAAAGAAGGTGGAGAAAAAGAGACCAGCAATAATTACCAGGGACGAGAGAGAAGCTAAAGGCCGGAGAACCCAACTAACTATGGACAGGTCATCTCGACCTACAAAGAGTCAGGATAAGTTCACTAGCTTCACTCCATTGAACAAGACGATAGGCGAGATCTTTTTTCAGATACAAGATGATCATTCATTATCCTGGCCACCTAGGCTGAAGTCGGATCCATCAAAAAGGGCACACGATAGGTTTTGTCGCTTTTATCGTGACCATGGACATACGACAGATGAATGCATTAACCTCAAAAATCAGATTGAGAGCCTGATTCAGAGAGGGCGTTTGAGCCGGTTCACGGCCAATGGCGATAAAGGAAAAGGCCGATAGGATGCTCGCCGAAGAAGTCGCACACTCGATAAACGGCTGGTTCGGGTGATCAATGTGATTTTTGGAGGTGGGGAAACAAGCTCATCCCGAAAAGCTCATGCGAGAAGGGCTAGAAATATGATGGATGTATAAGGGGTTGATACCTCTGTTCCACCTTCCAAATCACCACGACGAGAAGGGCAGGTCATTACCTTCACCGACGATGATGCACAGGGAGTACAACATCCCCATGATGACCCACTGGTAATTACCGTGGTAGTGGCCAATTTTACTATCCGGCGAGTGCTGATCGACAATGGAAGTTCTACGGATTTGCTATTCTCTGAAGCTTTCAACAAGATGGGTATAGGAAGGGACCAGTTAAAGCCATCCAAATCGCCTCTAGTCGGTTTTTCTGGAGAAAAGGTTTCTCCACTGGGGATAGTGACCCTTCCTCTCACTGTAGGGGTTGCTCCAAGACAGTTTACCATCATGGTAGATTTTTTTGTAGTGGATTTCCCTTCCACCTATAATATCATCCTCGGAAGAACAACTCTTAATGCATTGAAAGCAGTAACTTCAACTTACCATTTGCTAATGAAGTTCCCAACTGACCATGGTCTAGGAGAGGTAAGAGGAGACCAAGCTATGGCACGAGAATGCTATGCAACCACTCTAAAAGATAGAAGGTCGCAGGAATCACTTACTATCAAAGGTCTCGAATCAGTCTCAAGTCAAAATACTCCCCGACAAGAGCCATTAGAGGAGCTCATAAAGGTAAGCCTAGAAGAGGGCGGGAATCGAAAAACAGTAAGCATCGGATCTCTGCTCCCCGATGATGTTAAGGATCAACTTATTTGATTCTTAAAACAAAATCAAGACATGTTTTCCTGGACACATGAAGATATGTCGGACATTGATCCTCAAGTTATGCAACATCGCCTAAATGTGGATTCTACTGCCAAGCCTGTAAAGTAGAAGAAAAGAACATTTTCCCCAGAGAGGAATGCATCCATAATGTCGGAGGTTGACAAGCTTCTAAAGGCAGACTTCATTCGAGAGGTACACTACCCCGACTGGTTATCGAATGTGGTCCTAGTAAAGAAGGCGAATGGAAAATGGAGGCTCTGTGTCGACATTACAGATTTGAACAAAGCATGTCCAAAGAATAGTTTTCCGTTACCAAGAATTGACATGCTGGTAGAGGCTACTTCAGGGAATGAACTACTTAGCTTTATGGATGCATATTTGGGTTACAATCAGATCCACATGCACCCTCTTGACTGTGAGAAAATATCTTTCATCACCGATCAAGGCATTTACTGCTATAAAGTCATGCCCTTCGGGTTAAAGAACGCTGGAGCTACCTACCAGAGGTTGGTCAACAACATGTTCAAATATCAAATTGGAAGGAACATGGATGTTTATGTAGATGACATGTTAGTTAAGAGTGTCAAAAAAGAGAATCATCTGGCGGACCTCGAAGAAGTTTTCGAGGTGCTTCGAAAACACCAAATGCGCCTTAACCCAACGAAGTGCGTTTTCGGTGTATCATTAAGAAAATTCTTGGGGTTCATGGTCTGTAGAAGAGGCATTGAAGCTAATTCGGAAAAGATTCGGGCCATCCTGGACATGAGGTCTCCCCAGTCAACCAAAGATGTGCAACAGTTGACGGGAAAGGTGGCTGCCCTCAACAGGCTATTTTTTTGAGCTACTGACAGATGTCTTTCTTTCTTCAAGGTGCTTAAAAAGGCCTTTGAGTGGACCCCTGAGTGCGAACAGGCATTTGTGGATTTGAAGAATTATCTCGCTTCTCCACCCCTGTTGGCCCGACCAGTACCAGGGGAACAACTTCTACTTTACTTAGCTGTCTCCTTAAAGGCAGTAAGTTCTGCCCTGATGAGAGACGATGGGTCTATTCAGAGACCAATCTACTACACAAGTCGAGCCCTACGGGGAGCAGAAGAAATGTATCCAATAATGGAGAAGTTGGCATTCGCCCTCATTATTTCTTCTAGGAGATTAAGGCCATACTTTCAGACTCATACGATAACAGTCCTTACCGATCAACCACTCAGGCAGGTGCTCCACAAGCCAGAAACATCCGGTTGCCTAGTGAAATGGTCGATTGAGTTGGGAGATTTCGACATCCGCTACAAGCCCAGAGCAGCGATTAAGGGACAGGCACTTATAGATTTTGTGGCAGAGTTCACCTATCCTCTAAAAGAAGCCCCTGAAGTTGCTGAAGAAATACTCATTCCTGAGGCAGAAGGACCAATGGACCCGGAGGTGCTCTGGATATTATATGTGGATGGTTTATCCAACTCGCAGGCGAGTGGGGCAGATTTTCTTTTAATCACTCCTGAGGGAGAAATATTCCCTTACGCCCTCCGGTTCAAGTTTAAAGCTACCAATAACAAAGCAGAGTATGAAGCTTTAATATCAGGACTCCGAATAGCGCAAACCTTGCAGGCACCCTACTTGAAGGTCAACACCGACTCCCGATTGGTTGCAGGCCAGGTCAATGGGGAGTATGAAGCAAAAGGAGAAAAAATGAAGGCTTACCTACTGTAGGTAAAGGAATTGATCGGTCAATTCAAAAAATACATAATCTGCCCAATACCAAGAGAAGAGAATGGTCATGCAGATGCCCTTGCCCGTTTAGCTACAGCTATTGAGCCAGAGGATGATATATTTCCCTTGGAACATTTACATCAACCAAGTATTCACCAGGAAGAGACTACAATGATCATGCAAGTGGAACAAGGTATGGAATGGGCACAACATATCATCAAGTATATCCAGGATGGGGAATTACCAGAAGACCGAATGGAAGCCCGAAAGATAAGGCTTCGTGCTACCAGATATGCTCTCATCAATAGAGTTCTTTAGAAGAGGAGTCTTTCTCTTCCATACTTACATTGTGTCTCTACTACGGAGGAAAACTACATCCTCAAAGAGATTCATGAGGGTTTATGTGGAAACCATGCAGGAGGCAGATCTCTGGCCCATAAGGCTATAAGAAAGGGTACTACTGGCCGACAATACAAAATGACGCATTACAGTACGTGAAGAAATGTGACAAGTGCCAGCGATTTGCTAATGTCCCCAGACTTCTAGCGGAGGAATTAACACCCATGACTGGGCCATGGCCTTTCGCTCAATGGGGAATTGACTTGGTTGGCCCATTGCTTCGGGGTAAGGGCCAAACCAAATTTGTGATAGTAGCGATTGACTATCACTAAATGGGTGGAAGCATAACCACTAGCCCCAATCACTGCCAAGAATGTCAAAGACTTCACCTGAAAGTTGATCATTTGCAGATTCGGCGTCCCCCGGGTCATAGTGTCTGACAATGGAAAATAGTTTGAAGGAAGTGTATTCCGAGAGTTTTGTTCGAGTCTGGGAATAAAAACCACTACCCTTCTCCTGGACACCCGCAGGCGGAGGTTCCCAACAGAACAATTCTTGGGATGATCAAAAAGCATCTGGAGAAGGCCAAGGGGTTATTGCCTGAACAACTGCCCGCTATACTGTGGGCTTACAGGACTACGGCCAAAACACCCACGGGTGAGACCCCTTTTCTCCTTGCTTTAGGTAGTGAGGCTATGACCCCAGTTGAAATCGGGTTGGAGAGTTACAGGACAAGTCACTACGATCCAGAACATAATGAAAAGGAATTGGCAGTCAGCCTAGATCTAATTGAGGAAAGGAGGGAGCAAGCTTAGATGAGGGTTTCTATCTACCAACATGCAATGTTACGATATTACAATGCACGGGTAAAATAGAGAAGATTTCAGCCAGGAGACCTTGTCCTACGAGAAGTCACCCCACTCACCAGTAACTGTGAAATTATGAAAATGGGAAAACTGGCTCCCAATTGGGAAGGCCCCTACAGGGTAACCCGCATATACCGGCAGGGGGCATACTGGCTAGAGACCCTCCAGGGAAAGCAGCTACCCCATCCTTGGAATGCGCAACACTTGAGGAAGTATCACTAGTAAAAATGGAAAGGTAGCATCAGGGTCAGTTTAGGCTACCCTCTATTTTCTTTTCTTTAGCATCATTTTGAGTAGTTTCGTTTACTTAGATTTAGTTTGCAATAAGTCATTGAGCATTCTGCAGTAGAAGTTATTTTACATTAATTGTTAGAGCGGTTATCCCGCCAATTATCAATAAAGAGAATTCTTTTTCTACAATTCTTGAGCACCTACTATGTTATCATTTTTTTCCACCCAAAAAATGGGTCCCCTAGCAGAAAGGGGAGGCTGAGTGAAGCTCGGGGTTATTATCTTATTATTGAAAGGATATGGCTGAGTGAAGCCCAAATCCTATAAATAAAATAGAGTAAAATTACTACTCATCTTCTCACAAAAACTGTCTTAATATAAAAGGTCAAGTTTTTCCTACATAAACCAAGGATCAAGGTCCATAAACATCGTTTCATTCATAAAATTTCAAAGTACATCAAATGAAAATGAAAGAAAATAAAACATCACAACGACACTACAAGATTTCAACATAGAAAAAGAAAAAGAAACAACTACTACTTACGACGTCCACTAGGATTGAATCCAGTGAAATCCTGGGCTGGATAAAAAGCAGTCGCCTGCTCACGGAAATGCTCAAAACCACCAAGGTAATATACCAGTTGCTGCTCCTGGAGCTCAGGAGAGTGTTTGAATTCCTCAACTGCTGCAATCCTTGCTTCAGCCAACTGTTGGGTCAAAAGAGAGGCATGTTCCTCTTCTGCCCTCTTGAGGTCAGACTCATAAGTCCCCTTTAGCTTGTTGATCTCCTCCAGTCAGTCAGTCTCAAGCTATTTGTGTTGACGCTCATATTGGCCCCGAAGCTCGTTGATCTCTGCTTGATGATTGACAGCCATCAGATCTCTCTCAAACTCAGCTCGTATGCATCTGTGGGCTATGTACCGGCCTCGGGTCAAATTCTACAAAAATAAAAATGGGTCAACGTATAAAGTATAAAAGGCAGACCATAAATAATGCAGATATATTAACCCGCCCTGCATCAAGGAGTGATCTCTGATAAGTCTCTACAATAGAGTCATTCTCATTCTTCAATGACCGAAGGTCCTCATCCATCAAAGCACCCATGAGCTTTTCAGTTGGTACCTGCACGCTTGACATCACGGTATCACCCGAGGAAGACTTGGACTCAGGGGCGGACATCCCAAAAATGGACCCAGGTCGCGAAAACTGGCCGAAAGTAGGTGGTCTAGAGAACTGGCTGAACCCAATCTGAACGACAGGCCCCCTACTCATAGTATTTTCATCAAGATCCAAGGTCCTAAGGGGACCAGAGGATGCTCTCGCCATCATCTGGTGAGAGGGAGAAGAACATTGGCCAGACAGGGAGGAGGAGAAGCAGGGAATCGGTGGCGAAAAACCTGTCTTGCGTTTTTTGTTTAAAAAGTTATCAAGCACATCCTGGGGAAACCACTAAGATCCCCCTGTGTACACAATAAAATATTGTATTTGAGACAAAACAAATAAGTAATACTAAGAAAATAAATTTAATGATGATACCTGTACTAGAACTGGTGAAAGGAGCCCGACTCCCGCCAACTGTTAGGGGTGAGTCAAGATGTCCAGTCGCTCGACTCACGCCAACTGTCGGGGGTACGCTAAGATATCCAGGTGTGGAAGACGCTCGACTCCCGCCAACTATCAGGGATGAACTAGGATCTCCAGGAGTAGAAAGTGCATGACTCCCACCAGAAATTGGGGGAGGACTGGAGAGTGCCCGATTGTCGGTCATTGGGGGAGCGGGGGAGGTCTGACCAGAGTCAACAGTTACCCGACATCCTCCAGATATCGGAGAATGGAGCTCTGGATTTGATGGCGAAGCTGACGAATCCCACTCGGAGAGTCAGGGAAAGGAGGTACGGGTGGGATATTATGGTTTCCATGAAGGCCAAGACAATATCCTGACAAAGCACTTGAGTCAAAAAAATACTCTTCCTTATAACGGGCCAAGAAAACTTTTGCCCTCTTCAGTCTCTCCATCATATGTTTTTTCTCTTCCGGTGAAATAATGGGTAGCTTCTTTTTCGCTACAAAAGAGAAGAGAAGATGTGTTATAAGAAAATATATATATATATAAAAAAAAAATTTTACCCGCTTCCGAAAGATCACCCGCTTCCTTTGGAACGGACGGACCATTGTCCTCTCATTTAACTGCGTCTAGGAACTCCAATCCGTTGCCTTCAGCATGAAAGAAACGACTCCACCAAAACTTTGGATTGTCACCAGTCTCCTGTGGGAAGCCCTTTACTGCAGTTAAAAAATTGGCCCAAACACCATTGTGCTGAATGTAATAACAAGAGAGAAACTCTTGAAGAGACATGGTTCCATTCCCGCACATGCACCATAGAAGAGGAGCCCCTAGAATAGCCTTCCAGGCATTCGGATAGAGTTGGGAAGGGATAAGACCAAAATGGTCCAAGATCTCTCTCAACAGTCGGGGAAGCGAAAGGCGCAGCCCAACATCAAAATATGAGGTGTAAAGAAACATCCCATGTAGAAGGGAGTGGTGCGCCCTTTGATTTAGACCCGTGCAATTTAGCTCAACCTCATACGAAAATACAAATTCCTTCTTCAACTTATCAAGCATGATCGGATGGACAGTGGAAATTACGTCATCTACCTTTTTAGGTGCCATAGAATATTTTTATAAAAATATTTGGGCAAATAAAATTTTAGACCAAGAAATGAGGGAGAAACAAGATACAAAAGAAAGCAACAAGCTGGTAAATTGCAAGGAAATAAACTCCAAAGTGGTGAAATTTATAGAAGAAATATGGTATAGTAGCCGTTGCAATATGACCGTTGTAGCTCAATTTTTGAAAGTGCGGATAAAAGATCAACTAGAGAGACTGGCGTTCATTTCACGCCTGTAGGGCGCATGCCAACTAAAGAGTGGGCGTGCTGGCGTGCACTTCACGCCTGTAGGAGTACAGGCCAGAGCTGGCGGACTGACGTGACTGGCGTGCTGCTCACACCTGTAGGAGTACAAGCTAGTTACAAGCTAGTGCATATCATGCCTGACAACTTTTCTACTTTTCTAAATGACCATCCATATATGCTTTAAATTGTCAAATGGTTGAAAAGTCTTACAGGATTCCTTTTCACACATATATATATACTCATTTTCATATATATATATATATATATATATACATACGCGTGAAAGTTTCAGAATCTAGAAAGTTAAAAAATAATTAGCTTTCCTCCCTATAAAGTTTTACATAATCATTTAATGCTCCTTTTGAAAGTTTTCAATAATTAGTAAAATGACCCTTTAATTTTTAAAGAAAATTTTAGGGTTATATTTTTGCTTAGAATATAGATTAAAGTATGCATGTGGTCAATAATTACAAGGTTGGTAAAATCTACATATATTACAAACGGAAGAGATTTCGTTCCCTAAACCCAGTAAGCAAATTCGGGAACGGGGGGCAACTAATAGGTGTAACTTGTACGGCACGTGCAGATAAGGGTGTTAACCGGTTGCTTTCTACCAAGACTCTACAACAGAATACATACAGGTAGATGTCATTATCTCACCAGGATACCTACGGGTAGTTATCACGATATCAATACCACCGCATTAAGGACTCTATAAATAGAGGGTCGGGGTCAACCTAAAGAGATACACAATAATCACCCACCATTACTCCTGCTAAATTTTTCTGAACGATCCAAGTTCTAACTTGACCGTCAGAGCCTATTTGGCCGGTACCCCACATGTACCTCTTCAGGTCACTGTTTGTTCTTTTTGACAGGAACGACATCGTTTTCTACCCTATCTTTCTATGCATCATCAGCAAATACCAGATTGGAGACATAAACAACCAACTTCAAGTAAGAAAGGATATCAGAAATTAATTAAGTGAAAGAAGCAATAAGTAGGCAAATGAAACATCCTGAGAGATCTTTGAAAAATCAAGAACACATCACAAATAATACGATCCTACAGCTTCCACCTCAAGATTAAGCATTTATATCTTATCTAAAATCGGGCGCATAATTCTCTTTTCGAAAATTAACTACCATTATTCGATGTATACGCCAACACAAAGAGCCTTTAATGATGGATGAGTAATACTGGAAAATGTGTAAAGCGGATAACACTATATTGCAACTACAAGTGTTGTTTGACAATAGAAAAGTAACCCCAGCTTCATCCATGTTCAAAAAGTAACACAATGTTCCCGTAAGTAACATTAAATGGTTACAACTTGTAAGTATCAAAAATACACTCACATCAAAAGATAGGTTTATTTGGGCTCTAATGGCCTTATATATACATTTCAAGAGCTTTTTTCTCCCTTTATTTCGTAGGGTCGTGCATCTCCTTTTATGGGGTCATGACCCAGTTTGTCACTAACTACCCACCACCTTTTGGTAGTGGGCTGTTAATCCCTATTTTTTAGGGAGTGGTTCAACCCTGATGGGCCTATTACAAGGGCCTTAGATCGTGGACTATTTAATCATTCACATACATATGGGCTTGGCTAACATTGGGCCTAACAAAATCAGGATTGGGCCTATTAATTTTCATTATTACACTAGCCTCATTCGGGTCTAGCACACGGGTCCGTGGGCTTGACCCGAATTCAATTGGAGTGATTGCTTATAGCCGTTCATGATGACGTCAGCGTCATCATTGCGAGGAGGCGTGTGGTTTTCGAACTTCACAAAGGCGGCTGTTGGTTCGCTATTCACCGTATTTGAGGCATTGGGAACCGGCGCACCTCTTCGGCCATTTAATGATGGTTGTTGGCATATCCGAGTGTATATAAACCCTTGTATGGCTTCATCTTTTACTCTTATCTTTTTAAATATTGTAAGAAATCCTTAGCAGTGCTCAAGCTTTGGCCGTTGATCGTATTTTGGTCGCCGGAGGTTCTTCTTTCTTCTCGCCGGTTCTCTCTGTGTAAGTTGTGATTTACTTTTCATCATGTCTGATAGTAGTGCCACTAGATCGACCGAAGGGATGATTCCTCAGGAACATGGGGGATCTGATGGTCTCAGCCCCCCTTCTGCGAACCCATCTTCTTCATCCTCTCCATCTCCTTCTTTGCTCATACCCAGTCGTCTGAAACCATCTGGCTTGGGAGGTTTTGCATCGGACAATCAGGAGGAAACTACTATCTCTGGGGTGAATAATCGGGCAACTGATCTAGATACTATGCCCGTTGGGGTTACCGTTCCAATTAATCTTGTAGGGACTGATGTTCCTGAGGGCGTCTTGATAGGAGCTTCTACTGAGTCAGTCCCTTTCATAGCTGAGCCTCTTGAAGCTCACAAAAGAAAGTCTGTGAATATTAAAAGTCTGAGGAGGGACTGTAAGATCCCAAAAGAGTTGATCCTGATGGAATGTGATCCTTCTCATGATTTCAGGATGGGCGATGAAGTGGGTCCGGATGAAGTGCTATTCTCGGCTCTTTAGTTAAAGATGCTTCGATTCCCTCTTCACCCTCTTTTTCACTTCATTTTTTTCACCTTAGGAATAGCCCCTCTGTAAGTCAACCCAAATTTCCTTCGGATAATTTCAATTTTGATCCTGATAAACAGAGAAAAGAAGTTGTCCTTGGGTCTGGCGGGATCTCCTCCTCTGCTATAAAATTGTGGACTTGAAGGATTGTGAAGGGAGGTACAACTTTTACCCTTACAAGGGTCGGGCGATCTGCCATGGGACTGAAAAGACGGAGAAGTACTGGAAGGAGAAGATGGTTCTAGTGAAGGGGGTTTGGTTTTACCCATACTCTAGAAAATGGCCGATCCCGAGTGTCTTCAAGCGTCTGGCCCTTCTTCCTTTTTCTTTTATCCATAAGGAGTCATGCCTCTGCTCTGGGTGTGATCAGCTCAAAGCAGATTTTGTGTATAAGTCTTAAGGTTATGCTGATACAGACATTGTGGCTGAGGATGTAGAGGCCCATTTTTCTTTGTTGAAGTCTAAGGTCTAGTCGGACCGTAAGTCATGTGCTGACCTGTTTACTCCTGCCAATTTGCAGGGTATATCAAGGTTAGGAGCCAAGTACAGGATTACGATGGATCCAATCAGACCAATAATTGAGGATGATGATGATGAGGTAGAGGAGATAGCTACGCCTCCAGCAGGACAAGATGAAGTGCCTCTAGACCCCGAACAGCAGACTGTGACTGTTGCTGTGGCGGGCGATACTGCTGGGTCTACACTTGTGCAGACCACTATCCCTGAACTACTCCATCCTTCATCTGCCCGAACCCGACCAGTGAGGGAAGAAAGATCCAATAAGAAAAGGAAGCACAAGGGTAAGGACAAGAGTTCTGCTTCATCTTACCAGTCCTCCTCCAGCCTTACATCAATGACCGCCATGATGACTCGAGCAAAGGGGCTTTGGACGCCGGAGGAGCTTGAGATATAGAGGGAGGCGAACCCTGACCGCATTGTGGATCGAACTTCGGGGTTGTTACTGGGGTAAGTATCTGTTTGATTTCATGTTCATTCCTGCTCTTATGTTTAATGCTGATCCACTTTGCCTCAAAAATTTTCTTTCAGGCTCTCTTCAGTGTCAATGCATTGTGGCTTGCTCACAAGGCAGATGCAAAAGAAGTCGAGCGCCTCAAGAATGAATTGGCTGAGAGGGATGATAAGGAGAAGGAGCTGAAGGCTCAGCTGAGGGACCTTCCTTCCAAAGTTGCTGAGCTAGAAGAAGAACTTGCTCAAGCAAAAGAGCTAAATGCTAAGCTATCTAGTGAAAAGGAGAAGCTTACATCAAATCATGAGACTCTTCAACACCAGTTCGTCATCTCCCAGTCTGCTCTGGAGATGTGTAAGAAGGGTGGGCTAGACATGCACCAACACTATTCAATGATGAATAGGATAGTGGCTGGTGAATTTTGGCGGAAGGGCTTCATTGCTGGAGAGAAGGATCCTGCGAGGAGGAAGGTTAAGGATCCTGATGCTATAGATAAGCAGTTAGGTGTTCAGAAGCCATATGCCAGCCCCGAACCTAGCTACGCTCAGAACCTTTTCACCGAGTTCCTCAAAGGGTATCTTCCTGCTAACCCTCTCAACTCCTCTATAGAGTTCTTCCCTCCGACCACACATGTAGATTCCCTAGGGAAATACTTCAGCGGTCCAAGCCATCCTTAGGCTCTTCTATACTCATTTTTGTAATGTTATACTTTGTACTATGCCCTTCGGGCAATTTTGTAATACAAGACAGCGATTTTGTTTATTAATGGAACATGCATTTTTATGGAATATGCACTGTTTGCCTCTACTGTTAGCACTGGTTGCCTTCGAGCATTTTTTTTTATATTTTTTTTATAATTGTGAGTTGGGCTTATAAGCCTTTGTCATCTCACTGCTTAGGAAATTATTTTAAATTTCATTCCTCTGAAAGAGTGAATCGGGCTTATAAGCCTCTGTCATCTCAATTCTTAGGAAATTATTTTAAATTTCATTCCTCTGAAAGAGTGAATCGGGCTTATAAGCCTCTATCATCTCAATACTTAGGAAATTATTTTAAATTTTATTCCTCTGAAAGAGTGAGTCAGGCTTATAAGCCTCTGTCATCTCACTTCTTAGGAAATTATTTTAAATTTCATTCATCTGAAAGAGTGAGTCAGGCTTATAAGCCTCTGTCATCTCACTACTTGGGAAATTATTTTAAGTTTCATTCCTCTGAAAGAGTGAGTCAGGCTTATAAGCCTCTGTCATCTGACTACTTAGAAATTTTATATGAATCAGGCTACTTGATTGCAAGAAGGATGACCATCTTTTATTATAATCAAGAAATTACAAAGATAACAACATCTGACTGAGTCAGAATAACAAACTTGGAAAATTTTGAAACACATCACTAAAGCTATGTTTAAATGCCTCTACTTCATTATTTTGAAAGCAAAAATGAATGTCAGGGATAATACCTCTTCAGTCGTGAGGCATTTTATGAATTGAGTTCCATATTGCCGTCATTATTCCTGAGGCGATAAACTCCACGCCCTATGACCTCTGTGACTGTGAATGGTCCTTCCCAATTCTCCCTGAGCTTTCCGATCAACCCGACCTTCTTTCTTAGTACTATATCACCCACCTGGAACTCTCGTCTTCTGACTTTTATGTTAAAGGCGTTCCTGACCCTCTGATGGTAAGCTGTCAGCCTGATGGCGGCTTGGTCTCGTTTTTCTTCGAGCAGATCCAGCCCATCAACCAGCTGTTGGTTATTCAGTTCCTCCTGATACAACTCTGTTCTGGCTGTTGGCACTATTTGCTCTGTTAGAATGACTGCTTTTGTCCCATATGCCATTGAGAATGGTGTTTCTCCTGTAGGGATTCTTGATGTTGTTCTGTAAGACCATAGTACCTCTGGCAGCTTGTCTGGCCACACTCCCTTATGGTCTTCTAATTTCTTCTTCAGGGTATTCAATATAGTTCTGTTGGATCTTTCGGCCTGGCCATTTCCTTGAGGGTATGCGACCGATGAAGTTCTTAACTGAATCCCATGTTCATTACAGAATTGTCCGGTCCACTGATTATCTAGATTTGTTCCGTTGTCGATCACTATCACCCTTGGTACTCCGAACCTGCAAATCATATTGGTCCATATGAACTTGATTACGTGCCTGTGAGTGATGGTGGAATAAGATTCTGCCTCAACCCACTTTGTGAAATAATCAGTTCCTATCAGTGTTTGATTTACTGATCTGAGAGCCATGGGAAGTGGTCCAACTGCATCGATCCCCCATTGCGCAAATGGTTGTAGGCTGAAAATGGGGTTAAGCAGCTCTGGTGGCGGATGGATGAAGTCCCCATGGAGCTGACATTTTTTGCATCTTCTAACATAAGCTTCAATATCTTGGGAGAGATAAGGCCAAAAATATCCTTGGCTGAGGACTTTATAGGCCAACGCTCGTCCCCCTGAATGATTTTCGCACGACCCTTCATGGATTTCCTTCATTATAGCTGATGACTCTGAAGGTGTGAGGCACTGAAGGTATGGACCCCCGAAAGATCTTGTATAAAGTTGGCCGTGTAACAAGGCATATCTGGCTGACTTCATGCGAATTTTTCAAGCCTCTGCTTTATCGTCAGGAAGGATGTCGTTCCTGAGGTACTCTGTTATGGGATCCATCCAACTCGGCTCCCAAGATATTGCGCACACGACATCTGGCTGATGGGTGCTTGGGATATCAAGGTAGTCGATCAGTGTTACTCTGGTCAAATCCTGATCATTGACCGACGCCATGTTGGCCAATCGATCTGTATTTTCATTTTCCTCCCTGGGGATCAGACTGAGGGTGTACTGGTCCAATCTGTCCAGCTCCATCTGAGCCAGCTTCTTGTACGGCTGTAGCTTTTCCCCTGCGTCGTACTCGCCTTGAACTTGCTTGACCACCAGTTGTGAGTCACTGAATATACGGAGTCTTCTAATACATAGGCTCTGAGCTAGTCGCAGCCCATCCAGGAGTGCCTCGTATTCGGCTTCGTTATTGGTGGCAGAAAACTCCAGACGGATTGATTGCTGGATTCGGGTTCCGTCTGGTGTTATAATTTCAAGCCCAATTCCCGAACTTGCTGAACCAATCGATCCATCAATTCTTGTTCGGTTGACGATATGCCCGAGGAACTATCCGGATGAGACTCCGAATGAACACTTAGCTGGATTGAGCTTCATCCCGTACTTTCGGAGTGCATCGAACACTTCTTCCAGGTGCTTGAGATGGTCGTCTTTCCTTCTGCTTTTTACCACCGTGTCATCTATGTAGGCTTCAACCGTTTTGCCCATGTGACTTTTGAATATTTTTTTGACAAGCCTTTGATAGGTGGCACCTGCATTTTTAAGTTTGAAAGGCATTACTCTGTAGCAGTACTTACCCTCCTCGGTAATGAAGGTTGTTTTCTCCTCATCGGCCTGATTCATTGGGACCTGGTTGTAGCCGGAGTATGCATCAAGAAAAGAGAGTCTTTCATATCCCGAAGTGGCATCTACCATCTGATCGATTTTTGGTAGGGGAAAGCAATCCTTCGGGCAGGCCTTATTTAAGTTGGTGAAGTCCACGCAGACCCTCCATTTTCCGTTCTTCTTTCTGACTACCACAACGTTTGACAACCATGATGGGTACTTCACTTCCCTTATGAATCCAGCTTCTAGCAGCTTTCCCACCTCCTCGGATATGATCTGGTTCATTTCTACCCCGAACCTCCTCTGCTTCTGCCTCACCGGTCTTATATCGGGATCAACATTTAAGTTATGCTGAGCGACCGTGGGATCTATGCCTGGCATGTCAAGATGAGACCATGCGAACACGTCTGAGTTCATCTGGAGGAAGTGAATTAGCTCATCCTTTTCTTCTTTCTGGAGGTATGAGCCGATAAACGTGATCCTGGTGTTGTCCGTCCGACTAACATTCACCTCTTCTAGGGGCTCTGTGGTTGCCTGAGTCTCCTGACCCTCTGAGGAAGGGTCTGACTGTAATTGATATTTCTCGTTGTATAGGGACTTTTCTGGTACTTCCAACACTTGTTTGTTTCTTGGATTAAGATCCTTCATAGACACTGAGTAGCACTCCTTCGCTGCTACCTGGTCTCCAGGGATATCTGTCACATCCACTCCATTTGGATCGAGGCATCGCATAACCTGATGGAGTGTCGAAGGAACACCTTGCATCTGATGGATCCACCCTTGTCCCATTAGTAGATTGTACGATGGCTTGACGTCCACCATGACAAAAAATTCTTTCAGGGTTCGGCGTGCCGCTGACACTAACAAATGGACTACACCTATTGGCTCAACGCGTCGTCCATCAAAACCGTCCAGAAGCATCCGAGTCGGGCATAGCTGTGACACATCAACTCCGATTTTGTCGAAGGCTCACTTAGTCATGATGTTGGTGTTGCTGCCTGGATTAATCATTACACGTTTGACCAGACAATTAGCTACCAGAAGAGTGATTACCAGAAGATCTTCGTGGGGCGTCTGAATATTCTGCTTGTCGGCTTTTGAAAACATAATTCTTGATTCTCCTAGGATGAGGGTCGTTTGGCAAATTTCGCCGATCCGCCTGAGCTTGTGTGATTTTCTTAGCTTTGACCTTCTGCTTCCTTCGTCCTCCAATAACTCTTCACCCCCTTGGACCATATGGATGAACCTCACTGGTTGTCCGGGTGTAGTGTTATTTTGTTGTGTCCTGTACGATTTGTCCGGTCTTGGGTGATCCTTCATTATGTAATCTGCAAGCTCCCCTTTGGCGATCATTGCCTCGACCTACCTTCGCAGATTTCTGCAGTCATTCGTATGACGGCCATACTCATTGTGAAAGGCACAGTGCTTGGTCATGTCCCTCAACTCCATCGGTTGTCTAATCGATGGAGGTGGTCTGAAAATCCCTTTGTTTTTGTTTTCTTGGAAAAGCTTTCCAAGACTAGTTTTGAGCGGAGTGGTTCTTTCTTCCGTTCATTGACGCTTGTCTAAATTTCTGGATGATGAATTTTGCCGTGGTGGATTGGGTTGTTGAGGCCTCTGGTCCCTCATCCTTTCCTTGGATTTTGCCTCAACCATTACCAGTGAGGCTCTCCTTTGTCTGACTGCTTCCTCTTCTTCTATTCTGAGATACCCTTGTGCCCTGGAGTTGAGCTCACCGATGTTGACAGGGGGCCGTTTTACTAGTGAAGAGTGGAATTTTGTGTCAGGGATGACCGCCATACGGAATACTTCTACTGCTGACAATTGGTCGCAATCATCAATAGAAGACATTTCCACATTGAATCTGGATAAGAAACTCTTGAGGCTCTCCCCCTTTTTCTGGGTCATGGTGAAAAGGCTTGATATCGTTTTTTTCTGCCTCCGATTGCTGAAGTACTGACCGATGAAGCGTCTGCAGAGGTCATTCCAGCTGTTGATGGATCCGGGAGTTTGTTTCCTGAACCACAGGAGTGGTGCCTCCGTCAAACTGGTTGAAAAGACTTTGCACAGGAGTGCCTGGTTCCGCCCATAAACAGTCATTTTGGTATGCACCTGATATAAATGGTCAAGTGGATCCTTCGTACCATCATAGAGTGCGAAAGTTAGTAGTACAAACTTCTTCGGGAATTCTACTGCCTCTATTTCTTCTGTGAATGGAGATTGGGTCATATCTGTTGTCGCATGGATGGCCAGATCATCAGGCGTCTGCAATTTCAGATCTTTCATCATGTCCCTCTGGATTTTGGCAGCCATTTCATGCAAGTCGTTCAACGTCGGGGCATGCATTGCTGGCATTTCCCTGATTTTGGGATGAGAGGATTCTTCCTCTTCCCTCAGCACTTTATCCTTCTGGGCGGCTGATACGTCTTGCTCGTGATGGGAGTTGGAGGGCTCTGGCTCATCTGTGCACCCTGCTGGATTGGAATTTTGAAGAGGAAAAGGACCCTGAGCCACCCGATGGAGTAGCTCAGCATTTCGCTGCTCGAGGGCTGCATTTCTCTGCTCCACGGCTTCCAACCTCCTCATGACTTCTTCGAACCTAACTTCATTGTTCGTTGACCGTGTGGACACCATGTTTGATAGAAAAGAAATGAGATTATTGCCAGTGGATAACTATTTCGAATTTCCCACAGACGGCGCCAAATGTAAGTAGCAAAAATACACTCACATCAAAAGATAGGTTTATTTGGGCTCTAATGGCCTTATATATACATTTCAAGAGCTTTTTTCTCCCTTTATTTCGTAGGGTCATGCATCTCCTTTTATGGGGTCATGACCCAGTTTGTCACTAACTACCCACCACCTTTTGGTAGTGGGCTGTTAATTCCTATTTTTTAAGGAGTGGTTCAACCCTGATGGACCTATTACAATAGCCTTAGATCGTTGACTATTTAATCATTTACATACATATGGGCTTGGCTAACATTGGACCTAACAAAATTAGGATTGGGCCTATTAATTTTCATTATTACACAACTACATGATTTATATGTTATATGCTTTGGCTGAGAGCTTTTACCATATTTTAGTTCTAAATTGACACAGTAACATGATGTTCATATAACCCAATATAATGCAATGAGAAAACACAATGTTAAATATAACCCCACGCATGAAAATATTATCAATGCGAAGACATTATTGGCAAGATGTACAACCCGTTTGTCAAGTAATGGACGTCATACAAAACAACCATAGTACTACCGCAGGAAATTAAACTGCTATTCATAAAAGTTAGAAATCAATCAATTTGAAAGACAGATGCTAAACTCGAATGAAATAATTACTATACAGTAAGCACGACTACAGAAACAGAATAGATTAACAGGAAACGAAAAAAAAAAAAAACAGACAGTAAAAAGGAGAATAATACAAAATGCGGCAGAAATGCAATTATCAACCACAAAATAGTCGTGCCACTCTTTTTTCTATCCGTCTTCTCATACTCATTTTTGGTGTTGTGACTATTAGAGCATCCCATTATACACCACTGAACACATCCAATAGTTCCGTAAAATAAATCAATGGAATGGCTCCAAGGGGATTCAGACTCCCACTTCCATATTGTGAGGTGAGAGTCATTGCCATTAGGCTATCCCCTTGGGGTCCTCTTCTAATACATGCTCCTGGCATATTCACTTTCCAACTACTCACCAAACATCAGATATAAGGTTTAGAGGAACCAGAACATTGAATTAATTCTACATGCTAACTATGGCAAAAAGAATTTGCAACATGAGAATAATTCTACCATTCATATATAGCCAAGTCAGAATCTATGTCAATGTTCTACAACGACAAGAATTTGATAGCAAGTCCACATAACGGGAAGTAAAAATGTTGCAAGCATTCCCATTTTTCTCTGCTTCCTTCAGAATTTCCTCCTAATTGTTTCTTTTTCTTGTCCCTCTTTAAGCAAGGAAGTCACTCTTCTTTTAGATGCTTATTCCAGAAGTATGTTTGATTCAATGCGAATTGATCTTTCCGATCAAGTAAAACAAGGCTCTCCATATAAGTTTCTAAATGAACCGAGTCTTCCGACCCCAATTCTTCAATATAAATCTTTGGATAAATACCACTGATACCCCTCAAAGATAACCTAATCTCACACAGACTCCTCGATATTCACTATTCCCACTCGAACCTCCTACCGTCCGATTTATTAACATTTTTGTAAAAAATTACCAAAATATCCTTCTTCCTCTTCCCCTTTCCTTCTTCCTCTTCCTCTTCCTCTCTCCTTCTTCCTCATCTCCTTCTTCCTTTTCATCTCTCCTTCTTCCTTTTCTTAGTCTTCCCCTCTCCTCTCTCTCAATATAGCAGCTAATTATAGCAGCGTATATACATATATATACGGGTATATAGCAGCTATATATATATACAGATATATATACGGGTATATATATATATATATATATATGGGTATGTAATATGGGTATATATAACAGCATATATATATATATACGGGTATATAACTGCTATATATAACAACTATATATATATATACACGAGTATATTTACGGGTATATGGGTATATATATCAGCATATATATATATGTATATATGGGTATGTAATATATACAATCCTCATCTTCAATCTCTCTCCCAATTTCCCACTTCCAATCTCTCTATATATATATATTAGAGTTAGGATTTTGGGATGCTCAAATTGAAGAAGAAGAAGGATATGCAGGTCATTTTATATCATTTTGAGGGCAAAATAGACAATTCACAAGGTGGTTAACAACACATTTTAACGGAGGGGGTCTTTGTGGGACAAAATTCAATTTTGAGGTGTCCGAATGGGAATAGTGAATATCGAGGGGTCTATATGAAATTAGAGTATCTTTGTGAGGGTGTTAGTGGTATTTACTCTAAATCTTTGGTTTGCTCTCCGGATGGTACGAAACCAACTGCTTGTTAGTTGTTACTCTTGTCCACAACAACTTCACCAGTTCTCCTAAATCCCGAAACTGAATATATATCTTCTCCTACATCAATAGTAAACAACTTGGTCCAAGACTCCTCCACACCGTACTCTTTCATTACCCATACGCAACAACTCTTACTTACACCAAGCACATGACCATCATAATGGAACAGACCCAGAATTTCCCAAAATAGTGAAACTGTTATCCTCAACTCAGACCCACAAGCAGCACTAGCTGGAGGCATTATCTCCCGGAAAACCTCGGAACCCATGTCAAACGACGCAATCAAAATGCGATTCAGTTCTTCCCCGGGCTCATAAGCCACCAAATGGGAAGACCCTCTAAGAAAAACATGAGAATAGCAGGAAATCATGACATTCAAAGGAACAACACTACTGCCCCTCCGCATACCAATGGTAAGCTCATAAACCTCAACCTCAGGAAGGAAATCTATGTATTCGTTATTGGGATCCCAATTCTAACAAGTCATCAGTACAATCAAAACCAAACCCAATTACAAAAATAGGAGGATCAGAGACTTGACTAGGAGGGGGCATGGGAAGATTAAAGGACTTTCGAATAGCGGGGTTCCAGAGAAGAACAACCCCTGTATAATGTGGAAAACCGTCACACAAACAAATCAACCCATTACATGAACCCACAATCATGTAATGGTGCATAGGCCATACTTTGTAACTATTATCCAGAGACATATTCCGTCATTTGACACAATCAAAACGAATTGAGAATCGCTCTTGTGGGCAAGAGAGCGATTGATGTGAGCTTTGATGAAATGAGTCATATTCCATCATTTGATAACGCAGCTGAGTTGGACGAGGCTCTTCACCGGTAATCTCGTGAATATTTCAGGAAAGAGTTCTTCGGGTAGCTTATCGAACAGAGACTGTCTGAACATGATTTACCTTCTGATGATGTTGATTTCTGAATTTGGGCAACTATAAGGGCGTAGAATGCCCAAAATGAAAAAAATTGCGCCAAAATTTGGTTAAAGAAGAGGGCGAGTTTTCAACTGATTATGCTGATATAGGGTTGCTGCTTTGAATATGTATCAGCGCTCTCATGTGATTTACGGAAGCGACTAAACCGGAAGGTGTTTGGATTGATTTTTCAATATTATTTTTGATTTTCTGAATAAAAAATGTTTAGAGTAATTTTTGAATTTTATAATAGCAATATAAAAAAGTTGGTATCAGCTTGTCAAAAATAGTTTCTATTTTTTTTTTTTTTAAAGAAAATAAAAAGCAAAAATTATACCAAACATGCACATAATGGTATCCCAAATCACACTGGGGATATGACTAAGGCCAACTAAAGCAATTTTTCAATTAACCCCTCGATTTTGAAATCTTTAAATTATAATTAGTCGCAAATTCACAACATACTATTCTACCTTTAATATTATGTTTTGTTTTTCAATTTTAATATATTTCAATCCTCTATTTTATTATCTAATTTTATATAGTTACAGTAAATATATTCCAAATGGTAAAATATGATTGTAAGTTTTAATAACTTTATTGTTAAATAATTGTTATTAAATATTTAGTTAGATAATTAAATTTACAATCCTGATTTTAAAATCTTTCACCTTAAAAAGGATAAATGACACAAACCTCCCCTGAGCTTTTTCTTATTGTTTGAGAAATGACACGGAACTCCTCTAAAATTTAAATGTTATTGCATAAATCTCCTTTTATAACAGTCAAAGCTTGTCAACGACGAAAAATAATGATGCCACCTACCTAAATTAATGGAATCCCAAATTAGCCTTTAATGCCTTAAATGTTCTAAATACCTTTAAAATTATAGTCAAATGACATTAATGCCCCCATCCCTTCCAATGTCTTCAACACCTTTAAACACAGTAACCTATATATAGATATGTTTATCTACCAACAAAGATTATATAATAAGCTATAAAACAATATATATATATCATTTGCTTTTGGGTGACAAGATTTTAAGTGTGCTGTTGATTAATAGAGAAACGAGTTGTAATAGAGAGAGGGATTGAAATGCCAACCAACCATGGAAAGAGCCCACTAATGTTGATGAATCAGGAATTAGGACCTCCCTCTGCCATGGTACATTCAACTCACTTCTCAACCTTAGTTGCTGATCTTAACAAAATTATTGTATCAACGACATCAACCCTAAGGATTTGGGTTTGGGCATATGATATATATATATATATATAATACTATTTGGCTCCAAGTAAAGAATGTGGGTGCACCCACTATAGAATCACAACACAAGGGGTAATATTATAATATCTCATCACAACTTAAGGGCAATAAAGTTTGAATTTGAGGCACTTTCATGAAGCTGTGAAAGGTAAATATTGTTGAGCCTCCTCCAGAGGTGGGAATCAGGGGAAGCGAATATTGGATTGACAGTATTGTGGGTCATTTTGTAGACATAAAATTTTCATTTCTTACTATGGATTCTATAGCCACGAGGCTTTGGGGTAGAGAGGGGTTACAGGAGGTTCTGGGTCCACAGTAATAGAAACCACTGTCACATCCTTCGAGAATAAAGAAGTCAAACAAGAGTGGGCCCATGTTGTTAATATTGAATCCTCAGAGCAGGTAAAGAAAACATAAATAATTGGATTGAAGGGCACAAAAGTATCATTCAGAAAGGAAGATGGTGGTATGAGTGACCAGTAAGGAGTTACTTCCAAGGTGTCACAGGCCATTGATAAGGTGGGTTTAGTTTCCCCTAATAAGTTTTCATGCTTAGATGATTTAGAGGATGGTACAATGGTGGAAGATTAGGATATAGAGGATCCAAAGGTGGATTGTGAATTAAAAAGTGATGATAAGGATGAGATGCCAACAAATTCTATTAATACTAAATTGGGGAAGGTTGAACTAGTCAAGCAAGGTATATCCATAAAAGGGAAAGGGATTCATAGTTCCATTAACTTGCTAACTTCTGGGTTTGGAGTGATGAGTAAGATACCCAGTAGCAGTGTAGAGAATTTTGTAAATGTTGGATTTGAAAAACTTACACGTTATGTTAGGTTTTTCTCATTATACGTAGATTATTTGTTTAAAATTGAAATATTTTCTAGAGAATTAAATAAAATATACTGTTGAAATATGAATTGAATATGAACTTGTTTTCTCACAATTTAAATGTTTTATTGTATTTTAAAAACATGTTAAAAAGAGATTTTGAGATTTATATTATCATGTGGATATTTTACATAAATATGATGCATTACATATTTATGTTGAGGCCCGGGATACATATTGAAAATGTCGTGTAGTGTCAAATCACAATATTGATATATGTGGGTTATGTAATTAAGTATGGGTGTCTTTGTGTCAGATCATCACAACAACTGGCCAGGAGGTATCACGCCTATGGAACTAAAAAGCCGGCAAATGTGAGTTAGGAGTCCAGGTAGAGGCTCATGTTCTTGACTTTTGTAGTCATGGCGCACGGAGTTGCAAGTTGGGCTCTCGTGCAACCGTCTTCCTTGTTGAAAGTGAGAAGTGTCAAAATCACTTGGGAAGAGTCGGTGTGGTACTCTACATTACTTGTTGAGCTTGTATCCTCAAAAGTAATTGGACAGAGTATGTATCCGTTAACCTGTGATTGGGCAAAGAGTGGTATTGAGTCACATTGCATTGCATAGCATTATGTGATCTCATTTGACATGTATATGTGCTATATTACATGTGATGTTGGAGCATGTTATTTATGAATATTGCGAATTAAATTCATATTTTATAAATGCTCAACTGAAAGTGATGAATGTGAAGACATGAATTTAATGAGAAAATTATTAAAATATAAATGAAACATATATCTTTATACTTGTAGTTGTATGCTTAAGTACCCTTGGGGGATGTTAAGTGTATTGGCATAGTGACTTATGTAGTTGGTTGAGGTTAGTGGTGAACAGTAGATTTGATCTTAAGTTAATGCTTTAGAGAAGGCGGTTAAATCGTTTCGTGATTGTGGTTAGTTGTGTGATCTTGTTGGAGATTTGAGGTTAGGGATTGACTTTAGTATCAATTGATATTTGAGGCCTTAGAGTAGGCGGGTAATGAGATTGTGTGAGATTTGGATTGATGAGAAGAGGTTATGTTTAAGTGATTTTATTAAGTACTTGGGGTACTGTGGCATCGTAACATTGTTTTTAGTGCTTAGTTTATTTCCCTAAGCATTTCTTTTATTGTACTCTGTATACTAGTACATGTCTTTGACTTACATGTCATTCCTTGAGTTGTCGGTTACGGCGTAGTGCCGAACCTTTTCCATGTGTTGTCATTTGATTTCGTGGAGTTGGAAATGAATGGTTGTCTTCCGTGAGTCCAACGTGTTGTTCTTCCTTTACTATCATTTTGGGCATTATAGGAATCTGTAGAGTTGTGTTCACTCTTATTCGGCTATGTTTCAGAAACGGTGTTTTCTAAACTCCTTGTATTTAAAAGAAAAAACTCGTTTTCGCCTACCCTTGTAGAAATGAAAAGTTTTATTACTTTATAAAAGATCTTAGGATCTTCTTTGAAAATATTTTTAACTTTTAAAAGCCAGTGATGGAAACTGACGAAGACCGGGGGCAAGACGGTCATTTTTACTATGTGGTTTCTTAAAAGGAAAACTATTTTATTATTTTTCTTGGGATTCTGAGATTTCGAGACTTCTTTCTCAATATCTCATCCTGTAGAGTTTTGAAAGGTGTTCCATTGTTTCACATTTGCTTCCTATCATTTCTAGGTCTCTCTATGAGGCTTTGTGTTGTTCAGTGCACACATATAGTGTTGCCTTTCACTTTTTTTATTGTTGATGTCACCACTTAGGTGATTTGAGTTGTCACACGTGTTAGGGGCATGGATACCGAGTGGATTGGTTTCTTTTGTCCGGGTGTTCTCACTAAACACTTGTGGTGTTTTAACCTTGACATTGTTGTCTCGGTTATCTGTTGGTTTAGCGTTGGGACTTCTTCCCCCTTGCTTTGGTTTCCTTGTTCGGGTATTTTCACTAAACACTTGTGGTGTTCTTTACCTTGACATTGTTGTCTCGGTTATCTGTTAGTTTAGCATTGGAAAGTCTTTTCTTTCGCTTTGCTTTGGTGACCCTAAGGTGGTCGTTCTGGTGAGTTGAGTTCGTGTACTCTTAGTGATTTGGTTGAGTGGTTTCCCTCACCTACAGTGAGAGTGTTAGTGATGTGATTGACCCTATCGATGATAGTATTATGAGGTTGATATATGGTATAGTGATATGATTGAGGTGATCTAGTCTTCAAGAGGTATATTTTCCTTAGGTAAGGGATGAGGTTTGTTATATATATATATTGTACATATATATATATATAGATGATGACTGTGTTAGTACACAAGGACGTGAGTGTTTTCCCTCCTATGTTCTCGGGGAGTGGGATTTTAGTATTCCTTGGTACTAGTGGTGGATATTGATCTTTGTGGATATTAGAGGTGAGTGTGTTTCCTTCTGTTGGATTTCGTGGTTAGCGTGGTGAGCACTTGATGATCTGTTAGATTTGACATGGGTGTCGTGTACCTAGTGTACGTTGGTGAGAGTAGTGTAGACTACCGGTATGGGTTCTTGGAGTACGAGTCTTAGTCGTACCTTCTAGAATCTTGTTGTGTATCTATATATATATATATATATATATTCCCGAGACATATATATATATACTCGTTTACAGTAGCTTGAGCGCGTGCCTTGGGTTTGCGTGGATGGAGTTTGTTGGGCTATATATATCTTTCTAAATAGTTTAGCATTACCTAAACTGCTAGAGGATGTGGTAGTTAGAGTATCTTTTTCCACTGAGCTTATTTGTTCACAGAGGGAATTTCATTTGCCCCCCTGGTATTCCACGCCAGGATGCAGTGCAACGACAGTTTCATTTTGTTTCTTGTTACATGTTTTGGAGTTGCGTTGGGTGATGCAGTTACGGTTGCAGCACGACTGGGTTTGGGGACGATAGTCATCTGCCATTAGTTTATTTACCCATTTTGTTATGGGGTTTTCATGTATTTCTTTTGGGAGCCAGTCTGTTGGCATATCCCTGTTGATGTATCTTTATTTCCTGTCTTTATTATTTCAGTTTGTCATTGTATCTATTCTGCACAGCTAGGTGCATTTCTGTATTCCTATTTGAGCAATTGTGGCTCTGTTGATTATAGAGGGTTTGGAGGGGTTTTGGTTTCTTTCTACTACCTCGGCCCTAGTAGGATTGATGAATGTGGGGCTTGGAAGCCATTATTATTATTATCAAATTGTTATTGGCAGGTCTTTGTGTTGTGATTGTTATGTCTGGATGTTCCATTTACAAACCGAACTCTGCCGGATTATCGTTAGATTCCGCTGCTTAGTTTTATTAGTCATCTGAGTATGGAATATACCATTTCTATCATTATTCCATATAATTTCTTGGTTAATGATGTCTTAGTTGGTCATTCATGTTAAGGATCACATCCTGGATTCCTTGGATGTCCCTATTCGGGAGTCTTAGGGATTTAGGAGCGTGTCTGTTGGTATCTGAGGATACTATTGAGTTCTAGTATTCTATTTGGCATGGAGTATATTTTTCATTGTTATTCCATGTGTTCTTTGTTATCATTGACTCTAGTGGTTGCTTGACTTACGTCACCCTTTGGAAATTCGTTGATTCTCTATATTAGAGTTTCGGGGATTTTAGGGGCGTGTCAGCATGATATCAGTGTATTTTTACCCTTTTGTTGGTGTTTGATGACTGAATGTCATTGGTTTTCATTTCTTTTTATTTTCGTTCACCCCCTTAGCTCTTAGGTTCGGGTTTCTGAGTTCTAGGAAATTTGGGGCGTGACAAGCAGGTTTAAGACTAAAAGGGTGTTGAACAAAGGGAACCAAGATAAGATTTGAGAATTATCCAAATTAATATTTTTTTTCAAATGATGATTTATGTTTGGAATATTAGGGGACTAAATGGGGATGTGAAGAAGAGGGAAATTAAGCTTATGCTAGAAAATATGGATATATCTATTTTTTGTATTATTGAAACAAAAGTGCTCAAGGATAATGCTGGAAAAATGCTTAAAAATATTTTTCATGGTTGGAATTTGATTAGTAATTATGAGTATGCTGAACTGGATAGAATATGGCTTTGTTGGAATCCATTAAAGGTGAAGGTGGATATTTTATTGATTATGAAAAGTGATCAATTTATTCATAATAGAGTGGTGGATATCGATAACACTTTTAAAATGCTATGCTACTTTCATTTATGGGAGTAATGATTATATTATTAGGAGGCATCTTTGGGGGAAATTGATTGAGTTATCTAAATATATTTCTTAATTGTGGTGAGTGAGGTTTGGAGTAATTATATTGGTGGATCTAAAATGTTTGCTCTTGTTCAAAAGCTTAAACTTGTTAAGCAAGCTCTAAAGATTTTGAATAAGACGGAGTTTGATAAAATTCCATCTAAGGTGGATGAAGCAAGGAGAAAATTATTAAATGTGCGAGAGCTAATTGATAAGGACATGAGGAATAGTGAGCTTCACCAGCTTGAAAAGCAATGCATTTCTGACTCCTACAGATTTTCATATGTTGGGGAGAGTTTATATGAATAACAGTCCAAAATACAATGGTTGGGATTAGAGGATCAAAATACTAAATACTTTCACAATATTGCAAATCAGAGGGGAGCAATGAATAAGATAAATTATGTTTCAAGTAATGATGGTACCACACTTACTGAGCAACAAGATATCAGTAAAGAGTTTGTTGATTACTTCCATAATTTTTTCTCTAGACAAGAAAGGGTACGTAATCCTGATCTTACTGAGTATATTGCAAAGCCTATCTCTACTCGGCAAGGGGAGGAGATGTGTGTTGATGTTTCACAATAGGAGATCAAAGCCACAATTTTTGCTATGAAGGATAACAAGGCACCAAGCCCTAATGGGTTAAATGATGTGTTCTTTAAGGCATCTTGGAATATAATTGGATTTGATATGGTTATGGCAATTCAAGATTTTGGTAAGTCAAGTATGTTTCTATCTAAGATAAATTGCACTTCCATTTCCTTTATTCCTAAAGTTGGAAATCCATAAAAAAATAGTGAGTACATGCCCATATCTATTTGTAATATTTTATATAAATGTATTGCCAAAATTCTTGCTAATAGGCTGAAGCCTATTCTTGATACTTGTATAAGTCCAAACTAGTCAGGTTTTGTCCCTGGTAGAAACATTGGGCAAAGTGTTTTATTAGCCCAAGAGATTATGCTAAATTATCATAAGACTAAGATCTCTCCCAGAGTTGCAATGAAGATAGACTTGACTTAAGCTTCTGATTCTATGTCATGTGAGTTCTTAAATAGAGTGCTGATAGGATTTGGGATTCCTAATAGAATGAGGTAGTGGATTAATGCTTGTATTTCTTCTTGAAATTTTTTTATAAATATAAATGGGGCATTGGAAGGGTTTTCTAGGGTGAAAGGGGGCTAAAGCAAGGAGACTCAATGTCCCCGTACTTGTTTGTGATGTGTATGAAGGTTTTATCTGGACTTTTGAATAAAGTGGTCCATGGTGAAGATTTTGAGTTCCATTGGAAATGCCATAGACTTCCTATTAAAAACTTGATGTTTGCAGATGACTTACTCTTGTTTTCTAGGGGTAAAGTAAATTCTGTGAGTACTATGTCGGGAGCTTTGAACCAGTTTGGGTTTTGGTCTGGGTTGAAACCTAATCCATCTAAAAGTTTAGTTTTTTGTTGCTGGGATTGATGATGATGTTTTGTGGGAAATTTTATCTTACTCTAATTTCAATCTTGGGACTCTCGCAGTTAAATACTTGGGGTACCTCTTGTGTCTACAAAATTAAATGCTGAAGATTGTGGTGATTTGATTTTGAATGTAACTAGAAGAGTCTAGTCCTAGAATAGCAGATTCCTTTCATTTGCAGGTAGGTTACAATTGATAGTTGTTGTGGTGTTCTCAGTTCAAGTGTATTGAAGCTCAACATATCTTCAGCCTAAAGTAATTTTGAAGGATCTTGCTGCCATTATGAGAAAGTTTTTATGGAAAGGGGTTGAGCAGAAAAATGGTGGAAAAAAAGTGGCCTCGGACAAACTGTGTTTGCCAAAAAAGGAGGGGGACTTGGGTCTAAAGAACCTTGTGGAATGGAATACTGCAGCTATTGGAAAGCATCTTTGGAATGCTCTTGAGCCTGAGGCTATAAGTCTCTGGAGTAGACGGGTAAAAATGGAATTGAGTAAAGGACAAGATTTTTGGAATCTTAGAATTCTTGATAAGGGTTCTTGGGTGTGGAAAAATATTTTGGGCATGAGGGACAAATTTAGAAATTTGATCAAATATAAAGTGGGGGATGGTAAAAGTATTTCTTTGTGGAATGATAGTTGGATTTATAATATATCTAGAGTAGATAAGCATGGGGAAATGATTTTTTATGATTATGGGATGAGAAAAAATTCCACTATGAGTTCAATTATTGTTAACAATGAATGGCACCCCCTTATAGCTGTGTCACTTAAGTTCAAGGATTAAAGGGTGTCACATAAGTTGATGATTTAAGGGATGAGATTATGAAACATGCAAGTCCTACTACTCACTTATCTGATAAATTGATATGGGTTGCTACTAAAGGAAATTTTCCAGTCAAATCAGCTTGGGATCACGTCAGGAAGAGAGAAGATCACAAAGAGTGGTATAATTCTATTTTTTTCTCATTTGCTATACGTAGACATTCATTTGTGTTATGGACTGTCATCTTAAATAGGTTGCAGACTCAAGACAAACTGATGAGGTATGGTATCTTACAATCTCAAAAATGTACTTTGTGTAATATGCCTTTTGAAACTAGAGAGCACTTGCTCTTCAATTGTAAATTTTCCGGGAGCATTTGGATGGTAGTTGCTCAAGGATCTAACCTTGAAAATGCACGTAATAGATATGAGGATTTACTTTATTGGTGAAATTTGTATTTCAAAAACAAGTCTATAAAATCTCTAACTGGTAAGCTTTTATTTGTTCCCATTATTTATATAGTATGGAGGGAGAGGAATCAAAGAATCTTTACATGTGAAAGTAGAGAGGATAATTAATTGATTCATGAAATTACTACTACTGTTAATTTTAGAATCCAATCTCTATCCTCTGTGCATGGCAAAGCAAATGTGCTATTGGCATCTTAGTGGTGACCAACTTGAGTTGGGTTTGATTTGTTTCCAGTTAAATTTTCTAGATGTATTTATGTTGGGTGGATTATTGGTTTTTGTTTATGGGTTTCTGGTGATGTAAATTAGTAGAGAGGTATACCAAATTGAAGAGGCTTTACTATGTGCAAGAATTGTGTTATGATATGTATAAGGTTGTTAGGTTTGTGGAGAAATGTGTTTATGCTACATGGTATGGCCATATATGGTGATAGATTGATGAATTTGAAGTTGAGGTGTTTTGATGCAGGGGGCTTGGTGTCCTAGCATGGTGCAAGGGTTTCCTATTGAAGGGAGAAGTTTAATTGTTTTAATTGTCATTTGTACCCTTTGTATTTTTCCTTTGTATCCTTTTCATGTTTTGAATTTCATACTTTGTGATAGGGAAAGTTTGGTTTTTGTGTACAATCCCTTCTCTTGGGAATTGAGCCTAACTCTTTGGTGTATTTGGGGCTACCACCCTTGGAGTATGCTCCAAGTAATTTGTAGGCTTTGTCCTTGTGTTTGATTCTATAATATTGACTTACCTTTAAAAATAAAAAGTTTGAATTAAGGGAGGTTCGTGCAATAGTTTGAATTTTAGGGAAGGATTATGTTATTTCTCAAACAACGATGGAGGTCTCCTGAATTTAGGTAAACCTCAGGGGAGGTCTGTGTAATTAACCCCCTTAAAATAGCTTATTTTCCTAAGATATATAAGTGAATAAATGAAATTTTTTCTTTTGAACAAGAATTTAAAATTAGTAATTAAAAGAAGAATGAAATTTGAATGGAATGACTATTTTGGCCATGTATTATATAAAAAGAATAGACATTCTCTTGTAGTGAAATTTTATTATAGAGAATGAAAATTTATTCCATTAGTAAACATATGAAATGAGCATGTCATTCCCTAACAAAAGGAAAACATCATCCTATCTATTCAGTAGTAATGTAATCGAATAATAGAATGATAATGATCATTCTATCTGCTTCTCATTTTCATTCCATTTTATTCATGCGTACCAAATATAATAAAATAATACTATTAATGAATTACTTAAAATTTTGAAGTTATTTACTTAAATTGTTGTATACAATTTAAGATCATTAGTTAATTAATTGACTCTGACAGTGTGTACATATATGTCAGCACATCAATCCATTTAAATTTGGATAATGTTTTTGATACGGTGCAACATCTCCCAAAAACTTGACCACTATATATTTTTTTGTTTTGTTTTGTTTTTGGCATTTTATGTTTTAGTTGTTCAAATTCAGAGATTTGACTAAATCATATCCAAAAACAACTATGTTCAGCTAGTTGAGTTGATATTCGACAAGCTACCCGAACAACTCTTGACCGAGATCTTCACAAGATTACCAGTCGAAACCATTCTCCAAATCAACTATTTTCGCAAATCATGGAACACTCATCAAAACCCCTAATTTTGCAAAACTCACATCAAACGCTCTCTTGCCCACAAGAATACTCAATTCCTACTCCTTATGTACCACCCTTACCCTCACAACAAATAACAATTCCCAATTCATTTCGATAACGAAACATTTGATGAACATATGGCTGTGGATAATAGTTACAAAGTATGGCCTATGCACCATTACATGATTGTGGGTTCATGTAATTAGTTGATTTGTATGTGTGATAGTTTTCCACATTATACCAGAGTTGTTATTCTCTGGAACCCAACTATTAGAAACTCCTTCAATCTTCCCATGCCCCCTCATTGACAAGTATCTCACCCTCCTGTTTTTATAATTGGGTTTGGTTTTGTTCTTGTACTGATGACTTTAAGGTTGTTAGAATTCCATATCATTGGAATCCCAATAATGAATGTTAGAGTTGGCAAAAATTACCCAAATCTGTCAACCCGTGTACTACAATTGAGTAATGGGTGAGTAGTTTAATATGTAAATTACTAACGGGTTGGGTAATGGAGAGTGGTTTAACATGCGGATTGCTAATAGGTTGGGTGAGGGTACCTTGTAAACCCTTAACGCCACCCACCTTTCTCTCTCGCCTCTCAGTTTCATGCAGCAACATTTTTAGTTCCACCTCTCTTCACTCTATATATATATAATATGTATGTTTTGGATAATGATATATGTGTGTGTAATATATATAAATATATATATATATATATATATAAATATATCTCTCACAAACTCCTTTTTTCTCCATCTTCAATCTCACTTTCTCTCTCTATATAACTTCTATTAACTCTGTTGGGCATTACGGGCCCCACATATCTCAACAATGGTGTGATATTGTCCGCTTTGGGCCCAGCCCACACGGTTTTGCTCTTGGGTTTTCCCCAAAAGGCCTCACACCAATTGAGATTTGTACATCCTTTTATATACCCATGATCCTTCCCACTTTTAACCCATGTGGGACTTTTGGTCGCCTACTTAACAATCCTCCCCTAGAATAAAGGACCACATCTCATGGTCTGAGCCTCCCCTCAAACGATCATCCATCCGTCCATCGTGAGTTAATCCGAGGGCTCACCTTCCGTTCGACATTTCGAGGATTCTCCACATGTCTACCAGTCCACTCCCGCTAGTTGATACGACTTGACCATCACCGGCCTCCGCCGCCACTGCTGGTCGATACAACGCTAGCCCACTCCGACTGGTTAACACCATGAATCGCTACCTGGGCTCTGATACCAATTGTTGGGCATTACGGGCCCCACATATCTCAACAATGGTGTGATATTGTCCGCTTTGGGACCAGCCCGCATGGTTTTGCTCTTGGGCTTTCCCTAAAAGGCATCACACCAATTGAGATATGTACATCCTTTTATATACCCATGATCCTTCCCACTTTTAACCCATGTGAGACTTTTGGTCGCATACTTAACAAACTCCTACTCTACAACAATTATGAAAATTAGCGGCAGGAAAAATCGTCACTAATTTTCATAATTTTGTCACTAAAAAGTTTTAGTAACCAAAATTTACCTTTGGCCTTTGAGATAATTTTGACAACCTTATCGAAGACCCAAAAGTAGCAACATACAAATATGATTGATATGAAAGCAATAAAATGTAAAAAATACCATATTCCTCTTAAAATACATATATATATATATATATATATATATATATCTTTGTATCAAATCTATGATTTTGTATTTATTTATTTACTCTTTTACACCGTCAATTAAAAATTCAAGTTACAAGGAATGGGCAACTAGTTCTGTACCAAAAAACTGGAAAGATATATAGGAGGGTATCATATATATGTATATATATACCTACTCTTATGTGTATATATGTATGGGTGGGTTCAGTTATGCATTCAAAGAATATGCTTAATAAATATTTATGTATATCTGCATATATAAATATATGGGAGTCATATATCTAAGTCTGCATAATGGGATATAAATGTATATAATAGTATGCATATATATACATATATAGAAGTCTATTTATGTAGATCTATGTATGTATATATACATATGGGTGTGTATAGATGTAAATTTATACTATTTTTATTATCAAATTAAGTTTCAAAATTACCAATAGCCTTGTGGTCTAATGGTATTTCTATTACTTCCTAAATTGAGAGATATTTGGGGTTCGAGCCTATAGGACTTATGTGGGGGTGTGTGAGTTCAAGAAAAAAATATATAAAAAAAGAAGTTTCAAAATTGCAGAATATTACATCTCAAATTTTATGCATTTTGACATTTTTTAACACAGTTTTATATTTTTTTAAAAAAACATTGATGGGTTGGGTCGACACATCCCGACCCAAACCTGTCCAAATGCCACCTCTAAAGAATACATAGATTTGCTTCTTGTGGTTAAGGTTTATGAGCTATACATTGGTAAGTGGAGGGGCATTAGTGGTGTTGTTCCTTTAAATTTCATGATTTTCTATTATTCACATGTTTTCCTTATAAGGGTTTCCCATTTGGTGGCTTATGAGCCCGGGGACGAACTGAATCGCATTTTGATTGTGTCATTTGACATGGGTTTTGAGGTTTTTTCGGGAGATAATGCCTACTGTTGGCTTTGAAATTTACTTTCGGCAAACAATTCCAAAATTGATGATAACAAACCATTGAAGAGTGTTTGATACTAATGAATTATCGAGTTTATATTTTCAGCAAAAGACAGGTGAACGACTCATAAATCAAACTCGAAAAGGAAACTACTCGAAAAACAAGCTCGGAAAGAAAGCTTGATTTAAAGCGAAAAGCTGTGAAAGAAATTGAAGCGAAAAAGGAAAATCAATTAATTCAACGGCAAAAGCGAAAGTCGAAGACTCAAGACTCGGGGTAGATAGGTCGGGGAGCGATCATTGTAACAAGGTAATTTTATGTGTCGATTTTATCGTATAAGCTCAAGTATAAAATGAACCGAACTCAAATGAAATGAAAAACGCTTTACCAAACTTAAACGGAAAGAAAAATATTTTTATTAAATATTTTTCTTGTTATAGTCGACTAGAATCACCCTGTGTATTTTCTAGTAGTCGACTATTTCAACCAGTAGCTATTGGTTTTTCATCCACATCAAAATAGTCGACTGAAACAAGCTTGAGTCGACTAGACTACTCATTGTAGTCGACTAGAACTCATTCTAGTCGACTAGATGGTCCAAAGTAGTCGACTAGAACTCAATCTAGTCGACTAGATGGTCCATTGTAGTCGACTACAATAGAGAAGTAGTCGACTAGAAGTTGCTTAAAATCTGCAGATTTTCAGAAAACAATTCCCATGTTTTGTGGATCGTGTTTAATGGTGTTCAAACGGCTCTTGTCTTTCAAATACTATAATCACTCTTCAAAACCCTAATGCAATGCTATATATAGAATGAGATGTGTATATTGAATATGAAGAGATTAAAATACAAAAGAGAAAGAAAGCTATCAAAAATTCTGCAGAAATTTTCTCTTCAAAAGCCATTGAAACCAAGCTTTGAAAATCTGATTTTCTCCAAGTTTCTTTGAAAATCAAAACCTCTAGAATCTCTTCTTATTCTCCAAATATCATTCATTGATTATATCCTTTGAGAATACATTTCTAGAGCTATTGTAAAATCACCAAAAACACTTGAGCTTATATTGATTTATCTTCCATAAAAACCTTTGGGTTTTGAGTGTTTTTGTTCTTGAGTGATTTTATTGATTACATACGAATTTGTAATCTCGGACAAGTGAAGTCCACCGATTGTTCAAGAGAGGGTTGTTCTCTTGATTGAGAGACAAGCTCGAGAGGCTTGTGTTGTAAAGGTTTGCCATTCCACCTGTGAAGGAAGGGCCATAGTGAAAGGATCGGGAAAAGTCTCAAGAAGGGGTTCTTGAGCCGAGGAGTAGGAGTTACCGAACCTCGAAAAAATCACGGTGTCAATCTCTCTATCTCTTTATCTTTACTTGAGTATTTTGCATGCTATAATTGCTTGAATATCTTGTATGCTAATTTGTCTTGAAATTAATTATTATAAAAGTTTAAATTGAATCATCCACTTGCTTATTGAGAAATTGATTTTTGATTATAGTGTGTTCCATTTTCGAAAAGAGTTAGACTTATTTTTGAACACCCTATTCACCCCCCCTCTAGGGTTAATTAGTGACTAACACCTACAACTAGTGCTGTTTATGGATCTGAGTTGAGGATAACAATAGTTTCACTATTTGGGGAAACTCTGGGTTTGTTCCATTATCATGATCGTGTTTGGTGTAAGTAAGAGTTGTTGCGTATGGGTAATGAAATAATGAAAGAGTATGGTGTGGAGGAGTCTTGGACCAAGTTGTTTACTATTGATGTAGGAGAAGATATATATTCGGTTTTGGGATTTAGGAGAACGGGTGAAGTTGTTATGGAGAAGAGTAACAAGTAGTTGGTTTCGTACCATCCGGACAGCAAACAATAGGTTATATTGTTTAATTGGGGTTGGAAGACTTGGTTCATTTAGATACTCATATGGAGAGCCTTGTTTTACTTGATCGCAAAGATCAATTCGCCTTGAATCAAGCATACTTCTGGAATAAGCATCTAAAAGAAAAGTGACTTCCTTGCTTAAAAATGAACAATAAAAAGAAACAATTAGGAGGAAATTCTGAAGGAAGCAGAGAGAAATGGGAATGCAGACAACATTTTACTTCCCATTATGTGGGCTTGCTATCAAATTCTTGCCGTTGTAGAGCATTGACGAAGATTCTGACTTTAAGGTTGTTAGAATTGTATATTATTAGGATTCTAATAATGAACACATAGATTTCCCAGCCGGGGTTGAGGTTTATGAGCTTATACATTCCTTCCAATTTTATGATTTCCTTATACATTCCATATGAGCAGCTGTGTCACCAAGGAATTTAGGTAAGTGATACCTTTGTTCCTATCAGCTCCCACAACGCTAAGTAATAAAATTCCAATATAAGCTTGGTTATATGAATTTGAATCACCTAGGATTTGTTTTCACTACCTAAGCTTCATATGATCAAAATGCTTATTTTCAGAAAACTACTTCTTGTTTTTGAAAAATAGTTTTCTATTATCGGGGTTTTCCAAAACCATTTTCAAAGATGAATACCAAACAAACCCTAAGCGACGCTGCTATGGTTTTCTTATTCTCCTTCGGAACAGGTTTGTAACAATTTTTAAATGGAATATTTATATTCGGCTTCGGCATAATATATAGGTAGGGTTACACAGGTTCGTTCTATTCGCGTGTGTTGCATGGGAAGTGTTCATTCTTGCACAAAATTACATACATATGTATCTATACTTCATTTACATAGTTTTGGATCATTTATGATATATATGAATTGAGCACTTGGCGTAAGTCTCATGGGGACTTGACGTAAGTCTCATGGTGAGCAATTGGTCATCATTTATGTTAGAATGCATGAACTCGATGTTTGGGTGTAGCATAAGCAATTAATCATCACTTAGGTTAGAATGCACGAACATGAGGTTTATGGGTAGCATGGCTTGTTGTTGGGTTATGGCTCATAATCCAGGAAGGAACAGGCCCTGGGTCCAAAGGGGCCCGACTGAAGGCCCGTGTGCATGAACCCGAGGTATGGTAAAGGGTGATTTTTGTATTTTACCAGTACATATGAATTAGGTCTATATATATACATTATTGTAACCCTAATTCATTCATAAGCGATATACAAAGGCTGCTTTGGTGGACGATGTCAAATTGACTGAACCATGATAAATCATGTGTTCTTAATTCTTTAATGTTTTATTGTTTGTGATTGATCTTTTGTTTCAACAATTGATATCAGAGCCAAGGTCGGATTCGCAATAATGGTGAATACTTTGATATAAAAGTTCGATGTAGAGAAGTTTGACGGGACTCAGAATTTCGGGCTTTGGCAATGAAAGGTGAAGGATCTGCTGGTATAGTAGGGTCTGGTAAAGGCGTTATACAGGAAATAAAAGAAGCCTACAACGATGTCAGATGATGATTGGGAAGACCTAGAATTGAAGGCGGTACGTACCATTCATCTATGTCTTGGAGATTCGATTATGTATGATGTCTTGGACGAAGAATCTCCTGTAGGGATTTAGACAAAGTTAGAGAGTCGCTATATGTCAAAATGTTGACGAACAAACTGTTTTTGAAGCAGAAGTTGTATGGGCTTAAGATGGCTGAAGGTTTCAATCTAGCCCAACACATCAATGTGTTCAATCGGTTAATAAGTGATCTATTGAGGATTGATGTGAAGTATGATGATGAAGACAAAGAAATGATGCTAGTGAGTTCTCTCCATGCGTCTTATGACCATCTGTTTACGACCATATTATGGAGTAAGGAAACCCTGGAATTAAAGGAAGTTATTGCTGCCCTATTATATTACAGCTAATAGAAGACTACCGAGGGTTTACAAGGGGAAGTATTAATATCAAGAGGAAAACAAAAGCGTGGAAGACAGAGGGAGAAGGGGAAATCATCTGATATGAAGAAGTCTAGATCAAAATTAAGGCCAAACTGGATGAAGATATTTGAATGCTATAAGTGTCACGAGAAGGGACACATGAAGAGGGTTTTTCCTCGGATGAAGCATAAAAAATATTGAAAGAACACAAAAGCGTCGACCTCAACTAATGGAGCCGAGGATAATGCAGATAACAGCGATGAGGATATACTATCAGTATTGTTTGCAAGTGATAGCGATACAGATTCCTAGATACTTGATTCAGGTTACTCTTATCATATGTGCCCACATGCAGATTGATTCGACTCTTACAGGTCAATCAATTATAGCAGTTTTGTTATGGGCAACGATATTTTATGCAAAGTTTTTGGTTTGGGTACTATTAAGGTTAAGATGTTTGATGGTATTATGAGGACGTTGTGTGACGTGAGGCATGTTCCTAAAATTAAAAAGAATTTAATTTCTTTAGGAACTTTAGATGCAAATGGATGTGTCTATAAATTAGAAGGAGGAATTTTGAAGGTGGCAAAATGAGCAATGTTATTGATGAAAGGGCGGAAGGTTGCAAGAAATATTTATAAACTGGTGAAAGTACAGTTGTGGGTAGAGCTATTGTTGCTTCATCTTCTGAAACCATGCCGGATGACTCGCTTTTATGGCACATGAGAGTGGGACATATGAGTGAACTCGAAATGAGGGAACTTCATAAGAGAAATCTATTGAAGGGTGTGAAGACTTGTAAACTCAACTTCTGCAAGTATTGTGTTATCGGGAAATAGTGCAAGGTTCGGTTTAAAACGGCAATTCACAACAACAATGAAACTCTTCATTACATACATTCGGATGTTTGGGGACTAGTGGATGTAAAATTGAATGGAGGATCATACTATTTTATAACATTCATAGACGACTTCTCTAGGAAGGTTTGGGTCTACTTCATGAAACACAAGTCAGAAACTTTTGCCAAGTTCAAGGTGTGGAAACCAAAGGTAGAAAATCAGACCGGGAAAAAAATCAAGGCCCTCAGGACAGACAACGGAACCGAATATAAGAGAACATAGTTTCTGAAATTTTTTGAGGAGCATGGGATCAAGAGACATTTCACAGTTCAAAATATGCCACAACAAAATGGTGTTGCAGAGAGGATGAATTAGACTATTGTAGAAAGGACGTGATGTATGAGGTTGAATGCTGGTTTATCGAAGAATTTCTTGGCTGAGGAAGTAAATATGGCTTGCTATATTATCAACAGATCACCAAAATCAATTTTGGATGGGAAAGTTGCTGAAGAGGTATGGACAGGAAATGAGGTTGACTACTCTATGATGAGGGTATTCGGGTGCCCTGAGTATGTTCATATACTACTCAAGGAAAGTTTTATGTTTGATCCAAAATTAAAAAGGTGTATATTTCTTTGTTATGATAAAGGAGTAAAATGGTGCAAGCTTTGGAATCTAGAGACTCAAAAGGTGGTGATTAATAGAGATGTAGTCTTTGATGAAAAATCAATGTTAGAAAAGGAGCAGCCACGTCAACCAGAAAATAGTGCAAATGAGAAGCAAGGAATTGAGGCAGAGCTAGAAGAGTTGAGTGCAGAAAAGGAGAACATTTTGCAGCCAGAAAAGGAGCACCATCACATTGCTACAGATAAACTCAAACGCACTACTAAACCACCAACGAGGTATGATGATTATGTTTCTTTTGCACTTATTACTACTGATGGGGATCCTTGATCTTATCATGAGGTAATTAGTTGTTAATAGAAGAGTGAATGGATGAAGGCCATGATAGAAGAAAAGGGGTCAGTTTCTAAAAATCATTCATAGGAGTTGGTGGAGCTTCCAGAGGGAAAAAGGGCTATTGGGTGCAAGTGGGTGTACAAGAAAAGGGGGTCGCTATCTGAAAAAGAGGGACAAAGGTACAAAACTCGTCTTGTAGCGAAGTAATACTCACAGGACAAGGTATTAATTATAATAAATTGATCTCTCCTATTGTGAAACACATTTCTATTAGATCAGTTTTTGCATTGGTAGCAAATGATGACATGGAGTTAGAGAAGCTAGATATGAAAACAACTTTCCTTTATGGTGATTTGGAGGAACACATCTTCATGGAACAGCCAAAGGGTTTTAATGAACCTGAATCAGAACATCTTGTGTGTAAACTGAAGAAGTCATTTTATGGGTTGAAGCAATCTCCCAGGCATTGGTACAAGAAGTTTAATTCTTACATGTTACAGATTGGTTACACTCATTGTGAGTATGATTGATGCGTTTACTTTAGAATTTTAGATGATGGTTCATATATTTTCTTAATGTTATATATTGGTGATATGTTTATTGATACTAAGCATATGGATAAGATTAGTAGCCTAAAATCCTTGTTGGGTAAAAAGTTTGAGTTGAAAGACTTGGGAGCAACCAATAAGATTCTTGGTATGGAGATTCACAGGGACAGAAAGACAGCTATACTATAGGTCTCTCAGAAGAGCTACATCAAGAAGGTGTTAGAGATGTTCAGTATGAGTGAAGCTAAAAAAGTAGGTACACCACTGGTACTTTGAATAATAATAATAATAAATATATATATTTTTTAATATACCAGTTCAATCATTTTCTATTTTTGCTTTTTAATTGTTTATATTAAATATTATTATATACTATTTATGCTTAGACATCGTTCAATTAATACTCCACTTGAGACATTTGATCCTGAAATTGACCGAATGTACCAAATAAATAAAAATAATAATTTATTAAATAATATTGTTGGCCACATATTGACACCTAGAGGAGGGTGAATAAGGTCAATTACAAACTTTGATACTTTTTCGGTTTGATATTGTTTTGATAAAGATAGGCTTCATATGACTCTAATCAAACACTTAGTCATTTAGATGATTTCGTAAGTGACCATACCATTTCATAGTTTGAATCATAACCTAATGATTTATGCACCATTGATTCAAGTAGAATGAGAAATAGTTCAAGCACCTAAGTAAGAATTTCAACTAACATTGTATAAGCACTTTTCTCATACATATAGACATAATGTGAAGTGTCATGATAAATATATTGTAGAGTTTATGAAAATTAATCAAATATTGAGTATAAGCATAAACTCTCAGATAGAATGTTATGTTGAATTTGCATTGTGTGAAACACTTGGGGTGCATATGAACATTTTATGTTATGGTGTGTTGAAGATAAATTCTATCAAACACTTGGTGTGCAACTAGATTATAACAAACTAATGTGCAAGTAGAAAATTTATAATCTAAGCTATAATCAAGTTTACATTGCAATTGACTTCAACCAACATTTTCTCATACTCCTCATGAATTTATAACCACAAGCAATTTCATAGCATGGCATCAATATGAAGTTCAAGAATGTAAATGACAATTGCTTGTAAAGTAAAGAGTTTAAGGGATAGAGAAAATGCAAACCAAGACACCAAGATTTTACATGGTTAAACCAAATCTTTGGTCTACGTCCATGCCTTGAGAAAACCTCTCAAGGATTCCACTATCGTGTTTTTCTTGCGGGTGAAAACCCTTACATGCTCCTTCTTCCGGGTGAAGAGCCAACCTTGCTTACTCTTGCGGGTGGAGAGTCAACCTTCCATCACTCTTGCTTCCGGGTGAAGAACAAACCTTTGCTCACTCTTGCAGGTGGAGAGCTAACCGAATCCTCTCTTTTTAATATTGAGAGAAATGTTTACAACGCTTCAACAAGCCCATCCCAAGCCAAGACAACTTCTTGGTCTTTCACTCATAAAGAATAGGAATTGAGTTTTGAGTGTATACAACATATCTCTCAATAGATGGATATAGAAATTTAAAGCTCACTTCCTCACATACTTAGAGTTATAAATGAAATACCTAATTGAAAAGCTCAACTCAAGTATGAAGAATGAATTACAAGAAGAAAATATGAATGATGCTCAAGTGATGATTCATATAGGAGTTTTCTACCCAAAAATAATTTCAAAATTGAAGCACAAATGAAATATTTTTCATACTCCTATGTCCCTCTTCTTTAACACATTTTTTGGCTCATATATGTCATATATATAGCATAGGAATCAATATTGCCGTTTGAGAGTTGTGGGGGATGTTTAGGTAATTTTTGGAAGTTCAAAAATAGCCATTAGAGTTCAAGATCCAAAGCCGGAAGTCGGATTCCCATTTTTAGCAGTTGGCTGCCCAATAGAGACTCAAACTTGGTTTCTTTCGTCCTAAAGAAATCGGCTTCCCAAATACCAAGAGTTGACTTCCCAAAAAAGGACTCAAACTTAGTTTCTTTCGTCCTTAAGAAGCCGGTTTCCCAAACACCAAGAGTCAACTTCTAAGCCACAAGAAGTTGGCTGCCGGTTGATGAGCAGTCGGCTGCCTATAGATGGGCAGTCTGCTTCCGGAGAGAAAATAATTTTTAGCTTAATATTTTCAGCTTCAACCTAGTTTCGATGCAGTTTATCCTTTTGGTTATAACTAGAGTTCCGTAACTCAGATGGAGGCGTTCTTTAGGTTTTTGGAAAGAGGACTTCAAGCTATTGATTTTAGGCTTTTGAATCGCTCCATTTAATCTATTTTTGAGTCTGATATTCTCGTTTGAATGTTACGCTTCATTTCGAACTTCTAACCCACTTGACGGTTTTTCGTGAAATCTTTTGGGATTTTTTCGAAATGACTTAGACACACTCCTAGGATGTTTTAGAGACTTAATAAGGTCCTTGACATGCCTAAAGTCAATATTGAGATCATAAAAGGAATTTTCAAATTTAAACAAATTCTCAATATTAGACAAAAGCTTTTCATGATTTAACAATTTTGTTCAAAGCTTTAATATGCATCTAGAATTCATTTCAAGAGATATGAGTTAAGTTAATGGTTCTAGGATAACATCTTTGTTGAGTTCTTCCATAGCTTATGAAAGCTTGAACTAACTCAACTTTAGCAAAGACTAAATGATGTTCATAGTTTAATGCTAATGATGCAAGGACACATGAATGATATGCATGGTCCTATATGCTATATGGTCAAGATTTGAGCTTTCAAGTAAGTTATTTCAAAAATAACTTTACATTAAATCTAGCACTCACCCAAGCCTACTTTACCCATTTCTTTGATCTTCAATTTCTTTAAGCTTTTGGGTTGATATCTTCATCATTGTCTTCAATGTATTTTGAGCTCTAAACACCTTTGCTTGATCTTCTCATGGATATATTAGTTCTCTTTAGTTTATCTTGAATCAACAACCTATTAAGCACAACTTAAGTAGATATTAAATTCACCACATTCAATAGTTTGTTATCATTAAAATATCATGTTTACCCATGGTGAAAAACCTTGGGTCAACAAATATAAATATGGGTGATAACGTAGTAGTGGCTTCGCCCACGGATTTAAAGATTTCTATACTCCTCAATAATATTCTTCTCCATTAGAAATCTCAATACCAGCTGGGACAAACTAATATGAAATTAAATCTACTTCAATTAATATGATATCTAAATTTCATGGGAACGCGCATGAGGACCCTTATCAACATATAGATGAGTTCCTAGATGTCTGTTATATGTACACATGAGAGGACATGTGGATCATGAATTTAAAACTAGACTATTCTCTCATTCTTTAAAAGATAAAGCTAAAATATGGTACAGTACAATACCAGCATATACTAAAATCAATTAGAAAAAGCTCCAAAAGGTGTTTCTACATAAATTCTTTATAGCGGGAAAAACCCATAAAACCCAAAGACCTATTTTAATGTTCTCACAATTACCTGGTGAGCAATTCTATGAAACTTGGGAGCGTTATAATGAGATTTTACAAAAAATCTCTCATCACGGATTTCCAACTCACGAGTTGGTCCATAGTTTCTATATAGGATTAGGAGAGGGTCATAAAAATACAGTTGACATAGCCTATGGAGGAACATTTACACAAAAGCTTGTAAACTTTTTATGGAATCCTTTTAAGAATCTTAGTGAAGATTCATGCCAAAATATGTCTGATATTAGAGCACCTCGAACTATCATTTCTAATCCTAAAAGAACGGATAGTGTATTTGAAGTAAGTCATATTTTTGAAGTAACGTCAAAAGTGGACGAACTTAGTAAAAAGTTTGACCAATTGATGAGAAACACTCACGTGAATCCCACACCTCAAGAAGTTTGTTTAGTGTGTGCTAGTTCTTCACACTTTGCTATTAGATGTCCCCAAATAGAACCAGAATCTGAGTTTATCACTGAGGATGTTAATGCTACCTTTACCAATCCGAATAATGATCCATTTTCAATTAGCTATAATCCGGGTTGGAGGAATCATCCTAATTTCTTGTATCAACTCAGAATAATACATTTAACTAAAATCCTAATCAACAATCTAACCAATTTCGTCCATTGAACCAAAATCCTAATCAACAATCTAATTTTCAATCAACTAACCGATTTCGTTCCTTTAATCGAAACCGTAATCAGTCACCTTTCAAAAATTCAAATAATACACAACTTATGAGACCACCTGGTTTTGAACAGGAAATCATGAGTGTATTGAACGAGTTTAAAAGCATTACGCAGCTCCTACATACACATTCACAATATATCTCTAAACTAGAAACCTAAATCGGGCAAATAGCAAATACAATGAATAAAAGAGAAGAAGGGAAACTGCCAAGTCAGCCTATAATTAACCCTAAGGGGCAAAATACGATTAAGTATATACCACCTGTAGGAGAACCATCCATTGAAACTGTTCAAGCAATAACTACCCTTTGAAGCGGTAAAATCATAGATAATAAGGCTGAGGAACAATTTGAAGAAAGGGAGAAGAAACAAAATGTTAGTGAAGAAATAAATCTTGAAAAAGAAAAAGAACTAGTTTCTAACAAAGGAAAAGAACGAATTATAGACAAACAAACTAATAATTTTCCAAAAGAAACAGGGGAAATGTCATACCCCAAATTTCCTAGGACTCCGAAAGACGAGCCTAAGATACGTTTAGTGAAAATTTATCATAAAATGACCGTCTTGCCCCCGGTCTCCGTTTTAGCGTATCACCAACTTTTAAAGTTTTGATCGGTTCAAGTCGTGTGAAAATAAAAGTGTTTAAAATGAAGAATTAACACGATCTAGTTTTACATCTCAGTCGCAAGTACGCGAGTAGTATATAGTATAGTTGGGTGGAGAGGGTTATCGAACCACAAAGGTTAAAGTTGTATTTCAAATAATTGTAAAGTAGCATAGTGAATTAAATTTTAAACGTTGTTTGATTGGTTTGTTTTATAATCTATTAAACATAAAATAAATAAACAGATAATTATTTGTTTTGAATTCAAGATAAACAAGTCTAGGGTTTTGTTCCAACTCTACCACTAGCCTTGTAATATAGTTCTTTAATCTTAATATTATAAGAGGGAGATACATCTTATATGAATGAGTTTAGCAACGCTACAAGTAGTTGCCTAATCCCCAAAGAGATGCGATCGGTTCAATTCGCTACAATCCATCTTCGAATAAAGTATGACTAGTGCATGCATCTATGCTACAACTACTCCTAAAATATGAAATTAAAAGCATGCCTATATTATCTTCTCTTAGTATGAACTGTGTAAACCTAAGACTTTATCATGCTAATTAAGAATCATTATGTAGAAACTGTTGGCCATATATTGACATCTAAAGGGGGGTTGAATAGGGTCAATGACAAACTTAATATTTTTTCGGTTGGACTTTATATTGACAAAGATGGGAATATAGAACTCTAGTCAAACTTTTATAAGATAAATGATCTCTTAAGTGATTGTCTCATTTCATTATATGAATCATGCATTAGTGATTTACATAATTAAATATATGTATCATTAATTCAAGTAAAGGTGAATTGTTCTATTAAACAAGTATACAATTCAACCACACATGTTGAAACACTTATCTCATAATGATAATACATGCATTACAGATTCAAGTAGAAAATAAACCAATTCAAGCACCAAGTGAATATGTTATTCAACTAAACATGTAAATCACTTTTTCTCATATATAGACTTAATATATAAAGTGCTATTTGTCATAAAAAAAAATATCTTTCGAGAGTTTTTATCAAGTAATGAAACATTAGAAGTATACAAACACTCTCAATGGAAATATTGTATTGAATAAGCATTTTATTAAACACTTGGTGTACATATAGACATTTTAAAGCTTTAGTTTGTTGAAGAGGCATTTCATCAAACACTTGGTATGCAACAAGATTATAGATAAACAAGGAAGTAGATAAATTATAATCTACACCATATTTAACCAAGTTCACAATTCAATTCCCTTCAACTATGCATTTTCCTAACCTCTTCATTAATACACAAATACAAGCAATTTCATAGTATTTATATATATAAAACTCAAGATTGTAAATGACAATTGCTTTTAAAGTAAGGAGATAAAGGTTAGAGAAAATGCAAACCAAGGACACCGAGATTTTTACATGGTTCAACCAAATCTTTAGTCTACGTCCATGCCTTGAGAAAACCTCTCAAGGATTCCACTATCGTGTTTTTCTTGCGGGTGAAAAGCAAACCCTTACATGCTCCTTCTTCCGGGTGAAGAACCAACATTGCTCACTCTTACAGGTGGAGAGCCAACCTTCCTTGCTCTTGCTTGCGGGTGAAAAGTTGACCGTTGCTCACTCTTGCCAGTGGAGAACACACCTAATCCTCCCTCTTTAAGGTTGAGAGAAACCTTTACAAAGCTTCAAAACAAGCCCATCCCATGCCAAGATAACTTCTTGGTTTTTTCACTCACAAAGAATAAGATTTGAATTTGAGTATACAACAATATCTCTCAATAAATAGATATAGAAATTCAAAGCTCACTTCCTCACATTCTTAGAGTCATAAATGAAATAGCAAATTGAAAATATCACTCAAAGTGTGGAAGAAAGAATCATAATGAATGATATGAATGATGCTCAATGATTCCTTATTTGGAGATTTTTCGCCCAAAAATGATTTTAAGATTAAAGCCCAAATGGTAGATTTTACTCATACTTTTATCTCCCTCTTCTCCAACTCTTTTTGGCTCATATATATCATATATATAGTATAGGAACACAATATAGTTGTTTGGGGGTGATTTGGGAAGTTAGGGGAATAATTTTTATCAAATATAGCCGTTAGAACACAAAATTCGAACCCATCAGTCGGCTGCATAATAGAAAACCTCAACACAAAAACCTTCGACCTTCATCAGTCGGTTGCCCAACTACATCAATCGGCTGCTGGAGAAAAATATTTTCAGCTTCGACCCAGTTTCAACATATTTTACTATTTTGGTCATAACTTGAGTTCCATAACTCGGATGGAGGCGATATTTAGATTTTTGGAAATATAACTTAAAGCTCTTGATTTTAGGCTTTTGAATCGCTTCATTTGACCCATTTTTGAGTGCAATATGTTCATTTGAATATGATGTTTCATTTCGAACTTTTAACCTACTTGACGGTTTTTCGGGAAATCTTTTGGGATTTTTCCGAAATGACTTATGAACACTCCTAGGATGTCTTGAAGACTTATTAAGGTCCTTGACATGCCTAAAGTCAATATTGAGATCATAAAATAATTTTTTAATTTAGATAAAATTCTTAATATTTAACGAAGACTTTTCATGATTTAACAATTTTGTTCAAAGTCTTCATATGCATATAGAATCCATTTCAAGTGATATGAATTAAGTTTATGGTTCTAGGACACCCTATTTGTTGAGTTCTTCCATAGCTTATGAAAGCTTGAACTAACTCAACTTTAGCAAAGACTCATGAATGATATGCATGGTCCTATAAGCTATATGGTCAAGAGTTGAACTTTCAAATAAGTTATTTCAAAAATAACTTTACATTAACTCTAACACTCACCCAAGTCTACTTTACCTAATTCTTTGATCTTCAATTTCTGTAAAGTTTGGGTTGATGTCTCAATCATTACCTTCAATGTCTCTAAACACCTTTGTTTGATCTTTTCATGGATCCACTAGCTCTCTTGAGTTTATCTTGAACCAACAACCTTTTAAACATAACTCAAGTAGACATTAAATTCACAACATTCAATGGTTTGTTATCATCAAAATGTCATGTTTACCCATGATGGAAAACCTTGGGTCAACAGAAACCATTATTAAATCTTTGGGAATCTAGCCCCTAGTAATAAAACATAGTTGTTCAAGATTAATTATTAATTCATTCTAAGACAATAAGAGAATTAACAAAGAATCTTATTTAGGTAATACGCTCGGTTTCTCACTACATAATCATCATATAAGTGTTCTTTAGCTTTCTCTCTTTACAATAAAATTAATTAAAGTTCTACATTATTCAGCTAAGGTTTCGTTGGAAACCCTAGATACCGACTAGCCGGTCATGGAAGGAGAATACTGCATCATTGATGTAGAAATCATCTCTATGATTGGTTGGTTGGTTCTTGAATTCTTGAGAGGAATATTCTCTCTAGAGAGAGCATTTGTATATGACTTTAATGTCGGAATGATCCAAGCCTCTTTTTTTCATGAAGTCTTCATATATTTATAGACAAAAATTGGTGTAATTATGGCATGTCTTTGCTTGCACTCTTAGAAGACTTGGTGTGAGGACCAAGTAATAGCTATGAATGGACTAATCTGTTCCTAAATATGCTTGCACAAGGAGCCAGAATACTGCAGGAGTTCTTCGCACCAATGGATCGGTGGACTATTATATACAATTAGGATATTTAAAAAAAAAAATGTCAAATTACATAGCTTTTAACAGTTGATTGATTCTGAAATACTAATACAACAGCCCGATAAATCATATTTTTTTCTCTATATCTTATCAATTTCCGAAACAAAATTTTTCAAGTAGATAACAATTTGACCAAAAACCCATCTATCTCGATAATTTAGGACAGAAAAGAGTTTAAATCCCCTGACATTCAGATCATAGCTAAACATCATAAAGGATGTTCCCATAACAATCATACAATCGTTTCATAGCTGGAGTGAAAAGCCAAACATTGGATATTAGTACACTCGCAAATTAGATGCACAACAATTTGTTTGAAGGTGGTTTTATGCATCAACTTCCATTGTTTACCATGGACAATGGACCAAATATATAATTGGGAGTCATCATGATTCGAGTAGTACAAACAACCTTTGCATACACCAACCGAATCTCCATATCATCTTCTCTTAGCATAGCTTGTGTAAATCTAAACACACGGAATATATGCAACCAAATAATGAGATAGTTGGATCCGATAGTTGTTCATCATTAGGGATCTGATAAGAATTTACATTCCTGGACTTTTCAAGAACATAGGAGTAAGATTTATGCTCAAAAGTTTAGTGTCAGCCTGCACACAACTTATAGGGTAGGATTTTTGTTTGAACTTAATTCTAAAATATATATGCAACCAAATAACACGGAAATGGATTTACAATTTTTAATTTCCAAGAAATGTGAATAAGATTTATGAAGAATATTGGGTGGTTTAATACATACAATACATAGATATATGGGTTTAAGTAGCAAGTTTTAGAGAGTAATATTTAAGAAAATGGTGGCCCGATACCTGGTGCACTAATCATTGAAATTACACACACCCAACCACATACACACACATATATGTACCCCTTGTGAGAAATTAGAGATATATATATATATATATATATACTCCCTTTCGTCCAAGTTAACAAATTCTGAATGACTTTTTAAGCCATGTTAAAAAATTCAGACAAATTATGCCTTCAAGGAGAAGACATAGACAGACTCTATACTTATCACTCTTTGATGCTTTACAATAACCATCCAAAATACCAACTAATTTCTGCAAATGAAAAAAACAAAGAGGTAGTAATTCTAAAAGAATCAGATACTGATGGGTCTGAATATAAATAACACAATCAGATACTCCAACACTCAAGAAAAAAGTTCACTAGTATTTTATTAAATTGAAGTCTGAGTATTACCTTCCATATACACTGGTAAATCACAATCAATAAACAACATAATGAGAGTTCACACCGCATAACAGAATTTTCTCTAAACTAAACAATTGTGTAAAATTTTCTAAATTGTGATTTCAAGGGGATTTCGTCAGCAACTGTAACATAAATTCAGCATTTATACTTGAATGCAACAACTCAGAAAGCCAAACAAGTACTTCAAAGATAAAATAAAAATCAAACACATCAGTTGAAAGGCTCAAGAACACACAGTGACCAGCTATAAATGAAACTCCAACAAGTACTAGATTGGAGACATAAACAGCCAACTTCAGCTAAGAAAGGATATAAAAAACTAATCAAGTGAGAGAAACAATAAGCAGGCAAAGGCAACATCCTAGAGATCTTTGAATTATCAAGAACACGGCACAAACTTTAAAAACCTACAGCTTCCACCTCATGCTTAAGCATTTATATCTCGTCTTCATCAACAACTCCATAACGTCTTTTCTAAAATTGGGCGCACTATTCTCTAGTCGGTATTTAACCAGCATTATTTGATGTAAGACCAACATGAAGAGCCTCAAATGGATGGGTGCGGAGCACGAAAAAATGTGTAAGGCAAAACAGGATGGCAACTACAAGTGATGACAGCGAAAATGTAACCCAAGCTTCATCCAAATTTAGAAACTAAGATACAATGATTCATACTTTGTACACAAGATGGCAACAACAAGTGATGACAGCGAAAACATAACCCAAGCTTCATCCCACTTCAGAAAGTAACATAATGTTCCAGTAAGTAACACTACATTGGATCAGCTACATGAGTTATTTGTTATATGCTTTGGCTGAGAGCTTATACCATATTTATGTTCTAGATTGATACAGTAACATGATGTGTCATATAATTGTGAGGAAGCCCAATGTTAAATATAACCAACCACATGAATATATTATAAATAGGAAGACATTGTTAAAGATGTGCAGCCCATTGGTTAAGTAATGGCTATCATAGAAAACAATCACCATACTGCAGCAAGAAATCAAACAGCTATTCTTGCAAGTTAAAAATCAATCAATCTGAAAGACAAAGATGTTAAGCTCGAGTCCAATAATTACAGACTAAGCATGCCGACAGAATCAGAATACATTAACAGAAGAAAAAGAAAAAAAAAAACAGAGAGAGAAAAAAGGTAGAACAATACAAAAGGCAGCAGAAATGCAATTAAAACCCTACCGATGAGAGGGAATAAGGATCAGTCAACCACAAAATAGTTCAGCCACTCTTTTTTCTATCCATATTCTCATACTTTCTTTGGCTGTTGTGATTCTTAGAGCATCCCATAATCCATCACCGGAGATGTGCAATAACACTGTACCGTAGAATAAATCAATGGGGTGGCTCCAAGGGGATTCAGACTCCCACTTCCATATTGTGAGGTGAGAGTCATTGCCAATGTTATACACATTGGGATTTACTTTTCCTAGGATATTCACATTCCAATTACTCACCAAACATAAGTTATAAAGGAATCAAATATTAAATTAATTCTATGGCAAACAAAATTGCAACATGAGAATAATTCTAGCATTCATATATAGACAAGTAAGAATGCATGTCAATGTTATACAATGACGAGAATTTGATAGTAAGTCTACATAATGGGAAGTAAAAATGTTGCCTGCCTTCCCATTTTTCTCTGCTTCCTTCAGCATTTCCTCCTCATTGTTTCTTCTTCTTGTCCCTCTTTAAACAAGGAAGTCGCTCTTCTTTTAGATGCTTGTTCCATAAGTATGCTTGATTCAATGCGAATTGATCTTTCCCATCAAGTAAAACAAGGCTCTCCACATAAGTATCGAAATAAACCGAGTCTTCCGACACCAATTGTTCAATATAAACCTCTTGTTTGCTCTCCGGATGGTACAAAACCAACTGATTGTTACTCTTCCTCACAACAACTTCACCCGTTCTCCTAACTCCCAAAACCGCATATATATAACATCGTACATCAATAGTATACAACTTGGTCCAAGACTCCTCCACACCATACTCTTTCATCACCCATACGCAACAACTCTTAGTTAAACCAAGCACAGGATCGTCATAATGGATTAGACCCAGAGTTTCGCCAAATAGTGAAACTGCTGTCCTCAACTCAGACCCATAAGCAGCATTGGCCGGAGGCATTATCTCCCGGAAAACCTCGGAACCCATGTCAAACGACACAATCAAAATGCGACTCTGCTCCTCATAAGCCACCCAATGGGAAGCCCCTCGAAGGAAAACATGAGAAGTAGAGGAAATCATGACATCCGAAGGAACAATACCACTAGTGCCTCTCCACATACCGGTGCTAAGCTCATAAACCTCAACCTTTGGTAAATCTAAGTACACATTATCGGAATTCCAATAGTATACAATTCTAACAACCTTAAAGTCATTAGTACAAGAATCAACACCAAACCCAATTACAAAAAGAGGAATCTGAGAGACTTGAGGAGGGGGCATGGGAAGATTGAAGGACTTTCTAATAGCTGGGTTCCAGAGAATCAAAACCCCTGTATAGCGGGGGTAATAGTCACACATACAAATCAACCCATTACATGAACCCACAATCCTGTAATGGCGTTTTGGGCAAAATTTGTAACTATTATCAAGAGTCATATGCTCATCAAATGTTTCGTTATCGAAACGAATTGAGAATCGCTCTTGGTTGTGAGGGTAAGGGTGGTACCTGAGGAGCATGAATTGAGTATTGTTCTTGTGGGCAAGAGAGCGATTGATGTGAGCTTTGATGAAATGAGGGGTTTTGATCAGAGCATTCCATGATTTGCGAACGCAGCTGAGGTGGACGATGGTCTTGACTGGTAATCTTGTGAAGATTTCAGGCAAGAGTTCTTCGGGCAACTTGTCGAACAGTGACTGTCTCAACATGGTTTACCTTGTGATGTAGTCGAATTCTGAATTTGGGCAACTATAAGGCTAGAATGCCCAAAATGAAAAAAATTGGCGCAAATTTGCTTTAAAGAAGAGGGGGAGTTCTCAAATGCTTACGCTGATATAGGCGGCTTCCCAAATACCACTAAAGAATTGTACGAGGGATTAAGTGATTCACCGAAGCCACCAGACCTTGAAACCCTAGTGATTCCGTAACAAGGTTAGAGAATGCGCCTACAAGTTTCCAAATCACACTGTCAATATGACTGAGGCCTTCCACATTTGCCCTTCAACTAAAGCACTTTTGCAATTAAGCCCCACATTACGATTAACTCTTTGAATTATCAATTTATTAGTGTTATTAGTACCAAATTCTGAAAAGACTATTCTACCTTTAATATTTAATGCATACCAATCATAATTTGTCATTTGGAATATATATATATATATATGTTGTAAATTTTGAATATATTTATTGTAAATTTTGAATATATCTATTGTAAATATAATTACAATAAATAAATTCCAACTGACAAAATATTATTGTAAGTTTTGATTACTTATTGTTAAATAATTAAGTTGTTATTAAATGGTTAGTTAGATAATTAAATTAATTATCCTAATTTTAATATCTTTCACATTAAAAAAGGTTAATTACATAAACCTTTCTCATTGTTTGAGAAATGAAACAGAGGCCCCCTAAAATTCAAACACTATTGCATGGATCTCCCATTTTAACCGTCAACGCTAGTCAACGATGAAAAATAATGATGTCACGTACCTAAATAAATGAAATCCCCATATTAGTCTTTAATGCCTTAAATGTTCTAAATACCTTAAAAATTATAGTCAAATGACATTAATGCCTCTATCCCTTCCAATGTCTTCAACCCCTCCAAACCATTTAAAGACAATGATCCATATATAGATATGGTAAATTGGTAATGTACCAACAGAGTTAATACAATAAACTATAGAACAATATATATATATATATTCTTTGATAGAGAATGTGATTGAATGCCATCTAACCATGGGAAGAGCCAACAAAAGTTGTGAATCAGGAATTAGGACCTCCCTCTCTGCCATAGTACACTCAAACCCTTCTCAACCTTAAAATTGATGTTGTTCACAAACATGGTAGTAATGGAAATAAATTTGAGTTTTAGATCTTAACAAAATTGTTGTATCAACAACATCAACCCTAAGGATTGGGGTTTGTGGTTTGGGCATATGATATGTGTATATATATATACATATGATACTAATTGGCTCAAAGTAAAGAATGTGAATCCACCCATTATAGAATCACAACACAAGGGGTAATATTGTAATTTGTCATCACAACTTAAGGACAACAAAATTTATTGTTTATTCCTTACTTCCATTAGCATACTTAAACGGCAAGTCACTCTCAAGGAGGTTCGTGGAATAAAGTTTGAACTTTAGGGGAGTTCTGTGTAATTTCTCAAACAACTGGCTAGGGAGGTCCCCTGAATTTAGGTAAACCGCAAGAGAGGTCCGTGTAATTAACCCCTTAAAAATAACATATTTTCCATATCAGTAAGTAAAGATTTGTTTTAAAACAAGAATGGAATGACCATTTCACTCATTTTTTAGTTTGATATGTATTGTACAATGAGAATATGAATTCTTTTAGAATGAAATTTTATTATAGATGATGAAAATTCATTCCATTAGTAAACCTATGGAATGAACATATCATTCTCTAACAAAACTATAAAAATCATTCCATCTATTTAGTGATACTCTAACCAAACAATAGAATGGTAATGATCATTCTATTTCATTCTCATTCCATTTAGACCTTCATTCAATTTCATTTATGCGTAACAAACAAAACAAAATAGTAATATTAATGAATTACTTTAAGTTTGAACTTAATTACTTAAATTTTTATATACAATTTAAAATCATTACATAATCAATTGACTATGACATTGTATAAACATATGTCATCAAATTAATCAATTCTAATTTGAATTTTTTTTTTGATATGGTACCACATTGCCCGATTGTTTTTTAGTTTTTATTATTATTATTATTTTTACAGTTTACCATTTTAGTTGTCCAAATTCGGAGATTTGACTATATCATATCAAAAGGTAACCATGTTCAGGCAGTCGATGTTGGACAAGCTACCCGAACAACTCTTGCCTGAGATCTTCCCAAGATTACCAGTCAAGACCATTGCCAAATCAACTCCGTTCAAAAAATCATAGAACACTCTCATCAAAATCCCTGATTTCATCTAAGCTCACACCAATCGGTGTCTTGCGCACAAGAACAACACTCAAGTTGTACTCCTCGTGTACTACTTGTTGAAAGTAAACTTGAAAGAGATCAGCTATATCCACATGCATGCACTTACCACAGGTCAAGAATGGCTGCTACCAAATACCATGCATGAGTGCATAAACCATGCGTGAAGATTGTTCACGCCAATATCCACCGAAGTCAAGAATAACAGCGGATGAAGATTTGTGTTTTATTAATTTATATGTTTGATTTGTATATATAGAGATGTGTTGTGTAGTGTAGAAGTAGAAGCTAGAACCATCGGAAAGAAAGGAAAAAGAGAGAAAAGAGTTGTATTTTGAAAGGTGTGAGTTTTGAAATATAAGTGTGTTTTTCTCATTCAGTGTGTTGATCCTGGGCCTGTAAATCACCTCAAGTGATTTTCAACATGGTATCAGAGCTTAGAGGATGAGCAACAAGAAGAATACTTCAAGCACCCTAGAGGATGAGCAAGTCCTGCAGTCAAAGTTCTCAGCCAGAGAAGAGAAATGGGGAAATTCACAAAGAGTTCAAGGTAGATATCGTGGCTATCAAGGACGAGAAGGTGACGATGGGAAAAGAAAAGTGAAGTGTTATAACTGCAACAGATATGGCCACTATGCCCGTGAATGCAGAAGAGAGATAACAGAAGATGATGAAAATGAAGAAGATGATGAACATGTGTACTTTGCAAAGAAAGACACAAATGAGCTAAACGAAATGATATTGATGGCTCAATATGAGAATCCTGTTAGCTGGATATTTGAAAAAGAAGAGAATGAAACAGAAGAAATGTCACCAACAGTGCCACGAGATGAGGTTGAAGCAGTGCCACCAACAGTGACACAAATTGCTCCGGTTCCTGATAAGAAGAAGTCAGAGTGGATCCGGGTGAAAGATACTGGACCAAGAAGAAGTCAGATATGGATCCGGGTGAAAGATACTAGACCAAGAAGAAGTCAGAAGAAGATCCGGTTAGCTTCACCGAAGCCATTCAAGAGAAGAAATGGAAGACAGATATGGATGAAGAGATGTTCATCATAAATAAGAAGCAGTGTATAGTCCACCAGAAGGTCATAAGTCAATTGGGTTGAAGTGCATCCATAAGACGAGAAGTGGAAAAGGCGAAGTTCAGAGATACAAAAATTGTCTATCCGTGAAAGACTACAAAGGAAGAAAAGTGAAGTCAGACAAGTTCAATACTCTGAGGAAGAAATGTAATGCCTTGGTAATGGTTCCAGGGAAAGGAAGCGCAGGGAAAGAAAATGGAATCTCTTCAGAGTTCAGGCAGGTCGACTCGATTCAGTTCGAGGTGCTTGTCGCTAGTTGTGGACTTGACTATGAAGAAGAGAGTCAACAATCTCTGACCAAAACTGAACGAGAGAGAGGCAAAGACTGTTGCAAGGAATGCAGAAATTCCAAGACGAGTCCAAAAGACTGAAGAAGAGTTGCAAGGAATGCAGATGTGTGGATAATAAAGTTTAAGGGGGAATGTTGAAAGTAAACTTGAAAGAGATCAGCCATATCCACATGCATGCACTTACCAACAGTCAAGAATGGCTGCTACCAAATACCATGCGTGAGTGCACAAACCATGCGTGAAGATTGTTCACGCCAATATCCACCGAAGTCAAGAATAACGGCGGATGAAGATTTGTGTTTTCTCAGTTTATATGTTTGATTTCTATATATAGAGATGTGTTGTGTAGTGTAGAAGTAGAAGATAGAACCATCGAAAAGAAAGGAAAAAAGAGAGAAAATAGTTGTATTTTGAAAGGTGTGAGTTTTGAAATATAAGTGTGTTTCTCTCATTCAGTGTGTTGATCATGGGCCTGTAAATCACCTCAAGTGATTTTCAACACTACTACCCTTATCCTCACAACAAAGAGCAATTTCTCAATTCATTTTGATAAGAAATATTTGAGGAGCATATGACACTGGATAATAGTTACAAAGTTTTGTTTATGCACTATTACAAGATACTGGATTCATGTAATGGGTTGATTTGTATGGGTGATGATTTCCCTCGACCTAACTATTAGAAATTCCTTCAATCTCAATGCCCCTTCCTAGTCGAGTCTCTCATGCTGTTTTTGTAATTGGGTTTGGTTTTGATTCTTTTACTAATGACTTTAAGGTAGTTAGAATTGTATATTATTGGGATTCTAATAATGAATGCATATATTTCCCATCTGACGTTGAGGTTTATGAGCTTAACATTGGTACGTCAAGAGGCAGTACTGGATGTTGTTCCTACGAATTTGATGATTTCCTTACACATTCCATATGAGCAGCTGTGTCACCAAGGAATTTAGGTAAGTGATCCAAAATCCATGTCTACAAGTTATGTCACAGTTACTCTAAATGGGTACACATTGTTCCCATCAGCTCCCACAATTCTAAGTAATAGAATTCCAATATAGGCTTGGTTATATGAATATGAAACTGTAGTTCAAAATGTGCGCAATACTATAGTATTATTTTTTAATATAATCTAATATGTACGTCACATTATATATATATCTATCTATATATATATTAATATATACTATGAAATATAAATATATACTATATAATAAAATATATATATATATATATATATATATATATATTAAAAAAAATAAAACAACTTGTTAGGCCGAGTCTAGAATTTGATTTTATGTCCTTTAGATAGATTCGCCCTGCTATGTTACTCACGGTCTTTATAGCGTCTATCTCCCAAGATATAACGACCTTCCTTCTCCAATAACAGCACTACAAATTGGAGAGTACTCGAACCTCTTCTGTGTTATACTCTCTACAACTACTAATACTATACTATACTTTATGTATGTATATATATATGCAAAGAAGTGAAGAAGGAAGAAATGAGAGAAGTAATGAATTATGAAAATCTGGAATGATTTCCAAATGACCCAAAGGGGGGTATTTATAGACAAACTGGTGCCTATTCAGGTCAACTCGAACCGTCACCAGACACACCTGTTTAACCCAAACAGGTATTAGGCAAACTGGTTCGCCCCTGAACCAGTATTAGTCACAATGGTTCGACCCAAACCGACACCAGACGTGTTGGTTCGGTTCAGTCAGATCGGCTCAGCTTTTGGGTCATATGACCCTACCTAAATTTGGACAAATTTTGTCCAAAAAGAAAGGGTCAGGCTCGAATTGAACCCGCACCTGCACCCACGACCATGGCCCGGATCGGATCGGGAAGACGTGCGTGTGTGGTAAATGGCTCGAACCCAAGCTAGCCTAAGACCTCACCCATATAACAAAACCTTGAGTGACCTTGGGCCCAAACCCAAAGTTCAAACTAGGTGTATATTGACATATCACTAGTTTACTTTTTCTTCAACGTGGGACACACTTCCACATCTTTGTTTCAAATGGATCACTTTGAAAGTTAATATCTCATTCAATACTTAATGGTTTTGAACAAGTAAATATACCAAATTAATCTCCTCACTAAGGAGAACACATTGGCACTTTGTCCCGCTCATTTCGGAGTACGAGTCCCACTTTTATTTTAGCACCAAGTTGCTAAAAATACTTATTTCCAAAACCATTTTTCCAACAATCCCCCACATGAATGAGATATTGATGTCAAATGAAAATGCAGACATAATAAAGAGTATAATTGGAAAGTTACTACATCAGAAGAGGTAGCTTTTGGCCTTGAACCTTCCTTAGTGTATTACTATCGAATTTACTGGCTAATTAGTGAACATGAGGTCTTGAACTGTTTAGTCGTTGATGTAAACCAAGACAATAGCAAACACACAGTTTCCTTCCGCACATAATTGGTTCTCATTGTTGTGTTCATATGGCCCTAAACAATGTTTGGTATTTCATGAGTGCTCTAGAAAACTTAGCCTTTGAAGTTTTCATGGAAGCGGCCCCACTTCACACTCATATAGGTGACCTCTTATTAAAAATATCATACCATATCCCACTTAAATTTTCAAGATATAAGAGTCATTAAAAGCATAACTTATCATTTTCCTCGCTATAGGTAGCATTGTCATATCTTAGAAATGGGTGGTAGAAGAATTATTTCTTCCTAGTGCTTCTGGTGAGTCATTCAGAATTTTTGTTGTCCCTTTGAACCTAGCTCTTGTGATCTCCAGTCAACTAGGTTAGGTTTCCATTAAGATGACCCATTAGCTTTCGTCTTTAACCCCATTCCCCTCGATGAACTATACACTTGCTCTCTAGTCAAACCTTTTGTAAACGGATTCGCTAAATTTTCTTTTGACTTTATATAATCTATAGATATTATTCCATTTGAGACCAATTGTTTGACAGTCTTATGTCTTCGATGTATATGTCGAGACTTAATGTTATACATATTACTTTGTGCCCTTGCAATTTCCGATTGACTATCACAATGTATACATATTGCCGACACATGTGTTGACACCCAATTTTTCGTGCCACTTGGCAGAAAGTGAAAGTGCCACGTAGCATATAATCTAGCAAGCTAAGAATATTGATGAAGAGTAGAGAAGACTGGCAACCAAGAAGATGAGGATGACAGAGGAAAAGGGGTAGCTAAAGATAAGGGACGTGACTTATGCTCAAGGGAAGTGGTGGACTAAAAGATAGAATGAATATGGTTGGTAAAATGGGATAAGTTCATTATATTCAGTTCCAGTTTCAATAGAAGTGGCCATGAGCTAGAACGTGTGAAGTAAAGTGCTAAAGGTGGTTCCCATGAATAAACCACAAGGTACAAATGGAAAAAGAACAAGAGGTGATGGTGACATGTGTCAACATCCAAGGTCAGGAGTTAAAGGCAGTTAAGGAAAGGGTTTGGTAGTCATATAAATAGAACACTTATTGTAAATTTGAGTCTTTCCTGCAGCAACCAACAAAACACACATACATACAATTTCTTACAATTGTAATCTTTATCTTATCAATTTATACTTTCATTCCTATAATGTCAGTCCAAATTATTTACGTTATTGTTCTTTCAATCATTATCTTATAATCTTTATTGCAAGTAATGATGTTTTCTATTTCCTTTTAGTTCATGTCATTTAAATTCTTGCAATTTCATTTACATGCAACTTCATTCTATTTCAATTATACGTAAGTTCTTCAATTCCCTTTGGTAGTCAATTCGCTTTAGCAGTCAATTTCCTTTTGGCAATCAATTCCTTTTGGTAGTCAATTTCCGTTGGCAGTCAATTTCCTTTTGGCAGTGAATTTCCTTTGACAGTCAATTTCCTTAATTCCTTTTTATTTTAGTATTCTTACATTCCTTATAAACTTTGACACTTAAGTCCTTTTGACCAAGGCAAAAAGAATCCTAGAAATAGAAATTTACAATTTCCATAATCGCTTGATTTCCATATCCATAACTTCCAAAAGAAGAGTTGCACATTCTTTTGTAAGTTACCTTTGGTTTTTCTAGAGCCTGGCACGCCCACATCTACCAGCTACTAATTTTTGTGCAAACAACAGGTTGACACCAATTTGAAATATCTTCTAAGAAATTACGAAGCCACTCAGCTTATTCACCAGCTTTATCTAAAGCAATAAATTCAGATTCCATAGTGGATCTGGCAATACACGTTTGTTTCGAAGATTTCCAAGATATGGTTCCACCTCTAATCGTGAAGACATAGCCATTTGTGGACTTTGAATCCTTTGTATTAGATATCCAATTAGCATCACTATAACCTTCAAGTACTGCTGGATATCTACTATAATGTAATCCATAACTCTTGGTATATCTCAAATATCTCAGGACTCTCTTTATCGCAGTCCAATGAGTTTTCCCTGGATTACTTGTATACCTACTCAATTTGTTATATGCTAGGACCAATATTTTTCGATAAATGAAGACTTATATCAACAGGAGTCTTAACAAGACCATTGTTTTCTTTGTTAAATCTTTCTAGTATTTTCTCAATATAATGAGATTGAGATAATACTAGACCATCTGATGTCTTAGAAATCTTTATTCCTAGTATGACATCAACCATGCCTAAATATTTCATATAAAAAATTTTGGTCAACATCCTTTTGGTAGTTTTAATGATATCATTATTGCTACCAATAATTAGCATATCATTCACATATATGCATACAATGACTTATCCATGTTGAGTATTTTCACATAAACACATTTATCACACTCATTGATTTTAAATCCATTTGATAACATTACTTTGTCAAAATTTTCATGCCATTATTTAGGTGCTTATTTTAATCCATATAAGGATTTTACCAGTTTTCACACTTTCTTTTCTTGCCCTGGAACTACAAAACCCTCAGGTTCTTCCATATAAATTTTTTCTTCTAATTCACCATTCAAGAAAGTTGTTTTAACATCCATTTGATGTATTTCTAAATTTTCCAATGTTGCAATAACTAGTAACAATCGAATGGATGTCATTCTAGTGATTGGTGAATAAGTATCAAAATAATCTAAGCCTTCCTTTTGCTTAAATCCCTTAGCAACAATCCTGACTTTATATTTATCAATTGAACCATTAGTCTTCATCTTCCTCTTAAAAATCCACTATATCCTAATGGTTTAGATCCAGGAGGAAGATCCATTAGTTCCCAAGTGTGGTTTTGTATAATGGATTCAATTTCACTATTTATAGCCTCTTTCCAATAAGGAGCTTTTGGAGAACATATTGCTTCCTTAAAACTTTGTGGTTCATTCTCCACTATATAGGTTAAAAACTCGGGACCGAACGTAGTAGACATTCTAGCTCTCTTGCTACTTCTAAGTTCATCCTAATTTTCATTGGCTATAACCTCTTGATGACCATCCTCTTGTATATTGCTATTAGCAGTATCAAAATTCCTTTTAAGATGATTTTTATCTTTTATTTCTTTACAAGGAAATATATCCTCAAAGAAATAAACATTCCTTGATTCAATAATCGTATTGACATGAATATCAGGAATATATGATTTATGTACAATAAATCTAAATGCACTACTGTTAAGTGCATAGCCTATGAAAATACCATCAATGGTTTTAGGTCCTATCTTTACTTTCTTTGGTGTAGGAACCTTAACCTTTGCTAGACACCCCCACACTTTTAAGAATTTATAGGAATGTTTTCTACCTTTCCATAATTCATAAGGTGTCACATTGCTTTTATTTTGAAGTAACTTATAGAGAATGTATTTCACAGAAAGCACAGCTTCCCCCCACATATTCTGGATTAAGCCAGAGCTTATCAACATGACATTCATCATTTCTTTTAGTGTACGGTTTTTCCGTTCAACTACACCATTTTGTTGAGGTGAATAAGGAGCGGTAGTTTGGTGAATAATACCCTGTTATGATCAAACATCAGTAAATGGTGCTTCATATTCACCACCTCTATCGCTTTTTAAAACCTTGATCTTTTTTCTAAGTTGATTCCAAACCTCATTTTTGTAATGTTTAAACATTTTCAAGGTTTCATCTTTGCTTCTTAACAAGTATACATAACAGTATCTTGTACAATCATCAATAAACATGATGAAATATTTTTTCCCACCTCTGGTTATCACGGATTTAAAGTCATAAATGTCACTGTGAATTAAAACTAGAGGTTCAGTGCTTATCTCGATAGACTGAAACGAAGTTCTAGTTAATTTTGCTTCAACACAAGTTTGACATTTTTCATTTATATCAAACTTAATTTTAGGTACAGAATCCATGTTAATTAATCTACGAATAGTATCATAATTAACATGTCCTAACCTACTATGTCATATTTCAGATGACTCAATCATGTAAGCAAAATTAACTGTGTTATTATTAACTTTGGGTATAATAGTCATTACACTGAATCTGAACAATCCATCACTTAAATACCCTTTTCCCACATACACTCCATTCTTAGTAAACACAAACTTATCAGAAATAAAGACTAGCTTAAACCCATTCTTGCTTATGAGTGAACCAGAAACCAAGTTCTTCCTAATGTCTGAGACATGTAGAACATTATTCAGAGTGAGTTCTTTTCTTGAGGTCATAAGCAACTTTATTGTGCCTTGTCCTTCAACCTTAGCAGTAGAGGAGTTTCTCATGTAGAGTTTTTTTTCCATGGTTTATAGCTTCATAGCTCGCGAACATCCTCTTTTTTGAGCAAATATTGCGAGTAGCTCTTATGTCCACCCACCATTCTCTATTGTTGCTCACAAGGTTGACTTCTGACACTACCACTGAAAGGTTTAGCTCAGACACATCAGTTGCTAACCTCTCCTCCTCGGTAATGTGCACTTCAGTAGTCTTCTTTTTGGAGTGATTAGGATATTTTACACTTCGACATTTTTTAACATTGTGTCCTTGCTTATCGCAGACAAAACACTTCCCATTAAACCTTTTGTTCTGTCCTTGGCCAGTCTCACCGTCTTGGAGCACTGGGGTAGTTTCATTCAAAAACTTAGGCAAAGTTGTAGTATTACTAATTGCCATTCGTCTGTTATATATAAATATACAGACAACAATTTAATATTCTAATAATACTATAATATTAAAAAATCTGTCTTAAGATTATAATTCAAAATGTGTGCAATACTATAGTATTATTTTTTAATATAATCTAATGTGTCACAATATATATCTATATCTATATATATTAATATATACTATGAAATATAAATATATACTATATAATAAAATTATATATATATATTAAATAAAATAAAACAACCTGTTGGGCCGAGTCTAGAATTTGATTATATGTCCTTAAGACAGATTCACCCCGCTACGGTGCTCACGATATTTATAACGTCTATCTCCTAGGATACAACGACCTTCCTTCTCTAATAGGAGCACTACAAATTAGAGAATACTCGAACCTCTTCTGTGTTGTACTCTCTACAACTACTAATACTATACTATATTATATGTATACATACATATATATATATATATATATGAAGAGAAGTGAGGAATGAAGAAAGGAGAGAAGAAATGAATTATGAAATTCTGGGATGATTTGCAAATGACCCAAAAGGGGGTATTTACAGACAAATTGGTGCCTATTCGGGTCAACCCGAACTGTCACCAGACACACCTATTTGACACGAACAGTTATTAGGCACACTAGTTCTCCCTAACTAGTACCAGTCACAATGGTTCGACCTAACCCAAATTCGGACAAATTTTGTCCAAAAAGAAAGGGTCAGGATCGGACCGGGATGGGGCGACGCGCGTGTGTGGTAAATGGTTCGAACCCAAGCTAGCCTAAGACCCCACCCATATCACAAAACCTTGGGTGCCCTTGGGCCCAAACCCAAAGTTAAAACTAGGTGTATATTAACATATTACTAGTTTACTTTTTCTTCAATGTGAGACAAACTTCCACATTTTTGTTTCAAATGGGTCAATTAAGAGTTAATATCTCATTCAATACGTAATGGTTTTGAACAAGTAAATATACCAAATTAATCTCCTCACTAAGGAGAACACATTGGCATTTTGTCCCGCTCATTTTAGAGTACGGGTGCCACTTTTATTTTAGCACCAAGTTGTTAAAAACACTTGTTTCCTGTAGGGATTTGCGTTGATATAATCCGCGAATCCAAGGGTCTAGCAAGGGAAAGTTGGAAAAAAGGCCAACAAGGTATAAAGGGGGATTTTCATTGATATAATCCTCGAATCAAAGGGTCTGGCAAGGGAAAGGTTGAAAAAAGCCAACAGGGTGTAAAGGGGGATTCACGTTGATATAATCCGTGAATCCAGGGGTCCGACAAGGGAAATTTGGAAAAAGGCCAATAGGGTATCTCTGGAAGAGATTGGATACATGATGAAACTCTACAAAGAGGCAACCGTTGAGGACTGACAAAGGGGGTCATAGCCAAAAGTCAACCTCGCGACCTTATGAGCTTATCGCGTAGGGAGTAGTACTATTTGACTGGCCTAGGGAAATACTTTGATATGGTGAATGGTGGGTCGCGACCTCATTCATCAAAATCACTCAAAGTAAAGTACTTGGAATGCGCCAAATAATGCTCAGGGTCATGGAAATGGAAAATATGCATAAAGAACATAACCCAGGAAACTATGACATCAAATAGAGAAGGTAGCGACTGAGAGGATCGGGACTGAGATCCTCTCAGCAGATAGTCGCGGTTGAGAGGATAACGGCAAAGAGGGTCGCAACTGAGAGGATCGCGACGGAAAGAGTCATGGCTGAGAGGGTCGCGACTAAGAGGGTTGCAGCTGAGAGGGTCACACTGAGAGGGTCGTGGCTGAGAGGGTCGCGACGGAAAGGGTTGGGATGCGAAGGCTTGCGAGTGAAAATGATGTGGCACAAGGGGGGTATTAAGATTAGTGCTCACTTCGACGTCTATAAATACCAAGGCAAGGCTATGGTTTAAGGGGGGGAGAAATTCTACTTTAGTTCTATTCCGGTTATGCTCTAGTTCAACTTCAGATCTAGAGAGAGAAAGTTTTAGAGGGAGGAAAAGTGAGTGAGGGAGAGATATGTAGGATCTTGTATGACTCTTGTAAGGCTCTTATTAGCTCTATGTTCTCTATACTTTGTATTTATCTTCTAAACATCAATATAATCTAGTTTATGGCTGGTTGGTTAGTTGAGAAACTATTCCAGCATCATTTACATCACGAACCCCCTACATTTAAGGCAACTCCGTTGGGGAATGAAATGTCTTCTTCGCTAGCTGATCTTCGCCGATCTTGTCAGTTGCATAAGGAGATCCTCTCATGGAGTTGTACCAGAGATTAGGTGGAAAACAAAATTAGGAGCCCAGATAAACACTTTTGGCGCGAAGACAATGGGGTCACATGACTGCGAGCACATGAGCTCATCGGGCAAAAAATCTACTAGAGGAATTGCAAGATTTATCCTTAGTTGTGTGGTAGATGTCGTTCGATATTCAGGAGGCGCATATGGCGATATTTATGGAAAGTGATATTTTTTTAGATCTACACAGACCGCTGTTTCTGAGATCTACACAGATCGCTGATTGGAGATCTACACAGATCGCTATTTTTGAGTTATTTGTAGATTGTTATTTTATGAGATCTTCGTTGATCCCCGCAAGAAGTGCTTTGCGCTTGATCGAGCTTCTAGGAGAAACTGCATATGTTACCAGAGAACAGTTTTGAGTTATTCTGGTCGTAAAGATTGATTTTTGAGGAGGTGGAGATATCTTCGCCATATCATTTGTGCATTATAGCGCTAAATTATTATAAATGAGGTGTTGCATTGATGTTTCATCGATTCAATAATTCTCTCTCTCATGACCTATGCAGAGGCTCTGTGAGATCCTAAGAATCGCCAAACGGTCAATTGAGGCCGAATCACACTGAGAGTTGACTCACAAAAAAAGACTGGAGGAAGCTAATGATGTGATCTTAACTTTAAGGTGATAGTATGGTTTAGAAATGTGGTTTTTAGATCCTAAAGATGGGCCAGATGTACGATGGTAAAAGGTCAGTAAGTCCTGCAGGATGTATTAAACTCGCGATTATCTTTTATCCGCGAGTGAAGGAAGTTTTGCGGAAGCCGTTGAAATGGCAAGGAAAGCACTCGACATATTTAAAAGGACAAGATTTTTATCAAAGAAGGACATCTCGCGATCCAAGAAAAGAGGCCTCGTGATTTTGTCCGCTATGGTGATTAATGTGTGAGTTTCATACTGGGGGCAGCAAAAAGGCTATTAGTAACTTGTCACAGTATGGTACTATTGGCTCACTATTAAAAGGGATGCTGGAGAACCTGTTAAATATGTCACGAGTTTTGAGATCATATTCATGCACCGACAGCTGAGTTGCATGGCTCTCACCCCCCAGCCTCTTTACTTGGGGTATTTGTCACGCCCCGAATTTCCAAAGACTCTTGAATCAGGACATCCGAGGAAGAAGGGTCGTGATCCATAAAATGAATGACCAATTAAGGTCCTAAACAACCATAAAATGAATGGAATATTATTAATGACAATAATTTCCATACAAAACCAAGCGGAAGCTAAACCAAATGATACACAAGGCACATTGAGGTGCTAAAAGAATACATGTATACAACGATGCACAGATATCGAATACAAGGAAAGGATATGCCAACAGAATGGATCCCAAGAGATACAACAACAGTCCTAATACAGGGGATAAGTAAAGGAAAACAAAAGGAAACAACTCTACATACGAATGTCTTAAATCCCGCAATAGTATCCGTGCCACGAGCCATCCTGTAACTTGGAAACAAAAGAAAGTGTCGTTGCACCCTAAGCAATCCGTAGCCGAAACCTTTCCTGCAAACTAGCATTTGGGACGTTAGGTAAAAGAACGCTAGGGTGAGCTTATCGAAGCCCCGTAAGAGAAAGGAATCATAATTGTCACATCCTGCGATCGTCCAAGTCGAGTGCGAACCAACTCGTGTACATGCATCTACCCTAGGTCAGTCAAATGTCCCCCACGACACTCACGCCAATAGGTGACCCCAAAACACATCCCCCTAGTCCCCTACCATGCATAAACAATTAGGGCAACTAACACATAATGAAGTCATAACACAACCACATATAATAACGCACACCTATACATATATATATACATAGAGATATATAACTAATACAAGTCACGTAGTACATACCATCTCATAGATCCCTATGACTCGTACCCGCCAGTCCCACACTGACAAATCAACTCAACACTAAACACCAATCATGGGAGCAATACTCATATTCATAACACTCCAAGAAGGATAACACCCACACTTCCTAGGCTACGAGCATACCGAGCTCCAGAACCTCAAATCATTATCAAATCATAGTATCAATCACCTCACATGTCACTACTAACATCCGTAAACCCAACACAGGGGTAAAATAGTCACTTTAACTTAAGGGAAGTCACGAAGGTTGCTGAAAACAAAAGGAAAGTGGAAGGAATGAAAATAATTGACCTATAGTGATCAAACACCCACACAAGGGTAAAAACATCCTTTCACGTCTAAAATACATCAACAAGATTACTCGGGATCGAAATAGAAGTGGAACAAATCCAACGGCACCTCAAAGGACCGTTTAAACACCCGTGTTCACTCAAGGGTAAAATAGTCATTTCAGGGGTAGAATAGTAATTTCCAAGTATAAAGACAAGGTTTCGACCTAAAATAAGTCATAGGAACAAACATAACCAAATTTGAAAGTGCGAGAAGGAAATTATGACATTTTGAAAAATCGGCCGTCGTGACGTGCCGAAGTTTAAAACATACCGTCACTTTTAAATGACCATTACGTCCTCAAAAATGACTCGAATTAAGTGATTCAAAATTCTAAAATCAAGATATTTAAGTCGGATTTCTAAAAAGTTAAAGAACACTTCAATCCGACACTTGTGGTTCCAGATATGACTAAAAGAGTGAAGCAGCGTTGAAACAGGACTACACTGGGACACCTTGGGAAAATCAGTTGATTGACAAGGGACATGAGTCGACTGACCATTAGCCACCAGTTGACTAACTCTACCATAAAATTTGAGGCTATTTGCCAGTTGATTGACGAAATTCCGTCAGTCGACTCATGGACCCAAAAATACTCCAAATGGATCGAAACCACTTTAAACACTTATGAAACATGGGACAAAGGCCTCAACTCATTTAGGAACTTTAGAAATGAGAAAAATATTATTTAATCTCGGTTTAGTTTTATCGAAAACACTTTCTTGAAAATCCGTAAAACTAACCGCCTTGCCCTCGGTCTCCATTTTGGACACCGCCGGCTTTCATAGGCCAAAATATTTTATTTCATGACTTTAAAATCATTTCAAAACTCAAAGTTTTTGTCGGCATCACTGGGGTAGGTGAAAACAAGTTTTTCAATTAAAAGACCCAATTGACTCAAATACAAGTCTTATGAAAAATCCGTTTTCGAGAAAACAAACCGAACAACAACGGAAAGACGAAAGCAAATTTAGAGACGCTCAAATTGAGCAAGGAAATGAAAAAACGAGGAAAAAGGCAACTCGGAGGGAAGGCAAGTGACAATATTCAAAGGCACTAACTCTAACCTAACCATATCCAGTTCCACATCCAAATCTCTAAACTCCACAATGACTTATTCAAGAATGTCCACAACTTCTATGACATTCCTATTCTTAAGATCGCTAAAGGAAACCTAGTGGCCGTTGCCACAGAACCAACTAGTTTCAACCAACAACCTCTTCTGATCCTTTCAACCTTAATTCCACATTCAAAACCACCTAACTTAGGTTTCTAATAATATCATCGGGCTATCAATACACAATCGACTCGGTTTACTCATAACCTCGTCTACCATAACCAAAACGTCAATCTCATCATTGATGCCACGTTGCTACACCAACGCCAACTAAACCACAAATCCATCACACGCCTTCTCAAGGCTTCAGCTCATATTCAACTCAATAGCCACAACCGACTTTACTTATCACAAGAAAGACCTTAAACCAACTCATATCACCCCCCCTAAGGTATATAAGCACATAACAACCAGTATAATCATTTATCTCATATTATACTTTAAACAAGGCATGCAATTCATATTTTCACATCCTTCAATTTCACTTGAGTATTTTAATAACAAATGAATTTATATATTTCAAATTCACATTAAACATGCTCCTCAATCACATGGAATAATATCATAATTCACATGTGAACATAAATCATATATTAGTAACTCAAATGCAATGTGACTCACACACCTCATGATACACACTGTTCCCACAACAGTACAACGAATACATACTCTACCCGGTTGTACTGAGAAATAGTACCGCACCGATTCTTCTAAAGTGATTTTTCTCTCTATCACTTCAACAAAGAAGACGGTTGCACGAGATGACCCGTGACTAAAGATTTGTATACCGAATGCACGAGACAACCCGTAACTTTGAGAATGGGACGACCCACCCTATATCACATTTTTGGCTTTTTAGTTCGATAGGTGGGGGACACCTCCTGGCCAGTTGTTGCGACGATTCGATACAAGACTACTCACCCATAGTTACATGACCGGGCATAGCCCAAAACCAATTAAGTTCTCAATACAAAAAGTGTACCCATGCACTATGTCCTTAATGACCCATCCATCAACATAAATATGTATCATATCATATTTATAACTAACATTCCCAAAATGTCAACACGAATGCTTTTCATCATTCGACATGCTTTTAAATTTCATTTAAAGCAATTAATGAACAAGTATGCTTTCTTATGCAAATTCATGATCCCAAATCATTAAGTTATCCTTCAATGCACAAAGATAACAATTTTCATTCACCTAACATGCTTTTATCTCAATTAAAGCATTTATCTCACAAGGATACATTATTATGCACAATAATGTTCCAAATCATCTAGTTATCCTTTAATTCATAAGGAAAAAAATTCCATTCCTTTAATCATGCTATTAGTTCAATTCAATCAAGTCTTCATGAATCACACCTCAACCTAACATCAATTCCCAATATAACAAATATCATTCACAAAAGGAAAACAAGATAGTCACTCCAAGTTGAGATGCCTAGTTACAACAATCACATAGTATAACCTCAAAGGTGCTACCCAAAAGAGCTAGCCTAATCTCATTCCAAGGCTACCTTTCTAACACCCACTTACATATATGTATAACTACACTTACACATATACATAACTAGACCCACATACATACACATATGTATAGGCATTTAGTCTTGGAAATCTCAAGAACATCCACCCATTAGCATACTTCATAATCTTATTCAATATCATTACAAGTACTCCATACATAAGGTTTAATTAACATAAACATGTTCAAACCCTAATTTCACAATTTCAAGGATACACTTAGCAATTTAATTTAAGGCTAGGAATCCTAGAATCCAATTCACCCTACTACACAATCAAAAGATGGCTAGTTAGGAAGTTTTCCCCTACCTCTTGAAAACAAAGCACAACAACTACCAAGCAAGGCCCATGAAACCCTAGCTCCTCCCCAACTGAAATCCAAGGAGAAACCGGTGGAAAGCTTCACCATAGCCTCTTAACCATGAATCCAACTCCAATACAAGAGGGAAACAAGAATCATCAAGTTGTTTAACAAGAAACCCTAAACTAGGGTTTGAATGGAAAATACACAAGGAAGGAAGAACACTTACCAATCCTTAGCTCAAACCAAAGATAAGAGCACCATGAACATCTTCCATGTTGATGGCCATACCAAACTCCCAACTTAGGGTGATCAAATAACCCCTAAATGGATAAGAAACAAGAGGGAGAAAGAGATGACAATAGAGAAGTCTTGCCAAATGTGTGCTAACCCTAAGAGTTGTAGAGATTCTCCACTCACAACTCTCACCATCCAATGGCCAATAATAAAGATAGCAAGTGAAGACCTAATCCAAGGGCTAGGAATAAGTCTTGCCATTGGAAGACTTATGACATCACTCACAAAACCCATTAATTTGCCAAACAATGCCTTATCATCCAAGGGCTTAGAATAAAGATGGGAATGAATAAACCATCTAATGGTTGACATGAAGTCTTGCCAAGTGAAAGACCAACAATAATGGATTATTTCATTTAAGTGCCTACCAAACAAGGCCTTATGATCCAAGGGTTTAGAACAAATATGGGAGAATGAGATCAAGGGCTAGAAATGAGACACCACTTGAAATGGGGAAATGACCAAATTATTCTCAACTTAGGGTTAATTACAAGAGTGTCATCAAGCCTCTTAATTACCCTTCTACCCCTTATCATCCTCTCTAATTACCACTATGCCATTCATACACCAACACTTAGCCAAATCTCTACACTTTTTACTCAGTGCTCCTAATATGAAAATACTCATTTACCCTTTAGTCATTTCTTTCCCAAAATCGTTTCTAACTATTTTCATCACTTACAACATGAAATATAACAAGAAATTCACATAAGTGCTACACTGAACGTCTACACTAAACTAGGGTAACACTTTCGGGAACGTAACACGATTGTCGAAGCTCCAACGAGAAACCGTTGCACAAACCCACGTAATCGTTGGCGACACTCAAATTCATGAAGCCGGAAACGAAATACCATGAAGTTGTCCAGCTAAGTTCAAAAATTAAACATGAAAAATTTACACGTACCGAGAATACACAAGACGTTATGAATAAGTGACGTCACAAAACGTTAACACTTGGAAAATAATTCCAGAAAAGAGAAAGGAAAACACGTGGCATTATAGCATTATTCCATTAAGGCGCACAATGACAGAAATGGTATTTTGTTTTTTATGAAGAAGCACATCAGTTAATTATATGGTTTAGTGGTGGAGTACCATTTATAATTTTATTTTCGCTACTTATGCCACAAGTCGCAAGGTCACCTCAGTAATATGAAATTACCATCAGGAGAAATGGATGGAGGAGTTTCCTATGGCTCTGTGGGTACATGTGGTTTCATACCGAACAACAATAGAGAGGTTGTTATATACTTTAGGTTTTGGTGTTTTGACTGCATTGCTTGCAGAATTGGAGTGTAGCGAAGGCCTTAGCCACAAACAATGAATCAATGGAAAAATTACTTGAAACTGAAGCCTTAGAAGAAATGAGAAATGAGGCATTATTACAAAGGGCGATTGACAAAAATATATAAAAAACAAAATAAGCTATTTCATTAAAGTGACGATTGATTATACATAGCTTATCAAAAGAGAACCATTTACAAAGAGTTTACAAGGGTGCCTTAAAGATAAGATCTAATAGTCCCAGGCATTCCATTTTCTCTTTGTTCTCGCGGGTACGAGATGTATGGGCTGCATTCTCCTTCAAAATGACATTTTCATGTTCAAGGGTTGAAATGTACTCGCGAGCTTTCTCAATCTTCAACTCGTTATCATGGAGTATAACATAAGCATCTGCTTCGGATTTGTGGCACCCCTGGATTTCTGTGATGACATTAAAAATAATGTTCTAGCCATGATAGCTCCAAGCCAACATGCTGCAAATCAAGGATTCGCGCAAGGATACATTGAATGATTGCGGGATTCAAATCTTTAACATGTATGGTATCTAGAAATATGAATATGTTGGCCAACAATTCTAAGCACATCTATTGAAAGAATGGTTCATGAACCATGAAGTTGATGAAGGTGCCTGAATGAAGCACACCAATTTGGTCTAGAATCGCAACGCTACACAAGCTACACTGGAAGGATCGCCAAGTGACAATTGACGAGATGGAACTCTATTTCTTATGACAAGAAGCATCCTCGAAATTAAGGCATAGAGATGGGTGAGGATCTTGAGGATTGATAAAAAGTGTGAGTTCATGAGGGCCTCGCGAAGTTATATGTGGACACATGAGGGAGCCGTCAATAGTATTTTCATTGCTGGAAAAGGTTTCTGGGTTTTGGCTCAGACTCTTCTTCATTGATTATCTGCTCAGCTGGTAGAACTAGACTTGGGGGCATTCGGACTTGAGGCTCATTTCGAGAAGTAATGACATCTTAATGAGGGGAATAATGAGGGTCTTCCTCGAGCATTGTTTTAACATCATGCAAAGCGCCTCCAAATAGGTCTCTCTAAATCTGTCGATAGTCATCCAGGCAAGCCGCGACCTCTATTGCGACATCACCCCCAAGTGCGTTTATATGGTGAGTGTCAGAGTCCTGGCTACAAATTATTTATTCTTCACTATTTTTGATATCACTGCCATGAAGTGCACTCGCGAGTGAAGGGAGATACGCGAGTAGGTGGAGTGCGAATGGTCGGTACCTTGGGTCGTAGAGGGAACTTGTCCTTGTGGTTGAGGTGGAGAATTATCTGATTGATCAGCGAGAGCACGAAGCATGTCTTTTGCAGTTGTGCGCCCCTCAACAATAGGGAGTGCATCCTCGTGGTCAATGACAAATTTTGGAAGTGAATGGCCTAAGATGAAAGAGATACCTGGATGATTTTGGGAGGTCACAATTACTTCTGTTTCTCTCGCGGCCTCACTTGTTGATGCAATTTTTTTCTTGCGAATGAGACATTCGCAATGCCAATTTTCTCCTTGAGTGGTTCCACAACCTTTCGCTTTTTTATGGTCTTGGTCTCAGTTGAAACTTTTAATTTTATCGTGGGTTCAACATCAATCTCAATGGTGTTATCCACAGTTATAGCAATGGAATCTTCAGCATAGTTAATGGTCCTACGATGTCGCTGAAAGAAAGATGGAAGAGATATACAAGTAATTGAAAAATATACAAAGTATGATAAGAGAATCATGTTTGTTGCCACAACTGGCTTGCGATTTTGGAAGCTTCAAAGAAAGGTCAGACGAGTACACATAATGAAAGAGAGGTCAGAATCAAGTCATCCCAGTATTCATAATGAAAGAAGGGACGATTTGGTCAAAATTGAGTTATCTTGCCACTCGCGAAGGGGAGTAGGGAGTAACTATATTGAGAGTTCCATCAAAGATTAGAAAGTGACACCCATATATTATGGCAGCAAATGGAAATTTATCAACTAAAGGCGAACCATACGAGAAAAGGACGTCTTGAGGATATAACCCAACATAAGGGAAACCATCTACATGAGCAACATAAGGGTTCCATATAAATTCATCTTTTGCATCAATGAAGTCCTCTAATTTGTTATCTGAGAAGAGTGTGCACCACCGTGCAGCCCGCGACTTGGGAAGCGCATGGTCAGTCATGTATGAAACAGTATCAATGGGACTGGGGGCAAAGTTATGAAAATGCTCAAACAGGAAGAGCATGAGAAAGTTGCAAGGGATGTAAGTGTTGATAATATATCTACCCATGGAATGGGTAAAATCAGAATCCAAGGTATCAAGGTGAGCATATAAAATTCCCAGGAATAGAGCTAAGGAAACTATGGTGCCTCGTGATAGGGGTAAGCAGTTTCGGGGCATTGGAAGGCTTCATGACTCATGAAATGGCAAGAGAAGAAAAAACAATGAAGAAATGGTTCTTGAGGCAAAGGAAAAGAAAGTTGGATGAGGAAGACAAAATATTTGAAGTGTCCTTTAAATAAAGAATGGAATGGCACTTTAGCCAATGGGATGACATTGTAGTAGATATGATGGTATTGTTGCGAATCACAACAAATGACAACTATGGTGCAGGAAAAAGAAAGGAATAAGGTTGGTTACATTCTAGTACTTGGCTAAGAACTAGAATGCAAGGGGAGAAAATGTAATGGGGGTCATGGGAATAGTCCCGCGACCTGGTAATTTGGTAAATCGCGGGAACATGCCCGCGACATGGTAATTTGGTAAGTCACGGGAACAGGCCCGCGACATGGTAATTTGGTAAGTCGCGAGAATAGACCCACGACCTGGTATTTTTGCTAATCGCGGGAATAGGCCCACGACATCATAATTTGGCTAATCGCGGGAACAGGTCCGCGACATCAGAAATGAGGTTTTAGTGGTTGTCTCTTGAGTACTTGGCTAAGTACTAAAGTGTAAAAGGGAAAAATTTAAAGGGGGATTTGCGTTGATATAATCCGCAAATCCAAGGGTTTGGCAAGGGAAAGTTGGAAAAAAGGCCAACAGGGTGTAAAAGGGGATTCGCATTGATATAATCCGCGAATCCAGGGATCCAACAATGGAATTTTAGAAAAAGGCCAACTGGGTATCTCTGGATGAATTGGATACGCGATAAAACTCTACAAAAAGGCAATCGTTGAGGGCTGACAAAGGGGGTCATAGCCAAAAGTCAACCTCGCGACCCTATGAGCTTATCGCGTAGGGAGTACTATTTGACTGGCCTAGGGAAATACTTTGAGATGGTGAATGGTGGGTCGCGACCTCATTCATCAAAATCACTCAAATGACATAACCCAGGAAACTATGACATCAGATAAAGAGGATCGGGGCTGAGAGGGTCGTGATTGAAAGGGATGCGTCTGAGAGGGTCGCGACTTAGAGGATCACGGCTTAGAGGGTCGCGGTCCTCTAAGTCGCGATCCTCTCAGCTGCGATCTTCTCTATTTGATGTCATAGTTTCCTGGGTTATGTCCTTTATGCATATTTTCCATTTACATGACCCTGAACATTATTTGACGCATTCCAAGTACTTTACTTTGAGTGATTTTGATGAATGAGGTCGCGACCTACCATTCACCATCTCAAAGTATTTCCAAAACCATTTTTCCAACGGAAACACCTAGGATTTGTTTTCACTATCCAACCTTAATATCTCCACCAAAGTTCTATATGAAATAGTTTCTAGAAAGCTCGGTTACAAATGACTATTTTTAGATAACTCCATTTTCTTGTTTTCGAAAAATTGTTTTCTATTCTCGGAGTTCTCAAAAACCGTTTTCCAAGATGAATACCAAATAAACCCTAAGTGACTCTGCTCTGGTTTTTTCATTTTCCTTCCAAACAAGTTTATAACATTTTTTGAATGGAATATTTATAGAGTAAATCTCTAAAGTTTAAATTGGTGTATATTATCAACGAGTTGTTATTTCAAGGGCCGGCCCTGGGGCAAGGCGACTTAGGCAGTCTCCGAAGGCCTCCAGGTCCAGGGGGGGGGGGGGGGGGCATTTTTTATTTTATTTTTATAGATTATATATTTTTTCAAAAAATAGTACTTCAATAGCGTATAAAATAATTCAATTAGTTTTTCAGCCTAATTCAAAACAAAACCTAATATAATTACATAATTTAGGGCCTCATTTTTAAAAAATAAAAATCACTTTACTATAGGCAAAAAAAAATTTGTTTAACGGCCCAAGTCGTACTAAACCAAGTCCAATTTCACCATTTAGATTCAAAACAAATCCTAATATAATTACAAAATTTAGGGCCCCAATTTTTAAAAATAAAAATTTCTTTACTATATGTAGGGAAAAAATGTTTAACAACACAATTCGTACTAAACTAAATCCAATTTCACAATTTAAGGCCCCAAAGTTTTATAGTACAGTTGCTATTATTATAGACTCAACAAAAATAAAAAAACTAATCTCAAATTTTCAACTTAATGACCGAAAGTCTAATCCAACTCAAATAATTATTCTGAATAGGGCTAGAAGATTGTTTTCGCACTCGCACAACAACAACAACAAATTTTCACACGACTACACTTAACACTCTAGCGACTACTGCACTCACCCAACATTAAGAATGTTTTACACATTCCCCCAACATTAACAATATTCTACAACAACACCAAGATTGAGGTTGTTTTTAATTTTTTTAATATTAATATATTTAATACATTTTTATAAAAAAAATTTATATTAAAAATGTTAGGGTTAGCGAAACCCTACTATCGAGAAACACACAATCAAACAGTTAAAACACACAAACAAAAAGATATATACATGGTTCAGCCAAAATAAGCCTACATCCACGGAAAGTACCATTTCACTATCGATCAATAATAGGATTACAATATGATGATCAACAGATCAACAACTCATACGTGTATCGCTCACCCTCATTAGTGTTTCACTCACACCAAGAAATACCACTATGTTTATCTCTTCTCTCTATCTCTATGTATTCTCTGCGCTCGCCTGTGCTTTACTCACAGTAGGTGTTTCACTCACACCAGTACCGGCATATTCTGGCTTTCACTCTGGCACAGACATATTCTGGCTCTTTGCCTAGTACACAGAATACAATAGACTACACCTATATTTATAGGAGAGACTGGAGTGGAGAAAAAGTCAATCAATCCAATTAGGAATTGATTTCCTACCTAATTAAGGATTGTTTGGTGGCTAAGTTATATTCCCCGTAAAGAAATGAGTCACCAAATATAACAATATCCTAGTCAAATAGAGATCCTTACTGCCTAAATTTACTTTCCATCCAAAAAAATTCATACATATAAAGGATCTCACATTTACTCTCGCCTAGGACCTCAATTCATTTTCAAATTTTCAGCCGCCTGGTTATTTCTTTGACCCAGTGTAGTGGGATTACCCCTAACCCTTCTGTACCCTTTGCAAAATATTTTTGGGTTTTGAACCCGTTTCTGTTAGCCCTTATAGTAGATTTGACGGTTTTCATCTTGACTTTGTCCACTCATAACACCATTCTCATTATAGTTTAGACAATTCACCATCAATTGTAGCCTGACACTCCGTATCTAAACCAATGTTATCCCTATATTATCCGCATCTTCTCTAAAAAAATTCTTTGTGCCTTCTCAAAATATTTGCAATAAATATATCAGTGTAGAAGTTTGTATAACTACAGTTATCATGTTGAGTATCTCATAACACATGCACATTTCCTTCAAAGTGAAAGATGATATATATTATGTATTTTTTGATAGACCATTTGAAATTGATAATTGACAACAACAATACTTAGATAAGCATGCCAGGTAGATTATCACGGTTGGTCACACTAACCTATAGAAGCAATATATCAATATAAATTACATTAATAGTAAAAGTATTAATTTCAGTCATAATAAACCATTAGCAATTAGGGTTAGCTAACCCTAATCGAAGTAAACCCAAAGTTTTTATGTTCAACTGAACACTAATTTAAGTCAATGAGGATTAACCTTGATCTAAAATTTAAGATTACTCCATTAAGGTTAATTAACTCTAATTTAAGTCATCAGTTTATTACATTGCTTGAAATTGCATGGATATCCATGCAGATGGGGAGTTAATGACTCAAGTTTTTGAGTATGTTCCTATGCTTTGGAGACTTTTTGTTTTTGGAACATTGGTGTGCCCGGGTTTGTTCTGTGGGCTCGGGGGCATTTTGGGTAGACCCGGTGTTTGATTGCGTGCCAATTGTGATTTAGTTGCATTTGTTGTCGTCCCGTATTTCTTTGGGTTCAAGGTGTCGCATTTTCAAATCAATTTGCGATTTCGAGTGGTAGTTGGGGCTTTCTCAAAACTTACACTTGAAGCCATTAGGAAACTTATCCCCTTTCATTTCCAGGATTCGCCACTTATTCCATTTTCATCTGCCTTCTGTTCATTTCTCTCCCAATTCTCTCTGCAGCCGGAGCTTTGGAGTTTGGTTTAGTGTAGCTATTGCTTGTACGGTATTTGTTTCACCCTAGCATCATTTTTCATTTTACTGGAATTAAAGAATTCTTCTTGATTTGAGGTGTAGCTATTTTAGTCATTTTTCATTTAATTATGTGAACATGTTATATGTTGTTTTTTTTCTCATTTAACATGGTAGGAAGTTAGATTAAATGTTTGTACATTGTAACATGGTATCATGGATAGAGACCATGTGCGCGTTTGTGTATACATGCTTGGATGGTTATTAGCTATTTTGTGCAATGAATTGTTATCAATATTGATGCATGAGAGTTTATTTTTGTATATTTGTTATTGCAATTTACAAGTGAGAAGAATGGCATAGTGCTTAGTTTTGATTGCATGATTAGCTTAATGATATTCATGTCATTCATGAACACGAAAATTGATTTTATTCAATTTTTGAATAGACGGAAAGAATTATAAGGTGTCTGGTTCCTAGGGTTCAAGATCGAAGGCCTAGTCACGGCGTGGCTCGCTAACCCCTTGATTTAATAATCTGATAAATGAGTGAATCAATGCATATTCGGCTTCGGCATAGTATGTAGGCAGGGTTACGCGACTCGCGTGTGTTGCATGGGAAGGTTCATTCATGCACAACATTACATACATATGTATTTACACTTCATTTATATAGTTATGAATCATTTATGATATGTATGAATCCAGGACTTGGCTATGATCAATACTGAGAGAGGCAATAAATGCTTTCCTACTTATCCTTGTTTGCTCATTCCATTGTTCTTATATTAAGGGTGAATTACAGCTAGACCCCACGAGATATGTCAAATAATAGATAAATCCCCCGTCGTTTTATAAATTACAGCTAGATCCCCTCAAGTTTGTAAGTTGTAACAGATATCCCCTACCAGCATGGTCAAACTATCCTCATTTAAAATTTATAATATGACCAAAATTACCTTTGTAAATAAGCAATTGACTAAATAATAATTTTAGATATTTTAAATGAAATATAGACATGGGTAATTATGTAATTTCACATTATCAGTCACCAAAAATATATGTCGATCGACTTGATAAGGTCTAGCTGTAATTTACCAAACGATAAGAGGCCTACCTATTATTTGATATATCTTGAGGGGTCTAATTGTAATTAACCCTTATATTAACTCTTTTCAGATCTGTGATGCCATATAACTTGATTGATGGCGGAGGGAACTTGCTCGCTTATTTTGCTTTGTTTTGTACTTGAGAAAGTGTATGTTAGCTCATCACATTTATTATGTGTATCTACTCTTTTTGGATAATTATTGTGCATAGTTGAATCATGTGTATATTATATATTACTCAGGAGGAGGATATAACATGGAAATTGAACTCACGTACCTTTAAGCATTCCCGTATGATCTTTCATTTGGGCAAATTATTTTTATGAATGCATGTGTAATGTCCTGGGTTTTTCCCAATTTTTTTTTCATTTTGTTTTCGTCGTGGGACGTCATGTCATTCATTATTTTTAATATTTTGACGTGAGCTTACGTGCATTAGCGGTATCGTGGTTAGTGTTTTGGGTTAGTTTATGTGTAAAGCAGTCTTTTTATTTTGAACTTTCGGTGGGCCCAAGATATCCGCTGTGGACCTAACAGTCGGATTGAGGCCTGAATGTATTTATCTTTGTTCTCAGTATTCTTTTGCTTGTTGTGTTTTGAAACCACCTCAAAGTTCATCCTTGGACCAACAGAGTATGGGATTGTTGGCTGCAGTTCTAGAGTTCTTGGTAATTAGGATCGAGAACTCGGTGGAGCCGAAACTCAGTAATAGTACGAGTTCTCGACCTGCGCTTAGATTTTTCTTATTTCTTTCTTTTAATCTTGGATTAAGGGAGTTGATTGTGGGATTTGTTAGGGAGTGTTTAGAGGATATTTTAAAGGAATTCTGTAGAGCCTTGGGGTGTGACACCATCCTATCCCTTTATTTCTATTTCCTTTCCCCATCTTGGTTTGTGACCATTGGATCATTGGTGTTAGGTGAGGACTTTTATATAGGAGTTGAATGTTACACATTTTAGGTGATTAATTTGGTATTGTTAGTCTCTATATCTTATTACCTTGGTATTTTTATGCGATTTGTATGGTTAAGCATGTTTCAGGTTCGGTACATGTAAAGAGAGCTAAGTCTGGTGAATTAACTGAAGTATTAGCTCATAACCATTCAAGAACCAAGGCCAAGGTAAAATGAGGTGGAAAATGACCAATTTCAGGTGACGATAACTCGGTCAAAACAACTTCAAATTAAATGATTGAAGAGCCAAAATTCAAGTTCATGAAGTCAGCTTTCCAACGAGCTAAAGAACGCCGAAAACATACACCTGTAGCTCAAGTTATGACTAAAACAAAATAGCATGGTCAGGCAGGAATCTATGTGTAGGAATGGACGAATTTGGAAACTTTGTGGACCACGTTTGGTGTGTTGACTAGTCAAGGACGTTTTTGAAAGTCTTTGTAGCATATTTTGATCAGCCTTGAAGGAGGGTGGACCCGTATTATAATATATACACTCTAGCTAAAGAGTTAACCTAAAAAGGGGGGGAAAGTTGACTCAAGGAAGGACTCTAGGGATATAAATATGAGTTTTGCATTCAGATCAAGGGGGACTTCTGGATTGCCTTTTTTCTCTACCATAAAATTAGTGTGTAAAATATATATAAGGAGAGCAATAGAAGGGCGAACAAGAAAAGAAAAGAGAGAACACTGTGAGACCCATGGAGTCAAGTTTACCATCACTGATTCAACCACCGACATACAGGGGCAACTAAACAGTAAACTAGGGTTTCTAGCAAAACCTTATGCCATGTAATGTAAACTAAACTTTGTTTATTTTTTTTGTGAAAGGGGAAGCTAAAGAGCACTCCTATGATGGTTATGTAAACAATAAATTGATATTCCATGTTTATATAAGATTTATGTTTTTTCTATTCTAGATTAATTGAATGCTAAATCTTGCTTAATTACACCTAATCACTACGAGCTAGAACTCTAAAGGTTAGGTTGTTAGTTTGGATAACGCATAGTAGGAGTAGTGTAAGGTAATTGCATATCCAAATCATGTTTGTTCCGAAGATGAATTGTGACCAAGCTTGGTTGAATGTAACCTTTGATGGGGACTAGAAGCTCGCTTATAACGGTACTAATCTGATTCGTAGGAGCTGTCTCTCCCTTTTGCGATAGAATGAATAGCGTGTTTACATTACAAAGCTAGTGGTGACGCTAGATACGCCCTAGTCTCTTTGTTCACTGAATTCCTTTAATTATTTTATCAACTGCTTTAATTAGTTTAACTTATTTATTTAATTAGTTTAATATAAAAATCCAAATCAAAATATCTTACAGTTCAAGAAGATTATTTTATTAGAATTTAAAGTACGAATTAGTCCTTTAGGTTTGATAACTTGTCTTAAGCTATATTATACCATGAACTGACTCGTACACTTGCGGTAGGCAAAACAAGGTCGCATTTAGGTTCTATTTTTAAAGTTTATTTTTAGCCGACCTATTGAGCCGATCAATATGTATGGGGTATTGACTTAAGAAAGTTGGATTTTTCCACTCACCTCAACCCTCTCCTCTCTTTCTCACGGGTCTCTCTCATTCCCTCTTCTTCTCTTCTACAATTTTTATATTTTCCCATTCTTTTGATGAGATTTTGAGGAAGCAATCAACTACAAATTTTCTCTTTGTGCTCTAATCTACCTCTCTTTATGGTTTTCTCTCTATAACCCTAGTGTAATACCCCGTATTTTTTTATTATTTATATATTGGGTATATTTAATTTAATTAATTAATTATAAGTTAATTAGATGAGCTTATTAGCTAATGGGCTAATATATTTTTGAGTTAATTAGTTGGTCTTATTAGCTAATGGGCTATATTATATTTTTGGGCTCATCGGAAGGATTAAATATATATATATATATATATATATATATATATTATATTTATATAACTAAAATAAACCCTAAGTAAGTGATACGTTTCTGTCAGACTAGTCGAGGGAAATAGCAGAATCGCGAGCCGCGTAGAAGAGAGAGGAGAGAGCATCGATCAGCCTACAGTTCGTCCGTGATTTAGCTTAACGATCAGGCAAGTAGAATGTTCTTCTCTTCCATTTTGGACTCATAATTCTAATCATCTATATATCTATTTATATATATATGTATTGTGTATCCACTGTATACAATCGCGTTTGGTGGTGAATGATCAGAATATCAGTCTATGAATTCTTATGCACACATGTTGGGTAGGAAATAGGTTAAAAATCAGATTTGTGGTTGGAGTTAACGGGCCCGCCATTAGAGAAAGTTAATGAAATTAATTGGATTGCAATGAGTTTCTCTTAAAAGTGTATATATATAGTAATCTATATATGACAATCTAGGAATTTGATTACATATATATATATGTAATCAAATGGTGATTACATATATATGTGATTGTGGGTAATCCAACTTACACCACTTATGCTCAAGTGGTGGATGTAGCACTACAACATTGTCAGATCAAAATGGACTATCAGAAAATTAAGGGGGAGAAGCGCAGTGACAAGGACTCCACCAGTCAGTAAGTGGATAAGGGAAATGGTCAGAGTGGCAGACACAGTGATAGGGGCAGACTTCAGGGGTATCAGCCTTGGAAAAAGCAGAAGGGTATCAATGATACTAGTAAGGAGATGTCTTCTCATCAGGGGCAGCAGGGTGGGATACCTCAGATTGGACAGGGTCAGCAACAGGGAAACTACCATAGGAGATTTTGAGGTCCTTTCAAAGGACATTGTTATGGTTGTGGGGAGTTTGGGCACTCTGCTAAGAGATGTCCCAAGGCTACTCAAGGTCAGCATGGCCAGTAAGGTCATACTGGTCAATAGGGGCAGAGGCAGCCGCCACCATTACCGGCACCACAAATTCCACGTATTCATGGGCTGGCGTACCCAGCTTTACCAGCACCCCCACCACCACAGGGGCAGCCACAATAGCAGTTGCATTATGGCAGGGTGTACAACATCATGCCTTATGATCCTCGGGCACCTCAAGCTATTGAGGGTATGTTTCCTATTTATGGTAGACTCGGTCGAGTTCTTTTTGATACTGGTGCATCACATTCTTTTGTGTCTCGGTCGTTTGTCTCTTTATCTGGATTATTGACTCAGTCTTGTAGTCGACCCCTCATTATGTCCGCACATGTAGGTGTAGATGCGATTTTACGGGAGAGTTATGGACAGGTCCCTATTGATATTTGCAGGCTTAGATTTCTAGCTGATTTGTTAGTACTTGATATGCACTCTTATGATGTGATACTTGGGATGGACTGGTTATCTCACTACCATGCTCAGTTTGATTGTCATGGTAAGGCGATAGTCTTTGCGATACCGAGTTAGGAGATGTAATTGATTGCTATGCCTCGTCCACATGGAGGGTCTAGTACATATTTATTTTATATTGATACAGAGACCCAGGAGGAGATCACTGTATCCATGGATAGTATTCCCGTAGTGCGTGACTTTCAGGAAGTGTTTCAACAGATTCCAGGGTTACCACCGAGTCATGATATTGACTTTGTTATTGACTTAGCTCCAGGCACCAGGCCTATTGCTAAGGCACCATATAGGATGGCACCGATGGAGATGCGGGACTTGAAGGAACAGATTCAGCAGCTACTTAGCCAGGGTTTCATTTGTAGGAGTACTTCACCCTGTGGAGAACCGGTGTTGTTTGTGAAGAAGAAGGATGGTTCTCTTCGTCTTTGTATCGATTACAGGGAGCTGAATAAAGTCACAATCCGCAACAAGTATCCGTTGCCTAGGATTGATGATTTATTTGATCAGTTGAGGGGAGCCACCTACTTCTCGAAGATAGATTTTTGGTCTGGTTATCATGAACTTAGTGTTAGGGAGCAAGATGTACCCAAGACAACATTTCTTACCAGATATGGGTCGTATGAGTTCCGTGTTATGCCTTTCGGGTTGACCAACGCTCCAGCTGTCTTTATGGATATGATGAATAGAGTATTCAGGCCATTTTTAGACCAATTTATTATTGTATTCATTGATGATATATTGGTCTAATCTCGGTCTGAGGAGGAGCATGTTAGACATCTACAGACAGTGCTACAGACCCTTAAAGAGCACCAGTTGTATGCAAAGTCTGAGAAATGTGCATTCTGGCAGAGAGAGGTGAAGTTTTTGGGTCATGTGGTGTCAGAGAAGGGGATTGTAGTGGACCCAGCGAAGGTCTTAGCGGTTCTGGAGTGGGGACAACCTACCTTACCTTTAGAGGTCTGTAGTTTTCTGGGATTAGCAGGTTATTATCGTAGATTCATTCAGGGTTTCTCTAAGATTGTCGGTCCGCTCACCAACTTGACTAGAAAGGGTGTGCCATTTGTTTGGGATGATCACTGTCAGACAGCTTTTGATGAACTGAAGACTAAGTTGAATTCTGCACCTGTTTTGGCCACTCCATAGAGTGGGGTTGAGTATCTTGTCTACACCGATGCATTGTTACAGGGTCTGGGTTGTGTGTTGATGCAGGAGGAGAGACCAGTATCTTATGGTTCACGTAAACTCAAGCCACATGAGCTTAATTACCCTACCCATGATTTGGAGTTGGCAGCGGTGGTATTTGCATTGAGGATCTGGAGACATTATCTCTTAGGTGAGACTTTCAGATTATTCAGTGATCACAAAAGTTTGCAGTACTTGTTTACGCAGAGGGAGTTGAATATGAGGCAGCGCAGATGGCTGGAATTTGTGAAGGACTATCATTTTCCATTCAATATCATCTAGGGAAGGCTAATGTAGTGGCAGATGCTCTCAGTCGTCGACCCTATGCTAGTCTTTCCGCCTTGTTCGAGACTGAGTGGAATGCGTTGAGGTCAGTTGATGAGTTAGCTGACGCTTTTGCGGCATGTGTTATGGTGACACCTGTCATCATTCGAAGAGTGATTGAGGCCCAACAGACAGACCAGCAGTGTATAGATAGAGTTGCAGAGTAGGTTCAGATGGGGGGTTGAGGTACAAGAGTCGATTAGTTGTTTCTCCTATCAATGACTTGAGGAGAGATGTGATGAGAAAGGCTCATAACTCTCCATTTGCAGTTCATCCTGGAGGGGATAAGATGTACCAGGATATGAAACGCCAATTTTGGTGGGCTGGTATGAAGAGAGACATAGCTGCTTTTGTCTCCAAGTGTAATACTTGTCAAATGGTTAAGATCGATCACCAGAAACCACCAGGAGCATTGCAGCCACTTCCAGTGCCTGAGTGGAAATGGGAGAGCATTTCTATGGATTTCATTGAGGGGTTACCTACCTCACACCGGAACCATAACTCCATTTGGGTGATAGTTGATAGACTTACAAAGTATGCCCATTTCATACCTGTCCGCTCATATTATACTTCGGAGCAGTTGGCAAAGCTTTACGTTACAGAGATAGTGAAGCTTCTTGAGATTCCATTGTCTATTATATCAGATAGAGATCCGAACTTTGTATCTGGGTTTTGGGCGAGTTTTTAGCAGGCTTTCGGTACAGAGTCGCACCTTAGTACAACATATCATCCACAGACTGATGGTCAAACTGAGAGGGTTAACCATATTTTGGAGGATATGCTTCGAGCTTATGTCCTTGATTTCAAGGGCAATTGGGAGTTCTATTTGCCACTTTCAGAGTTTGCCTATAACAATAGTTATCAAAATACTTTTGGTATGGCACCATTTGAGGCATTGTACGGCCGACCCTGTCGATCTCCGGTGTGTTGGCTTGAGGCTGGAGATAATAGATTATTTGGTCCTGAGTTCATCAAGGACACCTCGAGAAAAGATTCCTCTTATTCGGGACCATATAAGGACTGCCCAGAGTATGCAGAAGAGTTATGATGATCGGCGAACTCGAGCTTTGGAGTTCAGAGTGGGGGATCAGGCTTTACTCAAGGTGTCTCCCATGAAGGGAGTAATGCGGTTCGAAAAGAAGGGGAAATTGTCACCTCGTTTTGTGGGTCTTTTTTATGATTACTGACAGGATTGGACCGGTGGCGTACCGTTTAGCACTGCCAGATTTTATGCACAGGGTTCATAATGTATTCCATGTTTCTATGTTGCGGAAATTCTTACGTGATGAAGATATGTATCAGCATATTGATGTGGGAGAGATTGAGTTGGAGCCGGATGTGACTTATATGGAGCAACCTTATCGCATTATCGATCGAAAGGAGCATGTACTTCGTAAGAAGATCATTTCTCTTGTGCGTGTTCAATGGAGCCATCACAATGAGGCAGAGTCCACTAGGGAAAGAGAGGATAAAATTCGTGCAAAGTATCCAGAGCTATTTCGTTCAGGTATGTGGTAAATTCCGGGGACAAAATTCCTTTATTAGGGGGGGAGAATGTAATACCCCGTATTTTTTTATTTTTTTATATATTGGGTATATTTAATTTAATTAATTAATTAATTAATTATAAATTAATTAGATGAGCTTATTAGCTAATGGGCTAATATATTTTTGAGTTAATTAGTTGGGCTTATTAGCTAATGGGCTATATTATATTTTTGGGCCCATCGAAAGGATTAAATATATATATATATTATATATATTTATATAACTAAAATAAGCCCTAAGTTAGTGATACATTTCTGTCAGACTAGTCGAGGGAGAGAGCAGAATCGCGAGTCGCGTAGAAGAGAGAGGAGAGAACATCGATCAGCCTACAGTTCGTCCGTGATTTAGCTTAACAATCATGTAAGTAGAACGTTCTTCTCTTCCCCTCTGGACTCATAATTCTAATCATCTATATATCTACTTATATATATATATATATATATGTATTGTTTATCTCACTATATACAATCGCGTTTGGTGGTGATGGGTCATAATATTAGTATATGAATTCTTATGCACACGTGTTGGGTAGGAAATAGGTTAAAAATCATATTTATGGTTGGAGTTAACGGGCCCGCCATTAGAGAAAGTCAATGAAATTAATTGGATTGCAATGAGTTTCTCTTAAAAGTGTATATATATAGTAATATGTATATGACAATCTAGGAATCTGATTACATATATATATTAACATGTACATGGGACAGAAACCATGCCACATGGCACGATCAATTTCATTTTGTTTTGATTTCGTACTTATTTATTTATGCATGTTTATGTATATGACTGTGTGGATATAAATTCATGTGCTGGTGTTGTAAACATGAGGATAGAGGAATATTTCTTTAAATCTTTATTTTTTGGTGATTACTTATTTGTAACAACTTTGTACGTGATAATCTTTGTTTGTGTTTAAATTTCACTTATGGAATGACATGTAATATTATGAGCTTTTCTGGGTTAGTATAAATTGGTGTATATATATATATATATATCCATATATGAATTAGGGTGTTTTGTTGTTGGACTATATTTAAAAAAAAATGAATTTATAAATTATTTAATTTACGAAATAATTCAGGAATAATATATATATAAATAAATAAATAAATATATATATATATATACCTTTCCTGTGATTGTGGAATAGAAAGGAAACCACGATGAGCTGACTAATGAACGCAGTTTCATCTGTACCATGACATGGAGTTCGGGTACGTGGTTATGGTTTGGCATGGGTTAGTTGCTTATGGACTTGTGGTTTAGTTATTGTATTATTTTATTTGCTTTACATTTTGACTTGTGATTGGATTTTGGTTGCACTTTATTTGTTTAATTTAATTGACTCGATATTTAATTATGATTGTACCCTACTTTTTGCCTATTTTCTGGACGATATATATTTAAGTATGGTACTTAAAGTTATAGGAATCAAAATATTATTCTTATATTTATAGTTGATAGATGATGGAATTATTGGTACTCTATTTGGGATCATGTAGAGTCTACTCTGCTCGTGGGTCTGACTCACCGTTGTTGTTTTGGGTTCTCAGCAGTTTCAGTCACAGGGTTGAGGTCTCTTATCATTCATTCGCGAGTTCTTCCATTTTGACTTCAGTTCAGTGTAGGGACTCTACTTAGTTATATTTTTTTAGACTCTTGTTTTTTTTATTAAGGTTTAAGGGTCCATAGATATGGATTCCCGAGTTATACCCTTTGGGGTTTTGATTTCTGAATTTGTTTATTCATGTGAATTAAACTTTTGACACTTTGTTATTCATTAAATATGTCTTTTGCTTCCGTGCTTGTTTATTATTGAGTATGGATGCGCCTTGGTTTTCGGTATAGGCCTGGCCAACCTATGTATGAAAAATAGGGGGTATCGCACCTAGTTTATAGTTTTTAAGGTTTTTGGGTTCCATAGCTTAATATTTTGTTCTTTTGATATTAATCGATTGTTAAAGGCATCATCCTAGGTATTCTCACCATTTGATTCGGTTCTTGGAGCTTGGAGAGTTCTTGAGCTTTCTTAGGACTTTGCTTGCTTAGCTTGGACTTAAGGTAGGGGTATGCGGTCCCTTTGTATTTCGATTTTGTGAGCATGTGACATTAGAGAATTCCAACCTTTAATTGGAATTGTAGTTACATTGGTTATATGAAATTGTATGATATGTATATATTTGATTTGTAAGTATGATTATGTAATAGTAGAAGCATGCTTGATTTGGTAAAATTATAGGATTAGAAGCTTGGGGTATGTGTATATATGTGAGTCGTTGATTATGTGACTATACATATATATATATATATATATATATATGTATGTTGAAGCATGCTATATATATCTATATATATAAGTAGATATGTGGTGATTAATTGATGTTGTTGAGAACATGAAATTATACCTTGAAAGTGTTTAATAAAATGACTATGTGGTGGTTGTGTTGGAAATGTTCCTTGAAGCATAATAGTACTTGATGTTATATAACTCCTTGATTTGTGTTAGAATAAAAAAGAGAGAGATAAAAGAAGAGGAGAATATAAAATAATTATGTATTGATTAGTATAAAGATTATAATAGAGTTAACACACACACATATATATAGGGAGAAAAGGAATGGAGAACAAGAAATCCTAATCATAGTATAAACATGAGTGGACCTATCTAAATGGGTCCAAACCCTAATATATTCTAACACCCCCCTCAAAGTCAAGGAGGATGATATGAAGCCATATTGAGTTGGATATAAGCTCTCGAAATCAGCCAGGAGAAAGAGTTCGAGCAATTTGGATGACACTCCGATTATCAAAATAGATTGGAGTGGCAATAGAGGATGAAACTTTCATATCACCAAGAAGCCATTTAAGCCATAAAAGCTCAGAAGTAGCATCATCAAGTGCTCTATATTCTGCTTTAGTGCTAGAGCGAGCAACAACTGTCTATTTCTTACTACGCCAAGAAATATGTGAGTCATCAAGAAAGAAACAGAACCCTATAGTGGATCGGCGATCCGTAGGATCTCCAGCCCAATTAGCATCAGTATAAGCACGAAGAACCAATGAAGACTGATGAGAAAAATGAAGCCCATGTAGAATAATGCCCTTGATGTAATGAAGGATGCGAAGGACAATAGCAAAGTGGACGGACCATGGAGCATCCATAAACTGACTAACTATATGAACCACATGAGATATATATAGTCTAGTAATAGCAAGATAGATAAGGCTCCCAACCAGGCAAGGAGGAACATAACCCCCAATCAAATTTTTTTTTTAATGGTAATTTAAGTATTTTAAAGAAAATATAGGCAAAAAAATGAGATTTTCCCCCATTTAATTTTGAAAAATTTAGGCTTATTGTCCCTAATTGTCTCTAATGTCATGGATTGCCCCCAATTAAAAAACTTTCTAGCTCCGTCCCTACTACCAACCAATTAACGATATAAAGTACCATCACAGAGAAGTTCCCCATCTTAAGGGGTAAGCCTGATGTTGGGTTCAAGTGGCATAGCGGCGATATTACTGTCAGTAAGCCCTGCACGAGAAAGAAGATCCGAATTGTATTTTGCTTGAGTCAGATAATAACCATCAGAGCTTAAAGTAATCTCGATACCAAGAAAATAACTAAGAGGGCTAAGGTATTTCATCTCGAAATGTTGACTGCGAAACTGTTTGAGCTCTTGAATACCTTGTGTATCATCACTAGTGATAATCATATCATCAACATAGAGTAAAAGAATAATAATACTAGAGGTAGTACGCCAGATAAACAAAGTTGAGTCATAAGAGCTAGTAGAGTAACCAAGATGAGAGATGGTAGAGCTGAACTTTGCAAACCAGGCTCGAGGAGCTTGTTTGAGACCATACAAGGCACATTTTAGTCGACATACCTTGTGAGGAGGATGATCAAAACTAGGAGGAGGCTTCATGTAAACTTCCTCAATTAAATCACCCTTGAGAATAATATTTTTGAAATCCATTTGAAAAAGAGACCAACGGCGAGAAGCAGCCAAAACAATAAGAGTGCGAACAGAAGAAAGACGTGCAACAATAGAAAATGTTTCTTTATAGTCAATGCCATATTCCTGAGAAAATCCTCTAGCCATAAGACGGGCCTTGTATCGTTCAATAGAGCCATCTGAACGAGTCTTGATCTTGTAAACCCATTTACACCCAATTGCAAACTTTTCAGAAGACAAATCAACTAAATCCCAAGTATCTATCTTAGCAAGGGCATCCAACTCTTCTTTCATTGCTTGCTGTCATAATGGATTCGAGGATGCCTACGGAAAGTGTGAGGTTCATGGAAAGTGGCAAAAGCATGATAATAGTGAAAATCATGAAGATGGGATGGTGGAGCTCTTACTCTTTCAGAATGACGAAGATCTAAGGTAACATCATTGTAAGGAACCTCGAACTGTTCAGATGATTGAGACTCTGTTGTATGAGGAACGACTATATCTGTTGAGCTTGGAGGAGTACTGGCTATTTGGTGATCAGTGGCATCGGGAGATGGTGAATCAGGAAATAGATCATTAGAAATATCAAATGATGGAATAAGGAAGTGTTGATCAGGAACACTAGTGAATTTGGAGACTGTATGAAACATTTTGTGCTCCGAAAAGACAACATGACGAGAGACACGGAGTTGACAAGCAACTGGATCATAACATCGATAGCCATTTTGTTCAAGTCCATACCCGAGAAAGCAACACAATTGGGCACGAGATTGTAATTTAGTGCACTCATGAGGTTGGAGTAGAACAAAATAGGAACACCCAAAGAGTCGAAGATGACTATACTTAGGAATCATCCCATAAAGACGTTCATAAGGTGTATCATTACGCAACAATGGTGTTGGCACTCAATTCATAGTATAAACGGCAGTAAGAGATGTTTCTCCCAAAAAAGAGGAAGGTACCGACGCCGAAAGGATAAGTGATCATGATAAATCAACAATATATCAGAGTTTAGGTTCAGCTCGCCCATTCTGTTGGGATGTACCAGGACATAATGTTTGAAAAATTGTACCATGATGTTTGAGAATTGCTTGAAATGGTTTTTTTCTGTATTCCATAGCATTATCAGACCGAAATGGGTTTTGGATGTACCAGAACAATTTTTCATAAGGAATATCCATGTAAATCGAGAATAGTCATCTAGAAAAATAACAAAATATTGTGATCCACCCATAGTAGATACAGGAGAAGGTCGCCAAACATCAGAATGAACAAGATCAAAAGGAGAAGAAGCAAATGACTCACTTCTATCAAATGGTAAAGCAGGTTGTTTGCCTAATTGACATAAAAGACAATCAAAAGACTCATTTTTAAATTGTCCTAACAAACCCTTAGAAGCGAGAGTTTTGACACTAGACACTGTTGCATGACCCAACCGAGAATACCATAACTGAAAGGTATGAGAGAGACATTGTGTAGATGATGTAGTGATATTTGATGATGGTAGATGTAATAAAGTGAGCTCAAATAGTCGATCCTTTTTACAGTCGGTCCCAATGATTTGACATATCCGAGGATCCTGTACAATACAACTATTAGAAGAAAAGACAACATTTAAACCGAGTTCAGTTAATTGTCCCACAGATAAAATATTAAGAGAAAGATTTGGAACAAGAAAAACATCATGAATCGATAAATTGGACTAAGAAATAGTGCCTATATGACTAATGGCTATAGTGGAGCCATTACTAGTGTGAATGACAGGTGAATGAGATGGAGAAGTATGATTGGTGAGCAAAGCATAATGTGGTGTCATGTGATTACAGCAAGAAAAATCAAAATACCAAGAATCGTGAGTACCTAATGTGATTGATAAAGCAAAGTTAGATGCACCGTATTGTTTAGACAAAAAAAGGTGGAGTATAGCCTCAAGGTCAGTAGCTGAGAGTGTAGAAGGAAGAGGTGTAGAAGAGCTGATTACTGAGCTTAGAATAGGAGATGGTGATGGCATGGCCTCAGTAGTAGGAGTTGTAGCTGCAGCAACTCGTGGAGGACGTTTGTGACAAAATTTAATTGTATGCCCATTTCGATGACAATAAGTACAATACCATGTTTTAGACTACTAATTGTACCCTTTATGAGGCTGAGGAACAGAATAACCATTCCCTGTAGTAGATGACAAGGACTGGGACTAAGCAACTGGAGTAGCCAATACAGGAAAAGTAGGCTGAGCTCAAAGAGTCTGCAAATGTGTTTCCTCTCGAACAAGTTCATTAAGGGCTTGATCAAGTGAGGGAAGAGGAAAACGATGAAGCAACTGACTACGAACAAACTCAAAATCACTTTGAAGTCCCATAAAAAATTGGTGAAGACGCAATTAATTGCGATACTCAAAAAATTTATTAGCTTCAAAAGAATGCTCCCACGAGGGCTCTGAAAGAGCCAATTGATCCCAAAGACACTTCATACAAGAAAAGAATTCAGTAATCCGCTTACCTGAATCTTGTTTGAGGCCATAAAGTTGAACCATCAACTGATATTGTCGAGCGTCATCTAAACCATAATACCTGGAGGCAAGCATATCCCAGACTTCTTTAGTAGTGTCATAACTTCCGAAATCCATCCCAATGGAAGAGGTTGCAGTGTTGCGAAACCATGTGATAATTTTATTATTATTGTTGTCCCAATCTTCTATACGAGAGAGATAAGTAGCATTTGGTTCATCTTTGTTTTGAGTAGGAACCGAATGGAGTCCCATAATATATGACCATAACTTTCACCATTTGAGGAAACTTCGCATAGACTGACTCCAAAATGAATAATTTTCGCCATCAAGAATAACAGAAATAGGGTGTGTTACCTCGTTTTGAGTGATTTGTGCCATTTAGAAAACTCATACGGCTAAATGAACTGAAAAACTGCAATCAACGCGAAAAATTGAGCCGGATAGGTCAATTTTAAATTTTTGTCTCGGGTGATGACGTGACACTGATTAATGAGGTGAGTAAAAAATAAATTTTTTTTTTTTAAAATATTTTATTATTATTTTTAAATGATGACGTGGAAGTCAACTGATGATGTGGCAGTCAACTCTGGATGACTTGGTAGTCACCAGATGATGTGGCATTCAATTGATGATGTGGTAGGTTTGACTTTGACCGTTGATGTAGCAGAAAGCTGATGAAGTGCATTGAAAAAAATAAAATTTTGACAAGAAACTTAGACCGGCGAGTGTGGGCCCATCCAACGGTCTTTTCTAGCAATTTTTGTGGCGGTGGCTTCGTCTTGAAATCAACTTTGTAATGATATGTTGAAAAGTCTAATTGGAGTCCGGGAAGGATGCTTTCTGACACCAAATAGAAATAGACGGAGCGGGCCGAAATAAAAAAAAAAGGTTGCTCCTGGGGATGCGTGAAAAATATATTTTGACTTATATTTGAGTGGCTCGACATTTGTGATATCCGATTTGACTGATACAATGCGAAAAAGTGATCGAAAAAGTGTTTTTCGACACCGAAAAGACCCTCTAATCTTTCTTTTTATTCTTGAGTGGAAGAAGAACACAAAGGCATAACCTTTGGCTCTGGTACTATGTTAGAATAAAAAAGAGAGAGATAAAGTAAGAGGAGAATATAAAATAATTCTATATTGATCAGTATAAATATTACAATAGAGTTAACACATATATAGGGAAAAAATGAGTGGAGAACAAGAAACCATAAAAGGAGTAGAGAACAAGAAATTATAATCCTAGTATAGACATGAGTGGGCCTATCTAAATGGGTCCAAGCCCTAATATATTCTAATAATTTGAATGTGCTTTACTTGATAGTGGAAGAATAATAGTAATTATGTTTATGTGAACCCATGATTCGAATGTGCTTTGAGTGGTATTAGAAACATGCTAGGGTATCACTATCACACTTGTATATATGTTCCCTATATGGGTATGTTGAAGCTAATGACAATGTGAAAATCATGATATTGTATAATATGTGTATTATTCCAACTTGAATAAAAATGTGTTATAGTTGAGTTTAAAATAATGCTTGATTGGTTATGGTTCATGCTATTAACTTTGTGCTCTTAGGGATACTTGTGTGGTGCTACTAAGTTAAGACATCTAGATACTAGTGTGCATTTCATGCTAGGCATAGTGTTGGACATATGAATGGAGTGTGTTGGCGCCTAAGGGTGAGTCTTAGGTTTACTTGAGTTTCTTGAGGTGTGGGACACCAAATGTTTGTTCTTGTGATGAATAGTGTAGGCACTCATGTGATTTGCCTAAGGCGTGTGCACTAAGTGGGAGTGTGATTTGCAGTGGGAGTGTGAACGGGTCACCTAGGTGTGATTTTCCGTGGCGTGTGCATGAGGTGCAGGCTTGTTTGATCATTGTCTGTGGATTGGATTTCCTTGGGACGAAGTGCCTACATGTGATTTGCTACGATGTGTGCACGTGAGGCTTAGGTCCATTTGAGGTCCGCTTGGGGTCCTAGTTGTGAATGATCTAGCCGGGATGTGTCGTGTCGTGTAACATTCCTCATTCATTGCATTTTAGTGTCACATTGCTAGTTGCCACTATGTGTTGCCTATCGAGCTTCGTAGTTTTTGTTATCACTTTCCTTGGTTGTGTATTGCCTCTTTACACTATGATGTTGCTACTTGTCATAGAGATTTGATACATGTTGCTTCATTGCGGGGTTGCTTATGGGCATTCTTGGGGTCTCGGATCAACGCGAGTGTCGTGTGAGACAATGAACTTGATATATAGTAGAATCATGCACCACGGGTGGGTTAATATGTCTTGGACGGTGGGGGAATGAGGTGAATAAAGCTTTCCTACTCAGTTAAGTTTGTGGTGGGCATCATGTGTGTTCAAAACATGTGATTAAAACCGACACCTTAATGACACTTTAGGTTTTACCCTTCTGCAAGTGCATAGATCAATTGTAGAAAGTTTTACTTGAGTAGGGTTATATCGATTCCACAGAGACGAGGATTGTTCACTTCAATAGTCTAAAAATACTGAATTATATTTTTCAGAAAAGAGTTTGGTTTTTTGAATTATCTAATACTAATAAAAATAAAACATAAAACAATAATGAATAATGGTTGTGAATCAGAGAGAAAGAAAACTAAGGTTTCATCACTCCACCACTAACCGTATAATATAATTCAAATTCTATTTCAATTGCATGAGGCCGATCCATTAACTGTGAATCAGGTCATACCGCGCCAGCAGTTTGACCCCAAAAGAGATTACTCTCAACCGGATTGCGACAACCCATCTCAAGACTAAACTGATTAGTGCATGTCAACTACTAATATAAAGTAAATATAGAAAAGTAAACTAAAGCATGAAAATAAATTAAAGTATGTCTATATCAGTTTGTCAGGGCATGGCCTGTGTCAACCTAGGATTTTGAGTTTTATGACCACCATTGTGTAAAAAATCACAGATTAAACATCCGAGTTCCAACCCATAGTGAATAATTGTGATTGTGTAAGATAAATATATTCGAAAAGTCTAAGACAAGAATCAATTCAAATATATAAACTTGTATCACGAATAAAAACGGTCTCTCATCTAACACAATCATCACAGTATAGTCACAGTTTCCCCTCTCTACAATTGAATATAAAATTAGAACTACATTACTTGGCTAGAACCCTAGATACCGAATTAGTTGATCATGGTAGAAGGAGACTGCTTCGTTGATGTAGAATCGCCCTTCATGGCCTTTTTCTCCGGATCTCTAGGTCTTGAATGACTCTTCCCTTTTGAATAATATTAATATCCAGAGGTGGCTCTGAAAATTATACGTGCCAAGAAGCTCTTTAAAATCTGTAGCAAAGCTTGGTATTAATAGACAAAGTTGAGGGAAATCCTAACATGGAGAATAGGATTACCCTTTTTGGTAATTTCACACCCAACCAAGCAAAACCATCATATCTGATGTATAATATGTGTATATTACATGTATAGAGGTGTTAGGGTCGAAGTTGAAGTCATCCGGGTGAAAACAAATCAATCCGGGTCAAAATAGGATTTCAGCCCGAAACTGAAATTTCCAGCTTTTTCTACAGGACACCTCTTACTCTTGATAATTGTTCCGTTTGAACCCCATCGAATCCATTGCTATGATTCTTGAAATTACGGCTCTGAAAAATGCCGTTTTCGTTTTCCAGTGAAGTGGCAATGTCTGAAAATTACATTTTTGCCCTCCGGTTTTCATTCGGGGCTTCAAAAGACGCCCTTTCATCTCCTCATTTTTCAGGTCGAGAACTCGGCAACACTTCCAAGTTCTCGGGCTAGTGGCGTCTAGTGGTGGGGCCATATTTATGCCACTCTTTTCCCTTTCTGCCACTGAGGTCAATGGCGGACTAGTTTCTCGAGACCTCGGTTAAGCTTCCGAGTTCTCGATGGTGTCGAGATCTTGTGAATTTTTCTCGAGATCTCAGTCCCTTATGCAGTTTCCATTGTTATTCCCTATTTGTTTCACCTTCTCTCCCACTTTGTTCCTCTTATTGGTACCACATTTTGGGCTTGTGATAATGGGTCTTGAGGGGGGGTCGACATGATTATATCAACTCGATTATTTTTATCCATTTCTTCTGCTTTTCTTCCATCATTCCATATGTTATTTGGTATCTCGTATCGTGGTTTCACTTCTTAGGTCACCTAAGCAAATTCTCGGGCCTCGGTATCGGAGCCTTGGGAATTCAGAGCGTGACAATATGGTTATTTTGATTTTAATGAATGAGCATGATTGTGTTTAATCATTAATGCATGATATATTTGAAATTGTATCTTAGTCAACCAAACCAAGGATTTAGATATCTTAGTTAGGAGGTTCAATCGACCGAGATGAATCCAAAGGCAAATAGCTAGTCGATTCTTTTAGTCAATTAGATTTAATAAATTTAATTTTGTCTAAAACCCCAATTTTGTATGTTCAATTACACAATGAGTTAAGTCCATAAATTAGGGTCAATTAACCTTATTTAAAATAAAATTCCCAAATTTTAAGGTCGATTATGTTAAAATAAACATACCTACAAAAACTCCCATTAACCCTAGTTGAGGATCATTGCATAAAAAAATCACATAAATAATCATGAATGATAAAAGAATTATGTAAATAAATGATAAATAAACAAAATTCACTTGTGACGCCGAACAGAATAGACATTATTCTGCAGGCTAGTGTAATAGGTACTTTGCAAAGGAAAAAACAAGAGAATTTCGACCCTAAATTTAGAGAATACTCTGGAATTTAATAAAATTGTTATAATCAAGAATGAATCAAAAATAACCCACAAGCAGGGTTTAAATAGCTGAAAATCGACCCCTAATGGGATTTTTGCCAAAAATAGCAAAACCCTAAAAGTCTTACCAAAACGAAATACTGAAAGAAATCAAAAGATTGCCAAAAATATGGCCTAAATCGGGTTCAGAATCATCTCCTAATTGACAAATAAAAGATTACCATAAATAGCAAAAATAAACTAAAAATAAATATTTGAAAAGGAAAACAGAGGATTTGGGGCTCGAAACGATGTGCGGTGGCCACAACGTCCGCGTCGAGATTGGCTTTCCGAATTGGGGTCACGGGCGCAAATTGGACACTTGTAGCTTCAGTTATGACCAAAAAATCGACGCATGCACGAAAACTGCCACAATTAGGCTAGATCACGATTTCTTGCCATCCTTGTGTTGATTCTCCCGCTCCATGTAATCCAGCGCCATCAATGAGCAATCTGACAGCTTGGCATCGTCTGACTCGGATCCCCCTGCATCAGTCATCCCGGGTTGGAAATAACTCGTCCTCGAGTTCATTGCAGCATCAGCAGAATCCGCAAAGCAAGGATTCAGGTGTTTCACATTAAAAACATCAGAAGTCTTCAAGTGACTAGGGAGACGCAACTTGTACACGTTGTCATTAATCTTCTGCAATACCTCACAGGGTCCAATCTTCCGCTCCTTAAGCTTATTATACTCGCCAACAGGGAAACGATCACGAGTTAATATAGCCCAAACAAAATCACCAACATAAAAAAGTACCTGACGACGATGACTGTCCGCTCGAGCTTTGTACATGGCATTGCTCTCGTGAATAGACAGTTTCACTTGCTCATGGATGCCTCGAAGATGTTGGGCTAACTCATCTGCCCTAGGATGCAAACGGCCCACACGTCGAATGGGCGCTAAGTCCAATACTCCAGATGGATTCTGACCATAGACGATCTCAAAAGGACTCATTCCTGTGGTCCTGCTCGTTGACCTGTTGTAGGAAAATTCTGCTTGAGGTAATGCCAGATCCCACTGCTTGGGTTTAGTGCCTGCTAAACACCTCAACAGATTGCCTAGACTCCGATTCACCAATTCGGTCTGACCATCCGTCTGAGGGTGATAAGCGCTGCTAAAATTCAGCTTCGAGCCCAGCTTTCCCCATAAGCTCCTCCAGAAATTACTGATGAATTTGGTGTCTCGATCTGAACTGATGGATCGAGGAACACCATGGAGACGCACAATCTCCCTGAAGTAAAGATGGGCTATTCGGGCAGCATCCATGGTTTTCTTGCAAGGTACAAAGTGGGCCATCTTGGAAAACATGTCAACCACAACTAAAATAGAATCACAGGCCCGTTGGGTACGGGGTAAACCCAACAAGAAGTCCATGCTGACATCGAACCAAGGAGCTTCAGGAACCGGCAAGGGGGTGTAAAGGCCTGCATTGGTGAGGACACCCTTGGACCTTTGGCATACATAACAACGCTCCACAAAGTAAGCCACGTCACTGGTCAATTTGGGCCAATGAGAATCAGAAGCAATAAGGGCCAATGTCTTGTCTCGCCCGAAGTGACCCTCATTATGAAGTTCACTAATAATCTGTTGCCTTAGCGAACAATCTGGAATGCACAATTGTAGCCCACGAAACAAATAACCATTATGCAAAAGGAAATCATGACGATGACCAGATGTTACCTCCTGAATGATCTTTCCAAAGGAAGGATCTGTGGCGTACAGATCAATGAAAGTTTCAAATCCTGTGACTCGGGTACTCATGGTGGTGAGGAGTAAAGTGCGACGACTAAGGGCATCTGCAACACGGTTCAGGTTCCCTGATAGGTGCCTTAGGGAAAAAGTGAACTCTTGTAAGTACGCCACCCATTTGGCATATCGTCTTCTCAACTTGTGTTGTCCATTGATGTACTTCAGGGCCTCATGATCAGTAAGAAGGATGAATTCCTTATGCACAAGGTAGTGACGCAAATGACTTAAGGACTGAACGATGGCGTAGAACTCCAGGTCGTAGGTGGAGTAATTCTTCTTGGATCCCGACAGTTTCTCACTGAAAAAAGCTATTTGTCGCCCTTCCTGACTTAGAACACCACCAATGCCAACTCCAGATGCATCACAATTCAGCTCAAACACTTTATCAAAATCAGGGAGTGCCAACACCGGTGCCTCTATCATCTTCTGCTTGACCAGTTGAAAGCTGGCTTCTGCCTCTTTAGACCAGTGGAAATCACGTCCCTTGAGGCACTCTGTGATAGGAGCAATCAGGGTGCTGAAACTCCTGATGAAGCGGAGGTAGAAAGATGTCAACCCATGGAAACTCCTGACATCATGGAAGGTTTTCGGCTGGGGCCACTCCAAGACTGCATCTATCTTCGACTGATCTGCATGAACACCATCAGTAGACACAACAAAACCCATAAAAGTTACAGAAGTAGTGAAGAAAAAACACTTCTTATGATTAACAAACAGGCGCTCCTTCCTGAGCATATCAAAAACTGCACGGAGGTGATCAAAGTGTGAGGCCCATGTAGGGCTATAGATAAGGATATCGTCGAAGTAGACTACCACGAATTTCCCCATGAAGGGCCGTAAAACCTGATGCATAAATCTCATGAACGTGCTAGGCACATTGGACAGTCCAAATGGCATGACCATCCACTCATACAACCCATGCTGCGTCTTAAACGCCGTCTTCCACTCGTCTCCAGGCCTTATTCAGATTTGGTGGTATCCGCTCTTAAGGTCAATTTTGGAGAAGACCTTAGAACCGGACAGTTGATCTAGCATGTCATCCAGGCGGGGAATGGGAAATCTGTACTTCACCGTAATTTTGTTGATGGCTCTGCTGTCTACACACATGCGCCAGGAACCATCTTTCTTTGGCACCAGTAAAACAGGAACGACACATGGGCTCATACTCTCACGGATGTAGCCCATCTCCAGCAACTCGACTACCTGTCGTTGCAACTCTTCAGCTTCCTTTGGGCTGAGGCGGTATGCTGGTCTATTGGGCAAACTCGAGCCCGGGATTAGGACGATCTGATGTTGAATATCTCTCATAGGCGGCAGTCCAGGAGGAAGGTCTTCTGGCATCAAATCAGAGAATTCGGAAAGCAGTTGTTGGACCTCTGTGGGTAATTCTGGAACCTCACCTGTTGCACTATTTCCACAAGGCAGTAAAACATAAACTACATGTTCACGCTCAACTTCAACCAAAAACCTGGACATAGAAAGCAGATTGTTACTATTGACAACCGGGGTGGGATTGGGTCCTTCCCGACGAGGTGCCAACACAATCTTTTTCCCTTTTATGCTAACGGAATATGTATTCCTCCATCCGTCATGTACCACACTTCGATCATATTGCCAAGGTCTACCTAACAGTATATGACATGCATCCATGGACATTACATCACACCAAGCATTATCGAAATATTTCTTGCCAACAGAAAAAGACACTAAGCATCGTCTATCTACTGTTACCTCACTGCCTTTATTCAGCCACGACAATTTGTATGGCTTGGGGTGACGATCTGTCTTCAACTGCACTTTCTGAACAGCGTCTTCAGAGATTACGTTCTCGCAACTGCCACTGTCAATAATCATCTTGCAGACTTTATCGGCTACGGTGCAGGTTGTGTGGAAAATATTGGTTCTCAACCAGTCATCTTCAGAATCGCCTCTGGGAGTCAGTAGGCTCTTACGAATGACCAGAGTTTCATGGCCGTCTCCATACAACACATCCTTATCTCCTTCTTCGTCATACACTAGCTCTCCAACCTCCTCAGTCTCATCTTCCATGCCTTCCTCAAGTAGTAGATTTTTGCCCGTCTGACTGGCAGGCTTCCTGCAAATATATGCCCCTGTTCACCACATCGAAAACACTTACTATTTGATAAGTCCACAAAATTACTATTTTTTATGTCAAAAGTAAATCTTTAATTTACCATTTTAGTGTATAAATGTTCTTATATATTTCTTTTTATTTCTTATAGGTATCAATTGGAAAAGATGAAGAAAATGTATTAAAGTGAGAAATGAATGCACATGGATGGAAGGTGAAGAATATAATGCACATAAAGAAAGAAGAAAATGACTTGGAAAACATCAATATTCAAAGAAAAAGAAAAGAAAAGTAGATCTAACTTCACTTTACAAGATGTCATTTTATTCCAATTTTATCTATAAATAGGAGAGTAGTTGAAAATTGTAGAGAGTTAGATGGTAGAGAGTGAGAAATTTAAGAGAGAATTTAGTCTTGTATCAAATTTTTATTTTGTTGTAATCTTTTTCTTAGTTAATGAAAATTTCTTCTATCATCATGTTTTATTTCTATATCATTATGTTATCTTAAACATTTTCTCAAGGGAGTGATGAAGCCACCTTGGGTAAGATATACATAATTTTATTTTATTTCTTATTGTTTAATTCTCTTCCCGAATTAATTCTTTCAAGTGACAAAACCTACAATAGAGGTTGAAAATAGAGGAAGGATTATCCGTGATTACCAATCAATGGAAATACGGGGAATGCCTACCACTATTTATATTTATTTATTTTTAAACCAAAACATTAGAGGGAGGATTTTCCGTGATTACCAATTAATGGAAATACGGGGAATGCCTACCAATATCTATGTTTATGTTTAATAGGTTGGAGGACAATTTTGCAATAGAAATATATAATATTATTTATATAGATCCGGGTGGTGGATTCTCTTCCCTTGAGATTTCTTCCACCATTTGATAATTATCTAGTTATTTTAATTTACTATTCAAAAATTCAAGAATTGTTTTTAAATAATTTATTTTTATTCTCGAAAATTAAAGTTTTGGATCCGAGTCTCAAACCGAGTTCTAAGTTGAGAGTGGTTCGACCCTACTTATTGTTATACTATTTTGAAGTAAAGTATTTGTAGGTATTATAAATTTTGTTGACCGTAGTTTGGTGAAGCAACGACAAATATTATCAAATCATCAACTGTCAATATTTTTCAAAGTTTCGGCTTCGAAATTTTTTATTTTTGCCCTGCGGGATGCACTTTTTGCTTGAAAACTCCTCTTTTTCTCTCTTTAGGATAGACACAAGCACATCCTTGGTTAATTCACCAATGTTAGCTCATTTTATTCATTAAGCTCCTGAAACACTCTTAGACATACAAATCGCATAAAAATACTAAGTAACGGAATGATAAGACATAACCATACTGAATTAAAGGCCTAGAATGGACAATATTCGACACCTATCAGTGCTCAAATATTCCTTTAGACTTATTTTCTTGGAATAGCTTTGCCAAGCTTATCATCAAGGGCGTGAACTTGTCATCAAATTTGGTTCTCTTATCAGGTGCTTTCAGAGATACGCTCATTCATTTGGGCTTTGAGATTAACTAGTGAATAATGCATCAACCTAGAGCTCAGTTGGACTCATTCCCATCTTGAAGACCTTATAGCTGTCCTTTGCTCACACCAATCAATTAACACTACTTCTTCAGTGATCCGAGTGAGGAATGCCTTAAGACTTTCTCCTTTCTCCTGGGTCAAAATGAATATCTTTGATATTGTCCTTTTTTTAGCCTTTTTCCTGAAGAACTGAGAAATGAACAAATCGCATAGCCCATGATAGCTTCCCATAATCCTAGTTGATAGGTGCTGGAACCATAGGAGGACAACGCCTTTTAAGCTGGTCGGGAACATTCTGCACATCAGGGCTTCGTTCTTAACGTACAAGGCCATCTTCTGTAGTATATGGTATATATGGTCCAAGGGATCCTTGGTCCTATCAAATAAAGTAAAGAGGGTATGGTAAAATCCTTGGGTATACATGCTTTTAAGATGGTACTGTTGAAGGGTGACTCCAGCATTCAAGCTGACGCCTCAATCGCCAGATCTTTTGGGGTTTGGGCTCTTAGCCCCTTCATCTGCTCTCTCACCTCATTTTGGACTCGAGCGACCAAATCTTTAACGAATTAGGCGTACATCAGTGGCCCCCTTTGGCGGCGTGCACTGACTCTGCCTCCCCTCCCCCTTCCTGAGGATGGTTGGCGAAATCCCATGATGAAACTCTAGTGGTGGAGCTGTTCCAGTTGAGTGAGGAGCTAGAGGAGCTCAACGTTCTACCTCTGTAACTCTTCCACTTGTTGGGTGAGCTACTCGTTGGCTTGCTGCTGAGCTGTTTGGCTGGCATTTGAGGCTTGTCCATACTCATGTGTCTTAATGCTCACCATTGTTAAGGGTTGAAGTTTTTCTCAAGCTTTCCATAGACTACGCCAAATGTATGTGCAAAACAATTCCTATTTTCTCTAGAATCTTTCCTAATAAATCAATTACCCTATTACGGGCAATTCCTTCTATATTTATACAAGATGAGGTGGGCCTTTTAGCCAATCTTTCAATGAGGATACCTTAGTGGTCCCATTTTGTCTTATTACAGCTATTAAAAAAGAATTAGTTTAATACCCTTTGTGATTGCTTTGCGAGTAAGCTATTGGGTATATCCGAAGGCTCTGTGTTCTCTAGAAAGTTCCATGTAGGGCAATTGTTTACTCAGAGCAAACATGGTTTCTGCTTGCCTTCTAGCTCGAAGCTCTTCCTTAGGCAACTAAGAGCCCAGTCACATGGGAGGTAATTTTTGTTGACTGATATTGAAATGGGCCTGATAGGAATTGTGCCTAGTGACCTAGGTGTTTTGGTCTCACAGAGGTGTAAAATTGAATGAGAGCTCTCCCTTTTAAGTTACATTGTCTTTTGACATACGTATCACAAGGCTATATTTATTTGTGAATGTTCTAGACTTATTCAAGCCATGTTTTAAAGAAAATATTATTTATAAAATTCACTCGGGATTATTTTTTTGTTATTTCGGTAAAGTCTTATAACTCTCGATCTGATTTATGAAGATCATTGAAGTAGGGCTGCAACTTGGGCCAGCCCAACCCGAACCCGGCTGGGCCAGATCCGGGTTGGGTTGTGTCGGGCCAGCCCTTAAGACATGCTCGGGTTCGGGTTGAGCCCGACCCATTCTTTCATGGGTCGGGTCGGGTCGGGTCAGGTCTGGTCGGGTTGAGCCTTTTTTTAAAAAAAATAAATAAAAAATCGCATATACTGTGTGTATATATATACCTGTATCTATATATACATATATATATATATTTTTTTTTTCACTTTTACTTTGACCTGTGTTGATAATCACAAAATCATTATCCAGTTGGCAAATTTCTCTCAAAAGTGAAAGAAGGACAACAAACAATTGTAAAGTTATTAGTTACTGTTGTAATAGAATTCAAACACAATTGTAGTTGATTACAAACCTATTTTATATAAAACTCTTTCCATACATTATAACTGCACCGGTCTAATGAACGGACCTTAAAACCCACCTCACTCGGCTTCTCTCTCTTTTGGTAGCGGATCCTTCATCTCTTCTTCTTCTCCCCTCCCCTGGTGCCTTCTCTCTCTTGTATATATGTTTGTATATATAGATATTGTTGGGTCGAAAGCAAGCTCAAATGCAAACATACACACACAATGGACACCAGATATATAGTGGTTCCCCAAAATTATGGGTACGTCCACTTTGAGAGGCTTCACTAACTTCGGTTTGAATCAAAACCGGGTATGAGGGAGGAGATACAATTGTTTCTCTCGACTCTACCTCTTACAAACTCTCTCTCTCAACCTCACAGACACTCTCTGTGGTTTTCTCTCTTACAACACTCGTGTATCTTTACACTTCTCTTACAGTTGTAGCTTTTAGCTTCACAAAACCATACACAGATATATATAGGCGATCATCCACAATACAAGACAAAGCACTACTTGCATGCATGGCAAGAAGTCTTCACGCGTGGGCGGCGCCGGTTTACTTGACTCTTGGTGAAGGCGTGCTTGTGGATGGTTGATGCTTGTCTTCATTCGGCTATCTTTGTTGTATACGGCATGCACAGGTGGGTGATGACATGCACAGGTATGGAAACCAACAATTCTCCCCCTTCCATACCAATCAGAGGAGAACGTCTTCACCTGATCTCCCCCTCACTGCCAATTTGGGGCTGGTGTTAAACCAGCTTCTTCTTTGCAAACTTCTAGCTTTTCTCTGGACAGGCTCTTGGTCAGCATATCTGATCCATTATCATCTGTGTGAATCTTCTCTAGCTGTAGAAGTTTATCTTCGAGCACGTCACGGATCCAGTGATACCTGACGTCGATGTGCTTGGACCTTGAGTGGAAGATGGAATTTTTACTAAGATGAATAGCACTCTGACTGTCACAGTATATGACATACTTTTCCTGCTCTTGTCCCAGTTCTTGAAGAAACTTATTCATCCACAAGAGCTATTTGCATCCTTCTGTTACTGCAATGTATTCAGCTTCTGTGGTGGATAAAGCAACACACTTTTGTAATCGGGATTGCCATGAAACTGCTCCCCCTGCAAAAGTGATTAGGTATCCCGATGTGGATTTTATGGAGTCACTGTCTCCGGCCATGTCTACGTCTGTGCAACCTTCCAATAAAGGTTCACCACTACCAAAGCATAAACAAATATTGGTAGTTCCTCTAAGATACCTGAGGATCCATTTTACTGCTGCCCAATGGTCCTTTCCAGGATTTGATAGATACCTACTGACAACTCCAACTGCATGAGCAATATCAGGCCTCGTGCATACCATGGCGTACATCAAACTGCCAACTGCTGAAGCATAAGGTACTTTCTTCATTTCTGCTTTTTCTGTCTCACTTGAAGGACACTGCTTCATATTCAACTTGAAGTGGCTTGCAAGTGGAGCACTGACTGGTTTTGCTTTGCTCATGTTGAACCTTTCAAGAACTTTACCGATATACCTTTCTTGAGATAACCAGAGCATGTGTTTCAGTCTGTCTCGAGAGATCTGCATTCCCAAGATTTGTTTTGCCGGTCCCAACTCCTTCATGGCAAATGACTTGCTCAATTCCTTCTTCAATTTGTTGATCTTGCTGCTGTCATGGCCAACGATCAACATATCATCGACATATAGCAAGAGGATGATAAAATCTCCATCAGGAAATTTCTTGACAAATACACAATGATCTGCAGTGGTTCTGTTGTACCCATTCTGGTCCATGAATGAATCAAACTTTTTGTACCACTGTCTTGGTGCTTGTTTGAGCCCATAGAGACTCTTCCTCAATCTGCACACAAGATTTTCTTTTCCTCTGGTTCTGAATCCTTCAGGTTGCTCCATGTAGATTTGTTCATCCAGATCACCATGTAAAAATACGGTCTTTACATCCAGTTGTTCGATCTCTAGGTTCAAGATGGCTGCCAAGCCAAGAACAACTCGGATGGAGGACATTTTCACTACAGGTGAAAATATTTCTTCAAAATCAATGCCCTTCTTCTGACCGAATCCCGTCACAACCAGTCTTGCCTTGTACCTTGGTTGTGGATTGTTTTCTTCAGACTTCAGTTTAAATACCCATTTGTTCCTGAGAGCTTTCCTTCCCTGCGGTAACTTGACCAAGTCATATGTGTGGTTCTCATGCAGCGATTTCATCTCTTCCTGCATGGCTTTCATCCACTCCACATTTTTACTGTCTTCATCAGCTTCCTGATAGCTCTCTGGTTCTCCCCCGTCACTAAGCATCACGTACTCTGCGGAGGAATATTTGCGATTCGGTTGTCGCTCTCTGGAAGATCTCCTTGTTTGAGGATCAACCGGATTTTCTTCTGTAACTGGTTCTGGTTCTGCATCATCATCAACTGGATCTCCTTGAATAGCTCCCCCATCATTTTCTTCTCTCGGTGAGGGAACCGGGTCTAGATTAGCTGGTAACTCTTCAGGTGGATCTGATTTCTTCTGTGTTTCAAGATCTTCAATGGTCTGATCTTCGAAAAATATCACATCTCTGCTTCTGATGACCTTTTTGTTGATAGGATCCCAGAGTCTGTAACCAAACTCTTCATGGGCATATCCCAGGAAGATGCACTGTTTGGCCTTTCCGTCAAGCTTGGATCTTTCATCTCTGGGAATGTGGATAAATGCTCTGCAGCCAAACACCTTCAAGTGTTTGTAGGAAACATCTTTCCCTCTCCATACTCTCTCGGGAACATCACAGTTTAATGGAACTGAGGGAGATAGGTTGATTAAGTCAACCGCTGTTCTCATTGCTTCACCCCAGAACGGAGTTGACAACTTGGCATTAGATAACATGCACCGGATCCTTTCGCAGATGGTTCTGTTCATTCTTTCTGCAAGGCCGTTATGTTGAGGAGTTTTCGGTACTGATTTTTCCAGTCTGATGCCGAAGCGTCTGCAATACTCCTCGAATGGTCCTCTGTACTCGCCACCATTATCTGCACGTATGCACTTCAGCCTTTTTCCAGTTTCTCTTTCAACCTTTACATGAAACTCCTTGAACACTTCCAGCACCTGGTCTTTAGTTTTCAAGGCAAAGGTCCATAATTTCCTGGAATGATCATCAATGAATGTGACAAAATAGAGGGCACCTCCATGAGTTCTGGTTTGCATTTTGCAAACATCCGTGTGTACGAGATCTAGAATGTTTGGTCTTCTAGATGGAGGGGAACTGCGGAATGCAACTCTGTGTTGTTTCCCCATGATGCAGTCGACACAGGTGTGTAATAGAGTACCTTTCATTCCAGGTAAGAGTTCTTTTCTGGCAAGGACCTTGAGTCCTTTCTCACTCATATGACCGAGTCTTTTGTGCCATAACTCGGTGGGGATTTCTTTTTCCATTGTATTCACCTCGACTCTGCACAATTTTGCTTGCGTTGTGTAGAGTGAGCTGGTCTTCTTTCCTCTGGCTACCACAAGATTGCATTTGGTGAGCTTCCACTTGCCATCACCAAAATGACTGTTGTAGCCTTCATCATCGAGCTTGCCGGTGGAGATCAGGTTGAGACGAATATCTGGAACATGTCTCACATCTTTGAGGAGTAGTTTGCATCCATTGCTGCTTTCCAAAAGAATATCGCCTATGCCGGTAATTTTAAATGCTCCTTGGTTTCCCATCTTCATAAGTCTGAAGTCACCACTGGTGTAGGAAGTGAACATATCCTTCCTCGAAGTGATGTGACAGGAAGCACCTGAGTCAATAACCCAGGTAGAATCTTCGGATGTGAAGTTGACACACTCATCATCTTAAACGATGACGAGCCCTTCTCCGGCTGTTGCTGATGCTTCTGAGGTACTTTCTTCACCTCTATTTCTGGTCTGTTGTCCAGACTGTTCGGCTTTAAGCTTCCTGCATTCTCTGATAAAATGGCCTGGCTTCCCGCAGTGATGACAGGTTTTGTCTCTTCTGAAAGTAGACTTTGATCGCCCACGATGTTGTGGTTGATTGCGATGGTTTCTGCTTTTGCTTCTACCGCGCCATTCTTTTCTTTCTCGTCTTTCAGTGACAAGAGCTTCTGACTCCGGATGATATCCTTCTTCCTTTCTTCTTGCTTCCTTATTCAGCATTCTGTCTTTCGCCATTTCCATATTGATTATTCCGTCTAGAGCTGAGTTGCTTACAGAGACAACTAGCGTGTCCCAACTTTTTGGAAGGGAGTGTAATAGGAATACTGCCTGCATCTCATCTTCTATAGTCATTTTCATCGAGTTGAATTGATCCAACAGCCCCTGGAATTCGCTCATGTGTTCTGACACACTTTTGCCGTCTTTGTATTTCAGATTCACCATACGGCTCAAAAGATTTACCTTGTTCTGAGATGTCTTCCGTGCGTACATCTTCTCCAATTTTTGCCAAAGAGCATAAGCATCATTGTCGTTGGCAAAATTTTGGTAAATGCTTTTGTCGATCCATTGTCTGATTTGGGCGGCACATTTTTGATTGAGTACCGTCTAGTCTACATCGGTCATGTCCTTCGGTTTGCCATCAGGTGCATCATCGGTCCTTTTGATCGCCTTCCACAGATCTTTAATATACAAAAGATCCTCCATCTTTGACTTCCACAATGAATAGTTGGCTGCGGTCAATCTGATCATCGTTCCGGATCCTAAATCTTCCATCGAAACGGAATTTTAAGCCCTCCTGGCTTGTTTGATATATTCGGAGTGGAATCTCGCGAAACGGAGTGCACCGTTGCGTCCGGAACGGTCGAAAACCTTAAGATCGCCTTTGACTGGGCTCAATTCCGAGCTACGATGAGTCTGGAATAGTCAAAACAATGTCGAGGGGCAAAACTGTAATTTTGCAAACTTGGTGATGACGTGGCAGCAGCGGAAGGTGACACGTGGTAGTACACGTGGCAAGGTGTCAGTGGTGACACGTGGCAGGTGACGTGGCTGAATGGTTGGTTGACACGTGGCAGGACACGTGGCAGTGTCAGGGGATGACACGTGGCAAGGGGGTGACGTCAGCAGTGACGTGGCACCCTTACTGACGTCAACAGTGACGTGGCGCGCGTGTGACGCGTGGCTGCGCGTGGGCTTCACGCGCAGCTGGCTTGGTGGCGCGTGGGACGCGTGCTGCGCGTGGTCCTCACGCGCTCTGGAGGAAGAAAACGCGTGCAGCGCGTGACACCGTTGCTGCTGACGCGCCGAAGCTTGGGTGGCGCGTGGGGGCGCGTGTGAAGTAGTTTTCGACTGTTTTCAACGGGAATGGATTCCTTGGTTGATGGGTCGGCCGAAAATGTGGAGGGTGTGGTGATTTGAGCTCTGGACTGGTTCGAAATAGAGCTTGAAGTTTCGGCTCTGTTGAGCTTTAATGGCTCTGATACCACTTTGTTGGGTCGAAAGCAAGCTCAAATACAAACATACACACACAATGGACACCAGATATATAGTGGTTCCCCAAAATTATGGGTACGTCCACTTTGAGAGGCTTCACTAACTTCGGTTTGAATCAAAACCGGGTATGAGGGAGGAGATACAATTGTTTCTCTCGACTCTACCTCTTACAAACTCTCTCTCTCAACCTCACAGACACTCTCTGTGGTTTTCTCTCTTACAACACTCGTGTATCTTTACACTTCTCTTACAGTTGTAGCTTTTAGCTTCACAAAACCATACACAGATATATATAGGCGATCATCCACAATACAAGACAAAGCACTACTTGCATGCATGGCAAGAAGTCTTCACGCGTGGGCGGCGCCGGTTTACTTGACTCTTGGTGAAGGCGTGCTTGTGGATGGTTGATGCTTGTCTTCATTCGGCTATCTTTGTTGTATACGGCATGCACAGGTGGGTGATGACATGCACAGGTATGGAAACCAACAGATATATATATATATATATATATATATATATAACTTAGGGGAAGTGTTGTATGTATAGATGTATGTATATTTATGTATATTAACATAATATGAGTGATGCGTTCACTTAAACTTTTTTTTCCTTTGAAAAAACAGATCGAATTTCATGGATTTTTTCAGAGATTTAGTTTTCTGGTGCGTGTATGTATATATAAATATGTATGTATATATACAAATATATATAGACTTATACTTGAAATTTACCTAAAGTACCATCTTTATTCTAGAAAATCCGGGTTTCGGGTTGGGTTTGAGTTTAAACCGAACCCAACCCAATTTAAACATTGACATGATAAAACCCAACCCGTGCTGACCCAAATTGAACCCGAACCCAACTAAAATCCAAAATTTCCGGATTGAGTTCGAGTTGGGCTGGGCCAACCCATCCAAGTTTCACCCCTACATCGAAGCCTGATATTGACAACTTTTTTATATGAATGAATATCACATAACTAAACAAAGTTATCAAAGATATATTCCAAGAACTAACTGATGCTCATATCTAAAAATTAAATAAAAATCAATTAACTAAAACATAAAATAAACTATCTTCTTTTTGAAAATAAGATGTAGGGGCCTAGGGGCTCAGAAATGAATTACAAATGTGTAGCTCAGTCAACTACGGCATTAGTCAGAAAAAATAACATATTATCTACTCCAGTGATCATAAAAAAAAATGGTCGATTACCATTTATGAAGTACAAATTCAAAGAGATATCTATATATATTTAATTTTTAATTACCACTGAAAAAATAAATACTCAATATTAGTTTTCAATTAAAACCTAAACATTTCAGCACCTAAAATTCAAAATCTGAAATTTGTAATTATTTAGTCAACTATTTTATCGACAACACAGTAGAATCAAGTATCTGAAGAAAGGTAAAAAGAAGTGCCATATATATACGAAGTCTAATAGTAGCCCAAACTTTCTCATCCTAAAATAGAAGTTTGTGCTTGTATAAACTCCTCCTTGCAAGCAGTTCTGTAAAACACAGGAATAGAATTCTACTTTAATTACAGTTCCTGTTAAAAATAAACTTGATAAGTATATCCACATGCATGCATGCATGCATGCATCATAAGTCCAAATAAGCTGCATCAAAGAGCATGTGTGAGTGCATGCGTGAAGATAATACAAGCCTATCCCCCGAAGTCAATAATGGATACCATGAAGTGATTTTGTTTGTCTTGTCTTAGATTAAGTTCTATATATACATGTTGTATTGTATTGTATCAGATAGAAGCTAGAACCATAAGAATAGAGGTGTGAGAAAGAAAAAAGAGAGAAAAGTTTATATTTTGAAAGAGTGTGAGTTTTTGAAATATAAGTTTTGTTCTCTCAATATTGTGTTAATCCTGGGCATGTTAATCACCTCAAGTGATTTCTAACACAAACAAAACAAATTAGGTTATAAAATACATGCAAATATGGTCAATACTTTGTGAGATCAAACCATGCCCAGTCTAAAGCTAACCAACAATGTAATTACATTAAAGTGTCAGAAAAGAATTGACCGTATTGCTCATGGATGTGAAAGGTTTAGTTAAGATAGCTGTGGGCAAAAACTCCCGTAGTATGTTACTGTAAATGCCAAAAAATACACAACACAATAATGAATTATTTATTTAGATTTTGCTTCCTTTATATACATTCATTTTTTGGACTTCGAGCCCATTAGGGCAATATTATCTTGCTTACATCATCACTTCTACCTCTCTTACATCACTATCTTTATTTTCAAGTAATTCTAGCTTGAAATGGGCATTTATCTTCGGGCTCTAGATGACCTTATTCGGCTACCAGACTGATGGGCAAGATGCTTGATGGGCCTGGAGATTTCCACACTTACACAGACCCACTTCTTGGTTGTGGGCCTTCTGGCAGTCAGACCCATTACCAAGAAGCTAAAGTGTGGGAGGGAATATATATACATCACCCATGTCAGGGTGACGTGGTTACTGCATTTAATTGGCTAGTTGGCAATTATTACTTGAATTTCAAATTTGTGGCTTATGTGGCCTCGATTTAAGAAATGGGAGCTTGAGAAGACGGCTTGGTGCCTCGGAGTTGGTGCGCGTGACCTTTGGCTTCTCTCACTACCCTCTATAAATATCTAAGGATTTATATATGAAACACTTCTTGTTTTCAAAAAGCTCTCTGCAACTTAGCTCATTCACTTGTTATCACCGGAATCTGCACTTATTTCCCAAAACATTCACAAACCTCTATCGGAATCTTACCGGGATCAACTGTAGTGTAAGTTCTTTCTTTTAACTCTTCTACTTTTTAGCCAAAAATGTCTAATAGTGATGATACTCATTTGGGTAGTGACCGTCTCCCTTCTTCTGTCGATCCCGACGCCTCCCTTAGTTCCCCATCCATAGAGGTGGTTAGGATGGTCGGATCTAGTCCTCCTAAAGTCACCCAAATTGCTGATGTGGGTGAGGATCTGGCTGGAGGAAGATTGGGAGATCAATTCTATGCGGACCCCCTTCCCCATACACATAGGGTAGATACTGTGTTAAAGAAATTAAGGAATAAATGTAGGATACCTGACGAGGTGATAGTTAAGAATTATCCCAAGAAATGTGATTTTAGGATAGGGGAGGGGATTAGGGACAACCAGATCTTGCTATCAGTCTTCCATCTTCATGTTCTACGTTTCCCGATCCACCATTTCTTTCTCTATGTCCTATCCATCTTAGATTTGGCTTCGCTTCAAGTGGGGCCCAATTTCTTCAAGATCCTGGCCATGGTCCTGATGATCAATCGGGAGCTGGGCTTTGATCTGGGTCTTGCTGAGCTCCTATTCTCTTATAAGATACAGGACCAGAAGGACTGTAGGTGTCGTTACAATCTTTTTCCTTTAAGTGGGAGAAAAATGAGAGATGGCAATGAAAAATCCAATAAAGGGTGGAAAAAAAGGATGATCCTGGTGAGCGGGAATTTGAGGTTTCCCGACTCAGCCAGATTCGTAGTCCCTAAGATATTCAATGAACATCTATTCCCTTTTTTCAAACCTTATTGCAGAGGGTCTTGCTACTATGAACAGTGGAATGATAAGTTAGTTCATCATGTGTTAGAGTTTCTAGGAGCACCCAAATGATTTAAAACTCCAAACTATATCTCATCCCGATTTGATATCCTTAAGTCCAAAATCTGGGTCCAGCCCTTGAGGATCTGTGGCGATTACCTGATTGGTGCTAATTTGCAGGAACTAACATCAGAAGGAGAGAACACCATGTTGAATATCCCACCACCCGTTCTCAAGAAGAAATCCAAGCAAGTACCGAGCTCTCAGACGAACCCTTCGGTGTCACGGGATGCCCAAGGCAATCTGACGTCCTAAGGTTTTCAACTCCTCCCCACAGGATGGTTCCTCCACCACCCTCGGGAAGTCCTCCATCAATTCCTTCTCCTCCTTCTGGGAAGGGTACTGCCGATTCACTTTATATTCCTCCTTCGGGGGGGGATTCCCGTTCCTAGATCCCGATCAATTGAAGGAGGGCCCAGTCTGATGGGTGCACCACATCCTCGGTCTGAGGAAGACGTCCCTGACAGATCAGTTCGGCCCTGTCTGACCACAACGTCATTGCCAAGCATAATGGCGGAGTCCAGAGCTGTATCTGGGAAGGAGCAACCCGTCCCATGGGGACCAAAGATAAAACTTCCAGGTGGTGGCTTCCTGGTCACGGGGAATGAAACCATTGATAATGATGTCGCTCTTTGGGAGATGGGTCTCCAGATCTTGACCCCGACAGACCGAAATAAGCTGACATAGATCGATCGGGCAGAGTTGGCCTTGACCTGTACAGAGATTGCGATGAAGGTATGTTTTTGACCTTGTTTTTCCTCTAGTCACCCTTTTTGTATTCCTGCATTTTATTCACTTATTTAGCTAACACTTGTGTTTTTTCCTCTTTCCCTTCTGGCAGATGCTCTACTTAACTCAAGCTTATAATTCAAAGCTAGAGGAGGACAACAGGTTGCTTAATAAATCTTCAGAGCTCCTGAGGTTGAAGGAAGAAGCAAGAAAAAATGTGGCTGCTCTATTGGTGATAGCCAACGATAAGCTGGAGGTCCAGACCATATGCACAATCACTGTGGAACAACAACTTCAGGCAGCCCAAAAGAAGATCAAGGAGATGGAGGCCGTTCGACGGGCCCTAGCTGCTAAAGTCGAAGGCTTGAAGGTAGAGAATGAGGGCCTAAAGGCCTCCAAGGAGATGCTTCTGGAGGAGAAGGTTGAAACTGAGAACCTTCTGGTAGTGGAGAGGTCAACAGTGGAAATGTGCCATCGGAGTGGCAATCAGATATACAAGCGTCTCTACGACACTGCCCCGTACCAGATCGGGTTCGGTTGGAGGACTTGCTTTCTGAACATCCAAGAACCTGTTGAGGAGAGGGACTTTGCCTCAGTGGAGGAGTTGGATGAGTCCCTAGGTATTGCTCTGCCGTATGACGATCCAGTCGGAGGTCCGGATGATGTTCTCTTCTGTGAGTTTTTTACCAAACCTCTTTCGGGGCCCACTCCTGATCCTCAGCTCATCCTGCTCCTAACAAAATCTTTGAACCCGACAATTGCTCATGTGGACTCAAACGCGGCGGGTACTGAGGCTGGCACCTAGATAACGAACTATCTTGGGCCTTAGTTTAGGGTTTAGGTTCGTAAGACATAGGATTTTTAAGACATTTTGTCTTCTCCCTTTTTGTAAAACATTTTATTAGCCTTGGCCACCGAGACCCATATTTTGAATGAAAACCATGATTACTGTCTAGTTGATTTCTGTAACACTTAGATTATTTTTGCAGAATTTTGATCTCTTTTGGATCAATGTTCTGTCTCTCGGGCAATTGAGGCCATGCGAGAGACATGATAAACACGTGGTTTATTTTTGCAAAACTTTGATCTCTTCTGGATCAGTGTTGTGTCTTTTGGGCACTAAAGACCATGCGAGAGATATGACAAACATGTGGTTTATTTTTGTAAAACTTTGATCTATTTTGGATCAGTGTTGTGTATTTCGGGCACTTGAGGCCATGCGAGAGACATGACAAACACGTGGTTTATTTTTGAAAAACTTTGATCTCTTCTAGATTAGTGTTGTGTCTTTTCGGCGCCATGCGAGAGAGATGACAACACTTGGTTTGTTTTTGCAAAAATTTTGATCTCTTCTAGATCAGTGTTGTGTCTTTCAGGCACTTGAGGCCATGCGAGAGACAAAACAAACACATGGTTTATTTTTGCAAAACTTTGATCTCTTCTGGATCAATATTGTGTCTTTCGGGCACTTAAGGCCATGCAAGAGACATGACAATATTTGTTTTTTTTTTACATAATTTTGATATCTTCTTGATCAGTGTATTGTCTTTCGAACACTTGAGGCCATGCGAGAGACATGACAACACTTGGTTTATTTTTGCATCAGTAATCATTTGTAAGTCATTTTTGCCAAGAAAAATAATTTTGCTAATGCCTATTTTTAATTGATCCGGCACTGAGGCCTTTTTACAAAAGTGAATAAAGTAAAAGTAAACTCGGCCTGTTACGGGTAGTACCTCTTCAGGTGAGAGGCATTTTTGGAGTTTGGCTCCATTATACCATCTTCGTTCCTTTGGACGCGGTATGCTTCGCGCCCGATGAATTTGGTAATGGTGTACGGGCCCTCCCAAGGCTCCTTGAGCTTGCCTACGAGTCCAATTTTTTGTTATGGACCATGTCTCTGACCTGGAACTCTTTTGTTTTTACTTTTTGATTGAAATGGTTCTGGACATGTTGTTGGTAGGTTGTCAGCCTGATCCCGGCTGCCTCCCTTCTTTTATCTAGTAAATCCAGGTCGTGGGCCAAGTGCTGGTTATTTAGGCCATCTACCTAGGCCTGGCTCCGGAGGGTTGGAACCTTGACCTCTGTGGGGATCACAACCTCGGCGCCATACGTCATGGCAATTGGGGTCTCCCTAGTGGGTTGTCTGGGGTCATTTTGTATGACTAGAGCACTTCAGGCAGCTTCTCTAGCCAGACCCCTTTGGCTTCATCAAGTTTTTTGGATAAGGGTGTCGAATATGGTTCAATTTATCCTCTCATCCTGCCCATTCCCTTGTGGGTATCCGACGGACGATGTATTTTGGTTGATACCATGCTCGGCAAAGAACTCTTTCACCTCCTTATTGTCTAGATTTGTGCCGTTATCCATTATAATTGTCCTTGGTAGCCTGAATCAGCCTATTATGTGGCTCTAAATGAATTTGATGATGTGGCTACTCTTGATGGATGGATAGGCTTCAGCTTCCACCCATTTAGTGAAGTAATCAGTGGCCAGGAGGATATAGGAAGTTGATTGAATTGCCTTTGGGAGAGGTCCTACGATATCCATTCCCCATTGGGCAAATGGATGTGGGACTATAGTCGGGTGTAGGAACTCAAGTGGCCGATGGATAGCGTCCCCGTGCATCTGGCATGGCTTGCATCTCTGGACGTAATCCTCGGCATCCCGTGAAAGATAAGGCCAAAAGTATCCTTGGGAGAGTATTTTATAGGCAAGGGATCTTCCCCCGGAGTGGTTCCCGCAAGATCCACTGTCGATCTCCTGCATGACTGCTCTTGATTCTGAAGGTGTAATACACTTTAAATAAGGACCCAAGAAGGACTTCCGATAGAGTTACCCATTTACAACTGAATATCGGGCTGAATTCCTCCTGATCTTGTGAGCTTCAACTTTGTTCTCTGGGAGCATCCCATGCCTTAGGTAATTCATCAGAGGATCCATCCAGCTGGGCTCCCATGGAATAAACATCACTTGTTCGGGTTCTTGAATACTAGATTTGGTTATAAAATCCACCAATACAACCCGGGTCAGGTCCTCTCCAGCTGAGGACGCTTGACCGACTACATGGTTAGCCAAAGAATTTTCGTTTCTCAGGATCTGAGTGAAAGTTATTTTTTAAAAGCTTTCTGTTTCTTTCAACACAAGTGCCCGGTAAGACTCCATTTTTGGGTCTTTTGCCTTGTACTCTCCCTTAATTTTGTCGAATGACTAGCTGAGAGTCATTGTGTACTACTAAGGTTTCAATCTAGAGGCTTTGGGCTAATCTTAACCCAAACACGATCGCTTCGTATTCAGCCTCATTGCTAGTGGCTGGGAATTGTAGTTTCACTGACATGTGGAGGTGTGTCCCATCGGGCGTTTAGATCTCCAATCTGATTCCCGATCCGCTCGAATTGGCTGCTCCGTCCACTTAAAACTTCCAAGTGTCTAGTTCATTCTGCTGATCGGGTTTTTCAGTTTCATCTTCAAGTAAGAAATCTGCCACCGCCTGTCCCTTGATGGAAACCCGGGGTATGTAAGTTATGTCATAGATGCCCAACTCGATGGCCCATTTGGAGATTCTGCCCGGAAGGTCGGGTTTTGACATGATAACCTGGACAGGCGTGGAGGTCAAGACAATGATTGGGTGAGCCTCAAAGTAATGCCTCAGTCATCTTTTCGCATTTACTAGTGATAAAACTAGTTTTTCTTGCCTGCTGTATTGGGTTTCCGCCTTAGCCAAGGATTTACTGGTGTAGAAAACTGGCATCTGCATGTTCCCAGCCTCTCTGATGAGGGCTGCACTAGTTGAGACGGAGGATATTGCTAGATAAAGATGTAAGACTTCATCGGGACTTGGTATGGATAGGATCGGGGGCCTGTTCATGTACTCCTTTAGCTTTGCTAGGGCTTCAGACTACTCAGGACCCCAAACTTCTCTCTTTTTTGCCTTGATCGCCTGAAAGAATGGTCTGCATAGATCGGTGAGTCTTGAAATTAACCTGCTAAGGGCAACCACTCTTCCAGTTAGGACTTGAACATCTTTATATGTTCGGTGCTCCTTCATTTCCATAAGGGCCTTGATTTATGTCGGGCTAGCTTGGATCCCAGTCTGGTCCATGATATGTCCCATGAATTGTCTAAATAACACGCCAAAGGAGAATTTCTCCAGGTTGAGCTTCATGTAATGCCTCTTGAGGGTGCCAAATACTTGGTGTAGATGTGCTAGATATTATTCATTTCCTCTACTCTTGACCACAATGTCATCAATATAAGTTTCTATCACTGTACCCATCATTCCCTTAAAGATCTTATTGACCAATCTCTGGAAAGTGGCACCTGCATTTTTTAGGCCAAATGGCATAACCTTAGAGTAGTAAGTACCTATTTCAGTAATGAATGATGTCTTTTCCTCATCCGTTGGGTTCATTCTTATCTGATTGTATCCCGAATAAACATTCAGGAAAGTTAGACGTTCGTAGCCAACGGGAGCATCCATCATCTGATCAATCTTTGGCAGTGGAAAGCTATCCTTCGGGTATGCCTTGTTCAGGTCAGTAAAATCAACTCAAACCCTCCACTTACCATTCTTTTTCTGGACGACTACTACGTTGGTGAGCCATTCGGGATACTTGACTTCCTTGATAAAACCAACCTGGAGTAATCTGGACACTTCATCCGCTATGATCTGGTTTTGGTGCGCTCCCATACGCCTTTGTTTTCGCCTGATTGGTCTCACGTTCTGGTCGACGTGTAATGAGTGCTGGGCAACAATGGGATCAATACCTGGCATTTCTGTATGTTCCCATGAGAAGACATCAGAGTTGTCCTGCAATAACTGGATCAGTTCTTTCAATTCACAGTTAGTGAGATTGGTACCTAGAAAGTAACTTTTTTCGGGCTATCGGGTATTATAGAGATTGGCTGTAACGGCTCGACCACGATCGGGGTACCCGGATCCTTCTCATTCAATTGGTATTTGGGGCCTGGACTCTGATCCTTGGTACGGGACAACTCTGGGGCTATCAGGTATTAGAGTGATCGCATAGCATTCCTTTATAGCCACCTGGTCCCCCTTGATATCAATGATGTCCAAACCGTTCGGGCTTATGCATCTCATCATTTGGTGAAGGGTTGAAGGCATGCCCTGCATCCGGTGAATCCATCCCTTTCCCATGAGTAAATTGTATGAAGGCTTCATAGCCACTACAACAAATGTTTCCGTCTGGTTCCTTTGTGCAGCAGATACTGGCAATTGGACTTCCTTGATCGGTTCGATTTGTTTTCCATCGAATCCTGTATTAGAACATCGGGAGGCCACATTTCATTCGGGTTTATTTCGACCTTTTCAAAAGCCCACTTGGTCATGATGTTTGCACTGCTCCCGGGGTCGATCATGACTCTTTTAACAAGGCAGTTGGCCACCATCAATTTCATAACTAGAGGGTCATCATGTGGGATCTGGATATTCCGAAGGTCTGATGCAAAGAAAATAATTTGTGTTTCTATTGTCCTATGGTGGACTTCGCTAACTTCGTTGATTTAGATATGGGGCCACCAAGAATCATGTTGATGATCCTGACTGGCTGCGCAGCTGTGGGGTTCTAAGGGATGTTGGGAGCTTACTAATCGGCCATCAGTCTGTCCCATTGGATGTAGTCCCAGAGCTCGCCGCGAAGCACCATTGCTTCCACCTGTTTTCTAAGATTACAACACTCATTTGTGATGTACCCAAAATCGCCGTGGAAAGCACAATGTTTTAACTTGTCCCTTTGATCCATTGGCTGCCTGATGGGTGGGGGTTGTTGGAAGATCCCTCTGGCCTTATTCTCTTGGTAGAGCTTGGCAAGGCTAACCCTCAGAGGGGTCACTCTCTCTTTAGATCTGGGACGTTTTAAAGGGTTCGGGGTTGGAGGTTATGAAGGAACTGAATGTCTCGTTGGTGTTGGACACTTTCGATCGGTTGCCTGATCCTTTGATCATGCTTCAATGCTGACCAATGTTGCCCTCTTCTGCCTGATGGTATCTTCCTCTTAGACCCTCAAGTACCCTTGGGCTCTGGATTTTAACTCCCCAATACCTGATAGGTGGTTTTTCACCAGAGACTGATGAAACTTGGTTCCTGAAATAAGGGTCATCCGGAAGGCCTCAATAGTAGAGTGTTGGTCACAGTTATCGATAGAAGAAAACTCAATGTTCAATCGGGATAGGAAGTTCTTCAGGGATTCTCCTTTCTCTTGGATCATAGTAAAGAGGCAGGATATGGTCTTCTTTTGTGTCTTATTCTCATAATACTATGCAACGAAGAGCTTGGTCAACTGTTGCCAACTGCTAATGGATCGGGGTGGTTGCTTCATGAACCATAGTAGAGCTGTATCAGCAAGACTTGTGGAGAATACCTTGCAAAACAAGGACTTGTTCTCAGTGTACATAGTCATCTTTTGATGAATTTGATAAATATGTTCCTCGGGGTCCTTGGTGCCATCGTAGGGAGTAAATTGAAGTATAAAAAACTTCTTTAGAAAAGGTTCTCGGGTCATCTCGGGGGTGAAGGGCGATTGTATCAACTCGGTTGATGCCTGGATGGCCAGATCATCGATAGACTGGGTTCTCAAGTCCCCGAGGACTTTCATTTGGAACTCGGCCATCATTGCCTGAAATTTTTGGGGGGTCATCGCTTCGTCGATGATGGGAGCCTTGCCTAAGTGCTGGGAGGACTCGGCGTGCTATTCCCGCTCGACGCCATTTTCCTGGTTCTGAGAATGGTTGGGCGTCGCTACCGAAGGGGCTGGCGGTTATAGAGCCATCCTCGCCATAAGCTTCGCGTTCCGCTTATCAAGAGCTTGGCTCCGTTCCTCAGCGGTTATCAGGTGTTGCAGGATTTTCTCAATGGTTTGAGGACCCCCTGCATGGCTGTCCCCGGTGGTCGGAACGTCCGCTTGTGAATGGGTAACTGACATGGTTGTTAGGGAAATAGTAGGTCAATGTGAATGGAGATTTAAAGGATGGTGAAGAATAGAAACAAGCTCTCAGATCCAGAAGGCAAAAGCACCACCACAAATCTCCAGATTGAATAAAAGCAAACTCAGCTTAAAGAGATGGGAAGAAGAAGATGATTTACAAATCTGGAAGAAAGAATTATAGATCTGAAAAATCAAGAACTTCAAGTTTCCCACAGACGGCGCCAATGTGTAAATGCCAAAAAATGCACAACACAAAAATGAATCATTTATTTAGATTTTGCTTCCTTTATATACATTTCCTTTTTGGGCTTCGAGCCCATTAGGGCAACATTATCTTACTTACATCATCACTTCTATCTCTCTTACATCACCATCTTTATTTTCAAGTAATTCTAGCTTGAAATGGGCCTTTATCTTTGGGCCCTAGATGACCTTGTTAGGCTATTAGACTGACGGGCCTAATGCCTGATGGACCTCTATGGGCCTAGAGATTTCCACACTTACAGTTACTCTCCTACACTATTTGTTCTTAATGAGACTTTTTCCGATGTCCAGAAAAAAATAAGATAATGCTAGTTGATCTACAATTGCTACCATCTCGAAATCAACAAACTTTGTAACAGATGTCTGAATTTTTTATTTCCTTAATTACCTTATGTATTATATGTTTTTATTTATTGCTTGTATATCTTATCCTTATTGTAGTTTTTCTTTTATATATATATATATATATATATATATATAACTATGGATATTTCTATGCAACCATTGATTTATTTTTTGGATTAAGCACAAAGTTATTGCGTAAAATAGAGAATTAATTGTTTTTGTTTAATATAAACTAAAATTTCCGAGGAGACAATGAAATAAGCATGGAAGGATAATAGGTTTTGTTATTGATTTAATGATCAATTAAAATTATTTGCGAAATATTTAATTTTATCCTTTAACAAGATTAATCAAGTAAAGATTATAGTAAGTGCGGAAAATAAATCAAGAGACAACACAGAGATTTTAAGGTAGAAAAACCTTGGAATAAATCCCAATTAAAAACCAAGAGTATCAACAGTACTGATGCACTATGAATAAAAACATTATACAGACTCTATGAAGACTGGAGTTACAATAACTCTAAATTTATTTCTTATCTCGATGTCCAAACGTTTTGATCCACTCGCGCTCCACGAAGCTCTCAGTACGATCTCCATACTCGAACAACTCCGCTTCTGAATGGATCACTGTTCCACGAAGCTTCTCGTTCCGATCTCCGTACTCCGACGGTTCTGCTTCTCAACGGATCGTTGCAAACAAGTTGCACATATTGGTGTGATGATTTTTCAGCAACTAAATCATCCAATTATGTATAAAGATCTCAAGCGTTGAAACACAATTGAATAACATCCATAAACTACAGAGAACCTTCATATAAGATGATCAAGCAATCTTTTTCTCTTACTCTCTCTTTGTAAATGGATTTAATCTATGATAGAATAGTAGAGCTAACAAACCACACATCTTCTCTCAAGTTTAACTCATATATATAGAGAAGAGTTTCCAACTAGGGTTTGGAATCCTTTTCCTTTAAGGATTTATCTTTTTACCATCAAGTCTTCAAAACATTGACCAATATACCAATAATAACTCTTAAACATGTTCTTAAGTGGATAGGAGTATTTAATGTATCATAACAAATTGTGTTAAGTCGAGTTCTCTCCTAAAAATTGAGCTCTCGACTTATGTTCCAATGAAACTCCATTGCGTCCTCATCATGTCTCCATGGCGCTGTAATGGTTTGGCAAAATTTAAGTGATATTAAGATTAGTGGTGTTGGTATTGATTTAGAGAATTGAAGCAATTGAAGTTTGAAATAAAGTTGTTGTTGAAGAACCACCGAGTACTCGGTGGGTTCTTTACCGAGTACTCGGTAGGGGCGCAAGTGAGCGAACTTGTGCAATTGAAGGAAAATTGACCAAAGGGCATTTGCGCACTTGCCCACGTTTGCGAGACTATTATATACTTACCGAGTACTCGGTAGGAATGTCATCGACTACTCGGTGGCCCAGTAGCGGGTTTTTAGTTTTCCTTTTTTATTAGGAGATTGTAATTTTTGGATTCCTTTTAGGATTGACTTGTTTACCAATCTAGGTTATCTATATATATTAAAGTTTGGTGACAAGGGCTTTTTGGTGTAGAGAAAATATAGAGAAAGAGAGGAAGAGAGAGAAAGTAATTGTTGAGTAATATTTTCTTGTTTAGTGTTTTTATTAATAAAAGAGTTGTTGATAGTTGTTGATATTTTTGTGCATGATCTTGGGTGGGATTAATTCTTAAGCAGTGAAAAAGAATTAATTCCTAACAAGTGGTATCAGAGCTATGGAGACAACTTCTGATGTAAAGTTGTATGCTGCGCTGGAGAAATTTGATGGAAGAAAAAACTTCAGTCTCTGGCAAATTCGGATGCGAGACTTGTTAGTTCAATAAGGTTTAGATGAGGTGCTGAATGAGAAGCATGCAAATATGGATTCAACAAAGTGGAGCAGAATCAATTGGAAGTCAGTGAGTACCATTCGGTTGACTCTGACAGATGATGTAGTATACGATGTAGTCGGCGAAAAATCAACAACAGATTTATGGAAGAAATTGGAAGATCTTTACATGGGGAAGAATGTTACGAATCGATTAATCTTAAATCAAGAATTGTATTCCTTTCATAGGAAGGAAGGTATGGATTTGCATACTCATCTTGGTGAGTTTAATAAAATTATATGTGATTTATCTAATCTTGGTGCACAAGTTAGTGATGAGGATAAAACAATTATTTTATTGACGTCATTTCGCTCAACTTATAAGCATATGTTTAATACTTTACTTTCTGGGAGAGATACCGTGATAGTGGAGCAAGTGAAGAGTGCTTTATTTTCTAGTGAGATGCTTTATTTTCTAGTGAGAAAATAAATGGAGAAGATGAGGGAAGTATCTGAGATAATCATTCACTTGTTGCTGAGAATAAAATAAGATTTGAAAGAAGACAAAGATGACGTGATAGATGGCAAGGTGGAGCTTCATGGAACCAGAAGCAATTTATGGAGCGACCATACTACTATTGCGGAGAAGTAGGACATTACATATGGGAGTGTCCAAAAAAGAAGGAAGATAGGTACAACACCACTGCAGTTGCCGAGATAAGAGAAGAAGATGATGAAGCTCTATCAATTACTGACAAAAAGGATGAAACAAATAAATGGATTCTTGATTCTACTAGTTCCCATCATGTGTGTCCTCATAAAGAATGGTTTACCTCATACAAACCATTTATTGGTAAAAAATTTATGGGGAATAATTCTTCTTGTGAAGTCGTAGGAATCGAAACAATCAATATCAAGACAACAAATGGATTGGTAAGAACTTTGCTAGATGTGTATCATGTTCCAAGTGTTAGAAGGAATGTGATTTATTTAGGTGAATTGGTGTCAAAAGATTGTTGGTTTAAAACAAATTATGGACTGTTGAAAGTAGGAAGAGGACCACACATCATGTTCATTCGAAAGAAGGATAGAAATTTGTATGAGTTGTTAGGAAAAACACTTCTAGGTGGAGCAATCCTGAAGATGGTGTATAAACCTATTTTAAAATATTAAGTCAAGGTGAAACAATTTTGCCAAGTTGGAGATTGTTGGGGTGTGGCAAAATTTAAGTGATATTATGATTAGTGGTGTTGGTATTGATTAAGAGAATTGAAGTCTGAAACAAAGTTGTTGTTGAAGAACTACTGAGTACTCAGTGGGTTCTTTACCGAGTACTCGGTAGGGGCGTAAGTGAGGGAACTTGCGCAATTGAAGGAAACTTGACCAGAGGACATTTGCGCACTTGCACATGTTTGCGCGACTATTATATAGTTACCGAGTACTCAGTAGGAATGTCACCGTGTACTCGGTGGCCCAGTAGTGGGTTTTTAGTTTTCTTTTTTTATTAGGAGATTGTAATATTAGGATTCCTTTTAGGATTGACTTGTTTACCAATCTAGGTTATCTATATATATTAAAGTCTGGTGGCTAGGGTTTTTTTGTGTAGAGAAAATACAGAGAAAGAGATGAAGAGATAAAAAGTAATTGTTGAGTGTTTTGATTAATAAAAGAGTTGTTGATAGTTGTTGATATTTTTGTGCATGATCTTGGGCGGGATTAATTCTTAAGGAGTGAAAAATAATTAATTCATAATAGGTGCCCCATCCCCACTGACTTTGGCATTATGGTGAGCGTCTCGACTTATGGGCAGGTTATCAACCAGTACAAAAAAGCGTATGTATGTTTTTTTGCCATTTCGTCGCATTGCACCGCTTCCTTCCAACTCCACTTCACTTATCTTGTATTATTGGCGACTTTATACTTTATTTGAGTTTTAAAGAAGTTTGTTGATGTCTATTGTTCTCTTTGCTTGGCAACTTTCCTAACTCTACCCAAGCTTACAACACTCAATATGGTTATTGACTAGAATATGACATTACAAAAAAATGTACTTACATAAATTACTTTCACTTCTACTCACATTTTAGCATATTGCACTCAATTAAAATCAAACGTTTATTAATAGCAAACACACTAGAGTTGGTAGCCGTTACTTTCTAAACCTTCCTACTTATCTCACCATCTTGGAAACAAAAAATAGATAATAATAAGGACAATACTTGGGTCCTCTTTGGCTGGGGAGAATGAACTCCGTCCTCCTCATTAGTATCATTGGATCACATCAGCGGAGAGGACTAAGTTGATCCTCCCCTAAAATGAGTACACTAATCAAAGTACATAATGTAATCAAATTAAGGATGGTGAAATACCTTGCCCTGTTGGGTACTCTTCAAACCTAGCTTGTCCAGTTTAGAACAATCATCAGGGTGGATAAATGGTTTTGGGATGGGGGTTCGGATTGAAAACTTGTATGATTATGGAATTGGTATGGTGAATGGTCCTCTGCCCTTCCCCGACTTATTTATTGTGATAAATTGTGATTTTATATCTATCCTTTTTTTTTTAATGGTAAGATGAATATATTTAAAAAGCTAAAGCCTTACAAGGATCAGAGGGGCATACCCCTGGTTAATATATGAAATCCTGAAATCCACTAAACGAAAAACACTAAACAAGACCAGTGAACATTTGAAAACCATAACCACTTAACATATAAACCAGTACCAAGAGAAACTTGATGAGAATAAGACTCTGCAAGGGACGTAACATGATAGCTTTCTCTTAGATTGGGAGCAGACAACCAAGAGGCAATCATCCCACCCATGTACTGAACCATAACTGATTTGAAGCACCAGAAGCAAACAACATACAGCAGACCCATGGTAGAGTGAAGGAAACCTGCAACTGCAACAGAAGCATTAAAGTAGAAACCTGAACAAGTAACAATCTTAAAATGAATCAAATTCCAAAAGAACCATCCTCCACTCAAAGCATCAACTCCCATCAAAACTAAACCAGCCATACAACAACCAAAGAATAAATTGAAAATCATGGTAAAAGGATTGAGGTAGGCAAGTTCCACACATGAATCAATTCCCTATTCTGAGCAGAGTTGGCAAACTTAGAGAGAGAGAACAAGGTAAATCTTATGGAATCAACAATTCTCTTAAGAAGATGCTCCAAAGAATTAAATTCACCAGAATATAACCTTTTATTTCTCTTTACCCATAATACGTAAACTGTGGCAGAAAAAGCCACATTGTTAAGCAATGAAACTAGAGATTTTCCTTTCAAATTATCCAGTATTTCGAGCCAAAGTCTATCCCATTAACCATCGGGCCATTCCAACAAGCCTCTTTGAATAACATACTTCCATAGCCTTGAAGTGAAGCTACACTGAAAGTAAAGATGGTCTTTATCATCTTGTCTAAGACCATAAAATATACATGTAGCTTGTTGAACAAGACCAATATAGAGCAAAAAATAGAGAGTGGGAACCCTATTGAGATTAACCACCCACACCAGAAATGAGTTCTTAGGAATGTAGTGACCAAACCAAAATAATTGGTTCCAATTCACCTTGTCAAAATGCAGTCTCAACCAATCCCAAGCTGATTGAATAGAGAAATTACCATTATAAGGCAACCAAACCAATCTGTCAGATCTTAATAAATTAGGGAGGAAGTCATGAAGAAATGAAGCTTTGAAATCGAGTCAAAATTGAGAAATTAAAGCTGGGAAGTGCCATCTAGAAGCACTAATCAATCTACTAACAGAAGGATTAACAACAATACCAGAAGATCCGATAACATTTGCTGAACAAAAAGTATATAGAGGGCCTTGAGGGTGTCAATTGTCATACCATAGATAAGTGGATTTTCCATCACCTATCACCATCTTGAAAATATTTCTGATAATAGGTCTCAGCTTGAGAATCTTCTTCCAAGTCCAAGAGCAATTCTGAGGCTCACCAAGCTCCCAAATTCTTTTTATTTTTGATGAGAAGGGTTTTGACCCAAGAAACCCAAAAAGAGGAAGAATCAGGCCTTAAAATATTCTAAATATGCTTGGTCATGACAACATTATTCCACTCTTCAAGATCCTTAATACCCAACCCTCCCTCATCTAAAGGGGTATAAACCCTCCTCCAAGCAACTTTACAACCACTTTTACACATTTTAGACCCAGACCATAAAAATTTCCTCAAAAGAGCAGTGATATTATTGAGAATGGCCTTAGGAAGGATAAAGGTAGAAGCCCAATAGACTTGAGTAGAGAAAAACACTGATCAACCTCCCACCAAAAGAGATAAATTTAGCTGACCAACTAGAAATTTTCCTTGAAATTTTCTCAACTAAGACATCACAATCATCCTTTCCCAACTTTGTAAAGAGAAGAGGAACTCCTAGATATTTCACTGAAAGCTTGCCAACTCTAAAACTGAGACTGTTTTGAATTTGAGAAAGGGAATCATTTGCCACTCCAGCATGAAACAATGTGCTCTTAGCATTATTAAGAAAAAGACCTGATAACTGCCCAAAATGGTCCAAAGTAGACATAAGGCAATTAACATAAGTAATGTCATCAGCTGAAAAGAGTAAAAGATCATCTGCAAATAACAAGTTAGTAATATTTTGATCCTTACACCTCCAATGATAGTTGAACTCATCAAAAGAGGCAATCTTCTCAGCAATCATACTTGTAAGAGCCTCTATAGAAAGCACAAATAAGTAAGGAGAAAGAGGATCTCCTTACCTAATGCCCCTAGAACTCTGGAAAAACCCCTTATAAGAGCCATTGATATTCACTGAGAACATAGGAGTCGAAACGCAAGTCATGATTAACTTAATCAAGGCAATATGAAATTTGAAAGCAGAAAGAGTAGCTTCTAAAAAATTCCACGATAGAGTATCAAAGGCCTTTCTTAAGTCCTCCTTCATAAAAATTCTAGAGTCACTATCATCTTTATGGTAGCTTCTTAAAATCTCTTGAGCTAGAAGGATATTGTCAGTGATGCTTCTTCCTGGAATGAAGGCCCCTTGATTCAAGCTCACGCAATCTTTAAGGCAACCCTTAAAGCCTATTAGCAATGACTTTTGTAATACACTTATACAAAGTAGAGCAAACAGATATGGGTCTATAGTCAGAAACCTGATTAGGGGAATCAATCTTGGGAACCAAAGTAATGACAGTAGTGTTAATCTCCTTCAGCATATAGCCAGTGTGGAAAAAATCTTGGACAACTTTAATAACATCAGCTCCCACAATGTTCCAAGTTTGCTTATAAAAGTAAGCATTATAACCATCACTCTCTGGAGCCTTCCCATCAATCATACAGAACATAGCCCTCTTGATTTCCTCAACAGAGACAGGCCTAGAAAGATCTCATCTGGCACCCACGCCAATTTGAGACCCCAAAACAACCCTGCAGATAATCTAAATCATATCAAGATAACACAAAACAATAAACATATCACCAAGCTATATACATAGGTTAAAATAACATAAATATAAACATGTACACAAGTAAAATCCCGTAATTAATTGATCATACCCGCATAGGCGTACATAATAGTCTAATACGCACTCTCGTCTATAGATACTATAATAACTAACTATCTATCATACCATGCATCGAGCACGCCGCTCAAGATTACTAGGAGGTAAATTGGTCATCCTTAGGACTACCGAAAGGGAATAACCATAATCACGCCCACAACTAAACCACAACGCCTACACAACACCGCTATCAAATCATTCTTAGAGAGTCTCACTCTCATAATTCTAACCTCAAACCTGTCCTCTTATCTACAATAACCAATGAAATAATCCGTTCACTTAAATGATCTTTTCTCCAAGACCTCCAATAGTAAAGAGAGCTTATAAAACTAACTAGTGGTCATATGGCTTAGACACATCGCCACAATCTAAACCTCAAATGTAACACAAGTGGAAAACTCCACCACTGAATCAGATTTGATAATTAAAAGACAATCTCCAATTTACATCGCCTATCGAGGCACACTAAAGGGGTACCGGAATCATTTAATCCCAAACGGATGCCGAGGCCCTCGGGTTTTTAAAGAAAAATGCTGAACCCCGATGGATTCAATCGGTTTTTAAGAAAAAGTTTAGGACCCGGTCAAATCTGTTTAGTTCCAATGTCTCTGAACCCACCCAAAGTACTAAAAATCGCACTACGTGTGCATAAATTAGTATCATGTCTCTTACCCGAGACTAAGACAAGGAAACTATAAAAACAAAGTGTGCGTTATGTATGCACTAAAAGGTAATCAATTCCATACCTGTCAGTATCACCATATGATCTCAATATCACTATACCGTAAATAAAGGATCAACCTAGTCCTCAAAAATACTAACAAGCGTCCATTCGGGAGTATGACAACTCAAACCATTATGGGTAGCTCAATTTACATTCAAAGGATCCTTAAGGCACAGGATAGTCCAACATTTAACTACGGATGTGGTGCTAAATAATATGTAGAGTTAAAACAACTTTAGTCCAGAGAAAAGGAAGAATCCTAACCTATCATACCCGGTTAGACCTCAAATCAATCATTCTTATATATCAACTAAAGTAGTATACCGACCACTCTATAACCTCATACACCGACCAATACTCAAAGAATTATAACTTTCCCTCCAAACAACTTACAACTCATGGTCAAAACTACGTCTCTAGGTCACTCTCCTAGCCCAAGGGAACACCTTTATCATAACTTTCCATTTAAGGATAGCCTATGCATACAACCCCGACTCAAGGGGAAAAATTACGCCAATCCGGCCTCTTTCTACTTAGTTTCATTTAACCACCTCGAATATATGTCAATCGTAAAGTGAATAAATACAAGTCTCTATGGGATCGATATTCCCTTTCTCCAGCTCAACTATACTATAATACGATTCGTGCACTTCTGATAGGTAAAACTAGGTCATCGTAAAGGTCTATTATTAATCAAGTTTTTGGCGTTGTTGCCAAGGACTTGGCAATATTCTTAACTTTAGTAGTTTAGTAGAATTATGTTATTGTAGTATACTTAAGGTTGGATTTTTTATGTAATTGACAGGTACACTGAAAAATGTGAAGGGAATTAGCGAAACAGGGAATATTGCGTCATTGCACCACTTGTGAGTTTTAGTATAGCTTACTTTTATGCATAATTCTAGCTTTATTTTCTGTTAATATTTTAGAAGTAGTTAGTATTATTATTTTAAAAAAAAATTGGCCTTGTGCATGAGCGATTGGCAATCCCCTTTTAATCCCGATAGTGAATTAGCTCCCTTTGATCCTGATATCGAAAGAAATTTTCGTAAAAATCATAAATCTAAGAGATTAGAAGAGCTTTGAAGGAAGTTGGATTTCAAAAGGATGGCGAACCGCGATGCAGATGCGCGACGAGCCCCAGCTACGTCCTTGAAATGGTACTTTGCACATTCGAACAACGAATCCTATGTTGAATTTCTTCACACACTACGAGATCAAATCAAGTGTGGTCAACATGTTACCCAAATTTTATTGACTCAGGAATGAGGATCCATATCAACATGTTGACGAATCCATAAAGATGGCCTCGACAGCCAAAATTGAGAATCTAAGCACTCATATGTAGCGTGCGCAATTGTTTCCCTTTTTCCTTGAGAGAGATAGCTAAAATATGGTATATTAACTTGGATGGGGAGATAAAAATCAATTGGGAAAACCTAAAATCTGAAATTTTGCTTAAATATTATCCAATAGGGAGAACACATGAGGTGCAACACGGAATCACCCAATTTAGAGAGTTGCATGGTGAGAAATTCCATGATGCATGGGATAGGTTCAATGATATTTTGAGGAAGTGTCCCCATCACAAATTTGTTGATCAGGATTTGGTACAAAACTTTTATCTTGGACGTAATGAGGTACACAAAAAGTTGATAGATGCAATAGTGGGAGGTTAGTTTACACTGAAGCCAGTAGAGGAAGTCTTGAGGCTATTTACTAATGTGAGAGATAACTCGCTTCAACATGAGCCCGAAATGCGTGCTAGAGACAGAGTTAGTAGGAAATCTGAAGGTCTTTTCAAAGTGGAAAAAAATGATGATGTTAGAGACTAAGTGGCCGCATTATGACAAAAGCTTGATAAATTCATTAATCTGAGTCAGTCGGCCCCTAAAGAAGTCTTAACGATAGGACATGGCCCTTCCCATTGTGAATATCAAGGCAATGAGATAGTTGACGCTAATTCGAATGCAATTTAGACCAACTCGAACAATAATCCTTTCTCTAATTCATACAATTCGGGTTGGCATAATCATCCACATCTGTCATATCATTCTCAGAATGTGAAAAATCCATAACCTAATTTCACTCATAACCAACAATCATTCAATACTCAAACTTTTAAGCCTAACAATCAAGCAATTTGTCCTTTCAATTACCAAACTCAACCCCAAAGAAGTCAAACCCCACCATTTAGACCACCTGGCTTTGAAGATGAAATGATGTTTGGCTTAAGAGAATTTAAAGCAGTCGTCTAACTATTGAACTCTCATTCCTAATCCATTTCTAAGATAGAAAGCTAAGTAGGGCAACTAGAAAACGCAATGAATAGGTGTGAAGAGGGAATATTACCTAGACAACCGGTGGTTAATCCAAGGAATAAGCAAGTAATGGAGCTTGGATCATTTACATAAGGAACTCATGAAACAGTCTAGGCTATTACAACTCTGAGGACTAGAATTGAGGTGGAGAATAGGGTTGAGCAGCAGTTTGAAGAGAAGACGAACAAGTGGAAGGCGACTAAAGAAATACAAAAGGATCAACCTCCGGACGAGGAATAAATAGATCAGACATTACCAGAAGAGCTAAAAAGGGCGAATTATAAGAAGGTTGCACATTTTCCTCAACGTCTTCGAGAGTCAACTGCGTATGGCAATCATAAGGAGAAGGATATGTTGGAAACATTCTGGTAAGTCAAGATCAATTTGTCTTTCTTAGACATAATTGCCCAAATACCAGCCTATGCTAAATTTCTGAAATATCTCTGTACTAAAAAAAGAATAAGGTTATCGAAGGTACCAAAGAGAATCATGTTGACTGAACATATGAGTTCATTGTTATTAAGTAACACACCATCGAAGAAGAAAGATCCTGGTGTTTCCACTATTCCTTATGTAATTGGTGACCAGGAGATTGGTATAGCTCTTCTTGATCTAGGTGCGAGTGTTAAGTTACTTCCATATTCGGTTTATCAGCAGCTAGGGTTAGGAAAACTCAGTCCTACCTCGTTAGTGCTTCAACTTGCAGAAAGGTCGATCAAGCAAGCGAGGGGAACTCTGGAGGATGTCATTGTTCAAGTGGACAAGTTCTATTTTTTGGTAGATTTTATAATTCTAGATACGGAACATATCCATAATTCAAATAAGCATATCCCCGTTATATTAGGAAGACCATTATTGGCTACAACCAACACGTGTATCAATTGCAGAACCAGGGTTATGGATCTATCTTTTAGGAATTTAAAGGTGCGAATGAACATTTTCGATGCTAGCTATCAACTTTTGAAATCAGTGGATTACTTTTAAATTAAGGATATTGATGAGTTTGTAGAAGATTTTGTGCCTCGGATCTTGGAAAAACATGAGTTAGAATCCTTAATGATTGGAGTGAGCTTGGAATCTGAACCCGAGGATTGGGATGAGCAGATGAGGCTGAACAATGAGGATGTCGCTGCATTAGAGGATGTTTTATATGCCCAACCATGGAAGTGTCGATTGAGCCGCTTCCCACACTCTCAAGTACAACACCAATTCCATCTCTAATAACTCCTCCTAACTTGGAACTCAAGGAATTGCCTAAGCAACTGAAATATGTCTTTTTAGAATCGGATGAGACTCTTCCTTTAATTATATCATCGAAGTTGACCATAGAACAAGAATTAAGTCTAGTTGAGGTTTTAAGTGAAAATAAAGAGGCGATAGGATGGAGTGTTTGTAACACCCCGTTTCATTTTCCTTTTTTTTCTGAATTATTCTCGATTTATTTTCGGTGATGACGTCACTTGTTCATGACGTCATGGTTACTCTGTGTATTTTACGAGTAAATTTTTCGCGTTTACGCTTGGATTCGATTGCGCGACTTGGCGGTCATCACCTTAACGACTTTGTGGAGTATCGATGATGACTATGTTACTTGACAACAACGTTTAGTAGATTCGGACTTGGTGAAACGTTTACGTGTGTTCTTGTTATCGACTACGTGATTGAGTTGTGACGATTGACAACTAGTGTTATTGACTAAATGGGTTTGTTTCGACACTTAACGTTTAGGGCTTCGACTCAGTGATTTGAGTTCGGTAGTTAGTGCTTTAGGGATTCAACGTTTTTGTTTCTCCTAGTTATGGGGTTAGTACGTGCCTTGTTTAACTGACGTGCTTAGGAGTATTGATAGTCCTTTCGCTCGTTTTATTTATGTTTGTATATACGTGCCCTATGTATTGATGTGGCATTAGGTGCCTATGTGCCTTAGTTGCTTGACTTACGTGTTTATGTGTATTTGTATTGCTATGCTCATTTTTCATGTTTTTATGTACGTGATAAGTGTTAATGCGATTTTGTTTAAACCTGTAGCGTTTAGTATTTCGACTAGACAACACGTTTGGTTTGTTCGGCATTTATGGTTTTGATTCGATTAGTTCGTTTATCGTATTAGTGCTTATGGTGTTCGCCGTGACACATACCCTATGTTTCGGAGGTTGGGCTTCATACCCCAGATTCTATACTTCGTTTATTTTATTTATTCGGCGTTGCGATTTAAATCAGAATTATTAAGGATGCGTTTGGTTCATGGGCTTTATTGTTAGGGACTACGCGGTTTAGTTTCAACGATTGAGTTTAGTGCTTTGACTGGGCTACGACTAGTGATTTTAGGAGTCTCGGTGAGTTCAGACTTTATTCGAGGTTTCGGTGATTGGTTTCGCAACCCGGAGTATTTATTCGGGCTTATATTATTTGTTGGCGTCCCGTGGACTTACGGGTTCACGTATTATTATTTGGAGGGTCCTGATATATTTTGGGATTATTGTGTACCCCGTTTATTTTTCGAGTTTGCGTGATATACATTGCGAGTCGATTCGTGATTTATTTTAGTTTATATCGGAGTATATAGCCGAATTATTTATTCTGGACGTTATTAGTTATTTCGGATATCGTGGGGCTTTCGGCGATTTAATTTGGTGGAAGAGTTTCGTACCCGGAGTACTTGTTTAAGCTCGTATTATTATTAGGTGACTCGTGAATTTTATTGGGTTCACGTGGTACTATTTGGGGAATTCTCGGTATATTTTTGGGGCTTATTGTACTAGTATATATTATAATTAAAATTATATATATACGTGTGAGCACTACAAGAAAACATAGTTTTTGAGACGGTCCAAACTGTCTCTAAAACTTCGAAAACTGTCACTAAAAGTCAAATTGGACCGTGCCTGAAAAAAGCGTCTTAAATAGTCTTTTGTCACGGTAAAGTTGGACCGTCGCTAATGATGAGTTTTTAGTCACAGTATGGAGCGTCGCTATTACTTTGACTATTAGGGACGCTTTATACCGTCCCTAATTATTTTATTAGCGACGGTAAATAACCGTCCCTAATAAGCTACTTTTTGGGACGGTCGCTTTATACCGTCCCTAATTATTTTATTAGCGACGGTAAATAACCGTCCCTAATAAGCTACTTTTTGGGACGGTCGTTTTATACCGTCCCTAATTATTTTATTAGCGACGGTAAATAACCGTCCCTAATAAGGTACTTTTTGGGACGGTCGTTTTATACCGTCCCTAATTATTTTATTAGCAACGGTAAATAACCGTCCCTAATAAGTTACTTTTCGGGACGGTCTCTTTATACCGTCCCTAATTATTTTATTAGCGACGGTAAATAACCGTCCCTAATAAGATACTTTTTGGGACAGTCGCTTTATACCGTCCCTAATTATTTTATTAGCGACGGTAAATAACCGTCCCTAATAAGATACTTTTTGGGACGGTCCAAATTGTGTGTCACTATTAATTATATCATTGGTAACGGTCCGTTCTGTGACAAATGTTTATTCGCCACAATCTTAAACTGTCTCTAATAATTTTGTTGACTATTTGTAATACTAAATAATTCTTTTTTTTTTCCTAGCTACCAAATGTCCAATCTGGATAATGAAATTAAGAATACAAAAGAAATTAAACTGCCATATATAAATCTTTAGATATTTACATTAGAGCAACACCTATAAATTAAGTACGGACATGTCCAAAAGAAATAAGGAAGTAAGCTCCATCCAAGACTTGCAAAAGAGCAAAATATGCAAAAAGAACTCAAAAACTACCCTAATGGCTTCCCACCACTAAAGCATTAAGAGAGTTTCATTACCAAAAAATGGAAGAAAAATATTCTAGAAATTACTTAAAACTTCCAACAAAAGTGATCAGTCCCACTCTAATCATTTGGCTATCAGGTTGTGGTAGTGGGGGTGGTGGTTGTGTCAGTTGTGACTGCTAGTGGTGGTGGTGGTGGTGGTGCTGTCGGTGGTGAGAGTATTGAAACCATGGTGGGGCTGAAGATTGTTGATACTGCCACGGTGGTGGCTGCTGATAACTGTTGAGCCATGGCGGTGGCTGTTGGTTTTGTGCAACCAATGTCTCCAACACTTTGTTTGTTTTTTCCAATTGCAGCCGAATGCTTGCTACTTCCTCCTCCAATTTCTCATTTTTTTCCGCCAATTTCTCATTTCTTTCCTCCGCTCTCTCTGCCCTTTTCCGAGCTGCCTCATCATAAGATGATGATGCACGTTTTCAACTTGGAACAATGTAACCATATCCAAGCCCTCGAGGATAACCTTTCCTAACTCTCATGTGTTCAAGCATTATCTCCACATCATCCGGGCTTGAATTGGTAGCATCAGAATTATTTGAAACTTGGGCAACTTTCTCCTTCATTTCATCCTACAATAAAAAACATATTAGATGTATTTGACAAACATAATTACTGCACAATACACATACTCTAATTAAAAGTACAATACTGAAATGTATATATCACATCAGTGAAGGTTTCATTAAAGATTAATAAGTCTGATACCACAACTATTTGTATATAGCTAAACATCTTTCCCATTCAAAGACAAAGCATTACATTCAAAGCTTTGAAATTAAGAACACAGTTACTTGGCATCTTTCATTTTTAGTTACTAACATTAATTTCATCCTCTTTTTCCAGATTTCATCAATGTTGGAGATTTAGTAACAACACATTTTGCATTCCCCTCACACATACCCAAAAACTCCATATTTTTCCAGATTTCATGTTAAGTTACTATAACAAAACATTAATTTATGTTATAGTAACTTAACATGAGCTATCATTGAACTTGGCATCTTCAATGAGAGCCATAATGATGTCGAAATACAGCAGCTTCCTAACAAGTCACCCATTCGAAGGGTCTTTGAATGTATCCAGTGAAAGAAGTTGTGGAAAAATAACGTTCACAGCGCCTCACATAACTTAAAGAGTTATGCATGATTGCAGCAGCAGAACATCAAACATAGCAATTTCACACCTTCCTAACAGTGTGAACGTTGAAATAAACGTTCTTAATTAATATTGTTGAAATGAACTGAATTACAAAGTTTCCCCATATATGCATGTGCTGATTACTAGTAATAAGGTTCCAATATTACTGCATTAGTTATATGGCAATTTTATTCTGCAACATGATTTTTATTGGTTCACAACAATTATATTTCTCTTCTGCTCCGAAGATGTTTTGCAGTAGTTGGGAGGAGTTTGTTATTTCAATGAACCATATATGCAGATGTCTACTTCCGGATAAGTTAGTGGATCAAATACATGGTTTTCGCGGTTAATTTGTTCTGTGTTGGCATATATGTTGCATCAGTTTGTCAAAATCAGTCAGGCTGTTTAAAATCCAGATGGGTATGGTATGTATTTTGATGGAACTAGCAATAGAAAAGAATGATTTTGTGGTACAGGTCTTTAGAGCCCAACTTTAGATGTTGCTTACTACAGCTTACTACAGGTCAATGATAACAGTTTACTACATGTTATCATTGAACTTGGCATATTGAGAAATTGCTATGTTTGATGTTCTGTTATAGCAATCATGCATAATCCATTTCATAGCAGTGGATTATGCATGATTGCAGCAGCTTCAATATATCCTTTGTTTAAGGATTACAGCCATGTCTAAAGTCAATTTTAATCATGCAAAAAATAGTCAGCACTGTAATTGTTTAGAACAAATGAAAGGTAAACAACTAGGAATTGCAAAATAAAAAAATAAACTCACATAGGTTTGCTTAGCTTTCTCATTTACCCATCCAGAATCTTTTCTATAATGTGTGTCTTTGTACATTTGAATTGCAGGACTATCCTCATCAACCTCAACCCCTTCTTCTTCTTGGCTTTGCCTTTTGTTGCGCTGCAATATAATATTAAAGGCAAGTCTTAGACATGATTTAGATAAATAAGAATATTAAAGTTTGATACTTATTGTTTGATATTTTACGTACATATATAGATAAACGCTGGACGTAGGACATGGAGCCAGAAATTTGTGGAACATTATTCTTCGAACGATTTAATTTATTCTGTTCGCTTAGATCCTGTGTGGTGTTCAAAAATTATTAAGAAATCAAGTTAAAACATCCAATTGCTACTTAAAAAAGAAATAATACAAATCAGAAGTTTAAACATAAACCTGGAACTTCTGTGTGCTCCACTTATCACATAAAGCTTGCCAAACATTAAGTGGTATATCAACAAAAGGATGGCGGCGTGCATTCTCGGAAGATGCTCATCAAAATGTTTTTTCAATTTACATCTATATTTTCTCAAAGCTTCGGACAGTCCCTTATTCACCCGCTTAAAGTCCGTTTCATTTGCATATACGTCAACTCCAAAGGTGCCCTTAATAATGAATAATTAATACACATTAACACAATCTAATCGAATTATATAAATTAAATTACCATTAAAAAGACCAAGTCCATGACAATCTTGAGGTCTCAGAAACCTCAAGAAAATCTATTTATACCATTCTATAGATAGACACACGATATATACATATATAGATATAGATAGATATAGATAGATTTCCATTAAAATGAAGTTTGGGAAGGAATTTCTGTCTCAAATGGTGCCAGAATGGCAGGAAGCATACATGGATTATGACTACCTAAAAACCCTCCTGAAAGAAATCCAACTTTTCAAACAAAGAAACAAAGCACCCAAAGGCATCAAGCGCAGGCTCACACTCTACAGAGCTTTCAGTGGCCTAACAAAAAGACACACCACAGCCACTAGCAGTCCCAAGAGCCCAACAACATCATCGCAAACCGGCACATAAAATAAATTTATACTCAAAATAGCACAAAGGAATATAATTTATACTGATTGAACTGAATTACAAAGTTTCCCCATATATCAACATAAAAGAAATTCACTAACGTATATAAGTTTGATGGTATCAGGCTTTAATCGCTTGCCTGCATTTCTATGTTGTAACTAACTGGGAGGAAAATATAGGAACATAAGAACAAATTGAAGGGTTGGTCCATGCCTTAATCCACAACAAGCTAAATGGCAGAAACAGATAGAAATCGTAATATTCCAGCAGGAATTCTAAAACGACCTAAGAACAATGAGATTGGCCTAGTGTGTGAATTAAATTTGGTATTTATCATCTGACGTAATACCCCTCATTATTCTATTGTCGTCTCAATTACTCTTGCATTTATGTGTTTTTAATGGTCTTTCAATCTAATATAGTCCCCTTTTTTCAATGCTCGAACTACCCAACCCACTCTTTCCTACCTGCATTTACTTTATTACCCTTGTTTTGTTTCTACCTCATCTCATCTCATCTCATTTCACTTAAATTTTCTCTCTTATATATACAGTTTGTATGCTTTTATAACATGAACATGACATAAGCTATTATGTGCATATTTCTTTATGTACCACTCCTTGGTATTTTTTGTCTTCGGAATGGAGTGATATGCTATACCTAGTTTTGTCATTTTGAAGTTTTACCATGAAGTTATTTATTTATTTATGTGGTTGATTCTTTGACTAAGCTATCAGATCATCAAATTAAATGATTAGATTAGTATTGGTGATATTGAACATATACATATTTCATCGGTTTTTCACTTTCTTGCGAGCCTTATAGAATTGAGGTGCTTCATAGCCTTTTGATTTTAGTATTCAATAGTGGACGTACATGAACCATGTGGTTGAGGCCAATGACTTAGCTGGTCTAGTTGACATTTGTCATGTAACTTCAACAACTTGTGCCCCAATTATAACTCAGTGGACCTATACTTTGCAACAATACTATATTAACTCGAGAACTTTCAAATACTAGGACAGGATAATCTTTTTTACAAAAATTAGAACACTGACTATATTATCAAGGTAGAAACTGTCAATATAGAAGCCCTTAACTTTTCTAAGATACTCCACCTACTTCTCTCTCTCTCTCACACACACAGAGGAATTAGGAACTAACCCTTTGCCTAACAACATGATTAGACATAACACAAACATAAGTAGAAGACAACTGATAGAAGGTAGAGAATATGGAACATTGTATTAAGAAAATTTGGCCAGTTGCTAATAAGTCCATAAAATTTGCTGTTAGAGAATAGAAATCTGATGTTTGATGCTCAAGTTTGGGGCCTTATCAGTAATGGTTGCAACAGCTACTGGACTGTTTTGACCCTGCTTTGTTGGTGGCTTTGAGGGGTTTTTTTCTGGGTTTGGAGTAATAGTTATGCTGCTAATATGGTGGAGGTATGTTGCTGGTCTGCTTTCTATTCTCTTCGAAGTAAGCTGTGTTGCTGCTCAGTTTTGGCCTAGGTTCAGTACTGGTGATTGGGTTCTAAATTTATCTATAGCGCGCCAAATTGTTTTGCTGTTGGTTACTTGCTGCTGTGCTCATATAGAGGACAACAACTTCAACTTGTTTGGTTTTGCTAGCTTCATGACTAGCTGGTGGTTTTCGGCCTCGGTCAGCTGTGTTTTTGCACAAATTTGGACTCTTTTAGTTGCTATTCATATGAGTCTTAAGTCTACTCTTGGATTTATTTGCTTTCATGCTAGTAGGGTCTCTTTCTCTTCCATAAGGCTATGCATCCTGGGGTCTCTTTTTACTCTATTTCCTTTAGGCGTAATGCACAGGAAAACTATTGAGAGAACTCAATTGAATTTTCTTAATGTATTTATAATTTTGCCATCCAACCATTATTGCATTGCTAAAATAAAATTTAAATTTTTTCCCCGAATATAAAAAATGAAACTCCTAATAATCCTCTTTGTTTTAAATTTGTTCCTGCTCGTATAACTAAAAACTAGTCTATCATGAATTTACAATATCGAGTAAACCCAACACTTTTTAATATATATTTTTTTTTGTTATTTCTTTTATGTAGTATTCGTTTTAACCTACGCACCCAAGCACGCGGCGAGGAAAATAAATCAACCCTAAGTAGTTCTATAAACTAATATCACATTCTAGAGACTTCGACGATTGAAGCTATATGATAAATTCTATATTATCGAGGAAATACCTTTTAGCACACTTCATAATTAAATTAAACATGAAACAAGATAGGAATATATCAGTTAATCAGTAATTATACTCTTTGTCACCATTGCATCAACTTAAGGTCATTAACATCTGAAAATCCGAGGATCTGATCCAAGGTGCCTATCATTTTTTAGTTACTCTCTTCTACAGAGTTAAATCCTTGTTGATTCGAAGTTTCTACAATTTTGTGAAACTGCTTGTTAATTTCCCCAACTAGAAATTAAACCCAAACATAAGAAGTAGAATTAATTGTTGAAGATTTCGAATTAAACGATATAGATGGAGAAAATTAAAAAAGAAAGAAAAAATTACAATGAAGAGAATTTAGGGGAAAAACCTAGGGTTCCAGAAACTTGGGCAATTTCCAGCGAAGATCAAATGTTTCTCTCTAGCAACTGCAGGAAATAAGCATATAATCAGTCAGATTATACATGATTGATATACGTGTGTATATATATGTATATATATATAGATATATATGTGTGTATGATGAAAAATATACTTACAGTTGTCAAATAAAAGATCAGAAACCCCATATAGAAAAAACTAAGAAAGAGAATCAGGCATTGGATCGATCAACCTTTATTCGGAAGTGTCTCCATGGCGATAGTTTGTGGGTGTGTCTGTGAAAGGTTGGAACGTTTAGATTTTCAGAACGACTGATGAAAACCTAAGTGTGAGTTGTTATAGGGTAGATGCAGCTTATATAATCAAAACGACGTAGTTTTGGTACTTTTAATTATATTAAAATATTTGACTAAAATATCTTCTCTTTTGCCGCAAAACCCAAGAGTAAAATGGCGCTAAATTTGCCGCCATTCCCAATTTTTTCTCTCTTTTGGCACGGTTTAATGTGCATGTGCCCACAAATATGCATGTTTGGCACAGTAGGTTAGGACCGTGGCTAAAAATAGAGGTTTTAGGGACGGTCTTAAAGAACTGTGCCTAAAAATGCACTTTATAGTGACAGATTTTGGACCGTGCCTAATGGACCGTGACTAAAAGACCAATTTCTTGTAGTGGAGTATTTATTAGGAATATATATATATATATATGTATGGTGAGGGATTGTGGGTTATTATTGACTAGTAATGAAAGTATGTGATAATAATTATTTATTTGTTATTAATCAAAATGGGCAATTATATATATATATATTAATGGAAAGTGGATATATATAAATATAGAGAGATATAATATATGTCTTGGGGATTAAAGTGTGAATTGGAAAGACATGAGAGTCACACATGTAAATATGGGAATTGGAAAGTTATTTTAGTAATTATGGAAATAGGCAAAGTCATTTGTGCAATTATGAAAAATTGGAGAGTTGTTAGTGTAATTTAGACATATGTATGTATATATGAAAGAATTATATGGGACCATAATGTGATTATGGAAAAAGAGAGAGTTACATTTGCAATTACCCATAAATATATACATATGTATACGATTTAGTTGCTGAGACAGACACCAATTCTCGAAGCTTCTCCACTCTTCATCTGCTCCAACTACCTCACGCACAGACCTACTTCTCTCTTATCTTCATCATGGATCTGCTAGAGAAAGAGAGAGAGAGAGAGAGAGAGGGAATCGGAGCTGGAGAGTGGTGGTCGCGCAGAGGAGGCGCGACCTGTGGGTGGTGTCGTCGGTGGCTGTAGGTGTCGACGACGGTTGGAGTTGATGCTGGTGGAGCTCGCTTGAGATGGAAGCAGCGGCTACGACGAGAAGCAGCGGCGCCATAGTTGCAGGGTGTTCAGCCGCGTGTAGGGACGAACCGATTCGTGTTCGGTCTGGGGTTTCGGCTAGGAGTTGTTTTCACTAGACATGGGGATGATGACGGCCAGGGGTGGCGCAATAGTAGTGTTGGCGTGCAGTAGTGGTCACGCAGGTGGTGGCTCAGTCAGCCGGGCGTGGTGACGAACAGGGAGGTGTTCGGACGGACTGAGTCGAGTCGACTCAGTGGCGAGTCGGGCTCGGTCTGGGCTGATTTTCGGAGGATAGCTCGGCTTCGGTACCGTGTACGTTATATCCGAATTTGGTGCGAAACCGTTGAACGGTTCTTCGGGAATTTCATATTTTCGGTATGAATTTCGGTTTCGATTTTTTTGTAGATTTGCTCAAATTAAATTATCGATTGCTAGCAAATTTTAATTATACTGAATAGGGCGGTAAGGCGGTCGTTTCGACATATTAAAAATACTTTTCGGACAATTTTGGGCGGCGAGCACTATTCATGGCTGGTACTGTTCACGGTGGGACTGTTTGAAAGCGCATATAATTAGGTGGGAATTTATATATATATTCATATCTGGCACTCACTAATAGTGCATTTAAATGTTAATAAATCCTCGTTGCATGTTTTCAAGTAAATAAAAATATTTAAATTAAATTCCTAGTAATAGACTGAAATCTAGGAATTTTATAGAATTTACGGAGTACCCATAAATAGATAAATGAAGTCAGGAATCGGAATTTCCTTGATAAATTAAGTAAATTAATTCCCTGAAAAATTATAATAAATTAAATCCTACTTAAATTGGATTAAAATAGGCGGTCTAGTACCCCTGGAATTAAAGTAGGATTAAAGTAGGATTGCGTAGAATTGTGTGTGAAATTAGAGCCTGTGATTAGCTCCCCGGGTTATATTTAACTGAAGTTAAAATACAGTAGGGGCATATTTGATATTGAGTGACGTAAATCCGATTAATAAAATTTCCCCTGTTGATATTTTAATTAAATTAAAAATATATTAGGGGATTCACGAGAATGAGGGACATTAGACTTGATTTTAGTTCCCTCGTTGATTTTCTCGTAAATTATAAAGAAATTAAATTGTGAATTTAATAGTCTAATTTTCCCTGAGGCTGGTTAATTTGAAAACAATTATTGGGAATTAAATTAAAAGCATGCTGGAATATAAAAGCTATAAAGATGGGGTAATTGAGAACCCGAGTATTTTTGTGATAAATGAAAATTTAATTATTGTGTGATTTAAATTGTGAAGCATGCTTGATATGAGATTGTTTGGCTTTGATGCCGTGTTATTGAGCATATTTAATTCATATGGAGGCATTTTGTATTCATACAGCACCATGTGTTATATATATTGTTTCGGTGCATGTTGCATGCCTCATTTATATCACGGGCAAGTCTGGATCGTTTGGAATGTCGCAACAACTGGCCAGGGGGTGGTCTAGCACCCAGGGAGCTAGTAACTCTCAATTCTCTAGACATTTGGGGGTGAGGGCTTGGGCCTCACTTGCCGGTTTCCGCGCGGTCGTGGTATCCGCATTCTATTTGGCGACGCCCACCCTTCCTGTTGTGGGTTTATTGTCCCAGCAGTGAACGGTTTGGGATTCCTGGATATTTGTTTCACCTTTTAGTGGCTAGGGTTGCATTGGAGTTGCATTGTCATGGCATTTACATTCATATTGGACATTTATTTGATATGTACTTGCCTGTTATTATTGATTATCAATATTGAGTATGTGATGTCTGAGTTGTAATTAAATATTTGTATTATTCTCTTTGGCGCTAAGGCGCGGTGTTTATAATTAATATTTTAACTGTGGTTAAATTATAATGATTATTTAAAGATTTAAAATTGTAAAGAAAGAAAGAAAGTTCGACGATAATAAAAACCTGGATTAGTAGAGCCATGGTTGGCATGTGTTCCACGTGGTTACGGGGATATAGATGAAAAGAGGTTTTGATAATTAATTGTTTCCCCCTTGAGTTGGAGTTGAGTTTAATTGGCTAGTCATATATTGAGACTTGGTTGTGGTTATGCCTTTGGCCACAATAGGCCTTTGTGATTGGTGATTAGTGTTATCACTGGATGATTATTAGACCACTTCGGTAGTGGGGAGAGTTGTTCAGGTTAAAGGTCGGGTAAGACTCATTAGTCTGACCTTGTTTCTCTTGGTTTGTGTATTTTGAGCTTGTCGCTCACCCTTCCACTTTAAAAGTGTTTCGAGTAGTAAATGGTTTTTAGCCGTATGCCTTGAAAATCTCCTTTCCTACATGTTCAGGTAAAGTTAGTAAACTCTGGACATGGTTTGTCCCGTTCTTGAGACTCGAGGTCAGTTCTGAGATCTAGATATGTTTTTAGAGTTTGATTGTTTCAGATTCCTCCTAGTTATTCCGAGGAACACTTGAATCCCGGTGTTGGTTTAGTAACCTTTGAGGAGTTGTTTATAAACTCCTATATTAACTTGAAGGTCTTAGAACCTGTTTCGAAATAAGTTTGAATGTGACTTTGAGGTGATATTCGGTTGAACTCTAGTAGTTCTTTTCCTCGTGTTATTGTTTCTTGGGTTTTAACCCGAACATGTGTTTCTAAGGTTTCATTCCTTAAGGTAAGAAATATGATCATTCGTGTTTGTCTGTGGATCTTCTCGGGTAAGAGAAGTGAGATTAAGTTAAGCACACATAGTGCGATTCCTAGTGGTTGGTTGGTGAGGAGGCATTGAGACCAAATATGATTTGACCGGGCCCTAACTTTTCCTTAAAAACCGGTTGAATCTTTCGGGGTTCAACATTTTTCTTTAAAAACCCGAGGGTCATGATGTCTGTTTGGGACTAAATGACTCTAGTAACCCTTTCTTGTACCTCAATAGGTGGTATGAGTTAGAGGTGACCTTGTTGATCTGTACCCTTTTTAGTGCCTTGATAGGCAGTGTGAGTTAGAGATAGTTCGGTTGGTTACCGAATCTGATGTGGAGATATGACCTTGCCTTTTTAGGTTTCTTCGAGTGAACGGGTTGGTTCACTGGTTGTGGTATGTAGAATAATGGTTATTCCCTTTCGATAGTCCTAAGGAGTGACCTATATATACCTCCTAGGAACCTTGAGTAACGTGCTAGGTGCACGGAATGGTGGATAGCTAGTCTTGTTGTATCTCTAGATGAGAGTGGAGTTCAGATTGTTTGTCTATAGGCCTAGGCGATAGGCTTAGTTACGTACAGGACGTTATATATATATGTACGTAGATATATGTTGAAGATAAGCTTTTAGGGATTTCTTCATCACCTCTTTTCTTTGCAACCAGATTAGTGCGTAGAAATAATACACTACGAAAGTGACGAAGGAAGGGAAAGAAGAAAACAACACAAAGAGATCCATGGAGTCAAGTTCACCATCAATGATGCAATCATCGACATCCATGGGCAACTAAATGGTAACTAGGGTTTTCTAGCAAAACCCTAGCCCAAGTAATGTACTCTAGTGTTTATTTATTTTTAATGTGAAAGGGAAAGCTAAATAGCAATCTTACAATGGTTATGTAGACAATAGATAGTTACATCATATTTAAATAAGAATTTTCATTTTATCTATTCTAGATTGATTTTATGTGAATTATTGCATAATTGCACCTAATTGCTACGAGCTTGAACTCCGAAAGTTAGGTTATAAGTTATCTACATAACAGTGCTTAAAACAAAAAACTTTAGTTTAGACAGTTCATGCTAAGGGAATATGAAATTGATGTGTTTTTAATTTAATGCAAGTAGGAGTAGTGTAGGGTAATGACATATCCAAATCATGTTTCATCCGAAGATGAATTGTGACTGAGCTCGGTTAACTGTAACCTTTGATGGGGACTAGGAGCTTGCTTACAACGGCACTAGTTTAATTTTTAGGGGATGTCTCTCCCTTTCACACTAAAATGAATAGCATGTTTGCATTACGAAGGTAGTAGTGGCGTTAGATACGCCCTAGTCTCTTTCATTATTGAATTTAATCAAACACTTTATCAATTGTTTTATTTAGTTTAATTTATTATTAAAAATAGCTACAATCACAAACCACAACCATTCTTACTTTTAATCCAAGTATATTAGCATATTAGGGTTAGAATAATGCTAAGTTTCTATGGGATCGATAAACCTTGTCTCAAGCTATATTATACTATGAATTGACTCGTACGCTTACGATAGGCAAAACGAGGTCGTCTTTAGGGTCTATTTTTAAGCATATTTTTAGCCGATCTACTGAGCCTATCATAATTATTAATTAATATGTTTAAATATTTATCATATTATATTTTCTATAGTCATATATTATAAGCATTGATTGTAAATTACATAATTTACAACAATACTAAAATTAAATTTAGTTGAAGTAAAAAATTAATTGAATTGACTACTCTAAAAAATCAAATAGAACATACTAGTGAGTTGTTTCTAGGCAGGAATAGTCAAAAGAAGGAAATTGAAGCGCTATTCGTGACAGATGGAATAGAGTTGATAGTAGGGTTTTGTAGAGAAAGAGAAGCATTGCATTCAATATATAAAGGGCATGATATAATAAAATTTAATCATATTACAATTAGGTTACTAGTGCAAAGTTATCCTTATACAAATATATTTGGATTATTAATTAGAATTGTAGATGAGATTGTGTATTATAGTCTATTTTTGATAAGTTATTCTATATATAATTAGGATTATGATTAATTACAATTGAGATGAAATTAAGCATTATAGTCTATTAGGATTTGGAGTAATGTAAAAAAAAATTATGATAATGTTTTTACCTATAAATTATGACAAATATATTATAGGATAAACAATTTTACGCATGAATAAAATTAAGAATGGTTTTCTAATAAACAATTCGGTTCTTATTATTAGGATTAGGAGATTTTGGTTTATCATGAGATAGGATTAGGATTGGATTAGGAGTACAATTTATTATAAAATTATGCTTATAAAATTCAATTAAATTTTGTAGTTATAATTCAAGTACAAATTGAATTGGAGTTAATAGAATTCAATTAAATTTTGTTATTGGAGTAATAGAATCTCATTAAATTTTGTAGTTATAATTCAAGTAGGAACTGAATTGAAAAATTACATAGAAAATTTTGGTTATAAATACTGAAACATCAAACTTTCTTCATACTTTTAATAATATATAGTATATATATAGATTTTAATAGTAGTATAGATAATAGATAATAAATAAATGGTGGGAATAATATAAATATTTTTTTTAACAAAGTCCCATTACTACAATTCAAAAAGACATTGTAATTGTAATTACATCATGAAACAGAATATCTTCAAACACCAAAACTTCTTCACAATTTTTAAAGACAATTGTGGGAATTCATGTCCTGCAGAAAGCAGTTTTTTCTGAAAGCCGAGCGAAATGGCGATTTGGGCGAAATGGGAGTTTTGAGGGACCTAACCTTCCATGAATCAATCCTCTGGTTCGTTGAAGACAAGGGAAAATTTCTTTCGGGAAGCTAAAGCTTCTTTCAAGTCTTCGCTTTTGGTGGTTTCAGTCGTCAGCTTTTTCCTTTTCAAAGGGGGAAGCAATGCTTGGTGAAGAGGACGATGATTTGATGACTTTGCAAATGATGTTGCGTAAAATTTTAGAGAAAAACAAAGCAAATACACAAGAAGAGGATTCTTCTTCTTTGGGCTCAGATTTGCAGGTAATGGAGAAGGGAATGAAAACACCTGGGAATGCATAGCAGGTGTTCGATGGTTTGTCACAGCCCCCTCAAAGTAGTGTTGATGTTGTGCAGAACCAGAACACATCTCCTCCGAGTGGGCAAGTACATTCTTCAACTGAGGGTTCCATTAAGAGGCATACAGTTTCTTCATCAACATAGCCTAACCAAAATGCTTCCGAGAATGATTCTGAAAATAAAGCCCACCGGTTGTTTGATGAAATGGGAAAAAGAACAGAGAATTTTAGAAGTTCTGATAATAGTAAGAAGAAGGAAATAGCTCCATCACAAAACCAAACGGCTGCTACTGCTGTCAAGGATTCTCCGGTTCAGACATGGGCAAACATTGTGAATCCTATGGTTGCTCCTCGTCAAAAGTTTTGTTACTTTCCTCCATCGGTGAAGAATGGTCGTGTTATTGTTACGCCTCCTCCAGATGTCTCGGATGCAGGTAGCACTAAATGGAAGTCAAGTCTGGTGGGTTATTGTTTAGACAAGAGTCTCCCATTCACAGTTGTCAATAACATTGTAGTGAGTTTATGGCAAACTGAAGGTCTCAAGAAGGTATTTGGGGTGGAGAAAGGGTTCTTCCTTTTTCAGTTTTCATCAGAGAAAGAATGTGATAAAGTATTGGAGAGTGGCCAAGTCAAGAACTTATTACTGAGTTTGACGTTACACTAAAGTATGGCTTGGTAAAAAAAATTCACATTCAATATCAATGGTCTCCAGCCAAGTGCTCTACATGTAAGATATTTGGGCATTGGGGAAAAATTGTCCTAAGGCTGTGGCGGCAAAGTCATCTACTGATCCTAAGCCAACCCAAGAATAGAGAGTTGTTGGAGTTGCTAAGAAGAATCAAGTATCTAATACTACAGTTGAAGTTCATGACTCAATTGTCGATACGATTCATTTTAATCAAGTTAATAACCAAGTGCATGTATCATCTTCTATTGTGGCTACTAATGGTTTCCAAGTTTTGGATGGGACCAATGAGGATAATGCTGAAGTAGACTCCTCAAGAGAAGAAATACACCATGATCAGCACCTTCCTACAGATTCTGCTATGCGGATGAAGCTTATACCTGAGACTTCGGTCAGCAATGAACCGAACAGTTTGCTTGGCCAGGAAGATGTGGATGTTGTGCGTATAGAACAGGAGGGGTTAACGGGTTCATCAGATTCAAATCAGAAAAATGATATGCCAAATTTAAATGCCGTGACAAACCAAATTGTTCCTCAAAGTCAAATTGCCGAAGATTTTGCTTCTCAAGGGCAGGCTAATGTACATCGAAATTCTGAAATATTGTTTCCTCCTAATCTTCAAATCACTGATGCGGATTTATCTCTTGGGCATGGTAAAGGTAAAGGTGATTTAATGTGTTCTGAGAGGCATAAAAATGCTAAGTTACCTCCTTCTAGTATTAAAACTAGAAGGAGTCATCATTCCAATTAAATTTGGTTTCCTTATGTCTTTAGGCATTTGGAATATTAGGGGTTTAAACGACCCTAATAAGCAGAGTGGAGTTAGGAGAATTGTTAAGCAGTATAAAATCTCTATGATTTGTCTAATTGAAACAAAAGTGAAGCAACAACGGGCTGTGAAAGTGGTAAATTCTATTATGCATGGTTGGCATTTTTTGAGTAACTATGATCATGCTCATAATGGGAAGATTTGGATATGTTGGGATGAAAGTAAATATGTTGTTAACAAGTTGTATGATTCTGCTCAAGTTCTTCTGTGTACCATTCTTGACAAAGTTACTTCTCAGAATTTTATGGGAGGTTTTGTGTATGCTCTTAATGATACTATTGGAAGGAGACTCCTATGGAGAGATGTTTTGCAGTTTTCTCAAAATTATAGTCAATTTCCTATATTTGTGTGTGGTGATTTTAATGCAATTAAGTATCCTTTTGAAAGATTTGGTGGTTCTGAAACTTGGGATTCTTCTATGAAGCAGTTTGGGGACTGTTTAAATGTTGCATCTTTGTTGGATGTTAAATCTTCTGGCCTTCGATTCACTTGGACTAATGGGACAATTTCCAGTCGAATTGATAGGATTGTGGTAAATGACAGATGGAATGAAGTTTTCCATTTTTCGGAAGCCATTGTTGAGCCAAAGGGCGTGTCTGATCATGCTATGCTTCATCTCAAATTCAATGGTATGAATTCTAAGGGTAAAGCTCCCTTTCGTTTTAATAATCATTTAGTGCATCATGTGGATTTTATGCCTATTGTTCAAAAAGTATGGGATACAAATATCCAGGGTTCCTATATGTTTAGGGTCGCTCAAAAGCTTAAGTTGCTTAAACTTGAGCTCAAAAGATTAAATTTCAGTGCTTATAATAATCTGAGTTCTCAAGTGCAGGATAGTAAGTTAGCTCTTAATGCTATTCAGACCGCTCTTGATCTTAATCCTGGAAATATTTCTCTCAAGACTCAGGAGAAAAGTTGCTTATCTCATTACTTACATATCTCTAAAGTGGAAGAATCTCAGAATAAGCAAAAGTCTCGAGTACAATGGTTGCATTTGGGGGATAAAAATTCTACTTATTTTCATAGAATTGCAAATTACAAGAAAAAGTTGAATACTATTTTCTCTATAACTTCAAGCGATGGAACTAGAATGGATGATCCTCAGGCTATTCAGAATGAATTTGTTGGGTTCTTTCAGACATTTTTGCAAGCTCAAAATGATATAGTAGTGCCTTCTCTTAATGATTTTATTAAGCAGCCTCTATCTGAAGAGCAAGTTCGTTACCTAAGTATTGATGTTACTCCCGATGAAATCCGAAATTCCATCTTCTCTATGAAGGATGGGAAAGCTCCTGGTAGTGATGGTTTTAATGCTTATTTTTATAAGCAAGCCTAGGCTATTATTGGGGTGGATATGTTACTAGGGTTGTGCAAGCTTTCTTTCAAAACGGATATATGTTAAGGGAAGTTAACAATACAGTGATTACTTTAGTGCCAAAAAATGATTCTCCTACTACAGTAGTTGATTACAGACCTATATCTTTATGCATTACTCTCTATAAGTGCAAAACCAAGATTATTGCTTCTAGATTGAAATACTGTTTAAAGGATTGCATCAGTCTGAACCAGAATGCCTTTATCCCTGGGAGGAGCATTGCAGATAATATCCTTATGGCTCAAGAGTTATTGAAAGGATACCATAAAGATGATGGAGTTGCTAGGTTGGCTTTGAAAGTTGACCTCACTAAGGCTTTTGACACTTTGTCTTGGCCTTTTCTGGAGGCAACTTTAAAAGCTTTTCTTATCCCTGATCACCTTGTGCATTTGATTATGACTTGCTTATCAACTGCTAAATTTTCGGTCAACATCAATGGTTGTTTTAAGGGGTACTTTAGCAGTGGTAGAGGTATTAGGCAAGGAGACCCTTTATCTCCTTACCTTTTTGTGCTTGCAATGGAGGTCTTAACTAGTATTCTGGCTAAGAAAATTGATTCTTGCAGTGAATTTAAATACCATTGGAGATGTCAAGAACATCAGATCACTAGCCTTATGTTTGCTGATGACTTGCTTTTGTTTTCTGCTAGAGATTCAACCTCAGTGGATTGTCTGGTTCAAGCCTTGAATTACTTTGGAACCCTTTCTGGTTTAAAGCCTAATATAAACAAGAGTACTATTTTTCATGCAGGAATTGATAGGCTTTCTCTTCAGCAGATTCAAAATGGGTTGGGGTTTCACTTTGGTACTCTACCTGTTAAGTACTTAGGAGTGCCTCTTCTGTCCACCAAGATTACTAAGAATGATTGTTCTTTGCTAATTGAGAAGATCACTAAAAGAATCAACAGCTGGGCTTCAAAGTTTTTATCATTTAGGGGCAAATTAAAATTTATAAAATCAGTTTTTTTCTCTATCCAGGTCTATTGGGCTTCTATATTCATCCTTCCTAAGGCTGTCATTAATGATCTCACGGGTATTCTCAGGAAATTCCTTTGGACAGGTTCCAAAATGAGTAAAGGAGGTTGCAAAATTGCTTGGAGAAGGGTGTGCACTCCTTTAGATGAAGGTGGCTTAGGAATAAAAGATCTTGAAGAGTAGAATCAGGATGCTATGGCAAAACATGTGTGGCATATTCTTAATCTATATCACATTTCTTTATGGACTTCTTGGGTCAAGACCTATCTCATCGAGCAAAAGAATTTTTGGGAGTTGGGTGAAGCTCAAGGGATTTCATGGACTTGGAAAAAACTTCTTCAATTAAGGCCTATGCTCAAGTCTACTTTTAAAATACTAATTGGGGATGGAAGATCTACTTCGCTTTGGTTTGACAACTGGCATCCATTTGGTCCTCTATATGATCATTGTTCTATCAGTATTATAAGAAGTTATGGCATAGGATCAAACGCCTCTGTAAGCAGATTAATTAGTGCTAGAGGAGGGTGGCACTTTCCTGCTCTTAATAATCAGTTCTGGCTTGATTTTAATGTTGCTTTTACAACTGATTTTAATCCTAACATTACAGTTCCAGACAAGCTAGTTTGGATCCCTTCAAATGGTCAGTTCTCTATTAGCTCAGCATGGGAATTTCTTAGATTTCGCAGCGACAAAGTTCAATGGAAAAAGGTTGTGTGGTTTAGGAAGTGCATACCTAAAAACTCTTTTAATCTCTGGATAGTTTTACATGATAGGTTGCCTTCTTTGTATTTCCTGCTTTCAATTTGATTGGTTGAACATGCTACTTGTCTTTTCTGTGGAGCTGGTCAAGAGGACAGACATCATTTATTTTTCTCTTGTAGTTTTACTTCAAGAGTATGGAAGTCTATTACTGCTCATGGGCTCCATCCTTGGCCTGATGGAAATTGGAATTGTCTCTTCAATTGGATGATAGATCACTTGTCGAATAAGTCCCTTTCTTCTCTCCTAAATAGACTTTATTCCGAAGACTGAGCGTTGTCGCAGGCTTTATTCCGAAGAATATACTACTGAGGAGATTATTCATAGGAAGATTGTGGACAGTGTCCGTTACACACTTTTCTCTCTGACAGGTTTTTCTAATAATGCTGAAAATCAGTCTTTGGTTACGGCTTGGAGCTTGGCCACTTCACTTCTATTATAATGGTACAGTTCACGGCAATTTGGGCCCAGATTTTTCGTACAGTTCTCAACAGTTCTGCTATGGTTTGCTATGGAATTCTGCTGCTGAATTGTCACGGTCCAAGGCAGGGTGTTGCTGCTCATTATTTGCAGATGTTATTGGGTGTTTACGGTTAGATCATGTTCATAAATTGACTATTCTCATGCTGAGTTCTTGTTTCTGTATAGTACGGTTGGGATGCTGCTTGCTGAGATTTTACCGAATTTTCCATGAGGGTATGCTGAGTTCTTTATACGGCATTCATAGTGGTCAAGATTGGACTGCTTTCTGTACGGTTGCTGCTTCATTCTCTATGAGCTCCTATGACTTTCAAACTACTATTCAAGATGATGTGCATTGGGTTTATGAGTCTCTAATCATCTTTGCTGAGAGTAATATTTATGGTGCTAACTTGGGTTGGAATTCATATTACTATTTAAGCCTAATTGTTTGCTCTATTAGGCTTTTGTTTCTTCTAGATTTCTTTTTCATCTAGTGGAAATATAGATTTCACATTGTAATATGGGGAATGCCCCTTTGCTCCATGTAATCTTTTGATTATCTTTTCAAATTATCTTAACATTCAAAAAAAAAAAAAACAATTGTGGGAATTAAATAAAAAAATTTTTTTAATAAAGTCTCATTAATAAATTCAAAAAGACATTGTAATGTAACTACATCAGGAAACACAATATCTCCATCCAACGGCTGTGAAAAAACCCTAAGCCCAGTCTCCTCCCTCTCGCCTCTCTGTCTCGGTTCTCTGCGTTCTCTTTTTTTCCTCTGCGCATACACTCTCGCCACGTATCCAAATGGCCAACAAGATGAATAATAACGCAGAATTTTCACTTCCAAGAGAAACAATCACGGAAATACTGAAAAGTCTTGCTGTGAAAACCCTAATGAGAATATGATGTGTTTCCATAGTATGGTGCTCCATCATCGACCACGAGCTCTCCGCTATCCATTGGAGCCATTCTCGCTCCCATGGCCGTTTCACCCTTCTCGCTGCAGGTTATGATACAGTCTCTACAATTGATCCCAAAACAGGGCAAGACATTGAAATTCTAAATCTCGAAGACATCGACGACTACACAGTACTAAATCTACCCGATTATTCTGGCAAAAATGAGTTAGCTACCCCTTTCCAGTCCGTCAATGGCTTAATCTGTACTAAGAATAGTGTTTTGAATCCGAACCGAAGACAAAACATAGCTCTCCCAGATATGCACATGAACAACAATACCAACATACCAATGGGTGAAATCAAATGGAAATTTATTCCACAGTGCTGCCTGGGTTACGATGCTTCTATCAATACATACAAAGTTCTAAACATGTTCTTCATTCAATCCCCAGATACCCGAGACAGAAGGAGAAGAGGGGCTTTGAAATTCCAGGATGTGGAGTACAAGGTTTTGACTCTAGGAAAAGATGAGTCATGGAGAGAGAGTGATATGTATTATGATTCGGTTCTGCATCAACTGAAGCGGTTTTATGTTACAAGGTTTTGACTCTAGGAAAAGATGAGTCATGGAGAGACATTGCGATGTATTCTGATTCGGTTCTGCATCAACTGAAGCGGTTTTATGTTAAACAAATTTGTTGCGTTAACGGTGTTATATACTGTGTAGGCTTGATTATTGAGTCTGGTGAAAGTTGTTGGTACGGTGAGGAAAATGTGGCAGTAATAGTAGCTTTTGAGGTAAGGGATGAGAAGTTTCGAGTCATCCCTCTTCCCCAAGGAACGTCTAGAATTGGAAATTATTATCATTCAGACAAGCCTTGTATTGCTTATTCTGTACAAGTGGGAGAGCATTTGGGGTTGTTTGATCGCAATATGTTTGGATATTACAAGACTTGAACAAGCAAGTATGGAGTAGACACACAATCATCCTTCCATCTTGTTATCATCGGAGTCGCTACAATCCGCTAATGGTTTTAAGTCCCATTGGTAGCATGAATGGAGATAAAATTTTGATAAAAGCATGGACATTGGGGTTGGACTCATCAGAATTGTTATACTATAGTTTGGAAAGTAAAGAGATAACCAGGGTGTGTGGACTTTCAAAAGTGTTTCGGGTCTTGACTCCACATGGTCTTGTCGCCATATCTTCTGATTTGATTCACAATAGTCAATGTGCTAGTACTCAGAAATTAACTTCGTGTCTTTCATTTACAACAGTTCAAATTCAACCCTTAGAACTTGGAGTTGAACTTTTAACTGTTTTTTCAATTCCTCGATGTGTTTTTCGAAGAATTTCCCATGCTTGCTTGACGGTGTTGACGGCTGAGATCTTTTCAAAACTTGGTTCATCGACACTTTGATAAAGCAGGTATAACGCCATCTTATCCTTCTTTCGGGCTTCTTTAAGCACGACCTTTTGGGTCTCGCTCAATCAATCTTCATTTTCTTTTGAAACTGGCTCGTCATAACCGGTCTCAATAAAGTCCCACAAATCTTGTGAGGCAAGAAGGACTTTCATTTGGATCGACAAATTCTCGTAATTGGTTTTATCCAAGCGAGGAAGCTGGGGTTGGAAAAAATTGCTGGAGGATGTCATCGGATTTACTTGAGCACTTGAAGTGCTTATTTTTGAAAATCGAGGTTGAATCTGGTCAAATCGACTGCACGGTTGTGTCCAGAGCATTCCGTTTAGTAAAAAACGACTCTTCGTTTGCTCAAATCGGAGGTAAAATGAGCCCGGAACGAACAAAATACCAACGAGGGACAAATTGGTAATTTTCCAAAAAAAACAATTGTTGACGTGGCACTGTGCTGACGTGGCAATCGGTGACGTCACTGCTGATGTGGCAACGCGTGACTGCGCGTGGGCTGAACGCGCGTCCAGAGGTTGAAGACAACTCCGACGCATGGCTGCTCGTGGGCTTCACTCTTCAACCTTGTGGTGGCGAGTGCAGGCGCGTGTGGAGGAATCTCGCCGCGTTCTTTTCGCTGTTGTGTTCCTGCTGGAACAAGGAAGTTATATCTATGCTCAAACATGTAGTTTAAACACCTATGACTCACAAATAGGCTTCGAAAGGTTCAGCTCTATTTTTGTTCTTCACTTCTGGACTTGCTCAAGCTTCACTCTCGCTTTGATACCATATTGAAAATCACTTATGGTGATTGTAATAACCTAGGATTAATGAAATATATGAAAAGCAAACTTCTTCAATTTCAAATATAAAACAGATATATATATAGAAACTGACAAAGCGAATATTAATTTGCTGCCATTCTTGACTTTGGAATATATGAGCATGCAAATATCACGCATGATTTTGGTGCAGCATATCTTGATCTTCATGTGGAGCTTTCAATGGATATGAATGATCAAATTTACTTTTCAACACTAATAACATCAAAACCCCCACAAATCCACAGGCTAATACAAAATCATTCATAATGACGATATCAATTTCCATAATATATCTCTATTTCTCAAAATTATCATTTCATCAAGTAGCTCTAAAGTAGCAATTTATAATCTCTGTGTGTTTGTGTGTGAAATCTGAGAAGGTGAAAGTCATACCATGAAGAGGTATTTCAATACCACTTCGCTTCTGATGTATATATACAACCATACAATTAGCTAACATGGCAAGCAAATACCCAAAACTGGCAAACATGAAGGCGAACGGATAGTGATTGGAGGTCAATTTCTCAAAACCCAGATGGGAATCCCTCAAGAAGTCCATGAGAGCTGTACCCAAGAACACTCCACCAGCGAAGTGGGTCCCCAATAGCACAAACCCTAGGTTCCATTTCATCAAGTGGGGCAAAACCCCAGATACGAATGTTACGACGAAGAGTATAATTAGGCACCAGATTTTGACGAGGATTATGGAGTTGGATCTGAAGCCTGAATGCTCAGGCGGTGGTGGGTCGGTGTCGCCGCTGTGGGCGGTGGCGGACAGGAGGAGAGATGGAGGCATTGTGGGTGCTGAAGAAGAAGAAAAGGGGATTCATTATTGTTAGATTAGAAGAACAGTGGACGCAAAGACAAAGAGACTAAGAGTGTGTGTTTTCAGAGGTTGTCGTTGGATGTTTTTTAATATCTTTATACATCTTTGATAAATTTCAATTTTCAAGAAAATTATATTTCAATGAACTAAAATAGAATATTTTGTCAAAGGGCATTGACATTTCATGACATTTGTTGATGCTCGGTTATTGGATTTGTGTTCTGTTTATATGCTTACAAAAATTTAAGGGGCTTGGGTTATTTTTGTCTCGGTTGAGACATGCGTATTTTATTAAATAGTAAATATATGTGTCAAATATCGACTAGATCCGATCTATTATTTAAATTAAATTGATACTCATACACAACTCGTGTAACTTCTTTAGTAATTGAGTTTTACTGGGTGCAACACATCCCTAACAGTTTAATCTATTTATCTGTTTATGAGAAAAATTAATTTAAATTTGACATGACCCAACATCACATGAAATGTTTAACGTTTTTATAACAAAAATAAATAAATTGAATTGAGGCAACTTAATTATAATTTTTTGGTATATTTCAATTCATGACTAGTTAATGAAGAGAAAAAAATAAATACAAATATAATCGTGTCAAAAGAATTATTGGGATTACTTGAATTTGATCTATACACGACAAGAATATTTTCGTGTCCTGTTCGAGTCGACATTTTTAATTCATACCGTGTTTATATTGTGTTACCGTATTGTGTCACATTTTGCTATCTTTATTTACAATGCTCTAATGGATGGCAAAAACTAAACCGAAGCTAAAATTTCCAAGGGCCAATGCGAGAATTTCTACAATTCAGGGATCCAAGTGAAATATTGATAATCTTCAAAACGTCTACATGAAATTCACTCATCTAATATCTAAAAAGTTCAGCTCCGCAGTGGAGAATTTTATTCACAATGAGAAAATATTTACTTCTGGAACATAAATGCATGGCTCAAAATTTTGGTTTCAGAATTCTTTCCATCTAATACATTTTGGTTGAATGAACATACTAACGATGTAAAATATTTTCGGGTAAATTACAGTTTCACCTCCTGTTGATAGTGTAAATTACACCCGCACCCCCTCTATTTTTGATAATTACAGTTTCACCCCTTATTTGTTTCACTTTCACTCCCTCAACTCATTTTCTGGCGAGGTCAAACCGGGTGAACCAAAATCTGAGAGGCGAAATGACCAAATTACCCTTATATGTGTGTAAAGACTTGTTTGCCCATCCAAAATGATGTGAAATGCCTAAACTACCCTCATCACTTATATATATATATATATATGCAAATATAGAGATTTATATGTATGAAGAAATTGAGTATTGGGTATTGGGTAAATTCAATCTATATTCATAGAAGCATAAATTGGGTCCAAAATCAACAAACACTTCTTATAAGAAGCATGATTTAGACCAAAAATATCAAAAAATCAACACACTCATTTAGATATATATGTGTGTATATATATAGATAGATATATATAGAGATAGAGATATACATAGATATAGAGATAGATATATATATAGTTATATATGTATATATATGTGCGTGTATATATATAGAAAGTTATATATATATAGATATATATGTGCGTATATATATAGATAGATATATATAGAGATAGAGATATATATAGATATATATCTCTATTTGTTTTGATTTTTCTATCATTGAAAATAGACAATTAATTGAGTATGGGTAGGAATTGAGGATTGATAATTGGTAATTCATTTTAGGGTTAGGGTTTGATTTGAGGAGTTTTAGGAGAGAGTAAGGGTGAGATGAAGAAGATGATGGAAGGGTAAATAGGTAATTTAGCATAAACAAATATTTGATTATTTAAAATAAATATAAAAAGGGGTATAAGAGTAATTTCACATATCCGGTCGCGGGATATGGGTTTCAGGGGGTGAAACTGTAATTATCAAAAATAGAGGGGGTGCGGGTGTAATTTACACTATCAACAGGGGGTGAAAGTGTAATTTACCCAATATTTTCTAATGAGTATAGAGTTTAAAAATTAATAAATATGCATGTATGTATCTTTATACATATGTGATATGTATATAAGTGGTTTTCATTTGCTCTATAGTCTACTCATTTATCTTCTCTTAATTAAACCTGCAAAAATCTCATAACTGTGTAGATAATATGTGTGAAAATCATAGTTGTTAGAATTGCAATTCTAACTAATAAAATCTTACAATTTTGTACGATTCTATTCACATGTGTTTTAGAATTTTTTTGGTTGAAATAATAATTTGATGGTTAGGTCCTTCATATGAAAAACCCAAAATCTTAATAATTTAATCCATTATAACCCAAACTTATGAGAAAATAAATTAATGCCCAAAATCTTAATATTTTTGTTCATATTTTACTTTTTTACTATATTTTTGATATATTATAAATATATCTTCTTTAATAAATTAAATAAAATTATTTATTAATAATAAAGTAGAATCTTTCTACTTACGATTATATGAACCCCAACGATCCTACTTAAAGTTTGTTCGTGTTAATCATTTATATAAACAAGTATAAATATTTTTTGTACATAAGCCTAGTTTTAATCAACACCAAATCCATATTTATCAATTTTGTTTATGATTCTACTGTAGTCGGGTATATATAGGAAACATTTCATGTGCTTTGTAGAAATAAATTTAAAACTATTTATAAATAATAATATAAATAAAAAATATTTATAAATTAATAAAAATAAATAAAACAAATGAACAAATAATATTATAAATAATAAATTAAATTAAATATATTTATAAATTAATAAGAATAATTAAATAAATAATTAAATAAATGAATAAATAATATTGAAAATAATAAAATAAATAAAATATATTTATAGATAAATAAATAATATAAATTAAATAAATATAAATTAAATAAGATATATTTATAAATTAATAAAAATAAAATAAATGAATAAATAATATTATAAATAAAATATATTTATAGCTTAAATAAAAATAAATGAATAAATAATTAACAAAATAAATTAAATATACATAAAAATGATAAATAAATAATAAAGTTAACAAACATGTTTTTCTATTTATTGTTTATAAAAATAATTAAACATTTTTACGTTATCAAACAGTATCTATTTATTGACAATAACAAATAAACATAATGAATGTTTATGTTTATCACAAAAGATAAATAATAAATAAAAATAGTTATCAAACGGGCCCTTGGTGTTTATAAAAATTAGGCTTATGTACATAAACAGTTTATACTTGTTTATATAAATGATAAACACAAATAACCTTAACAAACATGTTTTTAGATTAAATTTATTTGTTTATATAAATAATAAATTGTAAACAAAAACAATTACCAAACGGCCCCTTAACAAATATGTTTTTAGATTAAATTTATTTATATAAACAATAAATTGTAAACAAAAACAGTTAACAAACGTGCCTTAAACTCTCAATTTTAACACCTTTGGTAGGGCTCCTCTGCTGAAGTCGGGTCATATTGTACCCATGTTGTACAATGAAATGACTACGTTTAATTTTTAATTAGAATTTGATATCATTAATACAACTAACGTTGTTAAATCATGGTTCATTCTAATTTTTTCAACAATATAAAACTAATATTCTATATTTCCAACAAAATATAATTAATCTTCAACACTAATAAACTCTATATCGTCAACAAAATTAAACTATTTGTAATAGTATTTTAAAAGCGATAAAATTTGTACAATACCTTAAATCTAATTTCAACATAACTCAAACTACACTCAACACCCACAAACCCTAATTGTCAACAATATTCATACTAGAATAAATATTTGGCCGGTGAAGACAAAGATAACAAAAGGGTGTTGAAGCAAAGATTAAATATGTTGATAATTAAATTTATAACGTTGACATAAAGATTAAACATGTTGAAGACAAAAAAAAATTATGTGTCACTCAGTAATAAATTTAAAAATATTAAATGGTTTTACGATAAATATGTAAATAATTATGTTTATAAAGTTAACTTAAAGATTTAATATGTTATAAGAGAGATTTCATGAATTTTAACTATATAATAAAATTATTGATTACAAAGATTAAATAGCGTTGAAGCAAAGATTTAATGTGTTCAGAATTAGATTTATAACGTTGACTTATAGATTAAATATGTTGAAAGAAAAATTATTTTTATGTTCAATTCTTATTCATAGCAAAATTAAAAATTGTTCAGGAAAAATATGTTCAAAATTTATTTTATGACATTCCAATTGGAATAGAAATTAAATATATTGAAAGAGACACTCTATGACATTAAATTATAAAACTAATAATTTTTAACAATGTTCAAAGGGCTTTAAAGCAAAGATTTAATGTGTTGATTTAAAGATTAAATATGTTCAAAGAGAAATTTTGTAGAGTATATATACTAAATAATTAATTTGTTGATAACAATGATTAAACAATGTTGAGTAAAAGATTAAATATGTTGTGACTTAAATTTATCGCATTGACTTGGGATTAAATATGTTGAAAGGGATATTCTTAGAGCTGACAATTTCTGACATGAATTGACCCGTTTGACACGATTATATTTATTGTTATATTTATTTGATGATTTTTTCTATTCTCTAATTGGTCATGAATTGAAATACATTAATAAACTATTACTGAATTGTGTTAAATTCAATTTAAATTTCATTTTTATTTTTTATTTTTTTATTTTTCGTGTTGGATTGTATCATATTTAAAATGTTTGATTTTCGTGTCAACTAGTATCAGATTGCCCTGTTGACCCGTGGGTCGACCTGTTGACACGAATTGTCAATCCTAGATATTCTATTAAATTAAAAAATATATATTATAATGTTCAAAGGTTGTTGAAACAAAAATTTAATGTGTTCACAATTAGATTTATAATGTTGACTTAAAGATTAAATATTTTGAAAGAATTTTTTTATGAAATATATATACTAAATAATAATTGTTTTGATAACAATGATTAAACAATGTTCAATTAAATATTAAATATGTTGAGATTTAGATTTATAGTATTGACGTAGGATTAAATATGTTGATAGCAAATAATTTATGGCGTTCAATGAGGTAAAGATTAAATATGTTGAGAATTAGATTTATGGTGTTAACTTAAAGATTAAACATGTGGAGAGGGAATTAAATAAAAAAAATTATTGTTTACACAACTTAAAGGTGTTGAAATAAAGATAAAATATGTTAAGAATTAGGTTTATGGTGTTGACTTAAAGATTAAATATGTTGAAATAGATAGTTTATTTCATTTCACTAAATAATTAACCTGTTAGAAAATCAACTTTCAATTATAAATAGTCTAAGTGAATTTATGAGCATGGCCAAAATCGTATATATAAATATATATACATAAATAAAAATATAATTATATATACATAGAATAAAATGTAGATATATAATTTTTTACACGATCAACAAACAACGAAGATAATGAAGTGAAAGTACGTTTAATGAATATATTCTGTGATATAGATGAATCAGGAATCATATTGCGTTGCAAAGAAAATGAATTACGAATCACACTGCGGTTGCGAAAGAAATGAATTGCAAATTTTTAAAACCTAAAAAATAATATACAATATTAAAAAAGGCATACACGGTAATATAACATAGAATCACTGATTTTATTTTCGAACGATATCATTCCTTGTAGAAATACATGTTGCGTATTTCTACAGGAGACCTTGCCCCATGTGGCCCACACGGTGTGGGCATTACTTATTTAATTATTTGTATTGTGGAGTTGATAAAGTAATTTATTGCGTGTAGGGCGGGGCTGTTCCTAATTCTTTATGTACGTCTTTATTAGCATTTCAATCACCTAGCAACCTCTTAAAGCATTTGTTTACGTGGTTATAACAATCGCCATTCTAATTTATAAAATGGTGCCATTTTACTACTCTATACATTTTTTTACGATTTTTTGAATTGAAATAATGTTTTGAGAGTTAGATATCCATATGAAATGCCCAAAACCTTAATAATTTAGTCCAATATTTCGACCTAAATTTATAAAAAATTAATTAAATGTCCAAAATCTTAATATTTTTATTCATACTTATATTTTGAGTATTTTTTTATTGTATTATAAATATATTATTTTTAAATAAATTAAACAAAATTATGTATTAATAATTAGGTAGAATCAACGAACTTGTTTAGATTCACGATTTCAACAACTTTACTTGTTTGATAATTTAAAAAATAAAAAATTGTACATGGATAAATATTTAGTGTTAGGTGAAAATTAATTTTTCATTTAAAAAATACGTGGATATTTTAAGTGACAATTTATAATTTGTCGCTAAGCTAGTGCTATATATTATAGCATAACTAATACTCTTATTCTGGTAGTGAGATGGATGCACTGCAAGCGTGTTTAAATGTAAGATATTTTATCAAGGGAATATATTGTACGTAGGGCCCGTTTGGGAATTCTTGTTTTTGTTTTTATTTTGGGAACCAAAAAACAAGAACAAGAATTGTTCTTGTTCTTATTTTCTCATCCAAAAGAATAAGAACAAAAAATATGTTTGGGGCCAAAAAATATATTGGTTCAATTTGGGGCGAAAAGACTTATAGAGAGAGAGAAACATATTATTTTATAGAGAGATAAAGTTTTCTACATTTACTTTGTCGCCCACTCTCTACCCATTTCGTCCCTATTTCTCATAAGGGGTAGCAAATGTTTTCACTTTTTTTTTTCAAAAAATATATGGTGGTGGTTGAGGGTGGAGGTGAAGAGGTCGTAAATATTTTCACTTTTTTTTTAGAGTGAACAAAAAAATAGGTTTTTGTTGTTCCCTTGTTTTTTCTACTATTCACGAAAACATTTCTAAAATCGAGAACAGAACAAACAGTAAAAATGGTTGCCAAACATGTTATGTTCTCCTGAACAGTGCCAAAAAACAAAAACAAGATTTCCAAACGGTGCCTTAGTACCCGTAATTTGATAGTCTTGTTAATGATATATGACCAAGTATTCCTTTTCTTAGGGCCATTTGACAACCGTTTTGTTTTGAGTTGGAACAAAACAGACATTTTTGTTGTATTATGTTATTAGTTAAAATCAAAATCATGTTTGGTAATGTACATTTGTTGTATAAATTTTAAAAACAGAAAGATGTGAAACATGTTTGGTAATGTTTAACTATTACTAAATTTTATATAATTAAAAAATAAATAAAATTTTATATTTTTTGTATTTAGAAAAATTATGCAAAAATACCCACTGTAATAATAAAAAAATACAAAAATTATATCATCAATGGGTATAAAAAAAATCCCCCAAAAAACAATATCACATTTATGGCTACACAATAATAATAATAAAAAGTTACAAAAATTAAATCACCAATGTGTATGAAAAATTCCAAAATAATATGTGACCAATGAAAATTATAACAGACTCAAATTCATTGCATATATATATATATTAAATTATACATAATACTAGGGTAAATTCGACCAAACCAAAGGAAAGAAGATGGAAATTACAATTAGAGAGAAGACAAAGAAATAGGTCGGGGATTTGGAAGCAGAGAGTAGTTTGAGAGGAATGGGTTTGTTAATCTTCAAATCATGTAGAGAGGGTATGCTACAATTTCATAGTCTATGGTTGCAGGAAGAGTCGTTGTCACTGTTGTTGGAGGTTGTCTTGTAGTCGCAGTTCACAGTTGCATAGAGAAAACCCTAGAGATGGAAGAGTCGCCATTCACTATTGTGGGTATTCTACAGTTTTGATTTGGTGTGATGGGTTGAGGATAATGATTTGGTCTACAGTGTGAAACAAATAGTGTTAAAACATCAATTTCTTGTTTTGGGTTTTGACACTCTTTTTTTAAATGTTTCAGTACTATTCAAAACAAAGTAGTTGTAACCAAACATGTTATCTGTCCATTTTATACTACGATTATTGTGTCACAACAAAAGCACCATTTTTTCTTTAACAGCCCCTTAGTGTTTAGTCGCAACTAATTTTCTTTAACATTTTTTTTCTTTTCCCGGTGAATATTTCCCTTAATCAGTTGTCATTCTTGGTGATCAATCAACACTCCTTTCCGTGAGCATTGGGGCAACTTTAGGTTATTCCATGGACACTTCCGGAAGAGTTGATTAACTATGCATATATATGATTTATGGTTGGGTTCATTCGTAATATTACTCAAAAGATGAATGTATATTGCAATTAAAGTCCTCCTACCAGGCAGTTGAGAAACATAACAATCATATTTGTAAAACTTTAAAACGATGAAAAATCGACTCTTCTTTACGAAAAAAAACAAAAATAGAGAAAATAAAAAGATATATGTTGTTTGAACAATGTTAGGGTGGCTATTTTGTTATCATGAATTCAAATTATTAGACAAACAATATCACCATCACATTAGCATCTTATAATAACAGATAACAACCGATCTACTCCAAATTAATACCCAATTTATGACATTTTTCAATCAAATGAAAGGATCTATATATGAATCATAATATTATATTGGGGCAAGATAGCAATTTGTTTAAAACATTGCTCATTCCCTTATTAGTATCTTTCTTTTTCAATCCTTTATATCAGTCAAAACACCACTTATCATGGTTCTACGTCAGATTAAATGATTCGACTGGAGATTTGTTATAGCCATATAGCTCAATATATTGTATCTACTAGTCATAACCAATTAACCATGTATGCATGGAGGCATAAAAATATGTAAATAGTGAATGCTAGTCAAGGAAAATAGCCCAAACGGGTTGATCCAGTTGGAAAATGTTTGGGACTTAGTGCCTTAAGAAACATTAGGTCTCATGCAAGCACGGATTCAATGAATGACCAGTGGGTATGGATGGCAATTGGGCGGGGCGGGGTGGGGATCGCATCCCCCATCCCCATCTTTGCTTAATTTTGCTATCCTCATACCCGCCCCAAACCCGATTATTAAACGGGGCGAGGCGGGGCGGGGTAAGGCTAATTGGGGAGCGGGGCGAGACAGGGCAATTTTTCACACTTAAAATTTTTTTTCTACAAAATGAAGGTAATGTGTAATTTCTTAATTTATACTTTGGATATATTATTATTATACGAGAAACAAAGTAAGCCACATAATTTTTAATATAATTGATATGAAATTAAAATTAAAAAAGTAAAGGAATGAAAGGATAAGGGGACTAGTATTGAGTGAAATACAAAAAAAAAAAGAAGTTATTTTATATAAAGGGTATATATTAATAATATTTAAGGTATATTAGTAAAAGAAGAAATATAATCGGGGCAGGGCGGGACGACCCATCCCCATACCCGCCTCGATTACCAACTAGGGATTCTCCCCCACCCTCATACCTGCTCCCATTTATTTAATGGGGTCCCCAAACCCGCTTAAATCGGGGCGGTTCCCCACCGGGACGGGTTTTTTTGCCATCCCTACCAATGAGTAGGAATTGCAATGGGGCGAGGCGGGGCGAGGATCACCTTCCCCATCCCCGAATCCCTTTTAAATTTGCACCCCCATACTCGCCTCGTCCCTGATTAAAAAAAAAAATCGCCCCGCCCCGGACCCGAATTCTTCCCGCCCCACCTCTCTTAGTGCCCCGGTTACAATTTTGTTTTTACTTTTTATGAAATAAAATTTTTAAATAACCTTTGTGAGGAAGGCATTGTCGAAAGAAAATAAATTTGCAAAGAGAATGATCTTCAACATATATGTATATATAGATGATGTTCACTTATTACCTTATATATATATATATATATGGAACCGGGGCGGGGCGGGGCAACTAATTGGGGCGGGGTCGGGGCGGGGCAGGGGTTTCCCATACCCGCCTCGAATAAAATCGAGGATTTGTTTCACCCCCATACCCGCCCCGATTAGCTTAATCGGGGCCCCAAACCCGGAATAAATTGGGCGGAGCCCCACCGGGACGGGTTTTATTGCCATCCCTACCAATTGGGCCATGACAGTCACTGGAATTTTTTCTTTTACCTTAGATACCCCATAATTTAGATTTTTTCACAACTAAGCTCGCACGAAAAATTTATTTTAAGCCCCCACTAAAGTTAATATATCTCATTTATACTGCATGAGCCCAATGTAATTTTTTTTAGCCCCCACTGACACAATCTCTAGATCCGTCGCTAGTTAGATTCCTACGAGGTGCAAACAAGAACTCGCGAGTGTAAGAGTAGTGCAGAAATGAAAACCCTCAATATATATATATATATATATATATATATGCATTTCCTTTTTGAAAAAAGTGTTCTGATATTTGAGCTTATAACTATCATCTTCAAACACTCGCGTTTATCTTAAATTCGATCTACTTCACCCGATATGCCCTTAGACACAGCCATACATAACATAGAAATCACACTTGAAAATGGTGGACAATTAGCTAGAACAGCGGAAAAATAATATATGTAAGTCATGTTTTACGTAGATACTAGAAAACAGAATAATATATCCAATTTGGTGGATAATTCACTTTTCAAAGTTGGTTCCGGAGCGTGAATATACTCTTCATTTTTATCCAATTTGCGTCGATAATTCACTTGCAAAGTTTCAGTGGATTAGTCGGTGGGAAGTCCTCAACACCTCGGAGATTCGATAACTAACTTAGTTATCAGACATATAAGATACTCACCTATGAAACATTGAGAAATATTATACATGACCATGGTTTTATTAAGATCTTCCAACATTTTATTTTTTCTCTTCTTATTTTTATATATTTTCAGATCATATTGTCGGAGAGCTGACACTTGTCAACCACATTTCCCATACCAGCTCCTTAATAATGTAGATTCTCAAATCTAGGATGCTTCTATCTTTATTCAGCTCAATAAATTCCAAACAATAATTGTAAATTAAAAAATAATCTACACACATGTACAGACACATAATTTGAAATCTTCATTACCTTCTTGTGGTCTGGCAAAAAAGATTCCATGTTCTTATGACCATACTCTAATTAAGAGACATATGTCTATGCCACTCAAATAATTCACAGCTCATATGATCACACATCTCTGAGAATTTTCAATTTATTTTTTAGATAATTTTCTTCCCAACTCTGACTCGCTGTCATGCCCAGCAGCTTTCAATATGAAAATAACTACTCAACAGGACAAGCCAATGCCAGTGTATATAAAAAACCACACCATTGCATGGAGTTTCTGTGGAAGCTCAATAGAGCTAGCTAGTTTCTTTACAAAAATATATAAATATATATATACATATACTAAGGTAGATAGATACTAATCATTATGTGCTTAAAATCATTCATTTTGCTTCTTAGTACTATACAATTAATCTAGCTTGTCTTTGCCTTGTTGTGCAGGTTAAAGAGTGTAATTCAATGGCAACAATATGTGAAAATGAGAGAATTATTTCCATTAAGAAATCAGAACCTATTTTAGTCCATCCCGAGACGAAAACAAATGATGGTTTTTATTTTTTATCCAATTTGGATCAGAACATATTGCTGTGATAATTCAAATTGTATACTTGTACATGTGAGTTTTCCCCGCCCATATAAAAGCCTCATCCCGACCGGATCGATCCATGAAAGACCCGAGATGATGATCCGGCCACTTCTCCAACATCACAACCCGACCAACACGTCAGTCTTGTGATCAGTCCCGAGATTCAATCGCCGGGCCTATCTTGTGGCCCGACCCGAAGAGCATTCTAGAAGGAACTCGAAGATTCTAGAATAGACTTGCAGCTCAAGATAATGTTATAGAATAGTGACAAAATAGCTGACGTGTAAAGTATGGACAAAATTCCAAAGTATAGAATGTTGCCCTAATGGGCCAAAAGCCCATAGGGAAAATGTATATAATCCAATGAATAGGAATGAGAAAGACATCTTTTTGTGTTGTGCAAATATTGTATCTACACAATGGCGCCGTCTGTGGGAAATTAGGTCATTTCGCCGACCATCTTCCTACCTCAAAAGCTGAACAAAACTAAAACACCACCACAAAACCTTGAAAATCGTCTTCTCCGTCCAAACCCGACCATGCCGATAACGAGATCCCAGTCGGAGGTACAGATCCCTGGTGATCGACACCCCAGTGCACCACCAACGATCGAGCACCTCCTGCGGCAGCTCGTCGAGGCGGAGAGGCGAAGCAAGGCAGCCGAAGCAAGAAGCCTGGCGGCGGAGAGGAGAAGCGAATAGCTCTTGATAAGATTAAATCACGTGACTACCCTTCCGGTAGTTCCCGATCAGTCACAGATCCAAGAACAAGCAGAACCACAGGAAGAGCACGACGAAATCTCTCACCGACTAGGCGGAACCCCAACAGTAGGTGAAGTTCCCTTCACCGACGAGCCTTTGACATCACAAAAGCTTCAACAGATGATGGCGGAGTTCCAAAAGAAGGTCATAAAGGATCTGATGACCCGATCTACCGATGGCCAGGCCCTCCAGGCCTCTGCCGACTCGGTTCAGTCACCATTCACTCTAGAAATCACTCGGGAACCCTTCCCCAGGAAGTTCGTCATGCCCAGATTCACTCCCTACGACGGAACGAAGGATCCTGAGGAACATATTTACCAGATCCACCAAAAGATGACCATGTATGCCGAGAACGAGGCCTTGCTGTGCAAAGTATTCTAGACCAGTCTCGTCGACGCGCCACTCCTCTGGTTCAGGAAGCAGTCGCCGAGATCTATTGGCAGCTGACAACAACTGTCCGACCTCTTCATGGCCTAGTATTTCGGGAACCAGAGGCAAAAGAAGACCATCTCGAGCCTTTTTACCATGACTCAGGAAAAAGGCGAGATTCAACATCGAGTCGTCTTCCATCGACAACTGCGACCAACACTCAACCGTGGAGGCCTTCAGGATGGCCCTGATTCCGGGAACCAAGTTCCACTAGTCACTTGTGAAACGACCACCCTTGGGAATCGGAGAACTCAATTCTAGAGCTCAGGGTCACCTAAGGATCAAAGAAGAAGAGGCAACCCGACAGAAGAGACCGGCATTAATCAACGTGGAAGTCAGGTCGAATGATAAGGTTTCAGATACATCCCAACAACCTATTAATCACAAGCGCTCAAATCTCCCGACCCCCACTTCATCTCAGTTTCCTCCACCACCCGAGAGACGATCCAGGTTCGAGGAGAATATCACTCCCTTGAAAGTGACCCTCATCAAGCTCTTCCAAGCTCCAAGAGCCATGGGAAGGACCCTACACCATCACTGAAGTGGTAGGGCGCGGGGCCTACAGACTACTCTGGAACTCTGATAACAGAAGGGAGCCCAACACATATAATGCATCCCGAATTAAGAGGTATTATCCCTAGAAATACCTTGATTTAACCACTGTAAAGAAAGGCCACTAGAGCCCAAAAGATTGCAATAGGAGTTTCATTTCTCATCTCGACGAGTATCGAAATCACCATGATAACATCAGTTTGGAAACCTAAGTGTTGAATCATCTCCATGGGCCCAAAGTGCCCGAGAGATCTTCACAGACCCACCAGTGGTCGGATTTTCCAGAACATCAGTTTGGAAACATAAGTGTTGAATCCTCTCCATGGGCCCAAAGTGCCCGAGAGATCTTCACAGACCCACCAGTGGTCGGGTTTTACAAAACATCAGTTTGGAAACCTAAGTGTTGAATCCTCTCCATGGGCCCAAAGTGCCCGAGAGATCTTCACAGAACCACCAGTGGTCGGGTTTTATAGAACATCAGTTTGGAAACCTAAGTGTTGAATCCTCTCCATGGTCCCAAAGTGCTCGAGAGATCTTCACAGACCCACCAGTGGTCGGGTTTTACAGAACATCAGTTTGGAAACCTAAGTGTTGAATCCTCTCCATGGGCCAAAAGTGCCCGAGAGATATTCACAGACCCACCACTGGTCGGGTTTTACAAAACATCAGTTTGGAAACCTAAGTGTTGAATCCTCTCCATGGGCCAAAAGTACCCGAGAGATCTTCACAGACCCACCAGTGGTCGGCTTTTACAAAACATCAGTTTGAAAACCTAAGTGTTACATCCTCTCCATGGGCCCAAAGTGCCCGAGATATCTTCATAGACCCACCAGTGGTCGGGTTTTACAAAAAATCCATTTGAAAATCTAAGTGGTGACCAGAGGCCCGACGACCATCGTTCTTTGTTGGAAGTCCCAATTCAAAATCCCGACTGTTATTGTCTGGTGTTATTATTATTATTACCAAGTCACAATTCAAAGTCCCTAATTTTATTGTTGTATAAAAAAGAAACAAGTATGGACCACACAGATCCCAAACAAAATATGAATAAATAAAATTTATATTAAGGGCCCCGATGGCGAAGGATGATACATTAAAGCGGCGTCAAGTTGTTACAAACACAAGATAAAAGAAAGAACAGAGAAAGGGGCAAAAGCTAAAGGAAGAACCCTATTCTACCGCGGGAGGATCTCCATTACCACCTGAGCTTTTGGTCCCTAGGGATTGTCCTTCTGTGGCTTCGGGCTCATCCATGCCAGAACGAGTAGGCGGAGCGGGCAACTCGTCCTGAAGGAATTTGCCAAAGGCCAGGTCCTCGGGTTCAGGCTCAGGATCATCATACGGAGGCCCAACTGGTGCTGCGGTCAAGATCCTCTATAGTCGGGATCTCCCTGTCCTCTTCAGGCTTTTGAAGCTCTGATATGCAGTCCCTCCAACCCTGCTCATAACGGTATTTGCAGTCCAGCACGAAGTGGGATATCATCTGGTTAACACCCTTGTGGCACATCTCTACCCAAGATCTCTCCACGCCCAAGGCGTTCTCGACTTTGACCTTTTCCTCAAGCAACTGCCGTCCCGAAGTTTTTAACTTCTCTATTTCTTCGATCAGGGCCTGCACTTGGAGAGTTAGAGCTTCCCGAGCCTGGGCCTCCCGATTAGTCGTCTGCTCAGCCTCCCAAGCCTTGCCCTCGAGTCCTGAGATCGTTGCCTTGGCAGCTACGAGCTCTTCCTCAGCTGAAACAACCCTATATGTCAAGGACTGAATCTTATCGTTGGCCTTCTTGGCCTGCTCCAGACCCTTGGAACACCCAGCTTTATTGACCTGAGCCTCCCGAGTTAGGGCATTTATGACCCGGGCATCATCTTCAAGCTTGCAATTATACGCCTGAGTAGCGTGAAACATCTAGAAAAAGAACAATAACACAAAATTAAAAGCTAACCAAAAAATAATATATATATATATATATATATATATATATGTATGTATTACCTTCATTGCAAGATCTGGCCCATTCAGGGCTAAGCTCATCCTGTCATACCGCCCCATCGCCAACCTATCGGCCGGGGTTCATACCCTCAGGGCCATCTCCCGCAAGGCTTCCGAGTTCCCGATCGTATGATCCCCCACAGACAGGTATGGATGGCCCTTCCTAGTATCCAGTCTGAACCGGGGCCCATGGGGAACATCTTTCCCACTTCCAACAGCATTCTGTATCTCCTTGTTATCTTGTTTCCAGACATAATGCGAGATAGCGGTTCGCAGTTTCGTAGGTCGGGATTGACCCTCTTCATCAGAGTCTAACTCCCGAGCATCAGACGTCAGGGCAGGAACCTCTAGTGCCATACTGAGGCTCAAACCGGGCCTGACTGAGGGATCGGTCTGAGATGGATTCTGACTCTTACCCGAACCTGTAGACCTCGGGACCAAGGCATGATCATTCTCGACCTCGACCACCCCCGATGCAGCCGTTTGAGGGTTTTGAGAAGGTGGAGGTGGGGGCGTGATCAGAGGATGCTCTACCGGAGGAGGAGGAAGGGGCATGGCGGCTCGCCTTTCAGTCGTCCCCGCTGATGTAGTAACTGGAAGGTTCTCAGGAACTGGAGGGACATCAACCCCACAAATAAAGGATGTGGAGCCAATGTCAGCCCGTTTAGCTTTCTTTATTTAAAGCTTGGGCATGGTAACCGCTTTCTTTTTCTGTTGGCCTCCCGACATATTGTTCTTGAGCTTTTTAGTTGCTGATGACTTTGACTTGGACTTGAATCTCTTTGATCCAGACGAAGTCGCGGTAGAACCCGAGGCGATCATTGGTGCAGACGCTCCCGATGCAAGCTCCTGCAATACAGATATGGTCAGGCAATTCTGGTTATCCCTCAAATCCTGGCTCCATACCCTAGCCTACAACAGTTCAAATCGGGATCTTATATACCCGACCTCCCTTTTCTCCCGAGGAGCCTAAAGAAAGCCCATCACTAGCATGCCCAACTTATCGTTGCACAGGTCGCAATGGCAAGAGGCTCGGGTATGAAAGTTCTTAAACTCAGGAAGTAGGGTCGGTTGGAAAACATGGCTGACAGGTATGTTCATAGCGTCAGGATGCCTCCACTGACCACTCACTACTATCATCCTTTCTTTCCATCCTTTGTTGGAGGTCGGGACGTTGTCACACAATTTGCTCTTAGCATACGATGTTAGATTGTACCGACCCCTATTATCCTTCTATTCCTGAAGTTTATATGAAAACAAAAGCTCGGCCAAACCTAGGTCTAGGTGCAACTCTTTGTTGATCAGTAAGATCATGGCCAGGATCCTATAAAAATTGGGACCGACTTGAAGGGGGGCCAGACCCAAAGTCGCCAGTGCCAAGAGGAAGAAATGATGTATGGAAAACTTTAGTATGGCTAGGTGGAATGAGGAGAGCAAGATTTCCTCATCCTTCAACCCCTCACCAATCCTAAAGTCTTTGTCCCGAGGATAATGCCTAACCTTCACCCCTTCGGGAACCCCGTGGCTCTTAAGTTGAGTGTCATTCTTGTATTTGGCCGGGAGGGGGTCGGTGCAAAAATTATCCTCTTCTTTAACATCCTGATCTTGATCAATCCCAGCATCATCCTCTATAAGTCGACCCCCTGCGTCCTGAGTAACTTCTGGTGGACTAGACCTAATGACTCGGGCAATCTCTACGGAGGGGGTGCTTACTGAGGCTTTGGGATCGATAATGGTCAGGTCGGTGTCTGTCAGTTGTAGGTCACTAACCGACCTAGTGTCATCACTCCCCGACATATTTGATGAAAGGTAGAAAAGTGAGAAGAATAAACTTACAAAAAGGTAAGGAAGATTCTGGCAATCCCCCCCATTGAGTTTTTCTCAGGCGAATTATTTGCAGAAGACGACGGCTGCACCAACAGGCAAAGATGGGTGTGTCCGGTCAAACACTTCGTTGCAAGGCACAAAACTCTCCACACAATGAAATGTTCAACCACAGTCACTGGAATTTACAGGGATTGATGAGACAAACTGGAGGGTACGTGGATTTGAGAATAGATTTGAAGTTGCACGAAAAGCTTGAGTATATGGAAGATAGAAAATGATGAAGGAAGAACATAAAATAGTGCAAGTGTGGCGCATGTGCATGATATGCAGGTTATATAGGCATGACGTTTGATCTAACCGGGTCAAGGTACCGGACCGACATGACCCGACCCATTTCACGCATACCTATGCCATCTCAGCCACAAGTTCAAATTTTCAATGATGGCGACAACTGTAGCATTAAATGCCCCTCCGCTACATCAGGCATGCGTCCCGCACACCAACTTCAAAGGCTTTTTGTGATGGGCCTCAAGATTCTTTCACCTAATGGGCCTCTAGAAAGAAAGGCCCATGAGCTAAAAGAGAGCCTGTGTACATGTGATTTTTCCCGGCCCATATAAAAGCCACATCCCGACTGGATCGATCCATGAAAGACCCGAGATGATGATCGGCCACTTTTCTAACATCACAACCCGACCAACACGTCAGTCTTGTGGTCAGTCCCGAGATTCGATCGTCGGGCCTATCTTGTGACCCGACCCGAAAAGCATTCTAGAAGGAACTCGAAGATTCTAGAATAGACTTGCAACTCAAGATAATGTTATAGAATAGTGACAAAATAGTTGACGCGTAAAGTAAGGACAAAATTCCAAAGTATAGAATGTTGCCCTAATGGGCCAAAAGCCCATAGGGAAAATGTATATAATCCAATGAATAGGAATGAGAAAGGCATCTTTTTGTGTTGTGCAAATATTGTATCTACATTACTGTTTCAAACCAGATGTGAAGAAGAATAGCGAGGGCGTTGGTGAAGTGATTAGAGGAGCGCTAGCTAAAGTTCTAGTCGATTTTCATCCGCTAGCGGGGAGTTTAACATTGAGTGAAGATGGTAAGCTTGTTGTGAAGTGCACAGGCCAAGGGGTGCCTTCTGTTGAGGCTCTGGCCAACTGTGATATGGAGGTGTTGGGTGACATAACTATTCCTGATCCTGCTATGCTAGGAAAGCTTGTTTATTCGGTTTCTGGCGCCAAAAATATACTAGAAATGCCTCTTCTAACCGTTCAGGTAAAGATCGTATATTCATATTCATATTTTTCATAGACATGTTTGATATTAATGTTCATCTACATGGATGCATACATACACTAGCAAATGAAAAACTCATGTTTGACACTTCAACATATCGTACTAGTTTTGAACCTTTGGTTTATGGATTCAAGCAGTGTTCCATAAGGCTACAAGGTCAACTGGTCCCTCTAATTAAGCACTCAGTATAATTTATTCTAAAAATCTATTGAATTTTTTCACTAATCTTATATAAACTACAGGGTTTATCTGCATCCTCATGTTTATGCAAATTTAACACTGATATTTAGTCTTTTCTAAGATGACTTTTTATCTCTGATAGTCACTCTATTTTTTTCATGCACTTGTGTTATTTTTGGTTACAAGGTTTCAGAACATAGAAAATAAGCACATGTTTGTAAAAAATCTAATCATGGTTATCTATTGCTCAATTATGTGATTGTAAAGTCAGGAATAAGCTGGATTAGCCTCAGAGATATCTAACATAATAAGAGCAGTCATCACATGGACTTAGGTCTAGGTTTCAAGGACTAGTAACCAGCGAAATATAAGGGGGTGAAAAAGAAAAGTAAAGAAAGAAATATCAACATATTGGGTTATGGCTTAAAATCCACGACGGCAGTTACAACAGGCCCTATGTCCAAAAGGCCGGGGTGAAGGCTCGTGGAGGTACGGTAAAAGATGATTTTGATATTTTACCAGTACATATGAATTAGGTGTATATATACATCATTATAATCCTAATTCAATGATAAGCAAAATACAAAATTGCTCAGGTGGACGTAGGTCGAATTGGCAGAACCACAATAAATCTATTGTTTGCGATTGAAAATGACTTGTATACTTATATCTATATATATATTTATGTATTTTAATTTTAAAGTTATGACATTTTACATTTAAATTGGGTTGACTTTGATATTGAATTTCAATTAAACTTAAATTCCAAACAATGTATTTGGAATTGTATTTGTGGAATTGAGATATCATGATATTCCAACTCCAATGCAATTCCAAATCCGCGCACCCAAAAAGACCCTAAAAGTATTGTATTTGTTTGAAGCCTAAACGCTTTGGATGGTCCAATACACAAGAGTGTGGAGATCACCCTCCTACAGTGCATAGGAAGAGATCCTGATTTTAAAGTTATGCTTTTCATTTACTTTTATTTTTATTATACAGGTGACAAGTTTCAAGTGTGGAGGATTTGTACTTGGAATGACTATTAACCACTGTATGACTGATGGGATATCAGCAATGGAGTTTGTAAACTCCTGGGCTGAAACAGCAAGAGGCATATCCTTAACACTCCCACCATTTCTCGATCCAACACTTCTAAACACAAGACAGCCTCCTCAGATCAAATATACTCACAACGAGTTCTTGGAGATAATGGAGAAATCAAACATGACTAATCTCTATCAACAAGAGCAATTGATGTACAAATCATTCGAATTCGATCCTGAGAAGCTGGCAAGGCTTAAGAAAACAGTAATGGACAACGACCTATCAATAAAGAGTTGCACGAGCTTCACAGTGCTCGCAGCTCTAGTGTGGCGCGCATGAAGCAGAGCACTGAACATTAAGCCTAACCAATAAACCAAGCTTCTGTTTGCCGTTGATGGAAGATCCAAGTTCAACCCACCATTGCCAAAAGGGTATTTCGGTAATGGGATTATGCTGACCTGCAGTCTATGCACTGCAGGAGAGTTGATCCAAAAACCACTCTCGTTTGCGGTAGAGCTTTTGCAGGATGCTATTAGAGTGGTGGGTGAGGACTTTATCAGATCGACAATCGACAATTTCGAATTAACAAGAGCAACGCCTTCTCTAACAGCGACTCTTGTGGTCACTTCATGGACTCGACTTTCTTTCAACACTATAGACTTTGGCTGGGGAGGGCCAACACAGGCAGGCTGTGTGACCTTGCCTGAGAAAGAAGTGGATTTGTTACTCTCTAATGGGAAGGAGAAGAAAGGAAACAATTTGCTTCTCGGTCTTCCAATTACTGCCATGAAGACTTTCCAGGAAATGATGCAGATATAGTTTGGGAAAAAAAAGATATTGAGTATCATCAAACAATGCCCAAATGCAAATCCAAGCAATCCTATGTTTATGAAAGTAATTGTTTGCATAAAATGTATACCTATAAGATATCATCCTAAAAATATCACTGTGAAGTTCAATATAGGTTATTTCAAGTAAAGCTTATTGTTGTTAGACTGATTTGATTAAAAATCTGACATGGCAAACAATCTATTTCACGGTTCACAGTCGCGGTCGTGGTAAGGGTATAACGGATTCGGCCAATATCGGTCTTAAAAGTGAGCATCGGATGAGAACCGGTGTTGTGTAACGGTATTTCAAGAACATTGATTGTAATTGTTTATGTTTGGCATGTTCTAGAAAATAACTATGTTGAGTGAATTATGGAGTTGGAAAGTTTTAATAGGCATTGTCAAGCTTCGTCAAATTCAAATCAAGCCTAAAGAAGTGACCTACGCCCACAGTAACAAAAAGTGGCTAGAAAGTGCCGTTTCTACGCCCGGAGCAGAAGCGCACCATATTGGCCTACACCCCAAGCGTAGGGGTCTGGAGAATTTAGGTTTTGGAAATTCCCATTTTGCCCCCGACTTGTTCTCCTTTGAGGCGGCTACGACTTTACAACTTGATATACGTGTTATATATACATTATATACACAAAAGTATAGGGTTTTATTGGGTTTGGTGTAAAATTACGAAAAAGAGGGAGATTAGAGTTTCTTCTCAGCTTTGTCTATAAATACCAAGGTCTTTTACAGATATGAGGCAACCTTTGAGAGATCTATGCAAGTCTTCTACAGTTCATATTCTTCTACAGAGATATAGATAGAGAGAGAAAATCAATGAATGATTATATATCTTCTTGTTCTCTCTTGTTTAGGGTTTGTTCAATTGTGCTTCTATGTCGATGATCTTATGCACAATTGAATGACCTATGATAAGTCCATTTTACATACATATTTTATCCCCAAATATATATTTGTTAGTAGGTAACACTATTTATTTTAATTAATTTAGAAGTGTAATAATGATAAGTGCACAAAACTTAATTTATATACTAAAATTGTTGAATAAATCATTTTCAATGTCATTAAATTACACACTACAAGAAAACTGGCTTTTTGGGACAGTCAAAACTGTCGCCAATACTCCAAAAAAAACCGTCGCTAAAACAAGAGTCGCAAAAAGTCTTTCGCGACGGTTGCTAAAAATAAAATTATTAGTGAGGCTTTACCGTCGCAAAAAAATGTAGAATTAGCGACGATTGGACCGTGCCTAAAAATACATTATTAGAGACGGTTGGACCGTGTCTAAAAATACATTATTAGAGACGGTTTGACCGTGCCTAAAAACACATTATTAGAGACGATTGGATCGTGCCTAAAAACGCACTAATAGCGACGCTTATACCGTCCTTAAAAACACAGTATTAGAGACACTACCACCGTGCCTAAAAACGAACCAATAACAACGCATTTACTATACTAAAAGGTAGATTATTAAGGCGATTGTTTTCTCCTCATTGGCTTGTTTTAGGAATATACTACATTTTATCTTGTTCTTTTAAACCATCACTGCCTGTTAATTCTCAATACATACTAGAATTTAAAGGAACTACTAATATCATCAAATGACAAAGTATGTAAATAAAGTAAAAACACTTGATATATATAGAATTTCTTGTCTCAGCTAACACCTATAAACAAAAATAGGTACAAAAGAAATTGAAGTATAAAAAAGCTTCAACATCATAGTGATATTCCAAGGCTGATGACACCATACCATACCAAATTCAAGTGATGCATATCACTACATGTTTTAGTTAGCAAAAAACAAAATATGGTAAAGATGCTATAGATCACTAAAAGAACTCCCAAAAAAATATATGAGCCTTTAAACATGCACACATTTTTCACTAAGGTGGTGGTGGTGTTGGTGGTGATGGTGCTGGTGATGGTGTTGGTGGTGTTGATGCTGGGGATTGGTGTTGCTGCGAATACTGGAACCATGCCGGCGGCTGCTGGTACTGAAACCATGGTGGTGGCAACGACTGAAAGTGAGTGTCTTGTGGTCGCACTTGGTGATGTTAAGATTGTGATGAAGCTTGCTGATAGTATTGGAGAAACCACTGTGGAGGTTCATTTTCTTGGGCAAGCATCATCTCCTGCACTTTTATTAGTTTTTCCAAGTGTCCCCAAACTTGTGCTAGTTCCTTTTCTAATTTTTCACTTCTTTCATCGGCTTTTTGTGCCCTCTTTCGAGACACCTCTCCATATGAGGATGATGCATGTTGACGATTCCAAACAATATAGCCATGGCCTAAGCCACGAGGATATCCTTTCCTGACACCCATATGTTCAAGAACTATCTCGACATCATTAATATTTGAATTTCGACAATCAGAATTTTGAGAAGCCTGTGTTGACTTCTCCGTCATTTCCTCTTACAAGTAAATTTCAGTATTTTATTAAAATAAATGCACCAAAATTATGATCAAATAACATTAATTCAATGAATTCTTGTTTAAATTTTAATTTTTTTTTTCTTTCAGAATTAACAAGAAACTACACAACATGATAATTAAAATAGTGTTTGTCATATAACTGCAGTGACACGGAAAACATGTGGACAAGAATAGTACTGCTGGGGTTGATGGGTCCAATATCATTCAATTAATGATACGAAAAATGGTTTTATATATATTCTACTATGAAGTGGAGGCAGGCATTCTGAGTAAGCTTTGAAGGAGAATAAAAAACAGATATATCTATATCATTTTTATATGTGCAAACATGGCAGAAGACATTAAAAAGGCATTCATAAAAAAAAATAAAAAAAAAAAAATTCCTAATGTTGCTAATCTGCAGATTATGTTGCTCGGTTACTATGGTATTGGAATTCCACTAGGTCTTTTGCTCGGTTATGTTGTTGATCTGCAGATTACGGTAAGGAGTCGTGCACACATAAATTCCTAGTTATAATTGTTTTATTTTTTATCATGACAAAGTTACATATCTTTTATTTTAAATTCCTAATTTATGTGAATTATATCTTTTGTTTCGCAGGGTATATGGACAGGAATGCTATGTGGGGTGGCTATTCAAACACTTGTGTTATCCTACATGATCTAGAGAACTAGCTGGGATGATCAGGTGAATAAACAAGAACAACATTATAGCAATGTAGTAATGTTGAAAAGAAAATGAAAGCGCGTAGAAAAAACATTTAAGGTAAAAATTGAAGTCCAAACCCTAAATTCTAACCAACAATCCTTCAGCGCTGATTTTTCCCATGCAAAGCAAATAGCAATGCAATCAAGCACAAAAATGTATATGCATATATAAAACTACAGAATTGTTTTGCTAAAAAATACATCTAAAAGTACTAATCATTAAGTGTACAAGACTTACATAGTTTCGCTTAGCTTTTTCATTAACCCGTCCAGTTTCTTCCCTATAATGTGTCTCCTTGTACATGGCTACTGCAGGACCAAGCTGATCAATTTCCTCATCTTCCACATCTACTTGATTTTTCTGTTTCTTTAGCTGCATATAAATGGTGTTTATTTGTATTAGATATGTTTAAACAACTAATAACAATCTATATAATTTGTAACTCTTGTTTCAAAGCTTACTTACCAAACAATCATAGTGTTTTACATACGACATTGATCCAGAAATATGTGGATAATCATTTTTTGAACGGTTTTCTTTATTTTTCTCACTTAGTTTCTGCATGATAATTAAAACCATTATTATAAAATACTTAGTTTATATTACAATTTGCAAGAAACAATAACACAAACAATCGCCATGTTGTAGCAGTGAGCTTCCATTACCCAACAAAAAGTTGCCCAAAATGTTGAGTCAGTAAGCTTCTATTACCCAACAAAAATAGCCTAATATTAGTAGCTAGATTTGGAATGAGGTAGTAAGTTTCCATAAACCAACATACAAAGCTATGGACTTCACACAACTAGTGTTATTATTAATTCATAGAAGTTGGCAAAAATATTTTTAAAAGGTAAAAAAAGAACTTCACAGTCTATCATCATCACCACCCCACTAAAAATAACCAAAAATAAAGCAATGCGCAACTTGAATTATATATCCACATGACTTGAAGTAATCAAAAGGTGATTAGGAGGAAAAAAAAATAGTTAAGAGCATGAACCTGGAATTCTGGTGAAATCCACTTATCACACAATACTTGCCAAACCTCAAAGTCAATACCCTCAACAGGATGACGTCGTGCTTTCTCGACAGGAAGATTTGCATCAAAATGTTGCTTCAAACTGAACCTATATTTCCGCAAACAATCAACAAGTCCTTTAGTTACTCGTTGAAAATCATCTTCCGACGCATATGCATCCATTCCAAACTTCTCCTTCATAAAAGTTTTTTTTTGTGTAAGTATGTATTCAGAGAAATATTTAACAGATTTCTGATTATAGGAAATGGAGGTCAGAAGGGCTTGAGCCATTAATTCTAGAAACTGAATTACATAGTAGGAATGATAGGGAAGGAGAGGAAATTGAACAATGTAATTCTAGAAACTACATGATGTATTAGAAATAGAAGAGGCTAAAGCCTTACAAAATCAAAGGAGCATCCCCCAATTCACAATGTGAAAACCAAACTTCCACCACATGAAAAACATAGATAAACACCCTAAGTTTCTTAAAGCATTAAGCAAATAACAAACAAAATGCCTATCCACATAAAATATAGGATGAAACCAAACAAGCCCTCTCAAAGCATCAACCAAACCTACATCAGAAACATAAGGATCATAATAAAGCTAAGGGAATGGAAGCAAGCAATGACCCAACTTCAAATAATCTATTAGAAAATAATGAAGCACCACCATGAACTAGAAACTACCAGAGACCTAACTGCAATGAAGAATGGAACAACTACAACACCAGAATGGCACACATAACAAACCAACCCAGAACTGTGAAGAGCATCATGAAAGAATCGAGTCTAGCAAATCCCATTGAATTATTAAAGCCTGGTTTGCAGAAGAAGTTCTAAACTTTGAGAGTGGAAAGAGGGCATAACGAACTGAAGTAATGACTTTCTTCAAAATATGCTCCAAAGTACAAAATTCATTACTATAAAGTCTGCCATTTCTTTCAATCCAAATCTCATAAACCACAGCACAAAAGGCAAGCTTATTTAGGAGAGAAATAAGAGAATTAGTTTGGATATTATCCACCATCCATTGCATCTTAAACTCCCATAAAGATATTAAACATATTTCTTATTATAGTATATATATATATATATAAATTGGGTGTATAAACAGATTTTTTATTATAGTATTAAACAACTAATCCACACTAAAGTATTGATCCACCATAGAGAAAATTATTAATAGTTACCAATATGCGATCATAGAGGACCTCTCGCTCGTGATCAGGAACTTGCCTCCATGTTTTATACCCCAATATTGCATTGTTTCGGCGCACAGCTATGCCAATTTCAGCTGTCCGTAGCTTACTATTGATGCCTACAGGTTTATAATATTCTGGATCAAACTCTACATGAACTGGAACTCCTTTTCCAAGGTGTTTATGAAGTTTTGCTAAGGCAAGATTTTTTACTATACCCTGTCCAGGTCGTTTTGGTTTCGGTATTGAGCCTAGAAAAAACGTTGTCTCATTAGTACTAAAATATAAATATACTTGGAAATGATTGATTATCAATAAATCAAGGTGAACCATAAATATCACCCTCTCCACTCGGCTGTGTTTTCATCTGTGTAGCATTGTCATCACCAAGAACATTTGCTTCTTGACAAAGTGGTGAACTTGTAGACAGTGGCTCAATTCTTGTTGAGCGAGGCCTTAATAGTCTACGCATGGGTGGCTCAGAGGTTTCCATGAAGAGAGACAATTAAACAACTGCAAATATAGTTTTTGAATTATTTATTAACCCGTTGAAAATATAAAACAGAACTAAGTAAGCCTGCATAACTTCTCAATTATCTTGTTAGATATAGAGGTTTAACTAACAGTAAAGTACTATATATATATATGTACTCTATGTACGTAGTTGATGAGCAATCACCTTGAGAAGCAACAAGAAAATACGGAGAGTCAGCAGGCAATGACTGAGCTGATGCTTGTGGGACAACAACAGCAACAAGCAAAGCTGGACATTTTTTGAAACCCTTTTTCAAAACTTTGTCATGATTTCCGTTTTCTACTTTCTAGAGTTCTTAACAGATGATTTCTGAGTACTGAACCAAACAGGCAATGCTGCTCTCTATTTTTGTGATCACTTTATTGCTGTTATTTTCCTACAGAGATGTGGAATGTCATACCGAAGCTGCCATTCCAAGTTATTCTGGTTACTTTGGGACTGGTAAAACAAAGCTTGAGAACACGATACAAATTAATACTAGACAAGAGAGTGCTGCCTTGAATGAGTTAGGTACTGCTGGATGCTTGAGCCAAGAACTGAATGAGCAACATCAGTATAATCCGTATAGTACTCTAAATTTACCTGAGGCAAAGAAAATGATACCTATGCTAGAGATGAACTTACCAGGGAATCCCTTGGAATATCAAATTAAGAGTAACTTTGAACTATCTAAACCTATGTATGACAATGTCCATCATACTTGGCTTCCTGCACCTGGGACTTGTGCCATTTCCATGTTCCATGAGAACTCGTTCTCACAAGTGAGCATCTCTCTAATGCTGCCATTTTCCTCTTCTTCTTTTTAAACTCTTTAAGCTTTGGAATTAGTTACTCGGTTATTTCTTTGATTCATTACTTCATAAATTGAGTTCATCTCTTTGAAAATTTAACATGTTCCAGATGAAAGATGCCCAAGCTTGGGAGGATATTCAAAGACAAATATCTACTCCAGGCATTCCCATCCCATACAAGGAAAATGCTACTCTTACACCCGATCAATATTACATCCACAAAGTAGCTGAAAATAGTGGATGCTGCTGTAAATTTTTAAAACTTATTTGATTTCGTTAGTAAAAGTAGTACAATGTGCATGTGAGAAACTGAGAATAAACCCATTCCTAAATAATTCAAAACTTGACAATAGCAATTACATACTATGCACACAATCAATATGAGAGAAATAGAGAAAGCGTGTGAAAAAATGAGTAGAAATTTAGTGGTAGGATCTGACAGCATACCAACAGGAGTTACGCAACTCATAAAAATTGAATAGGTACAAATTTCTTTCAGAAAGTTTTAAGAGAAGGGACGATGCTCGATGATAGGAGGAAATGTAAAATCATCCCATTCTGGTAATTACTGAACTATAACAATGAATTGTGGGAATCAGTTATTGAGCAAAAATTAAGGAATGAAACCAGTGTTCAAAATGTAAATTGGATTAATGTCAGAGAGATCTACTATGAAGGATATTTATTTACGTGGGCAATTGATACACTATCGTAGATGTAATCAAACAGATATACATATTGGTTTTTATAATTCAGAGAAGGCATATCATAGGTCCAAGTTATATAATTTGGTGGGCTTTAAACAAAAAACCAATCACACAAACTCTTATAGACATAACTGATGATATGTAGAAAGATATCAAAACTGGGTGCACACTGAACGCGCAGAAACCCACAAATACTCTATAAAAGTGGATCTACACTAAAGATAAACACTTACTCCATACCTATGCAAATAGTTTATCTATGTTATTTACACTCTGATGAGACTACTATACAGAATAGAGCAGGATGGATCAGATGAAGCCAAACTAGTGAAAACCAATGTGAGTTGAATATACCAATAAACTTAAAAGAGAAATTTTATACGATGGTTCACTGTTAGTCAACTATCTCATGCGGGGCAGAGTGTAGGGTATGGCTAAAAAGATTAATACAAGGAAAAAAACACCACATATCTAAATTGAGAATGGTGAGTTGAATGATAGGAGTGACTATAAATAACATATTAATAAACAAATGTGGGGGTAAGACTAGGAATATTGTCAAGAACAAGTGGGGTAATATTAAACCTTGCTAACCACTGTAATATTGTCAAGAACAAGCACATGTTATTAAATTACAAGACAGTTAGACTGGAAGATGAAGATAGTTGAATCAAAATAATCTTTATAACATAAATAAAAATTATAAAATAGGAAAAGAAAAGAAAATAGATGAGTGCTCACGTTATCATCTTCTTATAGAGAGTCCAGACAAGAAGAATGCATCAACAAAGAGGAAATTCAAATTTCCTTTGGCAATTAAATAATATCATAGTGTTTGACATCTCAGTAAAGAGCAAGAGCTTATACCCCAAATGGAAACATCAAGAAACACAAATATACAAAGATATATTCTATACAAAGATAATCTACAGCTAAAGACATAATCTTCAATATACATACAAATATGTATAGGTTAGTTAACATTCTCAAATACTCTGACAAGGAAGAGAAATTAGGGTTAATTCCCCTTAGATAAGAGGAATTAGGGTTGATATGTGCCGATAAAACAAACCTAATCCTAGTAAAAAAGAACAAAAATGATGCCTAATCTACTAATCCAGAATCAAATAGCAAGAATTAACAACAAATGCAAAACTGATTGGCCAATCTTGAGCAATTGTCAACAAAATGAAACCCATTTCCAGTATGAAGTAGAAATAACCAAATCCACAAAAAAACCCTTATTAATAAAATCGAAAGAAAACCCATGTCAGCAAAAAGTCTGAACAACTGTGACCAAGAGAGAAATCAAGAATATAAGATCAGTATGAACCCTAAATACTATATCTATATCTATATAATATATATAGAAAGAGAGCAATGGATCATACCCTGGTTCTTAAAGAGAAAGAAATCGCCGAATGCTTTTCCTTCTTGTTGTTCCTCCGCCCAATTTCAAACCCTAGCAAGCGACGTCACTAGTGTGTTGAAAGGTGAGTGTTTTGATCGCCATGAGAGTGAAAACATGTTGATGTGTGAGCTTAGCTAGGGTTCCTAATTTGAGAAGTGTTGACGACAAGAACAAGGAGAATATAGCTAGATATTTGGCACAAAGTGTTTTATTCAGACAAGAACAACGAGACATACGCGGAGCTCTCTCAACCGTCCTTAAAATTTTTTTTTCTTTTTCTTTCTTGACTTAATATTTGGCACAAGTGTTTTCATTTGCCCTGTTTGGCGGCACAAATTCGCGCTAAAAGAACCCAACAAATGTTTTGGGCTTTTGGCACGGTTCAAATTTAGTGTGACTAAAGATAGGGTCTTTAGGGACGGTTTAACATTTATGTGACTAAAAATGGGGTCTTTAGGGACGGTTATTAAGAGTGTCGCTAAAGGACCGTCCCTAAAAGCCAATTTTCTTGTAGTGACATCTACATTTATGTATTTCATTTATAGGTGTAAAGTGATAAATGAATCAAATGCACATGGATGAAAGTTGGATGAATCAAATGCACATGGATAAAAGTTGGAATATTCAAATGCACATGGAAAAAGAACAAAATGTGATGGAAAGTTATGAAAAAGAAAAGAAAAGAATATTTCATTTCTCTTTACAAGTTGTAATTTGATTCCAATATTTCTCTATAAATATGGATACATCTTGAAGAGGAGAAAAAGGAAAGAAGAGAAGAAGGAGGAGAGCAAGAAGGACACCAAAGAGGAGAAGAATTTATCTTCAATTCCGGGTTTTATTGTTCTTACTATATTATTTTCTTTTTAAGCATGTATAACTAAATCATCAACTAAGGTTGAGGATGAAACCACCATTTATGAAATAAATTCCTTTTAGTCTTTTATCAATTTCCATGTGTATGGTTTAAATGCTTATGATTTTCACTTCATAGTATTAATTGTTTTAAATTCCTTTCATTATAAATATCATGTATTTATAGTAGTTAAGAATTCTTATCACAATTAATCAAGCTTGGATTTGATGAGTTTATAATTAAAAATCTTTGATCTTATGTGATCTATTAAATTGGATACATAGGATGCTTAGAATTTTACACTTTAAAGCGAAGGAAAATCTATTTCTTGAAAATATATTTCATTAGTACGTTATTGTTAAATCTTGAGAAAGTAATAAGATTGATTTCTAAATTACTACTCTAAAATTGGAATTGATAAAGGAATAATTAGAAGTTTATGGATTAGTGGTGGTGGATTCCGAAACCTTAGTATTTTTTCCCTATTATTCTCGCTTTAATTATTTGTATTTCGATATTGCATGTTTAGGATAAAAATCACTTCAACAAACAAACTTTGAGAAACTAGGTTAGTTTTAGATTAATTTGAGTTTAATTAAGTTCTCTTTAAAGCATTCCCTTGGGTTCGACCTCGTTCTTCCATAACCTAAACTACAATTGATTCGTGCACTTGCGAGTAATATTTTAAAACACACCAACCTAGATTCTGAAAATTTTACACACCACCTTATGCAACGTGGTTGCTTAGAGTCGTTTGAGAAACGAAGCCGTCTGAGTGCGGAGATCGGAGGAGGATGCTTCGTGGTTCATTGATTCGTTGAGAAGCGAAGTCGTCAGAGTACGGAGTGGAGTGAGAGCTTCGTGGAGCGCGAGTGATTCAAGTTCGTTAGACATCGAATGGAGAAAGATAGACCAAGAGTGATTTGTAAGTCTAAAGGTTCATAGAGTCTGTGTACTGTTTGATTCATAGTGCATCGATACCCGGGTGTATCCGAGATTTTTACTTGAAGTCTTGACAATGTTTTCCACGTAAAAATATCGTGTCTTTATCGTTTTATTTTCTGTACTTAGATTAATCTTTGCATGATTTATCTTGTTAGAGAATTGAATTAAAATTGATTTTTCCGCAATTAATTTTAATTTGTCATTAAATTCACAAAAAGCTTATTCACCCCCCCCCCCCCCCCCCCCCCCCCCCCCTTAAGGCTATTTTCATTGATTGTCTAGGTAATTTCAGGTATCGATACCTTCTAAAAGTGTTATGAACCGGACGATATGTAACGCATATTACGATATGCGAACCATGAATCTATCCAAAAGTTTCATATATTACACAATAAAGCATCTCTGTGAAACTTCTTTTTCAAAATACTTAGTAGATGACAAATTTGGGACCATAAAACAATACAACATGAAGAAGCACATGGTATGGTGTGATAAGGTGAGTCACAACCAAAATCTGACTTTTTTAACTTGAGTAAAGAGATGGATCATGCAAATGCAGGCATATGGTATGAAGCTTGTGCATTTAATACTGTGGGCATCAAGACTGAGACATTCTGGAAGTCTGCTAGTGTGGAAGATTTTGAGCCAGTAGTCAGAGGTCATGGTGTCCATGCAATGCTGTTCTCACTAGTAAAGGGACAATGAACATTGCAATTTTCAAAAGTTTCCACTAGTCTACAAAGAAGAATTGGCTAGCTAGGTGGTTGAACATAATGGAACCTACCTGTTTCAATTAATTTGAAAGAACCATACTTCCTTTCTTACGCGTAAGGAGGAACTTCCTTCCCAAAACAGATGTGACATGATATAATTGAATCTACTGATAGATTTCGTATCAGTTTTTCGATATATATCCTTCATTTTTTGTTAAAACAAAAAAAAGAATTTTTTTATAAATTGACATGTAAGGAGGAGGTCTCTCGTTATGGGTATGGAGACGAGTAATATTCTATTAATATTTGGTGCTTCTTGAATGCCTATTTTATAGGATGTATTGCATATGAACAATGCTACTGTAGACGATAATTCGGACCTACAACATCAACTGAAGTGCCCTCAGCGATGTTTAAGCAGGAACCGTATGAATCCCACTTAAAACATAAATCATGCAGCAGATAACATTTTGGCTCATCTTTTATCCCTCATAATCACAAACTAATCTGTGGTCTAATAAACAGAAAAATGAAAACAGATTTCTCGAGGTCTCACCTTGTTTTTATGAAGTGAGACATGTTCAATTTGACAATGCACATTTTTTCATCTAGGTAAAAATTTTCTGCAAATGATTATCACTTCTGTGACAGGAACAAGATCAACACAGTTAATAAATGCAAACACCAAAACGTTGCCACACATATGGGCCAATCAATTATTCTATTGATATTTTCATCTGTACATTGTGCACACATTCAGTAATGCAGACCAACTAAAATCCAGAATTAATCATCATTGATCATTGAAACCTGCCACAACCCCCCACACATCCGAAGCCTAATATTTCACCATGTCGGAGAACATTGCTTATTGGCATTTACACGATCATGAACAGAAAAGAATTCAAAGATGACCAAGACAGGAGATTTTTACCATTCATGAATCGTCACCGCTAAGATCTCCCCATCAAACATTGTGACTTGCAGCATGATAATGTGCTCCAACTGATCTCTCCTCTGGATGTCATGGCGAAACAATTTCAGCCAATTCATTATTTATATCTCAAACAAATTGTAGTTAAGAACTTTGAAATACTGATGAAAAATATGAAGAAATACAAAGAGGTCCACTCACCTCTTTGTATGGAGAGCTTAACCTGCTTTCATCAAGAAAGGAACCCCATCCCACCTTGCATTATTGATGAAGAGCGCCGCAGCTGCAAATGTTGGAGTAAGACTGCCCTTTGGCACAGTTGGGTCATCTGTGTATCCAGGATAGGATTTCCCGCCCTTACTATGGCCCTTATATTGGCCTACAAACGATATCTTCAAGCTGCAGTGGTCTCATTGACCTTAAAACCTTGACCTGAATCAAGAACATGCTCATGGTTAAATGGTCAATTCATGAAGTCACAAGACCCTAGGGATGCATTTTTGGGTCATTTAATAAATAGTGGAAGTTGATGGCAGAAAATTTGGTTTCCTGTTAAATACCATAAATTGATAAATGTTTTGAGCAAACATAAATAGCATCACATATATTGTAGTTGATCGACACCTTTTCATTCCTAACATCTTCGGCATCCAAGCTGATAGGTGTTTCCATCGCAAATAGGGTCAAAATTTGCAGGAGATGGTTTTGCATTATATCTCGAATGATTCTATAGCTATCAAAGTATCTGGAGAGGAGAACAACCAACAGTGATGTACATTTATAGAATATTAATTTCTTCAAATTAGAGTATCAGCTGGCTACATATTTTACTCACCCTCCTCTTCCCTCAGTACCAAAATCCTCCGAAAATATCAGTTGTACATTACGGATGTAGTTCCTGGACCATAGAGGCTCAAAAACAAGATTGGAGAAACGAAGAACTGAGAGATTCTCAACAAGCTCCTTGCCCAAGTAATGGTCAATCCTAAACCAAAATAAGCAAGGTCAACTTCTCTACCACCTCCATAAATATCTGATTGGAAAGCAATGCCTTCTCATATACCTGAATATTTGGTCCTCAGTTAGGTATCGCTTTAGACATCTGGTCAGCTCTCCAGATGATTCTGCGTCACGACCAAATGGCTTTTCAACAATGACCCTCGTCCATCCATTCTTTGATGAAGCTTTAGTGCTCACACATCTTACCACATCCAAAAAAATGTTTGGAGGTATTGATAAGTAGAACAACCTATTTGATAGTCTTCCTGCCTGAAACAACATAGAAGATGCATTCAGTCTAATATCACGTGAATAGGTGGCTGGTTTAATATCACCACACAAGATTTAGGGAAGTTTGGATTTAGAGTTTAGAGGACTTATTCATTTGAAGAAAGAAGCTGCATAGTTATGAAAGTGTAAAGTTCACAACAGAAAATGTCACGAGTGAAAAAGTGTTTCCTGAGGTTAAAACGAAGGAGGTATGTAAGAAGTTTAAAAAGGTCAATCATTCATCTTTTCATAATCAACTACATTAAAAAAAAAAAAAAAAAGATCTGATGGGTTAACATTATGCTCAAGACGAGCGGCTATACAAGGCATATGAAATAACTTAACTCTTACAATGATTCATGAATCATTCCCGTTATTTAGAAAATATTAGGGAGTGAAATAATTAGCTCTTCAACCTATGAACTGGGTACTGGTCTAAAGAAAAATGCTCTGATTACTTTCCCTCCAAACACACCATATAAGATATAAAGGAGCCACTCATGTTGCTTGGCACACTCCCCACGGCCCACACCAACACCAAAATCAGTCTGAGATAGAGCAAAGCATAACCCGTTGCACATCTAACAAGGAACATAACAAGCACCAAATATCTCTTATCTGCCCTACATGAAGCAATGACACTTGGGTGTCTTTTTACAAATGCAGCACCAATTCGGATTCTCTTTCCCCCTTCTGCCCCAAACTGTTTAAGTTGCACGTGAGAAGTCAAAATCCAATGAATATAACTTTTTGGTTCTAGAAATATGTCAGGTACTGTCTTTGGAATGATCATAGATCCTTGGTAGTCGTTGTCAGTTTTTAGCCCGGAGTGTCCTACTGTTGTGTTGATGAAGGAGCTCGTGTACGAATGAATCATAGTGAGCTGGTACATAAAAGAACGGTTCAAATTGATTCCACAGCAGCATCCAACACCAAGAAAGAGACTTCTTTCTGGCAACAACCCTTTAAACCCCTTGCAGAACAACACACGAAAGATTTCATGTTAAACCTTCTGCTGCACTGTGCTTTCCAGTGCATCGTATCTTCCCCATCCCCACTAAATCTATCACTCCCAATTACATAGGTCCATTGAAAGTAAGGATTTAGCGGATCTCAAGTTCTGTATAATATAGCCTCTCTCCATTTTACTTTGTGAAAATCCCAACACTGCCACCATTAATATTAGGGGTGTTCAAAAATCCGGTAAATTCGTAAATCCAATCCGTCCAATCTGATCCATATATATTGGATCGAATTTTTTATGGATTGGATTGGACACTGATCCATAAACACTCAATCCGATATTTTACGGATCGGTTCTGGATTGCATTTTCAATAATCCGGTTAATCCAGTCAAATCCGGTATTGTTCATATATATTTCAATACATTATATTAATAATATATCACATAATATATTATTTCAAATTAAACTATAATATCTTATATCAATAATATATTATTCTAAACTAAATCATAATATCTTATTTTATACTAAATAATTATCTATATCTATCCATACTATTGTAAAAAATGTAAGTCATTTATAATATTTTCATACATTAAAACATTTATCACTATTGCAATTTGAAGGAAAATATAATGGAAGAATTTCTATTAGTTATTTACTATTATAAAAGAGTAAGGCCTCTAAAATATTTTTATACATTTATTTCATTTAAAAAATTACAATTAAATTTTAATTTAATAAAGACTTTAATAACTAAATTAAAAAAATATCATTAAAGTACATTAATACATTTTATTATTTCAATGCATGTATTTTCTTTAAAAGAAAGTATACACAACAATTAAACAAGAAAATGAATGGACACCCAAATTAAAAAAGAAAAGAAAACGAATGGATACCCTTTAGCATGGGGGGTCATGTCGTCGATCAATTTCGTAGTTCTCTTACTCTTAAAGTTGTTTAAGCCTTGATTTGTGCACAAAATTGGTTATGTGTCTGGAAGTGCCGATTCAAATTGAAGCATAAATGGACGAAATTGAAGCATTTGACTATTTTGATATTGAATCAAGTATGTTTATTTATTCATTATATATTAAGTATATTTTATTTATTCACTACAATTTATTTATAATTATTTTTTAATAATTAACTAATTTTTTTTTTTTAATATTAAGAAATTTACACACCACAAACCTATAATGCCTCTTAAGAGGCTCGAACCCCTCACCTCCCCAATTGAGGGGTGAGGTTATACCATTGCACCAAAGGTGCGTTGGTAATAATTAACTAAACTTAGTTTTACTTTTGTAGCCATAACTACTACTTGAGGAATTTTGAAGGTAGTACTGCACTTTTGAATCAATCCGTTGAAATTTCCGGATGCTGCATGGATATTTTGTTTATTTACTCCAACTTTATTAATTTTTATTTATGTACAATTTGCTACTGTGACATATGACTTTTATGTTTATTATCTATGTTTGTGTCAATTTGCTACTGTGACACTATCACTTGTATGGCTTGTATGTTTGTTATTGTGTAAATTTGTTACTGCGACACTATCAATACAAGTCACCAGTATTGTTTATTATCTATATTTATGTACAATTTACTCAAATTTATTTTCCATATTTTTGGATCAAGTATGTTTAGTATTGTTATTTGTTACGACCAACCCTACTATGACACTCACTTTTATTGGTGAAGGTTTCTTGTCATTCTCTTTGCTATATTTATTTTTTAATCATTGAATCCGTGAATCCTATCCGAACCAATCCGGCTCATCGCGGTCCGGTTTGGATTGGATCTGTTGGGCAAACGGATTGGATTAGATCCATAAATGGTGAATCTGGTATTAGTGGATTGGATCCAAAATACCTTCAACCCGGTCCAATCCGATCGGTGAACACCCCTAATTAATATTACATCCATAGTGACTTGTAGCAGCGTATAGATTCTAATGCAACTGCAACTACCATCACCATATTGATTGTTGCCACCGCAACATTTTCAATAAGGGGATGCTGCCACTTTGACCACCACGACCCTTCTAGTGTTGCTTGCGCATCATCTCTATCACCAGGTTCATCACAACCTCTACTTTCATCACAAACCACCAATTCTGCTCCACTCCACCATCACTACAGTCTACAACCACACGATCTTTTCCATTACCACTATCTTCTCATATATCCTTTTACATCTTATCTCCACCTCGATCACACCAGCACATCCATCTTTGTCACCTCCACCACCACCACCTCTGTAATGACAGCAGCAGTCAACAGTCCCTGCTATTACTGTAACACCCCGTTTCATTTTCCCTTTTTTCTGAATTATGTCCGATTTATTTTCAGTGATGACGTCACTTGTTCATGACGTCATGGTTACTCTGTGTATTTTACGAGTAAATTTTTCGCGTTTATGTCTTGATACAACGGGATGACGCGACTATTGACTTGTTGACTACTTCGTGGATTGTCGTTGGTGATTACGAGAATTGACGGCGAGTTTAATGTTTCGAACTGGTGAAACGTTAACGTGAGTTCTGGATTCTATGACACGACTCTGCAACTGTCTATTCGGTGACTTCGTGGGGTTTCTTTGTGGTTATGTTGCTTGAGCTGATGTTTTGTATTTCGGACGTGGCTAGAGGTTTACGTGGGCCTTAGTGTCGATTATATGGATTCGCTTAGACGCTCAACGTTTAGTGCTTTGACTGGATGACGGCACGTTTAGTTGACCGACGTTTAGGGCTTCGACTCAGTGATTCGAGTTCGGTAGTTAGTGCTTTAGGGGTTAGTACGTGCCTTGTTTAGCTGGCGTGGTTAGGAGTATTGATAGTCCTTTCGCTTGTTTTATTTATGTTAGTAGATACGTGTTATGTTTGTATCTATGTGCTCTGTGTATTGATGTGGCATTATGTGCCCTAGATGTTTGACTTACGTGTTTATGTGTATTTGTATTACCTTGTTCGTTTTTCGTGCTTATATGTATGTGATACGCGTTAGTGGATTAATTTGGGATGAAGTGGTTTTATTTGATTACTATTCAGATAAGTTACGTGTCTTAGTTGTTTGGATTAGGGACGACTCCGATGATTCGATAGTTGAGACTCGTACCGAAATATTTAATTTGACTGTTATTATTGATTACCTATCCGTAGAATTTATGGGGAGCGCATGATATAGACCGCTAGGTGATTAGTGATTTAATTTGGTTTATATCAATATTTATACTCGATTTTGTAGCCGAATTATTTATTTCAGACTTTATTAGTTATTCGGAGTACCGTGGGGTTTTTGGTGATTTAATTGATGGATGATTTTCGTGCCCCGGAGTTTTTATTTGGGCCAATATTATTTATTCGGAGTCCGATGAATTTAATGGGCTCACGTGGAATTATTTGAGTGTCCCCGGTATATTTTACGGGACTTATTTTATTTATTCGAATTTAATTATGATTATATATATATATATATATATATATTTATGGGTTTCATACCCTAGATTATTTATTACAGTTATGATATTTATTGGGCATCCCGTTTATATTTACGGACTCGCGTGATTTTAATTGGGATTCCCGGTATATTTTCGGTATATATTGTACACATACATACATTTGATTTGGGTATTATATATGTTTATTTTATTTAAAATATATGTGTGATAAATATATATATATATATATATATATATATATACCCGTGTGAATCTAGAAGTGTCCAGATCAATCACTTGCCCTCCTTGCTCTTGGACGAACACCAACTGGATCATCCCTCTACAATCAAAATCTGTTTCTCTTGTCTTCATCATGGTCGATTGAGAGTGAGAGAGAGATGGGGTGTCGAAGAGAGTGGGATACCGAGAGGTCGTGTACCAGGCACGACCTGGTTTGATGTTCTGGTCGCCGAACATGGCGACCCAGGTGGTGGGTAGCTCGCCGGAGTGACGGCGAGCTAGAGGTCGACGACGGCCAGCGTGGTTCACGGCGGAGCTGTAGACCGCAATTGGGAGAGAGAGTTTGGGTTGCGATTGAGCGGTATGGAGCAGGGTAGTCGAATTGTAGGGGTGGCCATGGCTGAGATTGAGGCTGGTGGTCGTGCGACGGTGCTGGTGGTTGCGCGACGGCGCTGTGGTGACGAGGGTGGTTCGTGCCGCGGTGGCGCGATGACCAATGACGGCCAGTGGTGGAGCAGGGACGATGAACAGTAGCGAGTCGGACTGAGTCAGGCTGACTCAGTGCCGAGTCGAGCTGTGTTTTGCACGAAACTTTGAGGGTAGCTCGGCCTCGGTACCGTGTACGATATATCTGAAATTGGAGCGAAACCGTTGAGCGGTTTGCCGGGAATTTCAGAATTTTGGTATGAATTTCTGTTTCGTTTTCTGTAGATTTATCCCGAATTAAATTATCGATTGCTAATGAATTTTAATTATATTGAATAGAGCATTACGGCGGTCGTTTTGACATATTAAAAATAATTTTCGAACGACGTTGAGCGGCGAGCTCTATTCACGGCACAGCGGGACTGTCTGTAAGCGTATTTAAATTAGGTGGGGATTTATATATATATATATATATATTTATCTAGCACTCACTAATAGTGCGTAGAAAATGCTTAGTAGTCCCGGTTGTATGTTCATAAATAATAAAAGTATGAAATTAAATTCCTAGTGGTAGACGAATATCTAGGAATTTTATAGAATTTACGGAGTATCCATAAATAGATAAATGAAGTCGGGAATCGGAATTCCCTTGATAAATTAAGTAAATTAATTCCCTGAAAAGTTATAATAAATTAAATCCTACCAAATTTGGATTAAATTAGGTGGTTTAGTACCCCCGAACTTAAAGTGGGATTTTATAGAATTTTGTGTAAAAATTAGAACTTGTAATTAGCTCTCGGATTTTATATAACTGTTATTAAAATACAGTGGGAGCGGGGCCGATTTGATATTGAGGGACGTAGGGCCGTTTAATAAATATTTCATCTTTTATTTATATTTTATTGTAAATTTGAATTAAGATAGGGGGTATTCACGAGGATGAGGGATGTATAGACGTGATTTTAGCTCCCTAGTTGGTTTTCTCGGAAATCATTAATAAATTAAATTGTAAGTTAAATTGTCTAATTTTTCCCCTGAGGCTGATTATTTTGAAAACAATCATTGGGAATTAAAATTTAAAAGCATGCTGGTATATAGAATCTATAAGGACTGGGTAACAGAGAACCTGATTATTTCTGTGATAAAATGAGAATTTATTTACTGTATATTTGAAATTGTGAAGCATGCGTGGTATGAGATTGATTGGCTTTGATGCCGTGTTATTGAGCACATTTGATTCATATGGAGGCATTTGACATTTATACAGCACCATGTTATATATATATTGTTTCGGTGCATGTTGCATGCCTCATTTATATCACGTGCATGTTTGGATCGTTTGGAATGTCGCAACAACTGGCCAGGGGTGGTCTAGCACCAGGGAGCTAGTAACTCTCAACTATCTAGACATTTGGGGGTGAGGGCTTGGGCCTCACTTGCCGGTTTTCCGCGCGGTCGTAGTATCCGCACTTTCTTTGGCGACGCCCACCCTTCATGTTGTGGGTTTGTTGCCCCAGCAGTGAACGGTTTGGGATTCCTGGATATTAGTGGCTAGGGCTGCATTGTCATGGCATTTACATCCATATTGGACATTTATTGGATATGTGTTTGCCTGTTATTATTGATTTTCGATATTGAGTATGTGATGTTGGAGTAGTAATTAAATATCGGTATTATTCTCTTTGGCGCTAAGGCGCGGTGGTTGTAATTAACATTTTAACTGTGGTTAGATTATAATGATTATTTAAAGATTTAAAATTATAAAGAAAGAAAGAAAGTTCGACGATAATAAAAAACCTGGATTAGTGGAGCCACGGTTGGAATGTGTTCCAGGTGGTTACGTGTTATATATATATGAAAAGGTCTTGTTAATTAATTGTTTTTCCCCTTGAGTTGGCTAGACGTATATTGAGACTTGGTTGTGGTTGTGCCTTTGGCCACATAGGCCTTTGTTTTCGATGATTAGTGTTATCACTGGATGATTGTTAGACCACTTCGGTAGTGGGGAGAGTTGTTCAGGTTAAAGGTCGGGTAAGACTCGTAGTCTGACCTTGTTTCTCTTGGCTTGTGTGTATTGAGCTTGTCGCTCACCCATCCACTTTAAAAGTGTTTCGAGTAGTAAATGGTTTTTGACCGTGTGCCTCGAAAATCTCATTTCATATATGTCTTGATAAAGTTAGTGAACCCTGGACATGGTTTGTCCTGTTCTTGAGACTTGAGGTCAATTCTGAGATCTAGAGATGTTTTTAGAGTTTGATTATTTCAGATTCCTCCTAGTTGTTCCGAGGAACACTTAACTCCCGGTGTTGGTTTGGTAACCCTTGAGAATTTGTTTATAAGTTCCTATATTAAGTTGAAGGTCTTAGAACCATTGAGGATTTGTTGAATGTGACTTTGAGGTGATGTTCGGTGGAACTCTAGTAGTTCTTTTCCCCTGTGTTATTGTTCCTTGGGTTTTAACCCGAACCTGTATTTCTACGGTATCATTCCTTAAAGTAAGAATTATTATCATTCGTGTTTGTCTGTGGATCTTCTCGGGTAAGAGAAGTGAGTTTAAGTTAAGCACACATAGTACGATTCCTAGTGTTTGGTTGGGTTAGGAGACATTGGAACCAAATATGATTTGACCGGGCCCTAACTTTTTCTTAAAAACCGGTTGAATCCTTCGGGGTTCAACATTTTTCTTTAAAAACCCGAGGGCCATGGCATCTGTTTGGGACTAAATGACTCTAGTAACCCTTTCTTACGCCTCGATAGGCGGTATGAGTTAGAGGTGACCTTGTTGATCTGTACCCTTTTTAGTGCCTTGATAGGCAATGTGAGTTAGAGATAGTTCGGTTGGTTACCGAATCCGATGTGGAGATAGGACCTTCCCTTTTTAGGTTTCTTCGAGTGAACGGGCTGGTTCATTGGTTGTTGTACGTAGAAGAATGGTTATTCCCTTTCGATAGTCCTAAGGAGGGACCTATATATATACCTCCTAGGAATCTTGAGTAGCGTGCTAGGTGCACGGACTGATAGATAGCTAGTTTTGGTTGTATCTCTAGATGAGAGTGTTTATTCGACTGGGTGCCTTCCTACACCAGGTGTTAGGATTAGCTGTTACAGGACTTATATATATATATATGTGTGTGTGTGTATATATATATATATGATGATTTGATATGCGTATATACTAGTGGTAGATATATCTTATGAGTTGTTCTGTTTTACGACTCTTGAGTAGTTTCGAGATTAGTCGTGAGGTTACTGTTGGGTGTCTCGGGTTGGCGGGGGTGCCATGGGAGACGGTAGTTTGACCTAGGATAGATGCATGCACACGGGATGGTTAGCATTTTCTAGACGGCTATGAGTGTGATGTTTTGATATTATGGTGAGCACGTGGTTTTTTGCTCACCCCCCCACACAAAACATTTTCAGGTTTGCAGGTGGACGCAGCAAGGATTATGCTCGGCAGCGACGACACGGGTGATTTGGGACGGTAGTCTTGTTATTCTTTCCGTAGTTACGTTTGTATATTATGTTATTATCTTGGGAGCCAGGTTGTTGGAAGATTCCCTCATATTGTATCTCTATTCAGTTCATGTATTTGTTATTTTAGGGTTGCCATTGTATCATTTCAGCACTACCGTACGATTCTCTGTATTCTCATTTGAGCTTGGAGGCTCAGTTGGTGTTTGTTGTTTTGGGGTGCCTTTATACCTTTTCGGCATCGCCATTTGGTTTTCTTTATAATTTCATTTGAGCATTTGGGGCTCTATTGTTTTAGAAGGGTTTCGGAGAGGTATTGGTGTTCTTTTCCATTACCTCGGCCCTATTAGGTTTCTGTAATGCTGGGCTACGTGCCATTGTTTCTATTTCCGTCATTATGGGCAGGTTTCTGTGTTGTGTTGTTTTTGGGTTGTTCGGATGTTCCATTTACAAATGGAACTCTGCCGGATTTTTGTTAGAATTCCTTTACTGAGTTTCTATCACTCAGGTGACATGGAATACTTCATTCCATTCCTATTCCATGTATTTCAGTGTTATCGTTGATTTCGGTTGTCTTTTTCTATGACGTCATACCCCGGTATTTGTTGATTCTCCAGATTGGAGTCTCAGAAATAACGGGGCGTGACAATTACACCACTACTTATGTCACCCAACACTATCTTACCCAAGTTAGGAGATCTAACAATAGCAAACACAGAAAGGATAACCAAAAAAAAATGGGATTCCTATGAATGTCTAATTTTGAACTCATCCTAGGGCTTCCTGTTCTTCGGACTTTAAACTTCAATGGCAAAAATACCTTAGACAATGTTAAAATTCAGCAAAAGAAGTTTGCCATGAACATTTTATTGTTTAATGAATATTTTGTGATGTTTAATCTGCCACATCAGACTTGCCTTTTGTAGAGATTTCAATCAACTGAGAATCTGTGGATATAAACTCTAGATCTTTTTCAGAACAAAGTTTAGGAAAAATGCAATAACGATTATCAGATGTACCTACACCTTTCATAACACAATTTCCAACATAATCAATAATAAAACATTTATCAGAAGTGAAATTGACATTATGGTTATTATCGCATATTTGGTTAATGCTAAAAAAATTATCCATTAGGCCCTTAACATAATAAACATCTTCTAATCTAAGTAGACCAGAAACAATAATTGTGCCATTTCCGAAAACTTTAAATTTCTTCCCATTACCAAAACTAGCAGTTCCTACATTACTTTCCTTGAAATTACCAAACAATGACTTATTTCCAGTCAGGTGCCTAGAGCATCCACTATCAAAACACCATGAACTAGAATCACATGCTTTAAGGGTAGTATTGGCAACAAAATAATGTAGCTCACCTTTCTTAACCCATGTTTGTCTAATTTTAGGTGTTCTACTTGCCAAATTAGACAAATTATTTACCTCTTCATTCAAAACCCTAACTTGATCTTCAACATTGGGTCTTCTTTAAGTTCTTTGATTTGTTCTTGAATGCAAATTTCTTCCTCTTAATTTGAAGCACATGGGTCGAATATGACCTTTCACACCACAATGATGACATATAGGAACAAACATTTGAAAACCATTATCAAAATTTTTATGATACTTAGAGGTAAAAGTAGGTTTACACTCAACCGGTTTTCTAACATAAGATTAAACATTAGAATTCTTCTTAACATGAGAATTGTTTCTTATATTAGAATTACCTTGAGAAGAACTAGATGCTACTAGAGAAGCTATAACAAAAGTAGTTTTGGGAATGACATTTTAATTATTCGTTGTTCCTACGAATCTCAATCCTTTAGTGTTTCCCACAGATTTACCTACACTCAACATATGATTGAGCTTAAGGGTTCCACTAGACTATTTATAAATAGTTGAGTTAGCATCCTTCAATTCCTTTTCTAAGACCTCAATTCTCGTAGATTTCTCAATCATATTAGATCTTAGAGTGTCTAATTCCTTATTTATATCATCTACACTCTTCAAAGCATGCATCCTTCTTTGTTAGACTTAATCAATTCTTTAGACCATTAAGCTCTTTGTGTCTGAAGTTGATTTAAGGAAAAGGTAGTATTGGTTAAATCTTCTTTGAAGGATCGTCTTTCATTGTCAACACTTTTAAGTTTAACTATATATTTTGAGAATTCTTGGCTAAGATGTGTGGACTTTTCATAGAGTTTATTGTAAGCATCTTCATACGAATCCCCACAATCTTCGTTATCCTCATAATCTTCATCCCCAGACATTTTCCATCTTTTAGCAAATTCTTCAAACTCCTTACTTTGTGTTGCAAGTGCAATAAAATCCTTATACCTATCATCCAAATTAGACTCAATAGAATCACTAGTTGTATCATCATCTGATATATCATCCCATGTAACAGCTAGACATTTTGTCCTTTTTAACCATTTAGAGCACTCCGTAGCTATGTGACCAAAACCTTGACACTCAAAATAATTAGGTTTATTCTTCTTAGGGTCAAACTTGTCATTCTGATTTTGGACTTTATTTTTATTTTTATAATCATATGATTTATCTCCAAATTTTTATCCTTTAATCATTTCTTGACCACAAGAAGATTTTTAAAACTTATACAACTATTTCATAATCAAGTCAAACTATCTTGAACCACTATCACATTCATTATCAGACCCAATAGGATCCTCCTTGGTAGTTTTAAAAGTTATGCTCTTCTCTTTTACACTGCTAGACTTATTAGGGGAATTTTTTAACATCTCCATCTCATAGGATTTAAGATTTCCAGCCAATTCTTCAAGTTTAATTTCTTTAAGACTCATTACTTCCGAGATTACAGTAACCTTAGACCGAAAACGTTCAGCGAGAGACTTAAGAATCATTTTTACTATAGTAGTCTCAAGAATGGGCTCTCCTAGATTATGACAACGCGTTACTATGTAGGTTATTCTATCTTAGAAGTCAGCAAAAAATTTATCTTCTTCCATTTTAAGTTGTTCAAATTTAGAATTTAACATTTGAAGTTTCAATTCTTTAACTTTTGAAGTACCTTCATGAGGTACTTGAGGAAAATCCTAAGCTTCTTTGACATTTTTGCACGTAGCAATTCTTTTAAATTCACTAGAGATAACGACATTATTTAAAACATTCAAGGCTTTAGAGTTCCAATTAGAACTATTTGTTTCAGCAGTAGTCCACTCGTTAGTCGGTTTTAATTTAGATTTATTAGTAGTCACGTCTATCACAGTGGGAGGTGAATACCCTATTTCTATAGCAAGTCATGCTCTCTCATCAAGAGATTTCAAGAATTTTTTCATCTTAGATTTCCAATATGTATAATTAAAGCCATCAAACAAAGGGGACCTAGTAATGGAACCTCCTTCACGAGGTAAGTCCATCTTCTAAGTTCTAGATCTAACTCTAGGTCATTAACATAAATCAGGGCAACCCTTCTCTGATACCAATTGAAATTACCAAGAAGGGGGGTGAATAGGCTTTTATGAATTAATTGAAAAATTAAAATATTAATTGCGGAATAGTCAAGTTTAATTAAATATTTTAATTATGCAAACCACATAATAATAAAATATATGTGCAAAAAATAAAGTAGAGACGACACCAATATTTTTACGTGGAAAACCTTGGAAATGTTCCAAGTAAAAACCACGGATACCCTCCGGTATCGATGCACTATGAATCAAGAAGTACAAGACTTTATGACGTTTTAGACTTACAAATCACTCATGATCTGTCTTTCTCCACTCGAGGTCTAACAAACTTGAATCACTCGCGCTCCACAAAGCTCTCGTTCCAATCTCCGTACTCTGACGACTCCGTTTCTCAACAGATCAAAAAACCACGAGACCTCCTGCTTCGATCAAGGTGGTGTGATGATTTTTCAGCAACTAGATCATCCAATTATGCATAACGATCTTCGGTGTAGGAACACAATTGAAAAACCCCAATAATAAGATAGAACTAGAAGATAGATGATCACTCAATAATTTTCTCTCTCTATCTCTCTCTGCAGAAGTATATGAACTATAGAAGAATCACAGAGATCTCTCAAAAGCCACCCTCTTCTCTTAGGTTTAACTCATATATATAGAGTAAGAATCATTTTCCAATCAGGATTCGTATTTCCACCATTTAAATCTTCCAAATATAAATAAATATATCAATGATAGTCCAATATACCAATAATAACTTCAAATCATGTCCCAAAGTGGTTAGGAGTTGATTGCATATCAATTTAATATCTCCCAAAAATAAATTTGCGCAGCCACTTACCAAGTACTCGAGGGTTGTTCTACCGAGTACTCGGTAAACCTTTTTGTGCGCAAGTTCGCAAAACACTGGTATTTTTTCCCTTTTTCGCAAACCGTGCGCAAGTTCGCAACTTACCGAGTACTCGGTGGAACAAAATTGTGAAAATATAAAAATATAATTTTGTCATATTTCCGCTTCCTTCCAACCATTGTTCCACTATTATATCTTCACCACTTTATACTTGATTTGACACATAAACTTCTTACCATACAACGCTTTAACAACTCGATCTAAAACACACAACTCTCAACATGATTTTTTATAAGAATAATGTCATTACATAAATAAATGTTCTTACAGTTAGTTCTATCATATTTTTCTTTAGTTATCGTTGCATTGTTGTCTGTGATCTTGAGTGGATTTGTTCCTAATAAAAAAATTGGATTAATTAATAACAATTACTTTTACTTCTACTCTTATTTTGGCTTATTGCTCTCAAAATCAAAGCTTCGATAAATAACCATCACACTAGAGTTGGCAACAATACTCTCTTAGAGGATCTTGCTTTTTTGTACTCCACCTTATATTTATTATAATTACATAAAAAGATCAAATATCAACCGAATAAAATGATGGAATTGCTTCCTTCTTCTCTCGTTACTTTTACCAAATATGCATTAATTTGGGATAATCTTCAATTCTCATTAATATTGTGAAATTTAAATGAGAGTTCAATTTTAGACATTTATGTTGACTAGTATATTGCAATGTCTTGTTGAAATGTGCTAATACTTTTTGTCGATATAGTTTAATCTTGACTTGAGATGTTTATAAATGAAATATTTATTGAACAGCTATACAATCAAGACTATGACACAGTTTGATTTGAGTGTGCTTCATTATGAAATGCAAATTATAGGTCATGTTTGGTTCATGACGTGCTTCCGTTGTTTCTGGTGTGAAAGGTTATACTCCCTCTATCTCAAAAAGGTTGTCCATGTTTGACTTGTCAATGATTTTTTGATTTTTTTTCTCTTTTCAATTTTGTCCCTAAATAAAGACAATGATTATTTTTTTGAATAGGTTCATTGCATTTTGAATTCAATGGACAGGGTGTGAGCCCGTTCGTAGCAAACGAACAAACCCAACAACTTTCAGAAGAGAAATTGGAAGGAATATACATTGCAATATATCAAATAAAGAACATGCAGAGTAAAATGATTTGAACTCAGGGTCCGTTTGATTCCGTGGATTTGGAATTGCATTGGAATTGTAATGTCATGGTATTTCAATTCCACAAATATAACTCCAAATACATTGTTTGGATGTGTCTTGGAATTTAATCCCAAACTCAACCCAATTTGAATGTAAAAGATCATAATTTTAAAATTAAATTAAACAATATAAATAAATATATATATAGATATAAGTATACAAGTATATATATGAATATATATATGTATGTACGTATGTATGTGTGTATATGCATGTGTATGTGTGTATATGAATGTGTATGTGTATTTATACATGTATGTATGTGGATGTGTATATATATGTGTGAATTTATATGTATGTGTTTATGAGTATATAAGTTTGTGTGGTTATATGTACATTTGTGTATGTGTATTTATATTTGTATATATATGCGTATATGAGTACATATATATGCATACGTATATATACTAGTAAATAACACGTGTGATGCACGTAGGAACATTTATATAATATAATTTAAGTATATAAAAATCAAATTTTAGGTGCTACTAATTTATATCTTCATTTCAAAACACCCATCCATTCCTTTCCACTATAATAAATAAATAATTTATCAATTTAAAAAAATACACCGTAGATAATTTTAAAAATGTCTGACACAAAATATGCACATCAAAAACTATTATTACACACAAGTCCATACCACGCTAAAAACAAATAGACCATTTTACTTAACTTATATAAATATCATAACACAACAATTAAAAAGAGAGTAATTATGATGTTTCAATAATTTAAAACAATAATAAATACATATTTAAACACTGAAATTTGGTACAAATACAATAATAGTTAGTAACAAAAATTTAAAACTGTAAAGAAAAATTTATAGGTAAAAAGAAAATGGATAAATAAGTTTTATTTCCTTACATTCTTGAAAAAGGGTTTGAAACATAGTAGAATTCTAATTATAATTTTTAAATTAAAAATAGGGTTGGAAACTCTTTGAACTTTTTATACTAAGTATAGATTAGTATTTGACTGAGAAATCCAATTCAATTTCATTTAAACTATTTAATATATAATTTGTCTAAGATTTTTACACTTTATATTTTATATTTCATATGATTATTGTTTTTAATAAACACTTAATATTTTTAAATATGAATATAGAAAGATAACCATTCTTAAAAGAAGGAAATTATCCTATAATCAAATCCCTATATGAAATCCATATCTATTGTTTCCGTAAGAAGTCCCAACATTTTTAGAATTTTAGTAAGCACATTGGACATTATTTAAATGCATAATAAAATATATATACTTTTTTTTGTGAATAGGCTAAAATATATATACTTGTATAACATTAATACATTAGGTTTACTATAATTATGGTAGAAGTAAAATTTTTAGTGTTCTATTACAATTAGGTCTTTAATATATATAGTTAATTACAATTATATAACACTCAAAAAAAAGCAAAATTCACAATTCAAAAGTTAAGAAATACGACATAGGATAAACAAACTTATAGGACACGCATTCCGATCCCAATCCATTTCTCTAACCAAGACAAAATACCCATATGAACAAATAAAGAAATGAATTTAGTCTTATCCTAGTCAAATAAAATTCTAGTTGTGAAATAAAATTATACTTTTATTGGTACAAATAGAATTCTACCTCAATAGATTTTTTAAAGAATTCGAAACGAATTCATTTCTCTAACCAAGACAAAATACCCATATGAACAAATAAAGAAATGAATTTAGTCTATCTTAGTCAAATAAAATTCTAGTTTAATTGGTGAAATAAAATTGTACTTTAATTGCTACAAATAGAATCCTACTTCAATAGGTTTTTTAAAGATAAAATTTAACAAAAAATAGTATTTTAATTTATTTTTTTTAATTTAAAATTAAAAAATAGGATTGAACCTTGAAAATTTTAAATTATAAAATTAAGGATAATATAATTATATTTGAAAATAAAATAAATTCTCCTTTCAAACAAAATAAAATAAAACAAATTCTATTTCGTCTAATATGTGTTTTCATAATGTTAAGAATATTAATTATATCAATACGTATATTGTGTTTCAAATTATTGACATATATTAGAATTCTATCAACCAATACGCTAATTATCCTAATTTATTTATTATTAGTAGATATGTATTTGCAAATCATTAACATATATATTGATACAAATAGAATCCTACTTCAATAAATTTTTTAAAGATAAACTTTAATAAAAATTAATATTTCAATTTTTTTATAATATATAAAATAAAAAGTAGGATTGAACCTTGAAATACTGAAATACTTCTATTATGAAACATTGAAATATTGAAACACTCAAAAATACTGAAATTCTTCACATTTTTTATAGTAGTATAGATATATATGTGTGTATATATATTTTTATATATAAGCATACGTGTGTGTATAAATGCATACATATATAGGTGTATGTATATATATTGGTATTTGTGTATATATATGATATATGTTTGTAGTTGTGAAAAATTTGTTATTAGAGAGAAAATATTCAATGAGTCATGATTTAGAGAATATGTGGAATTAGAAATCAAACTTTTTATTGGGGAATCAAAGTTTCTCAAAATTACCACTTCAATCCCCAGACAACAAAATGTTTGGAATTAATAAGTGCTCTCAGACTTTCTTAGAATGATCTAAATTACTACAAACCCACAAAAACCACTTTTGCTTGGGAACAACAAATTCCGGCTTGCAACAAGAAAATTGACATTTTGCGAAAAAGCCACTATTAACATCAAAACCCCCACAAATCCACAGGCTAATCCAAAATCATTCATGATGACTATATCAATTTCCATAATATATCTCTGTTTCTCAAAATTATCACTTCATCAAGTAGCTCTAAAGTAGCAATTTATAATCAGTGTGTTTGTGTGTGAAATCTGAGAAGGTGAAAGTCATACCATGAAGAGGTATTTCACTACCACTTCGCTTCTGATGTATATATACAACCATACAATTAGCTAACATGGCAAGCAAATACCCAAAACTGGCAAACATGAAGGCAAACAGATAGTGATTGGAGGTCAATTTCTCAAAACTCAGATGGGAATCCCTCAAGAAGTCCATGAGAGCTGTACCCAAGAACACTCCACCAGCGAAGTGGGTCCCCAATAGCACAAACCCTAGGTTCCATTTCATCAAGTAGGGCAAAACCCCAGATACGAATGTTACGACGAAGAGTATAATTAGGCACCAGATTTTGACGAGGATTAGGGAGTTGGATCTGAAGTCTGAATGCTCAGGCGGTGGTGGGTCGGTGTCGCCGTGGGCGGTGGCGGAGAGGAGGAGGAGGAGAGAGGGAGGCATTTTGGGTGCTGAAGAAGAAGAAAAGGGGATTCATTATTGTTAGATTAGAAGAACAGTGGACGCAAAGACAGAGAGAGTGTGTGTTTTCAGAGGTTGTCGTTGGATATTTTTTAATATCTTTATACATCTTTGATAAATTTCAATTTTCAAGAAAATTATACTACATTTTAATGAACTAAAATAGAATCTCTTGTCAAGGGCAATGACGTTTTATGGCATTTGTTGATGCTCAGGTATTGGATTTGTGTTCTGTTTATATGCTTACAAAAATTTAGGGGGCTTGGGTTATTTTTGTCTCGAGTTGAGACATGCGTATTTTATTAAATAGTTCGACTCGAATAGCATATATTTATTATGTGTCAAATATCATAATACTGACTACATCCGACCTGTTATTTAAATTGACAATCATACACAACTCGTGTAACTTGCTTAGGTCCTGTTTAGTTGGCGGTCCGGTTTCATAATGACTTTTTAGGGACCGGACAGTGTTTGGCAGTGATGGTCTAAAAAAAAACGGTCTCACCAAACAGGGACCAGCTAGGACAATTTGGACTAAAATCAAACCCCCAATTTTGATGGTCTCAAGTGGTCCAATTTCATATTTTTAGACATTGGTCTCATTCATTATTGAAACCGTCCCTCTTTGCTTTAAACCGTTGTCTCACTCTTCACACACGAACGCGTCCCTCACGTCTTGAACCAGAAACGAGTCGCCGATCCACAAATTCATTGCTTCTTCTATGTTCGTCACTCACAACCCAAGTATGTTCGTCATCACTCACAACCCATGAATTCTCCTCCTTCTCCGATCTTCCTGAGTTTAGGGGTTTGAATTCGTAGACTCGTCACCTCCCTCCACAAATCCTAGAAAGAAGATTTGTCTCTCCCCTCTCTCAGAAACCCTAGATTGGTTACAGGTTTTGAATTCTTTTCTAGGGTTCTTGATTTGTTCGTAAGTTTGAGGTTTGAATCCATTTCTAGGATTCTTGATTTCGGTTTTGGTTGAAAAGGCAGGAAATTGGGGATTTTTGCCAATACTTCTTTGATTCAAATTGGGGAAGGCAAAAGGTAAATATTGTCACGCTCCGAATTCCTAGGACTCCGAAACCCGAGCCTAAGAGCTAAGGGAGTAAAAAAAAATGCGGAAGTAAAAAAAAATGAGAACAAATGACCTTCAGTCATCAAACACCCATAAAAAGAGTAAAAATGTCATTTCACCCCTACGACAAATGACCTTCAGTCATCATGCTGTCACGACCCTAAAATCCCCGAAACTCTAATCTAGAGAATCCGGAAATTTCCAAAGGGTGACGTAAGTCAAGCAACCACTAGAGTCAACAATAACAAGGAAACACATGGAATAACAATGAAAAATATACTCCATGCCTAAACGAGTACTAGAAACTCAATAGTTTCCTCTGATACCAAACTGACATGCCCCTAAATTCCTAAGACTCCCAAACCGGGACATCCAAGGAATCTAGGTTGTGATCCTTAATACGAATGATCAACTAAGATATCAGCAACCATGAAAACGTATGGAATAATGATGACAATGGTATATTTCATACCTAAATGAATGATAAACAAAGCAGCGAAATCTAATGAAAATCCTGCAGAGTTCTGTTTGTAAATGGAACATCCGGATACCCAACCACAACAGAATAGCCTGTCAATAACAGTTCGATAATAACTATGGCTCGCAGGTCCAACATTCATCAATCCTACTAGGGCCGAGGTAGTGGAAAGAAACCACCAACCCCTGCACAACCCTCTATAATCAACAGAGCCACAAATGCTCGAATAAGAATACAGAAATGCACATGGACGTGCAGAATAAATACAATAACATCCTGAAATAATAAATACAGGAAAATGAAATATACACCAATAGGGATATGCTAACAGACTGGCTCCCAAGAGAAAGATATGACAATCCCACAATCATGGGTAAAGAAACTGACAGCAGATAACTATCGTCCCCAAAATCAGTCGCGTTGCAACCGTAACCGCATCACCATGCGCAACTCCAAAACTTGTAACAAGGAAAAACAAAAGGAAACTATAGTTGCACCGCTTGCTGCCCAAAGCCATAACATTTCCTGCAACCTAGCGTGTGAATACCAGGGGGCAAATGAAATACCCCTGTGATCAAATAAGCTCAGTGGGAAAAGATACTCTAACTACTACATCCTCTGGCAGTTTAGGTAATGTTAAACTATCTAACAAGATATATATATTCCAACAAATCCCATCCACGCAAACCCAAGGCACGCGCTCATAAGCTACCGTAAACGAGTACATAACGGGGATATATATATATACATCTATATAAGTACACAACATGAGTCTACAAGGTACGACTAAGACTCGTACTCCAAGTACCAACACCAGTAGTATACACTACTCTCACCAAAGTACACTAGATACACAACACCCAGGTACAATCTAACAAGTCCTCAAATACTCACAACACAAATAAGAAGGTCCAACAGAGGAGATCACACTCACCTCTAATATCCACAAGGATCAAAATCCACCACTAGTACCAAGGAATACTCATAACTCACTCCCCGAGAGCACAGGAGGAAACACACTCACGTCCTTGCGTATTAACAAAACTATCATCAATATATATATATACGATATATATATATATAAGAAACATCATCTCACTCCTAGAGAAAATCTATACCTCAAGGATGGAATCACCTCATCATATCACCATACGAAAATCTCAAAATGCTATCTCCAACAAGGTCAACAAATCACCAATACTCTCACTACAGATAAGGAACGCTAAACGGTCGAATCTCGGAGAGTACCTAAACACCACTCTCATGACAACCACATAAGAGTCAAGGAACCCAAACAAAGGAAAAGGAGTCCCAATACCAAACCAACAGATAACCGAGACAACAACGTCAAGGTTAAGAACACCACAAGTGTTTAGTGAAAACACCCGAACAAGGAAACCAAAGCAAGGGAAAAGGCGTCCCAATACTAAACCAACAGATAACCGAGACAACAATGTCAAGGTTAAAACACCACAAGTGTTTAGGGAGAACACCTGGACGAAAGAAACCAATCCACTCGGTATCCATGCTCCTAACATGTGTAACAACTCAAATCACCTAGGCGGTGACATCAAGAACCAAGAAAAAGGGAAAAACAACACTATATGTGTGCACTGAACAATGCCAAGCCACATACCCGAGACTTAGAATCAAAGGTAAAACAATAAACCACCTTTCAAAACTCTACAGGATGAGATATTCAGAAAGAAGTCTCGAAATCTAAGAATCTCGAGAAAAGTAATAAAATAGTTTTCTTTTAAGAAACCACATAGTAAAAATGACCGTTTTGCCCCCGGTCTCCGTCAATCGCCATCACCGGCTTTTAGAAGTTAAAAATCTTTTAAAAGAAAATCCTAAGATCATTTTATAAAGTGTTAAAACTTTTAGTTGCTACGGGGGTAGGCGAAAACGGGTTTTTCCTTTTAAATTCAAAGAGTTTAATTTAAAACTTAGAAAACATCATTTCCGAAAGACAACCAAACAAGAGTGACTAGAACTCTAAGGATTCCTATAATGTCCCAAGAGCACAATGAAGAAAGGACAATACGTTGAACTCACGGAAAACAACCATCCGTTTCCAACTCCGCAAAATCAAAGGACAACACGTGGAAGAGGTTCGGCACCACGCTGTAATCGACGACTCAAGGACTAACATGGAAGTCAACGATCACATACTAGTGCACAAAACACCGTACAAGGAATGCTTAGGATAATGAACTAAGTATAAGAAACAACACTACAGTACCCCAAGTACTTAATAAAATCACCTCCACCATAACCTCTTCTAACCCAATCAAAACCTCGAATACAGTTGATAACTTATTCCTAAAAAGGTGAAAGGCACTTAAAGGTCTATACAACAACATCCATTAAGTTCACGATCTCATCACTCGCCTTCTCTAAGGCCTCAAATCTAAATTGATACTAAAATCAATCCCTAACCTCAAATCTCTAAAGAGGTCACACAACTAATCAAAATCACAAAACTATTAATCCCGCCTTCTCGAAGGCATCAACTCAAAAATTAACTATGCAGTCCATCACTAACCTCCACTAACCACAGAGGTTACTATGCCAATATACTTAACCTCCCCCTAAGGGCACAAAAGTATATAATCACAAGTATAAAATATTCATTTCATTATACATGTACATTGACCGCATTTAATTCATGTTTTCACATTATTCACTTTCGGTTGAGCATTTTATAAAATATGAATTTAATTCGCAATATTCATATATAACATGCTCCAACATCACATGTAATATAACATATATACTTGTCAAACGAGATCACATAAAGGGTATGCAGTATAATGTGACTCGACACTCCCCGTGATACTCACATAAGAACACACCATTCCCAAGGATAACGGATACATACTCTATCCACTTACTATTGAGGATACAAGCTTATCAAGTAGTGTAGAGTTACCACACCGACTCTTCCCAAGTGATTTTTCTCTCTATCAGTTCAACAAAGAAGACGGTTGCACGAAAGCCCAACTTTCAACTCCGTACGCCATGACTACAAAAGTCAAGAAAATGAGCCTCTACCTGGACTCCTAACTCATATTTGCCAGCTTTTTAGTTCCGTAGGCGTGATACCTCCTGGCCAGTTGTTGTGATGATCCGACACAAAGACACCCACAAGTGATTACACAACCCACATATATCAACATCGTGATTTGACACTACATGATATTCTCAATATGCATCCCGAGCCTCAACATAAATATGTAATGCATCATATCTATGAAAATATCCACATGCTATCACATGAATCTCATAATCTCTTTCAAATTGTCACGCCCCGAATTCCTAGGACTCAGAAACCCGAGCCTAAGAGCTAAGGGAGTGAATACGGAAGTAAAAAGAAATGAGAATAATGACCTTCAATCATCAAACACCCACAAAAGGGGTAAAAATGATTTGATGCCATGATGTCACACCCCTAAATTCCTAAGACTCCCGAACCGGGACATCCAAGGAATCCAGGATGTGATCCCTAATATGAATGACCAACTGAGATATCATTAACCATGAAAACGTATGGAATAATGATGGAAAGGGTATACTTCATACCCAAATGAAAAATAGAACAAAGCAGTGGAATCTAACGAAAATCTGGCAAAGTTTCGTTTGCAAATGGAACATCCGGATACACAACCACAACACAATAACATGCCAATAACATTTCAATAATAACAATGACTTCCAAGCCCCACATTCATCAATCCTACTAGGCTGAGGTAGTGGAAAGAAACCAAAACCTCTACACAACCCTCTATAATCAACAGAGCCACAAATGCTCGAATAAGAATACAGAATGCACATGGCAGTGCAGAATAGATACAATAACATCCTGAAATAATAAAGATATGAAATAAATGATACACCAATAGGGATATGCCAACAGACTGGCTCCCAAAAGAAATACATGACAATCCTATACAAATGGGTAGAGAAACTAACAGCAGATGACTATCGTCCCTAAACCAACCGTGCTGCAACCGTAACTGCATCACCCTGCGCAACTCCAAAACCTGTAACAAGAAAAGTAAAGAAAACTGTTGTTGCACTGCATCCTGCCCATAGTAGTATATTTCCTACAACCTGGCATGGAATACCAGGAGGAAAAGGAAATTCCCCTGTGAGCAAATAAGCTCAGTGGGAAAAGATACTCTAACTACCATATCCTCTAGCAGTTTAGGTAATGCTAAACTATCTAGCAAAATATATATATAGCCCACCAAAATAACCCAGTCACGAAAACCCAAGGCACGCGCTCATATACCATCGTACAGAAGTATATAAGGGATATATATACATATATACATATATATATATATATGAATACACAACATAAGTCTATAAGGTACGACTAAGACTCGTACTCCAAGTACCAACACCTGTAGTTTACACTACTCTCATCAACGTATCACACTCACCTCTAATATCCACAAGGATCGAAATCCACCACTAATACCAAGGAATACTCATAACTCACTCCCCGAGAACACAGGAGGAAAAACACTCACATCCTTGCGTACTAACACAATCATCGTCTATATATATATATATATGTACGATATATATATATATAGGAAACCTCATCCCATTCCTAGAGAAAATATATACCTCAAGGATGAAATCATCTCATCATATCACCATACCATAAATCACATCGACCTCATAACACTATCATCAATAGGGTCAATCACATCACTAACACTCTCACTATAAGCGAGGAAAACCACCCGATCAAATCACTAAGAGTACATGAACACTACTCTCATGAAAGACCACATGAGGGTCACCAAAACAAAGCAAAGGGGAAAGAGTTCCCAATGCTAAACCAACAGATAACCGAGACAACAACGTCAAGGTTAAGAGTGTTTAGGGAAAACACCCGAACAAGGAAATCAAAGCAAGGGAAAAGAAATACCAATGCTAACCAATAGATAACCGAGACAACAATGTCAAGGTTAAAACACCACAAGTGTTTAGGGATGACACCTAAACAAAAAAAGCCAATCCACTCGGTATCCATGCCCCTAACCCGTGTGACTACTCCAATCACCTAAGTGGTGACACCCACAACCAAGAAAAGTGAAAGGCAACACTATATCTGTGCACTGAACGACACCAAGCCTCATAACCGAGACTTAGAATGATCTGAAGAAAATGTGAAACAAGAAACCACCTTTCAAAACACTACAGGTCGAGATTTTGAGAAAGAAGTCTCAAAATCTCAGAATCACGAGAAAAATAATAAGATAGTTTTTCTTTTAAGAAACCACACAGTAAAAATGACTATTTTGCCCCCGGTCTCCGTTAGTCGTTATCATCGACTTTTAGAAGTAAAAAGCTTTTTAAATAAGATCCTAAGATCATTTTATAAGTGTTTAAACTTTTCATTTCTACGGGGGTAGGCAAAAACGGGTTTTTCCTTTTAAATACAAGAGTTTATTTCAAAACTTAGAAAACACCGTTTCCGAAAGACAACCAAATGAGAGTGAACACAACTCTACGGATTCCTATAATGTCCAAGAGGACAAAGAAGGAAAAGTACTACATTGGGTTCACGGAACATAACTATCCGTTTCCAGCCTCACAAAATCAAATGACAACACAAGGAAGAGGTTCAACACCACGCCATAACCGATGACTCAAGGAGTGATGTATAAGTCAATGACATATTCTAATATATACAGAGTATAGTAAAAGAAATTCTTAGGGGAAATGAACTAAGCACTAGAACCAAGACTGTCAAGCTACAGTACCTCAAGTACTTAATAAAATCACTCAGACTCCCTAATATCATCAAAAGGGAAAACTAGTAGCCGATACCACGGGAATAACTAGTCTTAATCAATACCTCTTCCAATTCATTATAACCTCAAATTCACAATTGATACTTAACAGAATCAAGAGACCGTTTCCACTCAATTAGACAGGTTCAATCACAACCTCGTCTAACCGCACTCAAAACCTCAAAAGTACGATAAGGGATACCTCCCTCTAAGTGGGAAAGAAACATCAAGTGTCAGTAATATCCAACCAACCAAAACCACAAGACTATTATCCGCCTTCTCAAGGCCTCAAATCATAATTGATACTAGAATCAATCCCTAACCTCAAATCTCCAAAGAGGTTACACAACTAACCACAGAGGTCCCTATGCCAATATACTTAACCTCCCCTAAGGGCACAAAAGTATATAACTACAAGTATAAAGAGATACGTTTCATTTATACTTTAACAATTACCGCATTTAAAGTCATGTTTTCACATTATTCATTTCCAGTTGAGCATTTTATAAAATATGAATTTATTTGCAATATTCATAACTAACATGCTCCAACATCACATGTAATATAACACATATACATGTCAAACGAGATTACATAAAGGGTATGCAGTGTAATGTGACTCGACACTCCCCGTGATACTCACACAAAAACACACCCTTCCCAAGGGTAACGGATACATACTTTTGAGGCTCATCAAGTAGTGTAAAGTTACCACACCGACTCTTCCCAAGTGATTTTTCTCTCTATCACCTCAACAAAGAAGACGGTTGCACGAGAGCCCAACTTGCGACTCCGTACGCCATGACTACAAAAGTCAATAAAATGAGCCTCTACCTGGACTCCTAACTCACATTTGCCGGCTTTTTAGTTCTGTAGGCGTGATACCTCCTGGCCAGTTTTTGTGACGATCCGACACAAAGACACCCATACTTGATTACACAACCCACATATATCAACATCGTGATTTGACACTACACGACATTTTCAATATGCATCCCGGGCCTCAACATAAATATGTAATGCATCATATATATGTAAATATCCACATGAAATACCAACATGAATCTCATGATCTTTAACATACCTTTAAAAATACAATAATCGCATTTATATCACATGGAAACAAGTTCATGTTCAATTCATGTTTTCAACAATATATTTTTTTTAATTCTTTAAGAAAATATTTCAATTTCACTAAAAATATTTTTAATACAATTAAAGCAAATAAACCACGTATCGTAAGGGTAACCTAGCATAACGTCTAAATTTTCACGTCTCTCACGTGCACATATCCCCTAATGCAGTCAAACGAGAGTTTATATCAATTCCTAAGTCCACGTCTAACTCTTATAAGATTTTACTAACCGATTAAATTCCCAAGGGGATTTCTAAGCCACATATTCCTATTCAATTCAAATAGAAATTTATTTGGTTTCGTATGAAATAATTTAATTAATTTTTGCAAATTAATTTATAAATCCTACATCGCTTCTAAGCCAATTATAGATATTTAAGTTAACAATTTAATATATCTATATTAAAATAAATAAGGGTTTGCACACCCCAAACTACCTCAATGATATGGAAGTGAGAATAAAATTTCTCACCTGAATGTACGCTTACAGAACAGCCTGACACGGCCCACCGTAAACAGTATCAGCACTCGTAAATGGAGCCGTCCGACCAAAGTCACCCGAAAAATATTTTGAATATACCGAAAAGTCCGTCTCGACAACCTATACGATATATACGAAGCCCATTAGCAATAGGTTAATTAATTTGGGTAAATCTAAAATAACCCAAACGAAAATTATAACCTATAAATGCGATTTTCGGACAAACCGTTCAACGAAAAATTACGAAATTAAGTATGATGAACACTAAGCCAAGACGAAGCTACTCACCAAAAATTGGCCCAAACCAACAACGGGAAGTCTCCAAAATCATTGGCCGAAGCTCCCCTGTCGCTGCTACTACGCACAGCTGAGCTGCGCCAACTCTAGCGTCGCACGACCACCACTGCGCGACCACCAGAGCACCACCCGTCGCCGCTGTCTCTGCAAGTCTCCATCTCCGGCCAAAACCCTAAGCCGAACCAGCCATGTCAATGCCACGCATAGTTGATACAACCATGTCACCACCACTCACCACCTGCTGTCACGCGACTCAGCACCTCGCCGTTGCACCATGCCACTACTGCAACGTCTCGCCACCATGGCTCCGCTGTTCGCCCCCACCTGGCTGCCGCTCGTGTCCAGCCACGACTTCCACGGGTCACGCACAGAGGTGCGCTCATCTCTCCCTCAAGGTCAGCCTCACACGCTCTCTCTCTCTCTCGCCATGACCGACGAAAATAGAGAAGGGAAGTAGATTCGATCGTGTGAAGAGGAGAGGAAGCGTGGATCGGGTCATTGTGCAGAGAAGCAGAAAAGTCTGTGGTTGTGTGTACGCATATACATATATATGCTAAATTGCACAACTAATCCTCTAATTATCAAAAAATTCAAACTAACCCCACTACAATATATATATATAATTAAATATATATATACAATAAATCATAACAATTACCGAAAGCCTCCAAATAATATTGCGTCAACCCGTAAGTCCATAGGATGCCAAATAAACAATCCCAAGAAAATATACCGAGTAGGAACCCAAACGTCGGAACACCAAACAAGCCCGATTAATTAAAACGTGTCGTCGTCCAGTCGAAGTACTAAACGTTAAATGTCGAAACGATATCGCGTAGTCGATAACAAAAACTCGCGTAGTCGTCCAAGGGAATCCGTAATGTCATCCAGTCGACTTTAAAAGTAAACGCGAAAAATTTACACGAGAAATACAAAAGATAAACAATACGTCATAAACAAGTGACGTCATAACCGAAATTAAATCAGAATTAATTTCACTAAAAAGAAAATAACACGGGGTGTTACACACATGCTTTTAAAAAAATAAAGCAATAAATCACGACAAGCAATTATATAACATAATCATGCTTTTAATTCCCTTAAACCAAATAGTACACGTATTATAAGGGGAACCTAGCATAACGTCTAAGTTTTCACGTCCCTCCCGTTCACATATCTCCTAACACATTAAAAGGAAACTAAGCCACCTATTATCTTTCAATTCAAATAGGTATTGTTTTAATTTAGCAGGAAAATAATTTAATTAATTTATCAGATTAATTCTTAAGCTCTGCCTCGATTTTAACCCAATTATAAATATTTAAATTCATAATTTAATATATCTATATTAAAATAAATACGAGTTTGCACACCCAAACCACGTCAACGATACGGAAGTGAGAATAAAATTTCCCACCTAAATTTACGCTTACAGAATAGCCCGAAACGGCCCACCGTGAATAGTACCAGCGCCCGTATATGGAGCTCGCCGACCAAAGTCACCCGAATAATATTTTGAATATACCGAAACGTCCGCCTTGACAACCTATACGATATATACGAAGCCCATTAGCAATAGGTTAATCAATTTGGGTAAATCTAAAATAACCCATACGAAAAATTACAAACTTTTTACACGTCGTACCAGCGATCTAGGCGAAGATACCTTCCAAAACTCGCAGTTATCTAAGCACGGGAAGTCGACCAAAAAAATGGCCAAACCTATGCTGATGCGCCTCTCTCGCACGAACTACTCCACCGCGGCTGCTGCCGCCATGCCGCCTGCGCGATCACCAGAGCACCACCTTCAAGCCCCCTCACCGCCGCGTCATAGCCCCACATCGTCACTGTTGCGCCAGCCGGCGACCAAAGCTGCACGACCTCCCTCTCTATCTCTTTCGCCGATAACAATGGAGAAGATGGAGTATGGCGTGGTTGTTGTCTGCGCAAGGAGAGGAGAAGAAGAGCTGTGGCTTCGGTCATGTGAAGAGGAAGGAGAAAGAAGCTAGGTCGGCAGATACATATGGACATATACATATATATCTTATTTATTTCATATATATATATATATCCTTAAATCAAATTTTGTACATTTTAATTCAATAGGTCCATGTGACCTAATGATGTGACCAAATTAAATAAGTGTGACACCTTATACACATATATCTCTATATTGTGAAAGTGACCCTCCTACCATCCAAAATTACAAAATAATCCCAAAATAATATATATAATTTCAATTAAATATATATATTCAATAAATATCGGGAGTCTCTAAATAATATCGCATGACCCCGTAAGTCCACGGGACACCAAATAACTAAAATAGTCCGAAAGAAATACATCGGGTTAGGAACCCAAACCTCGGAACACCTAACAAGCCCGATCAAATAAAACGCGTCGTCATCCAGTTGAAGCACTAATGCTAAGCATCGAAACGAAACCGCATAGTCGAGAATTAGAATTCGCGTAACGTAGTCCCTCCAAGTTCGAAACGTAAAACGAGAAAAATTTACACGCGAAATACCAAGGATAACCAGGACGTCATTAACAAGTGACATCATAACCAAAATTAAATCATAAATAATTTCAGGAAAAAGGAAAATAACACAGGGTGGTACAACCTTCCCACCTTAGGAGATTTCGTCCTCGAAATCAGGGATTACCTTAGTCCGCAAGTCACATCCGGTGAGCTAGACCGAATGATCTACTCACATTCCTCGGTAACTAACACCATGATACAGGCACGAAAAGAAAAAACGATTGAGGAGTGGTCCTACTCCGTTGGAATTTAATCACAGCGGGATATATCTAGTAAGACACATCCTTAATGCCGCACAACGAAAACACAAAAACCCGAAAGCACACAGAGATAACGTAGATCGTAATCATAGATAAACCCCAAACATCGAACATCCCATCGACCATCACCCGTTGTCACTGAGATAGTGAAACCTAGAGCACACAGAGAACGCAGATCGTAATCGTAGATAAAACCCAAACGTCGAACGTCCTATCGACCATCACCGGTCGTCCCTAAGACAGTGAAACCTAGAGCTCTGATACCATGTTGTCACGCCCCGAATTCCTAAGACTCCGAAACCCGAGCCTAAGAGCTAAGGGAGTGAATGCGGAAGTAAAAAAAATGAGAACAATTGACCTTCAGTCATCAAACACCCACAAAAAGAGTAAAAATGTCATTTCACCCCTACGACAAATGACCTTCGGTCATCATGTTGTCACGCCCCTAAAATCCCCGAAACTTTAATCTAGAGAATCAGCGAATTTCCAAAGGGTGACGTAAGTCAAGCAACCACTAGAGTCAACAATAACAAGGAAACACATGGAATAACAATGAAAAATATACTCCATGCCCAAACGAGTACTAGAAACTCAATAGTATCATCTGATACCAAACTGACACGCCCCTAAATTCCTAAGACTCCCAAACTGGGACATCCAAGGAATCCAGGATGTAATCCTTAATACGAATGACCAACTAAGATATCATCAACTATGAAAACGTATGAAATAATGATGACAATGGTATATTTCATACCTAAATGAATGATAAACAAAGCAGCGGAATCTAATGAAAATCCGGCAGAGTTCTATTTGTAAATGGAACATCCGAACACCCAACCACAATAGAATAGTCTGCCAATAACAGTTCGATAATAACTATGACTCGCAGGCCCAACATTCATCAATCCTACTAGGGCCGAGGTAGTGGAAAGAACCACCAACCCCAACACAACCCTCTATAATCAACAGAGCTACAAATGCTCGAATAAGAATACAATAATGCACATGGACGTGCAGAATAAATACAATAACATCCTGAAATAATAAATACAGGAAAATAAAAGCTATACCAATAAGGATATGCCAACAGACTGGCTCCCAAGAGAAAGATATGACAATCCCACAATCATGGGTAAAAAAACTGACAACAGATAACTATCATGCCCCAAACCAGTCGCGCTACAACCGTAACTGCATCACCCGATGCAACAAGGAAAAACAAAAGGAAACTATCATTGCACCGCTTGCTGCTCATAGCCATAACATTTCCTACAACCTGACGTGGGAATACCAGGGGGAAAATGAAATACCCCTGTGAGCAAATAAGCTCAGTGGGAAAAGATACTCTAACTACTACATCTTTTGGCAAAAGGTAATGCTAAACTATCTAGCAAGATATATATAGCCCAACAAATCCAATCCACGCAAACCTAAGGCACGCGATCATAAGCTACCGTAAACGAGTACATAACGGGGATATATATATATACATATATATAAGTTCACAACATGAGTCTACAAGGTACGACTAAGACTCGTACTCCAAGTACCAACACCAGTAATCTACACTACTCTCACCAACGTACACTAGGTACACAACACCTAGGTACAATATAACAATTCCTCAAATACTCACAACACAAATAAGAAGGTCCAACAGAGGAGATCACACTCACCTCTAATATCCACAGGGATCAAAATCCACCACTAGTACCAAGGAATACTCATAACTCACTCCCCGAGAGCACAGGAGGAAACACACTCGCGTCCTTGCGTATTAACAGAACTATCATCAATATATATATATACAATATATATATATATAAGAAACATCATCTCACTCCTGGAGAAAATCTATACCTCAAGGATGGAATCACCTCATCATATCACCATACGAAAATCTCAAAATGTTATCTCCAAAAAGGTCAACAAATCACCAATACTCTTACTACAGATAAGGAACGCTAAACGGTCGAATCTCGGAGAGTACATAAACACCACTCTTAGGACAACCACATAAGAGTCAAGGAACCCAAACAAAGGAAAAGGAGTCCCAATACTAAACCAACAGAGAACCGAGACAACAACGTCAAGGTTAAAACACCACAAGTGTTTAAGGAGAACACCTGGACGAAAGAAACCAATCCACTCGGTATCCATGCCCCTAACATGTGTAACAACTCAAATCACCTAGGCGGTGACATCAACAACCAAGAAGAAGGGAAAGACAACACTATATGTGTGCACTGAACAACGTCAAGCCTCATACCCGAGACTTAGAATCAAAGGTAAAACAATAAACCACCTTTCAAAACTCTACAGGATGAGATATTGAGAAAGAAGTCTCGAAATATCAGAATCTCGAGAAAAGTAATAAATTAGTTTTCTTTTAAGAAACCACACAGTAAAAATGACCGTCTTGCCCCCGGTCTCCGTCAATCGCCATCACCGGCTTTTGGAAATTAAAAATCTTTTTAAAGAAGATCCTAAAATCATTTTATAAAGTGTTAAAACTTTTAGTTGCTACGGGGGTAGGGGAAAACGGGTTTTTCTTTTTAAATACAAAGAGTTTAATTTAAAACTTAGAAAACACCATTTCCGAAAGACAACCAAACAAGAGTGACTAGAACTCCAAGGATTCCTATAATGTCCCAAGAGAACAATGAAGAAAGGACAATACGTTGAACTCACAGAAGACAACCATCCGTTTCCAACTCCGCAAAATCAAATGACAACACGTGGAAGAGGTTCGACACCACGCTGTAATCGACGACTCAATGAGTAACATGGTAGTCAACGATCACATACTAGTGCACAAAACACCGTTCAAGGAATGCTAAGGAGAATGAACTAAGCATAAGAAACAACACTACAGTACCCCAAGTATTTAATAAAATCACCTCCACCATAACCTCTTCTAACCCAATCAAAACCTCAAATACAGTTGATAACTTATTCCTAAAAAGGTGAAAGACACTTAAAGGTCTATACAACAACATCCATTAAGTTCACGATCTCATCACTCGCCTTCTCTAAGGCCTCAAATCTAAATTGATACTAAAATCAATCCCTAACCTCAAATCTCCAAGGAGGTCACACAACTAATCAAAATCACAAAACTATTAATCCCGCCTTCTCAAAAGCATCAACTCAAAAATCAACTCTTCAGTCCATCACTAACCTCCACTAACCACAGAGGTTACTATGCCAATATACTTATCCTCCCCCTGAGGGCACAAAAGTATATAATCACAAGTATAAAATATGCATTTCATTATACTTGTACATTTACCGCATTTAATTCATGTTTTCACATTATTCAGTTTCGGTTGAGCATTTTTTAAAATATGAATTTAATTTGCAATATTCATATATAACATGCTCCAACATCACATATAATATAGCACATATACATGTCAAACGAGATCACTTAAAGGGTATGCAGTGTAATGTGACTCGACACTCCCCGTGATACTCACACAAAAACACACCATTCTTAAGGGTAACGGATACATACTTTATCCACTTACTTTTGATGATACAAGCTCATCAAGTAGTGTAGAGTTACCACACCGACTCTTCCCAAGTGATTTTTCTCTCTATCACTTCAACAAAGAAGACGGTTGCACGAAAGCCCAACTTGCAACTCCGTACACCATCACTACAAAAGTCAAGAAAATGAGCCTCTACCTGGAATCCTAACTCACATTTTCCGGCTTTTTAATTATGTAGGCGTGATACCTCCTGGCCAGTTGTTGTGATGATCTGACACAAAGACACCCACAAGTGATTACACAACCAACATATATCAACATCGTGATTTGACACTACACGATATTCTCAATATGCATCCCGAGCCTCAACATAAATATGTAATGCATCATATCTATGAAAATATCCACATGCTACCACATGAATCTCATAATCTCTTTCACATGTTTTTAAAACAATAAAACAATAAATCACGACAAGCAATTATATCACATAATCATGTTTTTAATTCCCTTAAACCAAATAGTACATGTATTATAAGGGGGAACTTAGCATAATGTCTAAATTTTCACGTCCCTCCCGATCACATATCCCCTAACACATTAAAAGGAAACTAAGCCACCTATTATCTTTCAATTCAAATAGGTATTATTTTAATTTAGCAGGAAAATAATTTAATTAATTTATCAAATTAATTCTTAAGCCCTGTCTCGATTCTAACACAATTATAGATATTTAAATTCATAATTTAATATATCTATATTAAAATAAATACGAATTTACACACCCAAACCACGTCAACGATACGGAAGTGAGAATAAAATTTCCCACCTAAATTTATGCTTACAGAACAGCCCGAAACAGCCCACCGTGAATAGTACCGGTGCCCGTATATGGAGCCCGCCGACCAAAAGTCACCCGAATAATATTTTGAATATACCGAAACGTCCGTCTCGACAACCTATACGATATATACGAAGCCCATTAGCAATAGGTTAATCAATTTGGGTAAATCTAAAATAACTCATACGCAAATTCTAACCTATAAACGCGATTTCCCGACAAACCGCTCAACGGAAAATTACAAAACCTTTACATGTCGTACCTGACATCTAGGCGAAGCTACCCTCCGAAAATCGCAGTTATCTGAGCTCGGGTAGTCGACCAAAAAAATGGTCGAAGGTTCTGGCCGAACCTGCGTTGTTGCGCCTCTGTCGCACGAAATACTCCACCGCGGCTGCTGCCACCGCGCCACCTGCGCGATCACCAGAGCACCACCTTCAAGCCCCCTCGCCGTCGTGCCATAGCCCCACGTCGTCACTGCTGCGCCAGCCGGCGACCAAAGCTGTGCGACCTCCCTCTCTCTCTCTCTCTCTCTCTCTCTCGCCGATAACAATGGAGAAGATGGAGTATGGCGTGGTTGTTGTCTGCGCAAGGAGAGGAGAAGAAGAGTTGTGGCTTCGGTCGTGTGAAGAGGAAGGAGAAGGAAGCTAGGTCGGCAGATACATATGGACATATACATATATATCTTATTTATTTCATTTATATATATCCTTAAATCGAATTTTGTACACTTTAATTCAATAGGTCCATGTGACCTAATGATGTGACCAAATTAAATAAGTGTGACACCTTATACACATATATCTCTATATTATGAAAGTGACCCTCCTACTATCCGAAATTACAAAATAACCCCAAAACAATATATATATATAATTTCAATTAAATATATATATATCCAATAAATACCGAGAGTCTCCAAATAATATCGCGTGACCCCATAAGTCCACGGGATGCCAAATAACTAAAATGGTCCAAAAGAAATACACTTGGTTAGGAACTCTAACGTCGGAACACCTAACAAGCCCAATTAAATAAAACGCGTCGTCATCCAGTCGAAGCACTATTGCTAAACGTTGAAACAAAACCGCGTAGTCGAGAATAAGAATTCGCGTAACGTAGTCCCTCCAAGTCCGAAACGTAAAACGCGAAAAATTTACACGCGAAATACCAAGGATAACCAGGACGTCATGAACAAGTGACGTCATAACCAAAATTAAATCAGAAATAATTTCAGAAAAAAAAAGAAAATAACACGGGGTGTTACAAATATAGACTATATATATTTGTTCATTTGTATATATATATATATATATATAATGTCCAGAGAAATATCTTTATTTTATCAATTTTTTATTGTAATTTGACTATGGATTGTACATGATTATCTCTTCTATTTTTAGCAGAGCACCGATTCCAGCATAACTAGGAAAGAAATTGGTACTAGCTTCTTCTCCTATATTGTCTGCTTCATATATACCATATAATTTGAATCAAAATGTCTTTCATCAAACTGGACAGCTCATAATACTAGCTAACTGTGTATTTCATGCATATATATATATGTGTGTGTTTGTAATTTCATGCCTGAGCTAGCTAGCTAACTGTGCAAAGAACACCAATTTTTATTAATTTTACCAATAGAGATCTTGAAACTTTGGGGCAATATATACATTGGTTAATATTTTTTGGCATATGGTTTTCAGGTTATATTTATCTCCCTAATGCCCTAGTTTAACACGATATTGAGATGAATATGTTTTAGTATTCTTAGACTAAGACAAATTACCTGAAAACCGGCAATACAAAAGCTAGATTTATGTCTGTTTTTATGGGAAAAAAATTATATGTTTCATCTGTTGTTGAATGCATCCCTTATATGCAATGCGTGGTATTTTTACAGCCATACCAAATCTGGTCAAGTGAAAATACTTCCAGAGAGGTATAGACTGGGTATCTAGCTATGTTAAATTGGAGCAAGCCCTTATCAAAAAAAAAATTAGAGCAAGTGAAGTACAAATTTGAGGAAAATTAATATAAAATAAATCATATGCTCTCGTAAATAGTAGGTTGTATTCAATGTTGTGTGTAGGAGTGTTTTTAAAAAATTTTGAAACTATGCTTCATGTATTTGTTTCTGTATATATGTAGGATCACGAGAATTCATTTATATGGTTGGAAGACTATGTCCATGGAGTGCAAGGGAGATTCGAGGACGAGCCATCTGAAATTGATAATGTCATTGTAGAAATTCAATATCAACAAAGGAAGCAGAAGTACATGTTAGTTGGTGCTTGTTGTTGTGTAAGATGTTTGTTCATGTTTATGGTGTAAAAAGTCATTTTTATTGTCCTGGTTGCTGTAATCATGGGTTGAAACATACTGTAGTATCTATTATTATTAAGCACTTGTGCAATTTATGTAACTGATAATAATTGTAATATTACTTATTATCATGCACTTGTGAAACAAATGTGACAAAGAGACTGTGTGACTATATTATGTATAAAGTGAAAATTGTGTTTGGTATAAAATTTATTTTGTAAATTTTAGGGGAGGTGACAGGAACATTTAACAAATACATAATATAAAAAATATACCAATAAAACAACAAAGTCAAAATTAATTTCATGGAATTTTAAAGTTAATTATAACATATAAAGTAAATTCAATATTTTTATAGCTTTCCAAAAATTTAAGACCAGACCAGTTTGTCAAACATGGTCTGGTCCAATACAGTTTGGAACCAGAAAGTTTGCCAAACATGGTCTAGTAACAGTTTTCTCATAACCAGACCATAAGACCAGACAACCTACCAAACAGACTCTCAGAAGACCACCCAGATAAGACCAGACCAGACCAGACCAGACCGCCTACCAAACGAACCCTTAGTAATTGAGTCCTACTGGGTGCAACACATCCCTAACGGTTTAATCTGTTTATGAGAAAAATTAATTATAATTTTTTGGTATATTTCAATTCATGACCAGTTAGTGAAGAGAAAAAAATAAAAATAAATATAATCGTGTCAAAAGAATTATTCGGATTACTTGAGTTTGATCTAAACACAACAATAATATTTTCGTATCTTGTTCGAGTCGACTTTTTTTAACTCATACCGTATTTATATTGTGTTACCGTGTTATGTCACATTTTCCATCTTTATTTACAATGCTCTAACTGATGGCAAAAACTAAACCGAAGCTAAAATTTCTAGGGGCCAATGCGAGAATTTCTACAATTCAGGGATCCAAGTGAAATATTGATAATCTTCTAAACGTCTACATGAAATTCACTCATCTAATATCTAAAAAGTTCAGCTCCGCAGTGGAGAATTTTATTCACAATGAGAAAATATTTACTTCTGGAACATAAATGCATGGCTCAAAATTTTGGTTTCAGAATTATTTCCATCTAATACATTTTGGTTTAACGATATAAAATATTTTCTAATCAGAATAGAGTTTAAAAATCAATAAATATGCATGTATGTATCTTTATACATATGTGATATGTATAAAAGTGGTTTTCATCTGCTCTATAGACTACTCATTTATCTTCTGTTAATTAAACCGCAAAAATCTCATAACTGTGTAGATAATATGTGTGAAAATAATAGTTGTCAGAATCACAATTTTAACTAATAAAATTTTACAATTTTGTACGATTTTGTTACGATTCTACTCACATGTATTTTAAAAAATTTTGGATTGAAATAATGATTTTATGGTTAGGTCCTTCATATGAAAAACCCAAAATCTTAATAATTTAGTCCACTATAACCCAAACTTATGAGAAAATAAATTAAGGCCCAAAATCTTAATATTTTTGTTCATATTTTACTTTTTTAGTATATTTTTTATATATTATAAATATATCTTCTTTAATAAATTAAATAAAATTATTTATTAATAATGAAGTGGAATCTTTCTCCTTACGATTATATGAACCCCAACGATCCTACTTAAAGTTTGTTTGTGTTTATCATTTATATAAACATATATAAATAGTTTTTGTACATAAGCTTAGTTTTAATGAACACCAAATCCTTATTTATCAATTTTTGTTTATGATTCTACTGTAGTCGGACATATATAGGAAACATTTCATATGCTTTGTAGAAATAAATTTAAAACTATTTATAAATAAAAAATGAAATCAAACATATTTATAAATTAATAAAAATAAATAAATAAATAAAACAAATGAACAAATAATATTATAAATAATAAATTAACTAAAATATATTTATAAATTAATAAGAATAATTAAATAATTAATATAAATAATAATATAAATAAAATAAATGAATAAATAATATTAAAAATAATAAATTAAATAAAATATATTTGTAAATTAATAAGAATAAATAAATCAAAAATATAAATAATAATATAAATAAAATGAATGAATAAATAATAAATAAAATAAAATATATTTATAAATTAATAAGAATAAATAAATAAACAATATAAATAATAATATCAATAAAATAAATGAATAAATAATATTATAAATAATAAATAAAATAAAATATATTTATAAATGGTTAACTTCAAGAAACCCCCCAATATTATTCAATTTAATCAACTAACCCCTATTGTGTCCATTTTGCCCACTATACTATTCAATTTCATCACTATGTCCCGTCCTCCTCACATTTAAAGTCAAAATATCTAAACTACCCTCCTTAATAGAATAAGGCAGTTTAGTGAAATCAACCATTAAAAAATTTATTTTTCAAAAATAAATTATATTTTTCATTAAAACTAAAAATTTCAAAATATATATATATTTCGGAAAATATGATTTTTTACGAAAAATAAACTTTTTGCGAAAAATATATATTATGTTCCAAAATATGATTTTTTTACGAAAAATATTTTTTTTGTGAAAAATATATATTATGTTCCAAAATATGATTTTTTTTGCAAAAAAGTATATATTATGTTCCAAAATATAAATTTTTCCGAAAAATATATATTAGGTTCCAAAATATGATTTTTTTTCGAACAAAATATATTAGGGATAACTTCATTTACACCCCCTGAGGTTTGTCCTATCATCACTTTGACCCCCTGAGGTTTTCATATCTTCATTTACACCCCCTCATGGTGTGAAATATCTAAAATACCCTTATACCAAACACCCCTTAAATCAATTTAATCCCTAAATCAATTTAAACCCTAAACCAAACACCCCCTTAGAATCAATCTAACCATCAAACCAAACAACCCAACATTTATTCAATATTTATTCTCTCTATCTCCTCTATCTCTCTCTCTCTCTCTCTCTTTCAGACGCACACACCACACACCACACACACACGCACGCACACGCACACACATATATATACATATATATATATAGATCTATACATATATATATAGATCTATACACACATATATATAGATCTATACATATATATATAGATCTATACACACATATATATAGATCTATACATATATACATATATAGAATCATCGGTCGAAAATAGGGGGAGGGGGCGGCGCCGTTAGGGAGGCGGTGGTGGGAGGGGGCGGCGCCGACGGGGAGGCGGTGGGAGGAGGTCGGCGCCGACGGGGACTTATATATATATATGTGTGTGTGTAGATATATATATGTATAGATCTATATATACATATATATATGTGTGTATATATATGTGTGTGTGCGTGTGTGGTGTGTGCGTCTGAGTGTGTGAGAGAATGTGTGTGGGGGGGGGGGGGGGTGTGAGAGAGAGTGTGTGAGAGAATTATTATAATTTAGTTTTTTTTTTTGAAATTTAATATATATATATTTGAACTTTATATTTATTTTCAAATTTTAAATATTTTTTGAATTTTATAATTATTTTCGAAATTTAATATATATTATTAGAATTTTATATGTTTTTTTTATATATATATTTGTCTTGAATTTAATATGTTTTTAAAAAAAAATAATAATTTATATATATATATTTTATTTTATATTTAATTTCGATTTTATAATTTTTTTTGAAATGTAATATATATTTTTGAATTTTATATGTTTTTTTAAAAATTTTATATATTTGTTTCAAATTGTTTATGTTTTTTGTGATTTTTATATTTAATTTTGAAATTTAATATGTTTTTTTGAAAAAAAATAATTTCAAAATTTATATATATTTTTTAATTTTATATTTATTTTCGAATTTATAATATTTTTCAAATTTTAATATATATTTTTTCAAATTTTATATATATTTTGAAATTTTAATACAAATTAAATTATTAAATGATGGGAGGGGGTCTAATTGATAAAAACACTATCCTTGTTTCTAAACAGAATAAGGATAATACATTGAGGGTAGTTTAGGGATTTAAAAAAAATTCAGGCTGATGTGATCGTTCAGGGGGTCTAAGTGATGAGAATATTGAAAAGTAGGGGGTGTAAATGAAGATATGCAAACCTGAGGGGGTCCAAGTGAAGATAAGACAAACCTCAGGGGGTGTAAATGAAGTTAACCCAATATATTATGTTCCAAAATATGTTTTTTTCCGAAAAATAATATTTTTGCCAAAAAGTATAAATTATGTTTCAAAATATGAATTTTTTCCGAAAAATATATATTATGTTCCAAAATATGATTTTTTTTTTGCGAAAAAGTATTTATTACGTTCCAAAATATGAATTTTTTTCAGAAAAATACTTTTTTTGCGAAAAATATAAATTATAATCCAAAATATGATCTTTTCCGAAAAAAAAAATTTGCGAAAAATATATACTATTATGTTCCAAAATATGATTTATTTCCGAAAAATATTTGTTTTGCAAAAAATATATATTATTTTTTCCGAAATAATTGATATTTTGTAAAATAATATACTCCCTCCAAAAAATATTTTTTTGCGAAATATATATATATATATATATATATATATATATATATATATTTTTTTTTTTTTTGAATTTATTATTTTTGCAAAAAATATAATTGATTTTTGAAAAATAAATTTTTTTAAATGGTTGATTTCACTAAACTCCCTTATACTATTGAGGATTGTTTAGTTATTTTGACTCAAAATGTGAGGTGAGGGGACATAATGATGAAATTGAATAGTATACGGGTCAAAGTGGACACAGTGGGGGTTAGTTGATTAAACTGGATAGTATATTGGGGTTTCTTGAAATTAACCCATTTATAAATTAATAAAAATAAAATAAATAAATAAATAATATTGTAAATAAAATATATTTATAACTTAAATAAAAATAAATGAATAAATAATTAACGAAATAAATTAAATATAGATAAAAATAATAAATAATAAAGTTAACAAAAATGTTTTTCTATTTATTGTTTTTAAAAATAGTTAAACATTTTTACATTATCAAACAAGTATCTATTTATGGACAATAACAAATAAAAATAATGACTATTTATTTTTATCATAAAAGATAAATAATAAATAAAAATAGTTACCAAACGGGCCCTTGGTGTTTATAAAAATTAGGCTTATGTACATAAACAGTTTATACTTGTTTATATAAATGGTAAACACAAATAAACTTAACAAACATGTTTTTGGGTTAAATTTGTTTAGGTAAATATTAAATTGTAAACAAAAATAATTACCAAACGGGCCCTTAACAAATATGTTTTTAGATTAAATTTATTTATATAAACAATAAATTGTGAACAAAAAGAGTTAACAAACGGACCTTAGACTCTCAATTTTAACAGCTTTGGTAGGGATCCTCTGTTGTAGTTGGTTCATGTTGTACCCATGTTGTACAATGAAATGACTACGTTTATTTTTTAATTAGAATTTGATATCATTAATACAACTAACGCTATTAAATTGCGGTTAATTCTATTTTTTTTCAACGATATAAAACTAATATTCTATATTTCCAACAAAATAAAATTAATCTTCAACACTAATAAACTATATATCCTCAACAAAATTAAACTACTTGTAATAGTATTTTAAAAGTGATAAAATTTGTTTAATACCTTAAATCTAATTTCAACACAACACAAACTACACTTCAACACCAATAAACCCTAATTGTCAACAATATTCATACTGGAATAAAAACTTGGCCGGTGAAGACAAAGATAGCAAAAGGGTGTTGAAGCAAAGATTAAATATGTTGATAATTAGATTTATAACGTTGACATAAAGATTAAACATGTTGAAGATAGATTTTCTTTTTGTCACTCAATAATAAATTTAAAAATATTAAATGGTGTTACGATAAATATGTAAATAATTAGGTTTATAAAGTTAACTTAAAGATTTAATATGTTATAAGAGAGATTTCATGAATTTTAACTATATAATAAAATTATTGATTACAAAGATTAAACAACGTTGAAACAAAGATTTAATGTGTTGAGAATTAGTTTTATAACGTTGACTTATAGATTAAATATGTTGAAAGAAAGAATTTTTTTTAGGTTCAATTCTTATTCATAACAAAGATTAAAAGTTGTTCAGGAAAAATATGTTAAAAATTTATTTTATGACATTCCAATTGGATTAGAAATTAAATATATTGAAAGAGACATTCTATGACATTAAATTATAAAACTAATAATTTTTAACAATGTTCAAAGGGCGTTGAAGCAAATTTAGGTTTATGGTGTTGATTTAAAGATTAAATATGTTGAAATAGATAGTTTATTTCATTTCACTAAATAATTAACTTGCTAGAAAATCAACTTTCAATTATAAATAGTCTAAGTGAATTTATGATCATGGCCAAAATCGTATATATAAATATATATACATAAATAAAAATATAATTATATATACAGAATAAAATGTAAATATATATTTTTTTACACGATCAACAAAAAACGAAGATAATGAAGTGACGTTTAATGAATATATTATGCGAAGGAGATAATTACAAATCACATTGCGTTGCAAAGGAAATGAATTACGAATCACACTGCAGTTGCGAAAGAAATAAATTTAAAACCTAAAAACATAATATACAATATAAAAAAACACATACACGGTAATATAATAAAAAATCATTAATTTTATTTTTAAACGATATAGTTCCTTATAGCATGGTACAACACGACCCAACTACATCATAACATCACGTTCCCAAAACTGAGACATGTTGCGTATTTCTACGGGAGACCTTGCCCCGTGTGGCCCACAGGCATTACTTATTTAATTCTCTGTATTGTGGAGTTGATAAAGTAATTTATTGCGTGTAGGGCGGGGCAGTTCCTAATTCTTTATGTACGTCTTTATTAGCATTTCAATCACCTAGCAACCTCCTAAAGCATTTGTTTACGTGGTTATAAAAATCGCCATTCTAATTTATAAAATGGTGCCATTTTACAACTTTATATAATTTTTTGAATTGAAATAATGATTTGAGAGTTAAATATTCATATGAAATGTCAAAATTTTTAATAATTTAGTCCAATATTCCGGCCTAAATTTATAAAAAAATAATTAAATGCCCAAAATTTTAATATTTTTATTCATACTTATATTTTCAGTATATTTTTATTATATTATAAATATATTATTTTTAAATAAATTAAACAGAATTATGTATTAATAATTAGGTAGAATCATCGAACTTGTTTAGATTCACTATTTCAACAACTTTATTTGTTTAACAATTTAAAAAATAAATAATTATATATGGATAATTATTTAGTGTTAGGTGAAAATTAATTTCTCATTTAAAAAATACGTGGAGATTTTAAGTGACAATTTATAATTTAACGCTAAGCTAGCTATATATTATTGCATAACTAATACTCTTATTCTGGTAGTGAGATGGATGCACTGCAAGTGCAATTTACGTGTTTAAATGTAAGATATTTTATCAAGGGAATATATTGTACGTTTAGTACCTGTAATTTGATAGTCTTGTTAATGATATATGACCAAGTATTCCTTTTCTTAGGGCGGTTTGGCAACCGTTTTGTTTTAAGCTGGAACAAAATAAATGTTTTTGTTATATTATATTATTAGTTAAAATCAAAATCATGTTTGGTAACTTACATTTGTTGTATAAATTTTAAAAACAGAAAGATGTGAAACATGTTTGGTAATGTTTAACTATTACTAAATTTTCTTGAAATTAAAAATTAAATAAAATTTTATTCTTTTGTATTTAGAAATATTATGCAGAAATACCCACTGTAACAATAAAAAAAATACAATAATTATATCATCAATGGGTATAAAACAAAATCCCCCAAAAAACAATATCACATTTGTGGCTACACAATAATAATAATAAAAAAATTACAAAATTATATCACCACTGTGTATGAAAAATTCCAAAATAATATATGACCAATGGAAATGATAATTGCCTCAAATTCATTGCATATATATATATTAAATTATACATAATACTAGGGAAAATTTGACCAAACCAAAGGAAAGAAGATGGAAATCGCAATTAGAGAGATAACAAAGAAATAGGTTGGAGATTTGGAAGGAGAGAGTAGTTTGAGAGGAATGGGTTTGTTAATCTTCAAATCCTGCAGAGAGGGTATGCTACAATTTTATAGCCTATGATTGCAAGAAGGGTCATCGTCACTGTTGTGGGAGGTTATGTTGTAGTAGTAATTCACAGTTGCATAGAGAAAATCCTAGAGATGGAAGAGTCGTCATTCACTGTTGTGGGTATCCTACAATTTTGATTGGGTGTGATGGGTTGGGACTAATGATTTGGTCTACAGTGTTAAAACATCAAGAAATATCAGTTTCTTATTTTGGGTTTTGACACTCTTTTTTTAAGGAGCGTTTGGTAATGGTGCATTGCGGTGTTAGTTTTTGGTTTTGGGTTAGATTTGGTTTGGTGTGATTTTATTTTAAATTGGAACCATGTTTGGTGCAGATGGTTTTGGTGTAAGAAAAAGTGATGCTGAAAACCAAACCATGTTTGGTAGAGTTGATATGGGTTGAAATTCTGAAACCAAATCATATTTGGTAATTTGGAATGGTTTTACATTTTATTTATAAATATTAAATTTTTTAATATTAATATATTAATTTTTAGGAAAGATAATAAAACTATAATATTAAAATATATTAAATTTCCAAAAATATTATATATTAATATTAATATATTAATTTTTAGGAAAGATAATAAAACTATAATATTAAAATAACTTCCAAAAATATATTTTAATATTAATATATTAATTTTTAGGAAACATAATAAAACTATAATATTAAAATATATTAAATTTCCAAAAATATATTTTAATATTAATATATTAATTTTTAGGAAAGATAATAAAACAATAATATTAAAATATATTAAATTTCAAAAAATATATTAATATTAATATATTAATTTTTAGGAAAAATAATAAAACTATAATATTAAAATATATTAATTTAATATATTAATATGGTGCAACTATTTGATTTTGATTTAGGGTGAGATGATGCAACCATTTGGTTTGGTTTGGGTTGTTACAGTACCGCACCACCAAAAACCATCAATTCACATGGTTCCAAATTTTGGCCATTTGGTGTCGTTTGGTAGGCGGTCTGGTCTGGTCTTATCTAGTCCGGTCTGGTCTGATCTTATCTGGGTGGTGTTTTGAAAGTCTGTTTGGTAAAACTATCTGGTCTTATGGTCTTATTCAAGCTGTTTGGTCTTATGTTTGGAAAATAATACAAAAAATAAAAAAATAATATATAAAATTCAAAAAATATATTAAGTATGAAAAATATAAAAAATTTGAAAAAATATAAAAAAATTGAAAATAATATAAGAAATTCAAAAATAATATATTTTTCAAATTTTATAAATTATTTTGAATTTTTATATTATTTTTTGAATTTTATATATTATTTTTTATTTTTTATATTATTTTCTATTTTTTTTTATATTTTCTCAAATATGTATATATCTAATTTTGTATATTATTTTTGAATTTTATATTTTTTTCAAATTTTATACATTATTTCAAATTTTTTATATTATTTTTCAAAACTTATATATTATTTTTTAAATTATATATATATATATATATATATATTTAAAATTTTATATATTAATTTTGATTTTTATATATTGTTTTCGAATTTAATACATTATTTTAAAAAAATTATATTATTTTCAAATTTTATACATTATTTCAAATTTTTTATATTATTTTTTTTAATTTTATATATTATTTTCAAATTATATATATTTTTTAATTTTATATATGTTTTTCAAATTTTATGATCTCATGTGTTAAGACAATTGTATATAAGATCACTTGAGACCATCATTTTTGGTTGTTTCAAATTACCCCTTTTGGTCTCAAATGATCCTTGTTTTTTTGGAACATTGTTGCCAAACAGTGTCCGGTCCCAAAAAAATCATTATAAGACCGGACCATATGGGACCGGACTGCGAACGAAACAGAACCTTAATGTTTTGTGGCAACTAATTTTCTTTAACACGGTGAATATTTCCTTTAATCAGTTGTCATTCTTGGTGATCAATCAACACTCCTTTCCGTGAGCATTGGGCAACTTCAGGTTATTCCATGGACACTTCCGTGAAGAGTTGATTAACTATGCATATATATGATTTATGGTGGGCTGTATCGTTCATTCGTAATATTATTTTTAAAAGATAAAAATTTAATTTTTATTTTTAAGATTAATATTATTCAAAATGGGACCGATGAATATGACCATTGTCAACCTCTGATTAGACATGCCTTGGATCAATGTTAGTACAGTAGTGTGGTTAAGAGCAGTACTCGCAATTAATGATCTCCCTTGACAATCTCAAAAGATGAATGTATGTTGCAATTAAAGTCCTCCTACCAGGCTGTTGAGAAACATAACAATCATATTTGTAGAACTTTAAAACGATGAAAAATCGACTCTTCTTTATGAAAAAGAAAAACAAAAATAGAGAAAATAAAAAGATATATGTGGTTTCAACAATGTTAGGGTGGCTATTTTGTTATCATGAATTCAAATTATTACACAAGCAATATCACCATCACATTAGCATCTTATAATAACAGATAACAGCCGTCTGCTCCAAATTAATATCCAATTTATGACATTTTTGATGATGGTAGAGTAGAAGTATACAATACTTATGGTGTTGATTGAGAGAAAACACACTCTATTTATATTGAAAATCTCAAATACAAACTCACACAGAGGAGTTATTATTTTCTTCTCTATTCTCACTCTCTTGCTTCTATTTAACAATATTACACACACATTTATTTATAGCTCTAATAACTACTGTAGAACTTTGAATTCAACTTACACATATTACACAAGGGTAGACAAAATCAAAGTTAGGCAACCTATCATTGTTGATTTATTTGTAAAGCCTTTTAGATGGTCTTCAAAGGGGTGCTTCTAGATATGCATCAAATTTACATTTTCAACATTCCCCTTTAAACTTGATGCTCTGCATTCCCAACATAAACTTCAATTTGTTGAAGATGTCTTGCTTCAATGGCTTGGTAAAAATATCTACAATTTGATCATTCGTCTTGCAGGATATTAATTCCACTTCTTTGTTCTGCACATGTTCTCTGATGGAATGATACCGAGTATCAATATGCTTGTTTCGTTCATGAAAGACTGGATTCTTTGCAAGTGCAATTGCTGAACGATTATCAATGAATATCTCTGTAGGTCTTTCTTGTGGAAATCTCATATGTTTTAACACATTTCTCAACCAAATAGCATGACACACAGTTGCGCTGACTGCTACATATTCAGCTTCGCATGCTGATAAAGTCACTATCGGTTGTTTTTTGGATGACCATGTGAATGTTGTATCTCCAATAAAAAACACAAATCCAATTGTGTTATTCCTTTCATCTAAATCTCTACCCCAGTCGCTATCTGAATAACTAGTGAATTTTAATTCATTGGTTGAGGTATATAGTAAACCATCATTGATCGTACCTTTGATGTATTCTCTTTGCAACATTCAGGTGTGATTGATCTGGTTCCTTCATGTATCTGCTGATCAATCCAACTCCGTAGAGTATATTTGGTCTGGTGCAAGTCAGGTACCGAAGACTTCCAACTAAACTTTTGAAGTATGTTGGATCAACATTTCCTCCGCCTTCATTCTTTCTAAGTTCCACATTGCTTTCCACTGGAGTTGATACTGGATTACTTGATTTCATTATGAACTTCTTGAGAATCTCCTATGCATATCTACTTTGGCAAATCGAGATTCCTTCAGCATTCTGCTTCACTTCAATTCCAAGAAAGTGTGACATCAGACCTATGTTTGTCATCTCAAATTCTTGAATCATGGTTTTCTTGAACTCTTCAAACATGGTTGGGTTGTTTCCTGTGAAGATCAAATCATCAACATATAGACCTGCAAATAGTATGCTTCCTTCTGGACCTTTCTTCATGTACAATTGTAAGAGTGGAAATGTCCAAGCCCAGTTGGGCCCATCAGGCACCAGATCCATCGGGCTGATGGCCCAGTAAGAATCTTGTAAGCCCACTGCATCTTTGAATTCCTTTGGAAGATTGAAGTAGTGATGTAATCCAGGCTTCATTGCCCTAATGGGCCTCAAGCCCATCAAGATAATGTATATAAAGAAAGTCAAAAATTAATAAAAACATTCTCTCTTGTGTTGTGCAAATTTTGGCATTTACACATTGGCGCCGTCTGTGGGAAGTGAAAGGGGGAGTTCCTGATTTTTCAAATCTGCCCTTCGGGATCTGTAAAATCGTCTCTTTCTTCCCATCTCAAAATGATGAGTCAGTTTGTCAAACAAAAAATCAACTACCACTTTCAAAAACCTTCATTCACTACCCCCCGAACAGAGATGCGAATCACTCGTTCACAGGCAGACGTTCAACCCACTCCAGATAATCGTGCAGAGGGATCCATGGAACAAATTCTTCAACGCTTGATAGCTGTTGAGGAACGTAGCATGGCCTTGGAAAGGTAGAATGCGGAGCATGGCCTTGGCCTTGGCTCCACACCTGTTGTCCCACCGGTAGTTGTAGATGACCCTCCGGTGGCGGCGGTCGACCATTCTCTGAACCAGCAGGGCAGTGACAGACCTGAGGAGCATGCCGAGTCTTCTCAGTGCTCAGGAAACGCTCCAGCAGCCATGAGTCCATAACCCCCCAGAAACTTCAAGCAATGATGGATGGATTCCAAAGAAAATTTCTCGGGGACTTAAGGTCCCAATCTACCGACGACATGGCCATCTAGGCGTCCACTGAATTGATACAGTCACCTTTCTCCCACGAAATAACCCAAGAGCCTTTCCCAAAGAAGTTCGTTATGCCACAGTTCATCCCTTACGATGGCACAAGGGACCCCGAAGAACACGTATACCAGATCCATCAGAAGATGACCCTGTATGCTGAGAACGAGTCCCTGCTTTGTAGAGTGTTCTCCACAAGCCTTGCTAATGCCGCTCTATTGTGGTTTAGGAAGCAGCCATCCGATCCATTGGCAGCTGGCAGCAGTTGACCAGGCTCTTCATCGCCCAGTATTATGGAAACAAAAGATAGAAGAAGACCATATCCTGCCTCTTCACCATGATCCAGGAGAAAGGAGAGTCATTGAAAATTTTTCTATCCCGATTCAACATTGAATCCTCTTCTGTGGATAACTGTGACCAGCACTCCGCAGTTGAGGCATTCAGGATGGCCCTCATTCCAGGAACTAAGTTCCACCAGTCTCTGGTAAAACGCCCTCCATCAGGCATTGGAGAGCTAAACTCTAGGGCCCAGGGGTACTTGAGAATTGAAGAAGAGGAAACTGTCAGGCAAAGAAGGTCAGCCTTAGTCAGTGTTCTGGGATGTCGCATCCCCGTCAAGCTGGATTCCCCTTCAACCAACCGAAATTCAGGAGTTGGAACAATCCCAGAAAGGCGAACAACCTCCTCTGGTCTTGACGGAGGGGTCTGATTGATTTGAATATTCCCCATCTGTGGTGATGGGATCACCGGGCTACCTTCCACCGGTGGCGGAAGAACAAGACCGGGCAAGGGAGTTGGAACACCTTGCGACCCCTGTCCGCTTTGATCTTCACCCGATGCTGGAGTTATCACTTGATGGCCAACTGCCCGCTTGGACTTCTTTTTCAGCACGGCCTGCGGGATTCTCAGCATTTCTGTTGACAAGGCCTGCAAATTAGAACCCATCAGGAAACTGTTACACATCCTTAAGGGTTGTCCCCAAATTTTTTATTTAAGAAGTTCAAAACGGGTTCTGATGTAAGTTGAAGTTTTAAATTTATCAGGTGCTCCCAGAAACTCAAGCACGTGGAGACCCAACTTATCATTGCACTGATTGCAGTAGCATGACCCCCTGTGGAATGGCTTGAAGGAAGGGAATAGAGGCCGGTTAAATTCGCTGGGAACTTTGAATCCCGATGAGCTAGGGAGTCTCCAATTCCCGCTCACCAAGACCATTATCTCCTTCCACCCTTTGTTGGACTTTTCGGTGCCATCAAAAATATTCCCCCCGCTAAGAGGAAAAAGATTATATCGGCCCCTGTAATCTTTCTGGGCCTGTATTTTGTAACAGAACAGAAGTTCCGTCAGGCCAAGATCCAACCCCAGATCCCGATTAAGTATCAGGAGCATCGCTAAGACCCTGAAGAAGTTGAGCCCCACCTGGAGTGGAGCTAGACCCAGGGTAGCCAGGGTATGAAGAAAAAAAAGGATGAATTGGGAATCTAATAACCTGAAGGTGAAAGGCCGACAACAGAATCTGGTGGCCCAAAACCCCCTCACCCTTCCTGAAATCATATTTTTTAGGGTAGTTTTTAATAATTACCCCATCAGGTATCCCGCATTTGACTTTTAATCTTTTTAGTACTGTTTCTACCCTATGTGTGGGAGGAAGGGGGTCAGCGTAGAATTGGTCGACCGAACTGCCTGCAAGCGGATCCCCAACCGCTACGACATCCTGATTGACTTTTGGTGGGCTAGACCCGACCGTCCTAATCACTTATACTGAAAGAGTACTAAGTGAAGCGTCTGGGTCAACCGAGGAAGGGAGGCGGTTGCTACCCGATCGGGTGTCATCACGATCGGACATACTGAAATAAAAGTAGGAAAAACGGAAAGAAAATCACTTACTCTAAGATGAATCCTGAAGTAGTTTCGGGTTCCTTTCTGGAAAACAAGATGGATTCTAGCAATGATAAGCGAACTGCTCAAGCGCAGAGAGTTTTTGAAAGTTATAAGTTTTTGAAATGCAATGTGCTTTTGTCGTAAGGCAATGGGTATTTATAGACACTTTTGAAACACCTGGAGAGCCGTGCGCTCGGGAACCTGCATGCATAGGTATTATTTTACGGTGCACTCGACTCGTAGAGGGGTCTCATTTAGGGTACTGGGCTACTGGGTAGAGCCTCCGGCCCGCCCCACCGAAGTTGGTATACGGGTTGACCCAATGTGTCCGCCTTCGAGGCGGATTACTCGCGGCAACTCAAAAGTCTTCTAAAGGTGGTCCTATTGTGGTAGCGCACTTGTGGAACTGAAGAGCGTACACGGGAGTAGTACCTCCATGGTCTACGGGTCCTGATGACGTAGCAGTCTCTCAAGGGCGTTTACCAACATTTATGCATAGCTCTAGCGGTATATGTATGTACTGCGAAGGCTATTGGGGAGTGATCCGTTGCACGACTGATCCGGCTGTGGCCATAGATGTTGCGTAGCCGTGACACGTGGATAGCGCGACACCATCCTCACATTATGAAGGGATTGGAAAGAGCATGTGGCATGGAGGCTTGGAGTGTAGTTTAGTCATGATAAAGGCACATAATGTGGATTCTACCCATTATTCATAATGTGGAAAGAATTCTCCTTATAGGCCCACATCATGGCCCTCATCACCTTATTAGAGAAAAGTGGAGCATTGGTAAGACTTGGGGACCACTACATTTAGGGCAACATTTTGACCCTTGTTACCTATAAATAGAAGGCAATAGTGTATTGCCTAGGGATCCTCTCCTCCATCTTTTTGGCAGACTCCTCTCTTTTTCACAACATTCCCTTTTTCCTTTTCTTCTCTCTTTGCTTGGATGCTACTCCTCCAGAGAGACGGCTACCATTTTTCTCACTGCTCTTACTTTCTCTATGCTTCGGCTATAGAGGGCTGATTTCGCCTTCTTCACGTCTGACCCTTTTCCTCTGCTTGCTTCTCTCTTCTCCATCTCTTGGTCTTTAGCTATTTTGGGGGTACTTCATTCTTGGGGGCTTTTGTGGTTTTAGATCTATCAATGCTCACTACCCATTCTCTTTCTGTGATGAGGCTACACTCTTTGCTCTTCTCCACCGATTCTTTCCTCTCATTTTCTTCTTCTTGCTTGAGATTTTCGACCATGGATTGTGACCTATTTGTTCTGACTTGCTAGTGGAGCCTTCTTTCCATTTTTCCCTTTTTCACCCACAATTTTTGGCGACCACAGTGGGAGAGAAAGGCATGCCATATAGCATGACCAGAAGGTCATCTCCTATAGTCATGACGTCTCAAGCACCTTCTTCTTCTACACTTCCTCTACCCCCTCTTTTTCCATCCAGGCAGGAGTCAGGCACACCCATTGGAGTTGAGAGCCACACTCCTGGAGAAACGAGCCAGCCTCCACGAGGGCTCCTTTTGATCAATCGACCCCCGCCAGGTCCGACAGCGACCCAGCCACAGCCCCAGGGCATCGCTGCGGCGGAGCCACAGCTCAGGGAGCCACTGCTCGACCATCCCCCGGTCACCCGCAAGCAGGAGGCGACCAGTGCTCGTTCTTCCAGCCGCACTGTCACGTGGACGCAGCACCACCGGACGGCTAGGAGCAGGTCTCATAGCGCTGCCACCTCGAGGTCAGCCGGCAGATGTGACCGTGATGCGCTTCTCATGGAAACATTGCTCACTATGCAGGCCACCCAACAACGAATGTGGGAGGAGCAGAAAACAATGTTTGCCTCTGCCAGGCCTGACGTGGCCACTGGTGCAGCGCTCACGCCAGCAATGGCGCCGACATCTATCCTTCGTCGTGACGTTATGGTGACACCCCCGCGTGTAACTTCAGTGCTACCCCAGGGCCACACTATGGCGGCGTCATTGACCCCTTTTGGCTCGACTCAGTAGAGCGTTTCCCCCTACGTCATGTTCGATCAGTTACACGCCATGATGGGGTCAGGACGTGTCTCGACCGGGGCGGATCTTATTGGCGACCCGTTGCCTCCATTTCCTGTCTCTGTCCTTCAGCAGCCGTACCCTGCTGAGTATGTTGCGCCTAAGTTCCAGCAATTTGATGGAAGGAAAGGCAATGCCAAGGAGCATGTTGGACGTTTCGTTAGTCATTTGGGGGACCTTGCCTCCAACGAGGCGTTGAAGTTGAGGGAGTTCCCCAAGTCACTGACTGACCGGGCGTACACTTGGTATCACAACCTCGAGCCTGGGTCGGTGACCAGTTGGGAGGAGATGACACAGCGGTTCTATAGCAAGTACTACCAGGTTGACGAGAAGGTCACTTTGCTATCCCTCACTAAGCTTACTCAGAAGAGCAGCGAGGATGTGATGGCTTATGTGAAGCGATTTAGAGAGCGCACTTTAGAATGTTACGAGGCCGCTAAGGAGGAGGACTTGGTCAGGATATGCATCGATGGGATGTATAGAGAGTACTGCCTCTATCTAGTCACCCTCGATATCCGCACATTTTCCGATCTGATGGCCAAAACTAGATGTTTGGCTGATCGGGTGGCCAGTCCCCGAGGAGGTCGTGTTTGGCGAGCACCGCGCCCTGTCTCTATTACAGCGGCCGTTGCAGAGGATGAGAAGCAGTTTTCTGAGGAGCCCGTCGAGGACAAGGACACCTTCATGGCGTCGACCGACCAGCAAAGGAAGTGATTTCGGACGACTCCGCCGCCTTTCCCCTGTAGCCGTAGGCAGGTTCTCGTTGTACTGAACCAGTGGATCCGCGACAAGGTCATTAGCCTTCCGCCTGCTTTAGAGGAGAATCATAAGGACTTGGTGAATGACCCACGCTTCTGTCATTTCCATCGTGGTACCAAGCACCCATTAATGGAGTGTTGGAGTTTGCGCGATCTTTTTCAAAGGAAGATGAAGTCCGGGGAGCTAGAGCTTCTGAAAAGGCAGGATGTGCACGACAACCCTTTTCCATGACACGATACAGGTGTTCATGCCATTTCATGTGAGGATCGTGGCACATTGGAGGAGCTTCAAGGCGAGGAGGTAGCCTGGTTGGGTGAACAGGTTCAGAAGGACACTCAGGACCACATGACGCAAATGGCCAGCCTTATGAGGGAGTTCTTTGACAAGCTCAAGCTTGAGTCAGACTCCAGGGCTGAAGTTACTAACGTGCTGCTCAAGGTTGTTTGTTGGACATGAGCGGAAGTTAGGCGGGATGAGCCAGCTCCCTCGGCGAAGTCTGACCATGCTAGAGAGGTCACTTTCACCGAGGCGGACAAGCTTATTGAGGGCCCCCACAACCGTCTGTTGTACGTACCTGCGACCATTAACGGGGTTGATTTCAAGCGGGCGTTTCTGGACAATGGCGCTTCTATCAACGTCATGTCAGTTACCGTCATGAGGCAGGCATGTATTAAGGATGAGGCCGTGACCGGGAGGCCAATTGATATTTCAGGTTTCAATGGGATAAGACAGAGGACCTTGGGCTATGTCACCGCCGACCTGCAAGTTGGAGACATCCGAGGGCCTGTCCGATTCCATATCATTGAGGGGGAACCATCTTATCACATTCTACTGGGGAGGTCTTGGATGCATCTCCACAGTGTAGTCCCTTATTCGTATCATCAGGTGATGAAGGCCAACTGGGGCACTGGGACTACCACCGTCAAGGCCACGAGGAACCCTTTCTCTCTTAGCGAGGTTAATTTGTTCGATGCTATTTACTTCACCAACTTTTCGGCTACGGACGAGGGCCTTGAGGAAGGCGAGGCTTATGCTACCCCATTGCCCGACTGGGAGGATGTTGCCCAGTCCGATGAGGATGACGTTATGGTGGTTGTCTCTCAGAAGGGCAAGCAGAAGGTCGTGAATGATGAGGATCTTTGCAGGAGAGTGCGCAGGGCTGATGGAAGCTACGTTTACCAGTTATGACGGTGCGAGGGGCCGAACGCCCCAGTGCAGGAGCACGACCCCTGCAACGACCATTTTCTGGCGGAGGCATCCGTTCATGTCGAGGATTCAGTGAGGCAGGATGATCAACAGTCAAGTCTGGCCACAGCCCAGAAGAAGGGTGTTGAGGAGGTCGATCTGGCCAAGGCAGGGGAACAACCCCGTATGGTTTCTATCAACCGCGAGCTATTTGTTGAGTTCAAGGAGCGACTGGTAGGTCTACTCAAGGAGTATCAGGATGTATTCGCTTGGAGTTACGACCAGATGCCGAGACTCGACCCCGACCTGGTTGTGCACCGTTTGAATGTTGAGTCGGGAGCCGTACCAAAGAATCAGGCTTCTCGAGTGTTTGCACCAGAGATTGAGGGTCAGATTAAGGAGGAGGTCCAGCGTTTATTGCAGGCCGGTTTTATCAGGCCCATTCAGCATCCGACTTGGTTGGCCAATGTGGTACCCGTACGAAAGAAGAATGGAAAGGTCAGGGTCAGCATCGATTTCAGGGACATCAACAAGGCGTGCCCAAAGGACGAGTTTCCATTGCCAAATGTCGACGCCATTGTGGATGTCACTGCCGGTCACGGGATGTTCTCTTTCATGGACGGTTTCAGTGGCTACAATCAAATCAGGATGTCTGAGGAGAACGCACCCAAAACCGTTTTTCGCACTCCAATGGGGAATTTTCACTTCACCGTAATACCATTTGGACTGAAGAATGCCGGAGCGACCTACCAAAGGGCCATGACTGTTGTCTTCCATGACATGATCCATGTTTCTATCGAATGCAATGTTGATGATCTGGTGGTCAAGTCGAAGCAGCCAACAGACCATATTAATGATTTGAGGAAGGTCTTCGATAGGTGCAGGCGCTACCAGCTGAAGATGAACCCGGCCAAGTGCATTTTTAGCATGATAAAAGGGAACTTCTTGGGTTTTATCGTACATCAGCGAGGTATTGAGGTCGATGGCGACAAGACAGTGGCTATCATTGCTCTGGATCCACCCCGTTCAGTAAAGCAGCTTAGAGGATTTATTGGCAAGATTTCCTACCTGCGACGCTTCATTCCTGATCTCGCCGAGCTCATGCAACCATTTCTGCCTCTTCTTAAGAAGAACGCCATTTATGCTTGGACCCCCGAGTGCCAGCAAAGTTTTGAGGCCATTAAAAGGATCTTGGCTGCACCGGATACTATGACTACACCCAGGCGGGGAGTGCCCCTCCGACTTTATATTTCTGCGACCGATCATTCACTGGGGGCAATCCTCGCCCAGGAGGAGGATGGGCGCGAGCGTCCCATTTATTATGCTAGTAGGGTCATCCGTGGTGCCGAACTTCGGTACACTACAGCTGAGAAGCAGTGTCTTACGTTGGTTTTTGCCGCGAAGAAGTTTTGGCATTATCTGTCTACGCACACTGTGGAGCTGATGACCAAAAACGAACCAGTGCGCTACATGGTCACCCAGCCTCCTTCCAGCGGACATCTGACCAAGTGGTTGATGGGCTTGTTAGGAATCGACATTCAGTGTGTGCGACCCACGGCCATCAAAGGGCAGGCTCTGGCGGATCTTCTATCTCACTCTTCTTGTAGTCAGGGCTCGACCGACCTGTTCATGGCCGAGGCCGAGGAATGGGAACTGTCATTCGATGGAGCGTCCACTGCTCGTAATGGTGGGGCCGGTATTGTTCTCACGCCATGCGGCGGCGGGCCTCAGGTTCATCTTTCTTATCAGTTGGATTTTCCGTGCTCCAACAACGAGGCCAAGTATGAGGCATTGCTTTTAGGGCTGAGAGAGGCACATAGACGGGGTGTTCGACATTTAAAGATCAAAGGGGACTCTCAGCTCATCATCAAGCAGGTCACAGGCGAGTTCGCTGTGAAGGAGGCCATCCTGGCTCCTTACCGTACCCAGGCGCAGCTGTTGCTCAAGCATTTCGACACTGTGGAGTTCACCCATGTTTCTAGGTGTAGGAATCGCTTCCCCGACGCTCTGGCAACTCTGGCATCAAAGATCAGACTTGAGCAGGAAGGCTTATCATTGGAGGTGCAGAGGTGCTCTGCCCCCACAACGGCGGAAGGTTCCGACTTGGCAAAGGTTAATGATTGGCGTGTCTCTATTATGGAAGGCTTGGTGAAGGATGGCTTCGACAGGTCAGCGACCAAGGGATTCGTACTTATCAAGGGGGACCTCTACTTCAAGGGGCCTGAGGGCGTACTGGCTCGATGTGTCTCCGAGGAGGAAGGTGCCATCATTCTTGAGGAGACTCACCGGATTGTATACGGCGTGGAGGACGTTAGTCTTTACCGGAGGATTCAACGCAGAGGTTTCTATTGGCCCGGTATGGTGACGGCCGCCAAGGACGTTCAAAGGAACTGTGTTCTCTGTGCTCGCACCCCTCAAGGTGGCGAGAGCGCTTTTCAGGCCGACTTATCTGACTGGCGGAAGCCGTACATCGACCTCCTCCAGGAGGGCAAGCTACCCGACCATCGCATAGATGCGACACTTGTCAGGAATAAGGCGACACGTTTCTTCCTCCATGAGGGCGCCCTTTATTAAAAAGGTTTTTTTGGGAGGCCGTTGAAATGCATCAACCATGATGAGGCCACCATTTTCATGACGGAGGCTCACCAGCGTGACCATCAGGGCGGTGCAAAGCTGTATCAGCACTTGGTTACTTGTGGTTATTATTGGCCCACGATGGAAAAGGACACTGCCACTCACGTGCGGAGGTGTGATGCTTGTCAGAAGCATGGCAACCTTATCCATGCACCTGCCGTTAGCCTTCGTTCTCTATCCACACCTTGGCCATTCCATACTTGGGCATTGGATATCGTTGAACCTATCACCCCCAAGTCAGGTGGGCACGCTTGGATCTTGGCTGTTACCGAGCTCTTCACCAAATGGGTCGAGGCTGTTCCACTAAGGCGAACCGTTGCGGTTGTCGTGGTCCGGTTTATAAAGGAATAGATCATTTGTCGATTCGGGGTGCCACACACCATTCTGTCCGACAATGGGACGCCCTTTTGTAAACAAGGACGTGGGGGCACTTTTGGAGTAGTACCTGGTGCTGCATCACACTTCCACTCCTTACTACCCCAAGGGCAATGGCCAGGCCGAGGCCACCAACAAGACGTTGATCCGGATCCTGAGCAAAACGTTGCACGATCATGGAAAGGGTTGGGCTAATCAATTACCAATGGCATTATGGGCTTATCGCACTTCCAGGCAACGGGCGACTCATGAGACTCCATTCGCCCTGGTGTACGGGATCGATGTTGTATTACCCGAGGAGTTGGCGGTACCCTCTGCACGTTTAGCGGCTGCATGTGGGCTGACAGCGGTCAACAAAGGTGATGTTTTGGAAGTCTTGGATGAGAGAAGGGATGCTGCCTCGGTAGCATCGCAGAAGTATAGGGCCAGGATTGCAAGAGCCTATAATACTTCTGTTAGAGAAAGGGTTTTCGCTAAGGGAGACATAGTCCTGAAAAAGGTTGGCGCTGTGATGAGGGGCCAGAACCCAGGGAAATTTACACCCAAGTGGGAAGGACCTTACACCATAGCCAAGGCCTCGCCTAATGGTTACTACGAGTTAACCGAGGTTGGTACCGGATTCAGGACTGGCCCCCTTAACGCCAAGTGGATCAAAAGATTTTATCCTTAGGGAAATCTCATCTGACCACCTCTGACTTCGTCGTGCCTCATCCAAGACTTTCTATTTATGCTCCTCATTCCTTTATTTTCTTATTTTCTTTTGCTTAAGACAGTTAGGTTGACTGGAGAATTGGATCTTTTCCTCTTAACCTTCTGTCCTTAGGATTATTTCCTTTTAGTTAGATTATTGACACGAACTAGTCGATGCATATATGAGGTCACACATGTAAACAAAAAAGAAAAATATATAGAGACAGATCCTTCTTCAATGTAAGGTATTTTATTTACAAAAAGACATATGCTTTACATTTTTCTGATTATATGTATTATTCTAAAGGATAAAAAAATTAATTACACAAGGCAAGGCTCAAGCCTCTACCAAGGCGAAAACTTCAGTATAGGAGAGTAGCCTTGAACGTGTGCTTTAGCCTTCTCTTTCGTGCAAGGTTCGTATAAAGGCGTGTGTGCCACGACGACGTCTCCCTTTTCATATCTACTTGCATGAGCAGTTGTCAAGCTGGCGCCTTCCATGCTACAACCTGCACATTTAAAAAAAAAAACAAAACAAACAACGAGCAAACACAAAACAAAGCATATGCAAAACCAAAGTAGCATTCGCAAATATACATTAATTTAAATAAACTGTTAGATAAAATATGTGTTGCTCAAAAGAGCGCAAGGGTAAGCATGCCAAAGCACGCTTCCAGAAGTAAGGCCCGCCTTCAGGCAGGCGTAATGTTGTACCTGTGTTAAAGTTTACAGTTTCTAAAATATATTGTCAAAAATTATCTAATTGTGTGAAAATGTTTCTAATGGCAAAAAGAAAAAAAGGGAGATTGTTTCTGAGAATTTGCAGGATTTAGGTAAATAGATCTTCAGGGCAGGAGGAAAGGATCGGTATCCCTCACACGGTCCACCACCCGTTGCTCATCAGTGGCCTCCAGCAGCCGAACAACCTCCGCCTCTTTGTGCGCCGCCTCTGCGTCATTCTTTGCAGCATTCTCCAGCAGCACTTCGGCGTCCCTCCTCATTTGGGCTGCCTCTTCCCTGAGCTTCACCGACTCGGCATGAGCGTTCTCCCCAGCGAGACGCAGGACACCGCCGTCATCCCTTGCCTCAATCTTATTCAGCCTCTCAAGGAACCAGTCCATGTTGATACCGAATTGCATAGCCTGAGTAGCCAGTCTCCGGGCACCATTTAAGGCCGGTAGAGTCACATCCCCCACAGTGGACCTGGCTACCTGCTGGAAGTACCAAGCAAGCCCATCAAGCATAGGGGCCTGGGCTTGTTCGAAGGCTATATTGAAGCCATCAAACATCCCAGGATGGGCAAGGGAAAGACGATTGAGAGTTGGAATGGAGGTCCCGGTGTAGTAGAAGCCCCTCCATCTGGGCAGGTCTGGTGGCCCACAGTCAGGCATAGGATTCCCCACTTGAGGAACTGAGCCTCCTAGCGCAGTGGTGGGTCTGGGATCTACGGCGACGGTTTGGCGGGGAGTGCCTCTGGGAGTCTGATGAGGGGAACCTTTAGGGACATATGGGGAAGCCGAACGGCCACCCCTGGGAGGAGCGGCTGCCTCCTCATCAGAGGATACATCGACAGGGACGGAGTTTGAAGGGGCTGAAGAAGGGGACTTGAACGCACTGGATTTGCGGGCGGATCGCCGTGGCCTCTTCGCCGCCGGACCGGAAGCATTTGGGGACACCTGTCTCTTTGGGCGCCGTTGGCCAAGGGGAACTTCATCCTGACTGTCCCCTTCCTCTGGAATCGGGGTCTTTTTAGCAGGGACACTCCTCTTGAATCGCTCTGCAAGAGGAACACCATCATCGCTGTCAGAGGAAGAAGAAGTGTATAGGGGATGATTGGTCTTCCCCATGGCTACCATTTGTTTTCTCTCTCTCTTTTCTTTCTTTTTCCATTTTTCTCTCTCTAAACTTATAGACTTCTCTATGATTTTCTTTCTCTGAGAATGCCTAACACTTGTGTTTTGAAATGTGAATGAAAAAATAGGTAAGGGGAGGGGGTATTTATACCTGAGCGAATGGACTCTTGGGTACCTGAAGAATGCGAGACGCCGGATCCTGCATTTAAGGAGGAACCGGTTAGCGCATTTAAGTCTTCTGAGGTTGGGATCCTCTGCGCTGCGCCCCATGGAGTCTCAGTACGAAGCAGGTCCGCATCTTTGAAAATGTCAGCAATATTGTCAGGAGGAACCGCCAGGCCGGGGGCATCAGCCCTCCTCCTCGATGATCTTGTCCTGCTCGCAACCGATGGAGTCTGCGACCCTGAGGAGGCACTTGTTTAAAAAAAAAGAGGAGAAAAGGAGAAGGAAGGTTTATTTAAAACTTTTACAAATTTATATTTCTTTCCTTCTTTATATATACATATATATATATATAATATAAAGAAAGCCCCACTCAAGAGGGGGCAATAAATGTACTAACGATTTATTCTAAGTGCAGGTTTGGATATCTTACATTAACAGATGCACTGGGACGCCTATGAGTAGGAACTGAGGGCCCCGCTTCATCCTGGGTAGGCCTTCGCCTTGATGGAGTCGGGCGGTTTTGCGTTGCAGTAGTTTGGGGAATTGGTTGCACAGGGACTGCAGGAGCCTGGCCTGGTGGAAGCAGTACATCAAAAGGTTCCAACAGGATGGTGCGGACCACCCTCTTTGATCTTGACCTTCGCCTTAGCGGGAACATGTCGCGAGAAAACATCGGCACATCGGCAATAGTATGTCCCACCACATAGCTAGGACTTCCTCTGGAAAATGAGGCAGAAGAGTAGTGCACCACCATATCGTCCTTGTCAATAGCCCGGGGCTCACTTCTGCGAGCCGATGATTGGACAAAGGCCTGCATGGCGTCAAGGTTTGACCTCCAGAAGACGCCGAATGACGGTGTGATGTCACTGCGACGGAGGCATGACGGTATAACAAGCGGCTGAGGAAATTGGCGGGCGACCCTATGAGGATTGTAACTGGCAAGAGGCACACTGTCCTCGAACCAGGTAGGCAGTGTACATTTCTTCAGGACCAGCAGGAGTTCGAAGTCTGAAAGAGGTGAGTTGGGGGCAGGATTGAGCATGCGCGGCTCTTCACCGAATAAGGATTGAACAGGGAAACCGGGCAGTGTTGTAGAATAGGGTCTGAATTGGAATTCATCCTCCAGGTCTAGCACCAGGCTGAGATCATCCCTGAGGACAATATCTAACCATCTGGGGGCACGACAAAAGCCCCAAGGATCCCTGAATGGTCTAGCAGCCTCTAGAGTGTGCGGCGCGGGGAAGAACTCAGGAAAGCGCTCCATTATGAATAGAGATAGGAAAAGGCTGGACACAGGCGCTTTCACTTCACAGCGGCCTATTGAGTGGCGCATCCCCGTCACCACTAAGTCGAGCCTCTTGTACAGTGTCCCAAGGAAAAGTGGCCCCAGGGCGATGGTCCTACCAAGAGCCATCTGGGCCGCCAAATTGAAGACTCTCTTGCTCATGCAATCATTGGGGCGCCCTTCGAACACATGGCGTGCAAGCCAAAGTGCCAGAAAGGCGGCCAAATGATGAGGACTATCCAGAGGCACGCCTTGAGTATTGTCGGGGCGAAGAGGTCGGCCTGATGCAGGGTAGGTGAAAAAGTACCTGGCCCAGTTTGAAAATTTGCACTTGCCCTTCTTCTTCACAGTGGTATTCAAGTATGCGGCATGAGTAAAAGAGGCCTCCAGGAAGTCTACTGTGGCTTGACACTCTGAAGGGTTGGTGTGGGGTCTGAAACTGTGTTCACCAATTAGAGGCAGGTGCATTAGGGATTTCACATCTTCTAGTGTGGGGGTAAACTCACCCCAGGCGGTAGCAAATGTATGGGTGTCGGTATTCCAACGGGAAATTAGGGCTTGCAAAGAGGGATTTGAGCGCCGGATGTTGACACGGCGACTTGAATTAATGGTTGTCAGGACTGAGGCACGGCTGAGGGTTTCCACATACTCGGGTCTCGAAAGAATGCGCTCACACCAGTAGTCCCACTCTGAAATTGGTGTTGTGTGGCCTTCGAATTGGAGGTGCGAGTAGGGGAAATCGCCCCTCTCGATTGGAAACCGCATACTCTTCCCCGGCTTCCAATGGGTACCTGACGTGGAGGGGGCATCGCCTTCTAACAGCACGGGCTCGCCCAAAATTATAGAGTTTGGTTGGTAATGCCTGGCTCGGTGCCAGAAGAAGTCGACCTCCTTGCCAAAGAAAGGGGCGTGCCGCCATTCGTCGTCGCTTGGAACTGTGCCGTCGTGCACCTTCGAGGGTAGCATGTCTCCTGCAGAAAAGGGGTTTTTTTCTCTCTCTCTCATTTTCACTTCCTCTCTGGTATTTACCTCTTCCTTTCTTCTCTTTCTTTCTCTTTCTTCTTTCTCTCTTGATTTCTTTCTTTCTCTCTCTGGTTCACTTTTTCTTCAAACTTTTGTTTTCTCTCTCTGTAAAATCAGTAGTTGCAGAGTCATACACTCGATCGTTTTTGTCCCATTTCCCTAACCTGGAGAGGTATTTGTAAGCCGTCTCTCTGCGCACTCTCCAACCACGACTGCACCAATTCTGGGGAGTGGCGTCTAACGAAGCGTCGCCATAATGGGGGCGGCGAAAAGGTACCTTTTTGCAGGGGGCTGCCATTATTGCATTGTCTCACTGCCCTTTTCCACTTCTGTGTTTTGGCACCAGTTCGTCTTTGAGAAGGAAACTGTTGGTTCAAAATTTTCTAAACTTACTCCTTTTATATACTAATATATCTATATACACACACGTGGGTATATATATACACGTGTACAATTTTAAAATAAATAAAAAAAACTAGCTTATTTCAAAAGAATATATATATGTACATGAATATATATATGTATATATGTATGTGTACTATTACAATTTAATTATTTCTTTACTTTTACCATGTTACTTATGATGATTACTAATCAAATTTAAATTCCCTTATAAAAATTACTATTATAGCCTTCCATGTGGTTTTCAAAAAATGTGTATATTTGAAAAAATGGTTGTTTGCCTTTCTTATATTTAGCTTTGTTTTGTTTTACTTCTTTCTTTCTTGTTTATATATTTAATTTCTCAATTTCACATTTTTCAAAATTTCATATTTACATCATTTAATTTCCTTTCGTTTTTATTTCCTTTCTTTTTACCTTGTCTTTGCTTATTTTTGTTCCTTGTCGCCGTCCTTACCGTTCATTTGATCACCCTTACTTTCCTATTGTGTTTATTACTTTTCATGACATATTTTAATATACATATGTACGCTATAAATATCTATCCATATATATAAATGGGGACAATGGGAATATAAATACTATATATATGGGGCCTGCTGTGTGCATGCAAGCCCAACTTGGAGGTGGTGCCTCGCATGCACAGGGGGCAAATTGTAGGCATAGGTATTATTTGAGGGTGCACTCGACTCGTAGAGGGGTCTCATTTAGGGTACTGGGCTACTGGGTAGAGCCTCGGACCCGCCCCACCGAAATTGGTATACGGGTTGACCCAATGTGTCCGACTTCGAGGCGGATTACTCGCGGCAACTCAAAAGCTTTCTAAAGGTGGTCCTATTGTGGTAGCGCACCTGTGGAGCTGAAGAGCGTACACGGGAGTAGTACCTCCATGGTCTACGGGTCCTGATGACGTAGCAGTCTCTCAAGGGCGTTTACCACCATTTATGCACAGCTCTAGCGGTATATGCATGTACTGCGAAGGCTATTGGGGAGTGATCCGTTGCACGACTGATCCGGCTGTGGCCATAGATGCTGCGTAGCCGTGACACGTGGACAGCGCGACACCATCCTCACATTATGAAGGGATTGGAAAGAGCATGTGGCATGGAGGCTTGGAGTGTAGTTTAGTCATGATAAAGGCACATAATATGGATTCTACCCATTATTCATAATGTGGAAAGAATTCTCCTTATAGGCCCACATCATGGCCCTCATCACCTTATTAGAGAAAAGTGGAACATTGGTAGGACTTGGGGACCACTACATTTAGGGAAATATTTTGAGCCTTGTTACCTATAAATATAAGGCAATAGTGCATTGCCTAGGGATCCTCTCCTCCATCTTTTTGGCAGACTCCTCTCTTTTTCACAACATTCCCTTTTTCATTTTCTTCTCTCTTTGCTTGGATGCTACTCCTCCAGAGAGACGGCTACCATTTTTCTCACTGCTCTTACTTTCTCTATGCTTCGGCTATAGAGGGCTGATTTCGCCTTCTTCAAGTTTGACCCTTCTCCTCTGCTTGCTTCTCTCTTCTCCATCTCTTGGTCTTTAGCTTTTTTGGGGGTACTTCATTCTTGGGGGCTTCTGTGGTTTTAGATCTATCAATACTCACTACCCATTCTCTTGCTATGATGAGGCTACACTCTTTGCTCTTCTCCACCGATTCTTTCCTCTCCTTTTCTTATTCTTGCTTGAGATTTTCGACCATGGATTGTGACCTATTTGTTCTGACTTGCTAGTGGAGCCTTCTCTCCATTTTTCCCTTTTTCACCCACAGAACCGAAACGTCATATCGTTTTACGTGCGCCTCCTCAACCTCCAGCTCGTTAATCGAGGCCACCCGGACCGTGGTTTTCGAATATTCAAGGAACATTGCAGCCATCATATTAATTGTATCAGCCACGTCACCCCGACAGGGGTGATGTATCTCGCTCCCCACTCTGTATCCTTTGTAATGGGCCTGACTGATCGACGACCCATCACAAAGAATCGGGCATGTGTAAGAGTGGAAATGTCCAAGCCCAGTTGGGCCCATCAGGCACCAGATTCATCGGGTTGATGGCCCAATAAGAATCTTGTAAGCCCACTGCATCTTTGAATTCCTTTGGAATATTGAAGTAGTGATGTAATCCAGGCTTCATTGCCCTAATGGGCCTCAAGCCAATCAAGATAATGTATATAAAGAAAGTCAAAAATTAATAAAAACATTCTCTCTTATGTTGTGCAAATTTTGGCATTTACAACAATGTATGCTCATATGGACATTTCTCGAAGCCATTATCATGGAAATACTTGTCAATTTTGGTATTCCATGCACGTGGAGCTTGCTTCAGTCCATAAAGAGCTTTCTTCAACCTGTACACCTTGTCTTCATGTCCGTCATTTGCATATCCCAGTGATTGTTCGACATAGATTTCTTCTTCTAGAAATCCGTTCAGAAATGCTGACTTCACATCAAGTTGGTACAACTTCCATTTATTCTGAGCAGCAATAGATATCATCAGCCTGATTGTCTCTAATCGGGAAACAGGAGCAAATACTTCACCATAGTCTAGTCCCTATCTCTGTTTGTAGCCTTTTGCAACCAGGCGAGCTTTATATCTCTGAACTTCGCCCTTTTCATTCTTCTTTGTCTTGTAGACCCATTTGACTCCATTAGGTTTTTGGCCTTTTGGTAGACTACACAGCTCCCATGTATCATTTTTCTCTATGGCCCTGATTTCTTCATCCATTGCTGACTTCCACTTCTTCTCTTGGATGGCTTTTGTGAAGTCGACATGATCACTATCCAGAAATAGGCATAGCAAATTTTGGACTTGATCTTCTTCACTGGATTCATATAGTTCCCTTAGACTTCTCACTTTTCTAGGTCTTTCACTTGATCTTTCATCTGGTGACGATGAAGGATCATTTCTTGCAGGTACAGGAGATTGATGTGGTAGAATTTGCGGCTCCATTGCAGCTTCTTTTTCTACTTCTTCATCTTCTTCAAGTACAAGCTCCTTGGTTTTTCCATCTTCATTTTGATCCCAGTTCCAAGCTTCATTTTCTTCAAAGATCACATCTCTGCTCGTAATTACTTCATTTGTGATAGGATTAAATAACTTATATCCCATTGTTCTGTCGCCATAGCCGATAAAGATACATTTATGTCCTTTGTCGTCGAGCTTGGTTCTTCTGGCTTCTGGAATCTTGGTGTAAGCATTACACCCAAAAATTCTGAGATGATTGACACTTGGCTTGTATGAGCTCCAAGTTTCTTCAGGTGTCTTGAACTGGAGTCTTCTGATTGGACACCTATTCAGCAGATAGACAACACAAGATACCGCTTCAGCCCAAAATTATTTGGGCATTGACTTTCCTTTCACAATACTTCTGACCATGTCCAAGATCATGCGATTCTTCCTTTCAGAAACAGCATTTAGCTGAGGTGTATAGGCTGGTGTTGTTTATTGTCAGATGCCGTACTCTTTGCAGTAATTCTAGAATGCATTTGACATATATTCTCTTCCTTGATCTGACCCCAACATTTTGATATTGTGGCCACTCTGCTTCTCAACAAGAGCTTTAAACTCTTTGAACTTCTCAAATACTTCTGATTTCTTCTGCAAGAAGTACACCCATGTCTTTCTACTATAATCATCAGTGAAAGTAAGAAAATACCTGCTTTGTCCATATGACATTGGCTTCAATGGACCACACACATCTGTGTGAATGAGTTCCAGCAGCTTTGTTGATCGCCATTTGACTTCTTCAGCAAAGCTCAGTCTGTGATGTTTTCCAAGTACACAACATTCACATACTTCATTAGGATGGTTGATGTAGGGTAGTCCCTTCACAATCTGCTTATTTGCGAGCAGCTTCAGGCCCTCAAAGTTGAGATGTCCGTATCTCAAATTCCATAGCCAGTCCTTGTCTTTAACAACTACATTCAAACATTTCGTTGTATCGTGCTGAATGTGAATAGGAAACATCCTATTCTTTGACATCTTTATACGGGCAATGAGATTTTCATTTGTATCTTTAATTGTTAGACACAAATCATTCATGCTGATGTCGTAGCCTTTCTCCAGGAGCTGTCCGAGACTCAAAATATTATTCTTCATATCTGGAACATAGGAAACATTTGATATGAAGTCATGATCTCCATTCTTGAGCTTGATCAGAATCTTGCCCTTTCCTTTTACTGGGATTTTCGTGGAGTCACCAAATGAGACTTTCCCTTGCCTAGTCTCATCAAGCTCGACAAACATGTGTTTGTTTCCACACATGTGATTGCTGGCTCCTGAATCTAGATACCATATACCTTCGTCATATGTATTTTCATTTTAAGCCATCAACAACATTGATCTTGGCTAATTTTCTTCTTTCTCGGCAAAATTTACTTGTTCGCCTCCGTCAACAACTGTCTTTCCTCTGCATTCGTTGTTGTAGTGTCCATACTTGTTGCAGTTATAGCACTGCACATTGCTTTTGTCATAATTCTGGCGATTGTTGAAGTTGTTTCCACGACATCGTCCTCGTCCTCTGGAAGATTGATTTCTCCCACCTTGATTATTTCTTTCGTTATTGGAATTGGTTCTTCCACCGTCGCCACTGAATCCAACACCTCGTCCTCGATTGCCACGACCTCTACCTCGGCCTCTTTGCGAACTTTCCCATCGCTCTTCTTTATTTTCTTTAAATGTTAGATTTGACTAAAGAGCTTGCTCTAGAGTACCTGAGGTGTTCTTCTTGTTGATTCTTTGTTCGTGAATCTCTATCGTGGTCAACAGCTCATCTACTGTCATTGCATCGAGGTCCTTTGATTCTTCAATAGCAACAACTACATTCTCGAACTTTGAGTTGAGATAGCGCATAATATTTTCAAGCACACGAACATCTTCAATCTTGTCGCCATATCTTCTGATTTGATTCACAATAGTCAATGTTCTGGTAAAGTACTCATAAATTGACTTTGTGTCTTTCATTTGCAACAGTTCAAATTCACCCCTTAGAACTTGGAGTCGAATTTTAACTATTTTTTCAATTTCTCGATGTGTTTTTCGAAGAATTTCCCATTCTTGCTTGGCGGTGTTGACGGCTGAAATCTTTTCAAAACTTGTTTCATCGACACTTTGATAAAGCAGGTACAATGCCTTCTTGTCCTTCTTTCTGGCTTCTTTGAGTGTGGCCTTTTGGATCTCGCTCAATCGATCTTCAATTTCTTTTGAAACTGGCTCGTCATTACCAGACTCGATAAAGTCCCACAAATCTTGTTATGAAATAAGGACTTTCATTTGGATAGACCAATTCTCATAATTGGTTTTATCCAAGCGCGGAAGCTGGGGCTGGAAAAAATTTCCGGAGGATGCCATCGGACTAACTTAAGCACTTGAGATGCTTAGTTCAAAAAATAGGCATTGAATTTGATCAAACCGACTGCACGGTCACGTCCAGAGTGTTCCTTTTAGTAAAAAACGATTGTTCGTTTGCTCAAATCGGAGTTTAAATGAGTCCAAAATGAACAAAATACCAATAAGGGGCAATTTGGTAATTTCAGGAAAAATTGATGACGTGGCACTGCTGACTAGGCAAGATGGCATGGCAGATGACGTCACTGCTGACGTGTCAGGTGCGTGGGACGCGTGCGCGCGTGGGTGTCACGTGCGGCTGGAGATTGAAGATGACTAGGCGCGTGACTGCGTGTGGTCTTCACTCGCCTCCCTTCTGGTGGCGCGTGCGGGTGCGTGCAGCTTCGTATGAACGTGTTCTCTTCGGGAAAATATTTTTGGGGAAATGTAGATTCTAGATATGTGTTCAAACTGTTGGTTTGAGCACATGTGTGTCACGAATAGAGATTTGAAACTTTGACTCTGCTTTTGAAAAAACTTTTATGGTTTTTTTTTCAAACTTCGCGAATTTGGCTCTGATACCACTGATTATGATAGAGTAGAAGTATACAACACTTATGGTGTTGATTGAGAGAAAACACACTCTATTTATATTGAAAATCTCGAATACAAACTTACACAGAGGAGTTATTATTTTCTTCTCTATTCTCACTCTCTTGCTTCTATTTAACAATACTACACACACACACATCTATTTATAGCTCTAATAACTACTGTAGAGCTTTGAATTCAACTTACACATGTTACATAAGGGTAGGCAAAATCAAAGTTAGGCAACCTACCATTATTGATTTATTTGTAAAGCCTTTTAGATGGTCTTCAAATGGGTGCTTCTAGATATGAATCAAGTTTACATTTTCAACAAATTTTCAATCAAATGAAAGGATCTATATATGAATCATAATATTATCTTGGGGCAAAATAGCAATTTGTTAAAAACATTGCTCATTCCCTTATTAGTATATTTCTTTTTCAGTCATTTATATCAGTCAAAACACCACTTATCATGGTTCTACGTCAGATTAAATGATTCGTGTGGAGATTTGTTAAAGCCATATAGCTCAATATATTATATCTATTAGTCATAACCAATTAACCATGTAAGCATGGAGGCACAAAAATATGTAAATGGTGAATGCTAGTCAAGGAAAATAGCCCCAATGGTTTGATCTAGTTGGAAAATGTTTGGGACCTAGTGTCTCAAAAAATATTAGGTCTCATGCAAGCACGAATTCAATGAAGGACCAATGGGTAGGGATGGCAATTGGGCTGGGCGGGGCGGAGATCGCATCCCCCATCCCCATCCCCATTTAATTTTGCTACCCCCATATCCGCCCCAAACCCGATTATTAAACGGGGCGGGGCGGGGTAAGGCTAGGTGGGGAGCGGGGCGAGACAGGGCAATTTTCCACACTTAAAAAAAATTATACAAATGAAGGTAATGTGTAATTTCTTAATTTATACTTTGGATATATTATTATTATACGAGAAACAAAGTAAGCCATGTAATTTTTAATATAATTGATATGAAATTAAGACTAAAAGAGTGAAAGGATAAGGGGACTTGTATTGAGTGAAATATAAAAAATGAAGGAGTTATTTTATATAAAGTGTATATATTAATAATATATAATAATATTGAAGGTATATTAGTAAAAGTAGTATAATCGGGGTGGGGCGGGACGACCTCTCCCCATACTCGCCCCGATTACAAATCGGGAATTTTTCCCCACCCCTATACCTGGCCCCATTTATTTAATCGGGTCCCCAAACCCGCTTAAATTGGGGCAGGGTGGTTCCCCATCGGGGCTGGTTTTTTTGCCATTCCTACCAATGGGTAGGAATGGCAATGGGGCGGGGCGGGGCGAGGATCACCTTCCCCATCCTTGAACCCTGTTTAAATTTGCACTCCCATACCCACCCCGTCCCCGATTAAAAAAAAAATTCACCCCGCCCCGCCCCGCCCCGGTTACAATTTTGTTTTTACTTTTTATGAAATAATTTTTTTTAAATAACCTTTGTGAGGAATACATTGTAAAAAGAAAATAAATTTGCAAAGAGAATGATCTTCAACATATATGTATATATAGATGATGTTCACTTCTTACCTTATATATATATACAGGTTTGTGTTTAAAACATGAAATGCATATATATATATGAAACTGGGGCGGGGCAACTAATTGGGATAGGGTCGGGGCGGGGCAGGGGTTCCCCATACCCGTCTCGAATATAATCGGGAATTGTTTTCACCCCATACCTGCCCCGATTAGCTTAATCGGGCCCCAAACCCGGAATAAACGGGACGGGGCCCACCGGGGAAGGTTTTATTGCCATCCCTACCAATGCGGCCATGACACTCACTGAAATTTTTTTTTTAACTTAGATACCACATAATTTAGATTTTTTCACAACTAAGCCTCCACTAAAAATTTATTTTAAGCCCCCATTGAAGTAAATATATCTCATTTATGCCCCAGGAGCCCAATATAATTTTTTTTAGTCCCCACTAACACGAATCTCTAAATCCGTCGCTGGTTAGATTCCTACGAGTGCAAACAAGAAGTCACAAGTATAAGAGCAGTAAAGAAATGGATAACCCTCAATATATATATATATATATATATACATGCATTTCCTTTTAGAAAAAAGTTTATAACTATCATCGCCAAACGCTCGCGTTTATCTTAAATTCGATCTACTTCACCCGATATGCCCTTAGGCACGGCCATTCATAATATAAAAATAACACTTGGAAATGGTGGACAATTAGCTAGAATAGCGGGAAAATAATATATGTAAGTCATGTTTTACGTAGATACTAGAAAACAGATGGTTCGCACAGTCAGAAACGACTTAAACAGTAGTGCTTTAGAAAACATTCTTTCAGGACCATGAATAGTCTCATTTTCATCCAATTTGGGTGGATAATTCACTTTTCAAAGTTGGTTCCAGAGCGTGAATATACTCTTCATTTTTATCCACTTTGCGTCGATAATTCACTTGCAAAGATTCAGTGGATTAGTCGGTGGGAAGTCCTCAACACCCCAGGAGATTCGATAACAAAGTTAGTTATCAGACATATGAGATACTCACCTATGAAACATTGAGAAATATTATACATGACCATGGTTTTATTAAGATCTTCCAACATTTTCTTTTTTCTCTTCTTATTTTTATATATTTTCGGATCATATTGTCGGAAAGCTGACACTTGTCAACCACATTTCCCATACCAGCTCCTTAATAATGTAGATGCTCAAATCAAGGATGCTTCTATCTTTATTCAGCTCAATAAATTCCAAACTAAAAAATAATCTACACACAGACACATAATTTGAAATCTTCATTACCTTCTTGTGGTCTGGCAAAAAAGATTCCATGCTCTTATGACCATACTCTAATTAAGTGACATATGTCTATGCCACTCAAATAATTCACAGCTCATATGATCACACATCTCTGAGAATTTTCAATTTATTTTTTAGATAATTTTCTTCGGAACTCTGACTAGCTGTCATGCACTTACATCACCTTAATTTCAACCATCTTAGCCCAGCAGCTTTCAATATGAAAATAACTGCTCAACAGAACAAGCCAATGCCAGTGTATATAATAAACCATACCATTGCATGAAGTTTCTGTGGAAGCTCAATAGAGCTAGCTAGTTTCTTTACAAACTATATATATATATATACACACATATACTAAGGTAGATATATACTAATCATTCTGTGCTTAAAATCATTCATTTTGCTTCTTAGTACTATACAATTAATCTAGCTTCTCTTTGCCTTGTTGTGCAGGTTAAAGAGTGTAATTCAATGGCAACAATATGTGAAAATGAGAGAATTATTTCCATTAAGAAATCAGAACCTATTTTAGTCCATCCCGAGATTAAAACAAATGATGGGTTTTATTTTTTATCCAATTTGGATCAGAACATTGCTGTGATAATTCAAACTGTGTACTGTTTCAAACCAGATGTGAAGAAGAGTAGCGAGGGCGTTGGTGAAATGATTAGAGGAGCGCTGGCTAAAGTTCTAGTCGATTTTCATCCGCTGGCGGGGAGTTTAACATTGAGTGAAGATGGTAAGCTTGTTGTGAAGTGCACAGGCCAAGGGGTGCCTTTTGTTGAGGCTCTGGCCAACTGTGATATGGAGTTGTTGGGTGACATAACTGTTCCTGATCCTGCTATGCTAGGAAAGCTTGTTTATTCGGTTTCTGGCGCCAAAAATATACTAGAAATGCCTCTTCTAACCGTTCAGGTAAAGATCGTATATTCATATTCATATTTGTCGTAAACATGTTTGATATTAATGTTCATCTGCATGGATGCATACATACACTAGCAAATGAAAAACTCATGTTTGACACTTCAACATATCGTACCAGTTTTGAACCTTGGGTTTATGGATTCAAGCAGTGTTCCATAAGGCTACAAGGTCAACTGGTGCCTCTAATTAAGCACTCAGTATAATTTATTCTAAAAATCTATTAAATTTTTTCACTAATCATATATAAACTACAGGGTTTTTCTGCATCCTCATGTTTATGCAAATTTAACCCTGATATTTAGTCTTTTCTAAGATGACTTTTTATCTCTGATAGTCACTCTAATTTTTTCATGCACTTGTGTTATTTTTGGTTACAAGGTTTCAGAACATAGAAAATAAGCACATGTTTGTAAAAAATCCAATCATGGTTCTTTATTGCTCAGTTATGTGATTGTAAAGTCAGGAATAAGCTGGATTAGCCTGAGAGATATCTAACATAATAAGACCAGTCATCATATGGACTTAGGTCTAGGTTTCAAGGACTAGTAACCAGCGAAATAAGGGGGTGAAAAAGAAAAGAAAAGAAAGAAAGATCAACATGTTGGGTTATGGCTCAAAATCCACGAAGACAGGCCCTGGGTCCAAAGGGCCGGGCCGAAGGCCTGTGGAGGTAAGGTAAAGGGTGATTTTGGTATTTTACCAGTACATATGAATTAGGTGTATATATACATTATTATAACCCTAATTCATTGATAAGCAAAATACAAAGTTGCTCTGGTTGACGTAGGTCGAATTGGCCGAACCACGATAAATATATTGTTTGCGATTGAAAATAACAAAATTGGATGTAGGGTGTAAGTTAATCCTACAACCCCCATATGCCTTAAGGGTCCGTTTGGGATCATGGAATTGGAGCATTGGAATTGGAATTAGGGGCTCCATTTCCAAATCCATTGTTTTGATGTAACAAAATACTTTTGAATTGGAATTGAAATGCAATTCCAAGAACACCAATTCCATAAGGAGAAGTTGTGATTTCCAATTGCACATCTTCTCCAAAATTTGACCCACTAAATATATTCTTTCTCTAATAACAAATTTTTTACAATCACCAATATACATACATATACATAAATATCTATATATATATACATACGCATATATATAAACACACCTATATATATACAAATATATATAAACACACATATATATATATACACACACCTATATATATACATATATATATATATGAACTCATAGATGCATATATTTACAAATATGAGTACACCTACACACAAATATATAGTCACACAAACATATATACGCATAAACACATACATATTAATTCACGCATATATACACATTCACATGTATACATGTATATACATACATATATACACATGTATATATATGAATACCTATACTTGTATACTTATATCTATATCTATATATATATTTATCTATTTTAATTTTAAAGTTATGACATTTTACATTTAAATTGGGTTGACTTTGAGATTAAATTTCAATTAAACTTGAATTCCAAGACACATCCAAACAATGTATTTGGAATTGTATTTGTGGAATTGAGATATCATGACATTCCAATTCCAATGCAATTCCAAATCCGTGCACCCAAAAGGACCCTAAAAGTATTGTATTTGTTTGAAGCCTAAACGCTTTGGATGGTCCAATGCCAAGAGTGTGGAGATCACCCTCCTACAGTGCATAGGAAGAGATCCTGATTTTAAAGTTATGCTTTTCATTTACTTTTATTTTTATTATACAGGTGACAAGGTTCAAGTGTGGAGGATTTGTACTTGGAATGACTATTAACCACTGTATGACTGATGGGATATCAGCAATGGAGTTTGTTAACTCCTGGGCTGAAACAGCAAGAGGCATATCCTTAACACTCCCACCATTTCTCGATCGAACCCTTCTAAACACAAGACAGCCTCCTCAGATCAAATATACTCACAGCGAGTTCTTGGAGATAATGGACAAATCAAACATGACTAATCTCTATCAACAAGAGCAATTGATGTACAAATCATTCGAATTCGATCCTGAGAAGCTGTCAAGGCTTAAGAAAACAGTAATGGACAACAACGTATCAATAAAGAGCTGCACGAGCTTCACAGTGCTCGCAGCTCTAGTGTGGCGCGCACGAAGCAGAGCACTGAACATGAAGCCTAACCAACAAACCAAGCTTCTGTTTGCCGTTGATGGAAGATCCAAGTTCAACCCACCATTGCCAAAAGGGTATTTCGGCAATGGGATTGTGCTGACCTGCTGTCTATGCACTGCAGGAGAGTTGATCCAAAAACCACTCTCGTTTGCGGTAGAGCTTGTGCAGGATGCTATTAGAGTGGTGAGTGAGGATTTTATCAGATCGACAATCGACTATTTTGAATTAACAAGAGCAAGGCCTTCTTTAACAGCGACTCTTGTGGTCACTTCATGGACTAGACTTTCTTTCAACACTACAGACTTTGGCTGGGGAGGGCCAGCACAGGCAGGCTGTGTGACCTTGCCTGAGAAAGAAGTGGCTTTGTTACTCTCCAATGGGAAGGAGAAGAAAGGAAACACTTTGCTTCTCGGTCTTCCGGTTACTGCCATGAAGACTTTCCAGGAAATGATGCAAATATAGTTTGGGGGAAAAAAAGATATTGAGTATCATCAAACAATGCCCAAATGCAAATCCAAGCAATCCTATGTTTATGAAAGTAATTGTTTGCATAAAATGTATACCTATAAGATATCATCCTAAAAATATCACTGTGAAGTTCAATATAGGTTATTTCAAGTAAAGCTTATTGTTGTTAGACTGATTTGATTAAAAATCTGACATGACAAACAATCTATTTCACGGTTCACAGTCGCGGTCGTGGCAAGGGTATAATGGACTCGATCAATATCGGTATTAAAAGTGAGCATCGGATGAGAACCGGTGTTGTGTAACGGTATTGTAAGAACATTTATTGTAATTGTTTATGTTTGGCATGTTCTAGAAAATAACCGTGTTGAGTGAATTGTGGAGTTGGAAAGTTTTAATAGGCATTGTCAAGTTTCGTCAAATTCAAATCAAGCCTAAAGAAGTGAAGAATATAAGAGAATTGAAAAGGAAGCAAGGTTGAGTAAAAAGTGTCTCCCGATAGGCAAAAACGTCATTTTTTCTAGCCGCAACTTCAAGAATCATGACAAGCGAGTTGAGGAAGTTCAAATGGCACAACTATCAAGAAAAGTTGGTTCAGAGTATTTTGCTACACCTGACCTACGCCCACAGCAACAAAAAGTGGCTAGAAAGTGTCGTTTCTATGCCCGGAGCAGAAGCGCACCATATTGGCCTACGCCCCAGGAGTAGGGGTTTGGCGAATTTGGGTTCTGAAAATTCCCGTTTTGCCCCCAACTTGTTCTCCTTTGAGGCGGCTGTGACTTTACACCTTGATATACGTGTTATATACATTATATACACCAAAGTATAGGGTTTTATTGGGTTTGGTGTAAAATTACGAAAAATGGGAAGATTAGAGTTTCTCCTCAGCTTTGTCTATAAATACCAAGGTCTTCTACAGATATGAGGTAGCCTTAGAGAGATCTATGCAAGTCTTCTACAGTTCATATTCTTCTGCAAAGATAGAGAGAGAGAAAAAATCAATAAGTGATTCTATATCTTCTTGTTCTCTTTTGTTTAGGGTTTGTTCAATTGTGTTTCTATATCGATGATCTTATGCACAATTGAATGACCTAGATTCTGAAAAATTTACACACCACCTTGTGCAACGTGGTTGCTTAGATTCGTTTGAGGAACGAAGCCGTCTGAGTGGGGAGATCGAAGCAGGAGGCTTCGTGGTTCATTGATCCGTTGAGAAGCGGAGCCGTCAGAGTACGGAGCGGAGCGAGAGCTTCGTGGAGTGCAAGTGATTCAAGTTAGTCAAACATCGAGTGGAGAAAGGCAGATCATGAGTGATTTGCAAGTCTAAAAGTTCATAGAGTCTGTGTATTGTTTGATTCATAGTGCATCGATACCCGAGCGTATCCGTGATTTTTACTTGAAGTCTTTCCAATATTTTCCACGTAAAAATATCGTGTCTCTCTATCACTTTATTTTATGTACTTAGATTAATCTTTGCATGATTTATCTTGTTAGAGAATTATATTAAATTTGACTTTTTCACAATTAATTTTATTTTGTCATTAAATTCACAAAAAGCCTATTCACCCTCCCACTAGGCTATTTTCATTGATCGTCAAGATAATTTCAGGTATCGATACCTTCTATGTAACGCATAGTACGATATGCGAACCATGAATCTATCCAAAATTTTCATATATTACACAGTAAACCATCTCTGTGAAACTTCTTTTTCAAAATACTTAGTAGGTGACAAATTTGGGACCATAAAACAATACAACATGAAGAAGCACATGGTATGGTGTGATAAGGTGAGTCACAATCAAAATCTGACTTTTTGAACTTGAGTAAAGAGATGGATCATGCAAATGCAGGCATATGGTATGGAGCTTGTGCATTTAATACTGGGCATCAAGACTGAGACATTCTGGAAGTCTGCTAGTGTGGAAGATTTTGAGCCAGTAGTCAGAGGTCATGGTGCCCACGCAATGCTGTTCTCACTAGTAAAGGGACAATAAACATTGCAATTTTCAAAAGTTTCCACTAGTCTACAAAGAAGAATTGGCTAGCTAGGTGGTTGAACATAATGGAACCTAACCATACTTCCTTTCTTATCCGCAAGGAGGAACTTCCTTACCAGAACAGATGTGACACGATTTGGTGCTTCTTGAATGCCTAATTTATAGGATGTATTTCATAAGAACAATGCTACTGTAGACGATAATTCAGACCTACAACATCAACTGAAGTGCCCTCAGCGATGTTTAAGCAGGAACCGTATGAATCCCACTTAAAACATAAATCATGCAGCAGATAAAATTTCGGCTCATCTTTTATCCCTCGTAATCACAAACTAATCTGTGGTCTAATAAACAGAAAAATGAAAACAGATTTCCCGAGGTCTCGCCTTGTTTTTATGAAGTGAGACATGTTCAATTTGACAATGCACATTTTTTCATCTAGGTAAAAAATTTCTGCAAATGATTATCACTTCTGCCAGGAACAAGATCAACACAGTTAAGAAATGCAAACACCAAAACGTTCCCACCCATATGGGCCAATCAATTATTCTATTGATAATTTCATCTGTACATTGTGCATACATTCAGCAATGCAGACCAACTAAAATCCAGGATTAATCATCATTGATCATTGAAACCTGCCACAACCCCCCACAGATCCGAAGCCTAATTTTTCACCATATCGGAGAACATTGCTTATTGGCATTTACACGATCATGAACAGAAAAGAATTCAAAGATGACCAAGACAGGAGATTTTTACCATTCATGAATCGTCACCGCTAAGATCTCCCCATCGAACATTGTGACTTGCAGCAAGATAATGTGCTCCAACTGGTCCTCTACTTCCATAAGGGTAGAGTTCTGGCATAATCTTCTTCTCTTCTAGTTCCTTCAATACTGGTGTGAATAGAGCCCAAGCAGCATCAAGCTCATCGCTTCTTATGAACAATCTCCGTTCTCCTTCTATTGCATCTAAGAGAAGCGTCTCATATGCATCAGGTATTTCTGTTGAATACCTTCATAACCGCGCCACAGTTTTAGGATAACATCTTTGTGAAGAGTAAGAGATCTAAAGGATGAAGAAGGTTCATTCATTCCAAAATATATATCATAAATATATATAAATTGAATTTGCTTGCTCAAAATCCGGACTCAATGGTGTATCTTATTCACTTAAAGGGCCAAAAGCCCTAGTATATAAAGTGATTTTACCAAATATCTGAGGCAAAAACAATCTCACTGGTCCTATCAGGTTCATTTAATCACGTAGTTAGAATATTTCTGCCATCACGATAAGTCAAAGAAAAAGTGTTTTTTGACTTGAAGCTGTATTTCATCAGCAAAACAATGAGTCTTTACCTTGCACTGTAAAGCAAATTGAGGTCACTGCGATCTAGTCTCATTCCAAGACCAGGAACTTTGTTGTTGATCTTCAGATATATGGCTTCATCTGGTTGTACGCGAAGCACCAGCTCATTTGTAGCCTTATCCAAATCAGTTCCGAAGTCCCGCTTGTACAAGTTACCTGGCATGTCTGAACTGAACTCTGATCTCTCCTCTGGATGTCATGGCAAAACCATTTCAGCCAATTTATTATTTATATCTCAAACATATTGTAGTTAAGAACTTTGAAATACTGATGAAAAATATGAAGAAAAAGGTCCACTCACCTCTTTGTATGAAGAGCTTTACCTGCTTTCATCAAGAAAGGAACCCCATTCCACCTTGCATTATTGATGAAGAGCGCCGCAGCTGCAAATGTTGGAGTAAGACTGCCCTTTGGCACAGTTGGGTCATCTGTGTATCCAGGATAGGATTTCCCGCCCTTACTATGGCCCTTATATTGGCCTACAACGATATCTTCAAGCTGCGGTGGTCTCATTGACCTTAAAACCTTGACCTGAATCAAGAACATGCTCATGGTTAAATGGTCAATTCATGAAGTCACAAGACCCTAGGGATGCATTTTTGGGTCATTTAATAAATAGTGGAAGTTGATGGCAGAAAATTTGGTTTCCTGTTCAAAACCATAAATTGATAAATGTTTTGAGCAATCATAAATAGCATCACATATATTGTAGTTGATCGACACCTTTTCATTCCTAACATCTTCGGCATCCAAGCTGATAGGTGTTTCCATCGCATATAGGGTCAAAATTTGCAGGAGATGGTTTTGCATTATATCTCGGATGATTCCATTGCTATCAAAGTATCTGGAGAGGAGAACAACCAACAGTGATGTACATTTATAGAATATTAATTTCTTCAAATTAGAGTATCAGCTGGCTACACATTTTACTCACCCTCCTCTTCCCTCAGTACCAAAATCCTCCGAAAATATCAGTTGTACATTACTGATGTAGTTCCTGGACCATAGATGCTCAAAAACAAGATTGGAGAAACGAAGAACTGAGAGATTCTCAACAAGCTCCTTGCCCAAGTAATGGTCAATCCTAAACCAAAATAAGCAAGGTCAACTTCTCTACCACCTCCATAAATATCTGATTGGAAAGCAATGCCTTCTCATATACCTGAATATTTGGTCCTCAGTTAGGTATCGCTTTAGACATCTGGTCAGCTCTCCAGATGATTCTGCGTCACGACCAAATGGCTTTTCAACAATGACCCTCGTCCATCCATTCTTTGATGAAGCTTTAGTGCTCGCACATCTTACCACATCCAAAAAAATGTTTGGAGGTATTGATAAGTAGAACAACCTATTTGATAGTCTTCCTGCCTGAAACAGCAGTATAGATACATAAAAGATTAGAATAAATGTATACCCTATGAAAACATAGAAGATGCATTCAGTATAATATCACGTGAATAGGTGGCTGGTTTAATATCACAACACAAGATTTAGGGAAGTTTGGATTTAGAGTTTAGAGGACTTATTCATTTGAAGAAAGAAGCTGCATAGTTATGAAAGTGTAAAGTTCACAACAGAAAATGTCACGAGTGAAAAAGTGTTTCCTGAGGTTAAAATGAAGGAGGTTTGTATGAAGTTTAAAAAGGTCAATCATTCATCTTTTCATAATCAACTACATTAAAAAAAAAAAAAAGATCTGATGGGTTAACATTATGCTCAAGACGAGCGGCTATACAAGGCATATGAAATAACTTAACTCTTACAATGACTCATGAATCATTCCCGTTATTTAGAAAATATTAGGGAGTGAAATAATTAGCTCTTCAACCCATGAACTGGGGACTGGTCTAAAGAAAGATTCTCTCATTACTTTCCCTCCAAACACACCAAATAAGATATAAAGGAGCTACTCATGGTGCTTGACACACTCCCCACGGCCCACACCAACACCAAAATCAGTCTGAGATAGAGCAAAGCATAACCCGTTGCACATCTAACAAGGAACATAACAAGCACCAAATATCTCTTATCTGCCCTACATGAAGCAATGACACTTGGGTGTCTTTTTACAAATGCAGCACCAATTTGGATTCGCTTTCCCCCTTCTGCCCCAAACTGTTCATGGTTCAAATTGATTCCACAGCAGCATCCAACACCAAGAAAGAGAATTCTTTCTGGCAACAACCCTTTAAACCCCTTGCAGAACAACACCCCACGAAAGATTTCAGGTGAAACCTTCTGCTGCCCTGTGCTTTTCAGGGCATCGTATCTTCCCCATCCCCACTAAATCTATCACTCCCAATTACATAGGTCCATTGAAAGTAAGGATTTAGCGGATCTCAAGTTCTCTATAACACTGCCACCATTAATATTACATCCCTAGTGAGCTGTAGCAGCATATAGATTCTAATGCAACTGCAACTACCATCACCATATTGATTGTTGCCACCGCAACATTGTCATTAAGGGAATGCTGCCACTTTGACCACCACGACCCTTCTAGTGTTGCTTGCGCATCATCTCTATCACCAGGTTCATCACAACCTCTACTTTCATCACAAATCACCAATTCTGCTCCACTCCGCCATCACTACAGTCTACAACCACTCGATATTTTCCATTAGCACTATCTTCTCATATATCCTTTTACAGCTTATCTCCACCTCGATCACACCAGCACATCCATCTTTGTCACCTCCACCACCACCACCTCTGTCACGACAGTGGCAGTCAACAGTTTCCTCTATTACACCACTACATATGCCACCCATCACTATCTTGCCCAAGTTAGGAGATCTGACAATAGCAAACACAGAAAGGAGAACCAAAAAAAATGGGATTCCCATGAATGTCTAATTTTGAACTCATCCTAGGGCTTCCTGTTCTTGGGACTTTAAACTTCAATGGCAAAAAGACCTTAGACAATGTTAAAATTCAGCAAAACAAGTTTGCCATGAACATTACCTCGGAATTATATAGGCCCGAATGGTAAAAGCATTTCTTTAGAAACTGATCCATTTTGTCACCACAATTTTCTCTGCAAATCTTCATTTTATTAATGAGTGCAAATTAAAAACGCAGTTGGATGCGACTTTTATTTGAAACACGAGCCAGAAATTACCTCTTATCAATTCTGCAGGTTAAAGTTTCACTGATCATGTTCCTCAGCTACTCATCACTCATTTTAGTCCGAGCATAACCAAAAACTGTGAAGTTCTGAGCATTTACGATGAGAGAGAACATAAAGGGAACAAACACAAAAACTAATCAGATTAGCTGAATCCAAAATGACATGAAGCTGCGTTATACTAATCTAGCATATTTCCTTTTACATTATTATCATCCATATATTTACATAGAGGGCATATGAATAGAAATGAAGAGCAAAACCTAAGGTAGGCCATCTTCATAGAAAAGAGCAAAAAGTGCTGGAAAAATCTTCTTCTTGGCAAGGTCCCCTGAAGCACCAACTACAGTTCTCCTGATTCTGACAAAGGAATAGACCGCTCCTTTGTTAGAGGCTGACCATGGTCTCTGGCCAGAGGATTTTGAGCTATACCCATCAAAGATTTAGGTATTAAAACCAAACCAAAAACCATAAACCGTTCAAATCAAAGATTTAGGCAAGAAAGTCGGGAAAGATAGACAAATTATTGTTACACCAGACCAAAAACCGTTCATGGAGAACCTGGATCACAATAAGGCAAGTCTTAGGCAAGACAAGACCTTAAACTCCATAGGAAGTAATTTGCAAGCCCATTAGGAATTCTATTGAAATATGCAGCTACATTAAGTTAATGACCTGAGCAACCAAAGGGAGTTTTTCTTCAGACTAACCTCAATTCTGAACAAGTAAACCAAACCCAAATCAAAGGACATTTGGAGAAATTTCATACAAAATTGTAGTAATATACCGATAAGTTCATAATCGCATATCGATTTTCAAGCAATGCTGGAGAAAGTGTCCTAGAATTTCTACTTGCACATTGAACTCTTTCAAAAGGCTTCATATTGGATATAACCATGTCATTGTACCATAAATTAGCATACATTGAGTAGTATTACAAGTTATTTCTATTTTCTCCAATGTATCAAACATGGACATAGACTTTTCTTTTGATCTCATGATGATCTACGAATTCTGCAATCACAACACTTAAACAAACATACATGTGAAAAGCAAGTGTGGAAAACAAATAGCGGAATAATCAATATTAAATGATCATAAACAAAACGAATAATATCAACATGAAGCATAATGATCATCGATCAATAACAAATAATTCTCCCCCTTTTTTTCACTGAAATTACAAGGAATTAAATAACAATAAAAATAATCAAAAGAGTTGAAGGAAAAAAACAAAGTGTAAATATTGAGAAAATATACGGGAAGACCATAAAATCTAAGCAATGCTTATATTAAGACATAGAACTCTAAAGAATATATTCAAATTCTCAAGTAATAAAAATCTCTACAATGCATGAACTTGAATCTAATGCATGAATGCAATATGCTCAAACCAAGAAACAAGTGAGCAAGGCAGTAAACACAATGAGCTAATCATAAACACATCATATTCGCAGATTTGACTTAGTTATTATACACACAATAGTGAAGAAAATCAACACACATACCTTGTAGTTATAAGCAGTCACAAGACAAGCTTTACATAGTTTTACATATATGAAAAATATTCAGGTGCAAGCAAACAACTAAGATGAAAGCAATACGTATTAATTCTAATAATCTCCTCACTGACCATACTAATACTTTGGTCCAAAACCTAAACTAGAAGTCAAATATTTAGCTCGGACCTTATTGCTTTTAAATGTCTCACAATTTAATCTTTTGCACCTTTTCACTTTATCCATTTTTGTCTTTCTAAGCTCTAGACTTTCCAGCGAGTATTTTTAATCCTGACCAACTGGGTCTGCGCTTCTTCCTTGGGATTTATGTTCATTAGTTTTCTCCCCTTTTTACACGAACACTCTGTTACTTTGTGGTAGGAGGCCCGGTTACTCATATCAAAGAACTACTTTTTGCATTTTTAATTTTTTCATCTATTTCATTCTTTCTTCTTTCAACATCACCCCAACATTCAAAATCATGCAAAATGTATTCAAAAACATCGATCAATCTAGCATAACTCATGAACCTATATATCACTTCGGGTTAGATGAGAAAGACTAAAAGTTTCAACAAGTTTTACAATTATCTCCGAAGTAAAACAAGCACCCGAGTTTAATGAGTTCTAAAAATAATATTTTAAACATGTCAAGTGAATAACTCATATCCTCAGGTTAGACTAACAACTCCAATTCCCATAAGCATAATAAGAAAATTAAATATGAGAATAGAGTGAAATATGACAACCATTTGTACCCTTAGTCAAGTTCAATATGCTAAGAATTTTTATTTTATAATTTTTATGGTATTTTTTTTGTCATAAAGATGCATGCATGAATAATCATAATAGTAACAAAACATGATGCATACATACTAAAAAACAAAATAAAAATGCACCAAAAAAATGCATGATAATGTATCAATTCTAGGATAAAGAATAATGCAAGATATTCCTAGAATGATACATATAAAGACATCTATTATAATGAGAACATGCCACTAGATTTCCTAAGACTCGCATGCTTTTGAAAATCTAATGGTTTTGTAGAGATGTCTATCAATTGAGAATCTGTGAATATAAACTCTAGATCTTTTTCAGAACAAAGTTTAGGAAAAATGCAATAATGATTATCAGATATACCTACACCTTTCATAACACAATTTCCAACATAATCAACAATAGAACATTTATCGGAATTGAAATTGACATTATGGTTATTATCGCATATTTGGTTAATGCTAAGCAAATTAGCCTTTAGGCCCTTAACATAATAAACATCTTCTAATCTAGGTTGACCAGAAACAATAATTGTGCCATTTCCTAAAACTTTAAATTTCTTCCCATTACCAAAAGTAGCATTTCCTACATTACTTTCCTTGAAATTACCGAACAATGACTTATTTCCAGTCATATGCCTAGAGCATCCACTATCAAAACACCATGAACTAGAATCACATGCTCTAAGGGTAGTATTGGCAACAAAATAATGTAGCTTACCTTTCTTAACCCATGTTTGTTTAATTTTAGGTGTTCTACTTGCCAAATTAAATAAATTTTCTACCTCTTCATTCAAAACCCTAATTTGATCTTCAACATTGGGTCTTTTTTGAGTTCTTTGATTTGTTCTTGAATGCAAATTTCTTCCTCTTAATTTGAAGCACATGGGTCGAATATGACATTTCACACCACAATGATAACATATAGGAACAAACCTTTGAAAACCATTATCAAAATTTTTATAATACTTAGAGGTAAAAGGAGATTTACTCTCAACCGGTTTTCTAACATAAGATTGGACATTAGAATTCTTCTTAATATGAGGATTGTTTCTTATATTAGAATTACCTTGAGAAGAACTAGATGTTATTAGAGAAGCTATAACAAAAGTAGTTTTGGGAATGACATTTTAAATATTCGTTGTTCCTACGAATCTCAATCCTTTAGTGTTTCCCACAGATTTACCTACACTCAACATATGATTAAGCTTAAGGGTTTCACTAGACTATTTATAAATAGTTGAGTTAGCATCCTTCAATTCCTTTTCCAGGACATCAATTCTCGTAGATTTCTCAATCATATCAGATCTTAGAGTGTTTAATTCCTTATTTATATCATCTACACTCTTCAAAGCCAGCGTCCTTCTTTTTTAGACTTAATCAATTCTTTAGACCATTGAGCTCTTTGTGTCTGAAGTTGATTTAAGGAAAAGGTAGTATTGGTTAAATCTTCTTTTAAGGATCGTCTTTCCTTGTCAACACTTTTAAGTTTAACTATATATTTTGAGAATTCTTGGCTAAGATGTGTGGACATTTCATAGAGTTTATTGTAAGCATCCTCATACGAATCCCCATAATCTTAATTATCCTCATAATCTTCATCCCCGGACATTTTCCATCTTATAGCAACTTCTTTAAACTCCTTACTTTGCGCTGCAAGTGCAATAAAATCTTTATACCTATCATCCAAATTAGACTTAGCAGAATCACTAGTTGTATCATCATCTGGTCTATCATCCCATGTAACAGTTAGAACTTTCGTCATTTTTAACTATTTAGAGCACTCCGTAGCTATGTGACCAAAACTTTGACACTCAAAATATTTAGGTTTCTTCTTCTTAGGGTCAAACTTATCATTCTGATTTTGGACTTTATTTTTATTTTTATAATCATATGATTTATCTCCAAATTTTTGTCCTTTAATCATTTCTTGACCACAAGAAGATTTTAAAAACTTATAAAACTATTTCATAATCATGTCAAACTGTCTTGAACTACTATCATATTCCTTATGAGACTCAATAGGATCCTCCTTGGTAGTTTTAAAAGCTATGCTCTTCTCTTTTACACTGCTAGACTTATTAGGGGGATTTTTTAACATCTCTATCTCATAGGATTTAAGATTTCCAGCCAATTCTTCAAGTTTAATTTCTTTAAGACTCATTACTTCCGAGATTACAGTAACCTTAGACTGAAAACGTTCAGGGAGAGACCTAAGAATATTTTTTACTATAGTAGTCTCAGGAATGGGCTCTCCTAGATTATGACAACTCGTTACTATGTCGGTTAGTCTATCCTCGAAGTCAGCAAAATTTTTATCTTCTTCCATTTTAAGTTATTCAAATTTAGAATTTAACATTTGAAGATTTTATTCTTTAACTTTTGAAGTACCTTCATGAGTTACTTGAAGAATATCCTAAACTTCTTTGACATTTATGCACATAGCAATTCTTTTAAATTCACTAAAGGTAACTACATTATTTAAAACATTCAAGGCTTTAGAGTTCCAATTAGAACTGTTTGTTTCAGCAGTAGTCCACTAGTTAGCCGGTTTTTATTTAGATTTATTAGTAGTCGCATCTATCACAGTGGGAGGTGAATACCTTATTTCTATAGCAAGGCATGCTCTCTCATCAAGAGATTTCAAGAATTTTTTCATCATAGCTTTCCAATATGTATCATTAGAGCCATCAAACAAAGGGGACCTAGTAACGGAACCTCCTTCACGAGGTAAGTCCATCTTCTAAGTTCAAGATCTAACTCTAGGTCGTTAACCTAAATCAGGGCAACCCTTGCTCTGATACCCATTGAAATTACTTAGAAGGGGGAATAGTCAAGTTTAATTAAATTCTTTAATTATGCAAACCACACAATAATAAATTATAGGTGCAGAAAATAAAGCAGAAACGACACCAATATTTTTACGTGGAAAACCTTGGAAACGTTCCAAGTAAAAATCACGGCTACCCTCCGGTATCGATGCACTATGAATCAAGAAGTACAAGACTCTATGACGTTTTAGACTTACAAATTATTCTTGATCGGCCTTTCTCCACTCGACGTCTGACGAACTTTAATCAATCGCGCTCCACGAAGCTCTCGTTCCAATCTCCGTACTCTGACGGCTCCGCTTCTCAACGGATCAAAAAACCACGAAGCCTCCTGCTTCGATCAAGGTGGTGTGATGATTTTTCAACAATTAGATCATTCAATTGTGCATAACGATCTTCGGTGTAGGAACACAATTGAAAAACCCCAATAATAAGATAGAACTAGAAGATAGATGATCACTCAATAATTTTCTCTCCCTATCTCTCTATGCAGAAGTATATGAACTGTAGAAGAATCACAGAGATCTCTCAAAAGTCACTCTCTTCTCTTAGGTTTAACTCATATATATATAGAGTAAGAATCATTTTCCAATCAGGATTCGTATTTCCACTATTTAAATCTTCCAAATATAAATAAATATATCAATCATAGTCCAATATACCAATAACAACTTCAAATCATGTCCCAAAATGGTTAGGAGTTGATTGCATATCAATTTAATATCTCTCAAAAATAAATCTGCGCAACCACTTACCAAGTAATCCGTGGTTGTTCTACCGAGTACTCGGTGAACCTTTTCGTGCGCAAGTTCGCAAAACACTCTGGTGTTTTTTTCCCTTTTTCACAAACTGTGCGCAAGTTCGCAACTTACCGAGTACTCGGTAATCTTCCCACCAAGTACTCGGTGGAACAAAATTGTGAAAATATAAAAGTATAATTTTATCATATTTCCGTTTCCTTCCAACCGTTGTTCCACTATTATATCTTCACCACTGTATCTTCACCACTTTATACTTGATTTGACACATAAACTCCTTACCATACAACGCTTTAGCAATTCGATCGAAAACACACAACTCTCAACATGTTTTTTATAAGAATAATGTCATTACATAAATAAATGTTCTTACAGTTAGTTCTATCATATTTTTCTTTAGTTATCGTTGCATTGTTATCTGTGATCTTGAGTGGATTTGTTCCTAATAAAAAATTTGGATTAATTAATAACAATTACTTTTACTTATACTCTTATTTTGGCTTATTGCTCTCAAAATCAAAGCTTCGATAAATAACCATCACACTAGAGTTGGCAACAATACTCTCTTAGAGGATCTTGCTTTTTTGTACTCCACCTTATATTTATTATAATTACATAAAAAGATCAAATATCAACTGAATAAAATGATGGAATTGCTTCTTTCTTCTCCCGTTACTTTTACCAAATATGCATTAATTTGGGATAATCTTCAATTCTCATTAATATTGTGAAATTTAAATGAGAGTTCAATTTTAGACATTTATGTTGACTAGTATATTGCAATGTCTTGTTGAAATGTGCTAATACTTTTTGTCGATATAATTTAATCTTGACTTGAGATGTGTGAATTTATATGTATGTGTTTATGAGTATATAAGTTTGTGTGGTTATATGTACATTTGTGTGTATGTGTATTTATATTTGTATATATATGTGTATATGAGTACATATATATGCATACGTATATATACTAGTAAATAGCACGTGCGATGCACGTAGGAACATTTACATAATATAATTTAAGTATATAAAAATCAAATTTTAGGTGCTACTAATTTATATCTTCATTTCAAAACACCCATCCATTCCTTTCCACTATAATAAATAAATAAGTTATCAATTTAAAAAAATACACTGTAGATAATTTTAAAAATGTCTGACACAAAATATGCACATCAAAAACTATTATTACACACATGTCCATACCACGCTAAAAACAAATAGACTAAAATATATACTTTTTTTTTGTGAATAGGCTAAAATATATATACTTGTATAACATTAATACATTAGGTTTACTATAATTATGGTAGAAGTAAAATTCTTAATGTTCTATTACAATTAGGTCTTTAATATATATAGTTAATTACAATTATATAACACTCAAAAAAAAAATTCACAATTCAAAAGTTGAGAAATACGACATAGGATAAACAAACTTATAGGACACGCAATCCGATCCCAATCCATTTCTCTAACCAAGACAAAATACCCATATGAACAAAATAAAGAAATGAATTTAGTCTTATCCTAGTCAAATAAAATTCTAGTTGTGAAATAAAATTATACTTTAATTGGTACAAATAGAATCCTACCTCAATAGATTTTTTAAAGAATTCGAAACGAATCCATTTCTCTAACCAAGACAAAATACCCATATGAACAAATAAAGAAATGAATTTAGTGTATCCTAGTCAAATAAAATTCTAGTTTAATTGGTGAAATAAAATTGTACTTTAATTGGTACAAATAGAATCCTACTTCAATAGGTTTTTTATTGATAAAATCCTACTTCAATAGGTTTTTTAAAGATAAAATTTAACAAAAATTAATATTTTAATTTTTTTATAATTTAAAATTAAAAAATAAGATTGAACCTTGAAATTTTAAAATTATAAAATTAAGGATAATATAATTATATTTGAAAATAAAACAAATTCTCCTTTAAAAAAAAAACAAATTTCATTTCGGCTAATCTGTATTTTCATAATGTTAAGAATATTAATTATATCAATACGTATATTGTGTTTCAAATTATTGACATATATTAGAATTCTATCAACCAATACGCTAATTATCCTAATTTATTTATTATTAGTAGATATGTATTTCCAAATCATTAACATATATATTGATACAAATAGAATCATACTTCAATAGATTTTTTAAAGATAAACTTTAATAAAAATTAATATTTCAATTTTTTTTATAATTTATAAAATAAAAAATAGGGTTGAACCTTGAAATACTGCTATTCTGAAACATTGAAATATTGAAACACTCAAAAATACTGAAATTCTTCACATTTTTAATAGTAGTATACATATATATATATATGTGTGTGTATATATTTTTATATATAAGCATATGTGTGTATATAAATGTGTACATATATAGGTGTATATATATAGGCGTATGTATATATATTGGTATTTGTGTATATATATGATGTATGTTTGTAGTTGTGAAAAGTTTGTTGTTAGAGAGAGAGTATTTTATGAGTTAAGGTTTGGAGAAGATGTGGAATTGAAAATCACAACTTCTCCTTGTGGAATTGGTGTTCTTGTAACTGCATTTCAATTCCAATTCCAATTCCAAAATATTTTGTTACATCCAAACAATTGATTTGAAATTGTAACCCCCAATTCTAATTCTAAAGCTACAGTTCCATACTCTCAAAAGGACCCTCAAAGAATTGGGTGGGATAATGCTCAGAAGCATCCACTTTCCAATTTTTATAATTTTCCCCTTCCAATCCTTAGGAGAAGAAGGGTTACCAGTGCGTAATTTACGATTAGTATGAGAATGGAGATGATAACGATCAGGAATCTCTCAGATATGATCGACCTTGTAAAAGATAAGGAAATCAGCAATTCATGGGTCTAAATTTCGCTTGCGATTCAAAATCAACATAACATATAGAACCCTAAAAAAAAATAGGGTTCACTTGCAAAAGGGTGAGTCCTAAACTATGAAGAACGATGTGATAAAAGGGATGAAGAGGAAATCTACGGGCGTGTAAATGACTAGCAGAAAACAACACCTCATCATCCCCACGTTTTCATAAACCTTGAAGAGTATTCAGTAACCGAAACGTCATCAGGGATTTCATACTCAATCTTCCACCTCTTAACAACGGGGAGTTTGAGCCACTCTATTCTAGGGATATTATTCACCGGAGAGTCATCAACGACAACCATTTCCGCCGGAGAAGACGACTCCCCAGGTTCGTCAACAACGGGAAGCTCTTGGGAAACAGTCTTACTATTATCATTACTAATGATTTCTAAAGATAATAAAAGAAAAGAGGAAAGAAAAACAGAAAGGGATCCCAGAAACTAACCTCACGAATATGAGAATGAGAGAGAGAATCCAAATGCCTTTTCATCTGCTCCAGGAGGAAAACAGTTACCAAAGGAGGAAATGAAACATCCAGGTGCCAGCAAAACACATGAAATTCCCACCCAATTTTTAAAACAAAAAGGGCCGGGAATTGGGGCAAAAGGCGTGGGCCCAAATTTCAACCAGGCCCATCATAAAAGGTATTCACGCTACAACACAGAATCCCAACAGGTGAAGAAAGCCCACTAGCAGTAAAGCAAAGCCCATCAGCTGAAGTTCAAAATGGCTAGGAAAGGAAAACTCTAATCCTACCAACCAAGGATCCCAACAATCAAGTAATGGAGCGATTGATGGAAAGAATGGCGGATTCAAATCAATCATGACCATCTGTAGAGACATACTAAAAATGTATGGCAATTATCATAAAAACCCTGTAGGTCCGTTTGGATAGGAAGTTCTTTTTTTTTTTTTCTTCTTTTGGCACTGTTTACATAACAAAACTTGTTTGGAAGACCCAAACATTGTTCATTTTGTTCTCAAAATAAAAATAATTTCTTTGCACAGTGCTGAAAACATTAGAACACCATTTTGGTGTTCTTTTGTTCTCAGCTTGGATTTTAAAATAAAAAATAAATAAATTGCATCGACGCCTCAACCACCACCAATCGCCGGCATGTGTGTATGGGTGTGGGAGAAAATCGCTAATTGCCAGCTATCTGTGTGAGAAAACCCGTGTATATGCGTGTCTGGAACTTATATATATAGAGAGAGAGAGATATTAATTATATATATAGTTGGTTGAATCTATATATATGTGGCGGGTATGAATAGATCAGTGCATGAAGAAGATGAGATTTATATATATATATGTATGTCTATATAGATGGAAGAAGAGATTGCAGAGTACTAAAGAGAGAATCCATAAGTGTGTATATGCGTGTGTAAGAAAAAACAAGAAATAAGTTTTGGCCCAAAACATGTTTTGATTCTTATTTTTTTGGGTGAGAAAATAAGAATAAGAGTAAAAATTGATTCTTGTTTTTTTATTTTCAAAACAAAAACCAAAATAAAGGTTCCCAAATGTGCCCTATAATTTTCAAATTGTTCAAAAAACCCTGCAATTTTCAAAAATTCCCTATAATTTCTAATTTAATCAAATACCCTTTGTCCTCTAATATCCAATTTGCCCTCATTTCAAAATTTTAAAAGACTAAAATATCCTTATCTCTTACATCTACCATCATTCCATACCCTAAATTCTATTCTTATTTTTTCAAATTCACACCGTAAAAATCATTTAAAATCAACTTCCTCTCACCCATATACTCCAAAACACTAATTCATTTTTAAAAAACCAATTTCATCAACCCATCAACTAATTCACTCATTTTCTCTTTCCAATTTTCTCTCTATATATATCACTATATATACAATTATATATATGTATATATAAAATTGTATATATAGGTTCATAGCATGATAGCATATTGGGCATGCAAACAAGTATACAATTATATATATGTATATATAAAATTGTATGTATAGGTTCATAGCATGATAGCATATTGGGCATGCAATCAAGTCAACTTCAACCTTATCTTTCTGTTGAATGCTTGAATCCTGGAAAATTAATTCTTTAATAACCCCATATATAGTACTGAGCAAGGACAAGAAAACCCACCAATAATACCCAGAAGAAAGATTATGTTGTATGGTCTAAATTACAATAAAATTATATTTCATATGGTTGATAACGATAATGGTCGTTCTTAAGAGAAAAAAGAGGACACATACAAAGATCTACCAACAATCCCAGATATATAGGTACGTATATATACAGTTATATATAAGTACATATATATATAATTGGTTTTTAAAATTTTGAGGTGAGAGGAAGTTGAATTTAAAGAATTTTTATGGTGTGAATTTGAAAAAATAAGAGTAGAATTTAGGATTTGGTTTTAGGATATGGAATTATGGTAATTTTAGAAGATAATGACATATTAGTATTTTAAAATTTTGAGATGAGGGCAAATTGGAAATTTCACATATTTCAAGGGTGTTTTTGTAATTTTATAGATGACAAGGGAGTATTTGATTAAATTAAAAATTATATGGGTTTTTTTTAAAACTGCGCAGTTTTTTTTAATAATTTAGAAACTATAAGAGGGTTAATTGCCCAAAAATATATTCAAAATATTTGTATAAATAGTGGAGAATCTACACTAATAAGCCCATCCAATTCTCTCTAAAATTATTTGAGTTAATCATTTTACTATTCATGTTCTTTTTATATATATATATTGCCATGGTATATTCCTTCCAATTTCTCTTCTTTTTTTGATATATATTGCCATGGTATATTCCTTCCAATTTCTCTTCTGAAAGTTGTTGGTTTCGTTCATTTGCTACAAACGGGCTCAAATATGGATAATTTGATAAAATATATTTTATTATTATATTATAATTTAAAACTGAATAATTAATTTAAGACAAGTAAAATAGGTAAAGTGGATAAATAATATGGATAATTTGATCAAATATATTTTATTATTATATTACAATTTGAAACTGAATAATTAATTTAAGACAAGTAAAGTAGGTAAAGTGGACAAATAATTTGAGACGGAGGGAATACCACTCTTTGACAAAAGAGGTGGTACAAGCATGCTTGAACTCGGTTATACTTTGCACAGTAATGACATGTTTTGAAGTGAAAGCACAAATTTCAAAAGTAAGGTCATGTTTGGTAGGTGGTCTGGTCCCAGGTGGTCTGGTCTGGTCTTGCGTTTTATGGGACCAGACCTTGTTTGATAGCATTGGTCCCAAATTTTTGGTTAGACCAAGTAAGACCAAAATGGCCTCATCTCGAACAAAAAAAAAAAGGGGGTTCCTGGTGGTCCGGTATGATCTTATTAATAAAATATAATTATAAATAATTAAAAATTAATAAATAATAAATAATAATAATAAATTAATAATAATAATAATAAATTAAATAAAACATATTTTAAAAATAAAATATAAATAATAAATAATAAACAAAATGAAATAAATAATACGTAATAATAATAAATAAATGAATATAATAATAATAAATAAATGAATAAATAATAAAATATATTTATAAATAATTAAAAATGAATAATTAATAATATAAATAATAAATTAAATAAAACATAATAATAATAATAAAAAATGAATACAATAATAATAAATAAATATAATAATAAAAAAATGGACTAAATAATAAATAATAATAATAAATTACATAAAACATATATAAAAATATAATAAAAATAATAAATAATAAACAAAATGAAATAAATAATAATAATAAAAAAATATAATAAAAAATAATAAATATATATAAGAATAAATAATAAGTAAATATAATAATGAATAAATACTTCATAATAATAAAAAAAAATTAATATAATAATAATAAATTAATATTAAATTAATAAAATATATTTTTAAATAATTAAAAATGAATAAATAATTAATAAATAATGAATTAAATAATGAAATAATTATAAATAAATAGAATATATTTATAAATTAATAAATAATAATTTAATAATATAAATAATTTTATAATAAAATATATTATAAAGTGAAAAAATAATAAATAAAGAAATAAATAATACATAAATAAATAATAAATAAATAGTAAGACCAGACCGCTTACCAAACAGATTTTTCCAGATCAGATTAGACCAGACCAGACCGGACCGGACCGGACCGGACCGGAAAAACCGCCTACCAAACATGGCCTAATTTTTTGTTGTTTTTTTATGTCTTACAACTCTATCAAATTAATATATATATATATACATATAATATTTTATTTACAATTTCAACATCTCCAGCAAATTTATGAAACCAACATGCATTTGTTTTCGACTCATAACAATTTACAACAAAAACATTGCTTTTGTTTTAGTGAATAGTACAAGGGGAAATGCACAGAGCGATCCAAACGGACCCGACGTCACCATCGTTTTAGCAATCACTTATTGACGAAGCAAGAACACTCTACTTTAGGTATCCCAAATTATCACAACAGCCATGAGTCCAACCCCCAAAAGTGCAGACAAGAACCGGTAATGAGGAGTATCAACTGAAACCCTTCTGGGTCCTAATAAGTGACCCCTGGATAGTAAATGATTCCCCGAGACATAGATGAAAACCCCGGAAGCAACGCCTAATGATATGGCAGAAATCCAATCCGCCACAATGCCCTGTGTCGTGTTGTCTATAACAATCCCCATGGCAACACCAATAGGACTCGATATGGCGAATGCAAAAGCATATGCAACACATGACATGAGAGGATGGTCAGGAATGCTGTGCAGGACCGCTGTGCCCATTGCAACGGCCGCAAAAACCTTGTGCAGGCTCACCGTCCAAAGGGCTCTCCAAGCCCGGGCTTTTGTGCCTGAAACACCAATCGCAATGCCTTCAAATATAGAGTGGAAACTCAAGCCTATAATCAGCAAGACACTGTCCCAAAACGGAGTAGCTGAAAAATATGAGGCATCCTCGTAATGATTTGTATCATTATCAACCTGCTGAAACATAGAAAAGAAGCAAATATAAAGTCATGACTTGGTTACTTTCTATCTATTCTATATAATTTGACATCCTCTTCTATGATGATTCCTTTTCCATCTATATTTTGATGAAATGTGAGAGGGCCCTATCTATTCTAAGCTAGACTTTGTAGATACCAAATTTATATGAGAAGATATGATAATGGTAATCTCTTTCATATTTCACCTGCATTTGTGATCGCGAAGTTCCAACATCACTGCTAGATTTTCTCCGCTGCACACCACCTGCAAACAAGAGAAAAATGTACTAATCTATTCAATTATCCTCATTCAGCTCCACACACCAAAGCAAACCAATAAAAGCTGTTAATGGAAACAACTTGCTAAAGTTTTTTTTTTTTTTTTTGAAAGAACAACTTGCTAAAGTTAGTGGCTATAGACAAGATCAGGTCATTGTATCTCTTATTATGCCATAACATAGATACCCAGAACTGCTCAAATAGAATATCCCCAATCAATACAACAATCGCCAATTTTGGGAATACCGAATTAGTGGTTTGGATTTGAGATTGGAAGTTATTGTAGTTAAAATTTTGAACTAAATTTTCTTCAATCCAAAAATGAAAGGAGCAAATATCCCTAACACAACAAAATGTTTAAAAATTAGTAATTGCTCTCACACTTCTATAGATTGATCTTAAGTTACTAAAAACCCACAAATCAATTCGTGTGGAAAACAAATTCCTACTTGCAACAACAACAAAAGAGAAAAAAAGAAAAAAAGGGATAATTTGTGGTTCACGAAAACAAGCCACTATTAACATCAAAACCTCCCCAAATCTAAAGGCTAATCCAAAATCATTCACAATGCCACTATCAATTTCCATAATTTATCTCAAAGTTTCTCAAAATTACCACTTCAATCCCCACACAACAAAATGTTTGGAATTAATAAGTGCTCTCATACTTTCTTAGAATGATCTAAATTACTACAAACCCACAAACCACTTTTGCTTGGGAACAACAAATTCCGGCTTGCAACAAGAAAATTGACATTTTGCGAAAAATAGCCACTATTAACATCAAAACCCCCACAAATCCACAGGCTAATCCAAAATCATTCATGATGACGATATCAATTTCCATAATATATCTCTGTTTCTCAAAATTATCACTTCATCAAGTAGCTCTAAAGTAGCAATTTATAATCACTGTGTGTTTGTGTGTGAAATCTGAGAAGGTGAAAGTCATACCATGAAGAGGTATTTCACTACCACTTCGCTTCTGATGTATATATACAACCATACAATTAGCTAACATGGCAAGCAAATACCCAAAACTGGCAAACATGAAGGCGAACGGATAGTGATTGGAGGTCAATTTCTCAAAACCCAGATGGGAATCCCTCAAGAAGTCCATGAGAGCTGTACCCAAGAACACTCCACCAGCGAAGTGGGTCCCCAATAGCACAAACCCTAGGTTCCATTTCATCAAGTAGGGCGAAACCCCAGATACGAATGTGACGACGAAGAGTATAATTAGGCACCAGATTTTGACGAGGATTAGGGAGTTGGATCTGAAGTCTGAATGCTCAGGCGGTGGTGGGTCGGTGTCGCCGCCGTGGGCGGTGGTGGAGAGGAGGAGGAGGAGGAGGAGAGAGGGAGGCATTGTGGGTGCTGAAGAAGAAGAAAAAGGGATTCATTATTGTTAGATTAGAAGAACAGTGGACGCAAAGACAGAGAGAGTGTGTTTTCAGAGGTTGTCGTTGGATATTTTTTAATATCTTTATACATCTTTGATAAAATTCAATTTTCTAGAAAATTATACTACATTTCAATGAACTAAAATAGAATCTCTTGTCAAGGGCATTGACGTTTTATGACATTTGTTGATGATGCTCGGGTATTGGATTTGTGTTCTGTTTATATGCTTACAAAAATTTAGGGGGATTGGGTTATTTTTGTGTTGAGACATGCGTGTTTTATTAAATAGTTCGACTATATTTATTGTATGTGTCAAATATTATAATATTGACCAGTATTTAAATTGACAATCATACACAATTCGTGTAACTTGCTTAGTAATTGAGTTGTATTGGGTGCAACACATCCCTAACGTTTAATCTGTTTATGAGAAAAAATAATTTAAATTTGACATGACCCAAATGTTTAACGTTTTTATAACAAAAATAAATAAATTGAATTGAGGCAACTTAATTATAATATTTTTGTATATTGAATGACCAGTTAGTAAAGAGAAAAAAAAAATACAAATATAATTGTGTTAAAAGAATTATTCGGATTACTTGAGTTTGATCTAAACATAATAAAAATATTTTTATATCCTATTCGAATCGATGTTTTTAATTCATACCGTATTTATATTGTGTCACATTTTGCCATCTTTATTTACAATGCTCTAACTGATGGCAAAAACTAAACCTAAAATTTCCAAGGGCCATGCGAGAATTTCTACAATTCAGGGATCCAAGTGAAATATTGATAATCTTCAAAACGTCTACACTCATCTAATATCTAAAAAGTTCAGCTCCGCAGTGGAGAATTTTATTCACAATGAGAAAATACATTTTGGTTGAATGAACATACTAACGATATAAAATATTTTCTAATGAGTATAGAGTTTAAAAATTAATAAATATGCATGTATGTATCTTTATACATATGTGATAATGTACATAAGTGGTTTTCATCTGCTCGATAGTCTACTCATTTATCTCTATTAATTAAACCCGCAAAAATCTCATAACTGTGTAGATAATATGTGTGAAATTATAATTGTTAGAATCGCAATTCTAACTAATAAAATCTTATAATTTTGTACGATTTTGTTACGATTCTATTCACATGTGTTTTATAATTTTTTGAATTGAAATAATGATTTGATGATTAGGTCATTCATATGAAAAAACCCAAAATCTTAATAATTTAGTCTACTATTATAGGGGTTCGCAAGTTATGATGCAAAGATAGTTTATGCACAAGTTTTGTCAGTAAAATAACGACAATGATGCTTTTATTGATTTTGATTTGCTTTACAGGGCTAATGGAAAAGGCTAATGGAAAAGAAGTGAGAAAAAGGATAGCAAGTATAAATGATTGAGAAATGTTTTCTCTTTCTCTCTCTAAGTCTTTTTGAGAAAAAAAGATCCTCTCTAGTGAGCCCTCGCACCTCTATTTATAGACGTCAGTGCTCATTGACCCTCGCGGATTTACATTGCCACGTCATCACTTGTCTCGCGACATGGTTCCTGCGTACCAATCCGCGATATAAATACCCTGCACAATATCATCTCGCACACTTAACTTCGCGAAACGGATTCGCGTTATCCTATGCGCGGATTTATTCAGTGCACCATAAATACCTGGCACAGTGTCATCTTGCTTTTGATTACGCGAAACGGATTCGCGTAATCTTACGCATGGGTCATGTTGTGCGCCATGCCCCGTGATCCGCGCCTATTTCATCGCGGATCTGATTTATCCTTAGCCAAGGATGCCGTTATAGCTTTGCCGGGTCATGACCAATCATGCATGTCTTGGTCATGTCCCTGAATACTATCGGCCTCTCTAAGGTACTCTTGCTTAGGATTGTGTAAATAAGGTCGCGACCCACTATTTACTCATCCCCAGCATTTCCCCTAGATTCCGAGTAGTACTCCCTACGCGAGCAGCATATAGGGTTATGAGTTTCTGATGCGAGCTATAAAACACATCAGCCCCTCATACCTCCCTTTGTATAATGCAAGCTCTCGCGTAAAACTTATATTTGGGCTATTTCCCCAAGTAATCAATTATTTGGGCCAATCTCCCGCATAATCTTTTACTTGGGCCGATTTTCCCAAATATTTCCGATCCTGGGCCATATCCCAGATGATTTAATCCTTGGGCCATATCCCAGATAAATAAGTCCTTGCGGATCAACCTTTTCGCGAGTTACCACCTTTACATTTTTTTCCCCATTGCGCTTTGATACTTAGCCAAGTATTAAAGCGCAATAACCTGTGACCTCGCGATTGATAGTGCTTTATTTCGCTGTTTGAGAGCTGTCTTTCCCCTTGCCGATTCTCCGCTTTTTTTGATGGGTGAAGCATATTTTCCGTCTTTCGCGATTATTATTTCCAATCCGCGACCCTTCTTCATCTCGCGATTATTATTTCCAATCCGCGACACTTCCTTATCTCGCGATTATTATTTCCAATCCACGACACTTCCTTATTTGTTTTTATGTTTTTCGGTTAAACTTATGTATGTACAGATTTCGCTTTTCCCCATATCCTTTCTGTTTTTCCAATCTGTCCATATTTTCAGATCCGCGACTCTTTTTTAAGCGCTTGGCCAGGCGACCTTTCGCATTCCTCGCGCATTTAATGCGACTCTTCGGTTTCCACGCCGCTCACTTATATATTTCTGTCATGTCATTTTTGTTTTTACACTTATATTTTCCTCAGAGCACTGTGTTTTCTTTCATTTTTGCACCCGTTTCTCATAACCTATTCATTCTTCGCGCATACCCCCCTTGATTTTCAAAGCTTATTCTCCACCATGACAAAAACTTCTACACCAAAACTTCTTGCGCCTCCTTCCGGGATTGCTCCCTCTGCTCCTAATGTTTCAGAGTGGAAGAAAGCTCCTTTCTTAAACTCTCAAGACACATTCTGGGATTCCGCGAGAGATTTTACTTCCCCTTCTATTTCGAGCCCACCTCTTACCCTTGATCCTGATAATGAAGCAAAAACTGCTTTTATTCCCCCACTCTCTATTCCACGCCTTCTTGTGGAGAGGGGTGACACACCCTTTTCCTTCATCGAGTATGAGGGACATGTTGCCCCCATCAGTGACTGGAAGATGTGGTCCAGTCACATTCTTACTCAAGACCGTCATCGCGCCACTTTGGCCAAGGTTGGCATTCTTGAGTCTATAGAGCTGTTTTCGGATTTCTATGTCCGTCGTGATGTAGATGCACTGACTACTTTGATCTCGCGTTGTAGCACATTTTCCCACACCTTCGTTGCTTCTTGGGGGGGGGGGGGGGGGTTCACTCCTACCATCGAAGATGTGGTGGTTCTATTTCGGCTACCTGTCCTCGATTCGCGCCCTATTAAGGCGCCTCTAGTTGAGGCTGAAGATAAGAAGATTCTTAATCAACTTCGCGATTGTGGCAAATATGCTTGCAAGCGAGGAAGCTGGTTTGATAAGGGCGTACTTCTTCCTGAACAAGCCATATCCAGTCACCCGAAGTTGTCCTATGCTGCCTGGTGCCACCACTTCTTTCGCCAGTACTCTCCGCGAAAACCAGCTCCCGGAGATGATCGCGAATCAGTCCTTGGTCCTCAATTCAATGGGCCTTTGGAACTCGTGGGGTTTCTTGCCTATTGGCTAGACCGTTACATATTTCAAGGCAAGCCAGAGGACGGTCCCAGTCGCATGGTGTTCCTTCTAGCAGGCATGCTTTCGCAAGGTGTGCAAATTGCCTTGGCTCCACTTTTCCTTGGCACCCTGTATTCGTAACTGGACACCCTTGCGAATGATTTCGCACGTTCATTGGGTAGGTATGATATTAGTACTCATATTTCAGGTACATTTCTTACCCTTTTTCTTTTCGAGCGCTTCCCAAATTATGCTCCTATTCCTTCTTCCCTTTCTCCTCACTTTTTAGAAACCACCGTCCCTGTTCTTTTAAAGTCGCGGGCAACCCGCTGGACTTCTCTCTCATCCTCAAAAGCCCTTTCCTCATTCATTGATACGTTTTTTGAATTTTCCTGGTGTCCATACGCCATTTCTTTAAAGGGTTTCTACTCTCCTGATTTTTATCCCAAGGAAGAGATAGTATCATATGATATAGCAGTAGATGATCACCTCATTTTCGCGGCTGTTACCCACAAGTGCCACCTTCCTGTTTTCAGCGAGACATTTGATACCATCACACCTTATAACCCATCCCGTGTAGCAAGACAATTAGGTTTTGATCAGGTTATTCCCCCTCCACTTCCTCTATACCGCAAGGATAACTTTGACAGGTGCTTTATTGCCTATCGGTAGTCAATCGAAAGGAGTGTACATATATTTTCTACCGTTATTTTTATTCAGCCTGGTACTCGCAGAGGTGGAGTAACTGCAGCCTATCATGAATTCTGGAATGAGCAACTTGTGTTATTTCAAAGTTTCATGGCTGAAGCTCCCCCTGTTCCTATCCCAGCTTCGATTTTCATTGGAGATCCGTCTTTAAAGCTTCGCAAGGCTAGAGCCAAGACTACTCCCAAACATCATGCTCAACCTTTACAACCTCAGAAACCCAAAACAGCGACTCGCAAGCGATCTCATCGCGAGGAGATCCCTCTCGCGGAACCACCAAATCGCGAGGAACCTCACCGTGGGAAGGTCAGCCGCGAAGAGCCTATCGCGAGGCGTCTGGTAAATTTATAACTTCCCCCCCCCCCCCTTTTTTTTTTTTTCAATGCGTTATGTATTTTTATATGTTGTTACTAACTCTTCTGTTCTTCTTACAGCGTTCCAGTGCCCAAGCTATAGGTACTACCAGCGTCTCGACTGATTTATTGGACCAAGTTCCCTTATCTATTAGACTTAAAAATCTTTCCGATGCAGCAATACTGGACAATGTTCCCCTTGCGAAGAGAAAAAGGAAACTTACCAAGGCTTCGCAGACTATTGCAGCGGATGATTTTCCTAGCTCAGAGGAGGCCCCTTTGGTGCGAAAACACAAGTCTTCATCTGTCATTCCACCTCTTAGTATTTCCGACCTTACCTCAGAAGAGGCATCCCTGGCTGCAAGGCGACGGTTTGCCTTGGAAAAGTTAAAGAACAAAAAGAAGGCTGATGCGACCTCATCCTTGCTTGACACTGTTACTCGCGTGGTCGAGGAGATGAGGGCTGGAGATGAGGCAGAGGAGACAGAAGTAGCCAGTATACTTTCCGATTTACCCAGGACAGCGCTATCCCAGAGTAAGCTTCAAACTCTTTCTTTAATTACTTATTTCCAATTACTAATTCCTTATTTTTAATACTTCTCATTTATCCTTGTTTTAGGTCCTCACGAGACTTTATCTCCGCGTGTTCCAGCCTCTCCGGGAGGTGGCCTTCATTCTGTCGAATCATCATCTGATGATGAGGACCACCTCACCATCAATTCATTATTCGGCAAGCCTACTCTTGAAGAGGAAGAATATGATGATACTCCGTATTCATCTCGTGATAGTGTTATATCCGCGACCTCCACTCCAAAAGTAGATCGCGAAGTATCCTCAGGTCGCGAGGTTGAAGTGACCACAGTTTCTCGCGAGGCCTCGCCCAAGTTGCCTTCCATCCCAGTTTCCCCAAAGGTCGTCGATGATAGAGCAGAGGACACAGATTTTGATGATAGGCATTTGCAGCCTCTTCGTGGTGATCTTGCATCAGAGGTTGTTGCAGCCTTCGCAGATCATCCTAACATTGAGAGATCCATATTTGGCACCCCTCTCCCAGAAGTTGAGGGAGGTGAGGGAGGTACTTTGTTATTTCCTTTGTTCTTCTATTTGACTTCGTAATGTCAAAGTGTGATTTTAACATGTCTTTTCTCCTTCCTTTTTATTTTAGGTATAAACTCCGAAGCTCAAGAGATGATTGATGAGCTACTTCATGATGCTCGGGGGATTTCTGAGGGTCAGACATTGTTCCCTCCAGGTTCTCCTACTGAGACTCATATAGAGGCACCTCTATCTCCTTCTCGCGACATTGTATCAGAGCCTCGCGATCTTGCTCGCGTCATTGCCATAGATCCTCGCGAACAAGTCTCTCACGACCAAGCTTCTTCTTCTCGTGCTGTTCCCCGGGTTCCTAATTACAACACTACTTCCTTAGTGCTAGTACCTTGGCATCAGTGGTTCTGCTATCCCTGCGACATACCAGTGTTACATCTGATAGAGGCAGCTCATCCGGAGACTTTTACTCACATGGAAGTTCATGAGCCACTCTTGCAGACAGTCCATCTTCAGCTTGTTGCAGATGTGTTCAGGACCCTTTCGGAGACTGCCATTCAGGATCTCGTCCCAGATACTCTGCCAAGATGTCATGCTCGCATAAAGGACTGGAAAAAGATTGGGATGAATGTTTCTTGGTGGGAGACTCGTCTGACTGTCATTCAAAGACTCTATGATCAGCATCTTGTCGAGCTGAGGGGACGCGAGGCTCTTCAAAGAAAACAGGCAGAGATCGCAGAGACCCGCAGACAGTTAGCACTGCTCGAGGAGGATGAGAAGAAACTTCAGGATTCAGCTAAGCATCTTGAGCAGGCCCGTTTTTATTTAGAGGAGCATGAAGGTTTCAAGTTATCAGATCCCATTACTCGAGATCTTTTCTAGTTCATCACTTGTATATATTCTTGTATTTTGCTATATATCCTTGTACTTTGATAGAAATATTGACATACTTTTATATGCATGGGATGTTTTGTTTGATTTTCCTTGTCTTTGTTTGAAACTTCATGCATGATACAATTTAATCCATTTTACATTCAGAGGTCAAGTCCTCTCGCGTGTGACTTCATGCTCCATTCTGTAATACCCACTGCTATTTTCACTTATAATCACATACGGCCCTTCCCACTTAGCTTCAAATTTTCTTAGCCTTTGTCCCCTCATGATTGCCGGTACCACTTTCAACACTCTGTCTCCCTCCTTGAACCATCTGAACCGTACCTTTTTATTGTTGCTCCTTGCCTGTTTCTTATTGTACTCTTTCTGATTTGTAAAGGCTTCGGCCCTTGTTTCATCCAATCCTTCTACCTCCAATAGCCTGTCCTCCATACTGCTGTTGCATGCCAGCCTTTTAGCAGCCAACTCCAATTCTGCAGGTAGTACAGCCTCTGCTCCGTATACCAATGCATAAGGGGTCATGTTTGTCGCGCTTCGGTATGCGGTTCGATGTGCCCATAGTGCTATTGGAAATTTTTCTGCCCATTTCTTCTGATTATCGTGCACCATTCTGGACAGGATTCGAATTAATGCTTTATTAGAGGCTTCAGCCTGTCCATTTCCTTTTGGATAGTAAAGCGTGGACTTGTGATGAATGACTGAGTATCTCCCCAACAAATCCGCGACCTTACTATTGATAAAAGGAGTTCCGTTATCGGATAGTATCACCTTTGGTATCTCAAATCGACAGATGATGTTTTCTTTTATGAATCGCACCACATTGTCTGCTGTCGTTCTTCGTAATGGGATAGCTTCTACCCATTTTGTGAATAACTCAGTTGCTACTAAAACCCATGCATGTCCCTGAGCCTGCGGCGTGATTGGTCTAATTATATCCAGCGCCCAAGTATGGAAAGGCCAGGGGGTTGCTAAGCTGTGTAATTCAGTTCCCGGAGCATGAATAAGATCCCCGTGTACCTGACATACATGACATTTTCTGACAAAATCATTGCAGTCCCTTTCCATCGTTGGCCAGTAATACCCAGATGATAGAAACTGTTGAAACATTTTTCTAGGGCCTTGGTGACCAAACAAATGAACCTGTTTCAATATTTCCCCCGCTTCTTCTTCGCTTACACACTTCATCAATTTTCCCTCAAAGCTTTTGTGGAACAATTTTTCCTCTTGTAAGATAAATCGCGAGGCCAATTTTCTGAACCGCGGTTGATCTTTTTCTGGCAAAATCCCATCCTTCAAATAGTGCACATATTTGTCCCGCCAGTCTATCAAGTCTGTTATGTTACCTTCACTCGCGGATGGATATGCATTACAATTTTGACAGCTACTTTGTAACTTTACTGCCTCATCCTTCATACTTGGCCAAAAGAAACCTTCTCGCTGCAAAACTCGATAGAGACTGACATCCGTTTGACCGCATGTTTTCTTGTGAGCTTTCTGTAGTAGTTCTTTTATTTCGTCTATTGCTACACATCTAGCCAAAATTCCTCCGGAGGCCCTGTAATATAACACACCTTTTATGAGCTGGTACTCCCGTCTCAAGGCATTGTTATCGTTTTTTAGTAGAACATGTACTATCTGTGCTCTCCAATCATGTTCTTCATACACCTCTGATTCCTTTGCGTTACTGACCACTGAGTCAGTTCTTCGTACTACCTGTACAGAAGACCTCATTCCTTGGAAATTTATTCGTGAACCCAATGTCGCCAGTGCATCGGATCGTCGATTGCTTTCTCGCGGCTCGTACGAAAAACTCACAGTCTCAAAGTCTTCTATCATCTGTCGAATAAGGGTTCTGTAGGACACCAGATGAGGTTCCTTGACGGCATACTCCCCTTTGATCTGCTTAATGACCAACTTGTAATCTCCTTTAACATGAAGTATTCTTGCCCCCAACCTTTGAGCCATTATCAACCCTAGCGTCAGTCCTTAATACTCAGCAATGTTATTGGTACAAGGAAATTCAAGCTTGTAGGCCATGAGTAATTCCTCTTTTGTTTCTTCATTCCTCAGTACGAAACCAGCTCCCCCTCTTTTTTCAGTGGATGAACCATCGAACTCTAAAGTGAATTCCGCGCTTTGTGCCATGCTTGCCATTCCTATTTCCTCCACCTTGGGCTCAGCTCCTCCCGGAAATAATGCTAGTAAATCTGACAAGGCTTGGCTTTTCACTGCTTTTGGTCTAGAACATGTGATCTCATCTTCAGATAGTGTTAATAACCACCAAGCAGTTCTTCCACTGAGTATGGGCTTCGTGAGCAGATATCGTATGGGGTCACTCTTCGTGATTAGCTCTAATGGATGTGCCAACAAATAGTGTCTAAATTTCTGGGCTGCGAATACTAAAGCAAGACAGTGTTTTTCCAATGATGTGTACCGCGACTCTAGTCCTTTAAGTACCCGACTGATATAGTAAACGGGCTTTTCTTCCCCTTCACGTTCCTGGGCCAACAGAGCTCCTACAGATTTATTGGTGGAAGTGAGATACATTATCAACGGTTTTCCTGACTCGGGTGCTACCATTGTTTTTGGTGATGCCAAAATCTTTTTGATCCTCTCAAAAGCCTCTTGCTGCTCTTCTCCCCAACTGTAAACAGATTTCTCTTTTAACAAAGGCATGAGTGGGTGAGTTACTTCCGCTAGTGCTGGGATAAACCGCCTCAGATAAGATATCTTCCCCATAAAAGTTTTCAACATTTTACGAGTTGCGGGTGGAGCCATCTCCAAGACTGCCTTAGCCTTTGTCGGGTCCATATCAATACCCTGCCGATGTACAACACATCCCAAGAACTTTCCTTCTCGTACTCCAAAGGCACATTTGAGGGAATTCATTTTCAAGTTATACTCGCGACATCGTTGTAGTACCTTTCGCAAATCACTCACATGATCTTGCACAACCCTGGACTTTACTACCAAATCATCGACATAGTCCTCGACAGTTTTATGCATCAAATCATGGAATATAGCTGTCATGGCGCGCTGATATGTAGCCTCGGCATTTTTAAGGCCAAATGGCATGACCGTGTAGTGGAAATTCCCCATTGGGGTGCGAAAAGCAGTTTTCTCAGCATCCTCCGGCGCCATCTTAATCTGATTATACCCACTGAATCCATCCATTAACGAGAAAATCTCATGTCCTGAGGTTGCATCTACCATGGTATCAATGTTGGGTAGAGGGAAATCATCTTTTGGGCAGGCCTTATTAAGATCGCGATAATCTACACATACGCGGATTTGTCCAGTCTTCTTCTTCACAGGTACAATGTTCGCGAGCCAGGTCGGGTGTTGGGTTGGCTTGATGAATCCTGCTTTCAATAGCTTCTCTACTTCTGCCTTAATTTGCACTTCTAAATCGGGATGAAATACTCGTTGTTTTTGCTTCTTTGGTTCTATTGTGGGATTCACGTGAAGATGATGACTTACCAATCCAACACTAAGTCCCGACATTTGATTGTAGCCCCAAGCAAAGACATCTCGAAATTCTTTGAGCAATTCTACCAGGGCATTCTTAGTATCCTCAGGAAGCGTGTTACTTATGAAAGTAGGTCGCGGATCCGTGCCATCGCCTATGTCTACTTCACACAGACCATGTTCTGGTCGCGGATCCATTTTTAGTGCTTCAGGCTCGGTGTCAAGTTTCCTTCGTATAGCCTCATCTGTCCCGGGGTCAGCGCCAACTATGCCAGCTTCCGACCCCCAATCCCGTAATAATTTATACATTATTCGTCCATCGGGCATTTTGACCCGTGACCAACTCACCTCTTTGAGCTTCCGTTTAACTGAACTAGCATTTTCCGGTTCATTCCATTCTGGTAACGGTGTAGAAAAAATGCAGGGCCCATTTTCCTCACTGTATTCTGAGAAGTAGACTGCATCTGTAAAATGGGCTTCTGATGCGCATAAAGGATTTTTAGATGCTTTTACAGTCATTACTCCTTCTCCCCAATTGGCCTTCATCACTTGATGATAGGATGACGGTACTACGCCATATGCATGCAACCATGGTCTGCCCAGCAATAATTGATATGAGGGTTCCCCTTTGATGACATGAAATTTGGTGGGCCCCCTGATCTTCCCAATTTTGAGGTCCAATGTCGCGAATCCCATAGTGGCCTGCTGATCTCCATTAAAATCAGTAACTGCAATAGTATGATTCACGATTTTGCCTTCGGGAAAATTGATCATTCGCAAAGTGGTTAGGGGGATCAAATTAACTGACGCTCCTCCATCCAAAAAAGCTCGTTTCATTTCCCGACCGTTTACAATGGCTGGCACATACAGAGGCCGATTGTGGGGAAAAGGTACTTGTCTGTCTTCTTCAGAAAATGTGATCTTACTGGAGGCCCTCTCATGCTGCGGAATCACAATGGTATGATTGAGTGCGGCGACCGTTTGCTCTTTCAAGAATTCCTTCACGTGTTCCAGTATTGGGAGTTCATTGAAGAAAACGTCTATCTTAGCATTCTCCCTGGCTTCACGTACTGGCGGGCAATCACACTTGGCGGCATCGGCCATATCCTCAGTATTGTCTCTGGCGGTCACCACAGCCACATGTGCAGGGAAGGGCTCATGAACTACATTCTTTGCTACTTCCAAGTCTCCTGATGCTATTTTTCGATGTACTAAACTTCGAAACTCCCAGCAGTTTATCAATGAATGCCAAATACTTCTGTGATAGGGACAGTAGTTGCTCTTCATCCTTTCCTCTCTCGGCGACACTCTTTGCACTGGAGGTAGCGTTATGACATGATCTGCGACCCATTGATTTAGCAAATCAACTGCCTCTTTTTCACTGAAAGGTAAAGGGGGTGGTTCAGCTCTCCCAGTGTGCTCTTCCCTCTTTTTTCCGTTTTGCGTCGTTGCTACCATCGGTATCCGCCTAGTACTGATATTTGGTCGTGTTGGGGGAGACAAAACTTCTCCCAATCTACGGGCATTATCGACAAGTACAGAAAAAGTTTTGACCTCATGATTCACCAGATGCACTCTGTATTCCCGCAGCATCCCTTTTATGCAAATTTTGATCAATTGCAGTTCAGAAATTGGCTCATGACATTGCAAAGTAGCTTCGCGAAACCTTCTGACATAAGCTGCTGCTTCTTCCCCAAAACGTTGTCTTTGTCTTGTAAGTGAAATCATCGAGATCTCTTCATCAGCTTGAAAGAACTTGGTATAGAATCTGAGCACCATGTCCGTCCAACTGGTCACTGATGCTGGAGCGAGGCTAGTATACCAAGTGTATGTTGTTCCAGTTAAAGACTTGGAGAACTCTCTAAGTTTCAAGTATTCATTATTTCTGTGAGGTCCCAGAGCATCTGCGAACCTAGCTATGTGTTCTTTCGCATTTCCCTTTTTGTCATCAAATTGATGAAAGATCGGTGTTCCATAGTTTTCTGGATATGGCAAGGCCATAATGCTAGGATGGTATGGCGGGGCAATTTCCACTTCTTCTTTTTCAGATTTTTCATTCAGGATTGCCCGCAGCTGTTCCTTTGTGATGTACGGCTCTTTCTCCAGAGGCTCAGTTCTTATCGATTCGCGAAAAATTTCTTGTGTTGGATCCTCCGGCAGAGTCTGATTGTCCATTCTTGGTGATTCAATGTTTGGTGTTGAACCACGCGAGGCCTCCATGAAGTGAAGTATGGCCTTTTGCGTTTCTTGAATGTTGAGAAGAGTTTGCAATAGAGCTGTTGGTAATTCTGTCGGATTCTGTACCGGCTCTACCATCGGAGAAGTTTCTGCCTGATTCGCACTGGCATTCGTGCGACGATGTTGTCTTCGCGCTGGCAGGACTGGTTCGCCTCCTTGAGTTTGTGTCGCTGCTTTTTCCCCAATTTGTTCAGTATGCCGGGTCGGTGGACGACCTCTCCGCCGATTCTGACGAGTCTCTACTTGTGCAGAAGACATCTTATCCCCAGCGGAGTCGCCTTTAATGTAGGGGTTCGCAAGTTATGATGCAAAGATAGTTTATGCACAAGTTTTGTTAGTAAAATAACGACAATGATGCTTTTATTGATTTTGATTTGCTTTACAGAGGAAATGGAAAAGAAGTGAGAAAAAGGATAGCAAGTATAAATGATTGAGAAATGTTTTCTCTCTCTCTCTAGGAATTTCTCTCTCTAAGTCTTTCTGAGAAAAAAAGATCCTCTCTAGTGAGCCCTCGCACCTCTATTTATAGACGTCAGTGCTCATTGACCCTCGCGGATTTACATTGCCACGTCAGCACTTGTCTCGCGACATGGTTCCTGCGTACCAATCCGCGATATAAATACCCTGCACAATATCATCTCGCGCACTTAACTTCGCGAAACGGATTCGCATTATCCTATGCGCGGATTTATTCAGTGCGCCATAGATACCTGGCACAGTGTCATCTTGCTTTTGATTACGCGAAACGGATTCGCGTAATCTTACGCATGGGTCATGCTGTGCGCCATGCCCCGTGATCCGCGCCTATTTCATCGCGGATCTGATTTATCCTTAGCCAAAGATGTCGTTATAGCTTTGCCGGGTCATGACCAATCATGCATGTCTTGGTCATGTCCCTGAATACTATCGGCCTCTCTAAGGTACTCTTGCTTAGGATTGTGTAAATAAGGTCGCGACCCACTATTTACTCATCCACAGCATTTCCCCTAGATTCCGAGTAGTACTCCCTACGTGAGCAGCATATAGGGTTATGAGTTTCTGATGCGAGCTATAAAACACATCAGCCCCTCATACCTCCCTCTGTATAATGCAAGCTCTCGCGTAAAACCTATATTTGGGCTATTTCCCCAAGTAATCAATTATTTGGGCCAATCTCCCGCATAATCTTTTACTTGGGCCGATTTCCCCAAATATTTCCGATCCTGGGCCATATCCCAGATAAATAAGTCCTTGCGGATCAACCTTTTTGCGAGTTACCACCTTTACAACTATAACCCAAATTTCTGAGAAAATAAATTAAGGCCCAAAATCTTAATATTTTTGTTCATATTTTACATTTTTAGTATATTTTTGATATATTATAAATATATCTTCTTTAATAAATTAAATAAAGTTATTTATTAATAATGAAGTAGAAACTTTCTACTTACGATTATATGAACCCCAACGATCCTACTTAAAGTTTATTTGTATTTATCATTTATATAAACAGGTATAAATATTTTTTGTACATAAGCCTAGTTTTAATCAACACCAAATCCTTATTTATCAATTTTTGTTTATGATTCTATTGTAGTCGGGTATATATAGGAAATGTTTCATGTGCTTTGTAGAAATAAATTTAAAACTATTTATAAATAATAATATAAATAACAAATGAAATAAAATATATTTATAAATTAATAAAAATAAATAAATAAAACAAATGAACAAATAATATTATAAATAATAAATTAAATAAAAATATATTTATAAATTAATAAGAATAAATAAATAAATAATATAAATAATAAAATAAATGAATAAATAATATTATAAATAATAAATTAAATAAGATATATTTATAAATTAATAAAAATAAATAATATAAACAAAATAAATGAATAAATAATATTATAGATAAAATATATTTATAACTTAAATAAAAATAAATGAATAAATAATTAACAAAATAAATTAAATATACATAAAACTAATAATAAATAAATAAATAATAAAGTTAACAAAGATGTTTTTCTATTTATTGTTTTTAAAAATAGTTAAACTTTTTTACGTTATCAAATAAGTATCTATTTATCGACAATAACAAATAAACATAATGACTGTTTATGTTTATCATATAAGATAAATAATAAATAAAAATAGTTACCAAACGGCCCCTTGGTGTTTATAAAAATTAGGCTTATGTACATAAACAATTTATACTTGTTTATATAAATGATAAGCACAAATAAACTTAACAAACATGTTTTTGGGTTAAATTTGTTTATGTAAATAATAAATTGTAAACAAAAACAATTACCAAACGGGCCCTTAACAAATATGTTTTTAGATTAAATTTATTTATATAAACAATAAATTGTAAACAAAACAGTTAACAAACGGGCCTTAGACTCTCAATTTTAACAGCTTTGGTAGGGATCCTCTGTTGTAGTCGGGTCATGTTGTACCCATGTTGTACAATGAAACGACAACATTTAATTTTTAATTAGAATTTGATATCATTAATACAACTAACGTTGTTAAATCACTAGTTACTTCTATTTTTTTCAATAATATAAAACTAATATTCTATATTTCCAACAAAATAAAATTAATCTTCAACACTAAGAAACTATATATCCTCAACAAAATTAAACTACTTGTAATAGTATTTTAAAAGCGATAAAATTTGTTCAATACCTTAAATCTAATTTCAACACAACTCAAACTATACTTCAAGATCCATAAACCCTAATTGTCAACAATATTCATACTGGAATAAAGACTTGGCCGATGAAGACAAAGATAGCAAAAGGGTGTTGAAGCAAAGATTAAATATGTTGATAATTAGATTTATAACGTTGACATAAAGATTAAACATGTAGAAGATAGATTTGTTTTTTTGTGTCACTCAATAATAAATTTAAAAATATTTAATGGTGTTACGATAAATATGTAAATAATTAGGTTTATAAAGTTAACTTAAAGATTTAATATGTTATAAGAGAGATTTCATGAATTTTAACTATATAATAAAATTATTGATTACAAAGATTAAACAATGTTAAACCAAAGATTTAATGTGTTGAGAAATAGATTTATAACGTTGACTTATAGATTAAATATGTTGAAAGAAAGATTTTTTTATGTTCAATTCTTATTCATAGCAAAGATTAAAAGTTGTTCAGAACAAATATGTTAAAAATTTATTTTATGACATTCCAATTGGATTAGAAATTAAATATATTGAAAGAGACATTTTATGACATTAAATTATAAAACAAATAATTTTTAACAATGTTCAAAGGGCATTGAAACAAAGATTTAATGTGTTGATTTAAAGATTAAATACGTTGAAAGAGAAATTTTATAGAGTTTATATACTAAATAATAAATTTATTGATAACAATGATTAAAGAATATTGAGTAAAAGATTAAATATGTTGTGACTTAAATTTATCGCATTGACTTGGGATTAAATATGTTGAAAGAGATATTCTATTAAATTAAAAAATAAATAATTTTTTATAATGTTCAAAGGTTGTTGAAGCAAATATTTAATGTGTTCACAATTAGATTTATAACGTTGACTTAAAGATTAAATATTTTGAAAGAAAAGTTTTATGAAATATATATACTAAATAATAAATTTGTTTATAACAATGATTAAACAATGTTGAGTTAAATATTAAATATGTTGAGACTTAGATTTATAATATTGACTTAGGATTAAATATGTTGATAGAAAATAATTTATGGCGTTCAATGAGGTAAAGATTCGTTAAAAAAAATGAGGTAAAGATTAAATATGTTGAGAATTAGATTTATGGTGTTAACTTAAAGATTAAACATGCTGAGACGAAATTAAATAAAAAAATTATTGTTTACACAACTTAAAAGTGTTGACATAAGAATTAGGTTTATGGTGTTGACTTAAAGATTAAATATGTTGAAATAGATAGTTTATTTCATTTCACTAAGGGCCTGTTTGGATATGTGGTTTTGGGCCTAATTTTGGTTTTGCTCTTTGATTTCAAGACCAAACCATGTTTGGTTGGTGGGTTTTGGACTTGGTTTTGCGCTTTTTAAAATCAACCACTAAAACCGTGGTTTTGGCCTACCAATTTTTACTTTTTTTTTTCTCTCTCTCTATATATATATATATATATGACCGAAAATATGAATTATTTTGAAAAAAATAATATATAATATTTGGAAAAAAATTATTTTTGGGGAAAAATAACGTTTTTTCGGAAAAAATAATTTTATTCCCAAAACAAATTAATTTTTAGGAAAAAAAATTATTTTTCAGGAAAAATTTATTGTTTCGGAAAAAAACTATTTTTCGGAAAAAAAAAAATCGGAAAAAAATTATTTTTCCCCATTTTATATCTTTTTTTTTCTAAATTTTTAAATTTTTTCAGTATATAATAAAATTATTCAAAATTTTATATATTTTTTGAAATATATATATTTTTTCGAATTTAAGATATATTATTTGAATTTTATATAATTTTCAAATTTCAAAATATTTTTTTTGATTATATATATATTTTTTGGAATAAAAAATAAAAATGTCAAATGTTTTCGGGAATTTTTAATATTTTTTAATTATATATATTTTCATTTTAATATTTTTTTCCAATTTTATATATATAATTTTAATACATATTAGTATATATATATAATTATAACAAGATCAAGACCAATACCAACTCCTTACCAAACATTATATATAGGTTTTAGATTTACCTCAAATCATCCAAGACCACCAAAACCAAAATCACAAGACTAAGACCAAAACCAAAACCAAAACCAAGTTCCCAAACGGGCCCTAAATAATTAACCTGCTAGAGAATCAATTTTCAATTATAAATAGTTTAAGTGACTTTATCATGGCCAAAATCGTATATATAAATATATATACATAAATAAAAATATAATTATATATATTCAAAATAAAATGTAGTGTAAATGTGGTAACTCGCGACAGGTTTAATCCGCGAGGATTTATTTATCTGGAATATGGCCCAAGGTTTGGTATATTTGGGGAAACCGGCCCAAGTAAAAGATTAATTGGGAGATTGGCCCAAATAATTGATTACTAGGGGAAATAGCCCAAGTAAGGTTTCATGCGAGAGCTTGCATTATACAGTGGGAGGTATGAGAGGTTGATGTGTTTTATAGCTCGCATCAGAAACTCATAACCCTATATGCTGCTCGCGTAGCGAAACTACTCGGAATCTAAGGGAAATGCTTGGGATGAGTAAATAGTGGGTCGCGACCTTATTCTCGTGTATCCATTTGTTACCAATTACATTTATGTCCTTATGTCTAGGCACAAGATACCACACATCATTCTTAACAATTTGTTGAAGTTCTTCTTGCATTGCATTTATCCATTCATTATCTTGAAGAACTTTTTAAACATTTTTTGGTTCTAAGACGGACGTACAACAAGCATAAGAAATTTCATTCCTAGTTTTTCTACGAGTCACCATCATTTGATCAATAGATCCTATGACTTTATCTAGAGGATGATTCAACTTTACTCTAGCATATGGTTCTTTAGTAAGAGTAAGCTGAATAATATTAGAAAGTTCATGTGATCCTATAGGACTAGGAATATTTTCATGCTCCGCTTTCTCCTCTTCAATATCACTAGGAGAATCATCACTTAATATTAAAAACGGTTCACTTTCGTTTTCTTCTACTAAAGATAGAGACTCATCAACACATGAGTCATCAACAATCACATTGGCAGATTCCATCATGGTTTGGGTTCTAAAATTAAAAACCCTATATGCCCTACTAGTCAATGGATAACCCAAGAATATTCGCTCGTCACTCTTAGAGTCAAATTTTTCTAAAGATTCTCTATCTCTAATAATATAACATTTAGATCCAAAAACCTTAAAATATTTTATATTGGGTTTCTTGTCATTCCACAATTCATAGGGTGTTTTTAAAATGTCAGACCTAAGATAAACTCTATTTGAAGTGTAACAAGTTGTGTTCACTGCCTCAGCCCAAAGGTTAAGGTTTCTTGGAACATTCCTTCCATTTAACATAACATTTGTCATTTCCTGAAGAACTCTATTCTTTCTCTCAACAACCTTATTTTGTTGTGGAGTATATGGAGCGGAAAATTCATGTTTTATTCCTTTATCATCACAAAATGTATCAATCCCGGAATTTTTAAACTCCTTTCCATGATCACTTCTTACTCTAGTAATAGGATAATTTCTTTCATTCTGAATTTTTAAACAAATATTCCTAAACATTCTAGCAGCTTCATACTTTTCACTCAAAAATCCAACCCAAGTAAATCTAGAGTAATCATCTACCATCACAAAAATATACTTCTTACCTCATTTGCTTAAGGTCCTAGTTGGTCTCATTAAATCAATATGCAATAACTCTAAGGGTCTAGAAGTACATATGATATTAGTTTTCTTGTGTTGACATCTAGTCTGTTTTCCTTTTTGACATGGACCACACACAAGACCTTTTCCATACCCAAGCTTAGGAACACCTTTAACAATTTCATTTTTAGTAATCTTGGTTAAATCACGAAAGTTAACGTGTCCCATTCTTTGGTGTCAAATTTCTATTTCATCAAGTTTAACCTTATTGCATGCTAATTTAGAATTAGGAATAACACAATAACAATTATCAAATGATCGCATACCTTCCATAACACAATTTCCAGAAAAATCAACGATTAAACATTTATCGAGAGAGAAATTGACATTATGATTATTATCACAAATTTGGCTAATACTTAATAAATTCGCTTTTAAACTCTCAACATAAAGCACATCTTCCAATCTAGGCATACCAGAAGTCACAATCATTCCGTTTCCTCGAACTCTAGACTTCTTTCCATCTCCAAAAGTAATTATCACATCATTACTTTCCTCGAAAAAATCAAATAATGACTTATCTCCAGTCATATGCCTCGAACATCCACTATCCAAATACCAAGCACTAGAATCATATATTCTAACAGTAGTGTGACCAACAAAACAATGTAACTCACTTTTTGTCCATTCTCAAATACTTAGTCAATATTTGATTGTAATGATAGTTAAGTTGAGTAAGTTTCTCAAGCAATTTATCGTAAGAAGCTTGATGCACGTCATCACAATCTTCATTACCCTCAGAATCTTCATCTTCAGACATCGACCACCTAGAAACAACTTCTTTAATCTCATTGCTTTGTGCAACTAACATGATGTAATTCTCAAACTCATCACCTACCTCTGAGTCTGTCGCATCACTAGCTGATCCATTATCAGATTCATCATCCCAAGTGACAGCTAAGCCTTTGGATTTTTTCAAGGTGTTTGCACACTCTGCAACTATGTGACCAAACCCTTTACACTCAAAACATTGAGGTTTATTCTTTTTAAGATCAAACTAGTCATTCATATATTATCTGGGTTATGTTTATAAGCTTAAGAAGTCTTTGTATGGGTTAAAATAATGTCCTAGAGCTTGACATGAGAGATTGACCGATTACCTGCTAGGAACAGGTTTTACCCGAGGGGGAGAGGACAAAACACTATTTATAGAAAAAATTGAAAGTAATATACTTATTGCCCAAATATATGTTGATGATATAGTGTTTGGTTCCACCTCTGATCAACTTGCTCATTATTTTGGAGAACAAATGACGCATGAGTTTGAAATGAGTATGGTTGGGGAATTGAACTTCTTTCTAGGACTACAGATTAGGCAATTAACAGATGGAATTTTTATTTCTCAAACTAGATATGCCTTAGAATTAGTAAAGAAGTTTGGTTTAGATAAGGCTAAAGATGCTCACACTCCAATGAGTACAAGTGTCAAACTTAGCATAGACACTAAAGGCAAAAATGTTGATTCTACACTTTATAGAAGTATGATTGGGAGTTTGTTGTACTTAACTGCTAGTCGACCTGCCATAGCTTTTAGTGTTGGTATTTGTGCATGTTACCAGGCTAGTCCTAAAGAGTCTCACCTTACTGTTGTTAAACGTATTATTAAATATATAAAATGACTATTAATTATGGACTGTGGTACCTATCAGGATCTAATACTGATATTACTTATTTTTCTGATACTGATTGGGTTGGACATGTAGATGATAGAAAAAGTACTAGTGGAGGATGCTTTTATATTGATAATTGCTTAGTTTCTTGGCATAGCAAGAAGCAAAATTTTGTCTCCCTTTCCACTGCTGAGGCTAAGTATATAGTTGTTTGTAGTTGTTGTACTCAGATTTTGTGGATACGTCAAATGTTACAGGATTATGGTTTTTCACAAAGCACAATGACTATTTTCTGTGATAATACTAGTGCTATAAATATTTCTAAAAATCATGTTCAACACTCTAGGACAAAGTATATAGATATTCGACATCATTTGTCACGCCCAAAAATTCCTAGAACTCAGAAAACCGAGCCTAAGAACTAAGGGAGTGAACGAAAGTGAAAGAAATGAGAACCAATGATATTCAGTCATCAACACCCACAAAAGGGTTGCAATGAATGCTCAGATAACATGTTGTCACGCCCCAGAAAGGGTGACGCAAGCCAAGCGACCACTAGAGTCAACAATAACAAGAATATACATGGAGTAACAATGAAAAATATACTCCATGCCAAAAAGAATACTAGAACTCAATAGTATCCTCAGATACCAACATACACGCTCCTAAATCCCTAAGACTCCCGAACTGGGACATCCAAGGAATCCAGGATGTGATCCCTAACATGAATGACCAACTAAGACATCATTAACCATGAAAACATATTGGTTGATGATAGAAATGGTATATTTAATACCCAAATGGATAATAAACAAAACAGCGGAATCTAACGAAAATCCGGCAGAGTTCCGTTTGTAAATGGAACATCCGGACAACCAACCACAACACAATAACCTGCCCAAAATAATTCAATAATCACAATGGCTTCCAAGCCCCACATTCATCAATCCTACTAGGGCCGAGGTAGTGGAAAGAAACCAAAACCCCTCCAAACCCTCTATAATCAACAGAGCCACAAATGCTCGAATAAGAATACAGTAAAACACCTAGTTGTGCAGAATAGATACAATAACATCCTGAAAGAATAAATGCAGGAAATAAAAGAATACATCAACAGGGATATGCCAACAAACTGGCTCCCAAAAGAAATACATGACAACCCCACAAAACATGGGTAAAGAAGCTGACAGTAGAATACTACCGTCCCCAAACCCAGTCGTTCTGCAACCGTAATCGCATCACCCAACGCAACTCCAAACCTGTAACAAGAAAACCAAGGAAAATTGCCGTTGCACCGTATCCTGCCCATAGCTGTATATTTCCTGCAACCTGGCGTGGGAATACCAGGGGGCAAATGAAATACCCCTGTGAGCAAACAAGCTCAATGGGAAAGGATACTCTAACTACCACATCCTCTAATAGTTTAGGTAATGCTAAACCACCCAGTGAGATACATAGCCCACAACATAACCCAGCCACGAAAACCCAAGGTACGTGCTCATATACTACCGTACGTAAGTATATAACGGGGATATATATATATATACATATATATAAGTGTATATATATATAAGTACACAAAATGAAACCATAAGGTACGACTAAGACTCGTACTCCAAGTACCAACTCGGTAGTCTACACTACTCTCACCGACGTACACTAAATACACAACCATCCAAGTCAAATCTATCAATCATCAAATGCTCACCACGCTAACCACCAAATCCAACAGAGGGAAACACACTCACCTCTAATATCAACAAGGATTAATCCACCACTAGTACCAAGGAATACTCATAACTCACTCCCCAAGAACACAGGAGGAAAAGTACTCACGTCCTTGCTACTAACACAATCATCGTCTATATATATATATATATGTACAATATATATATATAACAAACCTCATCCCATTCCTAAGGAAAATCTACCTCTCAAAGGCTAGATCACCCTAATCATATCACCCTACCATAAATCATATCGAACTCATGATACTATCCTCAATAGGGTCAATCACATCATTAACGCTCTCACTGTAGGCGAGGAAAAACACTCAACCAAATCACTAAGAGTACACGAATTCAACTCACCAGAACGACCACCTAAGGGTCACCAAATCAAAGCAAAAGAAAAGAGTTCCAAATGCTAAGCCAATAGATAACCGAGACAACAACGTCAAGGTTAAGAACGCCCGAACAAGGAAAAATACCACAAGTGAACAAAGAAGAACACCAAAAGTGAACAAGGAAACCAAAAATGAATGGCCGAGAGTGGAAGTAATAAAAAGATGAATCCCAGAGATTTAATAGTTTTTAAGAAAAATGTTTTCAAACTCGAACCAATCCATTTGGTATCCATGCCCCTAACGTAAGAAAAACTCATATCACCTAGGTGGTGATACCAACAACCTAGAGAAAAGGAAGGGCAACACTATATGTGTGCACTGAACAACACCAAACCTCGTAACCGAGACTTAGAATGATCCGAAGAAAAGGAGAAACAGGAAATCCCCTTTCAAAACACTACAGGTCGAGATTTTGAGAAAAAAGTCTCAAAATCTCAGAATCATCAAGACTAGTAATAAAAATAATTTTCTTTTAGGAAATCACACATTAAAAATGACCATCCTGCCCCCGGTCTCCGTTAGTTGCTATCACCGGCTTTTAAAAGTTGAAAATCATTTTAAAGAAGATTCCAAGATCATTTTATAAAGTCTCAAAACTTTTCATTTCTACGGGGGTAGGGGAAAACGGGTTTTTCCTTTTAAATACAAAGAGTTTACTTTAAAACTTAGAAAAAACCGTTTTCGAAATGACAGCCAAACAAGAGTGAACATAACTCCACAGATTCCCATAATGCCCAAAAGGATAGTAAAGGGAGAACAACCATCCACTAAATTCACAATAAGTCACCCGCCTACTCTAAGGCCTAAAATATCAATTGATGCTCAAGTCAAACCCTAACCTCAAATCTCCAACAAGATTACACAACTAACCACAATCACGAAACTACTGACCACAATCACAAGACTACTAACCACAATAACGAAACTAGTAACTACATTCTCTAAGGCCTCAACTCAACCTCAATTCTACAATCCATCTCTAACTTCAACTAACCACAGAAGTTGCCAGGCCAATATACTTAACCTCTTCTACGGGCACACAAGTATACAACACAAGTATAAGGATATACGTCTCGTTTATACTTTAATAATTACTGCTTTTAATTCACGTTTTCACATTTATCACTTTCAACTGAGCATTTTATAAAATGAATTCATTTTGCATATTCATAAATAATCATGCTCCAACATATATATACATATCAATAAATCACATGATGATATGCAATGCACCGTACTCACAGACCGCCTGTAGTACACACACACACAAAAACACACCCTTCCCAAGGGTACTGGATCATTCTCCACCATTCCCCTGAGGATACAAGCTCACTAAGGAAGGTAGACTCATCGAACCGTACATCCCAAGTGCTTTTGACACTTACACTTTTAATCGGGAAGACGTGCTCCATGACCTAGTCGCGCACTAGGGCCTTGGACGATATGTCCTCCCCCTATCGTCTGCGTTTCTCAGCTTTTTAGTTCTGTGGGAGCAAGAAACACCCCCTGGCCAGTTGTTTCGATGATCCAAACACAAACGTCTACTCGTGCCTCACACACAAAGGAAGTAGACAACACTAAATGAATCTCTCTGCAAATGGTGAAATCATGCACTAACACCCATGTCTCACAATACATGGTGTACGCAATAAAATCATGTCCAACATAAATATGTCATGCATCATATTTATGAAAATACCCACATGGTAATATATAAATCTCAAAATCTATTGTCATGCTTTAAAATACAATAGAGCAAGTAAATCATATGAAAACAATTTCATATTCCATTCATGTTTTCAAAATATATATATTTTATTTAATTCTTTAGAAAATAATTCAATTTCTCATGACATGCCTTTAAAATAATTTAAAACAATTAATTCACGTCTAATGAGAGGAACCTAGAATAGCGTCTAAGTTTCTCATGTCCCACGTTTATAAAATTCTCTAGCCCATTTAATTATCAAGGGAAATTCTAAGCCGTCTATTCCTATTCGATTCATATAGGAATTTATTTAATTACATAGGAAATAATTTAATTAATTTAATTAAATTAATTCTTAAGTCCAATTCCGATTCTAAACAAATTATAGATATTTAATTTAACGATTTAATATATCTATATTAAATTAAATAAGGGTTTTGCACCCCTAAACTACTTCAATAATGCCGAGTGAGAAATATAATTTCCCACCTAATTTAGGTTTACCGAATAGTCCGAATAGTCCGAATCAGCACAGTACCGGCGCCCGAATATGAAGCCCGCCGACCAAAATCGTCCGAAAACTATTTTGAATATATCGAAATGTCCGTCTCGACAACCTATACGATATATATGAAGCCCATTAATAATCGGTTAATTAAATTGAGTAAATCTAAATTAACCCAAACGAAAACTATAACCTATAAATGCGATTTCCGGGCAAATCGTTCAACGTAAAATCACGAAATTAATGTATGATGAATACTACGTATATACGAAGCTACTCACCAAAAATCGGCTCAAACCGATCACCGAATGGTCGCCTAAAAAATGGTCAAAGCTCCGGCCGACTCGCCCCTGTCGAACGACCGCTTCGCCCCTGTCGCGTGAACCAGCCCTGCATCACCACCTGCACGTCGTCACCACCTTCACGCCACCAGCGCCATCGCCGACCGCCGCTATGCTAGCCATCACAGCCGTGTCCTCTCCGTCCGGCTCTCTCTCTCTCTCGCCTGCGTGATATTGATGAAGAGAGCAGGTCCATGGTGAAGGAGAAGACAAGGTCGTCGTGTGAAGGAGAGGATGGAGTGGCTGTACTAGGTTTCGTGCAGAGAGAATGAGAGAAATGGTCTGTTGCTTATACATGTGTACATATATATGCAAAAATCGCTTAAGTGACCCACATTTTATCCACAATTGCGAAACAACCCCAAAACTATATATATAATTATAATTAAATATATATAGATACGGTAAATCCCAATAATCTCCGGAAGCCTCCAAATAATATCATGCAACCCCGAAAGTCCACGGGACGCCAAATAACCAAATTAGTCCGAAAGAATTACACCGGGTTAGGAACCCAACAACCGGAACACCGAGAAATTAAATTAATACGCTTCACACCGGATCCGTAAAAGTACTAATACCGTAACTGAAATAATCAAAACGATATCGTGTAGTCGAGAATAAGGATTCGTATAGTCGTCAAAGAAAAACCGTAAAGTCATCCAGTTGACTTTTAAAACTAAACGCGAAAAATTTACAGGTATCAAATACCAAGAATAAATGATACGTCATGAACAAGTGACGTCATTACTGAAATTAAAATTTAAATAATTTTAGAAAAAAGGAAAATAACACGGGGTGTTACATCATTTTATTCGAGATCTTGTTGAAGATAATGTAGTGTCTCTTGAGTTTATCTCCACTAATTCTCAGTTAGCAGATATCCTTACAAAACCATTAGATTTTCAAAAGCATATAAGTCTTAGAAAATCTATTGGCATGCTTTCTTTAGAATAGATATCTACATATGTATCATTTTAGGAATATCTTGCATTATACTTTATCCTAGAATTGATACATTATCATGCATTTTTGTTATAGTGCATTTTTAATCTTGTTTATTATTATGCATGCATCATGTTTTTGATAATTTTAGGATTGTTCATGCATACATTATGTCATAAAATATCATAAAAATTATAAAAACAAAAATTCATTAGAAACAAGTGAGCATGGTAGAGATAATGAGCTAATCATTAACTCATCATTCAAAATATGTGATTAGAATCAAGTATGAATTGATTTGTGTACATATTATGACTAGAAAGATATTATATATGCAAATTACCTCACTCATGATTATATTATAGTTTGATTAAATTGAATTTTTAAGATGTGGTCCATTTGAGTGAATAGATGAGTGAAATTGAAACTGAGAAGGATGATTTTGATCTATAAGCACATGCACATGATCTCTATGGGACAATTAATTAACCTTTGACTATGTAATTGAAAAATTAGCTTTGTTACCATGAGAAAGGGAGTAGTATGGAAAAAATTTGAAAATATATATAAAAATAAAAATAAAATGCAAAAAATAGTTTTTCAATCCAAAAAACGGAGAAAAATGATGAGCATAAATCCCATGGAAGAAGATCGGGCCCAGTTGGTCGGGATTAAAAATCCCCGCTGGAAAGTCTGGAGACTTAGAAAGACAAAAAGGGATAAAAAAAAATGTTTTTAGCATGGTAAAGTTTGATCAATGAAATAGAAGAAGGGATATTGGTCTACCATAGAGAATATTCACAAAAACACGGAAGACTATGTGGATCGGCTGTAGAAATTAGCAAGTTTATTTCACCACTGCGGGGATTGTAAAGTGGGATTCGCGTTGATTTAATCCGCGAATCCAAAAGGTACAATAAGGGAAAGTTGGAAAAGGCCAACAGGGGAGTCGCGTATTATATTCCGCGACTCCAGGGTATCTCTGAATGAGATCAGGCACGTGATAAACACTCTAGGAAGAGGTGATCGTTGAGGATTGACAAAGGGGGTCATAGCCAAAAGTCAATCTTTGCGACCTTATGAGCTTATCGCGTAGGGAGTGTTATTTTGACTGGCATAGGGAAATGCTTTGGGATGGTGAATAGAGGGTCGTGACCTTATTCATCAAAATCACTCAAAGTAAAGTACTTAGAATGTGTCAAGTAACGCTCAGGGTCATGTAAATGGAAAATATGCATAAAAGGACATGATCCAGGAAAATTATGACAAACAAATAAAGGAATCCGCGGATCAGTAACATACTTGATCACGGATTGGTATTGTCGCGGATTGAACATCGCGACTTTGATAATATTATGGAAGCTTAACCGCGGATCTACCTCGCGGATAAATATGGTGACGTGGCAATAATCTATGCCTGAACTCGCGCCTATAAATAGAGGGTCAATGATTCAGTTTGAGGAGGACTTTTGGGGGGGAGAGAAATTTCTAGAGAGAAAAAATATTTTACCCCATTGTTAGCTCTTGTTAGCTGTGGTTTTCTCTTATATTTTCTCTTCCATTTATTTGTAAATCAAGCCAAAGCAATAAAAGCAAAATCATCATTATTTGACTGACTCACTTGTGTGGAAACTATTTCTACAATCATTTAAATCGAACCCCAACATTAAAGGTGACTCCGTTGGGGAGTAGAAATGTCTTCTGCACAAGCTGAGCCTCGTAAGACTCGTCGGAGAGGTCGTCCACCGGCCCGGCACACCGAGCAAGTGGAAGAAGAAACAGTAGCGCAGATGCAAGGAGGTGAACCAGTCCCACCAGCGTTGAAACAGCGTCGCCGCGCGAATTCTAATGTGGATAAGGCAGAAACTCCTCCGATGGCGGATCCAGTACATAATTCAACATAATTGCCATCAGCTCTGCTGCAAACTCTTCTCAGCATTCAGGAAACACAAAAGGCCATACTTCACGTCATGGAGGCCTCGCGCGTTTCGGTACCAAATCTTGAATCGCCATGAACGAATAATCAAACCTTGCCAGAAGTACCAGCACAAGAGCTTTTTCGGGATGCATCGCGAGTGGGAACTGAGCCACTGGGGAAAGAGTCATATATCACCAAGGAGCAGTTGCGGGCTATCTTGGACAAGAAAACTGAAATAGAAGGAGTGAAAACTGCTCCACCGTACCATCCTAGTATCATGGCTTTACCTTATCCTGAAGACTATGGAACACCAAGCTTCCATCAATTTGATGGCAAAAAGGGAAATGCAAGATAACACATATCCAGATTCGTGGATGCTCTAGGACCCCACAGAAATGATGAGTACTTAAAACTCAGAGAATTCTCCAAGTCTTTAACAGGAACTGCATACACATGGTATACTGGTCTCGCTCCGGCTTCAGTGTCTAGTTGGATGGATATGGTGCTCAAATTCTACACCAAGTTCTTCTAGGCAAACGAAGAGGTCTCAATGATTTCACTTACAAGGCAAAGGCAACGCTTTGGGGAAGAGGCGGCAATTTATGTCAGGAGATTTCGCGAGGGTGCTTTACAATGCCATTGTAGATACAATATTTGCACAACACAAAAAGATGCCTTTCTCATTCCTATTCATTGGATTATATACATTTTCCCTATGGGATTTTGGCCCATTAGGGCAACATTCTATACTTTGGAATTTTGTCCTTACTTTACACGTCAGCTATTTTGTCCATATTCTATGACATTATCTTGAGCTGCAAGTCTATTATGGAATCTTCGAGTTTCTTCTAGAATGCTCTTCGGGTCGGGCCACAAGATAGGCCTGGCGGTCGGATTTCGGGACGGACCACAAGGCTGACATGTTGGTCGGGTTGTGATATTGGAGAAGTGTTCGGATTATCATCTCGGGTCTTTCATGGATCGATCCGATCGGGATGAGGCTTTTATATGGGCTGGGAAAACTTACATGTACACAGACCCTCTTTTAGCTCATGGGCCTTCCTTTCTATAGGCCCATTAGGTGAAAAAATCTTAAGGCCCATCACAAAAAGCCTTTGAAGTTGGTGCGCGGGACGCGTGCCTGATGTCGCGGAGGTGCACTTAATGCGTGAGATGGGCCGGGTCATGTCGGTCCAGTACCCTGACCCGGGTAGATGAAACGTCATGTCTATATAACCTGCATATCATTCACATGCACTACACTTGCACTATTTTCCGTTCTTCCTTTATCATTTTCTCTCTGCCATATACTCAAGCTTTTCGTGCAACTTCGAATCCATTCTCAAATCCACGTACCCTCCAGTTTGTCTCATCAATCCCTGCAAATTCCAGTGATTGTGGTTGAACATTTCATTGTGTGGAGAGTTTTATGCCTTGAAGCGGAGTGTTTGACCGGACGCACCCATCTTTGCCTGTTGGTGCAGCCGCCGGCTTCTGTAAATAATTCACCGGAGAAAAACTCAACAGGGGGAATTGCCGGGATCTTCCTTACCTTTTTGTAAGTTTATTCTTCTCACTTTTCTACCTTCATCAAATATGTCGGGGAGTGATGACACTAGGTCGGTTAGTGACCTGCAACTGATAGACACCGACCTGACCATTACCGATCTCGAAGGTCGAGTTGTAGAGGGTGATGCTGGGATTGATCAGGATCAGGATGTTGAGGAAGAGGATAATTTTTGCACCGACCCCCTCCCGGCCAAATACAGGAAGGACGCTCAACTTAAGAGCCTCGGGGTTCCCGAAGGGGTGAAGGTTAGGCATTATCCTCGGAACAAAGACTTTAGGATTGGTGAGGGTTTGAAGGACGGGGAGATCTTGCTCTCCTCATTCCACCTAGCCATACTAAAGTTTCCCATACATCCTTTCTTCCTCTTGGCACTGACGACTTTGGGTCTGGCCCCCCTTCAAGTCGGTCCCAATTTTTATAGGATTCAGGCCATGATCAAACTGATCAACAAAGAATTGCACCTAGACCTAGGTTTAGCCGAACTTCTGTTTTCATACAAACTTCAGGAACATAAGGATAATAGGGGTCGGTACAACCTAACTTCGTATGCTAAGAGGAAATTGTGTGACAACGTCCCGACCTCCAACGAAGGATGGAAAGAAAGGATGATAGTAGTGAGTGGTCAGTGGAGGCATCCCGACGCTATGAACATACCTGTCAGCCATGTTTTCCAACCGACCCGACTTCCTGAGTTTAAGAACTTTCATACCCGAGCCTCTTGCCATTGTGACTTGTGCAACGATAAGTTGGGCATGCTAGTGATGGGCTTTCTCCAGGCTCCTCAGGAGAAAAGGGAGGTCGGGTATATAAGATCCCAATTTGAACTATTGCAGTCCAGATTATGGAGTCAGGATTTGAGGGATAACCAGAATTACCTGACAAGTTCTGTATTGCAGGAGTTTGTGTCGGGAGCGTCTGTGCCAGCGATCGCCTCGGGTTCTGCCGCGACTTCGTTTGGGTCGAAGAGATTCAAGTCCAAGTCAAAGTCATCAGCAACTAAAAAGCTCAAGAAAAATATGTCGGGAGGCCAGCAGAAAAGGAAAGCGGTTACCATGCCCAAGCTTTCAATAAAGAAATCTAAACGGGCTGACATTGGCTCCATATCCTTTATTTGTGGGGTTGATGTCCCTCTAGTTCATGAGAACCTTCCAATTACCACATTAGCGGGGCTGACTGAAAGGCGAGCCGCCACGCCCCCTCCTCCTCCTCCGGTAGAGCATCCTCTAGTCATGCCTCCACCTCCACCTTCTCAAAACCATCAAACGGCTGCATCGGGGACTGTCGAGATCGAGAATGATCATGCCTTGGTCCCGAGGTCTACAGGTTCGGGTCAGAGTCAGAATCCGTCTTAGACCGATCCCTCAATTAGGCCCGGTTCGAGCCTCAGTATGGCACTGGGGGTTCCTGCCCTGACGTCTGATACTCGGGATTTAGACTCTGATGAAGAGGGTCAATCCCGACCTACGAAAGTGTGAACTGCTATCTCGCATTATGTCAGGAAACAAGATAACAGGGAGATAGAGAAAGCTGCAGAAAGTGGGAAAGATGTTCCCCATGGGCCCCGGTTCAGGCTGGAGACTAGGAAGGGCCACCCATACTTGTCCGTGGGGGATCAGACGATCGGGAACTCGGAAGCCCTGCGGGAGATGGCCCTGGGGGTATGGACCCCGGTCGATAGGTTGACAATGGGGCGGTATGACAGGATGAGCTTATCCTTGAATGGGCCCGAGCTTGTAATGAAGGTAATATATATATATATATATATATATATATATATATATATATAAACATATTATTTATTTAAATTTTTTTTGCCTTAACTTTTATTTCTGTGCTATCGTTCTTTTTCAGATGCTTCACGCTACTCAGGCGTATAATTGCAAGCTTGAAGATGATGCCTGGGTCATAAATGCCTTGACTCGGGAGGCTCGGGTCAATAAAGCTGGATGTGCAAAGGCTTTGGAGCAGGTCAAGAAGGCTAATGACAAGATTCAGTCCCTGATATATAGAGCTGTTTCAGCTGAGGAAGAGCTTATAGCTGCCAAGGCAACGATTTCAGAGCTCGAGGGCAAGGCTCGGGAGACTAAGCAGACGGATAATTGGGAAGCCCAGGCTCGGGAGGCCCTATCTCTCCAAGTGCAGGCCCTGACCGAAGAAGTTGAGAAGTTAAAGACTTCGGGGCTGCAATTGCTTGAGGAGAAGGTCGAGGTCAAGAATGCATTAGGCGTGGAGAGATCTCGGGTAGAGATGTACCACAAGGGTGGTAAACAGATGATCTCCCGCTTTGAGGTGACCTGTAAGTACCGTTACGAGCAGGGTTGGCGAGAATGCATACTAGAGCTTCAAAAGCCCAAGGGGGATAGATATATCCCGACTATAGAGGATCTTGATCTCATTATAGGAGTGGGGCCTTCGTATGATGATCCCGAGGCTGAACCTGAGGACCTGGCATTTGGCGAATTCCTTCAGGATCCCTTGCCCTCTCCGCCTTCTCATTCTGGCCTGGATGAGCATCAAGCCATAGAAGGACAGCCACTCGGAACCAAAGGCTCAGGCGGAAATGGAGGTCCTAAAGCGGTGGAATAGTGCTCTTCACTTAGTTTTTGTCCCTTTTGATGTTTTTCCTTTTATCTTTGTATCAGCCTTGGCTACCGGGGCCTTAATATAAATAAATTTATTCATTCACATTTTGTTGGAGGATCTGTGTGATACATACCTATTTCTTTTGATACGATAATAAGAATTGGGATCCTGAGTTATGACTTCGTAAGAATAATAATAAAAACCAGATAATAATCGTCGGTATATTGATAGTTTGTAAAACCCGACCACTGGTGGGTCTGTGAAGATCTCTCGGGCGCTTTGGGCCCATGGAGAGGATTCAACACTTAGGTTTTGAAACTGATTTTTGTAAAACCCGACCACTGGTGGGTCTGTGAAGATCTCTCGGGCGCTTTGGGCCCATGGAGAAGTTTTAACACTTAGGTTTTGAAACTAATTTTTGTAAAACCCGACCACTAGTGGGTCTGTGAAGATCTCTCGGGCGCTTTGGGCCCATGGAGAGGGTTCAACACTTAGGTTTTGAAACTGATATTATCATGGTGATTTTGATACTCATGGAGATGATTGGGGAAAAATGGAGCTTCTATTGTAATCTTTTGGGCTCTAGTGGCATTTCTTTATAGCAGTCAAATCAAAGTATTTCTAGGGATAATACCTCTTAAGTCGGGATGCATTATTGGGCTCCCTTCTGTTATCAGAGTTCCTGAGTAGTCTGTAGGCCCCGCGCCCTACCACTTCAGTGACAGTGTAGGGTCCTTCCCATGGCTCTTGGAGTTTGCCCACGTGTCCGATCTTTCGTCTAAGGACCATGTCCCCGACTTGGAATCCTCTTCTTTTCACCCTTTTATTGAAATGATTTCTGACCCACTGTTGGTAAGCTGCCAGTCTTATCCCGACAGTTTCTCTCCTTTCTTCCAACAGGTCGAGCTCGTGAGCCAAGCGTTGGCTATTCGATCTCTTGTCCCAGGCCACTGATCTTAAAGTCGGGATGGCATACTCCGTCAGGATTACGGCTTCTGCCCCGTATGCCATGGCGAAGGGTGTCTCACCGGTTGGTTGTCGGGGAGTGGTTCTATAAGACCACAATACCTCTAGTAATTTGTCCAACCATGCCCCTTTGGCCTTCTCAAGTTTCTTTGCCAGGGTGTTGAAGATGGAACGATTGGTCCTTTCCACTTGTCCATTGGCTTGTAGGTACCCTACCGAGGAGGTATTCTGATTGATTCCGTGCTTGGCCAGAAACTACTTAACCGGTTCAGTCTAAATTTGTACCGTTATCCATCATGATGGTCCGAGGCACCCCGAACCTGCAGATGATATGATTCCATATGAATTTGACTATGTGGCTGCTCTTTATAGAAGGATAGGCCTCGACTTCAACCCATTTGGTGAAGTAGTCGGTGGCCAAGAGTACATGGGTATTTGACCTAATGGCTTTTGGGAGTGGTCCGACTATGTCCATCCCCTATCGGGCAAAAGGATGCGAAATGATTATCGGGTTCAGGAATTCCGGTGGTTGAAGTATAGCGTCACCGTGCATTTGACAGGCTTTGCATTTACGCACATATTCCTCTGCATCCTAGGACAGGTAGGGCCAAAAGTAACCCTGGGATAGGATTTTGTGGGCAAGAGACCGGGAGCCCGAGTGGTTGCCACATGCTCCAGCGTGTATTTCTTGCATTGTTGTCTCTGCCTCGGAAGGAGTTATGCATCTCAGGTATGGACCCGAGAAAGATCTTCTGTAGAGTTGTCCCTGGATGATCGAGTATCGGGCTGACTTCATTCTGATATTCCTTGCCTCTGCCTTGTCAGTGGGTAACGTCCCGACACTAAGATAATTGATTATGGGATCCATCCAGCTCGGCTCTCGGGGAACTAGACATATCAGTTCATTGGGCTCTCAAATGCTTGGTGTAGTGATGAAGTCGGTCAGTACTACTCGGGTCATATCCTCATCAGCTGCAAATGCCTGATTAGCTAAGTGATCGGCAGATGTGTTTTCTTCCCGAGGGATTTAGCTGAACATTAAATTTTGAAAACCTTCGGACTGTTTGACTACTAAGGCTCTGTAAGATTCCATTTTGGGATCCCTGGTTTCGTACTCTCCGGTTATTTGTTTGACTATCAGCTGGGAGTCACTGTATACGGATAGGGATTGTATTTGTAGGCTCCTGGCCAATCTCAGGCCCGATATAATTGCCTCGTACTCTGCCTCGTTATTAGTAGCTGAGAATTGTAATTGCATTGAGGCCTGTAACTTAGTCCCGTCGGGGGTTTGGATTTCCAGCCTGACGCCTGCTCCATTGGCGCTCACTGAGCCATCTAAGAATAATTTCCAAGTTTCTAACTCGACGAGCTGATCGGCTTCCTCGGTTTCTCCTTCTAACAGGAAATCGGCCACGGCCTGCCCCTTGATCGAGATTTTAGGAATATAGGTTATATCATAAATGCCTAGCTCAATGGTCTATTTGGAGATTCTTTCGGAGAGATCGAGCTTCGCCATAAGCACACGAATATGAGTGGTAGTGGGAACAATGATCTGGTAAGCCTTAAAATAATGCCTGAGACGTCGTTTGGCATTGATCAGAGATATAACTAATTTTTCTTGTTTGTTATACCGGGTCTCGGGATCGGCTAACGCCTTACTAGTATAGAAAATAGTCATCTGGAGGTTCCCGTCCTCTCTGATGAGTACAACACTTGTTGACATTGATGATACTGCCAGATACAGAGCAAGACATCATCGGGCTCGGGCGTCGCAAGAATGGGAGGCTTGAGCATGTATTCTTTCAGTCGGGATAGAGCTTTGGTTTGTTCGGCCCCCCATACCTCTCTTTTCCTTGCTTTGATCGCCTGAAAAATGGGTCGGCATTGGTCGGTCAACCTTGCAATGAATATGCTTAGAGCTACAACTCTTCCGGTTAGAATCTGGACTTCTTTGTGAGTGGTTGGATCTTTTGTTTCGAGTAGAGCCTTCACTTGGGTCGGGCTGGCCTGTATGCCTGATCGATTGACAATATGCCCGAGGAACTGACCCGAAGACACCCCGAAGGAGCATTTAGCCGGATTGAGTTTCATTCCATGTTTCCTTAGGGTGTCGAACACTTTTCAGAGATGCTCCAAGTGGTCAGTTCTCTTTCTGCTATTGACTACTGTATCATCAATGTAGGCCTCGACCACTTTGTCCATCATCCCTTTAAAGATCCTGTTCACCAGTCTCTGAAATGCAGCTCCTGCATTTTTTAGTCCGAAAGGCATAAGTTTAAAGTAATAAGTACCTGTCTCGGTAATGAAGGGGGTCTTTTCCTCATCGGTCGGGTCCATTGGGATTTAGTTGTATCCCGAGTAAGCATCCAGGAAAGTCATTCTCTCGTAGAACACGGTAGCGTCGACCATTTGGTCTATTTTAGGAAGGGGGAAGCTGTCTTTCAGGCAGACTTTGTTTAGGTCGGTGAAGTCGACGCAGACCCGCCACTTCCCGTTCTTTTTCTGCACCACCACGATCGGGGGACCCGACTCCCCATCCTATAGTTGCTATTTGGATTGTGGGTTGAGATCCTGATCCTCTTCTCGGGACCTTTTTCGATTGGGCTGATCCTTCATTCCTTTAATAGTTACGGCGTAACATTGCTTGGCCGCTACCTGGTCTCCTTTGATATCAATTATGTTGTAACCGTTTGGCCCGACGCACCTCATCATTTGATGCAGAGTTGACAGTACGCCTTGCATCCTGTGAATCCATCATCTTCCCATAAGCATATTGTAAGAAGGTTTCACGTCCACCACTACAAAGGTCTTGGACAGAGTTCTTTGGGCTGTTGACATGGGCAGGCTAATCTACCCATGGGGTTCAACTTGTTTTCCGTCAAACCCGGCAATTGGATTCCGGGAAGTCAAAATGTCCCTAGGGTCGATCTCCAATTTGTCGAAAGCCCACTTGGTCATGATATTGGCACTGCTTCCTGGATCAACCATGACCCTCCGGACAAGACATCCCGAGACCATCAAAGTGATGACTAATGGATCGTCGTGTGGGACTTGGATGTCTCGGAGTTCATCCTGGGAGAAAAGTATCTGGGACTGCCCCGTTCGGTGGTGGACTTCGTTTATCCCAGCTATCTTGCTAACATGATGTGCCCTTCTCATTTGTGATTGTCTCGACCCTTCGGCACCTCGTAGGTCGGGACCTCCGTGGATCATATTGATGATTCTGACCGGGTGAGCATGGGCTTGATTCTGTTGATTGTTTTGTGTGGGTTGATGGGTTCTTGGACCATCCCTCTGGACATAGTCCTTCAGCTCTCCTCGGGCTATCATTGACTCGACCTGGCGCCTCAGGTTCCAGCAATCATTTATCGTATGGACGAAATCACCATGGAGGGCGCAGTGCTTTGATTTATCCCTCTGGTTGAGTGGTTGCCTGATTGGGGGAGGAGTCTGGAAGATTCTCTTGGCCTTGTTTTCCTGGAAGAGCTTGGCGAGGGTCACTTTCAAGGGAGTGATCTTCTCCTCGAACCTGGCTCGCCTCTCGGGCGGTGGAGGAAACTGAGATGAAGCGGTGGTTAGGAGATTTGAGCGCTTGTGATTAATAGGCTGTCGGGATGTATCTGAAGCCTTATCCTTCGACCTGACTTCCATATTGATCAATGCCGCTCTTTTCTGTTGGGTTGCCTCTTCTTCTTCGATCCTTAGGTGACCCTGAGCTCTAGAATTGAGTTCTCCGATTCCCGAGGGTGGTCATTTCACAAGTGACTGGTGGAACTTGGTGCCCAAAATCAAGGCCATCTTGAACGCCTCTACGGCTGAGTGCTGCTCGCAGTTATCGATGGAAGACGACTCGACGTTGAATCTGGACAGGAAACTCTTGAGGGACTCGCCTTTTTCCTTAGTCATGGTAAAGAGGCTCGAGATGGTCTTCTTTTGCCTCTTATTCCCGAAATATTGGGCCACGAAGAGGTCGGACAGTTGTTGCCAGCTGCCAATGGATCTCGGCAGCTGCTTCTTGAACTAGAGGAGTGGCGCGTCGACTAGACTGGTTGAGAATACTTTGCACAACAAGGCCTCGTTCTCGTCATACATGGTCATCTTTTGGTGGATCTGGTAAATATGCTCCTCGGGATCCTTCGTTCCATCGTAGGGAGTGAATCTGGGCATGATGAACTTCCTAGGGAAGGGTTCCTGAGTGATTTCTAGAGTGAATGGTGACTGGACCGAATCGGCAGAGGCTTGGAGGGCCTGGCCATCGGTAGATCGGGTCCTCAGATCATTCATGACCTTCTTTTGGAACTCTACCATCATCTGTTGAAGCTTTTGCGATGTCAAAGGCTCTTCGGTGATGGGAACTTCGCCTGCTATCGGGGTTCCACCTGGTCGGTGAGAGGTTTCGTCGTGCTCTTCCTGTGGTTCAGCTTGTTCTTGGATCTGTGACTGATCGGGAACTACCGGAGGGGTAGTCGCCTGATTCAATCTTATCAAGAGCTCTTCGCTTCTCCTCTCCGCCACCATGCTTCTTGCTTCGGCAGCTTGGCTTGGTTTCTCCACCTCGACGAGCTACCGCATGAGGTGCTCGATCGTTGGTGGGGAACTGGGCTGTTGATCACCGGGGATCTGTACCTCCGACTGGGATCTCGTTATCAGCATGGTCGGGTTTGAACGAAGAAGATGATTTTCAAGGTCTGGTGGGTGGTGGTGTTTTGGTTTTGCTGAGCTTTTTGAGGTAGGAAGATGGTCGGTGAAATGACCTAAATTCCCACAGACGACGCCATTGTGTAGATATAATATTTTCACAACACAAAAAGATGCCTTTCTCATTCTTATTCATTGGATTATATACATTTTCCCTTTGGGCTTTTGGCCTATTAGGGCAATATTCTATACTTTGGAATTTTGTCCTTACTTTACACGTCAGCTATTTTTTCCATATTCTATGACATTATCTTGAGCTGCAAGTCTATTATGGAATCTTCGAGTTTCTTCTAGAATGCTCTTCGGGTCGGGCCACAAGATAGGCCTGGCGGTCGGATTTCGGGACGGACCACAAGGCTGACATGTTGGTCGGGTTGTGATGTTGGAGATGTGTTCGGATCATCATCTCGGGTCTTTCATGGATCGATCTGGTCGGGATGAGGCTTTTATATGGGCCGGGAAAACTTACATGTACAGCCATGAACCAATTTCCGAACTACAATTGATCAAAATTTGTATAGAAGGAATGCTACGGGAATATAGAGTGCATTTGGTCAATCACGAGTTCAAAATTTTTTATGCACTTGTTGATAATGCATGAAGATTAGGAGAAGTTCTGGCTCCCCAACATGACCAAATATCAGTGTTAGGCGGGTGGCAATGGTGGCAGCGATGCAGAACGAAAGGCCCAGGGAAGAGCGTGCTAGGAGATCTGAGCCACCTCCTTTGCCTTTCATTGAAAAGGAGGCAGTTGCTTTGCTGAATCAATGGATCGCATATCATGTTATATCGCTTCCTTCAGTACAAAAGGTGCCAACAAGAGAAGAAAGGATGAAGAACAACTACTGCCCTTATCACAGAACCGTTTAGAATTCCCTAATGGGATGTTGGGCGTTTCGCGGATTGGTACATCGGAAGATATAATTAGGTGACTTGGAAGTAGCAAATAATGTAATTCATGAGCCCTTCCCTGCACATGTGGCTGTAGTGGCCGTCAGAGACAGTACTGAGGATGAAAAAAATGTTGTCAAGTATAAATACTCGCCAGCACGTGAGGCAAAGGAGAATGTTAAGATAGATGTTTTCTTTAATGAGCTACCCATACATGAACATGTGAAGGAGTTCTTGTAAGAGCAAACAGTTGCCGCTCTTAATCATACCATTGTGATTCCATAGCATGATGAAACCTCCAGTAAGATCACATTTTCTGAAGCAGACAGACAAGTACCATTCTTCCACAATCGACCTCTGTATGTACCAGCTACTGTGAATGGTCGAGATATGAAACGAGCTTTCTTGGATAGAGGAGCGTCAGTTAATTTAATCCCGCTAGCCACTTTGCGGATGATTAATTTTCCTGAAAGCAAGATCGTAAACCATACTATTGCAGTTACTGGTTTCAATGGAGACCAGCAGGCCACTATGGGATTCACGACATTTGATCTCAAAATCGGGAAAATAAGGGGGCCCACCAAGTTTCATGTCATTCAAGGGGAACCCTCATATCAGTTGTTGCTCGGAAGACCGTGGTTACATGCATATGGTGTGGTACCATCATCCTATCATCAAGTGATGAAAGCTAATTGGGGAGAAGGAATAATGACTGTAAAGGCCTCTAAGAATCCATTTTGCGCATCTGAGACCCATTTTGCAGATGTAGTCTATTTCTCGAAATACAGTGAAGAAGATGGACCCGGTGTTTTTGCTACACCGTTACCAAAATGGAAAAGACTGGAAGATGAATGTTCGACTAAGCGGAGGCTCAAAGTGGTGAGCTGGTCGCGAGTCAAAATGCCCGATGGGCGAGTGGTGTACAAATTATGATGGGATTCGGGGTCAAAAGCTTGTACAATTGGCTCTGACCCCAGGACAGATAAGGCATGTGTACAAGGAAAGCTGGGCACTGATCCTGAAACACCCGAAATGAATCCACGACTGGAGCATGGTTTGTGTGAAGTGGACATAGGCGACGACACAGTTCTGCGACCTACCTTCATAAGCAGTGCGCTGCCCGATGAAACTAAGAATGCTTTGGTAGATTTACTTAAGGAGTTTCGAGATGTTTTTGCTTGGGATTATTGTCAAATGCCGGGACTCAATGTTGGACTAATAAGCCACCACATCCATGTGCATTCCGCATAAGAGCCGAAGAAACAAAAGCAACGAATATTTCACCCGGATCTGGAGGTACAGATTAAAGCAGAAGTGGAAAAATTATTGAAAGCAGGGTTCATCAAACCAACCCAACATCTAACATGGCTCGCAAATATTGTGCATGTAAGAAAGAAGACTGGGAAGATCCGTGTATGTGTAGACTATCATGATCTCAATAAGGCCTGCCTAAAGGATGACTTTCCTTTACCCAACATTGACACCATGGTGGATGTAACCTCATGACATGAATTTTTTTCACTAATGGATGGATTCAACGGGTACAACCAGATTAAGATGGCACCAGAAGATGCTGAGAAAACTGTTTTCCGCACCCCAATGGGGAATTTCCATTATACAATCAAGCCATTTGGTCTGAAAAATGTCGGGGCCACATATCAACGCTCCATGACAGCCATATTCCACGACCTGATGCATAAAACTGTTGAGGACTATGTGGATGATTTGGTGGTAAAATCCAGAGCCGTGCGGGATCATGTGGGTGATTTGAGAAAAGTACTGCAACGGTGTTGCGAGTATAATTTGAAGATAAATCCCCTGAAATGCGCTTTTGGAGTACCAGAAGGAAAGCTCTTAGGGTATGTCGTACATCGACAGGGGATTGATATAGACTCAAAAAATGCTAAGTCAGTATTGGAAATGGCTCCACCCACAACTCGCAAAATGTTGAAATTTTTTATGGGAAAAATATCCTATATGAGGAGGTTTATCCCAGCACTGGCAGAGGTAACTCACCCATTCATGCCTTTGTTGAAACAAAAGGCTGTATATAGCTGGGGAGAAGAACAACAGGAGGCCTTTGAGAAAATCAAGAGGATTTTGGCATCACAAAAAACAATTGTAGTGCTAGAGTCAGGAAAACTGTTGATAATGTATCTTACTTCCACCAATAAATCTGTAGGACCTTTGTTGGCCCAGGAACATGAAGGAGAAGATAAGCCTGTTTACTATATCAGTCGGGTACTCAAAGGACCAGAGTCGCGATACACATCATTGGAAAAACATTGTCTCACTTTAGTATTCGCGGCTCAAAAATTCAGACATTATTTACTGGCACATCCGTTGGAGCTAATCACCAAAAGTGACCCCGTACGATATCTACTCACAAAGCCCATACTCAGTGGAAGAACTGCTCGATGGTTGTTAGTACTATCTGAATATGAGATCACATGCTCTAGACCGAAAGCAGTAAAAAGCCAGGCCCTATCAGATTTGCTAGCTTTATTTCCTGGGGGAGCTGAGCCCAAAGTGGAGGAGGTGGGAGTAGCTAGTATGGCACAAAGCGCAGAATTTACTTTAGAATTCAATGGTTCATCCACAGAAAAGGGAGGCGGGGCCGGTTTCGTACTTAGGAATGAAGAAATAAAGGATGAATTGGTCATGGCTTACAAACTTGATTTTCTTTTTACCAACAACATTGCGGAGTATGAAGGGTTGGCGCTGGGATTGATGATGGCCCAGCAGTTGAAGGCAAAAATACTTCATGTAAGAGGAGACTCCAAACTGGTCATTAAGAAGGTTAAAGGGGAGTATGCTGTCAAATAACCCCATCTGGTGTCTTACAGAATTGCCATCAGACAGATGATAGAAATATTTGAGACTATGAGTTTTCAGCACGAGCCGCGAGAAGGCAACCGACGATCCGATGCACTAGCGACATTGGGTTCGCGATGACATTTCCAAGGAATAAAATCTTTTGTGCAAGTAGTGTGAAGAACCAACTCTGTCATCAGTAGCGGAAAGGAATCAGAGGTGTATGAAGAACATGATTTGAGAGCGCAAATAGTACAAGCTCTATTAATAAATGATAACAATGCCTTGAGATGAGAATACCAAATCATAAAAGGCGTGTTATATTACAGATCGGGCGGAGGGATTCTAGCCAGATGCGTGGCAATAAATGAGATAGAAGAACTGCTACAGAAAGCTCATAAGAAAATATGTGGTCAAGCATATCTCAGTCTCTATCGAGTTTTGCAGCGAGAAGGTTTCTTTTGGCCAAGTATGAAGGATGATGCAGTGAAGTTACAAAGTAGCTGTCAGAACTGTAATGCATATCCCTCCGCGAACGAAGGTAATGTGGCAGACATGATAGACTGGCGGGACAAATATGTGCATTATCTGAAAGAAGGGGTTTTGCCTGAAAAAGATCACCCGCGGTTCATAAAATTGGCCTCGTGATTTGTCCTACAAGAGGGAAAATTGTGCTGCAAATTTTTTGAAGGAAAACTAATGAGATGTGTAAGCGAAGAAGAGGCATGGGAGGTATTGAAACAAATTCACGAGTTTGGCCATCAAGGTCCTAGAAAAATGTTTCAACAACTACTAGCATCCGGGTATTACTGGCCAATAATGGAAAGGGATTGTAGTGATTTTGTCAGGAAATGTCATGTATGTCAAGTGCACGGGAATCTTATTCATGCTCCGGGAACTGAATTACACAGTTTAGCTACCCCCTGGCCTTTCCACACTTGGGCACTGAACATAATTGGACCAATCACACTGCATGCTCAGGGACATGCGTGGATTTTAGTGGCAACAAAATTGTTCACAAAATGGGTGGAGGCTATCCCGCTGCGACGAACAACAGCAGACAATGTGGTCCGATTCATAAATGAAAACATATTCTGTCGATTTGGGATACCGAAGGTGATACTGTCGGACAATGGGACTCATTTTGTCAATAGTAAGGTCGCGAATTTGTTGGGGAGATACTTATTAATAAATCATAAGTCCACGTCTTACTATCCAAAAGGAAATGGACAAGCTGAAGCCTCTAATAAAACATTAATTCGAATCATGTCCAGGCTAGTGCATAATAATCAGAAGAAATGTGCAGAAGAACTTCCAATAGCACTATGGGCGCATCGAACCGCATACCGGAATGCGACAAACATGACCCCTTATGCACTGGTCTATGGAGTCGACGTTGTGATACCTACGGAGCTAGAGGTGGCTGCTAAAATGCTGGCATGCAAAAGTAATTTGGAAGACAGGCTACTAGAGATAGAAAAACTAGAATAAATAAGAGCAGAAGCATTTGTGAATCAAAGAGAGTACAATAAGCGACAAACAAAGGCTACAATAAAAAAGTATGGTGCAGATGGTTCAAAGAGGGAGACGGATTATTGAAAGTGGTACCAACGATCATGAGGGGACAAAGGGTAAGAAAATTTTAAGCTAAGTGGGAAGGTCCATATGTGATTATAAGCGAAGGTAGCAGTGGGTACTACAGAATGGAGCATGAAGTTACTCGCAAGAGAGCTGGACCTCTTAATGTGAAATGGATCAAGTTGTACCAATCTTAGATACGTGTACATAAAAAAATGAATGATGATAAATGATAAAATGTACGACATCAGCACGATGTATATGAAGATTTTATATATAAATGTGTATTGAGTACATATAAAAAAATCACTAGTACAAATCGCGACTAACAGGAGAGGAGATATGGAGATTTTCATGTTCCTCTTATAGCTCGCGGGAACGCATCGAATGTTCCACGGATTCTTTAAACCTAAGGGTATCTTGTTCTGCAGTAGCTAAAAGAGCGCGGGCTTTCTCCACTCTTGATATACTGGCTTGGTACTCAGTAAAAGATTTGACTTCAGCACAATGTTTTGCGTATAAGCGCTCAACCTTTTCCAGATGAACTTCCCACCAAGTCACATCCATTTTCATGTTCTTCCAATCCTTGATACGGGCGCGACAAAGAGTCAAAGTTGTGGAGGTAAGATCTCGTATACAAGTAGTCGTCAACGAAGCAAAGGTATCCGCGATAATGTGCAGGAATGTTGGTTGGAGAAGTGGGTCATAAAGCTCCACAGTAGCAAACGTCTCTGGATGGCTACTGTAAATGCGGTCCAAAATGGCCATATCGCCTGAGTAACACAAGAAATTACGCCAGTAGACTTGATGCTGTTGAGGAGGATTTTGAATTAGAGGCGCGGGAAGGGTGTCAGGGATGGATGTCTGGGTTTGTGAAGGAGGTTGATGACGTTGCATATGTTGCGCGGATGTGGTGTCAGGGATGGATGAATGAGTTTGTGTAGGAGGGGATTGATGAGGATGCATATGTGGCTGCTGAGGGTGAATGGGAAGGAAAAAGGACTCAGAACTGGGGAATGTCAGGTTTTGTACAGTGTTTGGGGGCGAGGAGAATTCATTAAGAAGTGTTTATGGATCCTCGAACGCGGATTCAGGAAACAAGGATTCAGGACTTCTGTTTGACTTATCTGCAGAAAAAAAAAGGAATTATCAACGAGTCAGCACCGTACAGAAAATTCTATTCAGAAAGACTAAGTACAGAAAAAGATTTTACCTTCATTTCCGGGAGGAACATGTGGAACCAGATCCGGGCCAACGGAAGATTCAACAATGGTCTCTATATCTGAAACAAGGCCCACAAAAAGCGACCTTTGAATTCCAAAATTGATGATAACAAACCATTAAAGAGTGTTTGAAACTAATGAATTATCGAGTTTATGTTTTCAGCAAAAGACAGGTGAACGACTCGGAAAACAAACTCGGAAAGGAAACGACTCAGAATGCAAGCTCGGAAAGAAAGCTTGATTTAAAGCGAAAAGTTGTGAAAGAAATTGAAGCGCAAATGGAAAATAAATTAATTCAACGGCAAAGGCGAAAATTGAAGACTTAAGACTTGGGGTAGATAGGTCGGGGAGCGATCATTGTAACAAGGTAATTTTATGTGTCTATTTTATCGTATAAGCTCAAGTATAAAATGAACCGATCTAAAATGAAATGAAAAACGCTTTACCGAACTTAAACGGAGAGAAAAATATTTTTATTAAATATTTTTCAAATTGTAGTCGACTAGAAAAATCCTTTGTATTTGCTAGTAGTCGACTAAAACAATCAGAAGTTATATGTTTTTCATCCACATCAAAGTAGTCGACTAAAAAGAACTTTGAGTCGAATAGACTACAAGAAGTAGTCGACTAGAACTCAATCTAATCGACTAGATGAAGCATTGTAGTCGACTAAGAGAAAGAAGTGGTCGACTAGTTGCACCTTAAAACCTGCAGTTTTATCAGAAAACATTTTCCATGTTTTAAGGAGTGTGCTTAATGGTTTTCAAACGGCTCTTGACTCTAATAATTCAATACTCATTCTCTTAACCCTAATGCAATGATATATATAGAATGATATGTGTTTTATTGAAGCTAAGAGATTGAAAAACAAAAGAGAAAGAAGTGAAAGAAAAAGCTCTCAAAATTCTGCAGAAAGTTTATCTACAAAAGCCATTGAAACCAAGCTTTGAAAAGTTGATTTTCTTCAAGTTTCTTTGAAAATCAAAACCTCTAGTATCTCTTCTTATTCTCCAAACATCATTCATTGATTATATCCTTTGAGAATATTTTTCTAGAGCTATTCAAAAATCACCAAAAACACTTGAGCTTATATTGATTTAGCTTCCATAAAAATCTTTGGGTTTTGAGTGTTTTTGGTTTTGAGTGATTTTATTGATTACATACGATTTTGTAATCTCGGACAAGTGAAGTCCACCAATTGTTCAAGAGAGGGTTATTCTCTTGATTGAGAGACAAGCTCGAGAGGCTTGTGTTGTAAAGGTTTGCCATTCCACCTATGAAGGAAGGGTCATAGTGAAATAATTAGGAAAAGTCTCAAGAAGGGGTTCTCGAGCCGAGGAGTAGGAGTTACCGAACCTCGAAAAAAATCACGATGTCAATCTCTCTATCTCTTTCTATTTACTTGATTAATTTGCATGCTATAATTGCTTGAATATCGTGTATGCTATCTTATCTTGAAATTAATGATTAGAGAAGTTTAAATTGAATCATCCACTTGCTTATTGAGAAATTGATTTTTGATTAGAGTGTGTTCCATTTTCGAAAAGAATTAGAATTAATTTTTGAACACCCTATTCACCCCCCCCCCCCCTCTAGGGTTAATTAGTGACTGACAAGAGGCTCCATGTGCCAAACATCTGTATCAAAATTAGAAACTTGAGGATCAGCCACTACCGTGACACCTCCTTCAGGAACAAGGTTGGCATCATTTCCTTCAAGTATCTCTGGCAGCTTCGCGGTTTCATTCGATTCCGCAGAACCAGGATTTGTTGAGTCCACGGTTTAATCATCAGAGGGTAGGTTTGTGTTGGATGGCTGAGCAGCGTCGCGGGTAAGGGTAGAGATGTGAAGATCATCTCCTTCATCCAAGTCGTATAACAAAACACTTCTCGCGACATTAGAAATTGTTTGTGCTTTCTGTCCCTGATCCGAAAAATCCAAGAGGATCACAGCCACCTTGCGATCAGAAGCATAAAAGGAAAGATCAACTTATTTGTCCACACCCTCCCCAGTCTCGTGGCCTGAGAAATTGTAAACTATAAGTATAAGTATGAAAGAAGCGCGGAAGGATGGAGGTTGGGTTGCCTTTTATCAGTTAGAAGTTACCTGAGAATAGGGGATCTGAATCATGAATATCCTCCACGGCCTATGCAACCGTATCCAGCAAAGAGTTTGTTTTCACTTGTGGAGAGGGCTCCTCCACTCGCGAAGAAGACTCTTCCATTCGCGGAGTGGAGGATTCAGCTTCGCCTTGATTAACATCGACAGTCTCATCTTTGCCTTGAGGTGATTGAAAAGCAAGAGATCCAACTCCAAATCTGTCAGGAGAGGGGACCAAAGCAGAAGGATTCGACCTTCTGCGAATCAAAGGAATAGTATCGACCTCATCATCTTCAGAAGTATGAGTAGTAGCTTCCAGAATTTGAGCTCTTTGATCTCTTCTTCTTTGAGATAACGGAATATAGTCCAAGGAATCACCCGCGGAAGTCTCGATCCGTGAACCTCTGTTGAAAGAATTAGCCGCTAGTATGGGATATATTGGAGGAGGAACCCGAACGATCGGTGGTGATGTGGCGGTAGAATTCGCGGATCTCTGAAAACAAATAAACAAGTAAAATTTGAAAATCAAAACCTCTAGTATCTCTTCTTATTCTCCAAACATCATTCATTGATTATATCCTTTGAGAATATTTTTCTAGAGCTATTCAAAAATCACCAAAAACATTTGAGCTTATATTGATTTATCTTCCATAAAAACCTTTGGGTTTTGAGTGATTTTATTGATTACATACGAATTTGAAATTTCGGACAAGTGAAGTCCACCAATTTTTCAAGAGAGGGTTGTTCTCTTGATTGAGAGACAAGTTCGAGAGGCTTGTGTTGTAAAGGTTTGCCATTCCACCTGTGAAGGAAGGGCCATAGTGAAAGGATCGGGAAAAGTCTCAAGAAGGGGTTCTTGAGCCGAGGAGTAGGAGTTACCGAACCTCAAAAAAATCACGGTGTCAATCTCTCTATCTCTTTCTCTTTACTTGATTAATTTGCATGCTATAATTGCTTGACTATCTTGTATGCTATCTTATCTTGAAATTAATGATTAGAGAAGTTTAAATTGAATCATCCGCTTGCTTATTGAGAAATTGATTTTTGATTACAGTGTGTTCCATTTTCGAAAAGAATTAGAATTAATTTTGAACACCCTATTCACCCCCCTCTAGGGTTAATTAGTGACTAACAATTGGTATCAGAGCCTAATCTCTATAAATTGTAGACTTAACCGTCTTAGAGAACGATCATGTCATCTAATTTAGTCACTCACGTTGAAGGACAATCGAATAATAGGCCCCCATGGTTTGATGGATCAAGCTATAGCTATTGGAAAACTAGGATGATAGATTTTCTTCAAACTATTGACTACCAAATATGGCAAGTTATTCTTGAATGACCATTTGTATTGACCAAAATCGTTGATGGAAAAATCGTCCCCAAATTACCAAATGAATGGGATAATGATGACCGAAAGCTTATGTCCTACAATGCTAAAGCCAAAGTAAATTTGAATTGTCCATTGAGCCCAAATGAATTTAATCATGTATCTACATGTTCTACGACAAAAGAAATGTGGGATAAACTTGAAGTAACTTATGAAGGTACATCTCAAGTTCGAGAATAAAAAATTGACATACTCATGCATGAATATGAATTATTTGCTATGAAAGATGATGAAAATGTGAATTCTATGATGTCTCATTTTACGAAATATTTTGAATGGACTAAAGCATCTTGGTAGAATTGTTCCTAGATCCGATGCGTCACGAAAGGTGCTTAGAAGTCTTCCGGCCAAATGGGATGCAAAAGTAACGGCAATCAAAGAAGCTCATGACCTCAACACCATGAGTCTTGATGAGATTTTTGGCTCTCTACTCACTTGGGAAATCATATTAAAATCTCGTGAGGATGACATCAAGCCAAGAAAGGGGATAGTTTTGCAAGCCTCCACGAAAAATGAAATCAATAAGCCGAGTGAAGAAGAAGAGGATGAAGACATTGCCTTGTTCACCCAAAAATTCAAGAGATACCTTCAAAGGAAGAAAGCCAATGGTGGAAGATTCATGAAGAGAATAGAACCAAAAGGCGAGCCTAGCAAAAGAGAACCCCCAACGTGTTTTAATTGTGGAAAGCCGGGACACTACAAAAGTGATTGCTTCAAGCTCAAAAAGGAAAATGAGAAAAGACCAAGCAAGACGGCAATGAATGTCACATAGGATGACTATGACTCATGCGACTCGGATGAGGATAAAAATGGCAAGGAAACGACAAACATTTGTCTCATGGCAAATGAAGAAGAGGTACATTTAAATTCATATGTTGTAGATAAATCAAAACTATCATATGATGAACTTTTCCTTGATTATAATGATTTACAAGATGCGTTTGAAGAATTACATGATGAATTTGAAAAATTAACTAGAAAATATATTCTTCTCAAGAAAGCTAAAACCCCATGTAACTTCACTAGTTCAAACTTAGAAATTTCTTGTAATGACAAAAGCATTGAGCTAGAAAAGGAAAATAATCGGTTGAAAAATACTATAGATGATCAAATAAATGTCTTAGCTAAATTCACAAAAGGAAAAAAGAACCTTAGTACTATGTTAGGAAGACAAAAAGGATCATTTGATAAATGTGGTCTAGGATATGATGCCTTTGACAAATATGCTATCATTTTGAAAAAGAGAAAATCACTTAGCTCTACATTTACTAGACAATCATTTCATGCATCTTCAAATAATTATAAACATGTTACTTGCTACTATTGAAATAGAAAAGGCACAAAGCAAATGTATGCTTTCATAGAAATAAGAAAATTATGTCAAGAATAGTTTGGATTCCGAAAGGGACTATAGCATGCTCACATAGAAAAGAGAATGTTGTAGCGAAATAAATTTGGGTTCCAAAAGGAACTATTGCTTCTCTATCTAACCAAAATGGACCCAAAACAGATTGGGTACCAATAAAAGTTACTTGAACTTGTTTTGTAGGTATGCTTGAAGTCCGCATCAAAAGAAAAGTGGTTTCTTGATAGCGGATGCTGAAGGCATATGACGGGAGATAAATCAAAGTTTATCTTACTAAAACCGTATGAAGGAGGAAACGTAACTTTTGGAGACAACTCTGAGGGCAAAATTATAGGAATTGGCTCAATCGGTATTTCCTCTTCTCTCTCTATTGATGATGTGTTTTTAGTTGATGGTTTGAAGCATAATTTGTTTAGTATTAGTCAACTATGTGACAAGGGCTATGATGTTATTTTTAAGACAAATGCATGCATAATCGAGAAAGATGGGAAGCAAATGTTCAATGCCAAACGAAATGGAAATTTGTATATTTTGTTGCTATGTGAATTGCATGAACAAGATGTTAAATGTTTTGTCACATCTAGCGAAAATAGTTGGTTATGGCATAGATGTCTAGGACATGCTAGTATGGATCTCATTCATCGTTTATCCAAAAATGATTTAGTCAAGGGCCTCCCAAAGACTAAATTTTCGAAAGACAAAATATGTAGCGCATGTCAAGTAGGCAATCAAGTAAAGTCTTCTTTCAAGAGAAAGAAAGACATTACCACTTCTAGACCTTTAGAGTTACTTCACATGGATCTTTTTGGTCCGGAGAGAACGACTAGCTTAGCCTGGAAACTCTCTGTACTTGTTATAGTTGATGACTACTCTAGATTTACTTGGGTTCACTTTTTTGCTCATAAAAATGAAACTCACTCCATTCTTGAAAGATTTTATAGAGTCATTCAAAATGAAAAAGATTTGAAAATCAAGAAAATTAGAAGTGATAGAGGTAGGGAGTTTGAAAATCAAGACTTAGAAAAATTATGTGATGACCTCGGTGTTTCTCATGATCTCTCGGCTCCTAGAACCCCTCAACAAAACGGTGTAGTTGAAAGAAATAATCGATCTCTACAAGAGATGGCTAGAACCATGTTAAATGAGCACAACCTTCCCCGAAGCCTTTGGGCGGAAGCGGTAAACACCGCTTGCCATATAATTAATCGTGTTATTATTCGGATGAAGTTGGGGAAAACACCTTATGAGTTGTGGAATGGTTGAAAGCCCAATATTGGGTATTTCAAATTTTTCGAGTGCAAATGTTTTGTGTTAAATGATAAAGATAACCTTGGAAAATTCGACTCCAAATCGGATGAAGCAATTTTTCTAGGATATTTTACAAGAAGTAAAGCCTTTCATGTTTTTAATAAATGGACTTTAACTATGGTTGAGTCTATTCATGTTGTCTTTGATGAATCACCCTCATCACCATCACCTAGAATTGACCTAGAAGACGATGAGTTTGTTGGGATTGAGGTTAATTTAAATACTCTTAATATCTCCAATTCATCAAGTTGCCAAAAGGAAATGAGGGAAGTTGAGCATCAATCTAATGATGACTTGACCAACTCAATGCCTAAAGCATGGAGGATTGTTCACAATCATCCTCTTGATCAAGTCATAGGTAATCCATCAAAAGGGGTTACTACTAGATCTCAACTTAAAGATTTTTGCAACCAGATGGCGTTTGTATCGCAAATCGAATCCAAGAACTTCCACGAAGCTCAATGTGATGATTCTTGGATCATAGCAATGCAAGAGGAACTAAATCAATTTGAACGCAATCAAGTTTGACGTTTAGTTCCTAGACCCAAAAATCAAACTATAATTGGCACAAAATGGGTTTTTTGAAACAAAAAGGATGAGAATGGAGTAATTATTCGAAAAAAGCAAGATTGGTAGCTCAATGATATAATCAAGAGGAAGGCATCGACTACGATGAGACCTTTGCACCGGTAGCTAGGTTAGAAGCAATTAGAATGCTTCTTGCATTTGCATCATATAGAAATTTTACTCTTTATCAAATGGATGTGAAAAGTGCTTTCTTAAATGGTGTCATAGAAGAAGAAGTCTTTGTGAAGCAACCACCCGGTTTTGAAAATAACCTTTTTCCAAATCATGTTAATTAGCTAAAGCTCTATATGGTTTAAAGCAAGCTTCTCGAGCTTGGTATGAGAGACTTAGCGGATTTTTGACTAAAAATGGTTTTACAAGAGGAAGAGTTGACAACACACTTTTTACAAAAACCATTAAGAATAATTTGTTGATTGTCCAAATTTATGTTGACGACATCATATTCGGCTCAACAAATAATTCTTTATGTAGGGAATTTGCTACAAGCATGCAAAATGAATTTGAAATGAGCATGATGGGTGAGTTGAATTTTTTCTTAGGATTGCAAATCAAGCAAATCTCGGATGGCTTATTCATTAACCAATCCAAGTACACTAAAGATTTGCTAAAGCGATTTGGTATGGAGGCTACCAAACATGCCATAACTCCTATGAGTTCCTCTATTAAAATTGATAAAGATGAAAATGGTAAATGTGTTGATATTACAAATTATAGAGGAATGATCGGTAGTTTGCTTTATTTAACCGCTAGTAGACCAGATATAATGTTTAGTGTATGCTTATGTGCCCGGTTTCAATCATGTCCTAAGGAATCTCATTTGCTTACGGTAAAACGTATTTTCCGCTTCCTAAGTGGTACAATTAACTTAGGGCTTTGGTATCCACATGGAACTTCAATTGATCTTATTAGTTATTCGGATGCCGATTTTGCGGGATGTAGAATTGATCGAAAAAGCACAAGCGACACTTGTCATTTTCTAGGACACTCACTAGTATCTTGGTCAAGTAAAAAGAAAAATTCCGTTGCATTATCTACGACCGAAGCTGAATATGTGGCAGCCGGTAGTAGTTGCGCTCAAATTCTTTATATTAAGCAACAACTACTTGATTTCGGTCTTACTTTCTCTCACGTGCCTATCAAATGCGATAATACGAGTGCGATTTGTATTTCAAAGAATCCTATTCATCACTCACGCACCAATCATATAGAGATTAGGCATCATTTTTTACGTGATCATGTTGCTAAGGGTGACGTTGAATTGGTTTTTATCGATACTAAAAATCAATTGGCGGATATTTTTACAAAATCACTTGCGGACGAATCATTTTCTAAAATTCGTCGAGAAATCGGAATGGCCATGGATTTTGATGTTTTATCTTAAATTCTTTCACATTTTTTTTGTTTTCATATTTTTGTTATTTTCATGTATTTATTTCACATTTTTCTTCTTTCTTTCACAGTTTTTTTTCTCTTTAGTCGACTACATTGTATGTAGTGTATTTCATTCTAATCGACTATTTTGATCAGTATCTTCATTCTTTTCATCTCATCTCTTTCTAGTCGACTACTTTGCCCCTTTAGTCGACTCATTTGTGTTCTAGTCGACTAGAACCATTCTTTAGTCGACTACTTTGCCCCTTTTAATCGACTCTTACTCAGCCTAGTCGACTCAAACCCTCATTCTAGCCGACTCACCTAGACCTAGTTGACTCAACCCACTATAAAACCTAAACCCCCTTCATCTTCTTCATCCGCCTCCTTCACCCTTCACCCACCTTCAAACCCTCTCCTCTCAATACCTCTCCTACTACCATTTTTAACTTCAAATCATCACCTATCTCTCATTTATTTTGCATTTCTATCATTCTTCACCCATTTCCTTCAATTAATTTCTTCATTTTCATTATCTTTCTCACATTCATCTATACACCATCATATATCTATATATACACCATCTTCTATATATTTGTGCATCATCATCTACAATGCCACCAAAGACACGCGGTCTATTACGGAAACATTCACGCATTGATGGAGGCCAAAGCTCCATCCGTTCACACATTCCTACGGCTGTAAAGGTATAGGATTCGAATGAACCTCTGCTTCTTGAAATGCTTCTTCTTGATGATGATGATAGAAATCATTTCATTACGATTTTTTATCATCGTGCTCCTACACCTTGCTGAATTGTCACACAAGCTTTGTGCACTGAAATTAGGGCTCGAACATTCGAGTTGTTCCGAGCAATTGGTTGGGATTTTTTCATTTCTCTTGACATTCTGGTACTTCCGCGAATTGTCAAAGCTTTCTACGCTTCTCTTGAAAATCACAAGGAGAAATTCCTCCCTCATCTTCATTTCAATTTGTGTGGTAATGATGTAGCTGTTGATGACGGCGATATCAAGCGCATTTTCTCACTTCCGACTGACGATATCCGCCATTTCTCTAAGGATTGGTATAGGGCTGATGGGTTCGACTGTATTGAAGCAGTTCGAACTATTTGCGTCGACAAGAAAATTTCGCAGAACGCCGGTATTCTCTCTTCTATGCTACCACCCGAGGCTAGATTAATTCATAATATCATTACTTACTCTATTTTGCCTAAAACTGGTAGTCGTAGTAGTGTATCTCGTATGGAGGCATTTTTAGTTTACTGCATCATGACAGGAACCCGAGTTGATTTAGTTTATATTTTCCGTTCCGTCATACTTACCTGTCAGCGCAAGCCATCCGACCCGCTTTTCTTTCCCGCGCACATTACATATCTACTGCAGCGGAAAGGTTTTTCATTTCCGAATGAAGTGTTTGAGCATCACCCTATTTTTCTTGACGCCACTCATGTTAAGCATATGCATATTTCTTCTGATGCAGAAGGGAATTTCATTTCTGAAAGTGCACCTGCTCCTCATTCGCGCCCAACTCCTAGCGGTTCTGCACCGCGCCAGGAAGCCTCTTCCTCGGCTCCTCAGTTAGACAGTGCATCGGCTTCTCAAACTGCTCTTCTCAACCAAATTCTTGGGGTTATTCAGAATAATGCGGAGACTCTTCAGTGCCTTGATGCAACCGTGAACAAAAATACGGAAGCAATTCGAATGATCAACAAGCGCCTTGTTCTTTTTGATGAGAAAATGTCTAGCCGTATAAATGGTCTTGCTGGGTCACTTGATGATCTTACTCTTGGACTCACGCACCCTCACTCACGCACCCCTCGACGCTGACAAGAAGGGGGATAAATTATGCTATCGTATTGTCATGTATCTCATTATCCGACAATAGCAATTTCTGTTTTTGTGTGGCTTGTGATGGTTATTTGCAACTTGCTTGTTATTTCCTTGTTTTCATTAGCTTAAACGGCTTGTATTAAATCGAACCATCTATGAAATGTTGTTTCTTTTTGTTATCTCAAATGTGTGCCTATTTATATATTGTATCAAAATGTCCATTAAACTGCAAATTTCATTTACTAAGGGGGAGCATTTGAACAAAATATTATGCACATGTTGAGGGGGAGCATCACTTCTTGTTTCACAAATTACCATGCAAACACAAAATGTTTTGTCATCATCAAGGGGGAGATTGATGGCTTTGAAATTCACTTTCGGCAAACAATTTCAAAATTGATGATAACAAACCATTAAAGAGTGTTTGAAACTAATGAATTATCGAGTTTATGTTTTCAGCAAAAGACAGGTGAATGACTCCGAAAACAAACTCGGAAAGGAAACGACTCAGAATGCAAGCTCGGGAAGAAATCTTGATTTAAAGCGAAAAGCTGTGAAAGAAATTGAAGAACAAATGGAAAATAAATTAATTCAACGGCAAAGGAGAAAGTTGAAGACTCTAGACTTGGGGTAGATAGGTCAGGGAACGATCATTGTAACAAGGTAATTTTATGTGTCGATTTTATCGTATAAGCTCAAGTATAAAATGAACCGATCTCAAATGAAATGAAAAACGCTTTACCAAACTTAAACGGAGAGAAAAATATTTTTATTAAATGTTTTTCAAGTTGTAGTCGACTAGAAAAATCCTTTGTATTTGCTAGTAGTCGACTAAAACAATCAGAAGCTACATGTTTTTCATCCACATCAAAGTAGTCGACTAAAAAGAACTTTGAGTCGACTAGAACTCAATCTAATCGACTAGATGAAGCATTGTAGTCGACTAAGAGAAAGAAGTAGTCGACTAGTTGCACCTTAAAACCTGTAGTTTTATCAGAAAACATTTTCCATGTTTTAAGGAGTGTGCTTAATGGTTTTCAAATGGCTCTTGACTCTAATAATTCAATACTCATTCTCTTAACCCTAATGCAATGATATATATAGAATGATATGTGTTTTATTGAAGCTAAGAGGTTGAAAAACAAAAGAGAAAAAAGTGAAAGAAAAAGCTCTCAAAATTCTGCAGAAATTTTCTCTACAAAAGCCATTGAAACCAAGCTTTGAAAAGTTGATTTTCTTCAAGTTTCTTTGAAAATCAAAACCTCTAGTATCTCTTCTTATTCTCCAAACATCATTCATTGATTATATCCTTTGAGAATATTTTTCTAGAGCTATTCAAAAATCACCAAAAACACTTGAGCTTATATTGATTTAGCTTCCATAAAAATCTTTGGGTTTTGAGTGTTTTTGGTTTTGAGTGATTTTATTGATTACATACGATTTTGTAATCTCGGACAAGTGAAGTCCACCAATTGTTCAAGAGAGGGTTATTCTCTTGATTGAGAGACAAGCTCGAGAGGCTTGTGTTGTAAAGGTTTGCCATTCCACCTATGAAGGAAGGGTCATAGTGAAATAATTAGGAAAAGTCTCAAGAAGGGGTTCTCGAGCCGAGGAGTAGGAGTTACCGAACCTCGAAAAAAATCACGATGTCAATCTCTCTATCTCTTTCTATTTACTTGATTAATTTGCATGCTATAATTGCTTGAATATCGTGTATGCTATCTTATCTTGAAATTAATGATTAGAGAAGTTTAAATTGAATCATCCACTTGCTTATTGAGAAATTGATTTTTGATTAGAGTGTGTTCCATTTTCGAAAAGAATTAGAATTAATTTTTGAACACCCTATTCACCCCCCCCCCCCCCCCCTCTAGGGTTAATTAGTGACTGACAAGAGGCTCCATGTGCCAAACATCTGTATCAAAATTAGAAACTTGAGGATCAGCCACTACCGTGACACCTCCTTCAGGAACAAGGTTGGCATCATTTCCTTCAAGTATCTCTGGCAGCTTCGCGGTTTCATTCGATTCCGCAGAACCAGGATTTGTTGAGTCCACGGTTTAATCATCAGAGGGTAGGTTTGTGTTGGATGGCTGAGCAGCGTCGCGGGTAAGGGTAGAGATGTGAAGATCATCTCCTTCATCCAAGTCGTATAACAAAACACTTCTCGCGACATTAGAAATTGTTTGTGCTTTCTGTCCCTGATCCGAAAAATCCAAGAGGATCACAGCCACCTTGCGATCAGAAGCATAAAAGGAAAGATCAACTTATTTGTCCACACCCTCCCCAGTCTCGTGGCCTGAGAAATTGTAAACTATAAGTATAAGTATGAAAGAAGCGCGGAAGGATGGAGGTTGGGTTGCCTTTTATCAGTTAGAAGTTACCTGAGAATAGGGGATCTGAATCATGAATATCCTCCACGGCCTATGCAACCGTATCCAGCAAAGAGTTTGTTTTCACTTGTGGAGAGGGCTCCTCCACTCGCGAAGAAGACTCTTCCATTCGCGGAGTGGAGGATTCAGCTTCGCCTTGATTAACATCGACAGTCTCATCTTTGCCTTGAGGTGATTGAAAAGCAAGAGATCCAACTCCAAATCTGTCAGGAGAGGGGACCAAAGCAGAAGGATTCGACCTTCTGCGAATCAAAGGAATAGTATCGACCTCATCATCTTCAGAAGTATGAGTAGTAGCTTCCAGAATTTGAGCTCTTTGATCTCTTCTTCTTTGAGATAATGGAATATAGTCCAAGGAATCACCCGCGGAAGTCTCGATCCGTGAACCTCTGTTGAAAGAATTAGCCACTAGTATGGGATATATTGGAGGAGGAACCCGAACGATCGGTGGTGATGTGGCGGTAGAATTCGCGGATCTCTGAAAACAAATAAACAAGTAAAATTCAGTTGTTACGAGTGACTGAAGATAAGAATAAAGAAAATACAAAGTTGCAAGATCATTACCAAGCGTTTTGAAATGGGTTCCTCGCGAATCGGAATGGCGGTGGAAACTTCAACATGCTCATAACGTTTTTGTTTAAGCACGGAAGGAGGAACCTTCGATTTTCCTTTTTTATCCTTGACAGTTTTCTATTTTTTAGAAACCAGAGTTGAACTGGTTGATGCTTGACTATCAGAAGCTTGAAGGGCCAGCTTGCTATAGAAGCCACGAGAGCCATGAGGTTTGTGTACTTTCAGAGAGGAGTCTCCCGCGAGCACATTTACGAGAGCGATTGGCCTGGGAGAACCCATCATAAATGTCTGGAAATCTGTTGTAACTTGGAGCCAAAAATCTACATAGGCCGCGGTCTGACCACCTGCCTGTGATCTCGCGAGAATGAAGATGGCAAAAGAGAACTCCTGATATTTCTTCTCATACTCCTCGCGGAAACTCATTAAGGCCGCATCATAGCTATCAGGAGAACTGCTTGAAGAAGGAACAACATAAACTGAAACTGCTTGCTCAAAACCAAGCTGATGAGCCACCCGCGAAGGATTGTAAACTAAAGTTCGCAAGAAAGACTCATCAAAAATAGGTAGACAACACTCAAAGGAAGAAGCGGCAAAGATGAGTTCTTCATGGTGTTGATAACCATAGGTGGTCTGCTCCTCCATGGGGTAAAAAAAAGGGGAGATAAATGCCATCCAGAGGCACTGAATAGGGTCTCCATGAAAAATTACGACTGAAGTCAATAAAATCTTCAAGTCATTTGGTGGAAAGAAGGTCAGACCAACGAGTAGCTTGTGATCTAGGACTAATGGTATCAGTGTTTGAGGATGAAGGAAAACTGAGAGGTTTTGGGGCATACTTTGGGAATCTTTCAAAAATAAATAACATAAGGAAAAGACAAGGAATGTGGGTGCTAATATCGTATCTACCAACTGATCTTAAAAAATCACTGGACAGAGTATCTAATTGGGAATAAAGGGTACACAAAAAGAGGGGAGTTAAAGGAAGACTGATTCCCTGCGATGTTATGGAAGCCATAAAAAACACAAGTTTATTTGGCCCATCTTCAGGATGTCCTTGGAAAATGTACCGGTCCAACCAATAGGCTAAAAAGCCTGCCAGTTCATAGTCGTTGTTGAATTCGGGGTCGGGTATAGATTCGCGGTCTTGACCGCGGAGGAGAGACAGCCTCTACTCATACTCCCTGAAGAAGTGATGGCACCAGTTTGAGTACTTAAGATTCACACTTCTTACAATAAGAGCCTCGTCAAGTATGGCACCATCTTTGAAGCGACTACCCCTTTTCGCGGCATAGGCCGCACAAGACTGGAGATGGGAGTGAATTGCCTGGTCTTCTTCATTGAAAGGAAACGCATCGAGGGGCCGCGAATAAAAAATAGGGAGCCTGAATAGCACGTAAACATCTTCCAAGGTAGGGGTAAACTCTCCCCAAGATGTTATAAAAGTATGGGAAAAAGAGCTCCACCGCGACACCAGAAGATTGAGAGCATCCGCATCCTGACGGATGGACAACTCTGAAAATAACTCTATGGAGTCTAACAAGCCCACTTTTCGAAGAGTCTTGCGATGTCTATCCTAGCTGAGTATATGACTTGACCACATCCTCCAATGAGTAATGGGCGCAACATGCCCTTCATATTCTATAAAAGAATAGGAGACATCGCCTCTTTTGATAAGTAGGCGAAGAAAAGAGGTGGGTGGAATATTGGCTAAAGGGGCTTCACCGTCAGAATGTATAAGCATTGGTTCATCAGTAATGTCTCCTGCGGGAGGAAGGTTTTCAATAGAACTCCAAAAATGGTCATGAGAAGCCTCGAAAAATGGAGCATTTCTCCATTCTGTTGGCAGGGGAACAGATGGGATAGTCCCAGATGAAGGAACTAAGAGCTTGGTGGTAGGGGACTTGGCCATTGAAAACAGAGAAGTAGGGAAAATACGGACTTCAAACTAAGACCGCGAATAAAAAATAGGGCTAAGGCTAAAATAATGAAAAAGCAATGACACAGGAAACTCAGGGAAAAGATAAGTAGAAAATAAGGAGGATAGAAGGAAAAAGTGAAATGAAATGGACAATGGAGGCTTATATAGGGAGGGGCACGAAAACCTAGGAGGTGCAATTAATACCGCGGATCAGTGACAGATTTTAACATGAAAAAATGGGAGGAGTCATACAAAAGGTCCAAAATGCGAAAACAAGGTACGGAAAAATACGCATATACTCCCGCGTTGATATAATCTGCGAAAGCAAAGGTTATCTTTATTGTTTACTCTTTAGTACTTAACTAAGTTCTAAAGTGTAAAAGGGAAAAATGTAAAGGGGAATTCGCGTTGATTTAATCCGCAAATCCAAAAGGTATAATAAGGGAAAGTTGGAAAAGGCCAACAGGGGAGTCGCGTATTATATTCCGCGACTCCAGGGTATCTCTGAATGATATCAGACACGCGATAAACACTCTACGAAGAGGTGATCGTTGAGGATTAACAAAGGGGGTCATAGCTAAAAGTCAATCTTCGCGACCCTATGAGCTTATCGCGTAGGGAGTGTTATTTTGACTGGCCTAGGGAAATGCTTTGGGATGGTGAATAAAGGGTTACGACCTTATTCATAAAAATCACTTAAATTAAAGTACCTAGAATGCGTCAAGTAACGCTCAGGGTCATGTAAATGGAAAATATACATAAAAGGATATGACCCGGGAAAACTATGACAAGCAAATAAAGGAATCCGCGGATCAGTAACATACTTGATCGCGGATTGGTATTGTCACGGATTGAACATCGCGACTTTGATAATATTATGGAAGCTTAACCGCGGATCTACCTCGCGGATAAATATGGTGACGTGGCAATAATCTATGCCTGAACCCGCGCCTATAAATAGAGGGTCAATGATTCAGTTTGAGGAGGACTTTTGGGGGGGAAGAGAAATTTCTAGAGGGAGAAAATAATTTACCTCATTGTTAGCTCTTGTTAGCTGTGGTTTTCTCTTCTATTTTCTCTTCCATTTATTTGTAAAGCAATAAAAGCAAAATCATCATTATTTGACTGACTCACTTGTGTGGAAACTATTTCTACAATCATTTAAATCGAGCCCCAATAGGGACCATTCTTTTAAATTTAATTCATGAAGATTATTATGTATGAGTGTGTGGGTATAACTTGTATGCATTTTATTCTAATGAAATTATAGCATTTGCATAAGTAATGATTATTTGATGTTATGAACATACAAGAATGATGAATGAAAGAATTTTTGTATAGTATATTTAAACCTCATGTTTCTAAGAACAAAATATTTTTTAATCATTTTGCATTCATGCATTAGAATTAAGTTCATGCATTGTAAAGATTTTTGTAAACTGAGAATCTGGATATATTCTTTAGAATTTTATGTCTTAATATAAACTTTGTTTATATTCTATGGTCTTCCCGTATATTTTCCCAATATTTACACCTTGTCTATTATCCTTCAACTATTTTGATTATTTTTATTGTTATTTAAATCCTTGTCATTTCAGTGACAAAAATGGGGAGAAGTATTTAGTAAGGGGGAGAGGTATTTAATTAAGGGGGAAAATTAAATGTTACTAATTAATGATCATTATGATTCATGTTGAAATTATTCATTTTTGTTTATGATCATTTAATATTGTTTATTCCTACTATTTGTTTTCCACACTTGTTTTTCACATGTATGTTTGTTTAAATGTTGTGATTGTAGGATTCGTAGATCATCATGAGATCAAAAGAAAAGTCTATGTCTATGTTTGTCGGTGTGTGTTCATAGGTATAGATTTTATTTTTATCGTGAGGATATATTTGTAAAATAGGTTTTTGTCTCAGAAATGCCAAAGGGGGAGATTGTAAGAACATTTATTTATGTAATGACATTTTTCTGATCAAAAACCATGTTGAGAGTTGTGTGTTTTTAGTTCGAGTTGTTAAATGTTAAATGTGTGTACAAAGTGGTGAATATACAAATGATATTCAGTGGAACAATGACTGGAAGCGGCAGTGCAATGGAGAAACAAGTTCAAAGAAATTTGTACCTTGTTCCACCGAGTACTTGGTGAGAGTGTTACCGAGTACTCGGTAAGTTGCGAACTTTCGCACGATTTGCGCAAAAGTGGTAAAAACCACCAGAGGGTTTTCGCGAACTTGCGCACAAAAAGGTTCACTGAATACTTGGTAGAATAGCTACCGAGTAATCAGTAAGTGGCTACGCTGAATTATTTTTGGGAAGGTTTATTCTGCTATGTAATTGATTCCTAACCACTTTGGGACGTGATTAGAAGCTATTATCAGTATATTGGACTATCATTGACATATTTATTTATATTTGAAATATTTAAGTGGTGAAAATACAAATCCTAATTGGAAAAAGATTCTTACCATTAATTGAAGACTCTTCTCTATATATATGAGTTAAACCTAAGAGAAGGGTGTGGCTTTTGAGAGATCTCTACAATTCTTCTACAGATTCATATTCTTGTACAGAGATATTTAGACAGAGAGAATATTGAGTGATTATATATTTTCAAGTTCTCTCTTGGTTTGAGATTTTCCAATTGTGCTTCTACACCGAAGATCGTTATGCACAATTGCATGATCTAGTTGCTGAAAAATCATCACACCACCTTGATCGAAGCAAAAGGCTTCATAGTTCTTTGATCCATTGAGAAGCGAAGCCGTCAGAGTACGGAGATCGGAGCGAGAGCTTCGTGGAGCGCGAGTGATTCAAGATTATCCGACGTCGAGTGGAGAAAAGCAGATCAGAGTGATTTGTAAGTCTAAAACTTCATAGAGTTTTGTACTTCTTGATTCATAATGCATCGATACCTGAGCGTATCCGTGGTTTTTTACTTTGAGTATTTCCAAGGTTTTTCCACGTAAAAATATTGGCGTCGTCTCTGATTTATTTTCTGCACTTATATGTATTATTGCGTGATTTATATTGTCATAGAATTGAATTAAAATTGACTATTCCGCAATTAAAATTTTAATTTGTTAATTAATTCATAAAAAACCTATTACCCCCCTCTAAGCTTATTTCATCGTCTTCTAAGTAATATCAGGTACAACATAACCCGACTACGGCAGAAGATCCCTCTCCCAAAACTGAGACATGTTGCGTATTTCTACGGGAGACCTTGCCCCGTGTGGCCCACACGGTGAGGGCATTACTTATTTAATTCTTTGTATTGTGGAATTGATAAAGTAATTTATTGCGTGTAGGGCGGGGCTGGTCCTAATTCTTTATGTACGTCTTTATTAGCTTTGGCATTTCAATCACCTAGCAACCTCTTAAAGCATTTGTTTACGTGGTTATAAATAGCTTTGGCATTTCAATCACCGAGCAACCTCTTAAAGCATTTGTTTACGTGGTTATAAAATCGCAATTCTAATTTATAAAATGGTGCTATTTTATTATTTTATATAATTTTTTACGATTTTATGATTTTTTGGATTGAAATAATGATTTGAGAGTTAGATATTCATATGAAATGGCCAAAATCTTAATCATTTAGTCCAATATTTTGGCCTAAATTTATAAAAAATAATAATTAAATGTCCAAAATCTTAATATTTTTATTCATACTTATATTTTGAGTATATTTTTACTGTATTATAAATATTTTATTTTTAAATAAATTAAACAGAATTATGTATTAAGAATTAGGTAGAATCAACGAACTTGTTTAGACTCATGATTTCAACAACTTTATTTGTTTAATGATTTAAAAAATAAAAAATTGTACATGGATAAATATTAGTGTTAGGTGAAAATTAATTTTTCATCTAAAAAATACGTGGAGATTTTAAGTGAGAATTTATAATTTGTCGCTAAGCCAGTGCTATATATTATAGCATAACTAATACTTTTATTATGGTAGTGAGATGAATGCACTGCAAGTGCAATTTACGTGTTTAAATGTAAGATATTTTATCAAGGGAATATACGTTTAGTACCCGTAATTTGATAGTCTTGTTAATGATATATGACTAAGTATTCCTTTTCTTAGGGCCCGTTTGGCAACCGTTTTGTTTTGAGCTGGAACAAAACAAACGTTTTTGTTGTATTATGTTATTAGTTAAAATCAAAATCATGTTTGGTAACGTACATTTGTTGTATAAATTTTAAAAAACAGAAATATGTGAAACATGTTTGGTAATGTTTAACCATTACTAAATTTTATTGAAATTAAAAAATAAATAATTTTTTTTTTTTTGTATTTAGAAAAATTATGCAGAAATACCCACTATAACAATAAAAAAAAATATAAAAAATATATCATAAATGGGTATAAAAAAAATCCCCAAAAGAACAATATCACATTTGTGGCTACACAGTAATAATAATAAAAAATTACAAAAATTATATCACCAATGTGTATGAAAAATTCCAAAAAATATGTGACCAGTGAAAATTATAATTGCCTCAAATTCATTGCATATATATATATATATATATATTAAATTATACATAATACTAGGGCAAATTCAACCAAACCAAAGGAAAGAAGAAGGAAATCGCAATTAGAGAGATGACAAAGAAATAGGTCGGAGATTTGGAAGAAGAGAGTAGTTCATATGAATGGATTTGTTAAGGTTTGTTAATCTTCAAATCCTGCGGAGAGGAGAGGGTATGCTACAATTTCATAGCCTATGGTCGTAGGAAGAGTCGTCGTCACTGTTGTGGGAGGTTGAATTGTAGTCGCAGTTCACAGTTGCATAGAGAAAACCCTAGAGATGAAAGAGTCGCCATTCAATGTTGTGGGCATCCTACAGTTTTGATTGGGTGTGATGGGTTGGGGATAATGATTGGTCTATAATGTGAAACAAATAGTGTTAAAACGTCAAGAAACGTCAATTTCTTGTTTTGGGTTTTGACACTTTTTTTAAATGTTTTAGTACTATTCAAAACAAAGTAGTTGTAACCAAACATGTTATGTGTCCATTTTATGCTCCGGTTATTGTGTCACAACAAAAGCACCCAAAACAAAATAGATTCTAAACAACCCCTTAGTGTTTAGTCTCCACTAATTTTCTTTAACATTTTTTTTCTTTTCCCGGTGAATATTTCCCTTAATCAGTTGTCATTCTTGGTGATCAATCAACACTCCTTTCCGTGAGCATTGGGGCAACTTTAGGTTATTACATGGACACTTCGGGTAAGAGTTGATTAACTATGCATATATATGATTTATGGTTGATTGTTTTAAAAGATAAAAATTTAATTTTTATTTTTAAAATTAATATTATTCAAACGCATACCAATGAATCTGACCATTATCAACCTCTGGTTAGACATACCTTGGATGAATGTCAGTTAAGAGCAATACTCGCAATTAATGATCTCCCTTGACAATCTCAAAAGATGAATAGAACTTTAAAACCATGAAAAATCGACTCTTCTTTATGAAAATAAATAAATAAAGAAAGAAAATAAAAAGATATATGTGGTTTGAACAATGTTAGGGTGGCTATTTTGTTATCATGTATTCAAATTATTAGACAAACAATATCACCATCACATTAGCATCTTATAATAACATATAACAGCCGATCTGTTCCAAATTAATACCCAATTTATGACATTTTTCAATCAAATGAAAGGATCTATATATGAATAATAATATTATCATAACAGCCAATCTGCTCATTCCCTTATTAGTATCTTTCTTTTTCAGTCCTTTATATCAGTCAAAACACCACTAATCATGGTTCTACGTCAGATTAAATTATTCGTCTGGAGATTTGTTATAGCCATATAGCTCAGTATATTGTATCTATACAAACCAATTAACCATGTATGCATGGAGGCACAAAAATATGTAAATGGTGAATGCTAGTCAAGGAAAATAGCCCCGGTTGATCCAGTTGGAAAAGGTTTGGGACCTAGTGCCTCAAGAAACATTAGATCTCAAGCAGACACAGATTCAATGAATGACCAATGGGTAGGGATGGCAATTGGGCGGGGCGGGGATCGCATCCCCCATCCCCATTCCCGTTTAATTTTGTTACCCCATACCTGCCCCAAACCCGATTATTAAACGGGGCGGGGCGGGGCAGTTTTTCACACTTAAAAACAAATTATACAAATAAAGGTAATGTGTAATTTCTTAATTTATACTTTGGATATATTATTATTATACGAGAAACAATGTAAGTCATGTAATTTTTAATATAATTAATATGAAATTAAGACTAAAACAGTAAAACAATGAAAGGATAAGGGGACTAGTATTGAGTGAAATTTAAAAAATGAACGAGTTATTTTAAATAAAGGGTATATATTAATAATATATAATAATATTGAAGGTATATTAGTAAAATAAGTAGTATAATCGAGGCAGGGCGACCCTTCCCCATACCCGCCCCGATTACCAACCGGGGATTTTTACCCAACCCCATACCTGCCCCCATTTATTTAATCGGGTCCCCAAACCCGCTTAAATCGGGGCGGGGCGGGTTTTTTTGCCAACCCTATCAATGGGTAGGAATGGCAATGGTGCGGGGCGAAGATCACCTTCCCCATCCCCGAACCCGCCCTGTCCCCGATTAAAAAAAAAAATTCGCCCGCCCTGCTCCGGTTAATATTTTGTTTTTACTTTTTATGAAATAAAATTTTTTAAATAACCTTTGTGAGGAAGGCATTGTTAAAAGAAAATAAATTCGCAAAGAGAGTGATCTTCAACATATATGTATATATAGATGATGTTCACTTCTTACCTTATATATATATATAAGTTTGTGTTTAAAATATGAAATGCATATATATATATGGGACTGGGGTGGGGCGGGGCAACTAATTGGGGCGGGGTCGGGGCTGGGCAGGGGTTCCCCATACATGCCCTGAATATAATCGGGGATTTTTTTTCACCCCCATACCCGCCCCGATTAGCTTAATCGGGGCCCCAAACCCGGAATAAATGGGGTGGGGCTCCACCGGGGCGGGTTTTATTGTTATCCCTATCAATGAGGCTATGACATACTAGGATTTTTTTTTTTACCTTAGCTACCACATAATTTAGATTTTTTCACAACTAAGCCCCCAGTAAAAATTTATTTTAAGCCCCCACTGAAGTAAATATATCTCATTTATACCCCAGAAGCCTAATGTAATTTTTTTTCACCCCCACTTACACAAATCTCTAGATCCGTTGCTGGTTAGATTCCTACTTGGTGCAAACAAGAAGTCGCAAGTGTAAGAACAATGAAGAAATGAAAACCCTCAATATATATATATATATATATACATGCATTTCCTTTTTGAAAAAAGTTTTCTGATATTTGAGCTTATAACTATTATCTTCAAACGCTTGCGTTTATCTTAAATTCGACTACTTCACCCGATATACCCTTAGGCACGGTCATACATAACATAGAAATCACATTTGGAAATGGTGGACAATTATCTAGAACAGCGGAAAAATAATATATGTAAGTCATGTTTTACGTAGATACTAGAAAACAGATGGTTCGCACAGTCAGAAACGACTTAAACAATAGTGTTTTAGAAAACATTCTTTCAGGACCATGAATAGTCTAATTTTCATCCAAATTTGGGTGGATAATTCACTTTTCAAAGTTGGTTCCGGCGTGAATATACTCTTCATTTTTATCCAATTTGCGTCGATAATTCACTTGCAAAGTTTCAGTGGATTAGTCGGTGGGAAGTCCTCAACACCTCGGAGATTCGATAACAAACTTAGTTATCAGACATATAAGATACTCACCTATGAAACATTGAGAAATATTATACATGACCATGGTTTTATTAAGATCTTCCAACATTTTCTTTTTTCTCTTCTTATTTTTATATATTTTCAGATCATATTGTCGGAGAGCTGACACTTGTCAACCACATTTCCCATACCAGCTCCTTAATAATGTAGATTCTCAAATCTAGGATGCTTCTATCTTTATTCAGCTCAATAAATTCCAAACAATAATTGTAAATTAAAAAATAATCTACACACATGTACAGACACATAATTTGAAATCTTCATTACCTTCTTGTGGTCTGGCAAAAAAGATTCCATGTTCTTATGACCATACTCTAATTAAGAGACATATGTCTATGCCACTCAAATAATTCACAGCTCATATGATCACACATCTCTGAGAATTTTCAATTTCTTTTTTAGATAATTTTCTTCGGAACTCTGACTCGCTGTCATGCACTTACATTACCTTAATTCCAACCATCTTAGCTGTTGTCATGCACTTACATCACCTTAATTCCAACCATCTTAGCCCAGCAGCTTTCAATATGAAAATAACTGCTCAACAGAACAAGCCAATGCCAGTGTATATAAAAAACCACACCATTGCATGAAGTTTCTGTGGAAGCTCAATAGAGCTAGTTAGTTTCTTTACAAAAATAAAATAATATATATATATATATACATATACTGAGGTAGATAGATACTAATCATTCATTTTGCTTCTTAGTACTATACAATTAATCTAGCTTCTCTTTGCCTTGTTGTGCAGGTTAAAGAGTGTAATTCAATGGCAACAATATGTGAAAATGAGAGAATTATTTCCATTAAGAAATCAGAACCTATTTTAGTCCATCCCGAGACGAAAACAAATGATGGGTTTTATTTTTTATCCAATTTGGATCAGAACATTGCTGTGATAATTCAAACTGTGTACTGTTTCAAACCAGATGTGAAGAAGAGTAGCGAGGGCATTGGTGAAATGATTAGAGGAGCGCTGGCTAAAGTTCTAGTCGATTTTCATCCGCTGGCGGGGAGTTTAACATTGAGTGAAGATGGTAAGCTTGTTGTGAAGTGCACAGGCCAAGGGGTGCCTTTTGTTGAGGCTCTGGCCAACTGTGATATGGAGTTGTTGGGTGACATAACTGTTCCTGATCCTGCTATGCTAGGAAAGCTTGTTTATTCGGTTTCTGGCGCCAAAAATATACTAGAAATGCCTCTTCTAACCGTTCAGGTAAAGATTGTATATTCATATTCATATTTGTCATAGACATGTTTGATATTAATGTTCATCTGCATGGATGCATACATACACTAGCAAATGAAAAACTCATGTTTGACACTTTGGTTTATGGATTCAAGCAGTGTTCCATAAGGCTACAAGGTCAACTGGTGCCTCTAATTAAGCACTCGGTATAATTTATTCTAAAAATCTATTGAATTTTTTCACTAATCATATATAAACTACAGGGTTTATCTGCATCCTCATGTTTATGCAAATTTAACACTGATATTTAGTCTTTTCTAAGATGACTTTTTATCTCTGATAGTCACTCTAATTTTTTCATGCACTTGTGTTATTTTTGGTTACAAGGTTTCAGAACATAGAAAATAAGCACATGTTTGTAAAAAATCCAATCATGGTTCCTTATTGCTCAGTTATGTGATTGTAAAGTCAGGAATAAGCTGCATTAGCCTGAGAGATATCTAACATAATAAGACCAGTCATCATATGGACTTAGGTCTACGTTTCAAGGACTAGTAACCAGCAAAATAAGGGGGTGAAAAAGAAAAGAAAAGAAAAGAAAGAAAGAGCAACATGTTGGGTTATGGCTCAAAATCCACGAAGACAGGCCCTGGGTCCAAAGCGCCGGACCAAAGGCCCGTGGAAGTACGGTAAATGATGATTTTTGTATTTTACCAATACATATAAATTAGGTGTATATATACATCATTATAACCTTAATTCATTGATAAGCAAAATACAAAGTTGCTCTGATTGACGTAGGTCAAATTCACCGAACCACGATAAATATATTGTTTGCGATTGAAAATAACAAAATTGGATGTAGGGTGTAAGTTAATCCTACAACCCCCATATGCCTTAAGGGTCCGTTTGAGATCATGGATTTGGAGCCTTGGAATTGGAATTAGGGGCTCCAATTCCAAATCTATTATTTGGATGTAACAAAATACTTTTGAATTCTAATTGAAATGTGATTCCAAGAATACCAATTCCACAAGGAAAAGTTGTAATTTCCAATTCCACATCTTCTCCAAACCTTGACCCACTAAATATTCTATCTCTAACAACAAATTTTTCACAACCACCAATATACATACATATACATAAATATCTATATATATACATACGCATATAAATACACAACTATATATATACAAATATATATAAACATGCTTGTATACATACACACACCTATATATACACATATATATATATATGAACTCATAGATGCATATATTTACAAATATGAATACACCTACACACAAATATATAGTCACACAAACATATATACACATAAACACATACATATTAATTCATGCATATATACACATTCACATATATACATGTATATACACACATACATATACATGTATATATATGAATACCTATACTTGTATACTTATATCTATATATATATATTTATCTATTTTAATTTTAAAGTTATGACATTTTACATTTAAATTGGGTTGACTTTGAGATTAAATTTTAATTAAACTTGAATTCCAAGACACATCCAAACAATGTATTTGGAATTGTATTTGTGGAATTGAGATATCATGGCATTCCAATTCCAATGCAATTCCAAATCCATTCACCCAAAAGGACCCTAAAAGTATTGTACTTGTTTGAAGCCTAAACGCTTTGGACGGTCCAATGCACAAGCAAGAGTGGAGATCACCCTCCTACAGTGCATAGGAAGAGATCCTGATTTTAAAGTTATGCTTTTCATTTAATTTTATTTTTATTATACAGGTGACAAGGTTCAAGTGTGGAGGATTTGTACTTGGAATGACTATTAACCACTGTATGACTGATGGGATATCAGCAATGGAGTTTGTAAACTCCTGGGCTGAAACAGCAAGAGGCATATCCTTAACACTCCCACCATTTCTCGATCGAACCCTTCTAAACACAAGACAGCCTCCTCAGATCAAATATACTCACAACGAGTTCTTGGAGATAATGGACAAATCAAACATGACTAATCTCTATCAACAAGAGCAATTGACGTACAAATCATTCGAATTCGATCCTGAGAAGCTGGCAAGGCTTAAGAAAACAGTAATGGACAACAACGTATCAATAAAGAGCTGCACGAGCTTCACAGTGCTCGCAGCTCTAGTGTGGCGCGCACGAAGCAGAGCACTGAACATGAAGCCTAACCAACAAACCAAGCTTCTGTTTGCCGTTGATGGAAGATCCAAGTTCAACCCACCATTGCCAAAAGGGTATTTCGGCAATGGGATTGTGCTGACCTGCTGTCTATGCACTGCAGGAGAGTTGATCCAAAAACCACTCTCGTTTGCGGTAGAGCTTGTGCAGGATGCTATTAGAGTGGTGAGTGAGGACTTTATCAGATCGACAATCGACTATTTCGAATTAACAAGAGCAAGGCCTTCTTTAACAGCGACTCTTGTGGTCACTTCATGGACTAGACTTTCTTTCAACACTACAGACTTTGGCTGGGGAGGGCCAGCACAGGCGGGCTGTGTGACCTTGCCTGAGAAAGAAGTGGCTTTGTTACTCTCTAATGGGAAGGAGAAGAAAGGAAACACTTTGCTTCTCGGTCTTCCGGTTACTGCCATGAAGACTTTCCAGGAAATGATGCAGATATAGTTTGGGAAAAAAAAGATATTGAGTATCATCAAACAATGCCCAAATGCAAATCCAAGCAATCCTATGTTTATGAAAGTAATTGTTTGCATAAAATGTATACCTATAAGATATCATCCTAAAAATATCACTGTGAAGTTCAATATATGTTATTTCAAGTAAAGCTTATTCTTGTTAGACTGATTTGATTAAAAATCTGACATGACAAACAATCTATTTCACGGTTCACAGTCGCGGTCGTGATAAGGGTATAACGGACTCGGCCAATATCGGTCTTAAAAGTGAGAATCGGATGAGAACCGGTGTTGTGTAACGGTATTGTAAGAACATTTATTGTAATTGTTTATGTTTGACATGTTCTAGAAAATAACCATGTTGAGTGAATTATGGAGTTGGAAAGTTTTAATAGGTATTGTCAAGCTTCGTCAAATTCAAATAAGCCTAAAGAAGTGAAGAATATAAGAGAATTGAAAAGGAAGCAAGGTTGAGTAAAAAGTGCCTCCCGAAGGGCAAAAACATCATTTTTTCAAGCCGTAACTTCAAGAATCATGACAAGCGAGTTGAGGAGGTTATATACATTATATACACCAAAGTATATACATTATATACACCAAAGTATAGGGTTTTATTGGGTTTGGTGTAAAATTACGAAAAAGGGGAAGATTAGAGTTTCTCCTCATCTTTGTCTATAAATATCAAGGTCTTCTATAGATATGAGGCAGCTTTAGAGAGATCTATGCAAGTCTTCTACAGTTCATATTCTTCTGCAGATATAGAGAGAGAAAATCAATGAGTGATTTTATATCTTCTTGTTCTCTTTTGTTTAGGGTTTGTTCAATTGTGTTTCTATATCGATGATCTTATGCATAATTGAATGACCTAGATTCTGAAAAATTTACACACCACCTTGTGCAACGTGGTTGCTTAGATCCGTTTGAGAAACGGAGCCGTCTGAGTGCGGAGATCGGAGCAGGAGGCTTCGTGGTTCATTGATTCGTTGAGAAGCGAAGCCGTCATAGTACGGAGTGGAGCGAGAGCTTCGTGGAGCGCGAGTGATTCAAGTTCGTTAGTCGTCGAGTGGAGAAAGGCAGATCAGGAGTGCTTTGTAAGTCTAAAGGTTCATAGAGTCTATGTACTGTTTGATTCATAGTGCATCGATACCCGAGCGTATCCGTGATTTTTACTTGAAGTCTTTCCAATGTTTTCCACGTAAAAATATCGTGTCTCTCTATCACTTTATTTTCTGTACTTAGATTAATCTTTGCATGATTTATCTTGTTAGAGAATTAGATTAAATTTGACTTTTCCGCAATTAATTTTAATTTGTCATTAAATTCACAAAAAGCCTATTCACCCTCTCACTAGGCTATTTTCATTGATCGTCTAGGTAATTTCAGGTATCAATACCTTCTATGTAACGCATATTACGATATGCGAACCATGAATCTATCCAAAATTTTCATATATTACACTGTAAACCATCTCTGTGAAACTTCTTTTTCAAAATACTTAGTAGGTGACAAATTTGGGACCATAAAACAATACAACATGAAGAAGCACATGGTATGGTGTGATAAGGTGAGTCACAATCAAAATCTGACTTTTTGAACTTGAGTAAAGAGATGGATCATGCAAATGCTATGGTATGGAGCTTGTGCATTTAATACTGTGGGCATCAAGCTAGACTGAGACATTCTGGAAGTCTGCTAGTGTGGAAGATTTTGAGCCAGTAGTCAGAGGTTATGGTGTCCATGCAATGCTGTTCTCACTAGTAAAGGGACAATAAACATTGCAATTTTCAAAAGTTTCCACTAGTCTACAAAGAAGAATTGGCTAGCTAGGTGGTTGAACATAATGGAACCTACCTGTTTCAATTAATTTGAAAGAACCATACTTCCTTTCTTATCCGCAAGGAGGAACTTCCTTCCCAAAACAGATGTGACATGATATAATTGAATCTACTGATGGATTTCGTTTCAGTTTTTTGATATATATCCTTCATTTTTTGTTAAAAAAAAAAAAGAATTTTTTTATAAATTGACATGTAAGGAGGAGGTCTCTCGTTAAGGGTATGGAGACGAGTAATATTCTATTAATATTTGGTGCTTCTTGAATGCCTATTTTATAGGATGTATTTCATATGAACAATGCTACTGTAGATGATAATTCAGACCTACAACATCAACTGAAGTGCCCTCAGCGATGTTTAAGCAGGAACCGTATGAATCCCACTTAAAACATAAATCATGCAGCAGATAACATTTCGGCTCATCTTTTATCCCTCATAATCACAAACTAATCTGTGGTCTAATAAACAGAAAAATGAAAACAGATTTCGGCTCATCTTTTATCCCTCATAATTGCTTATTGGCATTTACACGATCATGAACAGAAAAGAATTCAAAGGTGACCAAGACAGGAGATTTTTACCATTCATGAATCGTCACCGCTAAGATCTCCCCATCGAACATTGTGACTTGCAGCAAGATAATGTGCTCCAACTGGTCCTCTACTTCCATAAGGGTAGAGCTCTGGCACAATCTTCTTCTCTTCTAGTTCCTTCAATACTGGTGTGAATAGAGCCCAAGCAGCATCAAGCTCATCACTTCTTATGAACAATCTCCGTTCTCCTTCTATTGCATCTAAGAGAAGCGTCTCATATGCATCAGGTATTTCTGTTGAATACCTTCATAACCGAGCCACAGTTTTAGGATAACATCTTTGTGAAGAGTAAGAGATCTAAAGGATGAAGAAGGTTCATTCATTCCAAAATATATATCATAAATATATATAAATTGAATTTGCTTGCTCAAAACCCGGACTCAATGGTGTATCTTATTCACTTAAAGGGCCAAAAGCCCTAGTATATAAAGTGATTTTACCAAATATCTGAGGCAAAAACAATCTCACTGGTCCTATCAGGTTCATTTAATCACGTAGTTAGAATATTTCTGCCATCACGATAAGTCAAAGAAAAAGTGTTTTTTGACTTGAAGCTGTATTTCATCAGCAAAACAATGAGTCTTTTACCTTGCACTGTAAAGCAAATTGAGGTCGCTGCGATCCAGTCTCATTCCAAGACCAGGAACTTTGTTGTTGATCTTCAGATATATGGCTTCATCTGGTTGTACGCGAAGCACCAGCTCATTTGTAGCCTTATCCAAATCAGTTCCGAAGTTCCGCTTGTACAAGTTACCTGGGACATGTCTGAACTGAACTCTGATCTCTCCTCTGGATGTCATGGCAAAACCATTTCAGCCAATTTATTATTTATATCTCAAACATATTGTAGTTAAGAACTTTGAAATACTGATGAAAAATATGAAGAAAAAGGTCCACTCACCTCTTTGTATGGAGAGCTTTACCTGCTTTCATCAAGAAAGGAACCCCATCCCACCTTGCATTATTGATGAAGAGCGCCGCAGCTGCAAATGTTGGAGTAAGACTGCCCTTTGGCACAGTTGGGTCATCTGTGTATCCAGGATAGGATTTCCCGCCCTTACTATGGCCCTTATATTGGCCTACAACGATATCTTCAAGCTGCAGTGGTCTCATTGACCTTAAAACCTTGACCTGAATCAAGAACATGCTCATGGTTAAATGGTCAATTCATGAAGTCACAAGACCCTAGGGATGCATTTTTGGGTCATTTAATAAATAGTGGAAGTTGATGACAGAAAATTTGGTTTCCTGTTAAATACCATAAATTGATAAATGTTTTGAGCAAACATAAATAGCATCACATATATTGTAGTTGATCGACACCTTTTCATTCCTAACATCTTCGGCATCCAAGCTGATAGGTGTTTCCATCGCAAATAGGGTCAAAATTTGCAGGAGATGGTTTTGCATTATATCTCGGATGATTCCATAGCTATCAAAGTATCTGGAGAGGAGAACAACCAACAGTGATGTACATTTATAGAATATTAATTTCTTCAAATTAGAGTATCAGCTGGCTACATATTTTACTCACCCTCCTCTTCCCTCAGTACCAAAATCCTCCGAAAATATCAGTTGTACATTACGGATGTAGTTCCTGGACCATAGAGGCTCAAAAACAAGATTGGAGAAACGAAGAACTGAGAGATTCTCAACAAGCTCCTTGCCCAAGTAATGGTCAATCCTAAACCAAGATAAGCAAGGTCAACTTCTCTACCACCTCCATAAATATCTGATTGGAAAGCAATGCCTTCTCATATACCTGAATATTTGGTCCTCAGTTAGGTATCGCTTTAGACATCTGGTCAGCTCTCCAGATGATTCTGCGTCACGACCAAATGGCTTTTCAACAATGACCCTCGTCCATCCATTCTTTGATGAAGCTTTAGTGCTCGCACATCTTACCACATCCAAAAAAATGTTTGGAGGTATTGATAAGTAGAACAACCTATTTGATAGTCTTCCTGCCTGAAACAGCAGTATAGATACATCAAAGATTAGAATAAATGTATACACTATGAAACCATAGAAGATGCATTCAGTCTAATATCACGTGAATAGGTGGCTGGTTTAATATCACAACACAAGATTTAGGGAAGTTTGGATTTAGAGTTTAGAGTACTTATTCATTTGAAGAAAGAAGCTGCATAGTTATGAAAGGGTAAAGTTCACAACAGAAAATGTCACGAGTGAAAAAGCGTTTCCTGAGGTTAAAACGAAGGGGGTTTGTAAGAAGTTTAAAAAGGTCAATCATCCATCTTTTCATAATCAACTACATTAAAAAAAAAAAAAAGATCTGATGGGTTAACATTATGCTCAAGACGAGCGGCTATACAAGGCATATGAAATAACTTAACTCTTACAATGACTCATGAATCATTCCCGTTATATCGAAAATATTAGGGAGTGAAATAATTAGCTCTTCAACCTATGAACTGGGTACTGGTCTAAAGAAAGATTCTCTCATTACTTTCCCTCCAAACACACCATATAAGATATAAAGGAGCCACTCATGGTGCTTGGCACACTCTCCACGGCCCACACCAACACCAAAATCAGTCTGAGATAGAGCAAAGCATAACCCGTTGCACATCTAACAAGGAACATAACAAGCACCAAATATCTCTTATCTGCCCTACATGAAGCAATGTCAAACTATTCCAAGTTACCAAATATGATTGGTTTCAAAATTTCAGCTCATACCAACTCTACCAAACATGATTTGGTTTTTCAGTTTCACTTTTTCTCACACCAAAATCATCTGCACCAAACATGGTTTCAGTTCAGAATAAAACCACACCAATTCCAACCAACCCAACTCCAACCAAACCAACACCACACCGTCTACCAAACAAGCACTTAGGTGTCTTTTTACAAATGCAGCACCAATTCGGATTCTCTTTCCCCCTTCTGCCCCAAACTGTTCATGGTTCAAATTGATTCCACAGCAGCATCCAACACCAAGAAAGAGACTTCTTTCTGGCAACAACCCTTTAAACCCCTTGCTAAACAACACCCCACGAAAGATTTCATGTGAAACCTTCTGCTGCCCTGTGCTTTTCAGGGCATCGTATCTTCCCCATCCCCACTAAATCTATCACTCCCAATTACATAGGTCCATTGAAAGTAAGGATTTAGCGGATCTCAAGTTCTGTATAATATAGCCTCTCTCCATTTTATTTTGTGAAAATCCCAACACTGCCACCATTAATATTACATCCCTAGTGAGTTGTAGCAGCGTATAGATTCTAATGCAACTGCAACTACCATCACCATATTGATTGTTGCCACCGCAACATTGTCATTAAGGGAATGCTGCCACTTTGACCACCACGACCCTTCTAGTGTTGCTTGCGCATCATCTCTATCACCAGGGTCATCACAACCTCTACTTTCATCACAAACCACCAATTCTGCTCCACTCCGCCATCACTACAGTCTACAACCACTCGATATTTTCCATTAGCACTATCTTCTCATATATCCTTTTACAGCTTATCTCCACCTCGATCACACCAGCACATCCATCTTTGTCACCTCCACCACCACCACCTCTGTCACGACAGCGGCAGTCAACAGTTTCTTCTATTACACCACTACATATGCCACCCATCACTATCTTGCCCAAGTTAGGAGATCTGACAATAGCAAACACAGAAAGGAGAACCAAAAAAAATGGGATTCCCATGAATGTCTAATTTTGAACTCATCCTAGGGCTTCCTGTTCTTGGGACTTTAAACTTCAATGGCAAAAAGACCTTAGACAATGTTAAAATTCAGCAAAACAAGTTTGCCATGAACATTTTATTATTTAATGAATATTTTGTGATGTTCAATCTGCCACATCAGACTTGCCTTATAAGACTCTACCATTCATTGCACTATAAAAGTTTTGACGCTCTGTTGGTGACAATTAACACTTTTCCTGCTTATGAGCAAGATACGAGAATCAATAGAGATCTTTTTTCCCCGAAAAAATAAGTAAATATGAGGGATTACCTCTCTCTCTTTTAGCTTGCTGTCCAATTCCAAGAAATGCTCCTCGGAATTATATAGGCCCGAATGGTAAAAGCATTTCTTTAGAAACTGATCCATTTTGTCACCACAATTTTCTCTGCAAATCTTCATTTTATTAATGAGTGCAAATTAAAAACGCAGTTGGATGCGACTTTTATTTGAAACACAAGCCAGAAATTACCTCTTATCAATTCTGCAGGTTAACGTTTCACTGATCATGTTCCTCAGCTCCTCATCACTCATTTTAGTCCGAGCATAACCAAAAACTGTGAAGTTCTGAGCATTTACGATGAGAGAGAACATAAAGGGAACAAACACAAAAACTATTCAGATTAGCTGAATCCAAAATGACATGAAGCTGCGTTATACTAATCTAGCATATTTCTTTTTACATTATTATCATCCATATATTTACATAGAGGGCATATGAATAGAAATGAAGAGCAAAACCTCAGGTAGGCCATCTTCATAGAAAAGAGCAAAAAGTGCTGGAAAAATCTTCTTCTTGGCAAGGTCCCCTGAAGCACCAACTACAGTTATGCTGAGAGTGGATTCTGCTTCTCCTGATTCTGACAAAGGAATAGACCGCTCCTTTGTTAGAGGCCGACCATGGTCTCTGGCCAGAGGATTTTGAGCTATACCCATCAAAGATTTAGGTATAAAAACCAAACCATAAACCATAAACCATTCAAATCAAAGATTTAGGCAAGAAAGTCGGGAAAGATAGACAAATTATTGTTAGACCAGACCATAAACCATTCATGGAGAACCCGGATCACAATAAGGCAAGTCTTAGGCAAGACAAGACCTTAAAATCCATAGGAAGTAATTTGCAAGCCCATTAGGAATTCTATCGAAATATGCAGCTACATTAAGTTAATGACCTGAGCAACCAAAGGGAGTTTTTCTTCAGACTAACCTCAATTCTGAACAAGTAAACCAAACCCAAATCAAAGAACATTTGGAGAAATTTCATACAATATTGTAGTAATATACCAATAAGTTCATAAACGCAAATCGATTTTCAAGCATTGCTGGAGGAAGTGTCCTAGAATTTCTACTTGCACATTGAACTCTTTCAGAAGGCTTCATATTGGACATAACCATGTCATTGTACCATAAATTAGCATACATTGAGTAGTATTACTAGTTATTTCTATTTCTCCAATATATCAATCTTTCCTACTTTATGGTTACTAAGGATATTCTCTTCCTCAGATTTCACAATAAATCATTAATCATTGGGAACATTCCATAGTAAACTAACTATCAAGAAATCAACTCTGAATTTGCTGAAATTGGGGAACAAAAAAAAGTTCACTTAAAGCAACATATATGGACCAAGGGATACGCATGTCAGCAAACACATACAATCGAGTAAGAAATAACCAAAATCAGAAAATTCACATAATGGAAGAAGAATAAACAACTTACTAATCAATAATATACATACATATATATATATATATATATACACACACACAAAGAAGAAGATAGAACTAACCATCTTGTGAAGAAACAGCATTGAGAGGATACCCATTAGAAGATTTAAGCTCAAATTGCTTCCTTGATTGGATTCTTAAGCGAATCTGAGAAACCCATGTGGAGGAACTGGTTTTAATTGGGACAATGAAAACTTTTCTTGAAAGATTTCTATCATGCTTGAATGAAGAGGATGAAAAGGTGGTTGAGGAAGAATAAGAAGAGGGACTCAACTGTCTAGCCATTCTTACAAATGGGTAGTGATGATACGAGGATAGAAACTTTTTTAGACTTTATTTTTGTGAAAATAATGGAAAATCATGAACTGTTTTGGGTTTATCTACAGTGGGAGATTTCTTTTGGATATAGTTGGATACTTGATATTGAGTTAATATTCAATCATATCTGTAGGCCCTTTGAGCTCTCTGAAAATGGCCAGTAAAGCCAATGGAACTACTTTTCAAATGCTAATTTGAAGTAATCTCCAATATGAGGTCAGGTTTTTTTCTCAACATATGTATATGTATATGTGTATATTTGGGCCCGTCCACATTTTCAGTTCTTCATGAACTCGAGGACCCAAACCCAATTCGGTTAGCAGACCTTGTGCTAAAGTTGGATATATGCCTAAATAGATTGGGCCGAGAACAAGAAGCTGGCCCAGAATTTTGCACACAATTCCATTTCCGTTTTTGGTTTTGATATTTTTCAAGGCAGTCAGAATTGAAATTCTAGGTAGAATTGTTTTGATATCCGTATAATCAGAGTCGTAAAATCGTAAGATTCTAGCAACTCGTATTAATTTTTTTAAAAAATATTAATAATTAAATATTTAATTTAAAAGTCTAAATCATATTATAAATTTTAAAATTTTCTAATACACTTGCCATTTAAATATTTTCTCATAAATTTAGGCCATATATTGGGATATTGGACTAAATCATAAAGTTTTTGGGCATTTCATATGAAGGGCGAAACCGTCAAATCATTATAAAAATGTAGTAAAATCATACAAAATCGTTGAATCGTAAGATTTTACCAGGTAGAATCGGAATTCTGACAACCTTGATATTTTTATCAGATTATTTCACTTTGCAAATAAGGGTAATTTTCACAAAACCCCCCGATGTTTCAATTTTTGATCAAATAACCCCCTAAATATTTCAAATATGCTCATATACCCCTACACTTGAAATCGGGCCATTTACCGATACCGAAAATAGCAAATGACTAAAATACCCTTAGGTAAACGACAACGTTTGGGGAGATTTGCTAAATTTTCAAGATTGCCCTTGCACAAAATGACTGTTTTTTTATTAAAAAAATAAAAATAAATAAAAAAGTGAGTACCTGGATGGAGGAAGGGGGTATCTGAGCATATTTGAAACCTTTAGGGGGTTTTTTAAACCCCAGAGGATTATTTGATTAAAAATTGAAATCTTGGAGGTTTTTGTGAAAATTACCCTAAAAATTAAAGCTTATATAATTCTAGTGAATGTGAGAAGGTTGTTTGGTTCATTAGCTTCGATCTTGTGAATTGTGGGCAAGTAAAAATTGTTGTACATGCAACCAGTTATATTGTTATATTTGGTGACTCATTTTACTACAGTGAAAGTTAAACTTAGCCATCAAGCAATCTTTATTTGAGTAAGAGATTGATTTGAAGTGGGATACCAAATATCTTGTTCACCAATCAACCTCTCCTATAAATATAAGTGTTAGTCATTAATTAGCCCTAGAGGGGGGGTGAATAGGGTGTTTAATTAATCGTAAATTTCTTTTTAACAAAATCTAGCAATATCCACAAATTTATAAATTTGTTATACAAATGAATTTTCAATGAAGCTAATTATCACAAGATCAATAAGCAAGCAATATAACAAAATAAGGAGAGATTGACACCGTGATGTTTACGGGGTTCGGTAGCTCCTAGTCCTCGGCTCAAAGAATCCCCTTCCTTGAGACTTTCTCAATCCTCACACTATGGCTCTTCTTTCAATAGATGGAATAGTAAAACCTTTACACACAAGCTAACAAGCTTGTCACACAATCAAGAGAACAATCCTCCCTTAAAACAATGAGCTTCACTTACCCAAGATTACAAATTTATATATACAATCAATATATCACTCAAAAAACAAAACACTAAAAAAACCCTAAGGTTTTTATGAAAGATAGATCAATATAAGCTCAAGTGTTTTCAAGTGATGTTTCAAGAACTCTAGATGTGTATTCTCAAAGGATGAATTCAATGAACGAATTTGAGAGAATAGGAAAAGAGCTAAAGTTTAAATCTTCAAATGATTTTAATGAAAAACGAGATTTCTTGCTTCTTGTTTTCAAAGACTTCTCAAAAGAGTGCTAGAGAGAAAATAAGAGATGAAGACTTGTAGAAATTTCTCACACTAGAACTAATCTTTCAATCTTACATCTCATTATATATATAGTGAATCATTAGGGTTTGGAGAGTGAATCTCACTTTAGGAGAGTAGGAGAGTGAGTTTTGAAAAGTAGCAAGAATAAACATCAAGTGATGGGCAAAAATATTTATCAGATTTACTTTTTCTCAAAAAGCTGAAGCACTTAGTCGACTGCCTCCAAGCTGTATTTTAAAAATCTTTTCCCCAACAGTTATGGCCAGTCGACTGACTCAAGAAAGCTAGTCGATTGCCTAGGTATGGCTAGTCGACTGCCTTAGGCAATCAAAATTGTTCAAAACTCTTTATTTCATCCAGTCGGCTAGGCCCTTAGCCAGTCGACTAGGTCACAGCAAGTCGTCTGCCATAGGTTGGCCAGTTGACTGGGTGACTCGGAAATTTTGATTCTAAGTCTATTTTTGTTCCGTTTTGAGTTCGGTTCTTTAATCACTTGAGCTTATAGGACCAATCAACGCATAGAATACCTTGTTACAATATTCAAACACCGACATATCTACCCTGGGTCTTGAGTCTTCAACTTTTGCCTTTCGTTAACCATTTTGTCCTTTTCCGTTTTAACGCTTGAATTTCTTTGTCGCTTATCGCTTTTTGTGTTTGCATTCTTTCCGAAGCATTTTCCTGTTCTTGATGAAACACTTAGCTCAAAATTGTATTAGTATCAAACACGCTTTAAATGTTTTGTTAATATCAAAATAGGAATTATTGTCCGAAATAGAATTTCAAGGCCAACAACAGGGTCTAACATAGTGTATTGTGTGCAAAAATAGAGAGAGAGAAATACAGATTAGTATTTTTCTTAGTGTGAGTGAAACATCGGGTGAGGGTGAGCGATACATGTGTGAAACACCCTGTGAGTTTTGTAATCCTCTCATTGATCAATAGTGATTATGGGTGCTTTTCGTGGACGTAGGCTAATTTGGCAGAACCACGTATATATCTTTGTGTCAATTGTTTGGTGTGTGTTTGTGTGTGATTTCTGATTTGCACATATGCACGGATTCGAACGGATGGTGTGGAAACCCCAACAAGTGGTATCAGAGCTTCAGGTTGGAGCAAATCTAAAAGCCGTACAATCTAGTCCTGATTCGAAGATTAAACTTAGGGATGGCAATTTAGTCCGACCCGGCTGAGTTCCGACCCGCTCGGATCCGAATGAGGCGGGTTTGGTAAGCTCTTAAACGGGTTTGGGATTAGTTTGGTATTAAAAATCAGAACCCGAAGTGGGTTCGGGTCGGGTACAGGTTTTCTATAAAACTAGCCCCGAACCCGCCCTGCCCCATTTACTTATTTTATTTATTTTTTTGAAAAAAATTAAGTATTTTAAAAACATCTCCTAAAAATAAATGTTCACTAAAAAATAAGTATTTTCCGTTTACTTTTCGTTTTTTGTTTTTTTGAAAACAAATCACATTGTTTCTATCCTATCCAAACTCTTGCAATTTTTTCTGTATACATATATATATATATATGCACTTCATATATATGTTTTACTTATTCAATTGCATTAGACTTATTTTTCACATAAAGACAGTGATGAGATTAGGAATAAAAATCACATACACACTCCAAAATTATTAATACAAGATATACATTTGGGATATGTCATTTTAGTTACTAAAATATTCGATTGATGTATTCGGGTTTCATTTACAAAAGAACTCATAAATGAATTGGGATATTTTTTGAGGTTGAACTTAAGTCGCCCAAAATTCATATGAGAGCAAAAACGAGAGAAAAATAAATTTAAATTATAGATTAATTGAGTAGAGAATTTATTTTTCATGTGTTAATTGTATTACCGATGGTAACTCGATGGAATCCGTTTATACCGACAGGGTGGTAATGGTATTACCGATTACAACCCGTCGCGGGTTTGGGGTGGATTTTGTATTAATAATTTTTAAATGGGGTGGTAATGGTATTAGTCAAACTCGTCCCAAAACTGACCCATTGCCATCCCTAATCAAACTTGTTCGAAATTGAAATCTAAACACAGGGGGGTTATGACTATAGCATGAGGAAAGAAAGTTGGTACGCTCTACATTACCACCAAAACTAGTATGTTGATAGCAATTGCAGAAAGCAATGAGGATCACAACCTATGGCACCAGAGGCTAGGTTACATGAGTGAAAAGGGGCTCAAGGTTATGCTCTCAAAGGGAAAACTACTAGGCCTGAAATCGATTGATATTGACTTTTGTGAGGATTGTGTATTAGGCAAGCAGAAGAGGGTGAGTTTCCAGAGCAACAAAAAAAATCTCAGAAAGGAGAAGTTTGAGCTAGTTCACACTGATGTCTGGGGGCCAGTAAATGTCTCATTTCTTAGCGGAAAGTCCTATTTTGTCACCTTTATTGACGACCATTGCAGGAAGGTATGGGTTTACTTCTTGAAATATAAATCTGAGGTGTATGATGTGTTCAAGAAATGGAAGGATATGGGAGAGAATTAGACAGGGTTTGAAGATATAGAGATTAAGATCCGACAATGGTGGAGAGTATCAGGACACTGGTTTCAAGAACTTTTACTATGAGAACAATATCATATTAGAGAAGACTATTTCACGTACACCACAACAGAATGACGTAGCAGAACGTATGAACCGGACATTGACTGAGAGAGCTAGAAGCATGCGTATACAGGCAGGGTTGCTGAAATAGTTCTAGGCAGAAACAGTCAGTACAGTAGCGTACTTAATCGATTGAGGTCCATTAGTACTATTAGAGCACAAAATACTAGAAGAGGTATGGAAGAGTAAAGATGTAACACTTTCATATTTGAGAGTTTTTTGTAGTGTTGCATATGTTCATATTAGTGATAATGTCAGGGGTAAGCTTGATCCCAAATCACAAAAATGCACTTTCATTGGATACGGCGGTTATGAGTATGGCCGCATGTGGGATGATAAGAACCGAAAGGTGATCCGAAATAGAGATGTAATGTTCAATGAAAACGTGATGTACAAGGATATGCACGCAACAACTTTAGATCCTGCAGCACAGAGTGATCCTGTGTATGTTGAGTTAGATGATGTTCAAGACAGTGAGAGTTCTCAATCAGAAGAACATATTATAGGCAGCAATACTCAATAGGATGATACACCGCAGTCTCCGACTCCTATTCTTCTACCTAAGAGGACTTTACGGCTCCATGTGCCGAACATGAGATACATAAATTACTTGTTGCTCACAGATGGAGGTGAACCAGAATACTATGATGAAGCATGCAGTGCAACAGATACGAGCAAGTGGGAGCTTGCAATGGAATATGAGATGAAGCCCTTTATCTGCAACAACACATGGAAGCTAACCGAGGTGCAGGTAGGAAAGAAAACTCTCCATAACAAATGGGTGTACTGGGTCAAAGAGGAACATGACGGTTCCAAAAGATACAATGCGAGACTTGTAGTTAAAGGCTTTCAACAAAAAGCAGGAATCGACTATACCGACATCTGTTGTCCAGTTGTGAAACTGAATACCATTTGTTCAGTTCTTAGCATTGTTACAGCAAAGGGTTTGCACCTAAAGCAGTTAGATGTCAAAACTACTTTCTTCCATGGTGAGCTAAAGGAGGAGATCTATATGCAGCAACCGAAAGGTTTCTCAGTGAAAGGGAAAGAGAAGTGACAAAGGTTGCAAGACAAAGTCAGACGCGACAGTGGTTGCAAGACAGAGATGGTAGACGTAATAGAGGTCACAAGGTCTATACAAGGCCAAATATTGCTCATGCAGTGGGAGCTATGAGTAGGGTCATGCAAAATCCCATGAAGCGACATTGGGAAGCAGTGACAACTGAGAAACTGAAGTTGTGCTCAACTTCAGTGGGTCTTCAAGCTTGAAGACATAAATGAGGGCACCGTAATACACTGATCTTTGATGGAGTTGATTGTTGAAGGAAAAGTCGTCAAGTGAGAGATTGTTATATTTGGTGTCTCCTTTTCCTGCAGAAAAAGTTAAATTTAGCCACCAAACAATCCTTATTTGAGTAGGAGATTGATTTGAAGACTCTTTATTCTAATTGGTTTATGATACCAATTGTCTTGTTCACCAATCAACCTCTCCTATAAATATAAGGTCTAACATATTGTATTGTGTGCACAAAAAGAGAGAGAGAAGAGAGAGAAATACAGATTAGTATTTTTCTTGGTGTGAGTGAAACACGGGATGAGGGTGAGCGATACACGTGTAAGTGAAACACTGTGTGAATTTTGTAATCCTCTCATTGATCGATGTGATTATTGGTGTTTTTCGTGGATGTAGGTTGATTTGGTCGAACCATGTATATATTTTTGTGTCAATTATATTGGTGTGTATTTGTGTGTGATTTCTGATTTGCAAGTGTGCACGGCTAGCGGAGGAGGGTGTGAAAACTCCAACATATATAACAACAATCATGTAAACTGTTGTGCACACTCGAACACCAATTTTGACATAGCAAAAAATCACATCCCAAAACTTGTTCATGCATAAAGTGACATATTGTCATTACAAGTACAATTTTCGAACATGTAAATACATCATGTTGTTCATCAATGAATTCTTTTACCTCAAATAATCAAAAGATGTTGCAATTATAATAAACATGCAAAGCACAACCAATTTCTTCAACATTGTCACAGATCCATCCATGAAAACAAACATTATTTTCTACTCAATATTCATCATAGTAGCTGCTAAAACAAATTAATTCTGTTGTTATTGCAGTTTTTGTGTTGATAAAATAATTCTCAATACAATAATCTCAAATATAATTTTACCTCTTTCACCCCAACTATTTTCTAGTGAAGACCATAATTGGTAAATAAAATGTAATTATTTATAAAAATAAAATTAAATAAAAAAGTCTCATAAATTCAGATAAATATCAGTTTGTCATTAATAATTCATCGAGACTAGTGACCTGTGGATTCTCTAGTCTCTACCAAGTCTTGTCCTGCATTCGATTTAGTTCAATTTTAAACACGTACAGCACTATAAGTTTGAAAATGGACCTTAATATTAATTTAGAATTAGACTATGACCCTTCTCTTTCCCTTTCAACAAGTCAGTCAGTCAACCCAAATTATATTAGTTCGGTCCCCTTTCAAATTGATTATCAAACAAATTTTGTGAATGTCCGCATCAAATACCAAAGGATAATTACAGTTTGACCCTTTCTATATAGAATATATTATACTCACACTTTTTATTCTTTAAAAATTTATAATTTAATCCCCTTTAGTTTATAAGTAGTAACAAAAACTCCCTCAGACGAACTTGTTGACGCTTACCTCGGCAATTTATCAGGAATGAATTGATTATAATATCCTAACTTATTTGTAAATATATTTTTGCTCACCCAAAAGTCATATGAAATAGGTATGAGTAAATAAATAATTTCACATCTCTGTTTGAACGTTGATAAATTTGAGAGGGTAAATTATATTTTTCCAGAAGACAATAGGTGCTGGTGTATATATTATATCTTGTGAGTATCAAAGTTTAATTATCCCAAAAAAAACCACGATTCTCCAAGATATCTATACAGAATAATTATTTCAACTTATTTGATATAAAATGTTAAAAGTTGTCAGATTGTCGGACTATCGAACTCTTTTTTATATTATACGTGAATATTTCTAACTTAAATTAATTAATTTTGAATTTTTTAATATATAATTGTTGAATGGTATTTGAGTTTGGGGTGCATCTCCAATTCATCTCTCTCCAAATTCCTCTCCAATTCGGTAAAAAAGTGTATTTTTAACTTTGAGGATCTAATTGGACTTAAATGAAAGATTGAGAGTGGAATTGTCTTAAGGGCAACACTTATAAATAAATGAAAGGATATGGAGAAAAATGTCATTAGTCAACTCACACATATATATAATATATATCGCCGTCTATTCAGAGGAGATAGCTGTCGCCTGCAAATCCACTTTGCTTTTGTACCGTCTTCTCCACTTTTGGTACCAAAACCCTTCATCATGTATATCAGTCCTAATCTGTTCATTTATGGAGATGTATTGGAACTGAGATATAAAGAGAGATACAAAGGAGCGAGACAGAGCAGCAGAGAAAGAGAGAAGAACAAGAGAAATATCGTTGCTTGGTGAGTTGCTTTTTTAGTATTTGTCTAGCCTTCAACAACAAATTTTGATATATTTTTTGTAATATTGCAAAGCTTCGAGAGAGAAAGAGCAGAGAAAGAGATGTGGATCATAAGCGTTAATATTGTGGAAAAAGAGCCCTTGTTTTTCTTAAGTTATTTTGTTTCTATAGATTATTGGTTTTTTTAATCTTGTGTTTATGGTGAACCCAACCTTCATTGTGGATTTTCAAATATATGAGACATTATTCTAATTTTTTCGTTTATTGAATCCATATATGTGTTTGTTATTTCCGAGTACTTCTTTAGGGTTATTCCTAAATATTTCAACAATGTTAGTTCTATGATGCAACATTTTGCCCTTCAGTTGTTATGTCATGAATATTAGTTTTGTTCTTTGGCATGTATTATTTGAGCATCTACTTGTCCAGTTGTATAGTCTTTTCTCAGTATAAGAGAAGAACAATTAGGAAGGGGAATATGGTAGTGTTTGATTTTGATTAATTTATTCTTAACATAGTATCATATAGGTTGTATTTTGATTAAGTTTAATTCAGGACTTCGAAAATTTAGTTGGGCAATTCCTTATTTTTCTTTTCTAGGGCTCTTGTGTTGCCCTTTGTGTTTGTACTTTTATTTTTATATTGCCTTTGTTTTTTAGGGTTATTGTAGATATCTTTCAACAATGTTAGTTTTATTATAGTTATGTTACAGATAGTGGTGATTTAAGTTACAGTGTTTGATTAACACAGTATCAAATAGGTTGCATAGCCCTTTCCCAGTATTATAAGATAAGAACAATTAGGCAGGGGAATATGTCCAGGGAATGTGCCAGGGAAATGTTTTGCATTTAGGTGGTTATACTTTCCATATATATGGTACCCTTGTCCCATGCCATTATTTCTTTGTTGTAGACTTAGTTGTGGCATGAGAATGTTTTGCATCTAGGTACGAGTATTTAAGTCCCAGGCCAGTATTCCAATTACCCCTGGTCCCACCCCATTTTTGGCATCATACTCTTTATTTTCTTATTTTATCCAATCTATTTTGACATAAGTGTAATAGATTTGAAACAAACAGGTCAAGACTAATTACTTTGGGATTGGATTTGATAAAACTCTACTATTCTTGTTATTTGTTATACTGTAACTGAAATCACTAATATCTGTAACATAACTATAATACACATCCATTACACATACAAATAACAAATATTGTCTGTGTATTATAGTTCTGTTAATTATAAAATGGTAACTCTGAACATGCATGTACTGGGACCAAGCCTTATAACGAATGTGTGTTAAAGTATGTGAGGAATGACTGTGTATTATAGTTATGTTACAGATATTTAAACAAACAGGCCAAACCCTTTTACTTTGGGATTGTATTTGAGAAACCTATACCTGTGTAGCATTTTGCCCTTTAGTCCAGTTGATTAATTATAAATGATTAAGTTGTTACCACTTGTACTTGGTCCAAGCCTTATAGTGAATGTGTATTATAGTTATATTACAGATATTCGTGGAATTGAGATATATAGAGAGAGATACAGGGAGTAGAGGAGAAAGAGAGAAATAACAGAGAACAAGAGGAAGATCTCCGAACCTGGTGAGTTGTTTTTTTAGAATTTGTCTCTCCTTCAACAACAAACTTTGATATATATTTTATAGGGTTTGTCTAGCCTTCAACAACAAACTTTGATATATTTTCTCAAATTGCAGAGCTTCGAGAGAGAGAAAAAGAGTTGTGTATAAGATATTGTGGAAAAAGAGCCCATGTTTTTCTTAGGTTATCTCGTTTCTAAGAATTTGCTTAAATATGTTGATTATTGGTTTTTTAATCTTGTATTTGTAATGAACCCAGCCTTCATTGTGGGATTTCAAATATTTGAGATATTATACTATTTATTTCGTTTATTGAATTCATATATTTGTTTATTATTTCTGAGTTCTTCCTAAATATTTAGTTTGCAATTTATGAATTAGGTGTAAAAGGCATGTTTTATATTCTTAACATAATCTATTGCGCAGTCAAAAGAAAGATGTACATCAAGGTTTATATTCTTAACATAGTATCATATAGGTTTCCCTTTGTGTTTGTATTTACCTATTTTATATTGCCTTTTGTTTTTAGGGTTATTATAGATATATTTCAACAATGTTAGTTTTATTATAGTTATGTCACAGATAGTGGTGATTTAAGTTACAATGTTTGATTAACACAGTATCATATAGGTTGCATAGCCTTTCCCAGTATAGTATAATAACAAGGAAGAAAATGAATATGTCAGGGGAATGTTTTGCATTTAGGTGGTTATACTTTAAGTCCCATGCCAGTATTCCAATTACCCCTGGTCCCACCCCAGTTTTGGTATCATGCTCTTTATTTTATTATGTCATCCAATCTATTTTGACATAAGTGTAATAGATAATTAATAAACAGGCCAAGATAGGTTGCATAGCCCTTTCTCCAGTATAAGATAAGAACAAGGAAAAAGGGGAATATGTCAGGGGAATGTTTTTCATTTAGATGGTTATACTGTCCATATATATAGTACCCTTCTCCCAGACCACTATTTATTTAAGTATTGGCTACTTAGTTGTGGAAGGGGAATGTTTTGTATAGGTATTTAAGTCCCATGCCAGTATTCCAATTACCCTTGGTCCCACCTTATTTTTGGCATCATGCTCTTTATTTTGGGACAAAATCCAATCTATTTTGACATAAAGTGTAATTGATTTGAAACAAACAGGCCAAACCCAACTATACCATGTAACATTTTGCCCTTCAGTTCAGTTGGTTAATTATAAATGACTGAGTTGTTACCACTTGTTCTTGGTCCAAGCCTTATAGTGAATGTGTATTATAGTGCAATTACATATATTGGTGATTTCAGTTAGAGTTTTATAATATGTGATGAATGATTGTGTATTACTGTTATGTTACAGATATTTAAATAAACAGGTCAGACCCAACTACTTAGGAATTAGATTTGAGAAACCTATATATACCATGCACCATTTTGCCATTTTCTTCTTCTTTGGTAACATATGCATGTATTATTTGAGCACCTACTTGTCCCATTAGTTAATTATAAAATGGTAACTCTGAACATGCATGTACTGGGACCAAGCTTTATAATGAATGTGTGATAGAGTATGTGAGGAATGACTGTGTATTATAGTTATGTTACATATATTTAAACAAACAGACCAAGCCCTTTTAAATTGGGATTATATTTGAGAAACCTATACCATGTAACATTTATATATAATACTTGTATATTACTGCTGAAATATATTTTAAATATATATATACCATATAGTATAATCTAAGTAATATGTTCCATTAAAATACAAGTGTTAATTCTTATACAATTTATTTATTTCTTTTGTGTAGAGTAATTTGTTGGGTATTAAAATATGACTTCTTCTCCCATCATTTTCTTGGACACCGACTCGGAGACATCTTTATCTGGCGTCGGGGCAGCCGTCTTAACTCCTTATCTTCAACAGGAGTTCGATTATGAAGACCACGCATACAACTTCTACAATGCCTATGCTGGGAGGTTGAGATTCAGTATTCGGAAAGAAAATGGGAACCATAGCAAGGTAGATGGAAAATTATGCTTCAGGCAATTTGTGTGTTCCAAGGAGGGTAAGAGAGAAAAGGATAAACGGACCACTTCTACAAAAAACCAAGGGCTGAGACTCGGGTGGAGGGCAAGGCCACCATGGTTATCACTTTAGATCGTGGGCTGAATAAGTACATTGTTTCCAGATTTCTTGAAAATCACAACCACGATCTGGTGAAGGCGGAGCTATCGCACATGCTTCCGTCACAGTGGAGAATCAGTGCGGCTCAAGCAATCGATGTTGATATGGTTGTCGATTCTGGAATTTCACCCCGAAAAGCCTTCGAGTTGTCTTCCCGTGCATCCGGCGGTCGAACATCGGTCGGCTTCACGAAGCTGGATTTTCAAAATCACTTACGCACGATAAGGCAGACTGATCTTGAAAGGGGAGAGGCTACATGGTTGACATATTATTTTTATAACCAGAGATGCGAGGATCATCTCTTCGCACATGCCGTCCAACTCGATTATGAAGAAAGGATTACAAATGTATTTTGGGTAGACTCGAAGATGATTAACGACTACTTTCTATTTGGAGATGTCGTCACTTTCGACACAACCTACAAGATGATGTATATCCATTTGCGGTTTTCATTGGTTTAAACAACCATAAGGAAATAATAGTTTTCGGCTGTGCCTTCATGTACAATGAAACAATTGAATCATTTGCTTGGCTGTTCAGAACACTATTGAAGGTTATGCAAAATATGGGACCAATGACTATTTTTACCGATTAGGAAGCAGCCATGACTTGGAGATTGTGATGCCCGAATGTAAACATCTCCTTTGAACATAACACATTATGCAAAATGCGCACAGGCATGTGGGGAGTGCGCGTGTTGGAAGTTTGAATATTAAGGCTGTAATTGTTAACTTCATGTATAGGATTGAGAAAGTTCACTTGTTTGAAGTACAATGGACTGAGATGCTGGATAATTTCAATGCACATCAAAATGCTTGGCTTGCAAAGTTATATTCGATGAAGTGGGTATGGGCATACACATATGTGAAGGGTTTTTGGACAGCAGGTATACGGTCGACACAGCTGAGTGAATCATTTAATTCAGGACTAAAGAATTACCTGGAGAGACAGTTCAAGATGCCAGACTTCTTCCGGCAATATGAAAATCTTCTTCATGTCAAGAGATATAAGGAGCTTGAAGCTGAGTACTCCCTTGTCCAAAATCTACAAAGGTTTGTGTTCCCGTCGTCCCCCATGCTTCAACAACCCAGAAAAGTGTATACGACAAAGATATTCCTGGCTTTCCAAGAGGAATTCGTTGCGGCTTGTATATGTAAGAAGTTTTTGGTACACTAGGAGCCAGACGATTCTGGAGTTAGGATATATCATGTTGGGAGGACCAATGGTGTAAATGCTAAAAAATGCACAACACAAGAATGAATTGTTTATTTAGATTTTTCTTCCTTTATATACATTCCCTTTTTGGGCTTCGAGCCCATTAGGGCAACATTTTTTTGGTTATATCATTCCTTCTATCTCTCTTACATCACTATCTTTATTTTCAAGTAATTCTAGCTTGAAATGGGCATTTATCTTCGCGTTTTCGGTGACCTTGTTGGGCTATCAGCCTGATGGGCCCGACACCTAATGGGCCTGGAGATTTCCACACTTACACAGGCCCCTCTTCTTGGTTGTGGACTTTCGGGTATTCAAGCCCATTACCAAGAAGGTAAAGTATGGGAGGGAATATATATACATCATCCCTGTTGGGGTGACGTTTCAAGTTTATTAAATAGGACAGTTGTGTCATCATTAACATTTTAAATTCATGACTTAGGTGGCCTTGATTCGCACGATGGGGGCTGAGAAGATGACTTGATGCTTAATTTCTTGTGTGCATGACTCTTTGCATCCTTTGGTGACCTCTATAAATACCACAAGGTCCATTTGCGAAACACTTCTTGCATTTTAAAGCTCTCGGCTCTCAAAAACTCTCTGCAACTTGGTTTCTCCTCTTGTTATTGCCAGAATATGCACCTCTTTCCCGGAAAACTCATAAAATCTCACTGGAATGCACCTTATAGTAAGTTCTTTCTTCCAGCTCTCCTACCTTTATGTCAATATGTCTGATAGTGATGATACTTGGTCGGGTAGTGACTGTATCCCCTCTTCTGTTGATCTCGATGCCTCCCTTAGTTCCCCATTGGTAGAGGTGGTTATGAGGGTCAGATCTAGTCCTCCTGAAGTCACCCAAACCGCTGATACGGGTGGGGATCTGGCTGGAGGAAGATCGGGAGATCAATTCTATATGGATCCCCTTCCCCATACACATAGGATATATAGTGTGTTGAAGAAATTAAGGGTTAAATGTAGGATACCCAATGGGGTGATAGTTAAGAATTATCCCAAGAAATGTGATTTCAGGATAGAGGAGGGGGTAGAGATGACGAGATCTTGTTGTTGGTCTTCCATCTTCAGGTTCCTCGTTTCCCGATCCACCATTTCTTTCTCTATGTCCTGTTCACCTTAGGTCTGGCTCCGCTTTAAGTGGGGCCCAATTTCTTCAGGATCGTGGCTATGGTCCTGATGATCAATCGAGAGATGGGCCTTGATATGGGTCTTGCTGAGCTATTATTCTCTTATAAGATACAAAACCAGAAGAACTGTAGGGGTCGGTATAATATTTTTCCTTTAAGTGGGAGAAAGATGTGCGATGGTAATGAGAAGTCCATTAAGGGGTGGAAAGAAAGGATGATCCTGGTGAGCGGGAATTGGAGGCTTCCCAGCTCAGCCAGATTCGTAGTCCCCAGGGTGTTTAATCAACATCTATTCCCTTTTTTCAAACCTTATCACAGAGGGTCATGTTATTGTGAACAGTTCAATGATAAGTTGGGTCATGATCTGCTAGAGTTTCTGGGAGTGCCTGACTGGTTTAAAACTCCAAACTATATCTCATCCCGATTTGATATCCTTAAGTCTAAAATCTGGGGCCAGCCCCTGAGGATGTGTGGCAATTACCTGACTGGTGCTAATTTGCAGGAACTAACATCAGAAGGAGAGAACACCATGTTGAGGATCCCGCCACCCGTTCTTAAGAAGAAGGCCAAGCGAGTACCGGGCTCTCAAACCAACCCTTCGGTGCCACGAGATGCCCAGGCTAATCCGACGTCCCAGGGTATTCCAACTCCTCCCCTCGAGGTGGTCCCTCCAGCACCATCGGGAAGTACTTCAGCAATTCCCTCTCCTCCTCCTCCTTCTGGGGAGGGTACTACTGATTTACCTTCTATCCCTTATTTGGGGGGATTCCCGTTCCTGGATCTCGATCGGTTGAGGGAGGGGCCAATCTGATGGGCGCACAACGTCCCCGATCTGAGGAGGATGTCCCTGATCGATCGGTTCGGCCCCTTCAGACCACGACGTCATCGCCAAGCATAGTGGCGGAGTTCGGAACTATATTTAGGAATGGGCAACCCGTCCCATGGGGACTAAAGATAAAACTTCCGTGTGGTGACTTCTTGGTCCCGAGGAACGGGACCATTGATAATGATGTTGCTCTTCGGGTGATGGGTCTCCAGATCTGGACCCCAGTAAACCGAAAGAGGTTGACACAGATCGATCGGGCAGAGTTAGCCTTGACCGGTTTAGCAATTGCCATAAAGGTACGTTTTTGACCTTATTGTTTCCCCAGTCACCCTTTTTATATTCCTGCATTTTATTCACTGATTTGGCTAACACTTATGTTTTTTCCTCTTTTACTTCTGGCATATGCTCTACTTAACCCAAGCTTATAATGCAAAGCTAGAGGAGGACAACAAGTTGCTCAATAAATCTTCAAAGCTCCTGAGGTTGAAGGAAGAAATAAGAAAAAAGGTGGCTTTTTTGCTATCGGTAGCTAATGATAAGCTGGAGGTCCAGGCCACACGGGAAATCGTTGCGGAGCAAAAGCTTCAGGCAACCCAAAAGAAGATTAAGGAGATGGAGGCAGTTCATCGGGCCCTGGTTGCTGAATTCGAAGGCTTGAAGGCAGAGAATAAGGGCCTGAGGGCCTCCAAGGAGAAGGTTGAAATTGAGAACCTTTGAGCAGTAGAGAGGTCAACAGTGGAAATGTGTCATCGGGGTGGCAATCAGATGTACAAGTGTCTCTACGACATGGCCCAGTATCGTATCGGGTTCGGTTGGAGGACTTGCTTTCTGGATATCCAAAAACCCGTTAAGGAAAGGGACTTTGCCTCAGTGGAGGAGTTAGATGAGTCTCTGGGCATTGCTCCGCCGTATGACGATCCGGTCGGAGGTCCAGATGATGTTCTTTTTTGTGAGTTCTTGACCAAACCTCTTCCGGGGCCCACTCCCAATTCTGATCCCTCAGCGCAGCCTACTCTTGTCCAAGTTTTGAACCCGATAATTGCTCATGTGGACTCAAATGTGGCGGGCACTGAGGCTGGCACCTAGATAGTGAACTCTCTCGAGCCTCCATTTAGGCTTCAGGGTTGTAAGACATAGGATTTTTCTTTTTGTAAAACATTTTGTAAGGCTTGGCCATCGGGACCCATATTTTGAATGAAAATCATGGTTCCTGTCCAGTTGATTTCTGCAATACTTAGATTATTTTTGCCAAAAAATGTTGTGTCTTCCGGGCACTTGATGCCATGCAAGAGACATAACAACACTTGGTTTATTTTTTGCAAATTTTTGATCTCTTCTTTATCAGCGTTGTGTCTTTCAGACACTTTAGGCCATGCAAGAGAATGACAACAGTTGGTTTATCTTTTTGTAAAATTTTGATCTCTTCTGGATCAGCGTTGTGTCTTTTGGGCACTTGAGGTCGTGTGAGAGACAACAACACTTGGTTTATCTTTTTGCAAAATTTTGATCTCTTCTGGATCAGTGTTGTGTCTTTTGGGCACTTGAGGCCATGCGAGATACATGACAACACTTGGTTTATCTTTTTGCAAATTTTTTTATCTCTTCTGGATCAGTGTTGTGTCTTTCAGGAACTTGAGGCCATGCGAGAGACATGACAACACTTGGTTTATTTTTCATAAAATTTTGATCTCTTCTTGATTAGTGTGTGTATTTTGGGCACTTGAGGCCATGTGAGAGACATGACGACACTTGGTTTATATTTTTGCAACTTTTTTGATCTCTTCTAGATCAACATTATGTCTTTCGGGCACTTAAGGTCATGCGAGAGACACAACAACACTTGGTTTATTTTTTTGCAAAAATTCTTAATCTCTTCTGGATCAGCGTTATGTATTTCGTGCACCTGAGGCCATGCGAGAGACACGACAACATTTGGTTTATTTTTGCATCAGTAGTCATTTGTAAGCTGATTTTTTTTTGCCAAGAAAAATAATTTTACTAATGCCTATTTTTAATTGATCCGGAGCTGGGGCCTTTTTACAAAAGTGAACAAAGTAAAAGTAATCTAGGCCTGTTACGGGTAGTACCTCTTCAAGCGAGAGGCATTTTGGGAGTTCGGTTCCATTATATCGTATTCGTTCCTTCGGACACGGTATGCTCCGCGCCCGATGACTTCGGTAATGGTGTACGGGCCTTCCCAAGGCTCCCTGAGCTTGCCCACGAGTCCAATTTTTTGCCTAAGGACCATGTCTCCGACCTGGAACTATATTCTTTTGACTTTTTGATTTAAATGGTTCCGAACACGCTGTTGGTAGACGGCCAACCTGATCCCGACTGTCTCCCTTCTTTCATCTAGTAGATCATGGCCGTGAGCCAGATGCTGGTTATTTGGGCCTTCTACCTAGGCCTGGCTCTGAAGGGTTGGAACCCTGACCTCTGTGGGGATCACAGCCTCAGTGCCATACGCCATGACAAAGGGGGTCTCCCCAGTGGGTTGCCTAGGGGTCATTATGTATGCCCAGAGCACTTCAGGTAGCTTCTCGGGTCAGACCTTTTTGGCTTCCTCAAGTTTTTTGGCTAGGGTATCGAATATGGTTCGATTTGTCCTCTCAGCCTGTCCATTATTTTGTGAGTACCCGACAGAGGATGTATTCTGGTTGATACCATGCCCATCAAAGAACGCTCTCACCTCCTTGTTGTCTATATTTATCCCATTATCTACCATAATTGTCCTTGGTAGCCCAAATCTGCATATTATGTGGCTCCAAATGAACTTGATGATGTGGCTACTATTGATGGTTGGATAGGCTTCAGATTCCACCCATTTAGTAAAGTAATAAGTGGCTAGAAGGACATAGGAATTTGATCCAATTGCCTTTGGGAGAGGTCCTACGATATCCATTCCCCATCGGGCAAATAGATGTGAGACTATGGTTGGGTGTAGGAACTCGGGTAATCGATGGATAACGTCCCCGTGCATCTGGCATGGCTTGCATATCCGAAAGTAATCCTCGGCATCACGTGACAGATAGGGCCAAAAGTATCCTTGGGAGAGTATTTTATGGCAAGGGATCTTCCCCTGGAGTGGTTCCCGCAAGATCCACTATGGATCTCCTGCATCATTGCTCTTGATTCTGAAGGCGTAATACACTTTAAATAAGGACCCAAGAAGGACTTCCGATAGAGTTTCCCTTTTACAACTGAATATCGAGCTGAATTCCTCCTGATCTTGTGAGCTTCAACTTTGTTTTTTGGGAGCGTCCCATGCCTTATGTAATTCATCAGGGGATCCATCCAGCTGGGCTCCCATGGAATAAACATCACTTGTTTGGGTTCTTGAATACTTGATCTGGTTATAAAATCCACCAACATAAACCGGGTCAAGTCCTCTCCAGTTGAGGATGCCTGATTGGCTTGGTGGTCAGCTATAGAGTTTTCATTTCTCAGGATTTAAGTGAAGGTTATTTTTTGAAAGCTCTCTATTTCCTTCAACACAAGTGCCCGGTAAGACTCCATTTTGGGGTCTTTTGCCTCGTATTCTCCTTTAATTTGTCAAATGACTAGCTGAGAGTCACTGTGCACTGCTAGGGTCTAAATCTGGAGTCTTCGGGCTAATTTTAAGCAAGATACGATCGATTCATATTCAGCTTCATTGTTAGTGGCTGGGAACTGTAGTTGTACTGACATGTGGAAGTGTGTACCATCGGGTGTCAGGATCTCCAATCCAATTTTGGATTCGGTAGAACTGGTTGATCCGTCCACAAAAAGCTTCCAAGTGTCTGGTTCAGTCTGCTGGTCGGGTTCTTCAATTTCATCTTCAAGTAACAAATCTGCCACCGCCTGTCCCATGATGGAAACCCGGGGTATGTAAGTTATGTCTTATATGCCCAACTCGATGGCCCATTTGGAGATTCTGCCCGAAAGGTCAGGTTTTGACATAATAACTCAAATAGGCGTGGAGGTTGGGACAATGATTGGATGAACCTTAAAGTAATGCCTCAGTCATCTTTTGGCATTTACCAGTGATAGAACTAGGACTGGCAATTCGTGTCAACAGGTCGACCCACAGGTCAATAGGGCAATCTGATACTAGTTGACACGAAAATCAAACATTTTAAATATGATACAATCCAACACGAAAAATAAAAAATAAAAAATAAAAATGAAATTGAAATTGAATTTGACACAATTCAGTAATAGTTTATTAATGTATTTCAATCCATGACCAATTAGAGAATAGAAAAAATCAGCAAATAAATATAACAATAAATATAATCATGTCAAACGGGTCAATTCGTGTAAGAAATTGCCAACTCTAGATAGAACTAGTTTTTCTTCAACCAAGGATTTACTGGTGTAGAAAACTGGCATCTGCAGGTTCCCATCCTCTCTGATGAGGGTTACACTGGTTGAGACAAAGAATATTACTAGATAAAGATGTAAAACTTCATCGGGACCTGGTGTGGATAGGATCGGAGGTCTGGTCATGTACTCATTTAACTTTGCTATGGCTTCATACTGCTCAGGACCCCAAACTTCTCCCTTTTTTCCTTGATCACCTGAAAGAATGGTCTGTATCGATCGATGAGCCTTCAAATGAACCTGCTAAGGGTAACCACTCTTCCAGTTAGGACTTGAACATCTTTATGTGTTTGGGGCTCCTTTATTTCCATTATGGCCTTAACTTGTGTCGGGCTGACTTGGATCCCAGTCCGGTCCATGATATGTCCCAGGAAATTGTTCGAATGACATGCCAAATGAGCATTTCTCTAGATTGAACTTCATGTCATGTCTCGTGAGGGTGCCAAATACTTGGTATAGATGTGCAAGATGATATTCCTTTCCTCTACTATTGACAACAGTGTCATCAATGTAAGCTTCAATCATTGTACCCATCATTCCCTTAAAGATCTTGTTACCAATCTCTGGAAAGTGGCACTTGTATTTTTCAGACTGAAGGGCATAACCTTAAAGTAGTAAGTACCTATTTCAGTAATGAATGATGTTTTTTCCTCATCCGTCGGGTTCATTCTTATCTGATTGTATCCCGAATAAGCTTCCAGGAAAGTTAGACGTTCGTAGCCAGTGGTAGCGTCTACTATCTTGTCAATCTTTGGTAGTGGAAAACTGTCCTTCTAGCATGCCCTGTTCAGGTCAGTAAAATCAACACAAACCCTCCACTTACCATTCTTCTTCTGAATGACTACTACGTTGGCGAGCCATTCGGAATACTTGACTTCCTTGATAAAACTAGACTGGAGCAATCTGGACACTTCATCTGCTATGATCTGGTTCCGGTGCGCTCCCATGTACCTTTGTTTTTGCCTGATTGGTTTCACGTTTAAGTCAACGTGTAATGAGTGCTGGGCAACAATAGGGTCAATACCTGGCATGTCTATATATTCCCATGCGAAGACATCGGAGTTGTCCTGCAATAACTGTGTCAGTTATTTCAGTTCACTGTTGGTGAGATTCGTACCTGCAAAAGTAACTTTTTTCGGGCTATTTAGTGTTATAGAGATTGGCTGTAATGACTCAACCACGATTGGGGTACCCGGATTCCCTTCATTTGATTGTTATTTGGGGCCTGGACTCTGATCCTTGGTACAGGACACCTCTGGGCTTTTTCCCTTCTTGATCTTCTTCAGAGTGACCGCATAGCATTCCTTGGCAGCCCCCTGGTCCCTCTTGATATCAATGATGTCCAAACCGTTCGGGCTTATGCATCTCATCATTTGGCGAAGGGTTGAAGACACGCCCTGCATCCGGTGAATCCATCCCCTTCCCATGAGTAAATTGTACGAAGGCTTCATATCCACTACACCAAATGTTTCGGTCAGGGTCCTTTCTGCAGCAGATACTGGCAGTTGGACTTCCCCGATTGGTTCAATTTGCTTTTCATCGAATCCTGCAATAGAACACCGGGAGGCCACAATCTCGTTTGGGTTGATTTCAAGCTTTTCAAAAGCCCATTTGGTAATGATGTTTGCACTGCTCTCGGGATCGATCATGACTCTCTTAACAAGGCAGTTAGCGACCATCAATGTCACAACTAGAGGATCATCATGTGGGGTCTAGATATTTTGAAGGTCTGATGCAGAGAAAATAATTTGTGTTTCTCCTATCCTATGATGGACTTCACTGACTTTATTGACTTTTCTCATTTTTTGGGCTCTTCGCAACTGGCTCTGGCTGGATCCTTCCGTCTCTTTAGAGGCGGAGCCACCAAGAATCATGTTGATGATACTGATCGGCTATGTGGCTGCGGAGCTTGTTAATTGGCCCTCGGTCTATCCCAATGGATATAGTCTCGGAGCTCGCCGCGAAGTACCATTGCCTCTACCTGTCGTCTGAGATTCTGGCATTCATTTGTGATGTGCCCGAAATTGCCGTGGAAAACATAATGTTTTGACTTGTCCCTTTGATCCAATGGTTGCCTGATGGGTGGGGGTTGTTGGAAAATCCATCTGGCCTTATTATCTTGGTAGAGCTTGGCAAGGCTGACCCTCAGGGGGGTCACTCTCTCTTTAGATCTGGTACGTTTGAAAGGGTTCGGGGCTGAAGGTCCTGAAAGAACTGAAGGTCCCGATGATGTTGGATGCTTTTGATCGGTTGTCTGATCCTTTGATCGGGCTTCAACACTGACCAAGGCCGCCCTCTTCTACCTGATGGTCTCTTCATCTTCAATCCTCAAGTACCCTTAGGCTTTGGATTTTAACTCTCCAATACTCGATGGGGGGCATTTCACCAGAGATTGATAGAACTTGGTCTTTGGAATAAGGGCCATTTGGAAGGCCTCAACAGCAGAGTGCTGGTCACAGTTATCAATAGAAGAAGACTCAATGTTGAATCGGGACAGGAAGCTCTTTAGGGATTCTTCTTTCTCCTAGATCATAGTAAAGAGGCAGGATATAGTCTTCTTTTGTCTATTATTCCTGTAGTATTGGGCAACAAAGAGCCTGGTTAACTATTGTCAGTTGCCGATGGATCAGGGTGGTTGCTTCCTGAACCATAGTAGAGCTGCATCCGCAAGACTTGTGGAGAATACCTTGCAAAACAAATACTCGTTCTCAGCATACATGGTCATCTTTTGATGAATCTGATAGATATGTTCCTCGGGGTCTTTTGTGCCATCGTAGGGGGTAAACCGAGGCATAACAAACTTCTTCGAAAAAGGTTCCCGGGTTATCTCGGGGGTCAAGGGCGATTGTATCAACTCGGTTGATGCCTGGATGGCCAAATCATCAGTAGACTGGGTTTTCAAGTCCCCAAGGACTTTCCTTTGGAACTCGGCCATCATTGCTTGGAGCTTTTGGGGGGTCATGGTTTCGTTAGTGATGGGAGCCTTGCCTAAGCACTGGGAGGACTCGACGTGCTCTTTCAGTTTGTCACCATCTTTCTGGTTCTGAGAGTGGTTGAGTGCCGCTGCCGGAGGGGCAGGAGGTTGTAGAGCCATCCTCGCCATAAGCTCCGTATTCTGCTTCTCAAGAGCTTGGCTACGTTCCTCAACGGCTATCAGGCATTGCAGGATTTGCTCAATGGTTTGAGGACCTCTTACATGGTTGTCCCCGGTGGTCAGAATGTCCGCTTATGAATGGGTGACTGGCATGGTTGTTTGGGAAGTAGTGGATCAGTGTGAACGAAGATTTAGAAGATGGTGAAGAATAAAAACAAGCTCTCAGATCTGGAAGGCCAAGGCACTGCCACAGATCTCCAGATTGAATAAAACAAACTCTGTTTAACGAGATGGGAAGAAGGAGATGATTTACAAATCCAGAAGAAAGAATTACAGATCTGAAAAATCAAGAACTCCAACAACTTCCCATAGACAGAGCCAATATGTAAATGCCAAAAAATGCACCACACAAGAATGAATTGCTTATTTAGATTTTGCTTTATTTATATACATTCCCTTTTTGGGCTTCGAGCCCATGAGGGCAACATTATTTTGTTTACATCATTCCTTCCATCTCTCTTACATCACTATCTTTATTTTCAAGTAATTTTAGCTTGAAATGAGCCTTTATCTTTGGGCTTTCAGTGACCTTGTTGGGCTATTTTCCTGATGGGCACGACACCTGATAGGCCTCTATAGGCCTGGATATTTCCACACTTACAGATGGTGATCGCTGAATTGTCATCAGGTCGCATACTAATGATATGGTTTGCACATGTGGGAAATTCAACAGATTTGGCATTTTATGTAGCCATCTACTGAAGGTCCTTGTTCATGAGATGTATGTGGATTCAATTCCGCAAAGATATATCGTGAAAAGGTGGACAAAAAATGCAAGCAGCGGAATCCGCGACAAACAAAATTTAGCTTACCAAGTTGCACATCCTAAACTTGCAATGATGCAATGTCATAAGACATTATGTTGCTATATGAATTTCATTTCTAGTAGAGCAATCTTTGACGAGCAGGGGTTCCAAAATGTTTTGGCTAAGGTCAAAGCAATTGCTGGTAGTATAAGCGTTCCTTCCGCTTCAAATGTGAAGAGCAGTTACCCATCGTGTAGTAGTATGTTGGAACCTATTATACTGGACGACGACGAGGATACATACATCTTACATCCTTCTGGTCCTATTGCCAAGGGCTTCACTATAAGCGACAATTATAAAGACCAAAGACGGAGGCATGTAGGTGGTATGGAGAAAGCTATGGCTCATAAGAAAAAGTGCACAAAAAAATCAAAGGTTCACACTGTCATCAATATTATTTATGATAACTCTGCTATATAACTCTTACTCCATGTACATAATATTAATGTTTAAGGAAACTTACCTACACAACTGAATTTTGTAGGCTGTTGAAAAAATCCAACATTCACAGATATCACCACCCATGCAGTTTCAATTTAGTACCTCAAAGAAGATGAAGCCGTGTGATAAAAACTTCATCGGACCAAATACTGATTGGAAAGGTCAGGGGGTGAGTATGAGGTTTTAGGGATTAAACAATTAAATAGTCTATGTGTGTTCATTATATATTTGTCTAATTATCAGAATGTTGAATTCCCGGGATGGATTTACATGGATATGATGACCGATTACAATTTGAAGCCTAGCTTCGACATTAAAGGAAAAGGTAAAATTAGTACCTCGACTGATGAGAACGTGACTATTTTTCCAAGAGTGATATACAAAGATTGGGTTGGTCAAGAATTTTTCAAGGCATGGTGCGATGATATTAAAGCGAAAGTGAAAAAGGACATGCTAGGAAAGGGTAAAGCCAGTACGTCGATGGCTTTACTAGCACCGAGGACAGAAGCTCCTAAAGTCGTTGATGACCTTCATAACGTGAGTATTAAGTCTCCTTACCCTACTTATATGATTTAATAATGTTTCATGCTGATTGTAGATTATTGCTTGGTTTAACTGTTAGGTACATGATTTTTCAAGAGCGATGTTCGAAGATTACCACGGGATTGAATTATTCAAGGATACCTATGACATACACGTTATGAAAGGAAAAGGTAAAGCCAGTGCCTCCTCGGCTAAACCGGCACCAATTAAAGAAGAACTTGCATCCAATGATGATGTATGGTACACCAATCATTTAATCCACTTAAATGTCTAACTTACTAGTCGAATGCTAATTGAAATTCCTTATATGACTAAAATTGTAGTTTTCCAACTTGGAGGGACAAACTTTTGCATCAAGGTTGTTTGACACACCACCGTCATATTATGTTTCTAACAGTACTGGGCAGAAAATGGTAAAATACTAATTATACCCTCTTCCCATTTTCTAAATATTTTAAATACCTTGTTTAGGTCGGTATGAAAGTTATAACCATACATTCTATATGCATTTCATGAATAATACAACACCGAACGTAGAGGAAAAAACACCCATATTTTCCTTGAACCTTGCATCTGCGTTAGAAAATGTTGCTTACAATGTTGCTCGCTACTGTTATGAGGAGAAAACTGGGGATGAGGACAACATTAGGGAAGAGGACAACATATGGGATGAGGAGAAAGTTGGGGATGACCCGTAGTGCATCCCAGTGGAAATTTGATATATTAGTTATGTTGTATAAGTTGTATTGGGTTTCCTAGATCCTTGACCACGTACTCACTTATTTTGCTAGGTATATGTAATATAAATCACCATATTATGCGATACAAGTGTAACAGGTTAAAGATTAACTACAATTTGGTGCAACTAAAGATTTAATGAAAATAAAATATGGTGAAAATAGAGTATGGTCATTTAAACAAAATCCTATATAAATATGATGTTTTCAATCAAATTGAGATGTTTAATGAAGCCACTATGGAGCGAGGAATGCTTATTTTTCGTGAACGATCGTAGCTTCTGACATGCACTTGTTATGCTACAGGGAAAATCTTGTTTGGCTTCATAATGGGAATGAGCTTATTTGTATGAAAATATTTATTGGTATTGCCTTCAATGCATTCATGAATGAGAGTCTTAATGAAGCCAACTACTAGTTGGTGTTGCCTTAAATGCTTATTTCATTGTATTACTCAATTAGTTCATTTACCTATGGTATATCATCACATCTCAATAATCTAACCCATTTGTAACAGAATTGTAACACATTATTGTAAAACTCCAAAATATCAAAGTTAATAATACCCATACATCATACATGTCATTTAAATTCAAAAAAACAAATATCCGGTAAAATTAACAAGACTTCAAAAAAAAACTTTGTGAACCATATTGCGAGCTACAATGATTTCCTATCCAAAGTGCCCTTCCACCATGCTTTCTGGAAAGCGTCCTTGCAAGATCATGATGTTCAAGTCACACTATCAACGATCACAATCAATTGCATCTTCATTCACAATCCAAGTTTATGTCATGGGGTCTGTTGCAGCATCTAAGAATGTTTTCGAAGAAATTTTGGTTCCAGCATTTTTCACCAAAGAGAGGGAAAAACGATAACATTTTCTTCCTTGTAGATTTGATTACCGGCCTCAGTAAATCATGCCCCCTCAACCTCTTCATAAGACGCACCTCGACTTCTTTATCATATTCATTGGAGTGGAGCAAAGCGATGCAGAGGGAGTAGAGAGACTAGATGCCATTCATCACCAACCTGGCCAACCCTCTCACTTTGTTAAACACCACCCAATTGACCTGTACCCATGAACGGAGCCGAAAATAATGTTATAACATTTAAAGTTCAGAATTAGAGCATCTTGATGAACAAATAATCGGGATATTGTACCAAAAAAATCATTTGATGAAGAACATCTTGACTTCAATATAAAATTTACCAACACTTTTACTACTCGATTGAAGTGATGAAGAAAGCTTTTATTATTTTCAAAAAAAATATAAAATGTAAAATACAATTGTGAAAAAAATTGCAGTTAGAAGTTACCACTCCGCAACAAAAAGTTTCCTCCGAATCACCCATTTCAAAGCATTGCCTTAAGTATCTTGAAGCCGCCGGTCTGGCATGGCTTGGGAGAGCACCAGTCAGCACATTGATGGCCTTGTCGAGTCGCTCCCATGGAGCGTTGCTCCCTTCATCCCCCCTCGCAGATTCCCTATAAAAAACATTAGAGGAATTGGCTGGAGAAAATAGGATTTAGATAGATCAAATAATAAATGAGGAGAACATACCAAGCAATATATGAGTCATAGTAGGGGAAACACATCTTACGTACGCGCATATTAACATCAACAATCAATGGCTGCAAGATATCCCTATCCATGACTTACACGAACTAATCTTAGGGTTTGTGATACTCAGAAGACAATAAGGAATGAAGTTAAAGACAATGGACACCACTATATCCATATATATAGGCAGTAATCACAAATATTAAAGGTCGCACCTTTTCCCAATCAACCTCTTCCAATATGTATCAAATCATATACGACCCTTCACTGACCCACTTTTTAAACTTGCAGCATTTTTTGACATTTTATTTTATATTAATCAATTTTTATAGGGAATTTGCAGAAGAGAGTTGATGACGAAGGTTCTGGAGGGAAAAACCTTGTTTGGGAAACGACGTCGTTTGGTGGAAGATGATGAAGGTGTTGGAGGGTGAAAGGTTTTGGGCCATGACGAAGGAATTTAGTGGGTGCGAGCTTGGGCCGGTCCTCTTGTTTGTTTATAAACTCCAAAGGGCCCAATAGAAACTAAAAATTGAACTGAGAGCTATCAGGCTTGTTAAATAATGGCCCACAACTGGCCCAATAATTCCCCTTGCCTAATTAGAAAGTCAAAATTGATCCAGAGGAGGCTTGCTAAGTTAAGGCCCACAAGTGGCCCATTAATTTGCCTTAATACAAATATCAAATCTTAAAATATTAAAAACAAATTACAACTAAATTGAATTGGGGATTTAGCAAATTGAAGTTAATTTAACTCTTATAGATTGAGGATTTACTCAATTAAAGTTAATTTAACTCTTATTGATTGGGGATTTACTCGATTGCAGTTAATTTAACTCTTATAGATTGGGGATTTACTCAATTGAAACAAATTACTACTAAATTGAATTGGGGATTTAGCAAATTGAAGTTAATTTAACTCTTAAAGATTGGGGATTTACTCGATTGAAGCCAATTACACTAAATTGAATTGGGAATTTACTCAATTGTAGTTAATTTAACTCTTATTAAATTAGGGATTTACTCGATTGAAGCCAATTACACTAAATTGAATTGGGGATTTACTCGATTGTAGTTAATTTAACTCTTATTGAATTGGGGATTTACTCGATTGAAGCCAATTACACTAAATTGAATTGGGGATTTACTCAATTTCAGTTAATTTAACTCTTATAGATTGGGGATTTACTCGATTGAAGCCAATTACACTAAATTGAATTGGGGATTTATTCAATTTCAATTAATTTAACTCTTATAGATTGGGTATTTACTCGATTTAAACAAATTACTACTAAATTGAATTGGGGATATAGTAGATTAAAGTTAATTTAATTCTTATAGATTGGGGATTTACTCGATTGAAGCCAATTACATTAAATTAAATTGGGGATTTACTCGATTGAATTTAATTGAACTCTTATAGATTGAGGATTTACTTGATTGAAACAAATTACTACTAAATTGAATTGGGGATTTAGCAAATTGAAATTAATTTAACTCTTATAGATTGGGGATTTACTCGATTGAAACAAATTACTACTAAATTGAATTGGGGATTTAGAAAATTGAAGTTAATTTAACTCTTATAGATTGGGGATATACTCAATTGAAGCCAATTACACTAAATTGAATTGGGGATTTACTCAATTGAAGTTTATTTAACTCTTATTGATTGGGGATTTACTCGATTGAAGCCAATTACACTAAATTGAATTGGGGATTTACCGGATTTGAATTTAATATTTAAATATTAATTGTTAATTATTTTTTTATTTTTATATTATAAGTAAACTTATAAATATTGAGTAGTAAATATAGTATACTAATATATATGTTCATATATATATGATACATATATATTTTAGTTCATTTATTTAAATGGTAAGTTAATGACTAGAGACTTATTATTTATCAAACACCCACCACAAACTTATTAGCATTCTAAAACACTGGAAGAAATGGCTAATAGTCACAGAGTAAGCCATGGCCACCACCGCATATTTGCTTCACCTCCACCTGATTCCTTAGTACAACTAAGGAATGACAGGGCTGAAGTCTATAATAGTTACAATTTCTTGCTTGAATGCTTCGAGATGAGGATTGATGAGGTGGAGAAAACTATGGCTATAATTGCAAGGAAGATTCCTGATTTAATCGCGCCATCACCATCCCCACCGAGCTTGGTCCCACATTCACCAGCGTTGGCACATGGTGCTTTCGAAGGGAGAACTCCTAACTCCATTTGATGAAAGTCAATTTCATATACGAATGTCACTGTGTTTAGGAAATTTTCGTTTAAGAACCCTTTTGTTTTGTATGAATATCATGGTTGGTTATTGTTCACCTCAACCCTATTTTGCTGTAATTTTTCCAGGGTTCAATGCATATGAAAATGACTTGTTTTTTTGCTGGGTTAATTAATATTAAGTAATTGGTTTTATGTTATTTTTTGCTTAGGTAATATTAAGTAATTGGTTTTATGCTGGGTTTTGAGCTTAGGTAATATGAATATTACTTGACTCAGCTTCTTTATCTTTCTTTGCTATTGAACCTCTTTGTAATCTAGCCATTTAAATTAACAAGGGAAATTACCAGATGGTGATTTTAGTTAAACCTATGTTACAATTGCTGGTGATTTCACACAATATGTATCATATCCCAAATATCAATTTCAATACTATGAATTGGTGATTTATTTACTCCATTATTAGTAAGGTAAATCCCAAGGAATTTTCGAAAACATGTCTTCATTTTGTTTTGTAAAATATATGTTTCAATATTTGGTGTTTCTGGGTTTAGGGTATTTTAACTTTTCAGTAATATGAATTACACGTATGTTACAACTGATAGTGATGTCAGCTACAACTGAGTCCCCATACATTTTTCGTTTGTTTTACTATTTTGTTCCTTAATGTGGATATTTTCTTATGACTGAGTTCAAGTTGTTGACATTATATGAACTTAAAAAGTCTATGTTAAAAATTTAAAATTACAAGGTATAACAGTAAACAAAATTTGATAATTAGATGAACTAGGGGAATTGTGTTTAGTTAGGCGCGAAGGGAGTTGTATTTGGGCGGGAAGGGTGTTTTTTGAAATTTGAAAATTGAAATTGCCGGTTTTATTACTCGAGAAGTGTGTTTGATGAAATTTGAAATTTATATATATTTTCCATAATAGGCGGGAATGGTGTTTTACATTTGGCGGGAATTGTATTCAACTTTTGGCAGGAATATGGTTATACATTGGGCGGGAAATGGTGTTTCTGCTTAATTTTGTTAGAGTGGTTGGTAAAATTTTGCAGATCAATAATTTTAAAAAAAGAGTGGTGAACAATCAATATATAAAATAATATGTAATAAACAAGAAGGAAATGTGATTCATCAGATTATCAAAATAACAGGTACATCATAGATTAATTGCATCATCTTGCAAACCAACATTAACACTGGGTCACCAATCCTCATTATCTTCATCATATCCGTGGTTCACAAGTGGATTGTTATCACAAAGGTCCAACAAGTTACGTAGCCACGTTGTAAAAAATTGTGGTACAGACACTTGGTTTCAAATTTGGAACAATCTCAATATGTATTGCGACTAGTGAATGCCCATACATGATCATCTATGAGGCACTTATGACATTGTCCATCACAGAGTACGTATGGTTCAACATACGGTAAAGAATGCTCTTCATTAGTACATAGTCACAATGGTAAACCAAACTTATTAAATATTGGCCCTCTCTCCTCCATCATAAAAAATATCATTTCAACCATTAGCCTGTAAATCCTTACTTCGGCTAGTGACTGCTTATGCATTTCAGTCAATGCCCAAACACCTTATCGTGAACTGCAAAAAATTCAACCTTGCGAAGGGCGATGTCTAAATACCATTTAAACCATTAGCCTGTAAATCCTTACTTCGGCTAGCGAAGGCCGATGTCCAATATATTTAACCTTGTGCTTACCCAATATATTCAAAGTTGTTGAACTGCAAAAAATTGGAATGAGTGTTTTTCAATAATGGATTTAGTTGAATAGGCCCAATTCAGTTGAAGTGGCCCAAATGTGCCAATTTTAAAAAGTGGCTAAACTTAGTTGAACTGGCCCAATTGTTCACATTTGCAAAATTGACTGTGATACAACAACTTCAAAAATCTGACTGTTATACAATGTTTAAAAATTATGACCGTTGGTGTTATGTGATGCCTATATATATCATCCATGTCTCACTTTCCTTGTATATGATTGAGTTCTATTTAATGTAATGGTCTTGGTTCAAATACCTTAATTCATTACTGGTTCAAGAGTTTCAAACTAGTAATCCATGTCGGCATACATAGGGTAATCAGGCCACTTCATTGATACCTTTCTCAAATAGAACATCTACATACATGCGGACAAATTAAATAATGTAATTTAGTAGTCAAAAAACCATAAAGTGATACACATACATTAAGCGGATAAAATTTTAACTCATGTTTCATACCTGAAGGAATAACATACAGCCATTGTAAGATTGTTTTACACCATCTTCTGGCTGCAACATTGTATTAACTAAGAATTTCAGCACATATGCGCACCAGTTGTAAGACGGGATCTTATCAACTTAGTCAACGGCTGCCAGCAAACCCAAATGCACAAGTCCATGACCCGTTGGAGAAAACACAGATGAACATGCACATAATACAAAACGCTTAAATGCATCTCCCTCAGCTGTCTCTAACAATTCAAAGAGCCGTTTCACTTTCTTGCTAGCCTCGGGTCTAAACCCACCATCAATTATCCAAGGGGTATCTTTAAAGAGGCTTTTGAAAGGCACTATCTCTTTGCTCGTCGGTAACAAAAATATTTCTTGCACATCATGTGCAGTCAAATATAGATCAATCATTTTTCTCAATCTAATAATACAGTTATCCATTTCAAAATTACTAATAAGGAAGTTGCACAGGTCATGAGAGATGAAATCACATTTTAACTTCAAAAGCTCTCCAAAACCCAGCTGCTCCACAACCTTCCGCATTTCCGCTCCAAGATTCCCAACCGCTTGAATAAATTTATGTGCAACACCTCTGTGCCAAGTGCAGTTATTCTTGAATGCAGTGTCAACCATGTTTTCTTGGTTCTTCTTATGCTTACCGTACAACAATTCAAAATATCACCAACTAGTATTAAATGACTCATAGAAAAACTTTGTAGGCTAATAAATTTTATTCGGTTCAGATACTTCACCTTAGACTTGTCGACCACCTTGCCTTTCTTTTTCGCATCTTCATATTTCTTTTTTTGGGCACGTTGTCGACCTATGAAGAGTTTCTTCTTGTCATCTTTTAGTTTCTTCCATTATGTTGTAGCCTACTTGCAAATGTTAGCATACTGGGGTACCGCGATAACTTTACCCAACATACCATGTTTTTTACAGTATTTTTTTATGTAAGATGCTCTGTAGATTAAATTATATAAATAACACAAACAATTTCCATCATTCCCAAATATATTAAATATAAATAATACATATAATTGAACATATAATAATTCAGTAAATTAAAGGGGTCTTACTTGTAATAGAAGAATGTTCCAGCTGGGGCCTTAATCTGTTCTTCCTCACCACCAAATCCGAAACATGATGGTTCGGCAACCTTACTTGACTCAGTTGTGGCCTTACTTTTGTTTTGAGTTGATTTTGTGGATAATCTAGCCATCTAAGTTAACAAGGAAAAATACCAAAAGTACAACAAGGTTAATTTCAATGGTGTTACTAGGTTACTGACTTATAGCTCTTCAAAATCATGCATTACACCTATGTTACAACTGATGGTCATTTCAGTTATACATGTGCTACAACTGATGGTATTCATGTTACACTTCCATAATTTGTATCGTATCCTTTAACTCAATTTAAATACTTTTAATTAGGGATTTAGGGACTCCATTAATAGCCGGGTCAATACCATACTTTTAATTGGGGAATAAGGAATTTATATTAAATTTCCATACTTAAACAACAAACTAAATAAATATGTACATCAAGGTTTATATCTAGGGTGTTACTGACTTATAGCTCTTCAAAATGTGCATTACACCTATGTTACAACTGATGGTCATTTCAGTTACACCTATGTTACAACTTATGGTGATTCCTGTTATACTTCCAGAATATCTATCAAATCCTCCATGCTTTCAATTTGAATACTTTTAATTGGGGGATTTATTTTTTCCATTAATAGCATGGTCAATCCTATATTAGATTCTAAAATATGCCTTTAGAAACTAATATGGTGATTTCAGTTACACCCCAATTATAACTTATGGCGATTCCAGTTACACTTCCAGAATATCTAACATATCCTCCATGCTTTCAATTTGAATACTTTTAATTGGGAATTTATTTACTCCATTAATAGCAGGGTCAATCCCATATTAGATTCTAAAACATGCCTTTAGAAACCAATATGGTGATTTCAGTTACACCTGTGTTGCAACTTATGGTGATTCCTATTACACTTCTAGAATATCTATCATATCCTCTATTTATGCATTTATGAATTTTCAGTCTTTTTGATACACATCATTACACTATAAAGATGTACATCAAGGTTGATATCTAGGGTGTTACTGGGTTACTGACTTATACCTCTTCAAAATATGCATTAAACCTATGTTACAACTGATGGTCATTTCACTGACACTTGTGATACAACTTATGTTGATTCCTGTTACACTTCCAGAATATCTATCATATCCTCCATGCTTTCAATTTCAACACTTTTAATTGGGGATTTATTTACTCCATTAATAGCAGGGTCAATCTCATATTAGATTCTAAAACATGCCTTTAGTTTGCATATTATGAATTAGGAATTGAAGGACAATATATAACAAGAAATATGTACATCAAAGTTTATATCTAGGGTGCTACTGGGTTACTGACTTATACCTCTTCAAAATGTGCATACACCTATGTTACAACTGATGTTCATTTAATTTACACCTGTGTTGCAACTTATGGTGATTCCTATACACTTCTAAAATATCTATCATATCCTCCATGCTTTTAATTTGAATACTTTTAATTGGGGATTTATTTACTCCATTAATAGCAGTGCTAATCCCATATTAGATTATAAAGCATGCTTTTAGTTTGAAAATTATGAATTACGTAAAACTATTTAAAATGAGCATTACACTTATGTACAGTTGAAGATGATTTAAGGTACATTTTCATAATATCCAATATATTATTCAGCTTAGTGTCATATTATGTGAATATGTAAGATATCTTTCAACTCAGTGATTTCCATTTGAGTTACAGTTGAGTAGACAAAATCTTTAATAGTAATTTGAGTTCTTTTGAGGTTGCATGGGTGAGTAATACAGATAAATTGAAAAGTAAAGATAAAAGTGTTATCTTTATCTACATTATTCACACTGGGTTACTGACTTATACCTCTTTAAAATGTGCAGTACACCTATGTTACAACTGATGATCATTTTAATTACACCTGTATTGCAATTTATGATGATTCTTGTTACCCCACCAGCCCCTATTTTGTTTGTACTTGTTATAGCAGGGTCAATCCCATATTCAATTTGAATACTTTCATATTAAGTGAATATGTAAAATATCCTTCAACTCAGTGAGTTACAGTTATGTTACAATTGATGGTCACTTGAGTAGACAAATTTTTTACAGATACACATAATATCTCTGCTACAACAAGTATAAACAAAACAGGGGCTGTGGATAATGGAAACCTAAACACACTCCATATAGAGCCCAAAAAACACAATGAGTTAACATTTAGCAAAATTCAAAATATAGCTTTTGTGGATATTCCAGAATATTTATCATATCCTCCAACTCAATTTGAATAGTTTTAATTGGGAATTTATTTACTCCATTAATAGCAGGGTTAATCCCATATTCAATTTGAATACTTTCATATTATGTGAATATGTAAAATATCCTTCAACTCAATGATTGTCATTTGAGTTACAGTTATGTTACAATTGATGGTCACTTGAGTAGACAAAATCTTTACATATACACATAATCTCTCTCCTAAAACAAGTACAAACAAAACAGGGGTTAGCCCTAATGGAAACCTAAACACATTCCATATACAGACCAAAAAACACAATGAGGTAGCATTTAGCAAAATCATCTTTCTTTTTAAGTTATTTCTGTAATTATTGTAAAGGTACCTATTTTAGGTATGATAAACAATAATGAAATCTTTTAATCACAATGTAAACAATTACATTAAGAAACTAAAAGAGATAAACAAATTCATAAATTTTCAGAAAGAGTTGGGGATTCGGCTGACTTATTGAGACCTGGTAGCAACGAGAGTTGGGTTTCGCCGAGTTTGCGCACCTTCCTTCGATTTCTTTAAATAGGGTTTGGGATTTTGGAAGATGAGATGGTGAAGATCCGCGAAAACACCCAAAATCGAATGTTTGAATTTCAGAAAAAAAATTGGATTTGGTTTTAGGGTTTGAATGAATCTGAAACTGTAATGAAAAAAAAACTAGGGTTTGATTTGATTATCAATTTCAATGGCTGGAGGAGATAGATGGCTCGATGGGTTGAAATTGCTAAACCCTCAACAGAGAGATGGTTGCGATGGGTGAGAGAGAGAGAAAAATGTTTGAATCTTGAAGAAAGTCTCGCCGAAATGGGGATTTGGTGGGAAAGAGAGTACACATGCATTTAATGTTTGTCTTCTCAAGCTTCATTCGCGTTTTCCCAATGCATATACGGTATGCCCATTACCCAATGTGTAATATATGTAGGATATAATATTTTAGTTTTCAAAATAAATGTATTTAGAATTATATAATAAAATACTGTGAAATTATTATCATGTCCAAGGTAAATGAACTCTGCAGTAATTTTTTTTTTACTTTGCTTACGTGGCGCTGACATCAACAACTAGGACTCACATTGAGTTATCACATTATGTGGCGCAATCTCAGCCCTTGGATGCGAATTGGAGGGAAAGTAATTGGAGAGGATTCCTTTTCTTGAGTTTGAGCTCACTAATTAAAATATGAAATATTTTAAAATTTGGTCATTGAAAAGGCGATGGAGTTGGTACTAGTTTGCTACTGTTATAGGTGTTTCATATCGGATAAAGAAGGGAAAATGAATGAGGTTTAAATGAGTGGATGTTAGTCTAATCCGTTGACTTAAGTTTTTGGGTCAAACCGCGAAAGCATCCACCCGTTACAGTTGGTATCAGAGCCAAACTCAATCTATCATAGTCTTTCATCCGATGTCATGCCAAACACCCGCTTAAAATCTGAATCCAAAATCGAATAAGTAGGATGGTCCAACCGCAACGAGAACAAAAAAAGTAAACACGGCGAAATATCCACCCGTTAAAGCTACTATGAGTATAATGTTCTCTGCATGCCCAACCGAACAATACAAAAAAAGCCACCATGACAATGACCGCTCACCTATTATTGATATATCTACCCCAATAATATGTGAATATAAATGTATTGTTATAAATATCTATACTTCAAAATTCAAATCCGGACCCATGATATTTGATATTCTTGATACATAGGAGTGATAGTGAGTTGTGTGGGTGTCGGATTAAGGTATGAGTCTTCTATTAAATGGTTTGAGCAAAACATGACATCTTTATTGTTAAATATGTTTATACTAACCCGACTCATTAGTAAATAGATAAATTGACACGATATAAATCGTTTGATAATTGGGTTCAACACAACGCAAAGAGTTTAATCTGTATTATTAGAAAACTTAAATTAAATTTGACATGACCTAATTTTTAAATTGAATTTGACATGACCTAATTTGACACGAATTGTTTAACCTATTTATAAAAAAATTAGGCAACTTAATTAAAACTTTTTACTATATATCAAACTGATAGTTAGTTAGAAAAAAGAATATATATATATATATATATATATATAATCCGGTCAAATAAGTTATTCGAATTACTTGAGTGAGATATTCATATTATGTTCCGATCACTACTTTTAAACTTGAACTAAAAAATTCAACTCATTGTGTCGCATTCAAGAGTGTCACCGCTAGTGGGTTAGAACGGAAAAAAATAATGATCCTAAAATAAGATGATGGTACGAAAGTGTAAACAAACTTTTGTTTATCCTTTCTCTTGTAAAAGCTTGGATTTTCTTACTTAACAAACAGCTGGAGTGATCCGGTGACTCTCTATCAAGTGCTAGCTTGCTTCTAATTCTTATCAATTTGAAAATGGACCCTAATATTAAAATTCAAATTAGGTTCAACAACCCTTTTAAAAACATAGAAAACCATGAGGTTGAACAGACTGATTAAAGATTAATCTAGGACATGTAACTTAGGGTCCGTTCCGCAGCACCGTATTGGAGTTTTGGAATTGAAATTAGGAGCTCCAATTCCAAATTCACCGTTCGGATGCAACAAAATACCGTTGAATTGGAATTGCATTATAATTCCAAATACACCAATTCCTCAACTTGAATTTTACAGGAGAAATTATGATTTCCAATTTCAAATCTTCAACCCACTACATACTCTCTTTCTAACAACCAACTTTTTACAAATACATACATACATACATCTACACATAAATACCTATATATATACATACGCCTACCTATATATATACATACGCCTATATATATATATACAAATATATGTACACGTATATATACACACGCCTATATATACAAACATATATTGACTCATGTATATATACATGTTCATATATATACAAACATATAAATACACATATATATATAACCACACAAACACACACTTAAGCACATGCATACACATTCACATCCATGCCTGTACACACACATACATACACACACGTATACATTTATACTTATACTTACATACTTATCTATACCTAAATATATATGTATATTGATAAGTTCCAGACATGTGAAAATAATAGTGTTAAAAATAAGGAATTAACACAATCTAATTTTAACCTCTCAGTCGCAAGTACGTGAGTAGTATATAGTATAGTTGAGTAGATATGGTATCGAACCACATAGATCAAAGTTGTATTTCAAATAATTATAAAATAACAAATTGAATTATTTTTATAAAAGTTGTTTGATTGGTTTGTTTGATTAAACTACTAAACATAAAATAAAATAAAGATAATTATTTTTTGTTTCACTCAAGATAAACAAGTCTAGGGTCGAATTCCAACTCCACCACTAGCCTTATAATGTATTCCTTTAATTATATTATTGCAAGAGGACGGTACAACTTATATGAATCAGACTAGTAACGCTACAAACAGTTGCCTAGTCCCAAAAAGGATGCAATCGGTCCGTATTCGCTACAATCCATCTGCGATTAGTATGACTGTTGTATGCATGTATACTACAAGTACTCATAAAACATGAAATTAAAAAACACGCTAACAATCATATTTTCTAAGCATGGATTATGTAAACATAAAACTTTATCATGCCAAATATGTACTATTATGTAGAAACCGTTATTAAATCACAGAGGTTCTTGCCCCGTTTGATAAAACACAGTTGTTCAAGATAAATCATTAATTCAATCTCAGTTTAATAATAGAATCAATAAATAAATCTTATTTAGGTTATTTGTTTGGTCTCTCACTACATAATCATCATATAAGTGTTCTTCATCAGATTCCCCCATTTGTAATAAAAATAAATAAAATATTACATTACTCGGCTAGGTTTCGTTGGAAACCCTAGATACCGACTAGCCGCTCATGGAAAAAGGAGACTCCATTGTTGATGTAGTCGTCATATTCATGATTGGATGGTTGATTCTTAAGTTCTTGAGGAAGGGATCATCTCTCAAAGAGAGGCTTTTTATGAACAATGATATTCTGAAAGGTATGAAAATATATCAAAAGACGTTCCGGAAATATTCCAGATATCTTATCTTCATGAAGTACACCTGTATTTATAAATAAAAGTTGGTGCAAAAATGACATGTTCCTTGCTTGCACTCTAAGAGAACTTAGGGATTAAGAAATGACATTTAATGGACGATTCTGCCCTTTGATATACTTGTACATAAAGTCAGAATTCTGCAATATAGTTTCGCACATATTCCAAGACGGCAATTTCCGAACGATCGAAAGATCCACCGATCGATTAGTGGCTCCTGAATTTTATTATTTATTTAATCCACGAATTTCCTTGCTTCAGCCACTTGTACTCTGCTTTACTGACTTGTACATTGCTGATTTGAGTGCAAATATCTTCTAAGTGTTGCTCCGAATCAGGTATTTTTGCTAAAAACCCAGAATTAACTCATTTGTGCATTAAGACCCTGAAAACATGCTTAACACACAACTCGCATAAAAATACCAAATTAATAGAATAAAGAAACTAACAAGAGGTATATTAACGCATATAATACCAACTATTCTGGTCTCATCATATATATATTCAGGGTCATCTCAATGAAATTGGAGGCCTTAGGTGAAATGTATAAAAGGTGAAATTGGAGGCGTTAGGAAAAATATATAAAAGCGACTTTTGATATATTATATATTAATTTTAGTAACACTTATTTAAAAACCATCATTCTCGCTCTTTGAGATGCAAAATTACTAATCAGATTCTTGTATTCAAGTGTTAATAAAATTTCTATTTTAATAGATAATATAGTCAATTCATTTAATCTTTCTTGCGATATTGTTGATCTTAGATATGATTTTATCAACTTTAATTTTGAAAAACTCCTATCTGTTGTAGCAACGGTTACAAGTATTGTCAATAATACTTGGTAAACAATGCACGCATTTGGAAAAGAATCTATTTTTTTTAATATAATTTAATATTTCAATTGGATTGTGTGATTCTATTAGTAAAATTTCTTTGAGAACTTCTAATTCTGAAAATAAATCAAAATCATCAATATCAGAAGACTTATTATATTTTAAAAATTGTTCTAAATCAAAGACAATATTTTTTAAACTATCGTCACTTATTGATTTTAGCTTTTTAAAATTAAACAAAAACTCAAATATATCTTCATATGTTTTAAATTGTTCAAATCTAGTATGAATTGAAGAAATAGTTTGGTCAACTATGTACAAAAAATAATGGACCCTAAAAGTATTTTCAGTTGATTGAGATGACATATCATCTACATTCTCATCTATTTCCATTTCATTAGCAATTTCTTTGGCTATAATAATAGCTTATGTAAATTCATTTTCTCTATATTTATGTAAAAAAAGATATAAGCCCTTCTAATTGATCGATGGTAACATCAATATGCATATCTTGAGATTGAAAGTTTTTACTAACTGAATTAACTGCAAATATATATCATACCAAATAATCATACCTAATAGAAACTCAAAATTTTCCAATTCATATGTTCATGCGACAAAGAGGGAAAAATACAGCAATAATATTTTGAGAGAGAGAAGAAAATTGAAGAACTCTGGTCTAATGAGACTAAGAGTGAGAGAGAAAATAAAAAAGAGAAACCCTAGTCTCCCATGCCTTTTCGCTTTGCCCAAAAGTTACAAATATAAAATCATTTTGTAAAATATATGTGTACTAAAAATTTAATTTATATGGAGGCCCATTCTATTTAGGTACATTCCAAAAAAATTATTTTACACATATTATAAGAAGACCCATTCTAAAAATTTATTTTTTACAATATTATAAGGAGATTCATTCTAAAATTTTATATTTTACAACATTATAAAGAGACTCATTGTAAAAGTTTAATTTTTACAACATTATATGAAGACTTATTTTAAAAAGGAAATATATATAATATATTAAAAATATTATATATATATATATATATATATATATATATAATTTGGGGCCTTCCTCTCGGGTGGGGCCTTAGACGACCGCCTAAATCGTCTTACTATGGAGACGATTTTGTATATATTTATCTATATTATGTAATATAATTCAAGATTTACGATATTTTATATTTAAATTGGGTTTAGGATTGAAATTCACACTCAAATTGGGTTTGAATTGAGATTCAAATTTAAAGTAGGTTTGTGATTGAAATCCAATTATACTTGAATTCCAAAACTCAGCCGAACAACGTATTTGGAATTGCATTGGAAGAATTGCAATTCCAAATCCGCACAATCGAACGAAATCTTAGCATTTTTAAGTTTCGATTAGAAAAAATTCATTATGAGTAAAAATGTCAAAATAATCAAAATTTTCATTAACTTTAGTTTGTGAATCACGTTACTTTTTACCCGAATTCTTTTTTCTTAAACTTCCAAAATTTCAGTTCTAAAAGATCATTAAATGTTTCCTTCCACAAGCAAGTCACCTCTATTGAATAATTTGATCCTCTTCCAAATTGATTAAGAAAATTATTTTTTCGAACATTCGTTTGATTAATGCAGATGGGAGGTCTCTTTCCCGCATTTTCTCATATAAACCGAAGTATTCATAGCTTGAAATAAATTTTAAACTTTCTTCCTCTGATCATGAACTTAAGAATGGTATTTGAGTTTGAGCTTACCCAAGCTAGATAGACATATTCAATAACTTTCTCTTGAGAAATTCCAAGCAATTTCTACTGAGGTCCGTTTGGTTGCTCGGACTTGGAATTGAATTGGAATTGCATTGAAATTGGAATTTCATAGTATTTCAATTCTACCAATACAATTCCAAATATATTTTATAGATGAGCCTTGAAATTTAAATATAATTGAATTTCGATCTCAAACCCAATTTAAAAGTAAAATATCATAAATTTGAAATTATATTAGACGATATAAATAAATATATATATTTATATATAAAGGTATAAGTATGTAAGTATATGTGTTTATATATATATGCAAGTGTATGTATGTATGTGTGAGTTTATACGTATGTGCATATGTACAGGGGTGGAGCCAGAAAAAATGTTTGGGAGATGCCATATGCATTATGCAGTGTTTATAAGCTTCTTTGTAAAAATATATAATTTTGTAGACTATTAAGGAAAAATCTAAAAAAAATTGGGAGGGAGCATTGGCAATTTTTTATGAATCTATATGTAAAATACAGTTTTTTTTAGGCTATTAAAAGAAATTCTAAAAATTTCAGGAGGGCCCCCTTTGGCTAAATGGTGGATCTGCACTGTATATGTATACGTGTGACTATAAATTTGTATGTATGGATGTGTATTTAGGGACGTAGGTGAAAATTTATTGAAAGGGGGGCAAAACAACTGCCCCCTATGTGGCTAGTGTGGCTCCGTGCTAGTGTGTGTTCATATTTATATACATATATATACATATTTGTATATATAAGCATATGTATATATATGTGTCTATATATTGATATATATATATATATATAGACATATGAATATATATATATGTATGTATGTTAGTAGTTGTGAAAAAATAGTTGTTAGAGAGAGTGAAATTCAATTTGTAGAATTGAAAATTTTGGAATCCAATTTCAATTCCAAAATATTTTATTGTATCCAAATACTGGATTTGGAATTGAAGTTTCCAATGCTCCAATTTCATGCCGCCAAACAGACCCTAACTATAATTCTCTAACTGCTAAACCAAACAGTACCAATAAAGCCATCATCACAATGACTCTTCATCTTTATAACTACCCTAAATAATACCAAACCTAAAAGGATTTACCAGTTCAATCTTAATAGAGTGATGACAGTAGCAATGAGCCAAATGAACCTCACCCTACTCTCTCTTTAAATCTTAGTGAACAAAGATCATCTCCAAACATTCATAGAGTATAATTTAACGGTGTAAAGATAATCACATTATTTAAAAATAATAATTTATTTAAATTTCAAATGAGGGTACAAATTTTGAATTATAAAATACATAAATAATTAGGTGGATATTTATACACCTTTGAATTGCTCTCCACGGATATATCTGGAGAGACATCAGGAGTATCCAAGTTCAATCTTAATACTGCGGTGACAGTAGCAAGTCAACTTTCATAAACTAACTTCTATCATTCATATATTGGTTTTAAAAGTACTAGTTGCACGACCAAGAAAAATTCAATCAATTCTCCAATAATACCAAAGGGTAGTTCTGTAAAAGTACACCACACATACCTTCTTAACCACCCAAGGTTAATTAACCTTATATAAATACCCCTATAAGCCCTTTGCAAATAGCAACCAATCTCACAACCCCTCACTTGTCACCACCCATCCCTCAACTCACTTTATCACACAATTTCATTGAAAAACAGAAGGGGCAAAAATGGATCAAAGCAATGAAGAAGACCATACTCAACTAAGCCAATTCCAGTTCTTGAAGAAAGCCATTCAAATTCTGCTCTCAGTCTCACTATTTTCCTTTCTGATCTCTTACTACTCACCACTTCCTTTCCTTTTGGAGTCCTTCAATCATCATTTCACTGCACTTCCTATTGAACTATTCACCTACACCATTCACAGGAACTACATATTCCTCATCTGCAATGGAATTCTTGTTTTTCTGATCATGAAGTCTGGTCTAATCACTAACCCTGAACTGGGTAGTGATGTCAATGGCAGACACATCGCCAATAGCGGCCGCAATCAGATTTCACTCCCGGGATTATCTGCACCAAAAGCATTGGTTAATGAAATTGTTGTTATGGAAGATCAGGGAAGTGAAAAGGGAATTTCGGTTACGGCGAAGGCTGATGATCAGAATGGAGTCTTGACAGCACAAGATGGAGATGAAGATGAAGGAGAAGCTAAGTTTCATGCTATGGAGGAAGAGGAAGAGGGAATTGGGTTGTGCAGTGCAGAGGAACTTAACAAGAAATGTGATGATTTTATAAAGAAGATGAGAGGTGTCAAAATTGAGGTCCAACAATTGATTATGGTCTAATGTACGTGTAACAAAAAATGACAGTGACAACACAAGTCTGTTATAGCATGTACTTGACTTGTACTTCCTGTTTCTGTATAAACATATTCTCAGCAAGTTCTTTCTAGCATCAGTTTTTAGGATGAAATCTTTTAGGCCTATAACCACCATATTCAACCCCTGTTCTGTTTCCCCTGTTTCTAAAGATTCTATATTTGTTGTTGGTAAATCATATTGGTAGGAGATTCAAGGTCAGAAAAGTAGAAGATACTTCTAATGTACTCATTCATGTCTTGGCCAAATTGGATCCAAGGTGAAGAAGATGCCAATATAGGGGAAAATTGAGGGAAACTATATATTTTTGTAAAGGATTTTTGGTTATCTGTTACGGTATTGGTGTGGGCCAGTTCTCCCTGGCGTAACTGTCGTTATCGGCTGTTATGGGCATTACCGTGACCGTAATTCCAATTTTAGAAGCGAATACATATATATATATGTATATTGTATACGCATAATGAGAGTATTCGAGTTAGTTTTGAAATTTTTTCTGTTCTTTTTGGTCATTTGAGATGAAACTCCAGTCTTGCTTTAGAAAATAAATAATATAAATGTGATTTGAATTTTTTATTTATTTAAATTTAAAATTAATTCAATAATATCGAAGTATAACATAAATATTGAAATAACGGCGGTACCATTAGATTTATTAATAACTCATTTTTTATACTAAATATCTTTAAAAATTTAAATAAAATTCACTTAAATCTATTAAAAAAATCATTTTTTTTTATTTATTTTGTCAAAAGTATTCAATTAGTACATTTTTTGTAACATGTGCAAGATTTTAAAAAATTTACGATTGCGATAACTGACTCTTTTATGTAACTCCAATATTGACCCGAATTCATTATACCGATACCGTTATCGCTATTGCGATCGATACCGCGACTGCTAACCTTGATAGTGAGCCAATTTTAACCGATGGTTAATTGCCAGGTGGGCCTTCCTGATTGTAGAGACCTACAAATGATACAAACTTTCCTTTCAATACTGAGATATTAGACAAGCAAATCAAAGAAAATCACTCAGCTGAGAACAAGAAAATCCTGGATTTAACTCTGGGTTAAGTACACCCACATCCCTTTAGATTTGAGAAAATTACAACTAAATACAATGTTTGTATTTTGTAAATACTCAGATCCTTGTTAGTCAGTAAAGTTGCTTCCAAAAAAGTATGAAATGTCAATAATACCTTTGAATTAAATTAATGAAAGAACTAAAAAATATCTGGTACGCTAAATATCTATAATACTCATTCTCAATTATATCACTTTACACCACTCAATTCATTGTCTTTAATTGAAGTACTCTATTATTTTTAAATTGAAAATTTATTTTATAAGGAGTTAATTGAAGACATTTCACTCGATTAAGGTTGACATATTCGATCCTTTATTTAGTTACATTTAAATACATGAAATTTTGCCTTATATAATATTTTTTTCTTAGATAATTATTTATTTAATTTTTACTTATTTTAAAAAGATTGAATAGGGTTTGTGATATTGGGATTTTTATTTAAAGAAAATTAATTCTTTTTTTATCCACCTAGGTTTGATACCTTGAGATTTTTTATTTAATTGCACTTAATGAAATTTGATCTTATCTAATATTTTAGAATTGTTTTCTTATTTTTATTTTATTACAATTAGGGTTAAAATAAATCATCTAATTAGTGTTGACAAATTAAAAAAATTCGTTTAACTAAACTAATAAATAAATTTTGACCCTGCTTACTTATTTTATATTAAAAATTTACACATAAATTTACTGTCTTAATAAAATTAGACCTAATTAGATTAAATAGTTTGAAATTTTTTGTTTAATTATTAAAATTTGGCACAAATAGATATTTTTAAATTGAGCACTTTTGTTTAATTGCATGTAACTATGTAATTTAACCTTGTGTGTTATTTAATATTTGAGTTATTTTTATTAGTTACATGATGAAATTGACACCATTATGTATTTGGCTCAATAAAGATTCAAAGATTGAGAATTTGTATTTAATTACTTAATTACTAGATTAATGTTATTGTTCGTTTGCACAGACAAATATAACAGCAGGTCTAACCGGTTAGTTTTATAAAAGTGTTATTTTAATTCATCAAAGTAAGGATTAAGGGTAAAAAAAGATTGAAGACAAAAGTCAAAGGGTAAAAATGACTTTTTATTGTGTGTCAGATGAAGAATTGGGTAGTTAGAGGGATATTTGCCAACTTTTTCAAATTTTATAGGGCGATTGGAACACACTTTTCAAATATTATATTTTAACTATAATTTTTTCAAATCTTAGAGGATGTAGATGTAATTAACCCTTTAACTCCTCTAAATTTGTTGTGTTACGTGGTTAAGATTATATCATATGACTTTAGTGTGTTTTTTACTTTTATTCCACCCTTATCTATGTGAATGTGATGATCTTTTTCCTTAGTCGCTTTCATCAAGTCCCTTTCATTTCCTGAGAAAAATCCTGCCAAGATATTTTCATAGTGACTTGGGGTCTTTCAGAAGAAGACAATTGCCTGAAAGAAAATCCCCTCCTTCCACAAGGATCCAAATCCCGGCGTCGGTGCGTATCCCCCAGCGAACTATGGTTAAAAACTATTTTTAAAATATAATCTTATATAATCACGTTACAATTCATTTATTCATAATATACATCACCATATTATAAAATAGGGTACGAATATATGAGTTCATAATATATTTGATGGTATGTAAACAATGACATATAATTAATATAATACCTATCCTAAAAAAAGTCAAATAAAAAAAATATGTATATATAAATGTAAATGCAATTATAATACATATCAGCTATATAACATTCCATTTACTCCTAATAAACATCACTTATATTATGTAATAGGAATAAGAAATAATGATAATACAAATCATCAAAATAAATAATATCAGCATGTATTACATTTGTAATACAAAATAGGACTATTAATATAAAACCCCATGTGTTTTCAAGGTTTTTAACAAACACCCCCTAGGTGTCATCTAGTCCCCTACACTTTATTCACCTTACACACAGCCCCGATTATATTAACATTTCATCAATGGTGCCAACGGCATAATGAATTTATCAAAATAACTCTAGTATAACTAACATGAAACCCCATTGGTTTCAAGGTTTTTTAACAAATACTTTCCTGAGGTGTTATATACTAATTAAAAATAGGGTTAACTTCATTTATACCCTCTCAAATTTTTTTTTACTTCAATCACACACCCCTAGGTTTGAGAATCTTCAATTATACCCCCTCATGGTATGAAGTATCTAAAACACCCTTAAGCCAAACACTCCTTAAATCAATTTAATCCATAAACCAAACATCACTTAAATCAATTTAATCTTCAAACCAAACACTCCAACCACCACCACCCGCCACCACCACCACCAACCGTGTCGCCGCTGCCCGTGTGTGTGTGTATATATGTGTGTGTGGATGGTGGGGATATATATGTGTGTGTGTACGCGCGCGTGCATGTGTGTAAAGATGAATGAGCAGGGGTGGGTGTGGGTGGTGGGAGGGATTGGGGTTAGGGGTGTTTGAATTTGAATTTTATTCACAAATTCAAAAATTTAGTTTTAAAAAAATTAAATATGTGTTTGTAAAAGTTAGTTTTTAAAAAAATTAAATATATGTTTGTAAAAATTAAAAGAATAAAGTACTTTCCAAACACATTAATTTTTTTATATGAGATTCAATTTTTTCAATATATATATATATATATGAGATTCAATCCTTTTTATTATGAATATGTAAAAATTGAATATGTTAGTTCTAATCCATTAATAAATTGATTATGTGAAGTAATTAAATAATTTGTGTATATAATAAATTTAATTGATTTAAACTCCTAAAAAAGAGGAATAATTTTTTTCATAAATTTATGTTAAATTAAATTATAGAATTATGTTTAAATATTTTTTTATTTTCATTTTTGTATTTGTAGAAATGGGAGGGATCAAATTGACAAAAATTATATATTTGTTTCCAAACACACCTAGTTAAGACATTGATGGTAGTTTAGGTATTAAAAAATATATTTAGGATGATGTCATGCCTGAGGGAGTGTAAATGATGTGAATTTGAAAAAGTAAGGGGTGTAAATGAAGATTCTCAAATTTGAGGGAGTGTGATTGAAATAAAAGCAAACCTGAGGAGGTGTAAATGAAGTTAACCATTAAAAGTATACATTAATATATTTAAAAACATAAATATTAAATTAGAGGTAATTTTATTAGAGTTTATTTTTTAATTAAGTTAAATAAAAAAGATATAGATATATTCAAAAAGGCCCACACTTTTATAAATAAAATTTAAATTTTATTTAAATCATAAAACTTAATTTCATTTAAATCATAAAACTCATTATCCTAATTAAAATTTTTTTTTGCCCAAATGAAACTTTCTTTTCATAAAAATATATTCATAAATTGTTATTTATTTATGAATATATTAATTATGATTGAGTTTTATGATTTAAATCAAAACTAAAATTTAATAACAAGTTAATTGATTTAGAAATAAAATAATTAAAACTTACAAAAAAAAAAAATTAACATTTGAGAGTATATTTAGTCTAATACATTAAAGGTAAATGACATAATTAATATTCTAACTTAAAGAAATAATATTTTTGTAATATAAAGAATTAAGAAATATAATAGTAAGGATAGAATTAAAGGTAATGTGGAAATACAAAAAGTTTGGAGGGTAAAAGGGTAAAAAAAAATTGAAAGCAAGTCCATGGTGCAACATTTTATGAAACTTTAGGGGTTTTAAGCTCATTTCATAGTTGAGGGGGTATAGTAGAGAAAGAGAGTAAATTTGAGGGGGGATTTAAGCTATTTACCCTATATTTTTTGTAACATTGTTTCGTAATATATTTTTAATTTTTCATTTTTTATAAGTTGTCCATAAAATTATAATTTGTAATGTATTTTTTCATATTTGAATTTAAATAAATAAGTAAAATTAAGTAAAAAAATAATTTGTAATTATTCAAAAATCTTAATTTAGTTTTCAAATATTTTTTTTAGATAACATGTGTGTATAGACTTCAACAACTCAATTTAAATTTATTTAGGAATATTTTAAACATAAAATATCAATTTAAATATCACACGATTTGCACGTGACCTACTTATAAACGCCATTGACGGAATGGTAATGGGATGAGAGACGTGTGTAAGGTCAAAAAAGTGCGATGTTTTGTTGAAACTTTGAAACACAGTGAATTTTATGTTAATAGTCCTACAAAATATAGTGACATCTGTAAATACGATAAGTTTTCAATTTTTAACTTTGCTGATGTGACTTCGTTCAGATAATTGAGGTTCACTCCTGATTCTGATCACAAGTGACAACATCCTCACCCCAGGATAGTTGTGGGACCCGGACGTGACACCTCCTATTAGAGAATGAATGGAGGGGACAAGTAGGTTTCTGCGTACAACAGTCAATATATCGAATTTTGATTTGAATTCAATTCAATTAGTCGGAAATGAATTTAAAATAAAAGGGTTAATTTCAATAAACCCCCCTATACTATTCAGATTAATCAACTAATCCCTTGTCGATCCAAATTGCCCCCTATACTATTCAATTTTATCAAATTGCCCCCCCACGTCACATTTTAAGTCAAAATGCCGAAACTACCCTCAATAGTATAAGGGGGTTTGTTGATTCAACCATTTAAAAAATTTATTAATTTCAAAATTTATTTATTTTGTCCGAAAATCTGCAAAATATGAAAAAAAAAAAAAATTTTGAATTTTTTTTTTATCATGTTGCAGTTTTTTGGAAAAAATATAAAAAAAAAAAAAATTTTGAAAATTTTTTTTTTTCACATGTTGCAGGTTTTCGGAAAAAATATGAAAAAAAAAAAAAAATTTTGAATTTTTTTTTTTTCACATGTTGCAGTTTTTCGGAAAAAATATGAAAAAAAAAAAATTTTGAAATTTTTTTTTTTTCACATGTTGCAGTTTTTCGGAAAATATATAAAAAAAAAAAAAATTTGAAATTTTTTTTTTCACATGTTGCAGTTTTTCGGAAAAAATATAAAAAAAAAAAAAATTTTGAAATTTTTTTTTTTTCACATGCAGTTTTTCGGAAAAAAAAAAAAAAAAATTTTTTTTTCATATTTTTTCCGAAAACCTGCAACATGTGAAAAAAAAAAAATTTCAAAATTTTTTTTTTTTTTTTTTCATATTTTTTCCGAAAACCTGCAACATGTGAAAAAAAAAAATTTTCAAAATTTTTTTTTTTTTTTATATATTTTGCGAAAAACTGCAACATGTGAAAAAAAAAAAATTCAAATTTTTTTTTTTTTTTTCATATTTTTTCCGAAAACCTGCAACATGTGAAAAAAAAAAAATTCAAAATTTTTTTTTTTTTTTTTCATATTTTTTCCGAAAACCTGCAACATGTGAAAAAAAAAAATTTTCAAATTTTTTTCCGAAAAACTGCAACATGTGAAAAAAAAAAAATTTCAAATTTTTTTTTTTTTTTTCATATTTTTTCCGAAAACCTGCAACATGTGAAAAAAAAAAATTTTCAAAATTTTTTTTTGTTTTATATTTTTTCCGAAAAACTGCAACATGTGAAAAAAAAAAAATTTCAAATTTTTTTTTTTTTTTCATATTTTGCAGGTTTTCGGACAAAATAAATAAATTTTGAAATTAATAAATTTTTTAAATGGTTGAATCAACAAACCCCCTTATACTATTGAGGGTAGTTTCGGTATTTTGACTTAAAATGTGACGTGGGGGGGCAATTTGATGAAATTGAATAGTATAGGGGGCAATTTGGACCGACAAGGGGTTAGTTGATTAATTTGGATAGTATAGGGGGGTTTACTGAAATTAACCCAAAATAAAATCTGATAATTTAATTAGGATCCGAATCTGATTATTTAATTGCATAACACATTAGATTTTGATTTATGCTAATCGGATCCGAATTATAATATATATATCAATATAGATTTGATATTTTTATGTATATATATTTAGTACTATATGTGTATATAAATGTTAATTGTTCATTATTTTGTTATTTATTAATAATAATTGATCAACTATACTATTATTAAAAGTGTGAATAATTTCAGTATTTCATTATTTATACTTTAAATTTATATATTATTTATTAATATATAAATATTGAGTAGTAAATATAGTATACTATATATATATAATTATATTATTATTTATATATGGTAGTTAGTATCTTTAATTATGTTCTAAATTTTGGTTTGTTATTTGATTTTCATATTTGTCATGACATGCATTATAAATATAAAATTTGATTTTTAATGTTCATAAAATAATAATAAAAAATAAATATTATTTATTAATTTTATTTTTAAAAAAATTCATAATCGAATCGGATTATCAGATCGTAGATCCAAAAATTAAAAAAATCGGATATGGAATAAGGAAGCAAAAATTCGTCGGATTATCGGATCGGTATTATGCTTATCGGATTCGGATCAGGACAGATCCGATCCGTTTACAGGTCTACCTGTGTGTGTGAGAGAGAAGGGGCCTAATGTCTTTTCATTTAAAAGGGTTAGTAATGTTCCATTCAAATCTCATTCGGGATTCTAGGTGCCCCAGTAATGGTTGTTGGAGCACATTTGTCCATTGATGACCACATAATTACAATTAGCTGTCAAAGTGGCTAGATGTTGAGTCTTATACAATCAAAGCCACAGATATGAAAATCAGATCAGATATTCATTTCCAGCTTCTTTAAGGAAGAATGTTTCTTTTCAGACTATTCACATCTTTAGGTGTTCTTCAAGACTCAGAGAAACCTCTAACTATACTCAAACATCCTCTACCTTTTTTTAGGCATGTTGAGCAACACAATGTGCTGTCTAATATCCTTATATTTCCCATTATCAAGGGATTGGAATTTTCAAAACAACATATTTCACAGGCTAACCACCACCATCAACAACATATATATATATACATATATATATAATCTCAGCAGCATGATCAAAATCCGGTTTTCTTGAAGTTTCCAGGGCCCCTCTGACAAGATTTGCACCCTCGAAAATTGGGCAGTTGTGCTAGACCACAAGTGAGAAGAAAATGAGAAATCTTACAATAAAGAGGGGTCCATGTTTCCTTGAATCCAAACAATGCCTATCAATTACTCATAGCCAGGCCAAGTGGGAGACAGTTGTTCAACAAATTGATCTGTTTCCAATTGATAATTACCTCAATAATTGTAGGTCCCCACTGATTAACTAGACAGCAAGAGAAAGGATAAAAAAACTCATAAAACATGTCCATCCCATAGACATTTATGCAGCAAAACATTTCCAATTAGTACCTTAACAATTGTTTTGAGGGCAAAAACCATCAAATTTTATGGCATAAAGTGAGACCCTCTTGTGGTCAAACTTATAAACAGCAGTAACTGCTGGCAACACCAACTAAAAATATTGGTACTTCTTGCTCTGGTGCAGTACAAATTGAATGGAAAATGCAGGGGATGAGATCCAACAGGGCATCCAAATTTGAAAGACCCAACGAAGCCTCGCGCCTAGGATCCAGAGGACCTCTAGCGCCTTGTATTGGTTTAATGTAGCTCAAGCTTCACAAGACCTTATCTGGTAGAGTATTTGCCTAAAAGTAACACGCCGTCATGGAAGTGACATTGTCTATTCAAACGCTATAATATATACACCAGAACTGAAAAGAGGCAAAGCTTTACCAACAGCACTACCCGGGCAGCAACACCAGTTTCCTCCATTTAGAACAACGGCCTTATTCCAAATGTTGCGATTGTAGTCACCTCAGTGAAGAGCATATTTCTGAAAAATAAATGATCTGCAGCAGCACAATACAAGTACTATGAAGAATCTTTGACACCAGACAGCAGTTTCAGTAAGAACATAGATGGTCTAATATATGTGTAACAAAATCTGACATTGGAATTATAAGTCTGTTACAGTATGTTATCTGCAAGTTCTTTCCAGCATCAGTTTTTAATTTAGCTCTAAAATTGTTCGGATGAAATCTTTTAGGCCTATAAGCACCATATTCAACCCCTGTTTCTATAGATTTTATATTAGAAAGTGAAACTCAAGGTCAGATAAGTAGAAGATACTTCTAATGAACTCATGTCTTGGCCATATTGAATCCAAGATGAAGAAGATGCCAATTCTTGGGAAAATTAAGGGAAACTATATATATATATATATATATATATATAGTCGAGCCAACTTTAACCAATGGTTAATTGCCAGGTGAGTCTTCCTGATTGGAGCGACCTACAAATAATGCAACTTTCCTTCAATACTGAGATATTAGACAGGCAAATCAAAAGGATCCCTCAGCTGAGAACAAGAAAATCCTTGATTTAACTTTTCTAAATCTGTTTTGTGTTCTGTGGTTAAGATTATATTGTAAGACTTAAATGAATGACTGTTTTTGACTTTATTACACCTTTATCCATGTAATTGTGATGATCTCTTTCCTTCGTCCCTTTCATTTAGTCATTTTCATTTCCTGAGAAAGATGCTGCCAAGAAATTTCCATATTGACTTAAAAGTGTTTCAGAAGAAGACAATTAACTGAAAGAAAATACCCATTACAGTTCCTCTTTCCACAATATACAATGAAGTCCAATTATGACTACCAATAAGTGTGTGTGTGTGTGAGAGAGAGAGAGAAGGGCCTAATGTATTTTCAATTAAAAGGATTAGTACCGTTCCATTCAAATCTCATTCAGAATCCTAGGTGCCCCAGTGATGGTTGTTGGAGCACATTAATTCATTGATAACCACATTAACAAAGGTATAAACCAGGTGTAATTATGCTTCAAAGTGGCTAGGTGTTGAGTCTTATACATTCAAAGCCACAGATATGAAAATCAGATCGGATACTCATTTCCAACTTCTTTTAAGGGAGAATGATTCTTTTGAGACTATTCACATCTTTAGGTGTTCTTCAAGACACAGAGAAAACTCCAACTAGACTCAAAACATCCTCCACCTTTTTGAGGCATGTTGAGCAACACAATAATTTAAACTTCTCATTATCAAGGGCTTGGAATTTTCGAAACATCATAAAACATGAACATATTATAAATTCGTTCGACCCTTGCTCATGGTAGAGCGCTTAGCGGGTAACCGTCGGCGGGAGATGCCTTTGTATGGTACAGCAAGTTGTTTAGCTACTTGTATCCTTCGACGTCTTCACATAATAGGATTCTGTATTGATTGCAGTTGATATAACAATAACAGCTTATTCCAATAAAATGTAATCGGATCAAGTATGAATTGGCAATCAGAACGTATATGGATAGACCTTAAAAGAGTAAAGCAGACTCAAAAGTATGCCCCCTTTCCTTTAAGGGCATCCTCTCCTTCCTTTCCAGTGCGATTGGAGCCTTCCAATCTTCACGGTAGCGAGCGGTCCTCAAGGATCCTACCATGCATGGTCAAGCTAGCTCCCCCTTTTTTAGCCAACACCATCAACCCCATTTTTAACCTTGAATTGGTCAAAGCTAAAAAGCTCATGCAGCGGATCTCTCTCTCTCTATTTCTATTTATAGATAGAGAGAGAGAAAGAGGTGTGAAAGCTCAAAGTCAAGTTTCTCGCTTCTTGCTTTGGAAAGATATGCTTTTTGTGTTCCAAAAATAAATGACTTCGTAGCGGGAGTTCCGAAACTCTATTTCCCCGCATCCATTGTCCATTACATTGTAGGAACAAAACTATGGCATGAATGTCCCGGGGGACGTGGTTGAACTGGTTGTCATTGAAGTGCTGGCTCAGCTTCAAGAAGTAATGGTTGAACATATTTTACAGGCTAACCACCACCATTCAACACTACTTATGCTATGTTTGGTTGGAAGGATGGGTTGAGGAGGGAGGGATAAGAGGAAGGTTAGTGTAATTATTTTGTATTTGGTAGGAGGGAAAGGAAGAGAGGAAGGAGATCCCTCTCTCCTTCACATATTTCAATCCGTCCGAAAGAGAAGAGGAAAAATAATTAACTTCTTTTTAAATATAGAAATTGACATTTTTAGCCTTCCTAACAATCTACTACTCGAACATTATATCCAAACAATGTTTCCTTGAATCCAAACAATGCCCAAAAAGTACTCACCGTTGAGAAGATTTGCACCATCGAAAAGGTCGTGTGCTCCACCACAGAGAGAACAAAATGAAAAAACTTACAAGAAAGAGGTGTCCATGTTTCCTTGAATCCAAACAATGCCCATAAATTACTCATAGCCAGGCCTAGTGGGAGACAGTTGTTCAACAAAAATTGACCTGTTTCCAATTGATAATTACCACAATAATTGTTGGTCCCCACTGATTAACTAGACAGCAAGAGAAATTATCAAAATTCCATGAAACATGTCCATTCCATAGAAATTTATGAAGCAAACATTTCAAATGAGTACCTTGAATTTTTCTGAGGGCAAAAACCACCAAAGTTTCTGGCATAATGTGAGAGACCCTTGTGGTCAACACTAGCAACAACTAAAAAGAGTGTTACTTCTTGCTCTGGTGAAGTCCAAATTGAATGGAAAATGCAGAGTAGTACCTGTTTTTGTGACTGAGCATCAATAGCAGGGGTTGAGATCCAGGAGGGCATCCAGATTGGAAAAACCCAATGAAGCCACACAGTATTCTCATACTTCTTTTTTCTCCAGTGGTAGTACCGTAGTATGTAGAAGTTCTCCAATGTTAGTGTAAATGAGTCTGTAAAACCACTCAGTCGGGACAAAAGACATGGACAAGTATGCCTTGCATCGGAAGTTGCCATAGTATTTACACCAGGACTGAAAAGAGGCAAAGCTTTACCAGCAGGACTATCTGAGTAGCTACATCAGTTTTCTCCGTTTAGAGCTACCGCCATATTCCAAATGTTGTGATTGCAATCTCCTCAGTGAAGATTTAAGTACATAAGTCATACCAAAATTGAAGAGCATATTTCTGAAAATCTAAATGATCTGCAGCACCACAATTATAAGTAATATGAAAGATCACTGACACTAAGAAGTAATTTGATTAAGAACATAGAAGATATAAGTCGCAAAAGGATCATATTGTTCATAGTTTTGAATTGTCTCAAAAGCTTTGGCAAACAAGAAAGAAATAATATTACAGGCACAGAAGTCCTGCAATGGTGACTGGATGACTTGCTTGTACCTGGGCAAGTATCCCTCACGTCTAAAGAGTTTCAAGGGATCGGGGTAAGGAATGGAAGACGTTTGCATACAATTTGTTCTGATTGTTTAAAGAACCCTAAGCGGGACTTCTTAATGCATAACTCAAGGCAAAGGGCTCAGGCAATTGCTGCGATTCTCTTACCAACATTAACCATTTAGGAAGTGTCCAGGACTACGTCTGTAAGTGAAATGAACTGATTTGAAAACTCTAACAAATTTCACCATTGAATATTCTCAATTAAGGAGTTCAGATTTACATGTAATCAAGTACATAAGCAGATAATTTGCACAACAGACATATTAAGCAGTTGTTTAATAACCAAATAAGGAATTTGTTCATACATTTATCTAGGTTCCAAATTTATATTTTTGGTCCGACAAAAACAATGACATGGTGCTTAATCAATACCTGCATGCTGACACATGAAAAACTTCTTCGATTTCTTATCATATAAGATTGGACTGCAGAACATAAGGGATTCCTAAACCAAAATAGTAGATAAGACGAGAAAAAATTATACTGATTCAGATTTGATATTTAGCAAAGAAATCCATCTTAATCCACAGATGAAAACTTACCTCGGCAAATTCCTTTTTGTAAATGTAGCTAAAGCAATTAGTAAAAGACAGTGCAACTTAATTTTGCAACTTCCTTGCTTCCTCTAAACAAAGTGACTAGAAGCTATAGATTAAATTGAGAAGCAAATAACAACATAAATGAAGAAAAATGTAACTAGATGTCAATCTTAATCATTTTCATTCATCTCAGCACATCAACTGTGATCAAACAACTCAGTTGAATTGAGTGGTAAATTTGAAGAAGACAGCAACGCAACCTTTTCAAAATATTTCTTCAGGAGAACCTATCTCAAGAAACTATACTACATTCTACAGGAACAAAATGACAAGTTTTTGTGGACTTCGGTCCAGCCCCTATAACAATTGGAAATATATTTGGATAGAGAAACATCATTTGCACATAACTAGAGTTACCTGTTGGAGTTTGAGAAGAACTCTGTTTTTTACTGCCTCTAAGGTTTTCCAGCATTTAAAGTATCAAGTTCATTAGCTCAAAAGTGAAAGAATAGTATATACTTATCATTTGGCACCTTCGACGCTAATATGTCACCTTTTGCAAGTCCCTACAAATTTTGAAAATAAGGCCCCCAAGTTCAGTTATATTACCCACCATGCAATACATCAGAAAACTAGGATTCAACAACATTATTTGGTGCTAAACTCAAATTCACTTCATCAACAACTGGCATACTTCGAACATTCTGAAGAATATGTATAAGTTCTCCATGAACATAATTCAAACGTCCCTTGGAGATTGACGATTCTGAAAATATATCCGCAGTGAGTGAATGAAGGGCTTGAGAAGACTCATCACTGCTGCTTCGAATAATTTGGTCATCCATAGGGAATAAGGAACTCTCCAGTCGCCATCGGAGTGGAAAGTATTTTTCTGGGATTTGAAAGTAGTTCTTTATTACAAGTACTCGAAGGGAATGTCTGCACAAAATTCCAGATTGTTCAAATTCCTTGCAAGAACAGTGAACTTGCTCATCTTCTGGTATCCAAATCACCAGACACTCTCCTTCCATTTTCTTATAGTGCCTCACTAGATATGAACCATTAGCCATTTCTGTTGCTGCATACTGCATAGATAGCACAATTTCATGCTGTAACACACTGAAAGCATACAGTGTAAGAACACTACGTGCATGTTCCTCAATAGGCAGGCATGTCTTAATTGGCATATAAAGCAGCTCTTCTCTGGTCTGATTCCGAAAGTTGGCAGCAATACAGACCTGAAAGAATTCCAAGATGAAAAGTCAGAAAAATTAAATCATACGAAATTAGAGATATGACTGAACCAATTAACTACAATACCTGTTCAAAGAAAATCTGCATACAAGTTTGTCCACTCAAAATATTCTTCAAAAACGTATCCACTGCTTTTGAATACTCGGCTGTCATTGCACGAGCCAGAAAGTAACCTCTGATATGGGAAAATGACCAGGATGCTCGATAGGAAAAGAGAAGAGCAATGTGTTTATCAGAACCGAGACCATACCGTGCAACAAGATGATTCCATTGTTGCTCAAAATCCTCTATATTTTCCAGATGACACAAAATATCAAACTCAGATTTAAATTCATCGTAACGCGATCCAAGTGGCAAAGCAAACCAACTACAAACTTTGGAAAGAATTTGCCATATACATATAACATGTTTAGTATTTGGCAACCCAATGGCTATAGCATCTCGAAGCCCTGAATCTATATCTGTTATGATAGTCTGGGGATGTCTTCCTCCCATAAACCGAACAAAACTCTGTTAAAAAGAAAACATTAGAAGAGGAAAGGGAATATAGACACAATATAAACACATGGATTTGTGCTCACACACCTGTAATGCCCAAGTAAATGATTGAGAAGTCTCATCTTGTAGCAGAACACACCCCAGGAAAATTTCCTTGCCATGATTGTTAATACCAAACCACACCCCAAGAAGCATATTGTAGGTAATTGAGCGATATGTAGTGTCAAAAGTAACTACATCACCGAACAAAGAAAATGCACGAACAGAATCCCCATATGACCATGCAATGTTTTCAATTTTACCATTTTCATCTGCAGTAAAATTATACACAAATCCTTCATCTCTCACTACTGTAACCTTGCAAGCCTCGAGAAGTTCCATCATGTCATTTTCTCTTTTCTCAGTGAGCAAAGTATCGTTCTCCTGAACACTTTTTTTACACGTCCTAACAAAATTCCTAACATCTTTCTCTATGAAGGGCAATTGTCCCGGTTGGACACCCTTTTCTAATTCCAAAACCTTCACAATCCGGTTCACAGGAAACCCAGCTTTGGAAAGTAAAAGAATGCGTTCTTGATCAGCCTCCTGTATTTTTCTATACGCAGGAAGTAGACGCACTTGGTCATCTTCCAACAGCTCGTGGTTATGAACATTACTGAACTGTGAAACATACCATTGCGTAACACCATCAACAATTTCCTTTGTCAAGTACAACTTTGCATCGCATCCACATCGAACTGATTTTCGATCTCTGGGATGCTCCACATTGGTCTTTTTCCTTGGTTGGTTAAACCCGGAACGGTAACAAACAAAATCTCTTCTATAAACTCCTAAAGTTTGGCTTTCAGTTGAGCGCGCTTTCCTAATTGAAAACCCATTCTTCCTAGCAAAGTTGCTGTAGTATTCAAATGCTTCATCATCACTTTTAAATATCTGACCAACATAAGGAGTAAATACAGCTTCTGAGGACGAAGATGAAGCCTCACTCTTCACTAACTGAGACCCTAATGTTGTCTGATCATCTCCTTCATATACAATATAACACTTCCAGTCTCCACATGGGCATTGCTGGCGTCTAATCCAAATGTTGTTCAAAGGCTTTGCTGCCATTTTTCATTAAATATCGCAATCCACAAAATACACCTCTTTCCAAGCTGAACCCACTATTCCAATCAAATAAAATAAAGTTAAATCCTAATCAGAGTTCAACATTAGAACCTGATATGGGTGAAACAATTATTTTTCTGAGTATATTCAACAATGTGACATTGCTAAACACTTTGTTTATGGGTATCAGTTGAAACCAATAAATAATCAATAATCAAACAAAATGATACATACCCACTTCAAATGGAAGTCTGATATAACACACAAAAGAGTCTAAACCCAAATATTGAATTTTGCTTGAGATTCAGATACTATATGCAAAAATCAGAACTAAACACCAATTTTATCAAATGGGTAAAATTATACATAGTTAAAAAGTAAAGGAACAGCTATAAAAGTTCAAATTAAATCCTTAAATGAAACAATTAGAAGTGGAAATTATACAAAAATAATAACCAAAAATGATGGTAAATAACTGATTAATTAAAGCATATTTGAGTAAAAAGAAGCTCTAGAAGTGGTGATGATGAATAGGAAGCCTACCGGGAAGAGAAAGTTGCAGTCTTGAAGAAGAAAGTATATACTGTTTGGTAGAAACCTTTTCACATCTTCTTCGCCTCTTTGTTTTCTACACTGTTTCTGCAACAATTCTTTCTGCAAGGTAAACGTGGAAGTCAATGTGGGCCATCTGTCTGTTGGGCCAACTAAGGGCTGGGTTAGAAGTGGCCCATATATAGGTTTTTTTTTAAAAAAAAAAAAATTATATATATATAATTAGGGATGACAATTTGTTCCGCCCCATCTCATCCAATTTATAACGGTTTTGGGTGTTCCGTTTATCCTATATGGGCGGGGATGGGGTTGTGAAGGAAAACTCGCGCATATACCGAGCGGAGCCAATTTTAGGTGTCCCTGCCCGCCTCGTCCCGTTTAGACATATTATAGTATATATATATATATATATATATATATATAACAAATAAATAATATGTGCAACCCACCATTCTTAGAAGTGAACCTACACTTGGACAATCTTCTTTTTTTTGTTATTTTTGGTAGTATATTATAATTTAAATTTGTTGGATAATTTGGTGATCTATTTAGTTTTTATAATGTTAAACTTGGTGTTTTAAACATATAATCTTGTGGGAAAACAATTCAACTGTTAATGAGTACCCGCGGACACCTGCGTGTTTTAAGAAATTTGATGGGGATGGGGGACAGGGTGACATTCTATCCAGTTTAGTCAATTTTGGGCGGGGATGGGGCAAAAAAATTTTAACGGTTGCGGGACGGGGAAGGGTACACCCGCCCAAAACCACACCCGTTGTCATCCCTATATATAATAAGGATAATTGAAAAAATTAAATTGCCTTCCTTAAAAAGTGAGAATCTGTTTTATTTTGTAGAATACATAGTGAGAAAGAAAATTATATAATATCCTAGCGGAAGAGAATTGATTGTTTTGTTCAAATAAAATGTGAGTAATAGTAGGAGTTTTTAAGAAAATAACGCTGATATATGAAGCATTCATATTTTTTTTGTTTTCCATATGTGGTGAAGTAAAAGTACAAGTTGATGTTAGTTGTATAGAGTATATTCATTAATTTAGAAGTTTTATTAATGACCGTTATAGGTGAAAAATTAGGGTCTACTTTGAGATTCTATTGAAAAATAAAAATAATAGGAGTAATTGAAATGGCAAAATGTATTCGTTGTGTGCTCGACAATTTTGTCGTTGCTAATAAAACCGAGACTAGTAAGAGCAATTTTTTGTTCTATGTTTAGCATATAGTCACTTATTTTATTTGACCTTATTCAAACCGAATAATTGATGTAAATGTATATATATATTTTGATGGTATCATTATGAAACATTTATTATTGTTGAAAGAAATTGTAATATTTGTATTACATTCCAGGGTGGAGCAAAAGTTTGTTCAATTTTAGTGAGATTAACAATATAATAGTTACTTTCGATTGATGACTTTAATAGGTGAAAAAAATCTTGACCACTAAAAGTAACTTTTTTATGGTATGGTAATAAAAGTACCAGGTTGTAATGGAAAGAATTCGGATGCAATTAGGATTTGCAAAGGCTTGGCCCAACCATACCAGCCTCTTACTCCTGAGACCCAAATGGGAGGTTAGGATTCGAGCGTCGGAAGATAGTATGTGTGAATAAATGCTTAATTTGATAAAAAAAAATATATAAAAAAAAGGAGACTTGCTACAAAAACCCTATTGGCAGTGCAGGAGGGTTGGCTATTTTCTGGCATGAGGATGTCGAGGTGTCCTGTGTTGATACATCTCATTTCCTGGAATTTATGCTTCAAACAATGATTCAGTTAGAGCAGCTCAATGGAAATATTTAAAAGATAGGATTCAAAGTCTGGTCTCCACTTCGGCTTCTCATGGATGACTTTAACGATATACAGTCAGTTGATGAAAAGCGAGGAGGTCGTGTTAGACCAACATGGTCACTACGAACTTTTAATCAGTTTACTGATGATAGGGCTGTTCAAAACGGTTTCGATCCGGTTTTTTCGGTTCCTGAAAAATTGGAACCGGAACCGAAAGTGTATGGAAACGAACCGGAACCGGAACCGGAACCGAAAAACTAGTTCGGTTCCGGTTCCTTTTATCTTTTTTTTAAAAAATAAATAAATAAAAACACCAAATATTAAAAGATAATATAACTATAAATTATAATATTTGAAATATTGCAAACCCAAAATCAAATGTATAATTAGCAGGATGAAAAAAATTATATCAAAATATTACATCTCTAAAATTACAATTGTCATTTAATAATAAAACAAACATTGCATTTGAAAGTTACAAAAAAAAAAAAAAACATTCTTGAGTCGGAATCCTAATGCCATGTTAGGATATAATGTGAATTATATATAAATAGAGAAATAAATATTGGATAGTGTTAAAACGAAAAAGTGATGAACAAAGTTTGTATAGTTAGTTATCACTTAAATATAATTATGTTTATGCTTTGGTTCGAATCTGGGGTTTCTCCAAGGAAGGAAGTGCTTTTTGCTCACTGTTGTCAAGAGGGTCTAGAATAATTGGTTCTAACTGCTAATGTATGGATCTTATGCAGAAGCTTAGAGAGACCTATTTGTTTGCTAGATGTTTATTCATTTGTTAGGCTAAATGTGATATTATAGTTTACCAAAAAAACCCCACTAAATTAACCTTTCAACCCTCATATAAAATTTAAGGTCCTGTTTGTTTACTGATTATGGTTTTATTTTTTTGGTTTGGTCATGATTTTTTTTGAGACCAGACCATGTTTGTTTTGCATTGGTTTCAAAAAATATAATCAGACCAAGTTTGACCAAATTAAATCAAAATGACATTTTTTAGGACCACAATTTTTTATGATTCTATTTGCTCTAGTTACATAATCTATCCAAAATCTAACCAAAATGTCCTCCAATAATTGAACCACATCTAAACAATATCTAAACCAAAACACAAAAATAAAAAAATGAATAATAAATAAAATGAATTAAATCATACATAAAAATAAAAAATAAAAAAATAAATATAATAATAAATGAATGAATGAATAATAATATAATTAATAAATTAATAAAATATATTTATAAATTAATAAAAATAAATGAATAAAATAAAATAAAATATATTTATGAAAATAATAATAATGTAAATAATAAATTAATAACAATAAAGGAATAAATATAAATATAAATAAAATAAAATATATTTATGAATAAAATAATAATATAAATAAAATATATTTAAAAATTAATATAAATAAATGAATAAAAAATAAACAAAATAATGAATAAAAAAATATATTTATAATAAATATATATAATAATAAATAATAATATAAATAATAAATTAATAAAATATATTTCTAAATTAATTAAACTAATAAATAAATAAAAATAAATAATAAAATCAAAATAATTAATAATAAACAAATTAAATTAAATAATACATAAAAAATAATATATAAATGAATAATAAGAAAAATGAATTCAAAAATTCAAAAATAAAATAATATATAAAAATAAGAATAAATAAATAAATAATAATAAAAATGAATTAAATAATACATAAAAATAATAATAAATAAATAAATAAATAATAAAAATGAATTAAATAATACATAAATATAATAATAAATGAATAAATATAATAATAAAATAAATAAATGAATAAATAATAATATAAATAATAAATGAATGAAATATATTTATAAATTAATTAAAATAAACGAATAAATAATAAATTAAATGAATTATATTTATAAAAAAATGAATAATAAACAAAATTAATTAAATAATACATAATAATAATTAATAAATTAAATGAATTAAATAATAAAAAAACTAAACGAAATAAAATGAATTAAATAATACATAAAAATAATAATAAATTAATAAAATATATTTATAAACAAATAAAAATAAATGAATAAATAATAAACAAAATGAATTAAATAATATATAAAAATACAATAAATAAATATATATTATTAAATAATAAATAAATAGTAAATAGTAAATGATAAATAATAATATTTTTTAAAAGAAAAAATATCAGAGTGCATTATTTACATGTTATCGACAGTTATAATTGTTATGTAATATTAGTGTGTGACTTGTGAAATTTGTGTTATCGTAATTTTTGTATAATAAAAAATGTGGCTTGTATAAACCTATTTGTTGTTATATTTGATAATTGGAGTGCAATAATCATACTCTAAGAAATTTTTACAAAACCAATATAACATTATTATGTAAGAAATACATAATAAAAATCAATAAAAAAGACTTTAACAAATGTTTACAAATTAAATGTGTGGGTTTTAAGGTTATTACATCATATAAAATATATTTAATATTTTCACAGTTTGCTAAAAATTTAAGACTAAACCAGTTTGTCAAACATGGTCTGGTTCAAAGAAGTTTGGAACTAGACAATTTGTCAAACATGGTCTGGTTCTAGTTTCCTCAGACCAAGATCATCAGACCAGATCGCTTACTAAATAAAATTTCAGAACATCACCCAGACCAGACCGGACTAGAGGTAACTGAACCAGACCGGTTACCAAACGGGGCCTAAAAAAAAACGGTTCCAGTTCCGGTTCGGTTATGTGGGGTAAGAACCGGAACCGAAATGAAATTTTTGGTTCTTGGAATTTTGGAACCGAAACCGAAACACTATGGAACCGAACCGAACCGCCGGTTCCGGTTCGGTTCCTGAACACCTCTAATTGCGGATGGGAACTTTCAAGAGCTGGGTTTTCCAGGCTTTCCTTTCACATGGAACAATCACCGGCAATGGAAAGATAATATAATGGAATAGGAATTCCAGAAGATTGGAAAGATTTAATCAGAATTTGGAACTAGCGATTGGATAGAGCTTTGTGTAGCCCAGATTGGATTCATTTTTTTCCCAAAAGCACATCTTCATCATATACAACTCCTTGGATCAGATCACATTGTTTGCACCCTAAATTAGCCAACACATGACAAGGCAAAGGTGAAAAAAAATGGGCCACAAACTGGGCCAAAAACGGATCAGAATTGGGCTGCAAAATTGGGTCGAAAAATGGGCCAAAATTGGTCTGCGAAAATGGCCCAAAATGGGGCTGCGAAATGGGCATGAAGTTGGGCTAGAAAATTAAATGAAGCCCACCTGAGATTCTTGCCAATCAAGTTTGAAGTACTTTTGGAGTGTTGGACACTTTTGAAGAATTTAAATTAAAGTTGATATTAATGTTTAGATAAGATTATGATTTAGGTTATTTATCTTTTAGTTTATTAGTTATTTATCTCTAGGTTATATTTCACAAACAATTTTATGACTATAAATAATATACGTAGACCTCTGTTTTAAGGGTGTCCGACCAAACACAAAAACAATGTTCTTTCATTGCATTTAGCAATTTTTATGTCTTCTCGTTCAATTTATTTTTCATGTCATCATCCTTTCAATTCATTTACTTTCCTTGAAAAATTTATTTTCCATGCCCAAATTTACATTCCCAGTATATTTCAATTCCCTGCAATTGAACTTTTCAATTTATTTTGCAATTTCTTTTGGTTATCCAAAAGTCCTCTTTGTTGAAGCAATCAGAACACATCGCCTGATTGAGTTGAGTTCTCTCTCGCACAAATCGCCTGATTCTATTCCACATGTTCAAAAGAGACGAAGATTCGTTCCTTTTGAACCTGTTAAACTCCGTCACCGGTTCTAGCACGCCTATACCCTACGGAAATGAATAATATTATTGGCCCTACTATTCGGCCGATGATTATTATTTTTCGGAGCCTTACGGATACGAAAAATATTATCGGCCCTACCATTCGACCGATGCTTATTTTTCTTACGGAGAAGAAGATTATTATCGCCTCTGCTACTCAGCCGATGATAACGATTATTATTTTACGGAGCGAACATATTTTGGCACGCCCAGTGGGACCCCACTAAGTAGCCAAGAGAATTGCGACATACCACCACAGATAGTTTATGGTAAAATCCTATAGCAGTTGAGGGTATCGATTCAATAAAGAAAATCGTATTGTGATGAGAAGAAAGTGTATTATGCCAATGCAGAAGTGCGTCATGCGTAGATAACACAAGCTTGTTCTGAAGTAAAATAGATGCTTCAGGAGGTTTACGATTCGATGAAGAAAACATATGTGAATCTATCAAGTCGGCCAATCCATCATTCTAGGCTCGTGGGGTAGCCACCGGCCAGTTCACAAAAACCACCGTCGATTGAGAAAAAAATCACTCTTGCGGAAATTAAAGTTTTGACAGAAATAAAGGTTTTGGCTGAAACCTTTTTTGTTGACGCCAAAATGTCTGGGGCTAATGAGGGTAAAAATGAGGCAGTGGATACCAATATAGACAAAAAAGGATTGATCGAAACTCAGCTAATTGGTAGGGTTTCGGCCAGTAGTAAGAATCTGGCTAGAATTGCAGTGACAAAAAAATTGGCAGAATTTGCAGTGGCCAAAACCAGTGATACAATGCCCGAAATTGCAGAGGCTGATATCAAAATTCTAGCGGCTAATATCAGACCTCCAACGGCCAAAATTGGCTTTAAATCGGCCGAAAATAGTTGGGTTTCGGCCAATGAGAAAAATCTGATTGAAGGCGAAACTTCGTATTTTATAATTTCAGCCAATACGACTGAAATTATAAAAAGATATAAACTTTCAAGAGCAATTGTCGTGAGAAATTTTCATGGGTATTGTGTCGTCCTTCAAATGGAAACGACAATAAGATCGGCTAACATGACTTTACAGAATTGTTTAATTCTGGTCGATCGTATTTTTTCCTCACTACAAGAGTTTAAAGTTTTGAGTGTTGGGATCTTGTATGGGTTCATTGATCCACTGTCGATGAACGTTAAATAATTTTCTACCTAGTTAGGATTAGGATTGGGTGAATAAAAAACACTTTATTGTTGGTTCCAAACGAATAAAACACTTGTCCCAATTCATTAAAAAAAAAAATTCTTTTTCAAGTGACAGACTCGGGGGGCAAGGAAGGTTGATACATGGATATGTTGGCATCATTTCGGGCTAAAGGAAAATTCCAACAACCATATTTTTGAAGCAAAATGGTGTTGGAATTGGGGGGCAATGTTTGCACCCTAAATGAGCCAACACATGGCAAGGCAAATGTGGAAGAAATTGGGCCACAAATTGGGCCAAAAATGGACCAGAATTGGGCTGCAAAAATGGGCCAAAATTGGACTGTAAAATTGGGCCAGAATTAGGCTGCGAAATGGGCCAGAATTGGGCTGCGAAATGGGCATGAAGTTAGGCCAGAAAATTAAATGAAGTCCACCTGAAATTCTTGCCAATCAAGTTTGAAGTGCTTTTGGAGTGTTTGACACTTTTGAAGAATTTAAATTAAAGTTGATATTAGTGTTTAGGTAGGATTATGATTTAGGTTATTTATCTTTTAGTTTATTAGTTATTTATTTTTAGGTTATATTTCACAAACAATTTTAAGGCTATAAATAATGTACGTAAACCTCTGTTTTAGGGGTGCCCGACCAAACACAAAAACAACATTCTTTCATTGCGTTTAGCAATCTATATGTCTTCTCTTTCAATTTATTTTTCCTGTCATCGTCCTTTCAATTCATTTACTTTCCTTGCAAAATTTATTTTCCATACCTAAATTTACATTCCCAGTATATTTCAATTCCCTGCAATTGAACTTTTCAATTTATTTTGTGATTTCTTTTGGTTACCCAAAAGTCCTTTTTGTTGAGGCAATCAGAACCCATTTGTGTGAGTTGAGATCTCTCTCGCACAAATTGTCTGATTCTATTCCACATGTTCAAAAGAGACAAAGATTCGTTCCTTTTGAACCGGTTGAACTCCGTCACCGGTTCTGGCATGCCCGTACCCTATGGAAACGAAGAATATTATCAGCCCTATTATTCGGTCAATGATTATTATTTTTCGGAGCCCTACGGATACAAAGAATATTATCGGCCCTACCATTCGGCCGATGATTATTTTTCTTACGGAGAAGAAGATTATTTTCACCCTTGCTACTCGGCCGATGATGACGATTATTATTTTTCGGAGCGAACACACATGGCATTGATTATTGATACAAATAAATACCAACGTCAATGGAAGAAATCATTTATTTTTTATGCACGATAGGCTGATTTGGAGGAGTGTAAAGCCATAATAAATCAAGCTTGGAGTGTCAAGGTGGCTGACTGAAAAATGTTTCAATTAAAAACAAAGTTTTTCTCACTGCAAGGAGTTGATAAAACAATGGAGTTGAAAACAAAATCTGAATTCCAAAAACAGATTGGAGGAGTTGGAAACACAACTAAAACATATTCGTAAGGATAATGAAAATAGTGAAAATTTTGATGAGCAACATTTCAGAAGGATAGAACACCAGATTTTTAAATGTTGGAAGGATGAAGAGGAATATTGAAAAAATAAGTCTAGAGTGGAGTGGTTGAAAGCAGGCGATAAAAATTCCAGATATTTTCATGCCAAAGTCAAACAAAAACGAAGAAAGAATACTATAGTGGGTTTGGAAGATTCTATTGGAATATGGAGAGAAGATGAAAATGAGGTTAGACATATTGCTGAAGAAGTTTTTCAAAATTTATATTCCTCAGCTAATCCAAGTGATGCGAGCCATATGACAGACTTGATGAGCACTAGGATAACTAGAGCTCAGAATGAATGGTTGATTCACGATGAGGAAATACGAGTATCATTGTTTGATATGAATCCACACAAGGCTCTGGGCCTGATGGTTTTCCTCCTTATTTCTTTCAAAAAAATTGGGTTGTTGTCAAAGCACAGTTGGTCACTGCTTTTAACGATTTTCTTCGATGCGGTAGTCTCCTTCAAAGTTTAAATCATACAAATCTGATTCTTACTCCTAAGGTGCAACATGCTACACATATTTCACAATTCAAGCTAATAGCATTGTGTAATGTGGTCTATCGTATTTTTGCAAAAGCCCTGGCTAATCGTCTGAAGCTTTTGTTGGAAGGGATTATTGGAGTGCAACAAAGTGTTATTGTCCCATGCATACTAATTCATGATAATATCATGGTTGTGTATGAGCTCATGCATCATCTAAAAACCCAGAGAAGCCGAAACAAATATAATATGGCAATAAAAGTTGACATGTCGAAAGCATATGATCGAGTTGAATGGAAGTTTATGTGTTCTACTATGCTAAAAATGGGTTTTGATCCAAAATGGGTTCGCATTATTCAAGCTTGTATGTTGATAGTGAGTTACTTCATTGTGTTAAATGGTGAACCAGGAGGTATATTTACTCCTTCACGTGGTATTCGGCAAGACGACCCGTTGTCTCCGTACTTATTTTTGTTTTATGCAGAAGTTCTTTCCACCCTCTTGTCAAATCATTTTATGGAGGGAAGTATTAAGGGGTTTAAAATCAATCGGCATACACTAGTGATATCTCATTTATTCTTTGTTGATGATTGTCTCCTATTTTGTAGGGCTACGACTATGGAAGTGTGCCAAATTAAGAGAATCATGGAAGACTATGAAACTGCTTTAGGCCAAACCATTAATTTTGCAAAATATGCCATTTTCTTTAGCCGAATGACCCTAAGCGCAGTGCGGAGCTAGATTCGAGATATCCTATACATTCCTAGAGAATAAGCTCGAGAAGTATCTCGGCTTTCCTGCTCTTATTGGCATATCCAAAGTGCAGACTTTCAAATTTGTAGCTGAAAAAAAAGAAGTCTAAAATCCAAGGATGGAAAGGAAGCTTATTATCTTTTAGTGGCAGAGAAGTTTTGTTAAAGTCGGTTCTCATGGAGGTGCTAGCATATGCTATGAGTTGTTTTAAATTTCCAAAGAAACTTTGTCTCTCTCTCTTTCTCCAGCATATTGTGTCAAAATTTTGGTGGGCTAGCTGGGGAGATCAAAATAAAATACATTGGGTGGCATGGGAGAAATTAAGTCAATCCAAGAAGGAAGGAGGGTTGGGCTTTCGCGATTTGAAGGCTTTTAATCTTGCTATTCTTGCTAAACGAGGATGGAAGCTACAAGTGGGCCGTGCAGGCTTGGTTTATGAGATTTTGAAAGGAAAATACTTTCCTAACTCAACATTCATGGAAGCTTTAAAAGGTCATAATCCATCTTGGTTATGGAGTAGCCTGTTGGCGGCCAGAGAAAGTTTGCAAGCAGGTATGCTATGGAAAGTGGCTGATGGGAAACTCATTTATTGTTGGAGAGATCCATGGATTCCATGTAACCCAGATTTTAAAGCTTTGCTAAATCGATGTGACTCTCCAACTATTTGGTGGGTCACAGATCTAGTTGATTATCATCTTAGGTGTTGGAAAAAAGGATTTAATAGTCCAAAACTTTCATTGTGAAGATCAACAAGTTTGGGAATTTATAAAAAATGGAGAGTTCTCAGTTCAGTTAGCCTATTTTATATCTATTAATCGTAAGTTTAAAAATGGTAGAATAAATTTTGAGTAGGGATAGGGAAGTTCCCGTATTCCAATTCATAACTATTGGAGTAGGCTATGGACTTTAAAAGTTAAGCCTAAAGTTAAACTTTTTCTTTGTAGGTGCTTGTATGATCGAATTCTTATAAAACTCTCATTGTGGAAAAAAGGGATGGTGGATGATGCAATTTGCCAATTATGTGGGTTTGAAGTTGAATCTTTGTTTCACCTTTTGTGTGAATGCTCGAGAGCAATGCATGTATGGAATTCTAGCCCTATATGTGTTAGTCCTATACACCAAAGTGGATCTTTTTGGGCAGATTGGTGGAAATTCCTAGTGTAAGGATGGAAGACTGAGGATGAAGGTTTGTTATGGGAAAGTTTTGCGGCGAATTTATGTTGGATTATATGGAAATCCATAAATGCACATTATTTTCACAAAGAGTTTTGGTATGTCCAAAGAATAATTTCTATGGCTGTGACTCAATTCAATGAGTTTATTGATGTACAAGCTTCCAACGAATCAGATAGACAAGGAAATAATGTTCAAAACATTAAATGTTCGAAAAGTTGGATGAAGCCTCCAAATGGATGGTTTAAAATTAATACAGATGCCGCTGTTAAAGTGAAGGAAGGTGGTGTCGTGGGTGGAATTGTGTCTAGGAACTGCAATAGAGTGATAAATGTGGCTATCATTTGTTTTTTCCTGTCTTTTAAAGACGTCGTTTTGGCAGAAGCTATGGTTCTTCGCCGGGCAATCCAGATCATTCTAGAATGGGTTTGGAATCAGGTGATGTTTGAGATGGATGCACAAGAAGTGGTTGATGTAGTGAGGGGGAAGACATCTTGCCCTTTGTTCATTCTCGCTGTGGTGGAGGATATTCAAATTTGGTTTGAACATAGGAATTGCTGCTCTCTCATATACCAAGGGATTGTAATGAAGCAACTCACATCTTAGTCAAATATGATTTGAATGTTAAAACTTGTGATGTATTTATTGATAGTTTTTCTCCTTGTCTTACCAAGGAAGTTGAAAACTAGTGTATTGTTGAGTAATTTAATGGAAGTTCTTCTTGCCTTGAAAAAAAAAAAGTACAAAGTAATATTTGTCGTACATTAAACAATTTAGCCCTAATAATAAGGAAGAGTGTGAAAAATAACAAATTTTTTTCGGTATCAGCATAATATTAAGTGATGTTTATGGTTTGCTTGAATATTTTAAAGCAAATCTACTATGAACATAATGCTAAGTTTTGGTGGTGCTAGTAATTGGGATGCAAGTAAAAGAGAATTTGATGATTGTATTGTGGATGCTTCTTTGATGCAGCTAGGGAGAGTTTATATTCCATGCATCTTTAGCTTGATTCTGAGCCTAGTAATGAAGTTTTCAAGCAGCAGGAAAGGGAATGTTTGGCTAACTATTTGTAGCTTTCCAAGGTAGAAGAATCCCAGTGCAAGCAAAGGTCTAGAGTTCAATGGTTAAAATTAGGGGATAAAAATACCTCATATTTCCACAAAATTTCAAATTATAGAAAGAAGGTCAACTCTATTCTTTCCATTACTTCTAGAACTGGTTGTAGACTTACTAATCCTATTCTGATTCAAAATGAAGTAGTGAGCTTTTATAAGGATTTGTTGACAGCTAGTAACAATGATGCAGTTCCTAATCTTAGTGCTTTCATTCAAAATCCTTTGACATTGGAGCACATTCAAGCTTTTTCTAATCCAGTTTCTGCTGATGAAGTGAGGAGGGTCATTTTTTCTCTTAAAAATGGCAAAGCCCTTGCTAGTGATGGTTTTAATGCTCTTTTCTAAAAGTAGGCTTGGAGTATTGTGGGTGAGGAAGTTACAAAAGCAGTTCAAGCCTTTTTCCATACAGGCTATCTTCTCAAAGAAGTTAATTCTATAGTGATCACTTTGGTTCCTAAAGTGGAGAATCCAAACTTGGTTTCAGAGTTCAGACCCATTTCTCTTTGCAATACTTTGTACAAATGCATTACCAAGATCATTGCAAATAGGCTTAAGCCATGCTTGAAGTCTTGTGTGAGTTTGATTCAAGGTGCTTTCATTCCTGGAAGAAGCATTTCTGATAACATTCTTTTAGCTCAAGTGCTTCTATGGGGCTATCACAAAAATGATGGTGATCCAAGGATTGCTTTGAAAGTGGATCTCACTAAGGTTTTTGACACAATTTCATGAAGTTTTTTGGAGGCTGCTCTTAAGGCTTTTCATGTCCCTGAGCATCTTATTCATCTTATTATGACTTGCATCTCATCTCCTAGTTTCTCAATTAACATTAATGGTGCCTATAAGAGCTACTTCAGAAGCTCAAAGGGTATTAGACAAGGAGATCATCTTTCTCCTTATCTTTTGTTTTAGGTATTGAGGTGCTTTCTCGCATGCTTGCTAAGGAAACTAATGAGGGTAATGATTTTAACTATCACTTGAAATGTCAAGGTCAAAAAATTACTAATCTCCTCTTTGCTGATGACTTACTACTCTTTACAGCTGGTGATTTGGTCTCTGTTGAGTGTGTTCTCAAGGTTTTGGATACTTTAAGTTTTTGGGTTAATGCCTAACAATGCTAAAAGTACTCTTTTCTCTAGTGGCTTTCTGAGTAGGTTCTATCTTTGATTCAAGCTAAGCTTCATTTCAATTTGGGTACTCTACATGTTAGATATATTGGTGTCCCTCTTCTTTCTACTAAACTGGGCAAGGCAGATTGTGGAGCTTTGTTTGACAAGTTAGCTAGCAGAATTTCCAATTGGTCTAGCAAGTTTCTCTCCTTTGCTGGCAGATTGCAGTTGATTAAAGCTGTTCTTTTCTCTTCTCAAGTATATTGGGTATATTGGGCTTCAACTTTCATTCTGCCTAAATCTATCCTTCATGATCTCACTGCTCTTATGAGAAAATTTCTTTGGACATGCTATAAGATGTGTAAGGGTGGTTGCAAAGTAGCTTAGAGGAAAGTTAGTGCCCCTTGTGATGAATGTGGTCTTGGGATTAAAGATTTAGAGGAATGGAACAATGCAGCTATGCTCAAACATTTTTGGAAGATTCTATCTAATTCTCGTTCTCTTTGGGTCTCTTGGGTGAGACATTACCTCATTAAAAACAAGAACTTTTGGGAGTTGGGGATACCTCAAACATAATCTTAGAGTTGGAAGAAACTTCTTTAATTGAGACCTCCAGCTAGGCAGGGCCGGCCCTGACTATAGGCGACCAAGGCGGTCGCCTAGGGCTTCCAGTTCAAGGGGGCCTCAAAAAAAAATTTCCAGTATTTTTAATTTAAGAAAATTTAATATTTTTATTGCCCTTAAGAAAATTAATTCATTTTTTCAGTTCAACTGAAAATAAAGCCTAATATAATTACACAATTTAGGGCCTCAACCTCAATATTTTTTAAAATTTGATTTAACAACCCAATTTGTAATAAATCCAAAACCAATTTCACTAGGTAGGGCCCCCAAAATTTTATATTTCACTTACGATTACTATATACTCAAAAAAAAAATCTCAATTTTTTCAAACTAAAGTCTAATTTAAATTAAACCATTATTTTAATTAGGGCTAGAAAATTATTGTTGCATCCGCACAACGTTTAACGACTATACTCGCGACTATCACATTTGCTCAACGACAATAATTTTTCACGCGGCTATAATTGAGCTTTCGCGACTGTCGCACTCACATGTACAACAATAACTTTTCATAACAACACCAAGATGAAGGCTATTTTCAAATTTTTAAATATTAGTATATTTAATGTATTTTTTTAATATTTTTCTCACAATTATCACTTTTTAAGTTTTTTTTTTCGGTAAGTTTATTAATACTGAAAAAAAAGCACAAGCCGAACTTTTTAAGTTTGTGAAGCCTTATTTATAAGGGGCCTCATATTTGATATCGCCTAGGGCCTCTACGCATTTTTGAGATTTCAGGGCCGGCCCTGCAACTAGGCTAGCTTTTAAAGTGGTTATTGGTGATGGCAAAGATTACTCTCTTTGGTATGATAATTGGCACCCCGTTGGTCCATTGCATGATTTCTTTCTTACAAATGTTATTAGGTCCTCTGGTATTGGTTCTAATGCATCTGTGAGCAGACTTATAAGTGCTTCGGGTTGGCGCTTTCCAGCTCTAAACTCCCCTTTCTGGTTGGATTTTAAAGCTGCTTTTCCTCCAGACTTTAAGCCAAATCAATCTACAAGAGACAAGCTGATTTGGGAACCTACCCAAGGGTCTTTCACTATTACTTCAGCTTGAGAATTGTTGAGAGAAAATTTTGATAAGGTTGATTGTAAGAAGGTTGTTTGGTTCACAAATTGTATTCCTAAACATGCTTTCCTTGTTTGGGTGGTGCATCTTGATAGGCTTCCCACACTTCATTTCTTACTCTCTATTGGTACTGTGCAACAAGCCTCTTGTGTTTTTTGTGGGCTTAGACAGGAAGATAGAGACCACCTCTTCTATCAATGCAGCTTTACTTCAAGGCTATGGAATACGGTTGTTCATAAGGGACTATTGGAATGGCCTAATGATACATGGGATATTATGATTCAGTGGATGACAAATCATTTGAAGGATAAATCTTTGGTCACTCTTATCAATAAGCTGGCTTTCTATGCTACTACATACGAGGTGTGGGTTGAAAGATGTAAAAGAATCTTTAATGAGGAATTCAGTACTTTGGAACAGATTCTTGCTAGAATCATTACTTCTGTTCGGTATTCTCTTTTTCCACTCACAAAATTTGATGATTCTGCTCGCAACAATCATGTGTTGGCTGCTTAGGACCTTCCTTCCACTTTGTTATCTTCTTGATGTGTATATATAAGCAGTGTTGGTTTTGGTTTCAGTATGGTCTCAAACCTTTGTTTGCTGTCAGGTCTGCTTTTGTTCTGGTTGACAAGCAGCGTAGAGAGATTGCTTGGTTTGGTTGGCTGGACCTCTGGTGCAATTCTAATTGCTTTCTATTTTTCCAGTCCAAGGCTCAATGCTGCTGTGACTGTGGGTTTTCAGTGCACTCTTCTTTGCTGGGGTTGCTGCCTTCATGTTCAGTTGTACTCCAATTCTGTCAAGACTTTATTGAACTGTACAATGAGGTGCAAGATTGGGAGGGCTGTTTGCTTGAGAGATTTTTAGTTTAGATGCTCTTGTGCTCTATTATTTTGTCTCTTTAGTATTATTAGGCATCAAGGGTGCTTTTCTTATTTTTTTTCATTGGGTGAAAGTTTGGTTTCCACATTTTTTCTCTCGGGTATGCCCCTTAGCTATTTGTAAGGCCTTGGCTTTTTTCTTCTAATATATCATCTTACCATTAAAAAAAAAAACATTTTTTGTCTTGCTTGATGGAATAAAAGTACGAAGCATTTGGTTTCTGCTCGGTAATTTTAGCTAATATTAAGAGCAAGACTATCAATAATAATCTTATAATACCAATAACAAGAATGAGAATGCTATGAGTAAAATTTTCTTGCTGTACGACATAATAAAATGCAGACTAATTTTATTTTTTTTTCGAATGCTAAATTGAATAAAAGTACAAAAGTAATATTTGTTGTTTGCTCAATAATTTAATGCTAATAATAAAGTTGAAACCATCAAGAAAATAATTAACATTACAGAAGACTAAAATATCACTTTTAGTGTCATGTCAGACTAAAAAAGTTTATTTACTCTTTTACCCCATGGAAGCTTCTATATATGCTAGAAATGAAATGGATTCAATCTAGAGATGGAAAATTCTCTTCGAAGCATACTGTGGGATTGCTTAACGACGGATTCCTCGTCCTCCAAAGTTGTGAGTCTTTACATAATGACGGATTCCTCAGACCTCCACCTCGTCCTCCAATGTTGTGGCTTCGTTCTCCAACTATGTAACGACAATTCGACTTTTTTGCCTTGTAATTACTACCATATTTTGTACATAATCACAATGAAAGCGCCTTAAAAATAAGTTGATTCATTCCTTCTTGGTGCAGCTACTGATCTTTGTTGCAGACGCCCAAACCATCTTTGACAAGCTTCTCCGATTCTGTATTGTCGGTGCTTCTTTAGCATTCCCAACTCTGTATATCAGCGGTGTCTCTTCTTGTCTCGCTACCCTTTCTCATTCATGGACACTCCATAATTAGCCCGAGATATCCTCAATATGAATGTATCAGCACAAAGTAATTTCCTTTCAAAAATGCTTGATCTCAACTAGTCTTGCCCAAAACGTCATAACACGAAATTAAGGGAAGGATGAACCCATAATCTCTACTACCATCCGATTCTTCCAGTCTATGTTCATAATTTGTATGCTGGCATGTATTCCACTAGTAAAACGTCTGCCTTGTAAAATAGCAGTGCTGCTTCAATCACCAGTAATCCCCACATGAACACTTGCCATCAGCAAAATGATGGAATCTGTTTGAATCTCGTAATACTATTTGTCGACCCACAATCTTTGAAATATATTTGAACGCAGAGTGACAGTCCCCACATACTCTCAGATTTTTCATTATCCTTATCGGCAATGATGATTTGCGAGTAAGAACAAAAGCAACTGCAAGTTTTTCGCTGTGATAACTCAGGAGTTCTTCCTTGTTCTCGAGTTCAAGATCATACAGGGAGAATTTTGTCTGGGGCACATATCCGGCATCCCTCATTTTTCTGTGCAGTTCCTTGAGCTTTTCATAGATAGCCTCATTATCTGAATGTGATTGATCTCCAGCTACAAAAGTATGAACCCCATCATTCATGGTGACCCAACTACACCCGGCTTCCTTCTTCACTGCTGCTTCCCACATTGCAGCCCTCGCTCTTGCGACATCTTCCCACTTCCCCCAAGAGGCATACATATTAGCAGTGAGCACATAGTTCACTGCATTTTGGGGTTCCAACTCCAAAAGCATTTCAGCAGCCCTCCTACCTAAATCTGTTTTCCGTACAGATGCTCGACCGCAAGCCCCTAGAACTGTCCTCCAAATAAGAATATTAGGGCTTATCGGCATTGTATTGATAAAGTCCTCTAACTTATCGAGTTCGCCTGCCCGCCCAAGGAGATCCGCCATACACGAGAAGTGCTCCATGCGAGGGGCCAAACCATATACTTTGCTCATAGAGTTAAAATGCTGAAAACCTTGCTCAACAAACCCCACATGGCTACAAGCTGACAAGACACCAACAAAGGTGACATGATCTGGTGTTTGACCCTCTACCTTCATTCTTCTAAAAACTTCTAGAGCTTTCTCTCCATGTCCATGTCGTGCATAACCAGATATCATTGAATTCCATGAATATACATTCCTTGTGGGCATCATCTCAAAAAACCTTGAAGCATAATCTATTCTTCCACATTTGGAATACATGTCAACAAGTGCACTCCCAACCACCACATCGGACTCCAAACAAGCTCTAGTACCACAACCATGAACTTCCATGCCACGCTCCAATGTTGCAACTGAAGCACATGCACTAAGAACAGTGGCAAAGGTAAAGCAATCTAATTTCTGACCCTGCTGCAACATAAGCCACACAATATCCATCGCCTTGGGTAATAACTCATTATGTAAATATCCGGAAATCATGGAATTCCAACTCACGTCATCCCTCCTACCAGACATCCTGGCAAAAATTTTCTCACAGTCATCCATAAATCCGCACTTCCCATAGCAAGAAAGAAGTGCATTCTCAATAGCAGTATCATTTATAAGATGGTATTTTAGTGCTAAAGCATGAATCTGATGACCCAGTCCAAGAAGCGAAAGAGATGACACTGCTGCAAGAATGTTGATAAAAGTAACTCTGTTGAGACTCCATCCATCTCGCATCATCTCTTTGAAATAATTTACAGCTTTCGAAACAGACGCCTCCGAAACAGCAAGTGTCCCAATAACAGAATTCCATGAAACTTGATCGTACTCCGGCATCAAGTAAAACACTTGTTGAGATTCAGTGACATACCCTGTCTCTGCATATAGTGCGAGTAGGGCATTCGAAACCGAAACATCTAAATCAAGTCCCAATTTCAGCCCTTCACAATGCAATTGTTTTCCAAGCCTTACCCAGCCCAAGCTTGCACATGAGCTCAAAGCACTGATTAATGTGAAATTCGAAGGTATTAATCCTGTTCTCCTCATTGTACAGAAGCTCATAACAGCATCTTCATAACACTCATTCTGATCAAGACCAGAGATCATGGAATTCCATGAAACTGAATCCTTATCATCCATGAGTCGGAAAACAGTGCAAGCATCTTTAATTGCAGCACATTTAGAGTACATATTGACTAGTCCATTGCCAACTGCAACCACGGAACCACTCAAGCCTGTTCGGATAACATAAGCATGAACCTCTCTGCCTTTTCTTCTCCCTTCTTCCAAGACACGGAAATCAGCAATAGCACTCAAGAGAATCACGTAAGAATCAGTGTTTATGCTAACCAAGTCTCTCATCTCCATAAAAATCTCAGCTGCTTCTTCTCCATGCTTTTGCCTCACCAATCCAACCATCAATCCGTTCATGGATACCGCATTCCTCTCACTCATTTGCTCAAAAATCTTCTTAGCACCATCAAGAAATCCAAACCTCGCAAACCCATTTACCAGAGCACTGCCCACATACAGGTCTTGTAGGAAACCAGATTTCTTAATTTTGCCAAGCATCTGCTCAAGCAGACACAGACCTGAATCAACAGATGAACAAGCTGCAGTTATTAAACTCCCAAAAGTATATTCACTAGGTTTGAAGCTAAATCCCATGCCCCCCTGTTGCATGGTAGAGAACAGCTCAAAAGCAGCAATTGCATCACCCCTTTGAGAATAAACTGAAATAACAGAATTCCATGATACAGAGTTTTTCATCTGTATCCCATCGAAAACACGACAAGCATAATCAGCAGAGTCCATACATTTCCAATACATAGAAATCAACACATTACAAACCACCACATCAAACGCATACGGGGTTTTCATAATTAAACCATGAAGTTGCAATCCAAAATTAAGCCCGGCTCGTCCTAACACCTGGCAAGCTCTTAGAGCACTACCAATAGAATAATCACTCGGGAAAAAACCCTCACACACCATTTCGCGAAAAAGAGCACATGCCTCACTGGCCATGCCATTTTGGGTATAACCCGAGATCAAACAAGCCCAAGTAACACAATTCCTAGTAAGCATTTCGTCAAACAGGTCACGTGCAGAAACCATATCACCAACTCTAACATATAAATTAATAAGGGTATTCGATAAATAGAAATCACGCACAAACCCAATTTTAATAATTCGCAAATGTAGCTGTTTAGCATCCTCATGGGAACCAGAAAGTTGGCATTGGTGGATGAGAGATTCGAAGAGTTCGGAACATGGTGGCGAAACATGATTGGATTTTTGGGGTAGAAGTGATGGGGAGGATTGGTAGTGAGAGTTGTTGTGTTGATCAAGCTGCGTTGGCAATGGGATCAAATGAGTCAATTGTTGAATGGGATGATTTGGGACGTGTGGGTTGAAGAGAGAAGGTGGCGGTGAGGAAACAAATTGGGCAGTGAAAGTAGTGAAAGCAGAGTTATTGTGATGGGAAATTCGTCTGTGTGTCGAGATGAGATTACCGCGAAACATTGGTTGGTGTAGGAGGAGAAGTTTACTTCATGCCTTCTTCTTGTTCACTTTTTTCGCGCGTTTTTTTTCATTTTTTCAAATGGAAAGGACTCAAGTTTAAAAGTTTTTGGTTAGTCCTAATGATATATCTAGAGTTAATTTGAGTAAACCCTTGTAGTTTCAAAAAAATCACTTTGTCCTCCTACTATATAAAAAATCCTTCTTCATTTATTAAATTGTATTAGTTTGTCCCCTTTATAATTTTGGATCAAAATACCCCTGTAATTTAAGAAAAAAAGACTTAAAATTAAAAAAACATATAAAATTCAAAAAATATATATAAAATTTGTAGAAAAATATATAAAATTCAAAAAATATATAAAATTCGAAAAAAAACATATAAAATTTGAAAAAAATATATAAAATTTGAAAAAAACATAAAATTCGAAAATATATATATATAATTCGAAAAAATATATAAAATTAAAAAATACATATAAAATTCGAAAAAATACATATAAAATAAGAAAACTATATATATAATTCATAAATATATATATATATATATAATTCGTAAAAATATATTAAATTCATAAAACAATATATAAAATTCGAAAAAACATATAAATTATGAAAAAAAAGTAAAAAGATGTAAAAACAAAAGAATATATTAAGGTTACAACAGAATACAAGTAAAAATATTATAAATTTCACTTTTTATATATTTGTTTCAAAATTTATATAATTTTTACGAATTATATATATATTTCTATGAATTTTATATATTTTTTGGAATTTTATATATATTTTTGGAATTTTATATATTTATTTCGAAATTTTATATGTTTTTTTGGAATTATATATATATTGTTTTCGAATTTTATAATGTTTTCAAATTTTATATATTGTTTTACTAATTTTATATATATATTTCTAATTTTATATGTTTTTTTAAATTTTAAATAATTTTTCATTAAATCCCAGGCGTATTTTAAATCATTAAATCATTTTTCAAATTTTAAATCATTTTTACAAATTTTATATATACTATTTCGAATTTTATATGTTTTTTTTTAATTTTATATGTTTTTTTCGAATTTTATATTGATTTTTCAAATTTTATATTTATTTTTCAAATTTTATATATTGTTTTATGAATTTTATATATTTTTACGAATTATATATATATATTTATGAATTTTATATATTTGTTTCTAATTTTATATGTTTGTTTTTCGAATTATATATATATATTTTAATTTTATATATATATTTCGAATTTTATATGTTTTCTTCGAATTTTATATATTTTTTCGAATTTTATATATATTTTTCGAATTTTATATGTTTTTATCGAATTTTATATTTTTTTCGAATTTTATATATATTTTTTGAATTTTATATGTTTTTTTGAATTTTAATAATTTTTCATTAAATCCTAGGGGTATTTTGGTCCAAAATTATAGGGAAGGGGGCAAGCTGATACAATTTGATAAATGTAGGGGGTTTTTTGTATAGGAGAGAGACAAAGTAATCTTTTTTGAAATCACAAGAGACTTTACTGAAATTAACTCATATATCTATTCGGTGTACATATTATGTCTACCTATTCAACGCGATTAACATTTTTCTTATATTTCAATTTTTTCAACCTTTTTGTATTTTTTCAATTTTTTTAAAATTATAATATAAAAAACAATTGGAAATTCAGTGGATTGATTAATCAAGAGTGACTTTCTGAATATCCAGATGCTCAAATGTTAGAGAACCATAACTATTTTAATTAAACACATTAAACTAATTAACCTCGATAAAAAAAATGATTATGATTAATTATCATTTAAATTTTCAGCGATCGATTATCATTTGAAAGTATGTTTTCCTAGTACTATACATGGTGATACAATCCTGTACAATTTGTTCTTCCTCATGTTTGGTGAACATCGTATTTATTTGCACGTATGCAAATGCAATAAACCTATAGGTCGTGTTCAGAATTCATTTCTACATAAACTTGTATATTGCCTTATCGGGACATGCTTACTTATACTTACTTTAAACTTTATATATATTTATATTATTTGCCACCGTGAGAATTTTAATCCTCTTGCCCACTTATTTATACACTTGTTACCGCGAAATGAAAAGTGAATCTAAAACAATAAGCATTGTTCTGTTCTAAAAAAGTGAATCATTGGTCTGATCTTAAGTTAACCCATTGCAAAAAAATTAGAAGAATTCTATGTGGATAAATTGATAATTGTTCTTAAATGTCAAAATGGTGATATCAAGTACTAGCACATATCAGTACTGAGGATTGGGAATGTGAAACACATATCTTGATAATAGATCAGAGTTTCAGAATACTCGTAAAAAAAAAACTCTCAAATATTATATAATTTTAGATTTTGAATTTTACATTACGACTCCTACTGATTTCGATACTTGAGACATTAATAATATCAATGTGTAGGCCCATTTTTACATTAGGCCCATCGTACAAAATCAACACTGGATCAACAGATCTGTTAAGCCCAAATAGAAAACAAAGCCCAAGGATATAAGCTCATTTCAGGATAAAAACTATTAAGCAAATGACCGTTTCAATATATACAATCAAAACTGACATAGGGTTTTTATTATATCAGTTTTGCAAAACATTAAATTTGAATTTAATGTAGATATTGTCTTTAATATGTCTTAAAACCCATTTATGAGGGTAAGACCAAATTCATGTATAAAAGGAAGGAAAAAGAAAAGGAAAGGGATCCGAAATTGCTCACATTCTTGTTGATTCTTGAAATACTTATTATTACCTTGCCGTTTATCTATTTCTTAGCTTCTGTTTAAATTACAAAAGTTGAAATTCGTTCGACATTTGCGAACGGTTTTACACTTTTTGGCGCCGTCTGTGGGAACTCGATTTCTAGACATAAGTTATTAGATCAATGCCGGGAGAAACCACTACACAGTTAGGAGATACAACTGTTATCCTTCAACGTCTGGAGGCCCTTGAAAAAGAAAATCAGGAACTAGGGCAAAGGTTGGATTAGTCTAAACATCCAGAATTGCCTATAGCAGGACGCCGTAATGGCCCCGGTGTTGAAGAGGAGGACAATCACCATGAAGCAAGTTCAGCAGATCGAACAGCAGATCATACTCGTACCCAACCAATCGCAGATGAGGCGAATATCAATAATCGTGCAGTTCCGCTCGATATGGTGACCCGACTTCAAAAAATCGTAGACGAACAAGTAAAAGATCTCAGAACACAATCACCAGCTGATCTAGCCATGGAAATGACGGCCAAAATGATTAAATCACCGTTCAACCCCGAAATACAACAGGCGTAAAGGCCAAATAAGTTCCGGATGCCAAAATTCATTATGTTCGATGGGACGCAGGACCCAATTGAGCACCTGTTTCATGTGGAGCAGATGATGACTCTCGATATAGTTGATGATGCGCTACTGTGCAAAGCTTTTTCTACAAGCCTATCAGGCCCAGCTTTGTTATGGTTTAGGCAATTGCCTGGCAGTTCGATCGATTCTTTCCAAACGCTGATGGAAAAGTTTCTGGCCCAGTATTTTGGTAATCGGAAACAGAAGAGGAGCATTTCTAATATGTTCACAATGAGACAAGCGAAAGGCGAAACATTGAAGAATTTCCTGTCCAGATTCAATCTGGAAATGGGAATGATACCCAGTTGTGATCAATCAGCAGCAGTGGAAGCTTTCAAGGTGGCTATCGAACAAGGGACCAGTTTTCAAAGATCCTTGGTGAAGTCAACACCCCTCAACATGGGTCAGTTGAATTCGCGGGCACATGGATATCTAAGATTGGAAGAAGATGAACAAGAAAGAGGTCATCATTCAACATTAGTCAGTGTGGAAAGCAAATCAAAGGAAATGATAATCAAGAAGGCAGATAATGCGAACAGCCAACGATCAGCTCCATATAGGCAACAAGAGAGGAGGCCAAGATATGACATACCTGAAACTCCACTCCGAACAACCTTAGCAAAGTTGTACAACAAGAATAAGGCAAAGGGTATTTTTCGCCCACCATTTCCGTTGAAAATGCCACCAGAGCAGCAGGACCGTTCGAGGCACTGTGCGTTTCACAATGACTTTGACCATTTAACCAATGAGTGCAGACAATTGAGGAGGCAGGTTGAGACCTAGATAGCCAAAGGAGATTTGAAGGAGTACGTGGACAATGGAGTCAAAAATTTTGATTGACCGAAGCCCAATAAAATTGTGGGCGGACAACCGGTCAAAATTATTGACACAATCCATGGGAAACCAGAGGAGGATGAGGAAATCCGTTCGGTTCAACGCTCACGAATGCGCAATGCCAACAAGATCCGAAGAGTTGGGGAGGTGAATGTAATTCGGAACTACCCAATGCCTACAATATCATTTACTCAGGAGGACTTAAGACGTGTACAACTACCACATGAAGATCCACTGGTAATTTCAATCATAGTTTCAAATTGTTTAGTTAAAAGGGTGTTAGTTGATCCAGGTAGCAACACGAACATACTGACCAAATCAGCTTTCGAGAAGATCGGCATTAGCACGGAGTTAATCAAACCGACTGCCAGTCCGCTGGCAGGCTTTGATGGAAAGAGGATTTGCCCGATCAGGATCCTGAACTTACCTGTGACAGCCGCAAAGCGAACTTTGATAGAAAATTTCATGTTGGTGGACGTACAACCTTCCTACAATTTGATCATGGGAAGAGGTTGGATTCATCGAATGCAAGGAGTTCCTTCTACTCTACATCAGGGTTTGTTGATATTCAAGGCGATCAAGTGGTGGCGAAAGAATGCTATGCCATCATCACCAGAGGTTTGAAGGGCGAAAATTCCGAACAAAACTTATAGCAATTATCGAACCTCCGTGATCAGACTGACAATGATGAAAAGATCGAAGAGGACACCATCACAGTGGATCTGATCATCGGGAGCAAGGGAATGACCACCCGAATTGGAAGAGGACTGAATTCTGATGAAAGGAGCAACTTGATTTCTATGTTGAGATCAAATATTGATGTTTTTGCTTGGGAGCACAGCGACATGCCTGGGGTCGACCCAGGAACCATGATGCACACATTAAATGTTTACTCCGATGCACAACCCATACGGCAACGACCCAGAAGGATCGGAACCGAACGAGGAAAGTTTGAAGCTGAAGAAGTTAGTCGATTGCTAGATGCTGGTTTTATCAGAGAGGTTCATTATCCCGTTTGGCCGTCCAACGTTGTCGTAGTACAAAAGAAGAATGGGAAGTTCCGAATGTGTGTGGACTTCACCAACTTAAATAAAGCTTGTCCGAAGGACATCTTTCCTTTACCTAAGATTGATCGCATGATCGACGCAACTACAGGGTTCGAACGTCTCACCTTCCTGGATGTTTATTCAGGATACAATTAAATCCCAATGAACCCAAAAGATGAAGACAAAACAGCGTTCATCACCGAACGAGGGACCTATTGTTACAAGGTCATGTAGTTCGGTCTCAAAAATGAAGGTGCGACTTATCAGCGACTTGATTGATAAGATTTTCAAGACCTAGATTGGAGATACGGTGGAGGCTACATTGATGACATGGTTGTTAAAAGCAAGCACAAGGATGATCATCTGAAGCACTTGAGGATGTGTTCGCATCCCTGCGATCGCACAAAATGAAGCTGAACCCGAAAAAATGCATTTTTGGTGTGTCTTCCGGACAATTCTTGGGACACATAGTTAACAAAGATGGAATCAAAGCAAGTCCAGCACAAGTTCAGGCACTGATTCAGATGAAGGAACCTGAGTCCCCAAAATAAATTCAGGTACTCACAGGAAGATTAGCAACTCTGAGTCGGTTCATCTCCAAATTATCAGATAGATGCAAGTCGTTCTTCGATGTCCCGAAGTCTAAGAAAACGATTGCCTGGGGAGAGAAACAGCAAGAAGCGTTTGATCAGTTGAAACTCTATATGACGAAACCACCAATCCTAACGGCACCCAAGGATCATGAGTCTTTGATTCTGTATTTAGTTGTTTCTCCGAACGCAGTCAGTTCAGCGTTGGTAAGAGACGATGGGAACAGACAGTACCCAATTTACTATGCGAGCAAAACATTGCTTGACGCCGAGCAAATATATTCGAAGACAGAGAAAATCATCTTGGCATTGGTCCAGGCAAAATGAAAGCTACGACATTACTTCGAGTCCCATCCGATCAGAATCCTAACAACATTTCCGATCAAAGCAATTTTGTCAAAGCCCGACTTCTCGGGACGAACGACGAGATGGTCAATAGAACTAAGTATGTTCGATATTACTTATAAGCCACGAACGTCTCTAAAAGGTCAAGTTGTGGCGGATTTCCTCCTTGAGTATGAAGCGACCGAAGATGAGGTCTGTGATGTAAATCTAATGTGGTTGCTTTATGTAGATGGATCAGTGAATAGCCTGAGGGCAGGTGTGGGGCTCGAACTGATATTCCTAGAAGGCACCAAGTTGCAACAATCGATCAAACTGTGCTTTGAAAGTTCAAATAATGAGGCTGAATACGAAGCCATTTTGGCAGGATTAAGGTTAGCAAAGGAGCTCCAGATCAAAGAATTAACCGTGTTCAGCGACTCTCAGTTAGTCGTAAATCAGATCACAGGAAGTTATAATACAAGTGAGGAAAGGATGTTGCAGTATAAAAATGTCATTCAGGAAGAAATGCGAAACTTTCAAGTAGTCGCTTTCAAACAAATTCCAAGGGCGGAAAATCATGGGGTTGATTATGTAGCAAATCAAGAATTTTCAGCTGGAGACGATATGATCAGGATAATTCCCGTGGATGAACTGTTCACTCCCTTGATTGGTAAAATGAAGGAGATATGTGTGATTCCGTACGAGCCAAGTTGGATCGATCCAATCCTTGAATATTTATTGATTGGTGTTCTACCTGAGGATCGACGAGAGGCAAAGAAAGTAAGAGCAACTTCTACCAAGTATTCAGTGATCGATGGCTTTTTATACCCTCGATCGATGAGTGGGCCCAACCTGCGATGTTTGACACCATCTGAAGCACAAGAGGTACTCAAGCAGTTGCACGATGGGACTTGTGGAAGCCATGTTGGGGGTAGATCATTATCTCATAGAGCAATAACACAAGGTTATTTCTGGCCATACATGATTCGAGACGCGGAGGAATACGCGAGAAGGTGTGACAAATGTCAAAGACATTCGCATATAATCCATCAACCAGCAGAGCTTCTCACAGCGATGGCCTCTCCTGTTCCGTTCGCACGATGGGGAATGGATGTGGTCGGACCATTAACAAGGGAAACATCAAATCAAAAGCATGTGCTTTTGGCCACAGATTATTTCACCAAATGGGTGGAAGCAAAGGCTTATGTAAAAATCACTCACACTCAAGTGATTGATTTTATTTTAAATCGTATAATCTACAGGTTTGGAGTGCCAAAGTACATAATGATGGACAATGACACAAATCTGGACAATCAGTACATTCGGGCGTTGCTATACGAGTTCGGCATCAATCAGAATTTATCATCTGTCAGGTATCCGCAAGCAAATGGACAAGCCGAGATAACAAACATAACGATTTTTGTCGGGATAAAAAGAAAATTAGAGGGGATCGAAGGAAAAGGTCGATGGTTAGATGAATTACCAAGGGTCCTCTGGAGCTACCGAACGACTCCACGCAAGCCGACCGGGATGACTCCATTCGCTATGGCGTACGGAGTCGAGGCGGTAATCCCAATTGAATTGGAAGTCCCCACAATAAGAACTCATCTATTCGATACTGAACATAACGAATAAATTCTAAAAATCGAAGGTAATCTCATAGATGAAAAGAGGGAAATGGCCTCAATAAGGCTGGCAGAATATCAACAAAGGTTGATGAGGAGTTACAATAAGAAAGTGAAACCAAGATCATTTCAAGTAGGCGATCAAGTACTAAGGGTGTTGGCCAGCAGATCAAACAAACTAGATCCCACATGGGATGGGCCGTACACAGTAACAAAGGTGATCGGCAAAGGTGCCTACAGATTGGCCGATCAAGATGGAAAACAAATCGAACGAGCTTGGAATGCAATACACTTGAAAAGGTATTTTCAATAAAATTTACGTTGATCTTAAAATTTCGTTTAACAGTTTGTACAATAAGACCCATTTCAAATCAATAAAGATATTATTCATATCTTCCCATATTTCTGTTCAAACTGTTATAAAAAATAAAAATAAAAATAAACTCCAAGTGAAATAACTTGGCCAAAATACATAAGCCATTTAGGCAAAAAACCATCATGAAGATGGCATCAAGTTCCTGCTTTCACAAAGACGTATAAAGATACGCATAAAAAATGTTGTGTTCAAAAGAACACATCATCCTGTTCAAAAAACAGTATGCACCTCAGTGCCATCTGTTCGGAAAATACCTATGCACCTTAGTGCCATCTTGTTCGAAAATATTAAAGCACATCAGTGCCATTTCAAAACTTGTCCAAAGATGCTCATCATGGAAGTATCAAAAATAAATACTGTTTAAACAGACCATAAAATTGTTCAAAGTAAAAATCAAGAAGTTGGAGGTAAAACATCATCAGTATTAGATTGTTGATTTTCTGAAGGAGGTATGGAAGGCCCAGCTGACGCTTCAGTTGTAGCAGCAGGGACTGCAGAGATAGGTTCTGGTCGTTCGGCCGGTATGATCCCATGCAAAATAAATTGAGCAAAGTCTTTTTCATCTTAACAAGCCTCAGGATCTTCATACGAGTGAACGACACCGCAAACAGCATCATGAGCGGCCAAATTATTATATGTATGAGCAGATGAGTCCATTGACATTTGATCATCACAAAACCTGAATCCATCGCAGAATTTAATATCGAAAATGCTCACATATCTCCGGTGCATTTCCATACCTCCCCTTCGGCAAATTTCGAAACCGGTTTTCAGAACAACATTGGAAGTCTCTAGGTTGTGGACCTATTTCTTCAGTTCAGCATTCTGATCAGATTCTTTCTGATGGAGTTTCTTTAAACTTTCCACCTCGAGCTCCAAGACCTTCTTCTGTTTCTCAGCCAACGTAGCGCATTTATCAGCTCGCAGGTATGCAACATCTATGTTTTTTCTCTTATACTCTCCTATTTCAACAGCTTTACAGAGAGCTAAGACATTAAACACAGACTGAAAAAAGAAGAAACGTTAGTTAAAAAAAAAAAAACTTTGGTACCTCCAAAATAGAAACAGGACCCCTAGCCATAAGCTCATTATAATCGACATGTTGCTGAAAGAGTTCATCTTTGGGTGGACACATTCCCCGAGCAAGAGCCATCAGGGAATCAAGGTCGGACATGGCCAGCGAACGGCGATTCAAAGTACTTCCATCACTTTTTTTGAACTTTAGGATCCAATCGCCTTCAGGATCAAATGATGGAGGGAAGCAGCAATCTGGAATAGTGTAGCCGCTCACAGACTTGGCCTTCTTCACCAGCTTCTCATGCTTCTCAGCATCATTTCTTTTTGCATGCTCTAAAGGGGGACCCAGCAGCAACTTTTTCTGAACGCCACCGCCATCATCGGTGTTCGTCCTCTTCAGAAGCCCCTTCGTCTTCTTCGGATCTTCGGTCAGATCAATCATTTTATTCTTTCCCGTGTCAGAAGATGAGCTGACAGGGGGAGGAGATTTTTGTGTTGCAGCACGCTTGGAAGCTGTTACCGGAATCTCCATTATAGTAGCTTCTGGAGCACTGACAGCAATTAACTTCAAATTTTGAGAAGTCAAAAGTGATTTGTTGGACGGGAGAGTTGCAAAGACTTTTTCGTTCAGATATTCAAGACGTTCGGCTATATACAAAAAACATAGGCATACGATCAAAAAACAGACAAATACGCAGTTCAAATAAAACAGGCAAAAATTTGTAAAGCACAAATAGTACACTTGCCAGGATTTTTGAATCCACACTTCAATTTCTTACAAATACCGAAGGTCCTTGGCAGAGGATACGGGCCGGACGCATCCACCCTCCAATTTTCCCCAATTTTCACCATCTTATCTTTCCATTCCTTCTCAGAAGAAGGATTCCCATCACAAAGTTTTAAGGTCGAATGGGGGTGCAGATGGTACCGACCAGGGTTTTTCCTGATCTGATCGACTTTATAGCAGAGCAGAAAATCACCCAAACCTAAGTTCAAACCTCGTTTGTAATTCAGAACGAGCATTACAGACAAAACCCTGAAGAAATTAGGGTTTACTTGCAAAGGTGTAAGCCCTAATGAAAAGAGAATATAGTGATAGAAGGAATGTAGGGGAAATCTAAGTACAACCAAGTGATGCGCAGAGAACAAGACTTCACCCGGTTCAACTTCCTCATATGATTTAAATTCTAAATCAGAAGATTACTCAGAAATCGAAACATCTTTTGGAATATCAAACTCTATTCGACATTTATCAGCTAATGATAATTTATGTAATTGTTTTCGGGAAAGCTTTTGGGGTCTCGATTCAATAAGATCGGGGGCAACCACAGAAGAATAAACAACAGGGGTGTCATCAACAACCACCTCCAGAGAAGGGGTTCGGCTACTGTCACTACTCATGATATTTTGATTTCAGAAAAAAAGATGAAGGACAAAAAGAAAAACTAACCTCAAGAGTTTCTTGATGGAAATCGTCTTCAAAGAGTAAGAGTCTGCTTTTGTAAATGGGGAAGAAATATTGAAGAAGATGAATGAAGTAAGGAAATAGACGGTTACACATGGCTCTTCGAATTCCCACCCTATTTCAAAAATGTGAAATGGGCTTGGGAATTGGGGGCAAAGTGTAGGCCCATTTTTACATCAGGCCCATCGTACAAAATCAACACTGGATCAACATATCTGTTAAGCCCAAATAGAAACAAAGCCTAAGGATATAAACTCATTTCAAGATAAAAGTTATTAAGGAAATGACTGTTTCAATATATACAATCAAAACTGACATAGGGTTTTTATTATAGCATTTTTGCAAAACATTAAATTTGAATTTAATGTAGATATTGTCTTTAATATGTCTTAAAACCCATTTATGAGGGTAAAACCAAGTTCATGTATAAAAGGAAGGAAAAAGAAAAGGAAAGGGATCCAAAATTGCTCTCATTCTTGTTGATTCTTGAAATACTTATTATTACCTTGCCATTTATCTATTTCTTAGCTTCTGTTTAAATTACAAAAGTTGAAATTCGTTCGGCATTTGCGAACGGGTTTACACAAGGACTCCTCCAAAATGGTCTAAAAACATCATTATCATTTGGGTACTTTCCATTTGCGCTCAAATTTGAATTGAGAGCATAATTGTGATCCTTGAAGTCAAAGTACGTTCGTAGAGGCATTATTACACCACAACCAACGACAATGCCAAAATAGAGTTCATTTGGAAGTAAATATTTAGTTTTGCTTAATAATAGTACGCAGCGCCAAACTTGAGTGAGATAGATTTAATGCTCTAATATCCACCATGTTTGATCTCATTATTCGTATATTAAAGTAGGCCAAAAATTATTCAAAAATTCATTATCAAATTAAATGAAATTTATTTTTTTTGACAGAAAATCAATTTACTTTTCTTCCCTTTATTTATTTGATTGACTCATTTTGTTTTTTTACTTTTCACTAGCTAGGGATAACAATTCAAGAAGAACCTAACAAATCAGACTCAATGGCGCAGATGAGCCAATGAGGCCATACATCCCAATGCAAGTCACTACTCTGAGATTTGAGATCCCACTTACTGATGAGGTGAGTAACCGAATCACAAGATCTATGAGTCCTGAAAAGCTTCCAAGAGATCTCTTGATGAACCATGAGACTAAATATCTTCTAAGATGACTGTTGAAAACTCATCCGTAGGAGAAAGGAGCATAACAGATTGGTTATCTCCCTCAATATCAACATCTAAATAGCCCCACATAACACGAACCTTTAAACTCTCCCACAACATAAATGCGTCCGCAGCTGCCGGGGAACCAATATTCTTAGAAAAGAAGGAAGCACGCCTCACCGGCCGACCCTTTTCATCTCTAAGGATACACCCGCCCCCTGCTATACAGGATAAAAATATAAAAGTTGCATCAAAATTCAATTTTAATTTCCCTTCTCTAGGAGGTTGCCAAATGGAAGGTTTGGTTAAAAGGAAGGCAGTAGGTCTTAGTATATAATCTTCTTGTTGATGAATAGCCCAGAACTCATTAAAATTAAAGAAAGCTCGATCAATGATATCTTGAGGAGACCAAGTGTTGCTATTAAATTTCAAGTCATTCCCTGCCCTCCAAATTTCCCACATAATGAACGATACTAAGCTTAAGTATCGCTCTATTTCTTGGTGATCTCTCCATAACTCTATCAAGTAAATCCAATGTTGTTTCCATGGAAAGGAATTAGAGCCTTGAAAGGTTAGTCGAAATGGGTTGATTCTCCAAACCACTTGGGCAACTGGGCATTGGCATAACATGTGAGAGATTGTCTCATCTTCAAGGCCACAAACACGACAAATAGCTTCCACAACTATTTTCTTTGAATGAAGGTTCTTTAGGACCGGAATCTTCTCTAAGTAACACTGCCAAATGAAGAATTTAATCTTATCTTTGATTTTAATTTTTCAGATATCCTTCCATATACTATTGACCTAATTGGATGTACTACCACTATGATCAATGAGTAACCTTTGAGGCCCTCTAATAATTTCCAATGCCAAAGTATAAGCACCTCTCATTGTGAATTTTCCATTACTAGAAAGAGCCAAAACAAATTTGTCTTCACCTCCCAATTCTTTAAGTGGAATTTTTAGGATGAGATCACTATCCCTTTTGTTAAAGTTCTTTCGAATAAGATTAGTTTTCCAATGCTTGGAGCTACTATCAATGAGGTTAGCAACCTTAGATAGATGAGAGGGTAATGCATTTGAGGATATTAAAGGATTCACTTTGTCAGGAAGCCATGGATCAGCTTTGCAATTCACTTTGGTCACATTTGTAATTTTCCATCTCCATCCCTTTTCAATCACAACTTTAGTAGTTGATGTCCCTTTCCAAACCCAAGAATCATATGTACTATATGTTGACCGAAGGAAAGAGCTTTTTGGCTTAAAGGGCATAATTGAAAAAGAGAATTATCTCCCACTTCCATTCTCCAAGCCAATTTACAATTTAGCTTTTTGGCTAAAAAGGCAAAAAGCATATGTACAATTTTTGTTTAAAAATTTTATAAAGAAGAGAATTATCTCCCACTTCCATTCTCCAAGCAAATTTAGCTAAAAGGGCATAAGTGAAGACTTCCACATCTCTGAAACCTAAACCACCTATTTCCTTTGGCTTACACAAATTTTCCCAACTAATCCATTTAATGTGATTACCTCTCTCGTTGCTGCACCACAAAAAGTTCATCATTTTTTGAGTTAGGGACTTGCAAGTAGATACCGGGAGTTTAAAGCATGCCATAACATAGTTTGGGAGTGAAACAAGTGCATATTTAAGAAAGACAGCTCTACGAGCCCTTGAAAGCATTTCACCCTTTAAATTTCTAAACTTTTTGGCAACTCGGTCTTCCAGAAATCTGAATAATAACAATTTGGACCTCCCTAGGACTAAAGGCATTCCAAGATAAGAATTGTTCCACCCTTCCTCATAAAATTCTACACGACTCTTCTTTATCTTCCCTCTTTGTATTTGAGCTGAAAAAAATACCAGTTTTTTCATAGCTAACCATCTGACCTGAAAGAAGCTCATATATGTTTAGAATATTCTTCATATTGTTAACTTCATTGTTGATTTCTTTACAAAACAATATTACATCATCAGCAAAAATTAAATGAGAAATAGCAGTTACTCGCAGATTGAGCTTTATACCACTAATTTCCCTTTGTTGTAGTGCATTGTGAAGCAGAATAGATAATCCTTTAGAGAAAATTAGGAAGAGGTATGGTGAGAGAGGGTCACCTTGTCTCAGGCCTCATGAAGGAGTAATTTCTCACTTCACTGTTGATTTTCACGGAATAAGACACAATGGTCACACATTGTATAATCATATCAACCCACTTGCTGTGAAACCCCATCTTCAACACCATTCCCTCAAGAAAACTCCATTCGACCCTATCGTATGTACTTTTTAACTTATTAGCGCACTCCGCAGCCATATGACCAAACCATTGACACTCAAAACATTGAGGTTTCTTCTTTTTATGATCAAACTTGTCATTCCGATTTTGGAATTTATTTTTATTTTTAAAATCGTATGATTTATCTCCAAATTTTTGTCCTTTAATTACTTCTTGACCATAAGTAGATTTTAAAAATTTATTAAATTGTTTTGAGAGTAGGTCAACAATTCTTGGACTCACCTCACCTTATCCATCTGACTCAATAGGATCCTCCTTAGTGATCGTAAATGTTATACTCTTTTATTTTAAGCCACTTAATGTCTTAAGGGATTAACACACATCTCCATCTTATAAGATTTTAGATTCCCAGCCAATTCTTCAAGTTTAATTTCTTTAAAACTCATTGTAAGAATATTTATTTAAGTAATGACATTATTCTGATAAAAAATCATGTTGAGAGTTATGTATTTTTAGATCGAGTTGTTAAGTATTATATGGTAAGAATTTTATGTGTAAAATTAAGTATAAAGTGGTAAAGATACAAAGAATATCGAGTGGAACAACGGCTGGAAGCGGCAGTGGAAAGAAGCAAAGATTTCAGAGAAATTTGTATTTTGTTCCACCAAGTACTCGGTAGGAGTGTTACCGAGTACTCGATAAGTAGAGAGAAAAAATTCCCGAGTGCTGTGAGTATTATCGAACGATTGCGCACCTATGGTGTTCATCGAGTACTCGGTAGAATAGCCATCGAGTACTCAAAAAGTGGTGAAGAAATTGCAAAATTATTTTGGAAGGTTTGTCTTGCTAAGTAATTGATTCCTAACCACTTTGGGATATGATATGAATTAATTATTGGTATGTTGGACTATCATTAGTATATTAGTCTATATTTGGAATACTTAATGGTGGAAATACGAATCCCGAAAGAAAAATGATTCTTACCATTAATTGAAGACTCTTCTCTATTTATATGAGTAAAATCTAAGAGAATGGTGTGGCTTTTGAGAGATCTCTGCAATTTTCTACAGATTCATACACTTCTGCAGAGATATATAGAGAGAGACAATTATTGAGTGATAAGATATATTCGAGTTCTCTCTTGGTTTTGAGTTTCTCCAATTGTGCTTCTACATATGATATCTTTATGCATAATTGAATGATTTGTTGCTGAAAAATTATCACACCACCTTGTGCAACTCGGTTGCATTGATCCGTTGAGAAGAAGAACCGTCTGAGTACGGCGATCGAAGCAGGAGGCTTCGTGATTCTTTGATCTGTTGAGAAGCAGAACCGTCAGAGTACGGAGATCGGAGCGAGAGCTTCGTGGAGTGGAGAAAGGAAGATCAAGAGTGATTTTAAGTCTAAAACTTCATAGAGTCTTATACTTCTTGATTCATAGTACATCGATACTTGAGCGTATTCGTGGTTTTTTTTTTTAGTCTTTCCAAGATTTTTTCACGTAAAAATATTGGTGTCGTCTCTTGCTTTATTCTGCACTTATACTATTTATTGTGTGGATTATTGCTTTAAACGAATTGAATTAAAATTGACTTTTCCGCAATTAAAATTTTAATTTTTCAATTAATTCATAAAAAACCTATTCACCCCTTCTCTAGGCTTAGTTCATCGTCTTCTAGGTAATTTCACTCATTATTTCAGATATGACAATAACCTTGGAACAAAATCGTTCAAGTAGAGACTTAAAAATATGGTCTGTTGGAATTTTCTTTAAGCCCAAAATGATGCCAACACAGTTTCTTTGCATGAACCATTTTATTTCCAACAACCACTCTCCGGTTGGAACATTCCCCTTTCCTCACATCATTTTCCTAAGCCACTGATTTCATTCCAAATCTCATTAAGTAACACCACACACACACACACACACATATATATATATACAAGCATGTGTATATATATTTGTTTTTATTTCCAACCAAAACCCATCATCTCACCTTTATTAAAAGATCACAACCCATTCATCTACCACTTCATCTTTTCCAGACATAACTCATTTCGTCCAACCTCACGCATGGCTTCAAAATTGGACGAACACCATGAAACCTCCGAAGCGAAACTTCATGCCCATAATTCCCGAGCTTACTTTTTCATCTTCCACCCACCAAAAATCGAGCGTTGTCTCAATCCTTTTGTTCTCGTCAACGACATCCATGGTTTGGGTTCGGCCTTTACGAATTCTTTTCTAGCATGCTTGGACCATTGTTATCCCATAGCCAAACCCCATCTATCTTACCACAGGATGTTCAACATCTCCTCTGGCGGATATCGTATCAATTTCACCCTTCACAATTGGCAACATTTGTCGGAAGAATGGCGAGAGTGGGTGGGCCAATTTTCCCAGCTTCCGTTCCAGCAATGTCGACCGCCACCTTTCCGACCACTATTCTTGACTTGGAATTGGTTTCGGTAACGTCTTTACTATTTGCCGAAACCACTGTTCTTCCTTGCACCCCAATTCCGCAGTACTCTCTTCTGGCAAAGAATTTAGTGGACGTTAATGGGTGAAGTCATCACTTGGAAAGAAAACCAATGAGGTAATTTCATTGCTTTATTCATTGAGGACCAACAATAAAGTGGTCTATATTTTAGCAAAACCTACTCCTAACTTGCAAGAAATTGATTGAAATTCATTAGCAATGGATCATTAAACCTATAAATAACCCCAACATTTGATTCTTTAATCTTTTGTAGTGAGGAACAAACACGATCGGTCGAGATTAAACAATTGTGCAACGTGATATTAACCGATCTCACTGCCGATTTTATTTGAAGAACGACATAGTACCAACGATGGGCCTTATTAGCCGACTCATCACCATAGACCGAAAAAACATTGATATCGACCACTTCAAATATGGGATTAACAACTGCAATTTCGACCATTTCAAATCTGTTATCGGTCGCTGCAGTTTCGGCCACTATAAAGCTGGTTTCGACTGCTTTAAATTCAGTCACTTTAAAGCTGGTTTCGGCCGCTTTAAATCTTATATCGACCATTGCAATTTCGGCTACTACAGTTTCGGCCAGATTGGTAACAGTGGTCGAAACCTCGTATTTTGGGTTATTCTCAACCGATAATGGCTTACGCAAGTTACCTATCGGCTGCCCCCCGTGTCTCGGAGGATGTATTGACCGAGTAGATGAGGGATTTGTATATGTTTTCTTCATTAGATCGTGAACCTCTTGAAGAATTTGTTTCACTTCAGAACAACTTTGTGTCATCTGCTCGTGATGGGCTTTCTCCTCAGCATAATACGTTTTTCTTTCTTGAATCAATACCCTTAACTGTTGTAGGGTTTCACCATAAACCGCAAGTGCGGCCTTTAAGCCTTGTGGTGGCATGTTCGCAATCTTCTCTCGATTACCTAGTGGTGTCCCACTGGGAGTGCCAAAATATGTTCGCGCCAAAAATAATCGGCCGAAGGACTAGGCCGATTATTCTCTTTTTGTGAGATGCAGGCGTGCCAGAACCGGTGATGGAGTTCAACCGGTTCAAAAGGAATGAGTATTCGTCTCTTTTGAACAGAAAGGGATAGAATCGGGGTGATTGTGCGAGAGAGAACTTAACTCACATAAGTGGGTTCTAATTGCCTCAACAAAGAGGACTTTCGGTAACCGAGAAAAATTGTAGAATGGAGGGAGGTAGAAACATGATAAAATATAGACTTAAATAGACGAGAAGGGAGAAGAGGGAGTTCAGGAAAAAGAATAAGATAATTGAGAGAAATAGGCACTACCGGAGTAGTGTGAAAATAAATAGTGCTGAAAAAATAAATTGCATAATGAAGATAAAAGGCTACTAAATGCAGATAAAGAACATGATTTTGTGTTTGGTCAGGGACCTCTAAAACTGAGGTCTATGTTTATTATTTATAATGAATGCATTACAAGATAACTCATAATAAAATAAATAAACTAATTTGATAATTATCTGAAACTAACTTAATTCCTAAGTAAACTTCGGGCGTGTTTGGTTCACGGTTTGGTTTTGGTTTTTCTAGTTTGGTTTCATATTTTGGAGACCAGACCATGTTTGGGAAGATTGGTCTCTCAAAAATGAAACCAAACCACTAAGACCAAAACCCCCCAATAATCAGATTTTTGAAACCAACAAAAAGTTGGTTTTTGGTGGTTTTGTTTCACTTCCACCACCACCACCACGACCGGCGCCACATTAATTTTAATGTGACGGTATATATGTGTGTGTGTATACAATTGAATATATATATATATATATATATATATATATATTCAATTAAATTGGAACTAGACCAATCCAGTTACCAAACAGAGTTTCAGATCAGAGACCAGACCAGACCGCTTTCCAAACAGGCCCTATCCAAGCAATAAATCACTATGACTCATATGATAATCTGTTCCAAGTTAATTTACACAAAGTGTTTAACCCTAATCCAACTACATCTCTTCCTCAATTGGGCTTTGGTCTTCCTAGATTTAATCCTTTGACATTGCTCTTTCTCGGCCCAATTCTGCTTGGTATCGGACGATTCCTTTGATTTCGGCTTGATTTCGTCCTTGCCACATGTTGTCTCATTTAGGGGGTCAATAGAGGGGAGCAAGTTGATCTTTTCTAACACCACAGGGGGTTTCCTGATAATAGCCCTTATTTTTTTATGGTCAACTAACAAAATAGACAATTTAAACCAAATTTGAGTAGTGTTACCGCTTTATTTTTTTTCTTTTCCTTTTAGTATTCTCGCGCCACAAGAAATAAATGCAAACCTGAGAGAGTGTCAGAGCATTTAACCATTTAAAAAAATACAATGCATGTTTTATATAACCTTCCAACTGTAAGTACGTTCAAATAGAACATGGAGCTGGAAGAAGATGGCACATTTGCAAATTATACCCAGAATGGGAAGACAAATATTATTATTATTTCTTAGATATAATCATATAACCAGTTTCTGGCAACAAGCAAACTAGACAGTGTAATATTTCATTCCCAGTAGGTTGGCATCAACATGTCTGGTTAAACTTCAACAATCCTCGTCCCCTCTCACCCAATAGTTTAATTTCTTCTTCAGGAGGGACATGACGAAGGGAGTACTCAGTTCAACTAATGCCGGGGTCCTGTCCCATCATGAGACGGAAACTACCAAATCTTCCAAATGAACTGAATTCTCATGCTTCCATTTTTATTTCTTCTTCGGGAGGGACAAGGCGAAGGGAGTACTCAGTTCAACTAACGTCGGGGTCCTATCCCATGAGACGGAAACTACCAAATCCTCCAAGTGAACTAAATTCTTATGCTTCCATTTTTATTTCTCCCTCGGGAGGGACAAGGCGAAGGGAATACTCAGGCCCTGTTTGGTAGGTGGTCTGGTCCCAGGTGGTCTGGTCTGATCTTGCGTTTTATGGGACCAGACCATGTTTGGTAGCATTGGTCCCAAATTTTTAGTTAGACCAAGTAAGACCAAATCATACCAAAATGGCCTCATTTCAGACAAAAAAAAAAGGTGAATCCTGGTGGTCCGGTCTGGTCTTATTAATAAAATATATTTATAAATAATTAAAAATGAATAAATAATAATAAAAAATTAATAATAATAATAATAAATTAAATAAAACATATTTTAAAAATAAAATATAAATAATAAATAATAAACAAAATGAAATAAATAATACCTAATAATAAAAAAAAATGAATATAATAATAATAAATAAATGAATAAATAATAAAATATATTTATAAATAATTAATAATGAATAATTAATAATATAAATAATAAATTAAATAAAACATAATAATAATAATAATAAATGAATACAATAATAATAAATAAATATAATAATAATAAATAATAATAATAAATTAATAAAATAAATAATAAATTACATAAAACATATTTTAAAATATAATAAAAATAATAAATAATAAACAAAATGAAATAAATAATAATAATAAATAAATATAATAAAAAATAATAAATAGATATAATAATAAATAAATATAATAATAAATAATAAGTAAATATAATAATGAATAAATACTTCATAATAATAATAAAAAATGAGTATAATAATAATAAATTAATATTAAATTAATAAAATATATTTTTAAATAATTAAAAATGAATAAATAATTTATAAATAAAATGAATTAAATAATGAAATAATAATAAATAAATAGAATATATTTATAAATTAATATATAAATTAATAAATAATAAATTAATAATATAAATAATAAAATATATTATAAAATGAAGAAATAATAAATAAATAAATAAATAATACATAAATAAATATTATAATAAATAATAAATAAATAATAAGACCATACCGCTTACCAAACAGACTTTTCCAGATCAGATTAGACCAGACCAGACCGAACTAGACCAGACCAAACCAGAATAGAAAGACCGCCTACCAAACATGGCCTCAGTTCAACTAAAGCCGGGGTCCTATCCCATGAGACGGAAACTGCCAAATCTTCCAAATGAACTAAATTCTCATGCTTAGATTTTTATTTCTCCCCCAGAGTAACTGAGATTCCTGATTGCCGTAATTCAGTTTTGTAAAGAACAATTGTAGTTCCTATCAGCTAGCCAATGCTGTGGATGTATCATTCTCTACATGCATAATACATTAAGACCTGCCACTCTAATCCCACCCTAATAAACAACACTACATTAGCTTTCCAATACAACAATTGACTTCTTATATTCAATTTAGAAGCTGCTACCATCAAAAGAGAGAATCTCTATAATTTTTGCATATCTGATTCTCCAAGCTGATTGCAAGTTCACTTGACATCTACCTTCTTATTAGCTTTTGGAGCAGGGTTGGATAAGTGCCATTACCAAAAATAAAAATAAGAAAAGGACTAATTTCATTTACACCCCCTCAATATGTCTATACATCAATCGCACCCCCCCAACTATGCAAAACATCAATCAGACCCCTACTTAAGAAAGTTGGCATCATTTGCACCCCTGAATACTTTTTGGACTTAAACGCCCTTACTCAAACACCCACTATCCCAATACCCAGACACTCACGATCCCTATTCTAAAATATATATCCACTATCCCTATACCCAAACACCTACTATCCTTATTCCAAAATATATATATATATATATATATATAATTCAAAAAATATATAAAATTCGAAAAAAATATATATATATAATTCGAAATATATATATAATCGGAAAAATATATATAAAATTCGAAATATATATATAAAATTTGAAAATAATATATAAAATTAGAAAAAAATATATAAAATTCGAAATATATATATAAAATTCGAAAACAATATATAAAATTCGAAATATATATATAAAATTCAAAAATATATATATAAAATTTGAAATATATATATATAATTCAAAAATAATATATAAAATTTGAAAATAATATAAAAAATTATATTATTTTCAAATTTTATATATATTTTTTGAATTTTATATATTATTTTTGAATTATATATATATATTTCGAATTTTAAATATTATTTTGGAATTCTATATATTAATTTTAGAATTTTATAAATATATTTCGAATTTTATATATTTGTTTCGAATTTTATATATTATTTTTGAAATTTTTATATAATTTTTGAATTATATATATGTTTTTCGAATTTTATATTCATTTTTCGAATTTTATATATTGTTTTTGAATTTTATATATTTTTCAAATTTTATATATTATTTTGGAATTATATATATATATATATATATATATTGGAATAGGGATAATAGGTGTTTGGGTATAGGAATAGTGGATATATATTTTGGAATAGGGATAGTGAATGTATGAGTATTGGGATAATGGGTGTTTGGGTAAGGGCATTTAAGTCCAAAAAGTGGTCAGGGGTGCAAATGATGCCAACTTTCTTAAGTAGGGGGCCAGATTGATGTTTTACATAGTTGGGGGGTGCGATTGGTGTATAGACATAGTTGAGGGGTGTAAATGAAATTAATCCTAAAAAAAATGACAGTTTTAAACCTATTTCAAATTTTTGAAGTAAAATAAAGCAATAAACATGCATTTAGTTTCTCCTTTACAAACTAGAAGAGCATAGCATTAGTGAGTTTGAATGGAAACCAAAAGCTAGCAGAAAATACTTGCCACTTGCAATCATAAACCACATCAAATCCAACCTTGCAAGCTAATAATTATTTTGCAAATAGACAATAGTGATCTAATAGGAAAAACGCGTCTATACTCTGCTACAAATTTATTCTGTACACCTGAACCGGTGGCTCACTTTTTCTAAGTAATGGGACTCTCCCGAGACAAAGATAGGCTGTCAAGAATGTAGAGCAGATAGGATGGGCAGTTATCGTACTCCTGGAGCTATAAGTTACCAGATGTTTTAGCAAGACATGCACACAAATGTCGCAAACAACACTTGACCTCTGCTCTTCTTCCCTTGACAGTGGCAGGAGAGACTACTCGACCTAACATAATGCTAATATAAATAAAAGAGCGATTCATGGCATTGATATTTTTCAGAATCACTTCATGGATCTCTCTCCTCTGTATCTCTCTCCTTTTTCCTTTCTTGTTGTACATTACTACTAGCTTATTTTTCTCCATCAATCCATAATCTCTGCATCCATTCTTTGAAACAATAGGCTACTTCAAAATGGCTGAAAAGCAGTCATATTCGTGGAGGCTCTCACTCGCAAGGACACAAGTTTAACATACCCCAACTTAGCTCCATGAATAAAAATTCCATCTTTGACGAGAATTTATCAAAAGGAATGCCAATGAATGAGTACTCATAAACCTAGGGGACCTATAATTTATAAAGCCACATAGCTTAAGAAATTTTGAATTTAACTACAGTGTCTCCACTTTGTTTTAGGATGGAAAGGCCTGCTGATCTAAGAACCGGGTTTGAGAATCATGGTCCGCGATGAGAAAGGATGTGGTCATACTACACGGTCAGAAAGCCAAAGAGTCTTAAGCCTAAACTATGCCTCAAGCCTTCACCAAAGGTGGACCTCTGCTTGTAAGCGTAAGCGACCGCATCCTTTAAGGGGACGGCATATACACCACCTAAATTCACTAAAATGACACATCATAAATAGCAGATACACTCCACCAAGCATAGAAAGGAGAGAAGGTTGACATATGCCTTGACCCAAGACATGAAGAGAGAATACCATGCAAGCATGCAAGAGAAGGAACTAAGACAAGCATGCATTTTTAAAACAAAGAAACAAAATATAAAAATACAGAAAAATAAAAAGAGAAAAGAAGAAATAGTTACCTCATTGCAGGCAACCAATAAAGAGCCAAATGCAGAAATATTACAAGTGAATCACCCAAAGTTCCAAAGAATAAACTTAAGTTGCATTCCCTGTATTCTAACAGCATTAAAATTTCCTTGTGTATTTGATGGCACTAAAAAAATGTTCTTTAGTGACCTACCAAATGAAATCTTAATCATTCCAATTTTAACACTTAACTTCACCCACTTGCAGATTATCTCTTCCCTTAACACTAACAATTTAACAGTAGATTAATATGGAAAAAGCATTAAAGCTTTGATATTCTTTTCCAACTGCTTATTTTATGAGCTGAGGAAGCAAGAACAAGGGTTCTTGAGAACAAAGAAGATATATTAAACCTCCAGAATAATAGTTAAACTGAATATAGGTTTCACCACCACAAACGCGCACACAAAATAGGGGAAATTCAGTTCATTAGCCCAATGCAGAAAATTTTATTGTCAACTACACCAATGGACAGGAGCTCTTTGCCAACCATATCAAGAGGATACCCATGCTCTGAGATCGAATTTTTTTTCCAAAAGTATGACCACCCATCAAGTAAGATAGTATGATTTCATTTGAGCAACATAGTAAAAGATTTTGAAGAGTATCATTAACAAACATGTAAGAACTATTTATGTCCTACTAACTTAACAACATAATTTATACCTCATAGGTTACAACAACAGAGAACCCAAAATGCCAGAAACAAGCTTCAGGAAGAAGATAATGAGTTTCTGAAGTGATACATCTTAGCAAAGTCCAAGCACAGCTGGCGGTCCCTTAAATCTCCCCAGCCTCCCCAACCCCTGAACCCAGCTTGATACCCAGCTTGATGCTTATACACGTGCACTCCCCAATCTGAATTGATATTGCCAACCTTATCAATTTCTTCTACTTGAATGTTCACCACACCATTGTCAATGCAAGTAACTTTCTCCCCCTGGCCCTGATGCAAGCCACATTTTCCAAAGTGAACAGCACTGGTTCTCGGCCCTCGTAAAGTATACACAGCACCACCAAAAGAAGGATAAACTGTTGCCCACATTGTTATATCCCAGTTGTATTCATCAAAGAAACAGAATTCCTTTGCCTTCTTATGTATCTTCCGCCAAACAGTCCGATTAAAGGAATAACCCACATTACCCATTCTCTCAGCAACCAAGCAGTCCGAACCTTCTCCCCTGGAATTCACGTCACACGGTGCTAGATTCACAGCATAGCAACTAGGACACTTTTTCGGCTTCAAGGCCGTAAGCATCTGCAAGTTACGATAAGCATTGGGAAATATAAAATGATCCTCCTCTATGAAAAGAATATGACCCGTGTGCTGACGAGTCTCTTTCAACCCATCCCACACCATGTTCATCATCCACCACCAGTGATGCTTCAATGACACTATATTCGGCGACCGGTAGTTCCCATACTGATCAGGGTTCCCTTGACAATGTTGTCTAGTAGAATCATCTTTATCCTTGCAGTCCGTTGGTGACACACCAGGAAAACTACTTGGAAATATATGGGGAGAGTAAGGGGAAAAGATTTGTTTCACTTGACAGAATCTAATACTTTCCACAATTTTGTTCATTGCTTCGAAGTATCCATCATGACTAACTATGAGCAGTGTTTCACTAATCCCCACTACTTTAGAAAGGGTATTAACAACTACTTGGAGATATTGGGGCCGATTGTGAACATATAGAACAATTGTTATATGATCCTTAGCTAACTTGGGGTGCAAATCCAAGTTTCTTGGCGGCAATTCGTTCAGTTTTTCCAGTAAAATCGACAACTCATTCTGTTTCGGGAGGTTTAGTTCTCCCCTTGGGTAGTTATAATCCGATCCAGGACTTTGATCAATTTCATTTGAATCACGTGTAAATAAATTAGAAATCGGATTTGTTTTCAGAAGAAAGAGCAACAACATAACCCCTAACAAAGTGATCAAAACTAGAGACAAAAACCGGCGTAAAGCCCCATCTTTGAAGCGTGGTTTCTTATGTGAAGCCATAGATGTTACAACACACAAACAATCAGAAACATTCAATGGCAGTTACAGTTATTGTATCCACAGCTCAGATTTCAATCAAGAAAAACCCACAATTTCTCCAAAGAAGAAAATCATAGTTCACAGCTGAAACATCTAAAACTGCACAAACCCAGTTGAAAACATACTAAATCAGTAAGAGGGTAAGTGTCAAAAACCTCCAATTTGGTCTCCAGAAAGCGATTGAAGCCTCCAGAGTCTCACAACCTGACCCATGAACTGAATCAAACTCTCGGTTGCTGCAAGCTCAAACAGATGTAAAAATCAAACTTGAAAGGTCAGAAAAGCAAAACCCACCAAGAAACACCTAAAAAACACTAGGGTTTTTGCTGAAATCAGTGATTGATCAAACTATTAGAAACCCAGAAGGAAATACAGCAAATTCCCAAATGGGTACTCATAAAGATCTAAACTTTAAGCATTAAATTGCTTGGATACAACTTAGATCAACGGTCAGAAGTATATAGTTGACGGACTATGTTGAAGAAAACAATAATAAGAGAAGCTTAGAAGGAAAGTTCTGTAAATATGACCTTGTGGGATTGGCTTTAGAAAATTGGGAAAAATATAATGATTGTCATCAGTGTTGAAGGGTTGTGGGTATCAATCAAAATTGGTCATATCTTTGGGTAAATTGACCGTCTTTACCCAATGTGGTCAGTCATCAATGTTACCCTTGTTGTGTTTGTCAACTTTTACTACACTTATAGGCCATATATGTCTTTTGACAGTCTTGCTTCATTGAGAGAGGATGTTGGTAACTACCGATTGGAGGTGGAGTTATATATGTGCTCCATTATCTAATAAACATAAAAGGTAATTTAAATAAAATTAATGAGGTTTCACGATTTAAACATAAAAGGTAATTTAAATAAAATTAATGAGGTTTCAGGATTTAATCATCAAATTTCTTGTTGTTCGTCAAACTGAATTTTAGATTTTAATCAAACATTCCTCCACCTAATTTTTATATCAAAATGACTTAAATTTTAAATGGACAAAAAATGAAAAGAAAAAGAGGTAACTATGCGAAAGTTGGACAAGAAAAAGTGGGATAGTGTAAGATGGTGGGCTGATTGCTTATCTCTTCTTGGATACTAGCATTATCATTTTCTTTTTCTCTCCTTTCTATTTTTTTTTTAGGTAAATTTATATATGTTTTTCGAAATTTATATTTTTTTTCGAATTTTATATATTTGTTTCGAATTATATATATATTTTTGAATTTATATATATTTTTTGAATTTTATATAATTTTTCTAATTTTATATATATATTTTCAAATTTTATATATTTATTTTTGAATTATATATATTTCAAAATTTATATATTTTTTCGAATTTTATATATTTTTTCAAAATTTAATATATAGTTTACGAGTTATATATATATATTTAAAAATTTATATATTTGTTTCGAATTATATATATATTTGTTTCGAATTATACATATATTTTTCAAATTTTATATATTTGTTCAAATTTTAAATAATTTTTTTGAATTTTATATATATATTTTTATAGAGGGGGAAAGTGTAGTTATCCAAACAAGAGGGGGAAGTATAATATGTCCAAAAAAGAGGGGTGAAACTATAATTTATGTGAGGGACATTTAAGTCATTTTGACATAAAAATTGGCTGGAGGGGGTATTTGATTAAAATCTGAAATATCTGGCGATTAAATCCTGAAAAATTAGGGGGTTTTGTGTAAATTACCCTAAACATAATTATAAATTTTTTATTTTAGAAAACAGTAGGGTAATTTGTATTGAGACCCCTGAGGTTTCGGTCAATTGCAATAGAAAATTGGTCAATGCAAATTTGGTTAAACAGCCCCCTGAATTTTCATTTATCTTGCAATGATACCCCTTAGAGGGTTTAAAAGACCAGTATGCCCTTAAATTGATAACTTTATTATATGAAAGTATTATATGGCATGTGAAATGACCGATGTGTCCCCAACAACTCTATCTACACTTTCTTTCTCTAAAACTTCCCTCAATCATCGTCTTCTTTTCTCTTCCCTGGCTTCCAAACACTGCTGGAATTACCCATTTTCACTCAACGCTAACCCATCATCATCAATTTTTACACAATTCTATCTCAATTCAATACATACATATATATACCATATATACACACACACATATATATATATATACGTGTTTGAGAAGGGTTAGGGTTTAGAGAGATGAGCTTTGAAGATCTTGAAAAGGGTCGTCTTTTGGCTTCACGACGAGGCTACATCATGGCAAACAAGACCCGACACAAGCCATTGCTTCGGGAGTATTTCAAATCAACATCGCTGTCTCTACGTTTCAAAGGTTGGTCAATACCCTTGGAACACCCAAAGACACGCCTGAGATTCGTCTTCTTCATTTTTTCATCACTGATTTGTGTAATTTTGGGTTTCAATTGGTTGTGACTCTGTTATATTATAGATATATATATATATATATACATAAACATACACATACACACTTGAATTTTGTGGTGGGTTCAAATTTGGGGAAGGTTTAAGATTGGGAATTTTTTTATCTCGGTGAGGGTATATATATATATATATATATATATATATATATATATATCTATCTTGGAAGAGGTGGATTGGCTTGTCTATATTTGTCCTCGAATTGGGTCAGTTGGCAATGATTTGATATGAGCTGAGATAAATTTCTAGTATTATATGTGTGTGTGTGTATGTATTAATATAAATTGGGTATGGGTTGATTGGATTCGATGTAGCTGGGGATTCTAGGATTTTAGAGATGGTGGCGGCTTTAGGGCTTGTTTGAAAAGTGGTTGATCTGATTTGGTCCGGCTGGATTGGTCTTGATTGGTTTTGTTTGGTCTTGTGTGGTCTGATTTTATTTTGGTATTGATTGAAATTTTATTTGATAAATGGTCTGGTCTGAAAAAACTAAAATCAAACCATCTTTGGAAAACTATCTACTGTCAATAAGTGATCTATTCTAAAACTGATTGATTAAAATATTGGATATAGTATTTATATCTAATAAAGACTATTGTATATATATATATAATATTCAACTATATATTTTATGAAGTATAAAATTTGATATAATTATATATATAAAAGAAAAAATAATATAAAATGATAAATAGATATATATATATATATAATATTACAAATAATATAAAATACCAAATGATGATATTAATTTTAAAAAATCAAATATAAAATTGAATAAATTATACAGTAAATTACACAAATTATCTCTGAACTTTGACCTAATTACAGACACTTCTCCTAACGTTTCATTAATATCAGTTACCCCCCTGAACAGTATCGGAACAGTGATCCAGCTGTTAGTAGTAGGGAAATGACTGATATACCCTCATATATGTGAAAATATTTCAAGAGTTTTCTAAAGTCACGTGAATTTACATAATTACCCTTAAAAATTTATCTTTTGCATAATATAAAATATCAATTTTATCAAATTTGTTCCCACTACTAATAGCTTTCAAATTTATAATAACAAATATGCAATTAACATATATAATAAATATATAATTTCTGAAAAAATATATAAATTCGGAAAAAAAAATATAAAATTATAAAAAGAATTTAAAATTCAGAAAATATATAATTTTGGAAAAAATATATAAATTCGAAAAAAAATATAAAATTTGGAAAAATATATAAATTCAAAAATTCTTTAATATTTTTATATTTTTTCCGAATTTATATAATTTTTTATAATTTTATATTTTTTTCTTTAATATTTATATATTTTTTCCGAAATTATATATTTTTATATATTCGGAAAAAAATATTCTGAAATTTTCGGAATTTATATACTCGGAAAAAAATATTCGGAAATTTCTGGATATTTTTTTCCGAATATATAAAAATACTTTTATATTTTTATATTTTTTTCCGAAATTATAATTTTTTATAAAAAGTATATAAAAAGTATTTTTTTCCGAATTATAAATATATAATTTTATATATTTTTATACATTATTTTTGTTTTATCAAATTAAGTAGGGGTATTCTAGTAATTATCATTACAAAAGTAATGGTTAAAATGTAAATGTATGGGTAATAAGGGTAAAATAGGGTTTTCAGTTCCAAAAAATTCAACTTTGACCAATATTTGAATTTTCTGGCGTTGACTTCTACCGGAGGGGGGAAAATGTTACAACGGAGCAAAAGTTAAGGGTGGTAATTGATATTAATGAAACCTTAGGGGTAGTGTCTGTAATTAGGTTAAAGTTGAGGGAGGATTTTTGTAATTTACCCTAAATTATATAACTTAAAAAAATATATATATACAATGTCAATAAAATATATCAATTTTTTAAAAAAATTGTATTCAATAATATATAGAATTCGAAAAGAACCAAATAATTATTTGGCTCAAATATACAAATTACAATAAAATATACCAAAAAGAATATTCAAAATTACAAAATTTCAAATATGTATAAATTCAAAAATAATATATAAAATTTGAAAGAAATATTTAAAATTAAAAATATATATATAAATTAAAAATATATATATTACAGAAATAAATAACAAATTAAAAAAATTATTACTTTATTCTTATTTTTTGTATTATTTAATTCATTTTGCTTATTATTTATTTATTTATTATTATTTTTATGTATTATTGAATTCATTTTGTTTATTATTCATTATTTTTATTTTATTTATATATATGCTTTATTTAATTTATCATTTAATATTATTTATTTATTTGTTTAAGTAATTTATAAATATATTTTATTATTTATTATCAAATTTTATATTTTTTTGAATTTTATATATGTTTTCGAATTTTATATATATTGCTTCAAAATTATATATTTGTTTCAAATTTTTTATATATATTTTTTAATTTTATTTATTATTTTTTAATTTTATATATTTTTTCAAAATTTATATATGTTTTCGAATTATATATATATTATTTTCGAATTTTATTTATATATATATAATTTTTGAAATGTTTTTCAAATTTATTACTGTGTATTAATTTTGGAATTTTATGAAAAATGGCGGCTAGATTTCATTACTGTGTGTGTATAAAATGGTCTGGTCTGATTTCGTCTAGCTGGATTAGTCTAGTTTGGTCTGGGCTGGTTTTGTTTGGTCTTGTGTGGCCAGATTTGGTTTTTGGTGCTGATTGAAATTCTATTTGATAAATGGTCTGGTCTGAAAAACATGCAAAAACTAGACAAGACCAGATAAGACCAGAAATCAAACAGGCCCTTAGGTTGGGAAGAGGAGTTGAGGAAAAGATGGCGGTGGGTTGGTGGAGGAGGCTTAGAATTAGGGTTACAAGAGTAATTTCAAGGCCTTTTACATTAAATCAAGGGTATAAGAGTAATTTTAAGTCTCAAAAACCCTTCAGGGGTGTCATTGCAAAATAAATGAAAACTTAGGGGGTTGTTGGACCGAATTTGCATTGACCAATTTCTTACTGCAATTGATCGAAACCTCAGGAGATCTTAGTACAAATTATCCTAAAAAATAAAAGTAGAGTCAGTGAACAGACCCTATATATATATATATATATATATTATTGTCACGTAATTTTATTGCCTGAAAATATGAAGAGATTGCATTAACACAACATTTACTAAGAAAAATAGAAGTTGAAAAATACTCCTATTTATGAAATATGGTAATTTGAGGATAGGAGAAGGGATGGGGATGGGGATGTCGCATCCCCCATCCCGATTATACTATTTATTTATTAGTATATTCTTTTTAATCAATTATATAAAATAATTCTTTAATTTTTTTCACATTGCACCTAATATCAAATTCTAATCTCCCTCATTACTCTTCTCGCCTAAACCTCATCTCAACTACGTATTTAATGCTCGTACAATAATAGTAAATTAAAAGTTCTACTTGAGAAGTTAAATATTATATTCATTTGCATAAGAGAAAAAAATATTATTTTTATGGTGAAAAACCACTCCGCCACACTCCTATGTAATTAGTGATGGCTATGGGACGGTTTTCTCAATCCCCAAAACCAAAACCATTGAAATTTTCATTCTTATCCGCCTCAAAACCATTTAGAAATTTCACTTTCACCCCCAAAGCAGCCCTAGACCGAACCCCATCTCCCCATAAACCAATTTTTTTCAAAAGGTTAAGCAAATAATGAGTAGATTAATATGAGATTATGATCTATAAAATAGTGTAAAAATATACCCGGGGGGGGGGGGGGGGGGGGGGGTGGAAATTAAATCCAATTAGTTTCAAACTTGATATAACTCAAGAACCTTCCCTTGAAATTTGCAAAATCAATAATTCAATTGATTTATTTATAATAATTTTTAGGATTATTTACAGTGACCCCCCTGAGATTTGTTTAAATTATAGCTAGATGCAACGTTTGCATTTTACAAACGATTAACCCCCCGAGGTTTCAAAAAGTTGACAAAGAACCCTCTAGACCCATGAATTGTTATTTTTGCCCTTGATAAATTACTCAATTAATTGATAACATATTTTATCTTTGAGATGATTGTAATGCCCTTCTACTTACATTTGATAATGATGGTAAAAACCAAATTTTTTATTTTAGACAATTTTTTGTAGAGAGAAATTTTATTTATAAACTAAATTATTCATATATCTATATACATATATATATATATTATTAAATTAAAACTAACTCAAATAAATTAAAATTTAATTGTGCATGTTACACTATACTATTTAATAATACTAAGTATTAAGTGTCTATTTAAATCTCGAAGCACTCCGTATGCTAGACTAACTTTAATTGATAATATTTTTCTTTCATGTAACTAATAATGTTTTTAGTATTTTAATTTTTATAGTGAGTGCATGCTTATTAAACGACCTAAAAAAAATAGTAAGTGCTATCAATGTGTATATTTTATTACATATGGAAAAAATATTACTTTATATTATTTTATTTTTGGGCAAATAACTCAGGAAATTATTTTGAAATAGACTAAATAGTGTTTTTTTACTATTTTAAATTTATAGTAAGTGCATGCTTATTAAACGACAAAAAAAAAAAAGTGTTACTAATGTGTATATTTGCATACATCTATAAAAAAATATAACTTTTTATTATTTTATTTTTGGACAATACATTGTACTAATAGTTTTTTTTTCACTATTTTAATTTTTATAGTAATTGCATGTTTATTAAACGACCAAAAAAATTTATTAGTTACATAAAATAAAAATATTATTGATTAACTAGACACTTAACACACAACATTATTAATAGTGTAGTGTAACATGCACATTTAGATTTTAATGTATTTGAGTTAGTTTTAATTTTATAATAATATATATATATATATATACATATATGTATATAGATTTATGAATTTAGTTTACAAATAAAATTTCTCTCTACAAAAAAGTGTCTAAAATAAAAATTTAGTTTTTACAATCATTATGAAATGTAAGTAAAAAGGCATTACAGTCATCTCAAATAAAAAAATATGTTATCAACTAATTGAGTAATTTATTAAGGGCAAAAATGACAATTCATGGGCCTAGGGGATTCTTTGTCAAAATTTTGAAACCTTAGGGGGTTGATTGTTTGCAAAATGCAAATGTTGCATCTAGCTGTAATTTAAGCAAACCTCATGGGGTGTCACTGTAAATAACCCTAATTTCTAACACAAAAACAAGTTTAGTAATTTGAAATCAATCTCATTACATTCAGTTGTAATCAACCATCAAATCTAGGGTTTATAGATAGGGTACATAAGTAGATATGTATTTTATTAAAGGACATTATTGTAATTTAGTATAAAGATAATAAAAAATATATATGAATATTAATTGGTTTGGGACAGGATCGTCCCGATGAGGAAACCTCTAAAACCGTTCCCCGCCCCAAAATCGACAATTGTTTTTAAATAGTTCTAAAATTACCTAGGAGATAATGAAAATAGCCGGGAGGAGGGGGGGGGGGGGTGAATAGGCTTTTAATGGATTTCATGACAAATTAAAAATTAATTGCGGACTAGTCAATTTTAATTCAATTCTTTAACAAGCTAAATCAAGTAAAGATCAACATAAGTGCGGAAAATAAATCAAGAGACGACACCCAATATTTGTACGTGGACAAATCTTGGAAAAACTTAAAGTAAAAAACCACGGATACACTTTGGTATCGATGCACTATGAATCGAAGAATTTGTGATAGGAGTTAAATGTTGTACATTCTATTGTTAAGTCTTATCATCACATTACTTGATATTTTTATATGGTTTTGTGTGTTTAAGTGTGTTTCAGAAGCTTAATGAGGACAATGAGCTAATTCCGATGAATTAACGAAGTTGTGCTTGTTGCTTATTCAAAGGAGAAAAAAAAACAAGGAAAATAGAGTTTTGAACCAAAAGACGCATTCTGGAGGGGGAAATGGGCATGAAATATGTCTTATATATCGATGTATGAGTCACGAGATCAAACGGTGTCCGAAAATACGAAGAATTGCAAAAAGTAGGAATTTTATGTTTCGAGTCAAAATTGGGTGCATACAGCAAGCAAAAATAGCCTGGAAAGTGGATTTTGGCGCAAGCTTGCACAAAGCAGGGCATAAAGAGCAATGCTTAAGCATAATAACCAGGGCACCCAAGCGCACTCTTTTGCTCCAACTCCTGCAATTTTCTGCATAATTTCGGTTCGAATGGGATTTTGACTCTCTTGACTTATTCTCCACTTCAACACATCCAAGCATGTGTATAAGGCATATTTACATCAGATTGAAGGGGTTTTCTCATATTTGAAGAGAAACACATAAAACAGGAATCATAGTTAAAGCAGGACAAGTCTAACACAAATGAGACTCTTCTCAACTCCTTCTATAAATACTAAGGTCTAGATCAGATCTAGGGAGACTTCCATTGCATAATTTTCAGGGCACTTTCTCTAGCGATTTTCATTATTCAAAGAAGGGAGTCATTCAAGACCTAGAGATCTGAAGAAGAAGACCATGGAGGGCGATTCTACATCAATGATGTAGTCTTCCACCACCATAAACAACTAAACAAGTACCTAGGGTTTTTCTAACAAAACCCTAGCCAAGTAATGTAGATTTATTTATTTATTTCAATTGTAAAGAGCGGAATTTGAAGAACACACATGTGATGATTATGTAGATGAGTGATTGAATTTCTTCTTGAAACAAGATTCTATGTTTATTCTACCTGATAGGAGCCAAATATCATACAGTTAAGGTTCCTAATTATACATTGTTATGTCTATATATATCATTATATTGGTGCTTTTATACAATTTTCTTGTTTTAAGACGTTTCAGACCATGTTATGTAAAACAAGTTAAATTCGGTGAAATAACTAGATTTGTGATTCAAGATCGTTTGAGAGCCGGAACCATGGATAAAAAGACCTATAAAGGACCAAAAACAAGTCAAGAATGTAAAAGAAGTGAAGAGAAATGAAGCCGAGAAGAGAAACGAAACAAAGAAGATGAAACATGAAAATACAAGGTGAAGAACTACCGAGTACTCGGTAGTACAAAAGTGAGAAAAATTCCAAAGACTTATGCGCATTCTCACGCCATTGCGTAGCCACTGAGTACTCGGTAAGACCAGATACGGCCAATACATATCAACAACTTATATATGCACCTGTGGGACCCATTTCGGCCACAATAAATATGAGATGATCTCTAGGCTATCTTGGACACAATATTGACCATATTTGATGAGATTTAACACCATTCTTTAAGGAATATCATGATATACATTCCTGACTTAACCGTGAAGCAATCAGATTACCAAACAAAGACGCCTCTTTTTCTATAAAAGATAGGGGTCTCCCTTACAAAGGGAGGGTGATATTGTAACGTCCGGTATTTTTACGTGTTAATTAAAAAATTTATTTAAACAATTAAGTGTTTATGTGATTATGTGCTTAATATGTTTATGTGTTTTAGCATGACTTATATGTTGTATATGATATAAAAATTGTAAGTTGCATGTTGTATTTTCATTTTTGAGAATAATGAAAATTATTGAAAACGATTTCAGGAACGAAATAGCCGAATGATAAATGAGTAATTTCACATTTTGAGCAATTAGTGGAAAGTGTAGATATTTTGGCTAAGTGTTAGGGCATGAGTGGCGTGTTGGTAATTATAGAGGATGACAAGGGGTAAAAGGGCAATAAAGAGTCTTGATGACACTCTTGTGAATAACCCTACGTTAGGAAAATATTGGTCATTTTATACTTTTGGAGTGGTGTCTCATTTATAGCACTTGATCTTCTTTTCCCATCTTCGATATTAGCCCTTGGATCATAGGGCCTTGTTTAGATGATACACATATGCATTAATGCATTAATTTTGGTCTTCCATTGGCAAGACTAAGTTGTGGCCTTTGGATTGCTCTCTCACCTTTCCTAGTTTTAATTTCCACCATTTGATTTAAAAGTATCTTAAGGGTCTTGTATTTATACACTTGTGTGTATTTCCTTCTCTTCCATTCTCATAATATCCAAGACAACACCAAGAACTCTTGCTTCTTCTTCTCACGTTCGTTTCTTTTCCTTTAGTTTTTCTTCAAGAACATCATTGTTGGGTTGGAATTTGAAGAACCTTTGAACATAAGAGTGGTAAAGGGTGGCCTTATCTTTCCTTTGATCTAGAGTTGGTAAGTGTTCTTCACTCCTTTAGGGTTTTTCGATTTCAAACCCTAGAATTAATTTCCTTGAAGTTTTGTGTTCAATTATTGATATTTGGTTCCCTTCTCTCTTGAATCTTGTTAAGGGACATAAGTGGAACCGTTTCACCAATTGTTTCGGTTATTGAAAACATGGAGCTCATCTTGTGATTCTTGGCTCCTATTGTGGAAGAGTTGTGGTAAGTTCAAGAATCCCTTCTCTTGAATTGTGTATTTCTTAAAACCCTAAGTTGCTATCATTAGGGTTGGTTTTGTTTTGTGGTTGGAGCCACTTTGATAATTTCAGTTTATAGAAACACCATTGTAATATTATTATTCATTGAATGGTGTATTGCAAGCTTGGAGGCTCTTCCCTTGAACACCTGAGTTGATAGCTTACTTGGACCTCTCTTGGACACTCTTGAGCTAGCTTGATTGGAATTGAGGTAAGGGAAAAATGAATTGTGTTCGTCTTTGTACGAGGGTGTGTGCGTCTATGTGTATATATGCCGTAGATATATATACGAGTTGGTCTTGACAACTTAGACGATGATTTAGGCCCTTGAGAACATGATTATGTGATATAAATTCATGTTGTGGTTTATTGCTTATTAAATATGAAATTGTAAGCATTGTGATGATGGGAGTACAACATATGGCCTAATAAAAGAGCATGTTGAGAAAAATTAATATAAATGTGAACTTGCTTATTAAATGTGAAATGATAAGCCTTGTGATAATTTGGGTACAATATAATGCTAATTGATAGAAACATGTATTGTGATGGCATATGGTTTTGATTGAGAACCTTCATGCATTTTGGGGTACACCATGTAGTGTCAAAAACATGGGTGTAGGTTTATACTGGTTGTGTACTCGTGTGTGAGTAGTCTTGTGTCGAATCGTCACAACAACTGGCCAGGGGGTGTTCCCAACCTATGGAAATAATGAGTCCGAGAATGGGGTATAGGGTGAGTCATCTCATTCTCAAAGTCGTTGGTCGTCTCGTGCATTCGATATACGAATCTTTAGTCACGAGTCATCTCGTGCAACCGCCTTCCTGGTTGAAAGTGAGAAGTGTCAAAATCACTTGGGAAGAATCGGTGTGGTACTCTTTCTCGTTGTAAATCAGTAGAGTGCTTATTTGTTAACCTGTATTGGGCAAGTGTGTAATATGAGGTGTGTTGAGTCATATTGCTCTTGAACTATCATATATGTGTGATTATGATATTGATATTGAAACATGCTAGAATTGTGAATAATTATGATGTGAGCATGTTGGGGGACTTGTTTGTGGGATTCGATGGGGTTCCGGATTGGCGTGGGAGCCATATGGAACAAGAGACTAACCTAGGGTTAGTGGCATGAACCTTGGTTGGGTTGAACTACTCGAACTATCGAGATTGAGGCGATGACGCTTCCTCTACTGGGCTAGTGAGCTCACCCCACGTCTTATAAAATTTTTAGGTGATGATTCTGTTGGGAGAGTTCCGTAGTCTCTACGTGGACGTGTGGCATTATGTTTGCCTTTTTGATACATGGGTGACAGACCATACTTATATTTGTTGTGCATTAAGTTGTTAAACATGTATCTATATGTTCCTTTTGTCCATTTAATCGAATGTGAAAAAATATTTTATTTTAATCCGGCTAGCATGTTAGTCGAGGTGTTATTATCGATGTACATCCCTTGGAGCGCTATGCGCAGAGATTATATTCTTTTGGGGCACTTCGGTGCCGGATCGTGGAAATATGTATTTTGAACAAACTATAATATGTTTCACTTTAGAGCGCTATAATAAAAATATTGAATCCTTTTATTTGGAGTTGTGAGTGTGAAATGGATTATTTGCCATGAAATGTGATTATTAGGTGTTTGGCTAAAAATGACATTTTTCTAGGTTTTCAATCCAACCCTTTTCGTTTTGGATGGAAAAACCCGTTTTCGCCTACCTCCGTAAAACCGACTAGAACTTTTGTTTTGGAAATGATTTGAAGTTGTTTGAAAAGAATTTGAGACTTTAAAGTCGGTGGTCTATGAAAAACGGAGACCGGGGGCAAGACGGATATCTTTTACGAAAATTAAAGTAAGAGATTTCGATAAAAATAATTGTTTCCCTCTATTTCTTGAGTTTCGGGAATATTATTAGCATCTTAAAAGTTCCCTAATAGTTTTGAGGCTATTCCCCATGTTCCATAGGAGTTCAAGATGGTTTAGAGACATTTTCCCCTTTTTTCAGACTCTTGTAGTCGATTGGAGCTTTAGGTAGTCGACTAAGCCCTTAAAATTCCATTTTAGCGCATTTTTCTCTTAGCTTTGACCTGGTTTAGTCGACTACCTGCTTGGTTCAGTCGACTAAAGGCCTTCTTGTAGTCGACTACAGCTCACGCACTTTTCAACCACTGTTCAGTATTTCGGTCATATCTTGAGCTACAGGTGTCAGATGGAGGTGTTCTTTACCATTTTAAAAAGATGACTTAAAACTTTTGTGTTTAGGCTTTTGAATCGCTTCATTTGAGTCATTTTTGAGTGATAAATGGTCGATTGAAGTTGACGGTAGATTTTGGACCTTAAACGTAGAAATGCCGATTTTCAAAATGTTGTAGTTTCCACCTCACACCTTGGATTTTGGTTCCGTTTGTTCCTATGACTTGTGCTAGGTCCAAAATTTGTATTTGTAGTTGTAAATTACTATTTTTACCCTTGAAGTGACCATTTTACCCTTGGTTGAACATAGGGTGTTCTAACGTTTCAGTTAAGGTATCGATTGTTTCGATTTACCTTCTTTTCGATCCCGTGTGATCTATTTAGCATCTTTGAGATGTTTTATGTCTATTTTACCCTTGTACGGGTATTTGACGACTTAAAGGGATTTTATTTCATTTTTTATTTCTTCCGCATTCACTCCCTTAGCTCTTAGGCTCGGATTTTGGAGTCCTAGAAAATTTGGGGCGTGACAGATATATTGAAGTCTTGATATGTTGAATTGAAAGACTGTTGTTGGACATTTGTGCCATAATATCAACCATGGAGGGCGTGTCTACATCAATAATATTGCAGACAACCACCACCATAAACAACTAAACCGGTATCTAGGATTTTTAACAAAACCCTAACCAAGTAATGTAAACTCTTTCTTATTTTTATTGTATAAGGGGAAACTGAAAGACACGTATGTGATGATTGTGTAGATGAATGATTACGTTTAATTTTATATAAGATTTTACGTTTATTATACGTCATGTCTTAGCTTGAATAATTGTTTTATCTTACTCAATCATGGTAATTCAATATGGGCTAGAACTCGGATGCTTAATTCATGATTTTCTACACAATGGTGATTATTAACATGCAATCTTAATTTAAACAAACCATGCTTAAAAAAGATAACGAGTGACATGTTTTTCATTTATGTTAGTATGAGTAGTTTAGAATATATACATGTACTAGTTTTACTTGGTCAATGGTGGATTGTGCCAATGAAGGATTAATTGTTCCTTTTTTGGGATTAGGATTTTGCCAATATTTGCGACCTTATATCTGATTCACATATGATGGACCACCCTTTACAATTGAATGAATTAGATGATATATTATGTGGTTAGTGGTGGAGTTAGAAATACGCTAGATCTTTATCTTCACTGTTTTCAACCAAAACCAAAATCTATCTTTACTTTTATGTTATTTTATTTTTTGTCAAATTAGTTATAGAAAACAAAACAAACAAATTATCTTTCATAATTTAGTTACAATAATTATAGAAAAAGTAGTGAATTCATTAGTCTCCGTGGATACGATATACCCTATCTCATATATACTATACTATAATTGATTCGTGCACTTGCGATAGGGAAAACTGAGTCAAATTTAAGGACTTATTTGCACAAACTATTATTATTATCATTATTTATTATCCCATCCTAGTAGGTTAAATAAATTAAGGTTTAGCCACCGATCAAGTTTTTGGCGCCGTTGCCGGGGACTAAACGATTTTCTATACATTGAAATAATTATTATAGCTAGATTATTTACTTGCTTTATTTTTATTTTCTTCTTTTTAAAGTTGAATTGTGTGTTTTGACGAGGTACACTGAAATTAGCGAAAGGAGAACCAAAAAGCGGTGAATATTGCTTGGTTGGACCGTTTATGAGTTTTAAGTGTATTTAGCATTATTGCATAATTCTACTTTATTTTTCTTGCTTAATTTTTATTTCTTTTTCTTTTTATTTGTATTTGTATTTGTTAGTATTAAAAAAAATAAAAAAATGTATAACGCTTACACCAATTCGGCCAATATTCCATCTTATAATACATATAATCCGGGTTGGTTAGACGATCCCAGTTTTTCATATCACCAACCATACATGGGAAGTCAATATCAAAGCTTAAATCAAGGTCCACGATATTTCAATCAATCATCAAGCTCTCAATTTTATGATCAAGGATTAGGTTTTTCATCATATAATCAAGAGTATTACCCCCAACCATCTAGTAAATTCCAATTTGATGAGTAAAATCAATATTTTCCCCAAGAGTCATTAAGTTTTGAAGATAAGGTTTTAGTGGCCCTAGGGAATATTGAAGCAACCACTCGTGAGTGTGAGGAGATTACATCCAAGGTAGATAATTCATCCTTACAATTAAATAATCAAGAATTTTATTCATATGATTTAAATCAACATCAATATGAAGATTTTGTTCCGGATCTAATTCCAAATCCACCTCCCTAATCAAACAATTTTGAAAATAGTGTTGTGACTGCCCTTAGCACGTTAGAAGCCGAATCATAAATACTCCATTCTCATTCATAATCCTTTTGTAAGTTAGAAACCCTAGTAGGGCAACTAGCTAGTGTTTTAAATAGAAGAGAAGAGGAACGGCTATGTTAAATGGCAGTTGATACAATAGACCAAAGTATAGTTGAGCTAGGATCCCTTAACGATGAAGAGGAAACTAGTCCATTCTATATAACTTATGAGGACGAGGAGGATGATTATAATCAAATAGAGGAATAATTCGAGGCAAATAATGAAAACTCATAAGAAGAGTTGGTACAAGTAGAAGTTAGAAATGATGAATTGCCTGAAGTAAAGGAAGACTTCATAAAAATCGATTGGGATAAACAAATACAATCTAACATTGATGACATCGCAACTATAGAGAAAGCACTATACGGAGAGTTATGGCAAAAACCAATAGAGTTGTTACCAATCACCTTGAATATACTAGTTAGTTCTGCACAAATAAATTTATCAACATCAGAGTCCGAAGAACCTAAAAAACCAATTGAGACATCATATGAATTAAGAGAACCATTTCCCCCATGTCTCGAGGATCAATTTCACGATAAATAAAAGGGAGGAATATTATGTAATTGAGGGAATTGACAAGGTGATGGATGACACATTACCTCGTACGGTGACAAAAGAATTGTTGGACACAAATAATAGATATGAGATTAATATAGAGCATGTTAAAGGAGGTAAGTTATATGAAAATTATTATTTGTTTGATGTCATGCTCATTACTAAATAGTCACAATGGACACCGATTAACGACTTACTTCCCAAACTTAGACCAAAATTTGGTGGATGCATAATAGAGAGAAAATGTGTTGGATAGTACAATTAGGCGCGATCTTGCCAAAGACGATAAAGATTGGCGCCAGTAATCCGAAATTGTATATTAATTAGGTTTTCTATTCTTTTTGCATGTGTTATGATTTCTTTTATTTTGAAGAATGTTTTTAAGATTAGTTTAGTAAGTTTTTGAGGTGTTAGGAATTTATATAGAGTTTTCAATTGTTAAATGCTAAATTAGAAATTGGAGATGTTAGATAGATTACCTTATGATTTTATGATTAACTATCCCTTAGAAAAGTTAATTATAGACTTAGAATAGGTTAGGATGCGTCTCAGAAATGGAAGAATGGGTCAAAAGTTTGAAAATAGAAGAGTTGAAAAATTACTCAGCAACTATGAACTACCGAGTACTCACTAGAGTGTTCACCGAGTACTCGGTGACTTGAAATTCGAACTAAACCGGGCAACTCGGCATTTCATATTAGGGTTCAACTATTTCTCTCCCAAATCATTCAAATTCATATTTTATCTTCAATAACTTACACCCTAACTTTCCTACACCTCTACTCTCGATCCAATAAGATTCAAGCTTCAAAACCTTATCAAATCGCATATATCACTCCATATATACATATATATACCTTTGTTTTACCCTCAAATCCTCAATTTTAGATCATTTTTGCTCAAATTAAACCCTATATCTTCATTCTTGCCCTAATCTGACCAAAACCCATCGATTATTTCATTCCAAAATGCACTAAAATTCCCTCTTTTCCTCATATTTTTGAAGTTATATATATAAGCGCTTATACACACTTATAAACTCATTCAAAACCATTCAAAATCATCTAAATGACGCCCAAAAAGAGAAGTAGAACGACAAAGGGTGGAGAATCATCAACAGTGAGTGCCGATATTCTCGCACAAGCGACCCAACTTGAGGCCGAGGCACGACAAAGGGCAAGAGAGGTTGGGCTACGCAAGGATTTTTTTTCTCGAGTGTACCTTCAACTACACTGATTTCTGACATGAACAAAAGTCCAAAATAAGTGTGAAGCAGTTTGTGAAGTGGAGGTTGAGGCCGTTGTTGACACCAGTGTCGCCCGTGTATTACTCGAAGATGGTTCGCGAGTTCTATCGCAACCTAGTCCATAATGTCGCGACAGGCTTGTCGATGAGGGTGAGGGATCGAACTTTCATGATTGATACTGCCCTCATTGTAGCGGTGTGGGGAATTCCGGATGAGTGTCTAGAGGATTTACAGGCTGAGTTTTCATCTTCTTGAGAGCCGTTTCCCGATGTGCAGGTTATCGTAGAAAGGATGTGCCAGGGGTGCTACGGGGACCCAAAGAGCGCAACATGTACGGGGAAAAGGTATTTTCCTCGGAGATTGTGGTTTCTCGACACCGTGCTTCATGAGCAGGTTCATCCCCGCGACCATGATACGGAGATGAGAGGTATGCTTTTGGAAGCAATGTATTGCTTCTATGCCCGCTACTAGGTCTCGATTCCACGTATTATAGTTCACATTATGTGGACCGTGTGGCATGACCTCTCTGACATGGTAGCGGTGAAGGCAAAGAAGTGGTTGTTTCCATTTCCTTCTCTGATCATCGGCATTCTACGACATCTCGATATTCAGCCGGATGAGGGGGATGAGGAGCGAGTCTTTGACTCGCCGATGACATATAGCGTCTTTAGCCGTTCTCATGGAAAGATGTCTCGAGGTCTTGAGGAGGCGATTGTTGGAGACGCTGAGGAGGGGGATGATTCTGAGGATGCGGAAGTAGCAACTGGAGAGGGTGATGGTGACAATGAGGTTACTAATGAGGAGAGGCCTCAGGCCCCTAGATAGAGAGAGACAATGACTCTGTCTAAGGAGTAGTATGCATATATTATAGCTCGTCAGGAGCAGATTCTTCGTGAGTAGGCTGAGATCCGAGCAGAGATAGCTCGTGGATTTCAGGTAATCTTAGAGCGATTAAGATCCAACTCCACTTCCCATCCACCACCACCATCGTTTGATTCTTATATTTTGAGAGCAGTCGATCATGAGCCGGCATAGATTTATTATTCTAGTTGCCTTAGGCCGAGCCATGAATCGTTATTTTATATTTTTGTTTTGTTTCTTTTGTTTTCTTTTGTTGTTTTTGTACTCTATTCCCTCAAAACATATTATAAAATTAATGAAAATGGATATTTTGGTACTTATTGAGCAAATTATTTTGATGTTACCCATTTTTTAATGATATGGACATAATGGTATAAGTTTTTGGGGGGGGGGGGGGGGGGGGGGTACGATTTCTCAAAATTGTTTTTACAAAACGCTAACTTATATAAATATATACTTATACTTTAATAATTTTATATAATTATTTATGTATATTTTTGTTATATTTATTTTAAATATTTTTAGCAAACTAATAATTTTTATTAACTTTAGTACAATATATATGATTATATTATATGTAATGACTTTTTATATATACTATGTACAATTTTATATATAGATATATATGTATTTAAAGAATTTTTTTGAAAATTAGAAGATTTTGAAAAAAATTTGGTACAGGAACTACCGAGTAATCGGTGGAATTTGGAATTAAATATTTTTGAAAAAATAAATATAAACCTAATTATTTTTATTTTCTTCTTAATTTAGGATTTTAACTAGTAAATTATAATAGTTTTATATAGTTGTAGGATCTTTATAGTATAGGAAAAATAATTCTAGATAGCTACATGTGATGGGTCCGTAGATGGGTTGAAGCGAATCTGGTTGAATGTATTTCTTTGGGTATTATAGTTGACTATTTGCAGTTTTAATCTGATTCACATGTGATGTATCGCCTTCTTACAATTGAATGAGTAGATAGCTACATTATAAGTTTAGTGGTGGAGTTATGAAAAACCCTAGACTTTCTCTACCTTGAATCACAAATCAATTCATTTCCTGTTTTTAGTTAGTTTAATTAGAAGATAAATCTCAGACCAACAAACAATTTTCTCAAAATCCATAATTCAATACTGTTAGATTACTAAAGTGAATAAATCCAAGTCTATGTGGGTTCGACATTCCCGTTCTCAACCCGTGTTATACTATAATACGATTTGTGCTTGTTTGTTGATAGGAGCCGAATGTTAGACATTCTAGCTCTCAACTTGGTATTGTTAAGTCTTATCATTCCATTAATTGGTATTTTTATGCATTTTGCGTGTTTAAGTATGTTTCAGGAGCTTAACAAAGGAAATGAGTTAATTTCGGTGAATTAACTGAAGTCGTACTCGTCGCCTATTCAAAAGAGAGAAAAATAAGGAAAATGGAGTTTTGAACCAAAATACGCGATCCGAAGGGGAAAATGGGCATGAAATATGTCTTATATTTTAATGTCTGAGCCATAGGATCGAACCACGTCCAAAAATATGAAGAATTGCAAAATATAAAAAATTCAAGTTTTGGACCAAAAATGGGCGTTTACAGTAAGTAAAACATGCCTGGAAAATGGATTTTGGTGATTAAGGGCGCTTGACACGACGCTTAAGCGCCCTCCTCAGCGCCAAGTGGGCGTTTGACCTTGTCATACCCCTAAAATCCTAAGACTTTTGAACCGGGACATCCGAGGACTCCAGGGTGTGATCCATACATAGAGTGACCAACTACGATCATCAATAACAATAAAACGAATGGAATAGTATTAATAATAATAATTCCATACACAACTAAGTGGAAGCTAAAATCAAATGATACACAAGGCACATCGAGGCGCCGAAAGAATACATCTCTACAATAATGTAAGGATACCAAATACAAGAAAGGGATACGCCAACAAACTGGCTCCCAAGAAATACAATAACAGTCCCAAAATAAGGGGAAAAACAAAGGGAAAACTAATAGGAGCAACATTACGTATAATTGTCTCAGTCCCGCAACGACATCCGCACTACAAGCCATCCTGCAAGAAGGACCTGGAACCTGCAACTAGGGAGAAGGGGAAGGGGTGAGCTTGACAGCCCAATAGGGGAAATCCTAAACTACCACATCCCCCGACCATCCAAGTAGTGTTAACCAACCTATGTACATGCATCTATCCTAGGTCTATCAATCGTCCCACATGGCACTCACGTCAATATGAGACCCCTGAAACGCATCCCTTTAGTCCCCTACCATACATCAACAAATGGGAAAATTAGCATGTAGTGAAACCATAACATAATAACATATGGAAAACGTACACCTATATATATATACATATATATAGATAGATAGACAGACAACCAATACAAGTCACGCAGTGCGGAGCTCCTCAGAGATCACTATGACTCGTATCTACCAGTCCAACACTGACAGTCAACACATTGCCTTTCAAAAAGAAAAAAGGTTTGGTTGTTACTTGGAGTGATGAATAAATTACTGATTCGACGGATTCAGAGGTAGAAGATGAGATTGAGAATTTCACCGTGTTTGCTGCACAAAGTAAGGAGGTCGGTGAAGTTGCTCCAAGTTGGGGCAATGTTTGAGGATGATGATTTTGAGGATAATAAAGATCGTGGGGATTCATATGAAGATACATACAATAAATTGTATGAAAAGTCTGTGCAGGTTAACAAAGTGTACTAAATTTTTTTTGTTCAATTCAACAATGTTGATAAGGAGAGACAGTCCTTAAGAGAAGAATTGACCAAGTCTGAACAAGAAATGACTTAGGCTTTGAAGAGGGTAGATGGTCTCAATGAGGAATTAGAAACTCTAAGATTGAAATTGAGTGAGAAATTTCCAAGGATTGAGAGTTTGGAAAAGGAATTGAAGGATGTTAACTCAACTATTCATAGATGGTATAGTGGAACTAGTAAACTTGATCACATGTTGAGTGTAGGAAAGTCAGCAGGAAATACTAAGGGGTTGGGGTTCAAAGGATTGAGTGATCTTGATATTTTTTCCAAAATAACATTTGTTAAGGCTTTCCAAGTAGCATCTAGTTCTTTTCAAGGTAAGTCTGATAGGAATCTTAATGCTCGATCTTATATCAGAAAACCTATTGAGAGTAAGCTTCATTTTACCTCTAGAGTCAATAAGGGTTCAAATAATGTTTTTCAAAGGTTTATTCCAGTCTGTCATCATTGTGGAGTGACAGGTCACATTCGACCCGTATGTTCAAAGTTAAGAGGAGAAACATTGAAATCTGAGCGGAAGTATAGAATTCAGAAAAGACCTAATGTTGAAAGTCAAATTCGGGTGTTGAGTGAAGAAGTGAAGAAGTTGACTAGGCTAGCAAATAAAGCACCGAAAATTAAACAAATGTGGGTTAGAAAATATGAATTGCATTGTTTGATTGCTCATATTGCATGTCTAGTATGTGACTCTAATTTTGAGAAAGGTCTCGAGTATATATCCACAAATTCTCAGTCGACAAATATCTCTACGAAACCATTGGATTTTCAAAAGCATATGCATTTTAGAAAATCTGGTGGCATATTATCATTAGGATAGATGTCTTCATATGTATCATTCTAGGAATATCTTGTATTATATTTTTATCCTAAAATTGATATATTATCATGCATTTTATTTTATTTGCATGTTTATTTTTTTTGTTTTGTTATTTTATTATTATGCATGCATCATGTTTTGCTACTATTAGGATTATTCATGCATGCATCCTTATGAAAAATATTCCATAAAAAAAAAGAAAAATTCTTAGCATGTTGAGCTTGGCTAAGGGTACAAATGATTGTCATATTTCACTCTATTCTCATATTTACTTTTCTTATTATGCTTATGAGAGTTGGAGTTGCTAGTCTGACCTGAGGTTATGAGTTATTCACTTGACATGTTTAAGTATTATTTTTGGAACTCATCAACTTTGGGTGCTTGTTTTACTTCGGAGATGACTGTAATACTTATTGAAACTTTTAATCTTTTTCATCTAATCCGAAGTGATATGTAGGTTCATGAGTTATGCTAGATTGATCTATGTTTTTAAATACTTTTTGCATGCTTATGAATATTATGGTGAAGTTGAAAAGAGGAAAGAATGAAATGTTTAAAATATAGAAATACAAAAAGTAGTTCTTCGATCTGAGTAACCGGGCCTCTTGCCTCAGTAAGCATTGAGTGTTCGCGTAAAATGGGGAGAAGACTAATGAGCATAAATCCCATGGAAGAAGCTCGACCCCAGTTGGTTGGGACTAAAAATCCTCGTTGGAAAGTCCGGAGCTTAGAAAGACAAAAAGGGATTTGGTGAAAAAGTTGAAAAGGTGCAAAGAATAAATTGTGTGACAATAGGGTATTATTTTTTAAAAATAAGCAATAAGGTCCAATTGAATGATTTGATTTCTAGCTTAGGTTTTGGACTGAAGTATCATCATGATTAGTGAAGAAAATTATCAGAATTAGTACGTATTGCTTTCATCTTAGGTATTTATTTGCACCTGAATATTTTTCATATATGCAAATGCTATGTAAAGCTTTCCTTATGACTACTTATATCTACAAGGTATGTGTACTAATTTTCTTCACTATCATGTGTATAATAGCCAAGTCAAATATGCGTATATGATGTGTTAATGCCTAATTCATTGTCTCTACTGCCCTACTTATATGGTTCTAAGAACAAAAATATTTTTTTGTTGTTTTGCATTTTACATTCATGCATTAGTCTTAAATTCTTGCATTGTAGAGATTTATGTTACTTGAGAATCTGGATATATTCTAATAGAGTACTTTATCTTAGTATTTAGTGCTTGGCTTAGATTCTCTTGAGTATCCTCTATAATCCTTTCCCTATGTTTTCTTCTTGAGGTTTTCCTTTGTTTCTCTCGCGTGCTTTGATTGTTTTTGTTGTTCCTTGTCGTTTCAGTGACAAAAAGGGGGAGAAATATTGAGTAAGAGGGAGTAATGGTTTTAGGGGGAGAAGTTTTGAGTAAGGGGGAGTAATGATTTATGTGGGAGAAATAGTGTGTTTTATGATCATTATGCTTACATGGATATTGTGTTTTCCTTATGATCATTTAATATATGTTTTTCACACTTGCGTTTAATGATTTATTCAGTGTTATGGTTACAGGATTGGTTGACCATCATGAAAGCAAGGTGACAGTTTCTATCTATGTTTGTTGGTGTGTGTTAATAGGTATAGATGTTATGTTGTTATTTGAGAGCCTATATTGTAAAACATGGTTTTGTCTCAGAAATGTTAAAGGGGAGATTATAAGAACATTTATTGTAATTGTTTATGTATGACATGTTCTAGACAATAACCATGTTGAGTGTTAGATAGGTCGTGTTGGTTTCAACGACATCTACAAGCTTCAATAAAGGCGGAATCAAGCATTGAAGTATTGAAGAATACAAGTGAAGTGTAAAAATGAGTGTATTGATAAAAATGTCTCCCGAATGACAAAAATGGCATTTCCCAAAGCTGTTAATTCAAGCAAAAAGTCTCGGGGAGTCAAGAGGGTCACTTTGACACAGTTACGCAAAAAAGTGGTTTTCATGAAGGATTTATGCTTGAACCTACGCTTTCAGTTTTTAAAAGTGGCTGGAAAGTGTTTTTGTACGCTTGGAGGCTACGCTTCAAACGTAGCTGTCGTAGGATGGTTTAGTGATATGTTTGCAATGAAAAATTGTTACGTATTGTGACACTTGGGTTACACTCCTATATATCCTAGAATGTGTATAAAGGATATATATACACTAAAGTTGACTAGATTCATTCCCAATTATAAGAGGATTAAATAAGGGAGGAATCATAGTACAAAAAGGAAACTGTGATTTTGGTAAGCTTTTCAGTTAACTTCAGGAGCTCATATCTCGGTCAAAAAAGATCCTAATGGGATAATTCTTGAGCTTATCATCAAGATCTTGAAGTCATATTTCCAACGATATATTAGACACCTTCATCCAATGTGTGTAGCTCCAGATATGATCAAAAGAGTGAGAGGTATCCTGCAGAAAAAAACTGGAAATTTCATAATCGGGCTGAAATTCTATTTGACTTGGATTGATCCGTGTTGACCCAGATGACCTTGAGTTCGACCTAAACACCTATAAGAACGTGTATATCACATATTATACATGAAATTGAAGGGTTTGGCTTAGTTGAGTGTGAAATTACACAAAATGGTAAGGTTAGAGTTTCTCCTCAGCATGGTCTATAAATACCAAGTCCTACAAGAGAGGAGGCTACGTCTTTGCGAGATCTCTGCAGTATTTTATCATTCATATTATTCTATAGAGATATTGATATATAGAGATAAAATATCATTGAGTGATTCTTCTAGTTTTCTCTTGTTTTTGAGTTGATTCTATCGCGCTTTTACATCGACGATCTTATGCACGATTGAATCATATAGATTCTGAAAAATCTACACACCGCTGATTGCAACTTGGTTACGTTGATCCATTTGTGAAAGGGAGCCGTCTGAGTGCGGAGATCAGAGTGAGAAGCTTCGTGGTTATTTGATCTGTTGAGAAATAGAGCCGTTAGAGTACCAAACGGAGCGAGAGCTTCGTGGAGCGCGAGTGAATCTAGACTTTTAGACGTCGAATGAGGAACAACAAATTACATTGGTTGTAAGTACTGTTTTCATAGAGTCTGTACAAATTCTATGATTCATAGTGCATCAATACCTGAACATATCCGTGATTTTTACTTGGAATCTTTCCAAGGTTTTCCACGTAAAAATATTGTGTCTCTATTACCTTATTTTATGCACTTAGATTAATCTTTGTATGATTTATTTTGATAGAAAAATTGGATTAAAATTGACTTTCCGCAATTAATTTTAATTTGTCAATAAATTCACAAAAAATCTATTCACCCCCCCCCCCCCCCCCCTCTAAGCTATTTTCACTATCGTCTAGGTAATTTCAATTATAATTCAAGTACAATATGAATTAAAGTTATAGAATTCAATTAAATTTTGTAATTATAATTCAAGTGGAAACAAGATTTACAAATCACATAGAAAATTTATTCTATAAATACTGAAACATCAAACTTTCTTCACACTTTTAATAGTAGTATAGATATAGATATAGATATATTTATATAGTAAATAAAAAAATAAGTGTAACCCACTAATCAAAAACTCTATTTTTGTTATTGTCTAGATTGAAGTAAACCTTTGGACAATCTTTTTTGTTTTGTTATTTTCAGTAGAATGTATTGTACTTTGGATTGTAGGATAATTTGGTGGTTTATTTAGTTTTTATAATGTTGAATTTCGTGTGGAGTTGTTTAATTTTAAAGTGATATATTTGAAATTTTCAACTGTTAACGGGTACCCGCGGACACTTGTGGGTTTTAAAAAATCCGACGAGGATGGGATGAGACGACCTCCTATCCCATTTAGCCAATTTTGGATGGATATGGAGTAGAAGCCTCTTAATAGTTGTGGGGACGGGGGAGGGTACACCCGTCCAGAACTGCATCCGTCGCGATCCCTACTTTCATCCAAGTTATCTCAAACTCTCATTCTTTCTTCTTTTTTCCACACACAAGAACACTCATTACACAAAAGGTATATTTATATAAAAACTCCTCACTTACATTTTACTCTCTCATTATTTCAGTACCAAACTCACCCATATTTAATAAAGGGTAAATGGCAGAAAACACCCCTATAATTTGGCCAATGGGCGTTAAACTCTCCTATAGTTCATTTTGGGCACAAAAGTCATCTCAATATTAAAAAGTGAGCCCAATACCCCCCTGTCGTCATGTCTCCATTACAAATGGTCGTTAGTTGGTCATGTGCACCAACCTCTGAAATATCAATATTACCCCTTTTTAAAGGGTAGAAAGTCCTTTTGCCCATTATGTTTTTATCATTATATAGGCACATTATTTGCCCTAGTTCTCTATTTTCTCTTTGTCGACTTCCATTCTCTCTCTCTCTCGCAGCTATCTCTCTCAAATTTAGCAAGAATTCTTAAAAAATGTCATCTTCTTCATCAAGTTCCAATTTGACCCAAAGAAGTGGGCATGTGATAAAATGCCATTGTGATCTCAAATCTCCATTAAAGACATCCATGACGGACAAGAACCCTGGTAGACGGTTTTTTGGGTGTCCAAATTGAAAAACACGGAGGTGTGACTTCCATTTATTGGTTGATGACAAAGTTTCGGATCACTACAAAAAATTCGTGTCCAAACTCATAGCTCAAGTCTACAATCAACCAAAAGTGAGGATGAATAATGATGGGGCTATTATGGAATCCGAAATGCATCAAGTAGAGGAAAAAATGCAACAACTTAGGGAAATGCAAATGGAGTTCGAGAACAAAGTGAAGAATTCCAATAATGGCATTTCTACCGTTTTGTATTGGGTGGTTGTTTTTTGTGCTTGTGTTTTCATGGTTAAAGTGTTAGGAATTTAAGATTTCATGTTTAATGTTTAGGATTGGTTTGGCTTTCATGTTTAATGTTTAGGGTTGGTTTTGTTCAGTGGTTTGGCTTCCAGTTTTGTGCTCATTGGTTTAGCACTCAATGAAAATGTTAACTTGTTTGGCACTCACTGCTTTTGTGCTCAATGGTTTGACACTCAATGAAAATGTTAACTGGCTTCCATATTTCACTTTGTATACAAATCTATTAACTTCAACCAATTGTCAATATGCATACACCAATGTCACTCAACACACTGCTCTAAACTGCCAAATTCATTTTCACAAACTGTTGTCACTCTGCTTGTTTCATTCTTTTTGTACTTAAAATCATATATGTTCCTAAGTGCATGGTCCTTCGAGGACTCTCTGAAAACGTTAGCATTAGAAAACTTCATGCCTACCACCAATGGTTTGACCCCTAAGTCCCTTTCAACAACAAATTATTCATATCTCTGCCTTTGTGCACCATCACTGTCACATTTTGAACCTGAGCTATGTACACTCCATAGCTCATCAGATGGAATGTACAAAGGATCTCCTTCTATGTCTTCCATAATTCCCCACTCAAGTATGCCTTCACCAACAATTTCATCTTTATCCTCACCAACACTTGCATGAGCCTTTGAACCCTGACCAACACTTGCATGATCATTTTTATCCTCACCAACACTTGCATCATTATCTTCAGTCCCACTTCCATCAGCCTCACCATCATCCCTATTGCTGGCAATATTTTCACCACTCTCCCCATCATCACTGTCACTGTTCATAACCTCTAACTCAGCAACCAACTCTTGTTCTCCTCCAACATTTCTTCTAACAACAATTTCAGTTCCAACTCTTACATTTGGAGGAATACGATACATTTTTATCAAGTCTAAATCTTTACACCTTTCAAACATGTCTAGTAAACTAACATCACCTTGCAACTTAATATTCTCACCCTCTAAAGGACTCTTATAATACAATTCACTATTACTAGGAAATCCAAGACCTTCCATCAAGTCCTCCATTTCCAACACAGAGACCCTATCTGGATCAATACCCTCATAACAGTGATATGTACCTCCCACATAATTTTTTTGTCTTTTGTTGAATCAAAATAAGGGTTAATTTCAGTAAACCCCCCTGTGGTTTCAAAAAATATTACTTTGCCCCCCTCCTATACAGAAAACTCCCATGCACTTATAAAATTGTATCAGCTTTCCCTCTTTCCTATTATTTTGGACTAAAATACCCATGGGATTTAATGAAATATGATTTAAAACTCATAAAAACATATAAAATTTTGAAATATATATATAAAATTTGTAAAAAATATATATATATAATTCAAAAACATATATATAAAATTTGAAACAAATATATAAAATTCAAAACAATATATATAAAATTCAAAGAAATATATAAAATTTGAAAAAACATATAAAATTCGAAAAAAAGATAAAAAATTAGAAACAATATATATAAAATTCATAAAAATATATATAATTCGTAAAAATATAAAAATAATTCATAAAAATATATAAAATTCATAAAAAAATATAGAAAATTTGAAAAAACATATAAAATTTGAAAAACAAGTAAGAATATGTAAAAACAAGAAACTATATTAAGGTTACAAGAGAATACAAGTAAGAATATATAAATTTCGAATTTTATATATTTGTTTCAAATTTTATATATTTTTTACGAACTTTATATATACTTTTCTGAATTTTTTATATATTTTTATGAATTATATATATATATATATATTTCTAATTATATATGTTTTTTTTTCAAATTTTATATGATTTTTTTCAAATTTTATTTATTGTTTACGAATTTTATATATTCTTGATTGTATTCTCTTGTAACCTTAATATATTATCTTGTTTTTACAACTTCTTACTTGTTTTTTCATATTTTACATGTTTTTCGAATTTTATATATTGTTTTATGAATTTTATATATTTTATATATTTTTTTCGAATTTTATATATTTTTTTCGAATTTTATATATATTTTTGAATTATTTATATATATTTTGAATTTTATGTTTGTTTCGATTTTTATTTTTTTTCTTCGAATTTTATATATTTTTTCAAATTTTATATATTGTTTTGAATTATATATATATATATTGAATTTATAAGTTTTGTTTTTAATTTTAAATCATTTTTCATTAAATTCCAGTGATATTTTGGTCCAAAATTATAGAGAAGGGGGTAAACTGATACAATTTGATAAGTGAAGGGGGGTTTCTATATATGAGGGGGGCAAAGTAATCTTTTTTTAAACCACATGGGGTTTACTGAAATCAACCCTCAAAATAACCACCAATATGCACTTCAAATGCATATAGATTGTCCATCTAATAAACAAAGGTTAAACTAACATTAATCATTCATTCAAATAACATTAAACTAAGTATTAAACTAACATTAATATAACTATAACTATCATTCAACTAACATTAAACAACTTTAAACTAAGTATTAAACTACTATTAAACTATCATTCAACTAATATTAAAGTAATAGTACACTAAAATTAACATTAAACTAACCCAATTTGTATATTCAAAACCATTGAAAAACCAATGAAGACCCGCATGTTTTTCTGCCCAAATCCAGTGCATGAGTTTAATTATTGGAACCAGAGAACCAGAAACCCCAATTTTTATTCGAACCAAAGGACCCACATGTGGTCCAAACTACTATCCTACTTCCAAAACCCCCAAAACGTTAAAATCCAAAAAAAATTTCAAACTAGAGGACCCACAGGTGGTCCGAAATACTCTCATGTCTTCAAAACCCTAGACATAACATATAAAACAAATCCAATGCCTCAAAATTGACAAGGCAAACAAGACAAATCGCAAATCGAAAGCAACAAAGCCTATCTTTTTTCCTATAATACATACGTGAATCCATTTAAATGTATTAACTAACAGAACCTTAAATTCATAAAGATATGAAAAATCAAAACTATAATCGCAGTCGTGGAAACCCTAGGTAGAAACATACCAGATCGGGTTTAAACCCTAGTCGCGATGGAAACCCTAGTTGATCCACTAAACCCACATCTTCAATGCAATCAAAACATTAGAAACAACTCAGATTAAAATTGATTGAACAAGGAGATGCAACGAGAGAGAGAGAGAAAAAAAAAATCCTAGAATTCATACACGAAAATGGCTAAATGTTGAGACGGTTTGCAATAAAGGTAAAAGGGTAACACAGTAATTTGCTAAATCATTTATTTTATTATTTCATTTTAATGTTAAATAAGGAGCGGTAACAAAGTAATTTCAGCTCCTTTTTAACAGTAATGTGACTGTAGGGGGCTATTTGATCACAATTGAAACTATAGGAACCGTTTGAACATGTAGGGGGTTTAGTGCCCATTGGCCAAACTAGAGGGATGTTTTCTGCCCTTTACCACTTAATAAATATCATCCCACATTATAATTATCATAACATATACTATAAAATATAGGGTAAAGTGCATTAACCCCCCTTGAACTATTTCCTCTCTCTCAACAAACCCCCTTGAACTATGTGATGGCCCCTGAAACTATGAAATTGTTACAATCAAGGACACTCCATTATAACACCGTTAGTTAAATTAGGATAATTTGCACCCATATCCCTGAGGTTTCGTCAATTGCACTCACCCCCTTGAGATTTCATTTTTCTTGCAATAACACCCCCTGAAGGGGGTGAAGACCCCATGAAATGGCTAAATTAATGGACCAAACAACCCTTGTGTCTTAAGCTCAATTTGTAAAACTTTTCAAGTACTTTGGATACAATGATTTTTGAAATATAATCACCTTTCTTTAAATTATTTTTAAAAATTGTCATTTTTGTAATATAGGCCCCAAAAGTTATCATTTTTTATTTTTTCCCTAAAACTAATACTGTGACATTTTACATTAAATAATAATAATACACTTTATTTATGATTATATATATTTTTTTTGTATTTTAGAAGGTGATACATGTATAAAATATTTGTGAGCTCATATAATTTAATTAATTTTCTAAATAAATAATATACAACTCCTACAATTTAAATAAGTAGTAATACATTTTAATTATAGTTTTTGTTGTAAGAGATGATAAATGTATAAAAATGTTACAAATGATTTATAATTTATTATTCTTTGTGTAAAATTAATTGAAGCCCTTACACTTGATATGTGTCAAATATTAGTTATTTTGACCCATTAACTCACTATTGTTACGTTATTTCATTCCATTATTTGGTATTTTTATACTGTTTGCGTGTTAAAGCATGTTTCAGGAGCTTAATGAAGAAATTGAGCTAACTTTGGTGAATTAACTGAAGAGTGTGTTCTTTCTATCCAAGAGGAGAGTCAAAGAGGCAGTCCGAGACAAAAATGGCTCCCAGATGGCAAAAATGGCATTTTTAGAAGCCGTCATCTTCAGCAAAAAGTATCGTGGGTTCGAGACGAACGTTTTGGCGCATTCATAAAGAAAAGTGGTTTTCCATAAATACCCTACGCTTCCAGTACCAAAAAGTGGCTAGAATTGCAAAATCTATGCTTGGGACCTACGCTTAAAGCCTAGGCCCCAAGCATAAGTGCGGCAAGTTTTTGCGTGACTTTTCATGTTTCACCCCTGACTTATTTGGATGACGTGCCCGCAACTCCAGACCTCTGTATACATGTATATACACTTATATTTAGGGTTTTGATGAGTTTTGAGAGTGAAAAGACTGAAAAGGGCCTATCTATGCCATTGCATATATATACAATACCATACACCATTCACGAGAAAAAATCTGGAGGTTCTGATAGATAGAGGCTGGTTGGCTCTGTGAGGCATTCATTCAAAAGGTTCATTCATTCAGACTTGCTGTTGTTGAGAGCCATATTCAAACCTAGAGATCCGAAAAAGAGGACTATGGAGAGCGTTTCTACATCAACGATGCAGTCACCTTCTACCATGACCAACTAACTCGGTGTCTAGGGCTTTTTAGCAAAACCCTAGCTAAGTAATGTAGTTCTTTTATTGTTTTTAACTGTAAACGAGGAGAAACTGTGACCATATTGTGATGATTGTAATAGTTAAGAAATTGTACTGATTTGCAATATAAAATTATATATTTGTTCTAATTCTTGTCTTAGATGGAATAAATATATTATTTTGCACAATTATGATTATTCAATATGGGCTGGAACTCGAATGTTTAATCATGGTTTTCTACACAATGGTGGTAATGAAACTTGAAACCCTAGGTTGACACAGGCCGTGCCTTGACAATTTAATATAGACATAATTTAGTTTATTTTCATGCATTAGGAGTAGATTAGAGTAATATAATTGACATGTACTAGTTAGGTTAGTCATGAGACATGTTATCGCGATCCGGTTGATGGTACTCCTTTTTGGGGTCGTATTTAGCTATATGCGATACGAACTGATTCACAGTTATGAATCGCCCTCTTACAGTTGAAATGATGATGAACTATATTATGCAGTTAGTGGTGGAGTGATGAAAACCCTAGTTTTCTCTCTCATCTGAATCACAACCAATTTACTTATTTTTTTTTAGATAATTTATAGTTAAAATAGATAATTTGGTCTTTGATCACCCAAACAAACAAGCTTTCAGAAGATATAATTCGGTGTTTCTAAATTATTAAAGTGAACAATCTCAGTCTCTGTGGAATCGATATCCCTTACTTAAGCCGCTTTGCTATTCTACAATTGATATGTGCGCTTGCGTAGGGTAAAATCTAGTGTCGTTAATGTATCATTTTTAACTACATGTTTTTACACACCTGACGTCACATCAACACTGTAAAATAATAATAAACTTTACTTATTGTATTTTTTTTATATTTTTATAAAAATATGACAAATAGTTTATTATTTATTAATTTTTTTGTAAAGTTAATTTAAGCCCTTACACTTTAAATAATGACAAACTTTACTTATTATAATTTTTTATATTGTAAAGGGTGATAATGAATCGAAATATTAGACAGTCCTTGTGTTTTTATTAGTAGTATATAGATAGATAGATAAATATATATCAATTTATGTATTTTAAGTTATATTATTTTTCCTTGCCGAAATATATTCGTCTTATATCTTTACTTTATATCTTATGAAATATCCATTAGAGTTACATTTCAATTAATGTATATTAATTATTATTATTTTTTAAAAAAATATGAAAATATTTATAACCCATTATCTTATATCTTTACTCTATATCTTTTGAAATATTCATTAGAGTTACATTTCAAGTAATGCATATTAATTAATTATTATTATTATTTAAAAATATTGAAATATTTCCAACCCCTTTTGTTTTACTCTAAATCGTTTTGACATACTCCTAAGAGTTGCACTTCAACTAATACATATTAATTCATTAATTTTTATTTTGAAGAAAATGTCTGGAAATATTCCTAATCCTTCACATTTTAAAATAGTTGTTATAGATATATATACATTATCGGGTTTTCATCTTGGGGCATTGAGGTAATTTCACCACCTAGATATTTATCTCATGAAATAAGGGAGACAACACAAGGGCATTCCGGTCATTTCTCCCATTCATAGGGTGTCATTGCAAGAAAAATGAAATCTTAGGGGGTGAGTGCAATTGATTAAAATCTCAGGGGATCTGAGTGCAAATTACCCTAATTATAACTAACGATGTTATGACGGTAGAAACTGAATTGTAAAAATTGAGATAGTTTAGGGAGTTTAGGCCCTGTTTGGTTCGTGGTCCGGTCTCATAATGACTTTTTTGGGATCGGACATTATTTGGCAACACGGTTCCAAAAAATCGGTTCCAAAAAAACAAGGACCACTTGAGACCAAAAGGGGTAATTTGAGACAACAAAAAATGATGGTCTCAAGTGGTCTTATATACAATTGTCTTAACACATGAGACCATAAAATTTGAAAAATATATATAAAATTAAAAATATATATATAATTTGAAAATAATATATAAAATTAAAAAAATAATATAAAAAATTTGAAATAATGTATAAAATTTGAAATATATATATAAAATTCAAAATTAATATATAAAATGCAAAAAATATATTTAAAATTTGGGAAAATAAAAAAATTCCAAAATAATGTATAAACTTCGAAAATAATATATAAAATTTGAAAAATAATATAATTTTTTCAAAATAATGTATTAAATTCGAAAAAAATATATAAAAATCAAAATTAATATATAAAATTTTAAATATATATATATAATTTAAAAAATAATATATAAGTTTTGAAAAATAATATAAAAAATTTGAAATAATGTATAAAATTTGAAACAAATATAAAATTCAAAAATAATATACAAAATTAGATATATATATATATATATATATATATATATATTGAGAAAATATAAAAAATTTGAAAATAATATAAAAAATATAAAATAATATATAAAATTCAAAAAATAATATAAAAATTCGAAATAATTTATAAAATTTGAAAAATATATTATTTTTGAATTTCTTATATTATTTTCAATTTTTTTATATTTTTTCAAAATTTATATATTTTTCATACTTAATATATTTTTTGAATTTTATATATTATTTTTTTATTTTTTGTATTATTTTCCAAACATAAGACCAAACAGCTTGAATAAGACCATAAAATCATACAGCTTTACCAAACAGACTTTCAGAATACCACCCAGATAAGATCAAACCAGACCGGACCAAATAAGACCAGACCAAATCAGATAAGACCGGACCGGACCACCTACCAAACGGGCCCTTAGAGTCTAAAACATACTTCAAGAAAGGTTTATTGAGAGAGAGAAAATCGTTTAGGGTTTAATGCCCTTTACCCTAAAATATAAGAATACTAATATAAGAATACTTGCACTCACATGTCGGATCTAATTGCCGCACGTTCAAAATTCCTAATTATTAGATGTAATAACATCAATTGTGACCCAAACAGAGAAATCCAATCCAAATTGATTAGGTCAATGACGTCTCTGTCCAGCAGTCCTATGAATCCGACGACTCGACGGCTGCAGTGGTGGTGGTTGAGAATTGAGAGGAGGAGTGGTGATGATACAATGGGATGGAAGGTCAGTTTTTTACTCTTATATATATAGGCGCGCACACACATACCCTTATTGTTAAAATTTTATTTTCAGTGTGTAGTAGCATATAATGTGTGAGAAATTTCTTTCACAGCCTATCATTAGCAAACCATACGAATAACATTATGAAATTTTTATATAATTTTTGTTGTTGTTAAAACCGAGTTTATATATCCTTCTCAATTTCTTTTTTGGCTATCCTATTTGGCTTTATAAAACTGAAATACATGGTTAATTGGACCAGTCTGAAAGAACAATTGTAGAAGCACCCAAGAAAGTGACCATGGAATTTTGGAACATGCCTTCAAATATCCAGAGAGTAGCTAATTATTCTTCAAAAGTGAAGAATAGTCAGCATAGTTGTGCTGAATTGTCAATTCTTTTTTCATAGCATTGGGCCACTTGCATTGGTTTTTTTTTTTTTCCCCCTTAGGTTGGGATTTTTCTCTTAATGCATTTGCTCTTTACACACAAAATAAATTGACACAACTTCCAATATCTATTACAACCCAACAATTTAGGAATTTATCCCAAATTGTAAAAACACTACCTCTTGCAACATGTATTCTAAATGAATTGCCCAGAACCACACAATACATAACATTTGGACATAATATGTTTTTTTTTTGGTATGATTTTTTATGGCAAATTTTATACTAATTCTTTTGGTTCTTTCCGAAGGTACTGACAAACCATTCATGATCCCTTGAGGTTAGAATGTTCCCAATTAAGTTACCCAACTACCAACCCACCTCCATAGCCCATGCACATGACAATCCAATAACTCTTATCCACTGGAAACCATGAATCATCCTCATCTTGCTTCAGTTTTGAAGTTGGTGGTGGTGGTGATTCTTCTAAATTTCCACATTTCTTCGACAATGGATCTCCATACAGTCTGGAATTCACCTCATAAGAATTGTTTTCAAATGTATCAAATTGCCTTCCTCGTGGAATAGGCCCTGTGAAATGATTATGAGAGACATTGAAGAATTCGAGGAACGTGAGTTGGACCAGCTCCAGAGGTATTTGCCCGGAGAGTTTATTTTGTGAAAGGTCCAATGATTCAAGTTCTGTTAGATTCTCCAACGAAGATGGAATTTGACCAAAGAGTGAGTTGTTGGAAAGGTTGAGCATGTGTAGACACTTGAGAATCCCAATAGAATCCGGAATCTCTCCTTTAAATCTGTTACTTGAGAGATCAATAGCCGTGAAGGTATTTAGGATATACATATACACAATTTGCACACCTTTGTTGGTCAGTGTAAGTGCGTAAGTACTGCCATTGTTAACAATATTTTCTGTTCCATCAATGAAACTCGATTCATTAACATCAATAGCTTTCATGGCTGTCCATGTCTCAAAGTAATCAGAAGGTAAGTTACCAGCGAAACCATTGTGAGAGAGGTAAAAAACGTGCAACTTTGGGAAGGCAAAACTGGATTTGTGGTTCCACATTGCACCATGAAATCTATTGAATCGCAAAATGAGAACCTTCAATTCGGGGAGTGCTCCAAGCCAAAAAGGAAAAGTATCACTGATCTGATTGTTTCCAATATCAAGACTCACTAGAAGTGAGCATGCAATTGACTAACAATCTCGGCACTGACCCTTGCTATTGGTTTTGACTAAAGTTGATGATCTTTAGTTTGGTTCCATTCTTGTATGTTTGAGGAATGGGGCCATGTAACCTATTATTTCGAAGATTCAATAACTGTAGAGAATCTGAAAATTGACCCAAGCATTGGGGAATGATGCCACTCAGGTTGTTATAAGATAAATCCAGGACCTCAAGAAAGCTGGCATTGCAGATTAGTGGTGGAATCTCCCAGTTAGTTTGTTGTTCCCGAAATTATAAAGCACGGGGGATGATGGTGGGATGGGGAGTGATCCTTGCAGCATGTTAGAACTAAGGTCTATATACTGTGGTCCATCCCATGGAAAGACTAAAGGATGAGGGTGAAAGCCACTTATAGAGTTACGAGTAAGGTAAATGGTATGGAGGGTTTTCATGTTCCATATCCATGTAGGCAAGAGGCCTTGAATTTTGTTGTTGCCGAGGTTTAAGAATCGTAACTCATCTTGACTTTTCAAGAAATCTGGGGACTCAGTTAAGTTGCACGAGTTCAATTCTAAGTTAAAAAACTTGGGAAAACTTGCACGGACAGATCTATTGGTGAGCAATGTTAGTTGGTTATCAGAGAGCCTAAGGATATATAGATTTTCCATGGTAAGAAACACATCTAGCTCCACTGTTCCGATCAGGTTATTTCTATTAATCATAAGAATTTCCATATTCACAAGTTGAGAGATTGATTCCGGAATTGGGCCATACAACAAATTATAAGAAAGGTCAAGTTGTTGCAACTGTGTAACCAATGGAAGAAGGTATCTGACCATTAAGTGTGTTGTGAGAAAGGTCCAGATATTGCAACCGTGTTATATTACCAATGGAAGAAGGTATCTGACCAGTAAATGTGTTGGAATAAAGGAACAGATGCTGCAACTGTGTTAGATTACCAATGAAAGAAGGTATCTGACCAGTTAGTGTGTTGGAAGAAAGGTACAAACCTTGCAATTGAAGGTATCTGACCAGTTAATGTGTTGGAAGAAAGGTTTAGACCTTGCAACTGTGTTAGATTACCAATGAAAGCAGATATCTGACCAGTAAGCGTGTGGCAAGAAAAATCCAAATATTGCAACTGTTGAAGGTATCCAATTGAATTTGGCACTTCTCCCAGTAATTTGTTGTCGGAAAGGCCCAAATGACGGAGTTGTGCATTATGGCGAATTGAAGAAGGTATTGATCCCGAGAAGTTGCATGCTGAGATATCCAATTGACTCAATGAGTTGAGATTTCCAATTGAATTTGGTAGCTCTCCATAAAAGTTTGTCACGTCAGTAGCAATTCTTTGAGTGGACTCTTCCGGTGGAAAGCAGGTAAATAACCGCTGAGTCTCGATTGTACCCCAAATTGAGAAACTGTAGGTTTGGTAATTTAAAAATGCTGCTGGAAATTGACCACGTAATTGGCAATCTTCGAGTAGTACAGACGTTAAAGATGAAAGATTTGCCAAAATGTCAGGGACTGCAGAAAATATGTTCACCCCTTTGAGGTGGAGTTCTCTTAAATCAGTCAAGTTCTGAACCAAACTTGTTAGGACAGGATTTGGGAGCTCCAAAAGGTAATTAGATGAGAGATCGAGGGAAGATAATTTGGTTAGATTTGAAATTTCCAAGGCGATTTGACCAGTAAATCCAGAATTTGAGAAATTGAGATGAGTTAACCTTGAAAGAAGTCCAACATCAGATGGGATTTGACCGTCAAAGAAGCTATTTTGAGTCTTTGAAGGTGAACAAGGTAGAAGAGGCTGCTGCTTAGTTGTTAGTACCAGACAGAAAGCTCCTACTGATCGAAGTCAAGCTCGATCACATGGCCAGTCCGTGCATTGCATGTAACGCCATCCCATGAGCAGCAGTCACTAGTACTACCGTTCCCTTCAAACTTCCATGATGCTAAAGGGTTGTCAGAAGCAAAGTTGCTTATAGAAAAGCTTTGCTTGAATTGCATCAGAGCATAGCTCTCATCATCATGGCAGAGTGGCTGAAGTCCTGAAGCATTAGTGTTAGTGGCAACGAAACCCAGAAACGTTGCAAGTAGAAGAAAGGTTATGCGCAAGAAGGTAAATAGTGAAACCATTTTAGCTAAAATCTAATTTACTTTCTTGTCACCACTATGATATTTCATAAGCAAGCACAAAAGGTGTTTTTATAGAAGAATCATATTTGCCTTCTACAACATTATAAGCAGAAGAGACTTAAAAGTTGAGTCAAGTCCTCTGCGTAGATGAAGGGGTATTAAAGATTTAGAGGATAAGCTGATTTCACACTAAAATGCTGTGTAATAACTACTGTGAAGATATTTGTTGTGTTATTATATATTATCTCTCAAAGTGGATTAAGTTGTTAGGCTAGGAGCCATGTATACAGGGAACTACTTTTTGTATATATTATTGCAGAGATGGCAAAATTGGTGCGGTTACTTTTAGTAGAAAAGTTGTCACTATTTCTATGGTACCATAAATATTGTCCAATAAATGTAGAGTATTACATTTAACTGGATTGACATTAAACTAATATAAACCATGGAGCTAGAAATCAATAAGATGGAGCTAGAAGCCCAGCATAGGGATGGCAATTTGCCCGCCCCGCCCACTCGATTTATAGCGATTTTGGGTGTCTGTTTATACTATATGGGTGGGAATGTGGTAGGGAAAAAAACCCGCACATAAACGGGGCGGGGACAATTTTAGGTGTCCCTGCCCCACCCCGCCCAGTTTAGACTTATTATAATATATATATATATATAAAATAAAAAATAAATGTAATGCACTAATCCTAAACTCTATTTTTGTTGTTATCTAGATTGAAGTGAACCTAATATTGAACAATCTTCTTTTTTGTTATTCTTTTCGGTAGAATGTATTGTAATGTGGATTGTTGGATAATTTGGTGGTTTATTAGTTTTTATAATGTTGAATTTCGTGTTTTAAGTATTTGATTTTGTGAAGTTGTTTAATTTTAAAATGATATATTTGGAAATTTCAACTGTTAACGGGTACCCGCGGGCACCCAACGGTTTTAAGAAACCCGACGGGGACGGGTGACCTCCCACCCCGTTTAGTCAGTTTTGGGCGGGGATGGGGTGGAGGTTTCTTAACGGTTGTGGGGCGGGGGAGGGTACACCCACCCAAAATCGCACCCGTTGCCATCCCTAGCCTAACTAATTATTACTCTTCAGTCATGATTGATAAAGCAGGAGTGTGTATAAATTGGAGGGTTCACACAGGCTATTAAATTATATGATTTCCGTGATTTCAAAGTGATGGTGGGGGTAATTAATAATCTTCTTGTTATAATGGTCTGACGAGTTATCAAATGTAATATGGACCCCAAAAGTTGGGGTTTATATTGAAAGTACTATAATTTTCAGAAATTTATTTCGAAGAAAAAATAAATGAACAAAAAAATTATGAGAAAGAGAAAAATAGGATCTTTTGGTATTATGCCCTTTGACCCATGATCTTAATTTTTCCAGACTCCACATATAGGAAAGCTAATCCGAGCCAAAGCATGAAACATGCCTTGGCCTAAGGGGTTTTTGCAGCTCGGCCCATTGTTAGGTTAAATCCCGCATATCCCCAGGCCAGGCCATTTTAGTTAGTTAGGAGTGCCCGAGAAACTTATGCCTGGGAATGAAAGACAATTCCGAATTCGCTTTGTCTACGCACTGCCATTTGCTCAAAAGAGTTACATTAGTTTAGGTGTAAGGTCAAAGGTATGAATCCCATTTTCGCAAATTAACTTTTCATGGATGTATCAATAAGACTAGAAGCTAATTAATGTAAGAATGATGAACATGTGGAAACTGTGACTCATGTCCACTTGCAGAGGAAGAAGCTTCTTGCCAGCACAACTAGCTAACTCCATGCATGAATCCACAAAGTCTTGGAAAGCTTGCATACGTGAAGAAATTGATAACCATTTCTCTTCTGCATTGCAAGAAGAAAACATTTTGGTTTTCTCCTCTAAACAACCTATATATATGGGTATGTATAGATGGTTTAGAATAAGCTCAATGAAGCTCAAGTGAGAGCTCATTCTGTAGAGAGAAGTGTGAGGGTGGAGAGAAACTCCCGTGAATATATTGAGCTACCCCTCCGTGGATGTACCCGTTTTTGGGGAACAACGTATAAATCTCTGTCTCTGAGTGTATGTGTGTGTTTGGTTTGAGTAGATTCAAGTCGTAGGGCACAACAATTGGTATCAGAGCTTGTTTGGTTCAAAACAGAGTCGTTTCTTTCGACTCTATTTTGAACCCATACAATCACCAAAACACTAATTTAAACAATGTAGTGGCTTCCCTATCACTAGAGGGAGCCAACCCCATTAAAAACAGGTCCAACAGCCGCCGCACGCGCTCTCATGCGCAACCTGAAGCTCAGCGCGTGAGAGGTCTCGGTGTCACGTGCCCCAGCCGTCTTCAACCTCCAGCACGCGTGAGGCCCATGCGCACCACGCGTCTTACGCGCTGCCCATCAGCAGTGACGTGGCCCAGTAAGAGGTTGACACTTGGGCCAACAAGGGGCTGCCACGTGGCACCGCTAGAACAGGTCACGTGGCACCGCCAGAGGTTGACACTTGGGCCAACCAGTGGCTGCCACGTGGCACGGCCAGAGTAGGCCACGTGGCATGGCTAGGGGCTGACACGTGGCATCAGTGAGAGACCAACACGTGGCATCGCCAGAAGCTGACATGTGTCATGACCAAGTGCTGACACATGGACCGACTAGATGTTGACACGTGGCACGGCTAGGGGATGCCACGTGGACCAACCAGAGACTACCACGTCATCAGTTTGAAGGAAATTACTATTTTGCCCTTCATCACTATTTTGGACGTTTCGAGCTCGTTTTAAGTCCGATGTGAGCAAAAGAAAGGTCGTTCCTAGCTAATTTGACAGTTCCGGATCCAACCGTGAGCTCCGTTTTTCCATATAAGAAATCAAAAATTGGAAAAACCGAGTTTTGATTTCTATTGCTCCTGTTTGATGAGTGCAATCATCAATTTATTGTTCCGGTGTTTCATACGACTGAAACAACGGAGACCGAGCAATCCGAAGTCAGAAAACAGAGTTTGAAACTTGATTTGATTAGTATTGCTCCTGTTTGGTGAGTTACTGTCATCAATTAAATGTTATCCTGTGTTTCATACGGTTGAAACAAGGAGACCGAGCAATCTATTCAAGAGAATTAGTGTTGTCAAATGTCAAGACAAGTGGTTCTAAGAGGAGAATCATGATGTCAAAATGCAAAGTTGAGGTGGAGAAATAGTACGGCACAATAACTTTGGCATGTGACAATGCGAAGGTTCCAGATCTACAGCTTCGAGAAAGTGGAGGATAAGCCTTGGAGACTAAGCGCCAGGACTTCTCGTGCTCCGAGAAAGTGGAGGATAAGGCTTGGAGCCAAGCGCCAGGACTTCTTGGATGAAGGAGAAAGTGGAGGATAAGCCTTGGAGACCAAGCGCCAGGACTTCTCGGATGAAGTTTGGAAATTCGTAAATCGTCAAGCTTGCGGTACAATCAGACAATACTCAAGTTCGACACAAGAGCTCAGGGAAGGTGGAGGATCAATGGTCCCATCTCTAAGGCAAAAAATTAGTCAGCAGCTTAGGTATCATCAGTAAAGACAAGTACAACATAGTGCTTTACTGAGGTGGAGATTTGCTGAGATATACCAGCTCCAGGAAGCCTAGTACATCCTAGCCTTCAATCAGCTGTACAATATGAATTATATGAGAGAGCGGTATCCAGAAGAGTAGATTTAGTAAGCAGTTCATGAAGGGATTGTTCAGGAGAGGTCTCTAGAAAGATTTCTCTAGCACCGGTAATCCAGTCAGCAACTCAGGGGAGGTGGAGGATCAATGGTCCTATCTCCAGGACCGGTTGTCAAGTCAGCAGCTGAGAGGAGGGGAAGAGAAGTGCCATCTCGAGTACCGATAGTTCAGTCAGCAGCTGAGGTAGAGATGAAGAGGAGTTCCATCTCAAGTACCGGTGACCAGTCAGCATTTGAGGAGAGATGAAGAGAAGTGCCATCTCAAGTACTATGGAAACGAGTACCGGGAAGTTAGTCAGCAGCTGAGGGTAGGTGAAGAGAGTACCATTTTCGGAACCGGTAGCTAGTTAGCAGCTGAGGGGAGGTGAAGAGTAGTGCCATCTCCAATACCGGTAAACACAGTCAGCAGCTGAGGTGGAGGTGAAGAGAAATTCCATCTCCAGTACCGGTAGTCCATCAGCAGTTGAGGGAGATGAAGAGTGTTCCATCTCCAGTACCAGGAAATACAGTACCGATAACCATTCTAGGAGTTGATCATCCTGAAGGTGGAAATGATAATAAGGAATAGTCAATAGCTAGAGAGAGCAGTTGAGGGAGAGGTCTCCAGTAAGAGATCTCCAGCACTGGTAACCAGGCAGCAGTTGAGGGGAGGTGAAGAGAAGTGCCATTTCCAGTACCGGTAGTCCAGTCAGTAACTGAGGAGAGATGAAGAGAAGTGCCATCTCTAGTACCGGTAATCTAGTCAGCAGCTGAGGTGGAGGTGAAAAGAAGTTCCATCTCAAGCATCGGTAGTCTAGTTAGCAGCTGAGGTGGAGGTGAAAAGAAGTTCCATCTCAAGCACCGGTAGTCTAGTCACCAGCTGAGGTGGAGGTGAAGAGAAGTTCCATCTCAAGCATCGATAGTCCAGTCACCAGCTGAGGGGATGTGAAGAAGTGTTCCATCTCTAGTACCAGGAAACGAGTACCGGGAAATGAGTCAACAACTGAGGTTGGGATGAAGAAGTGTTCCATTTCCAGTACCGGGAAACGAGTACCGGGAAATGAGTCAGCAACGGAGGTTGAGATGAAGAAGTGTTCCATCTCCAGTACCGGGAAACGAGTACCGAGAAATCTGTCAGCAGCTCAGGATGAGGTGGATAGAGTTCCATCTCCAGTATCGGTAATCAGTCAGTAACAGATTGATCAGAAGAGATCTCTAGTAAGAGAACTCAGTTGAGGTGGAGGATCCATGGTCCCATCTCTAGTACCGTGTGACCAGTGAGTAATCAGACTGACCAGAAGAGGTCTCCAGTAAGAGATCTCCAGTATCGGTGACTCAGCGGCAAGATGACTCAGTTGAGGTGGAGGATCCATCTCCAAAACCGGTGATCAGTCAGTAGCCAGAAATTATTGACACTAGCAGATCCAGAAGAGAGACAAGGTAGTTTATGCCCTTCCAGCGACATACGATGATGTCATGTACACGGAAAATGAAGCAGTACAGAGTACTGATGGTACGAAGTGGAAGGATGCAGTGAATGACGAGATGAAGTCATTTCACCAGAATCAGACTTGGAAGTTAGTCCTACTTCTAAAGGTTAGCTACAAATGTGTTTATGCTAAGAAGGAAGGTGTTCCGGCATAAACAATATCTCTCGGGGGGACAGAACACCTAAAGGCGCATTGGGGTAGCGTCAATCAGTGGACTATTTCATCACGGTGGAGATATGTGGAAACTGTGACTCATGTCCACTTGCAGAGGAAGAAACTTCTTGCCAGCACAACTAGCCAGCTCCATGCATGAATCCACAAAGTCTTGGAAACGTGGCATACGTGAAGAAATTGATAACCATCTCTCTTCTGCATTGCAAGAAGAAAACATTTTGGTTTTCTCCTTTAAACATCCCATATATATGGGTATGTATAGATGGTTTAGAATAAGCTCAATGAAGCTCAAGTGAGAGCTCATTTTGTAGAGAGAAGTGTGAGGGTGGAGAGAAACTCTCGTGAAGATATTGAGCTACCCCTCCGTGGACGTACCCGTTTTTGGGGAACCACGTATAAATCTCTGTCTCTAAATGTATGTGTGTGTTTGGTTTGAGTAGATTCAAGTCGTAAGGCACAACATAACATACCCAAAAACTGAACACAAATTCATATATTTATATGGCAGAGTCCTACGTATTTCTACATTAGCCTTGCCTTTCTTATAAGCTCTCAAAACAATGAGCATAAAATCTCTCTCAGCAATATGATGACAACTCTTTATATTCCCAAACTCCATGAATGCGGGGAAGTATATAATTTTTTTTTTGACCTTTTTAATGACTTATAGAGTACTGCTGTGACATATTTTGTGCGGAAATGCTGTGTTGAACTAAGTGCTACCATAGATTGACCCGAACCACCTTTTTGAATGTATAGATGGTTCAGTGCTGCTGCTAAAGGCTTCTCCATAGCGTCCGCAGCATCCTTGGAGGATGAGGGCTGATCAAGCTGAGTTTTTTGTAGCAAGGGAGGCAATTCAGGCAACTTTTCATTAAAATCTTCTGAATTGAAGGCTGAGTTGTTGTAACTTCAGACGCAGATTTGTTGTCAAGGACTTCAGGAACATGATCCTGCATAATACATCATTGAGTTCCTGCATAATTGATGTAATTTAAGAATCAAAATGAAATACAAGAAGGATATGAAATACTAATGACCAATCACTAGTACATAACTGTATTGTTTGTATTTGTTTTTGTCAATTTCAGTACTGTTTAATGCCATTTCATGCAATAGAACAGAACTGTCTATATTGGATGAATGGCTGAAACGTATAGTGACGACGGCCACAAGAAACACATTCGGATTATGAAAAAAAATTTTAGGTGCACCGGCAAAGTTTTTACATACATATTATATATGGTGTCACATAGTTTGTCACCTTCGCAAATTGTGATCTATAAATGCTTTCTTCACAGTAACATCAGGATTCAGGTTCTTATGCACAATTGTCTTGAAGCTGTATGTTACTCGAGAGAAGTTTCACAACAAGTCCTGCTAGGAACTATTTCATTTACTATAAATGAAATGAAGGGGAAAGCTTTTTGAGTTCTGCTAGACAAAGATGGACCCAGGGAGGCACATAGCCCCCAAATTTTATCTTTTTTTGGTTTTTTTTATAGGTAATTTAAGTATTTTGAAGAAAATATAGGCAAAAAATGAGATTTGTCCCCATTTAATTTTGAAAAATTTAGGCTTATTGCCCCTAATTGTCCCAAATGTCATGGATTGCCCCCAATTAAAAAAATTTCTGGCTCCATCCCTGGACCCAGGGTACAGGGCCGTCTTGTTAGTAAGATGATTTAGGCGGCCGCCTAAGGCCCCGTCCTAGAGGAAGACCCCAAAATTTAAAAATTAAATTTTTAGAATGGGTCTCCTTATAATGTTGTAAAAAATAAATTTTTAGAATGGGTCTTCTTAAAATATTGTAAAAAATAAACTTTTAGAATGAGTATTCTTATAATGTGTAAAAGAATTTTTTTTGGAATGTACCTAAATAGAATGGGCCTCCATATAAATTAGATTTTTAGTACACATATATTTTACAAAATGATTTTATATTTGTAACTTTTGGACAAAGTGAAAAGGCACGGGAGACTAGGGTTTCTCTTTTTTATTTTCTCCCTCACTCTCACTCTCATCAGTCCCATCAGATCATAGTTCTTCAATTTTCCTCTCTCTCTCAAAATATTATTGCCGTATTTTTTCCTCTTTGTCACATGAACATATGAATTGGAAAATTTTGAGTTTCTATTAGGTATGATTATTTGGTATGATATATATATTTGCATTCAGTTAATAACAACTTTCAATCTCAAGATATGCATATTGATGTTGCCATAGATCATTTAGAAGAGCTTATATCTTTTTTTACAAAATATAGAGAATGAATTTACATAAATTATTATTACAACCAAAGAAATTGCTAATGAAATGGAAATAGAACCCGTATTTCATGAAAAACATATAATTCGTAGGAAAATATAATTTGATGAGAATGTATATGATATGTCATCTCAATCAACTGAATAAACTTTTAGTGTCTATTATTTTTTGTACATAGTTGACCAAGCTATTTCTTCAATTCATACTATATTTGAAAATTTTAAAACATATGAAGATATATTTGATTTTTTGTTTAATTTTAAAAAGCTAAAATCATTAAGTGGCGATAGTTTTTAAAAAAGTTATCTTCATTTAGAACAAATTTAAAAATATAATAAGTCTTCTGATATTGATGGCTTTGATTTATTTTCAAAATTAGAAGTTCTCAAAACAATTTTACTAATAGAATCACACAATCCAATTGAAATATTAAATTATATTAAAAAATTTGATTCTTTTCCAAATGCGTGCATTGCTTACCGAATATTATTGACAAAACCGGTAACCGTTGTTGCAGCTGAATGGAGTTTTTCAAAATTAAAGTTGATAAAATCATATATAAGATCAACAATATCATAAGAAAGATTAAATGAATTGACTATATTATCTATTAAAATAGAAATTTTATCAACACTTGAATACAAGAATCTGATTAGTAATTTTGCATATCAAAAAGCGAAAAGGATGGTTTTTAAATAAGTGTTACTAAAAATAATATATAATATACCAAAAGTCCCTTTTATATTTTTTGCCTAAGGCCTCCAATTTCACCTTTTATACTTTTCGCCTAAAATCTCCAATTTCATTGAGACGGGCTTGACAGGGTATGAGGTGTGACCGAACATGTTGCTATACTCCTATTCATAAGCAATTTTCAGATCCGCGTTTTCTACATATACTGCACCGACTGAACAAATTTCTTCTTTGGTTGGCACCGAACCTTTGAAATCACGTTTCTTGACTTTCTCCAATTCAAGACCAACTTTATTTCTTCTTCTTCATCCAGCCACAATTGGAATAGTAAATTAACATTGGAACAGTGTAGTCACTGTTAAGAATTTTAGACAATCCTAACAGTGACAATTAAGCATTTTATCGCTGTGAAGTTAAAGAAACACATGTTCAATAAATACATCCACTGCAAACTTGGGTGAAAGAAGAGTTTAATATAGTTTAATATATTTGGTCAGAGTATCAAATGTGCGTTCGCGATGATGTGTGACTCGGAATGTCAAAGTCCTGGAAGACATTTTTGTTAAGCCTCACATCCACGTGAAATTACAATTGCAAAAATCATAATCTTCTTATCAATGCTACGGAACGTAAAAATAGTCTTAAGTTCAACAAGAAAAGAAATGCAGGTATTTAGGCTTACCAGTTATTGCTTTATATTACAAGAAACTCAGTTTTATCATGTTATCCTTAACATTTTAGAAACTCAGTTCACCTCTGAAGTACTTTTTTCTGAAAAGAGAATTTTCTAAAAACACCCCGTTATCAATGATCAATCAAAAACATTTGAGCTCGATCTGATTAAAAATTAATAATTGTGTATCACTTTCTTTTTAAAATTGTCACCCTTTTCTTTTTCACTCTCCAAAGACGAGAAGTGGACATGAAAATTAAAAACACCCCGTTATCAATCAAAAGCACTTGAGCTCAGTATATGCGCGCGCACACTGATAGATACCCATACTGTGAAGTTTTCAATTTCCAGTGCGTACGAGTATGATGTAATGTGTGAGAAATTTCTTTCACAGCCAATCATTAGCAAACTATATGAATAACATTATGAAATTTATATATAGAAAAAATTGTTGAAACCGATTTTATATATGCATATCAATTTATTTATTTATTCAATTTTTTTTTGGGCACTATATCCTAGTTGGTTTTATTAAACTGAAATACATAGTTAATTGGACCAGTCTCAAAGAACAATTGTAGAAGCACCCAAGAAAGTGACCATGGACTTTTGGAGCATGCCTTCAAATTTCCAGAGAGTGGAAATAGACTAGCTAATTGTTCTTAAAAAATGAAGAATAGTCAGCATAGTTGTGCTCAAGTGTAAATTCTTTTTTTCTGTAGTATTGGGCCACTTGCTTAGGTTGCAATTTTTCTCTTAATGCATTTGCTCTTTACTCCCAAAATAAATCAAATTAAAACAACTTCCAATATCTATTACAAGCCAACCATTTATGAATGTGTCCCAAATTGTCATACATGCATTCTAAATGAATTGCCCAAAACCACACAATACAGAGCATTTGAGCATAATTTTTTTTTTTTCATTTTTTGGGAATATTTTATAGAAAAGAGGTTTCTTTTTCTTTCTTTCTTTCTTCTTTTTCACTATATGTGTGTGTATATGGGCAACGTGCGGATAACAGCATTATATATATAAACCTTTGTTTTATGAAGAAGCCATCCCAAACTATAAGGGGTTGGCATGGACTGCAAATGCAAACACATGAAGGAGAAACACAGTACATTAACCTGAAAAACACATATTGAAGACAAACCTAGCCCTGCTAGCTAGTGGAAAAAAAGCCATGAAATTAGCTTCTTCGTCCGCTCTTCTTCCTTCTTCTTTGATTCTTTTGGTTCCTTCCGAAGGTACTGACAAACCATTCATGATACCTTGAGGTTAGAATGTTCCCAATGATCAACCCAACTACCAACCCACCTCCATAGCCAATGCATATAACAATCCAATCAGTCATACGATCAACTTGAAACCATGAATCGTCATCATCATCTTGCTTCAGTTTTGGAGATGGCGGTGATGCTTCTAAATTTCCACATTTCTTTGACAAAGGATCTCCACACAATCCTGAATTCACCTGATAAGAATTATTTTCAAATGTATCGAATTGCCTTCCTCGTGGAATTGGCCCTGTGAGATGATTATGAGAGACATTGAAGAATGCGAGGAACGTGAGTTGGACTAGCTCAGGAGGTATTTTCCCAGAGAGTTTATTTTGAGAAAGATCCAGTGATTCAAGTTCTGTTAGATTCACAAAGGAAGATGGAATCTGACCAGAGAGAGAGTTGCTGGAAAGATTGAGCATGTGAAGACACTTGAGAATCCCAATAGATTCTGGAATCTCTCCTTCAAATCGGTTACTTGAGAGATCAATAGCTGTGAAGATATTTAGGATATACTGGTACACAATTTGCACACCTTTGTTGTTCAGTGTCAGTGCGTAAGTACTCCCATTGTTAACAACATCGCGTGTTCCATCAATGATGCTCGATTGATTTACATCAATAGTTTTCATGGATGTCCATGTCTCAAAGTAATCAGAGGGTAACTTACCAGTGAAACTATTGTGAGAGATGTCAAGAACGTGCAACTTAGGGAAAGCAAAACTGGAGTCGTGGTTCCACATTGCACCGTGAAATCTATTGAATCGCAGAATGAGAACCTTCAATTCAGGGAGTGCTTCAAGCCAAAAGGGAAAAGTATCATTGATCTGATTGTTTCCAATATCAAGACTCACTAGAACTGAGCAATTGACTAATGATCTCGGCACTGGCCCTTGCAATTGGTTTTGACTAAAGTTGATGATATTTAGTTGCGTTCCATTCTTGTATGTTTGAGGAATGGGGCCATGTAATTTGTTGTTTCGAAGATTCAATAACTGAAGAGAATCTGAAAATTGACCCAAGCATTGGGGAATGATGCCACTCAAGTTGTTATAAGACAAATCTAGGACGAAAATAACGCTGGCATTGCAGATGAGTGGTGGAATCTCCCCAGTTAATTTGTTGTTTGCGAAATTATAAAGCACTGTGGATGATGGTGGGATGGGGAGGGATCCTTGCAACATGTTAGAACTAAGGTCTATATACTGTGGTCCATCCCACGGAAAGACGAAAGGATGATGGTGAAAGCCAGTTATAAGGTTACGAGAAAGATCAATGTGATAGAGGGTTTTCATCCATATCCATGTAGGCAAAAGGCCTTGAATTCTGTTGTTGCTGAGGATTAATATTTGTAACTCATCTTGACTTTTCAAGAAATCTGGTACCTCAGTTAAGTTGCACGAGTTCAACTCTAGCTGGCTAAGCTTGGGAAAAGTAGCATCGATAGATCTAGTGGTGAGCAATGTTAGATGGTTATTAGAGAGCCCAAGGACATATAGACTTTTCATTGGAAGAAACAAATCTAGCTCCACTGTTCCGGTCAGGTTATTTCCATTGAAAATAAGATTTGTGATGTTCACAAGTTGAGAGATTGACTCTGGAATTGGGCCATTCAACAAATTATAAGAAAGGTCAAGAGCTAACAACTGTGTAAGATTACCAATGGAAGAAGGTATCTGACCAGTAATTGTGTTGGAAGAAATGGTCAAGCCTTGCAACTGTGCTAGATTGCCAATGGAAGAAGGTATCTCACCAGTAAGTGTGTTGTTAGAAAGGTCCATACCTTGCAACTGTGTTAGATGACCAATGGAAGAAGGTATCTGACCAGTAAAAGTGTTGTGAGAAAGGTCAAGACCTAGCAACTGTGTTAGATTACCAATGAAAGAAGGTATACAACCAGTCAGTTTGTTGTAAGAAAGGGCCAGATATATCAACTGTGTTAGATTACCAATGAAAGAAGGTATCTGACCGGTAAGTTCGTTGGAAGCGAGGAGCAGAGTTTGAAATTGTGTTAGATTACCAATGAAAGAAGGTATCTCACCAGTTAGTTTGTTGAAAGAAAGGTCAAGATATTGCAACTGTGTTAGATTACCAATGAAAGAAGGTACCTGACCAGTAAGTGTACTGTTACATATGTCCAGATATTGCAAACGGTGAAGGTATCCAATTGAATTCGGCACTTCTCCCGAGAAACTGTTGTCGGAAAGACCCAATTGACGGAGTTGTGCAAGACGACCAATTGATGAAGGTATTGGCCCCGAGAAGTTGCATGCTTTGATATCCAACCGAGTCAACGAGTCCAAATTTCCAATTGAATTTGGTATCTCTCCATGAAAGTTTGTCGTCCTCAGTAGCAATTCTTTGAGTGGACTCTTCTGGTGGAATGCAGGCAAATAACCCCTGAGGTCGGGATTGTACTGCAAATTGAGAAACCGTAGGTTTGGTAATTTAAAAATGCCTGCTGGAAATTCACCTTGTAATTGGCAATCTTCGAGAAGTAGAGCCCTTAAAGATGAACGATTTGCCAAAATCTCAGGGACTGCAGAAGATATGTTCAAAGAACTGAGGTGAAGTTTTCTTAAATCTGTCAAATTCTGAACCAAACTTGTTAGGACAGGATTTGGGAGCTCCAAAAGGTAATTAGATGAGAGATCAAGGGAAGATAGTTTGGTCAAATTTGAAATTGCCAATGGGGTTTGACCCTCAAATGCAGAATTTGAGAAATTGAGATAAGTTAACCTTGAAAGAAGTCCAACAGCAGATGGAATTTGACAGCCAGTGAAGTCATTGTCCGCAAGATCGAGTCTTTGAAGGTGAACAAGGCGGAAGAGGCTGCTGCTTGAGTTGATAGTGCCAGGCGGAAGGCTCCCACGGAGGTCAAGGCCGATCACACGGCCTGTCCGTGCATCGCATGTAACACCATCCCATGAACAGCAGTCACTAGTACTACCATTCCCTAGAAGCTTCCATGATGCAAAAGCATTGCTTACAGAAAAGCTCTGCTTGAATTGCATCAGAGCAAAGCTCTCATCATCATGGCAGAGTGGCTGAAGGCCTGCAGAGTAAGTGTTAGTGACAACGAAACCGAGCAAAGTTGCAAGTAGAAGAAAGTTTATGCGAAAGAAGGTAAATAGAGGCAATGGTGAAACCATTTTAATCTAAAATCTAATTTACTTTCTTCTCACCACAGTATTAATAATTCATAAGCAAGCACAAAAGGTGTTTTTATAGAAGAATCATCCATCCCACACGTTGAGTCAAGTCGTCTGCGTATATGAAGGGAGTCAAGGACTAGTGTCCTGATATTTGTTTTGTAGAAAAGTTGTCGTCACTATTTCTATGGTTGCCAGAAGTATTATTGTTCAATAAATGTAGAGTATTACATTTAATGGACAGACATTAAACTAATATAAACCATGCATGGAGGTAGAAGCCTTCACGTGTTGTATTGTAACACAGGACTTGAAGGAAGAATAGCCCTGTTTTAGGATTTAATCAGTTGTTTTACAAATCTTAAAAAGAGAAAATTGAATACTCTTAGGGCTGTAACTTGGGCCAGCCCAACCCGAACCCGGTTGGGTTGGATTGGGCCAGTCCTTGAGACATGTCCGGATTGAGCCCGATCCATTCTTTCATAGGTTGGGTTGGGTCCGGATTACGATCCAAAAAAAAAAAAATTTTTTGCAAAAAATATATATTATTATGTTTCAAAATATGATCTTTTCCGAAAAATAATATTTTTGCAAAAAATATATACTATTATGTTCCAAAATATGATGTTTTCCGAAAAATAATTTTTTTGTGAAAAATATATACTATTATGTTCCAAAATATGATGTTTTCCGAAAAATAATGTTTTTGCAAAAAATATATACTATTATGTTCCAAAATATGATGTTTTCCGAAAAATATTTTTTTTGCGAAAAATATATATTATTATGTTCCAAAATATGATTTGTTTTTTTAAAATTTTTTTTTGCGAAAAAGTATTTATTATGTTCCAAAATATGAATTTTTTCCCGAAAAATATTTTTTTTGCGAAAAATATATATTATATTCCAAAATATGATCTTTTCCGAAAAATATATTTTTTGCGAAAAATATACACTATTATGTTCCAAAATATGATGTTTACAGAAATATTGTTTTTTTGCGAAAAATATATACTATTATGTTCCAAAATATGATTTTTTTTCAATTTTTTTTTTTTTGCGAAAAAGTATTTATTATGTTCCAAAATATGAATTTTTTCCCGAAAAATATATATTATGTTCCAAAATATGATCTTTTCCGAAAAATAATTTTTTTGCGAAAAATATACACTATTATGTTCCAAAATATGATGTTTTCCGAAATATATTTTTTTTGCGAACAATATATACTATTATGTTCCAAAATATGAGTTTTTTTCAAAAAATAATTTTTTTGCAAAAAGTATATTTTTGGAAAATAATATGCTCCCTCCAAAAAAAAAAAAAATCCGAAAAATATATATATATATATATTTCTGAATTTATAATTTTTGTGAAAAATATAATTGATTTTTGAAAAATAATTTTTTTAAATGGTTGAATCAACAAACCCCTTTATACTATTGAGGGTAGTTTAGGCATTTTGACTCAAAATGTGAGGTGAGTGGGCCAATTGATGAAATTGAATAGTATAGGGGGCAAAGTTGATACAGTAGGAGTTAGTTGATTAAATTGGATAGTATAGGGGGGTTTACTGAAATTAACCCTTATTATATATATATATTCCATGCTCAAACTCTTATTCCTAAATAAATGTATAGCTGTTAAACATTTAAACATTAATCAGACCATAACACACAGTCATATATATATATATATAATATAAATTACAAATTACTTGATAGATAAATTTACATCACCATCATACCTCTAACCTCGCCAACGTCATCCGCTACCAGGTCCTCCTCCAGTACCAAAATCGGGTTTCGGGTTGGGTTTGGGTTTAACCTGAACCCAACCCAATTTAAACATTCACCCGATAAAACCCAACCCGTACTGGCCCAAATTGAACCCGAACCCGACCCAAGCCTGAAATTTTCGGGTTGGGCTGGGCCAACCCGCCCAAGTTGCACCCCTAACTCCACCAATGCAAATCTAAGAAGATTTGGAATTGGAAATCATAACTTCTTATGTGGAATTCAAATTGTGGAACTGGTGGATTTGAAATTGGAATGCAGTTCCTAATCCAAATCATTTTTAAGCAAACGAACAATGAAATTTTTAAAATTAGAATAGAATACCATATCAAAGACCCAAAACAGTGCAGCCGAACAGACCCTTAGTCAAGTCAAATTAAGTCAACACTGATTTATTAGGCACAATCTTTGGGATGATAATTCTACGAGTTGAAAGACACATGCACCTTCCCAATTAATGGTGCTGTTGAGTCAAGTCGTCTGCGTACTATTAGGGAAGATGTGGAGGACAGCTTGTTTCACAATAAAATGTAAGACCCTACAACATTTATAAGACACATGCACCTTCCCAATTAATGGTGCTGTCCTGAGATTTGTTGTGCTGTTACTGTCTCTCAATTTTGATTAATTGTTAGGCTAGGATTCATTTATCAAGACAACTCTTTGTTCTGGTATATATCATATAAGCAATTGAAATGAAATTTGTGTTCACTTTGAGTAGAAAATTAAGTTGTCTCTGTTTCTCTGGTACCATCATAGACATTGTTCAATAAATGTAGGGTCTTACATTTCGACGGACTGGAATGAAATTAATAGAAACCATAGAGCTGAAAATAAATAAGATGGAGCTACAAGTCATCTCATTAATGTTAATTGTTTAAATATGTTTGTGTAGCCTTTCATAATTCTAATGTTCTTTTATCTTAGCTACCAATAGGACATTTAGTTTTTATCTCATGAAAAGAGAAAAGTTCCTGAAAACACCCCACTATAAAAAAAAAAACTCGAGTCCTGCTAACAAAACAATTATCATCTCCATGACAGTCAGTTGTATTTTGTGTTAATTCTTTACTTCGGTTTTGCGTTATTTAATGAAACCTTTGTAAAGGAACCATGGGGACCTGAATACAGATATGAAATTTCTATAGAAATAAGTATATGTATGTGTTGCTGGAGAGCCACATTGTAGTCCAGATCCGCATATAATATTTTTAAGGCCTCTCAAAGCAATCACATTTACTGATTCACTGTTAGGGTTCGCACACCTTATGTACGAAGCCGTGCACACCTGCAAATCAGAAAACGCACACAAACACACCAAACAATCGACACAAGAATATATACGTGGTTCAACCAAATAAGCCTACGTCCACGGAGAGCACCGTTTCACTAAAAATCACTGAGAGGATTACAAGGGGGTGATTCGCAGATCATACACGCACACACACTGTGTATACTAATGTCTGTATCACCGGAATAATATAAACATACATTATTCCTAACTCTCTCTCTCTATTTCTGTGTACTCTCTGCGCACCGCATGTGCTTTACTCGCACTAGGTGTTTCACTCACACCGGTACCAGCCCTCTAGCGCCGGCCTAATCTGGCCCTCTGGCACCGGCCTAATCTGGTTCTCTGCCTGGTACTCCAAATACAATAGGCTACACCTATATTTATAGGAGAGGCTAGAGTGGAGGACAAGTCAATCAATTCAATTAGAAATTGATCTCCTACCATAACTGTGATAGCTTGGTGGCTAAGTTTAACTTTCCCTGCAAGGAAAGGAGTCACCATATCTAACAATCTCCCACTTGACGACTTTCCATCCAATCAATCAACTCCATCAATGATCAGTGCATTACGATGCTCTCATTCCTGTCTTCAAGCCTGAAGACCCACTTTAGTCATCATGACTATGCTGATAGCTCCCACTGCATGAGCAATATCTGGTCTGGTGCAGACAATCTGACCTCTGTTATGCCTGACCTCTCCGTCTTGCGATCGCAATCGCGTTTGACCTTTTTGCCTTGCAACCTTTGTCTTCTCGGGGTGTGTGCGGGCGCATCTCTGCTCTGATTGGGCTGATTCTTGCGCCAAAACGTCAGGCTTCGAATATTCTTTCTGTAGATATATTACAAGCCTCGTTCCGATAAATGATGCTCCGGAAAATCATGCCGAACCGAAACTGCTGCTCGACGGAGCCAAAAAACTGGCCGGAACTTCAGGCGGCGCGTGGGGGTGTGTGCGTCACTTTCCGGCGACGTGCTTGACACTGCTGGCTTCGTCTCGTCGAGCCAAAGCTCCTGGTGTGGTCGGTTTCTGATTTAGGGCACTCGAAAAAATTAGATCTGGACCAGATCGTTGGGCTTCATGATTTGCTCCAACCTGGGGCTCTGATACCACTTGTTGGGCATTACGGGCCCCACACATCTCAACAATGGTGTGATATTGTCCGCTTTGGGCCAGACCCGCACGGATTTGCTCTTGGGCTTCCCCAAAAGGCCTCACACCAATTGAGATATGTACATCCTTTTATATGCCCATGATCCTTCCCACTTTTAAACCATGTGGGACTTTGGTCACATACTTAACATTCACTTACTACATTTACCGATTTTCGCTGGACAGCCAACCTTAGCTTCACCCGTGGTTCCATTCAAGCTATAAAACGCGTCGATACTTTAAAGGGCAAATCTCTATTTGCTACTCTTAACAAGATGGCTTTCTCAGCTACTATCTATGTGGTTTGGATGGAAAGGAATAGAATAATTATCAGTGCTGAGTGTTGTTCCTGTTGAATATTTTTTATTCTCTTTTTGGTGTTACTAGGCTCATTGGAGCTCTTAGTTGTTGTTGTTTTTTTTTTTTTTTTTTTTTTTTTTTGTGGACTTTTGGGTTCCACATTGTTTTTATTTTTATTTTTTTATTTTATCTTTTTGGGGGTATGCCCCTAGAGAATTTGTAAGACTCTTAGCCTATTTTCTTTTATAATATATTTTATTCTTCACCTTTCAAAAAAATAAAAATAATCCCACTAGGAGTACAAGACCCTTTCTTTCCACCCTTGAGAGCACCACACACCATATTCACCCCCGAAACACGATAGTCCCTAAAATTTACATACACTACGTTGCATTTGTTCTTGTTGTTTTTATTTATTTATTTTAATCAATTTATCAGAGAACTCAACATACTACACCCCCTTCTTATTTCTTCCCAAAAGTTAAAACTCAACATACTACACCCCACTTCTTATTTCTTCCTAGTTTGGAGTATAATTTTTGGACTTCTATGAAATAATTTGAAGAGAACATATGCTTGAAAAAACAACTCTAATTAAAGTCAGAAAGTAGATTCTTATCAGTTCCCACAATAGCCACAATAAATTTTACCATAAGTTTACTACTTATGAATCACTCCTAAAACCCTTTCCTCCCAAAATGTATATTATCCCTTGTTCTTAGACATACAACAACAAAAAAGGAAAAAAATATGAAGGAAAAAACATTATTTTTATCTATTCTTCCAAATTCCAAATTCTAAATTCCCAATTCCAAATTCCCAAACACCCATTAACCGACAAAAAATAAAATCTTGATTTTGCTCAAATTACAAAATGACTATTGGATTTGATTGGTGTGTTATTCTTTTATGACAAGGAGTTTATTTACCCCAATCACTTTCCACGGTTAATATGCAGGATACGAATGAATTGATCATTACTCGTCTCATAATAATTTTGTTGAATAGTGAATATTGAATGATATGCAGAATTGCACATATATGGGGTCCTCGAGACAGGGCTAGCATTTCTATTTTGATACATGGAGACACATGACTTGAGAATTACCTTAGAAGAATTTCCATTACTTCAATAGAAAAGGAAAATCGATTTCATAGCTGTTTGGGCGTGCTAGAGGGCAGAGTCTATTGACTCAAATGTGTAAAAATAGTTAAACTATCTTTGCTTACGTAAATCAGGCAATTGTTAGAAGGCAAGGATCACCCCTTCCTTCACCCCTTCCTTTAGGCTCTTCAACGTCACAATGAAGAGGACTTTCAAACATAACAATAGTAGAATGAATGATGGGAGCAAAGAGAACTACTCAAAACAATCATTCCGAATTGCAATATACTTATAAAATGAAAAGACAGCCGATAAACAGCCAAGTGTCCATTTTATTCCATAAGTAGAATACTTATATAATGGAACAAAGTACAAGAATTTGAGATAGATATACTAACACTACTCCTTTGAAAGGAAAATACAGAAAAAAGTAAAACTACATTATGTTGGCACCCAAATTTTCATGCTTTGAGATGGCCAGTCAGTTGATGCGAAAATGGCCAGGAAAGTCCTTATAGACAGTGGCCAGAAGTCAAGTGATGGTGAGCATTCAAAATAGGCCAGACGCTTTAGGAACCTTTGGCCAAGAAGAATGAGATATAGAAGGCTAGAGTTAGCAGTCACAAGAACAATTATAAAACTGAAGGGCAAGAGGACACGTGGCAGCCACCTAAGTGACAAGAGAAAATAGGCTAAAACTTAGGACGTGGCCTATATTTAAGGGAAATGGTGTGCTAAAAGATGTGATGAATGTGGATGGAAAATGGGCTAAATTCATTATATACAATTTAGAGCTCAACATCATGGCCATGGGGTGAAACATGCAGGACGTGCCAAAGGTGGTTCCTTCGAGCAAACTGCAAGTGACAGATGACAAATGAACAAGAATTGATGGTGACACGTGGTAGAATCTGAGGCTGGAAGTTAGAAACGGTTGGAAGACTAGTTTGACAACCATATAAATAGAATACTTACTGTAATTTTTGAAAACTCTCCTGCAACACATAAACAAACACATATCTTTGCAATTTCTTACAATTGTAATTCATTCTATCTACAATTTGTACTTTCATTTCACCAATGTAAGTTCAAGTTATTTGTTTTATTCTGTATTGAATCATTATTTTGTAATCCACATTGCAAGAAGTGATGTTTTATTTGTCTTTCAATTCATGTCTTTCAATTCTCTGCAATTTCATTCACTTGCAACTTATTTTATTTCATTCCCAGTTAATTACAAATTCCTTTCTTTCTTGCATTAGTGTTATTTATTTAAACTTTGACATTTAAGTCCTTTTAATTAAGGTAAAAAGAACCCTTGAAATAGAATTTTTTATTCTTTTATTTCACAATCGCTTGATTCACATTCATCACTTCCAAAAGAAGAGTTGCACATTCTTTTGGCAAGTTCTTGACTCTTTCAGAGTCTAGCACGCCCACGCATCCTACCAAAAAATACCCATTTTGTGCAAACATTGAGTGGCACACTCGTAGCGGGACACGTGTCAAAGTTTGAAGTATGCCAACATGGCTATGGTCAGGAAAAGAGGTCATGTCCGAAAGCGAGTTGGTCGAAGCAGTACCAGTTTCCACTGGAAGTTCTAATCTTTGCCCAGATCATGAGAGACCATTACCCCAAGATGAAGCATTTGTAAGGGCCTAGACAGCTTCCCTAACAACATTGTTTAGAGGACTTTATGCTAGATTTGACGCCATGAAAGAGTCCATTGCTGAACTCAGAGCATCAGCCAACACCTTGGGACTAGTCTCTCAGCCAGTGTCGTGTTCAACAATGCCGACTCCAGTGACTTTACCTCCTCTGGCTGCTACTGCAGTAGCAGCTGCCGCAAGCCAATGCTTTTCTCAAGCCTTGCATCCATCATCTGCTCCATGTCTGAGTATCCCAATTAGCATGCCGGTGCTATAGCCAGAGATGAGGCCACAACCAAATTTTCCACCGGTGTTTCAACACTGCCCTACCCACCACCTCAGCTAGTGCATCAGCCATATCTAGCACCTCAATAACCATTTTTCCCTCCACATGTCCAAGCTCGTGACCTTCTAGACCCGGGGGGCAACAATCAGCGTTGGAGGCAAAATCCTTTGTTTGTACCTGGGATCCCGCAACCTATGGCACCTGGGGGGCACCAACCATTCAATTTACCTCATTTGGCCAATTAGCCAGCTCAGCCAATTATGTTGGACATAACTCAATTGACAGAGTTAATAAATCAAGAATATGTCCTGGCTGGAAGAAAGGTGAGCAAACCATTTTATAGAAAGCCTTACTCTGAGGTCAGTGATGAAATTGAATTTCCAAGGGGCTATAAGGTACCTGACTTCGTAACTTTTGGAGGAGAAGGAAATCAATCCACTGTTAAGCATATTGGAAGATTCACCGTGCAATGTGGGGAGGCAGAGGCCAATCCTTTATTGAAGATGAAACTCTTTGACTAGCGCGGCCTTTTCTTGGTATATCCATCTTCCGACCAATTCAGTTCAAAATTGGCAGCAGACGGAGGAATTATTCCATAACTAGTTTTACAGATCTGAGTCAGAGGCTACTCTGTCTGATTTGTATAGGCTTTCTCAATTGTCAGGAGAATTTGTGGAGGAGTTCATTTCTAGATTCAAGAGAGCCAGGCTGAAGTGTAGGGTAGATCTTCCAAAATCTGAATATGTAAGGTTGACCCTGAATGGGTTGGACTTTGAACTCAGAAAGAGATTTGAAGGGACAGAGTTTAGAGATCTTTTTGAGTTGGTCGATCGTGTGACAAGGTATGAGACCATCCTAAAGGAAGAAATGGACCATAAGAATGCCTCAAAGGGGACTTACCACAGAGATCCAAACTTTGAAGTTTTCACAGGAGAGGTTGAGGAAGGACTGGAAACAAACCTGTCCGAGATCAACATCAAGAAGCCTTATGTTTATGAAATTTTGACTAAGGCGAAGTCTGTCACAAACAGCTCTCAGCCATCTTCCAGTATGGCCAAGAAGAGGATAAACGACTTTGGAAAAGTATACGCCTTTGATGCTGCCAAGACATAGTAGATCTTCGACCACCTTATGGCAGATAAGTTGATTATTTTTCCAAAAGGACATGTTATCCCTTCAGTGAGCAAAATGAAAGGCAAGGAATTCTACAAATACCACAATTCTTGGAGTCACTCAACCAACAATTGTGTGGTGTTCAGAAATGCATTGTAGAAAGCCATTGTTGAAGGAAAGTTTAAGTTTCCAGAAAAGAAACCAGAGGCCATGGGTGTGGACAATAACCCATTTTTAGCCATAATCAGTAGTAATGTGATTACTTTGGTAGAAGGAGAAGAGAAAGGGAAGGGGAAAATGTGGCCAGAAGTTCCCACAACCAAGGATCAAAAGCTAGAAAAGTTGGAAAATATGTTGAGGGAGGCTCAAATTGCTTTGATCAACCATGGTTGCTGCCTAAGTTGCAAAGGGTGTAGCAGCAGATGAGGGTAAGTGGAGCAAATGAATCATTATCATTCAGCTAGAAACAGTGTGCATAACCATTTTACATATCACTGTGAGAAAAGAGACTCTCGGCCAAATAATAATGACTATAGGCCGAGAGGTGTCACTATTGTTCGATCCAGAAAATGGCTAGAAGAAAGAACTTTTCCAAATCCACAGAAAGTTCCTATGTTCAAGAGAAAACCTCCTCTGAGATCACAGGTTTAGATTCAAAAAGGTGAAGTATCTCATAAAGTTCGAATGGTTAAGCCTCCACCATTCCTTCCAAATGTTTGGCAGAGGCTTAAACATCAAAAATTTCTAAGAGATGAAGAAAAATCTTCAAGACCTACTTTTTCCAAGTCAGCAAAGAGAAGGTTGCAGAGTACAGGAAAATGGCCTCCCAGCGAAGTGGGCAACCTGTAGTGATCAGGACCAGGCCAAAAGAGGAAGAATTTTGACCAACTTCATGAAATGGCCAATCTACTATGATTTGGCAAAATAATGGAAGGAAATTTAAAAACCCGCAAGATATGCAAATGGTTCAAGAAGACGAGGACATGGAAGATATAAACCCCAAACATGTTCCCAGATTGAAGATTCAATTTGGTTCTCTTCTAATGGAAGCCCCATGTAATATAGCCTTCATACTGCCTGCCATGTTCCAAGTGCTAAGTTATGCAGAGGAAAAAGAGGTATCTGATTGATTTGAAGGTGTTGTTTTGGAATTGACTCTTCCAAAGGAATTGCCAAAAGATAGAGGAGTTTCGGCTGGGAAAGGTATGGCTACTTCCAAAAATGGTTGTAACTTTGATAAAGTTATTTTTGAGAAACCACCTTTGGCCATGACCCAACAGTTAAGGCCTTTGTACATTAAAGTATTGATAGAAGGCCATCCAGTGAATAGAGTCTTGGTAGACAATGGGTCAGTCCTAAATGTTATTCTTACCAAAACCTTGAAAGCCTTAGACAAGACCATGGCAGATGTAATCCCAAGTCAGGTACTCATTAGTGGCTTAGGTGGAAGAATAGTTAATACCAAAGGGATGTAGCCTTTAGAAATTACTATAGGAGGCAAAACAACTTATGCGGCCTTTTTCATAATTGAAACTTCAACCACTTGTAATTTGCTTCTTGGAAGAGATTGGCTCCATCCAAATATGTGCATACCTTCATCACTTCATCAAATATTAATCTTTTGGAATGGGGATGAGGTCAGAATTATAGAGGTTGACAATAAACCGTTTGTGGCGAGGGTGTGTTCAGCCGAAACAATCTTATATGAATAAGAGTGCATTCCAATCAAGTTTACTGAAGTGGACAACAATGGAAGACTAGTGGTTGCCACCATGAGGAGAAGTCTAACTGAGGAAGAGATTGGAGAACTGTCCAAAGAAGTTGCTAGGCCGAAGATGGAAATTCAGGCATTGTCTTCCAAATTGTTTAATTATGATCTTAGAAGAAATCAATGAAGAGGAGAAGCAAAGGCTAAGAGAACAGGCTTTTGTTGCATCTTGTATTCGGCTAAAAGCTTATTTAGCCAAAAAGAAGATGTTCATGGAAAGTCAAGATGAAAGTAGATATTCGGCCAACTTGGCCGAAGTTCAGGATGACTTGGACGAAATTCCAAATCTTGCCGGTGAAAAGTTGGATGCTATAAAATTGGAAGATTTAGAAGAAGCTTCACCAAGGATGGATGATGGTTTGGAAGAAGTGCAAGATCATTTGCTGGAAGTCAACCTAGGTACAGAAGATGATCCTCGGCTAACTTATGTGAGTGGCCTATTAGAACTAAAATTTCAGGGTGAGGTAATAGCCTTGCTAAAGGAATACAAGGATTTTTTTGCTTGGAATTATGAGGAAATGCCAGTCCTAGCCAGAGAGCTGGTAGAACAGAAGTTGCTAATCAAGGAAGGATGTCGGCCACACAAGCAAGCTCCTAGAAGGATGTCCCAAGAAGTGATCCTGAAGATCAAGGAAGAGATTGAAAGGCTTTTGAAAGCTGGATTCATACGTACGGCCAGATATGTTGAATGGATTTCCAATATTATGCCAGTGGTTAAGAAGAATGGAAAACTTAGGGTATGCATTGATTTTAGAAACTTGAATTTTGCCACTCCAAAAGATGAGTATCTTATGCCTGTGGCAGATCAGTTAGTAGATGCAATAGCCAAACATGAGATTTTATCCTTTATGGATGGCCACTCTGGGTACAACCAAATCTACATACCAGAGGAGGATATTCCAAAGATTACATTCAGGTGTCCATGCTCTGTTGGAACATTTGAGTGAGTAGTCATGTTATTTAGCCTTAAGAATGTTGGGACAACTTATCAAAGGGCCATGAATGCTATCTTCCATGATATGATTGACAAGTTCCTAAAGGTATACATAGATGATGTGGTGATAAAGTCGGCCACCAGAAATAAGCACTTGAAATACTTGAGAAGAGCCTTTTCCAGAATGAGGAGCCATAAGTTGAAGATGAATCCTCTCAAATGTGCCTTTGGGATTTCGGCCAGGAATTTCTTAGGATTTCTAGTACACCAAAGAGGTATTGAAGTGGACAAGAACAAGGCCAATGCCATAATGGCAACAACACCACCCAACAATAAGAAGGAATTAAGGCAATTCATTGGCCAAGTCAGCTTCCTCAGGAGATTTATCACAAATTGTGCTGATGAGCTCCATAATTTTTTTCCTCTTTTAAAGTTAAAGATAGGAGAGGAATTTGTCTAGGGAGAGCAACATCAGAAGACCTTTGACAAGATTAAAGAATATCTATCAAGCCCATCAGTGATCATGCCACCTAGGAAAACATTTCCATTAAAATTGTACCTTTTTGTCGCCCATGAATTAGTAGGAAGCATGTTGGCCCAAAATAATGAGGCTGGAAGAGAGCAGGCCGTTTATTATTTAAGTAGGGTGCTGACCCAAGTAGAATGTAAGTATTCGGCCATAGAGAAGTTGTGTTTAACTTTGTATTATTCAGCCATGAAATTGAGAGTTTACATATTGCCGGTTGAAGTTTGCATAATTTGCCAAACTGATGTTATTAAATATATGCTATCAAGGCCATTACTTACTAGAAGATTAGGGAAATGGTCATTGGCCTTGATGGAATTTAATCATAAATATATTCCTCAGAAAGCTGTAAAAGGAAGGGCTTTGGCCGAATTTCTGGCCGCTCATCCTTCAGTTGAGGTAGAACCCCAAGTTTTCGATGAGCTAGAGTCGACCCTAATTAATTTGGCCCCTTGGACACTAATGTTTGGTGGGTCAAGTATGACAGATGGATCAAGAGCTGGAATTGTAATTATATCCCTGTGTAGTAAGAAAACTTCCTTTTATTTCTTCTTGGACCTTGAATGCACCAATAATCAGGCAGAATATGAGGCCCTGATCATAGGCCTTGAAATATTACTGGAAATGGGGGTAAAAAGTGTGCATATCGTGGTAGATTCCAACTTAGTAATCAGCCAAATCTTAGAAGACATTAAGTGTTTAAGTTGGAAGTTAAGGCATTTTCACTCATTGGCCACTCAATTTGTTCAGCAGTTTGATGAAGTAAGTATGGAACATAGGCTAAGGAATAGAAACAGAGAAGTCAATAGCTTGGCATAAATGGCTTTTAGAATAAGGATTCCGGATGGCTTGGAATAAGTGTTGATGACAGTCAAGAGAAGGCCATTTCCAACTGCAAAGTTAAGGAATGATTATGTGATGGCAGAATCATTCACTATTGACATTTGTTATGAAAACCCAGAAGATTGGAGAGTTCCCATTATCAATTACTTGGCAAGTCCCAGTTTTCCAACCACCAAAAGAGTAAGGTTTATGGTAATTACCTATATTAGGCTGGATGATGAATTGTACAAGAAAAGCAAAGAGGATGACCTTCTATTGCAATATATTTCAAAAGATCAAGCCTTGAAAGTGATAGAGGAAGTGCATGAAGGCCTATGTGGAGCTCATTAGGATGGATAGAAAATGAGATGGTTAATTAGAAGGTATGGGTATTATTGGCCAGAGATTTTGAAAGATTGCATAACCTATGCCAAAGGTTGCAAGCCATACAAAGTCCATGGACCTACACAGAAACTGCCAGTAATAGAAATGCAATTCATAATCAAGCCATGACCATTCAGAGGATGGGCCATAGACATGATTGGGATGATCAAGCCTCTTTCTTCAGATGGCCACAAATTTATAGTGGTGGCCACAGATTATTTCATAAAATGGGTAGAGGCTGAAGCATTCAAGGCAGTAAGTCAAAATGTGGTCATTAAGTTTGTAAAAGAGAAAATATTCCATCATTTTGGAATTCCAGAATCTATTACTACTGATAATGGAAGGGCTTTTAGAGGTACTGAAATGTTGGAATATGCAGAGTCCAAAGGGGTTAAAATGTTATGTTCTGCTCTTTACTGTGCTCAATCAAATGGCCAAGTGGAGGCTGCCAATAAGATAATCATTCACATTATTGAGAAAATGATCAAGGAAAACCCAAGAACTTGGTATGATCTACTTCTAGAAGCCTTGTGGACATACATGAATTCTAAAAGGACTAGCACTGGAATCATTCCCTACATGCTAACTTATGGCCATGAAGCAGTGCTTCCTATGGAAATGTCAATCAAGTTTGCCAGGATTTCCTACCAAAATCATTTGACTCCAGCAGAATATACAGATTCAATGTTGGTAGAATTGGAGGCTTTGGATGAAACTAGGCTAAGTGCATTAGACCATATGGTGGCATATAAGAAAAAAATGACCAGGGCCTATAATAAAAGAGTTAGGCCTAAGAGTTTTGCAGAAAAAGACTTGGTTTGGCAAGTGGACACCTAGCCGGGAGGGTCCTTACCAAGTTTACAATGTTTTTGGCAATGGAGCATACCGTCTAATGAACTTAGATGGAACTGTTCATACCTATCCTACCAATGGTCGATATCTTAAAAAGTATCGTCCAAGATTCTTTGAAGTTCTTAAAGAGAAACAAAGCCAAGGCTAGCTTCGTACTACTTTGGCAGTTGTAAGTCATCTTCCTAGATGGATGTAAATATTTTCTTAAGTTAATTTATTTTCAGCAAAGTGTTTATGTGTGTCTATGGAAATGTTAACAAGAATGCCAAGTATAAAGACAAATGATAGCATGAACCAAAATGGCCATTTAATTAGACATTCTTATGCAAATTTATAAGCTAAGAGTTACGAAATAGAGAATGTTTATAGTATGGTGGAGGCAAAAACAAAACCCACAATCATTAAAGATAATCATCAAAATCCTTCCCATTTTTGTTGGAAATTTTCCCATGCCACCTTAGATTGTTGAATAATAGAACTGGCAGAGTTTTTGTCGGCCACCATCTTCTAGGTTTCTTCATGAAGGGAAAACATTTGGTGGCTAAGACAAATGGACTCAACATTAAGAAAACTGACTGCCTCCTGTTTGCTTTGCCTATCTTATTTTGTCTTGGCAAAGGCTTCTTCCAATTCCTTTTCCTTGTCAGCAAGGGTATCAATTTCAGCTTTAGTGGCTTGGAAAGTTGAGTCATTATTCTGCAGGTTTTCCACCAAGGTCAAATTTTGTTCTTCCTTACTCGGGAGGGACTCATCAATGACCCTTGAGGTTTTTATGGCCTGGGAAAAGTTGGATAGTTGTGCCTTAAATATGGAGATGACTTCCTTGACTTCACTGGAGATTTAAGGATGACCCATGGCACAGGTCAAGGCAGAGTAGAGTTTATGTTTCTATAATGGGAAGATCTTCAGGGTTATGCCTCAAAAGACTGTTTATAGTGGCCTTAAGTTGATGGAAATCTGATTCAGGATGGGAGATGGAAGCAGAAGTGCTACTAGAGCAGCTCTTCACTTGCTACATGGTCTTGAGATTCTGGAAGAAATCCACAACATCGAAAAGTGGATTTGTCGTGGTCATTGAAGCAGTGGGAGTTGTAAAGGAAAGGTGAAAGAGGATTCTAAGTAAGTTCCATGAATAATAACCAAAATGGAAAGGATGAAGGGCAATCCATTACCTGTCTCTTAGAAGTGCGCGTGTCAGTAGCCTCCCCTGTTTTGGAAATACTGACTTTGGCAAGTGGTTGAGTAAAGACACATAGAGACTTGGCTAGGATTTGGGGGTCAGTTTCCAAGGGAGAGGAATCCTAAGTATAAAAACCAAGTTAGGAAAACATATAAATGGATTCAAATGGCCAGATAGCTCAACTAAAAATTAAGATACCTCAGCAGAAGGGGTTTCTGGAATGTTGGTCATCTTCTTTATCTTTTTCATTTGCTGACCATTCTCACTTTTTGTTCCTTCTTCGTCCTCGTCCTCCTCTTCACTTCCCTTTGGTATCTTTTTCTCTCCCTTTCCTTTCCTCTTTCTTGTTTTCTTATCATTATCATCTTCACTAGCATTTCCTTGGTCATCACCATCACTGCCATCAGAACCCTTCGCTTCCTTGTCCTTACTTTCTTCTTCACCTTCTTGGCCTTGGCCTTGGCCTTTTGGTACTTGTTGCTCAGTGGGGTTTTGGCCAAGAGGTTCTTCATTCCTAGTTCCACCAACATACTGATCAAGCATGGCATCAATTTCTGGGTCAGATTTAAGTTATGGGAGAGTTTTGCTAGCAGTCTTGGTAGGTTGGGCTTGACTTGGAACAGGGAATCCCTTTGGAATAATCGGTTTTGGCTTACTGGAAGGCTTTGATACTTTAGCTGGTGCCTTGGAAGATTGGTCAAGTTCCTCATCATCACTTTCAATTTCAATCCTTGAAAACGAAGTGGCTTGGCTGACTGCTTTCGGTTTTTGGAGTTGACTCTGCCAGAAACATGCATTTTAGTTAATGGCTAAGAGATAAAGAGGAAAGGGATTGTAAGAAGTACATACCCTTGTCCTGTAGGAAATAACTCCAGACCTAAGTCTAGGAGAAGTGGAGGCTACCTTCTTTAAAGCAACAGTAAGAATCCCAGAAGTGGCCACCTTTTGGCCTTTTGCCTTTGAGGTTTTGGATTCACCAGATTCAACTAGAAAAAAATTGGGGATTAAATAAGTTATAAGACAAAGGCATAGTTCATATAATGGCAAAGGAAATGGACATAAGACATTAACCTGCTTGAGAGACTGAGGCTTTGGTTCCCTTATTGGTTGTGGAAGTTGTGGCTTTGGATGTGGTCTTCTTAGCTGATTTGGAAGCCTCATAATGAATTATAGCTTGGCCATTAAAAATCAAAGATACATACTTAAAGGAGTTCAGTTGCTGAGTTATGTGGATGTAGTTATCAAGTTGCCTAGTAGAGGTAATGTAGTCATTCCACTAGGCATCAAATAAATCATGGGTATCTGGATGGATGACAAATGGCTGGAAGATAAAATCTTTCTTTAAATTTCTAAACCTTTTACTAACATCAACTATCAACTCCCTTTCATTGAATCTTACTCTTCTGTGGAAGGTATGGTTGTAATAAGGAGAATGAGGGAGATGAATCATCTACCTCAAGCCAAATTGTTTGGGTAACTATGTTGGGTTATAGAATTCAACCCCATTCTTGCTATTGTGGGATTTTAGAGAACCAGTTCTATAATGCAGATCTCGGTAAAGAAGGAAAGAGGCCATCAAGTCTGAATATTCCTCTTTGGCTTATTCAGAAGCAGAGTCCAATGGAGGAATAAACCATGCAGGTGTTTGAGTAAAGTTTTGGAAAGGAAGAAACTGGTCAGGGGTTCTAGTATTACACTGGTCATAAAAGAAATTAAAACATCTTCTAAAAGAATATCATTTTGGAGTGGTGGCTAGATATGCAGGAGTGATCAAATTATCTCAGAGAAATACCTTGACTGAAGGACTCAATTCTGGAAAATACACCTGAAGCCAGCAAAAAGAGTCACCAAACATCTTCTAACCAATAGGGGCCTGAAGTTTTGTGGAAATTAGTCAAGACAGAGTCAGTAAGACAGCGGTAGACATAGGCCAGCAAAAAGAAGGCAAGGGCCAAATGTTTTCCTTTGGCCAGAGCAATGGCAATCTCTGTGGTTTCTTTATTCACTTGGTTGGCTGCTACACACAATAGATATTTATTAATCTAGACTAAAAGAAAGGCAATATGCTCATCATCTTTAACAGGGCCATTGAATTTTTGGAAGTGTTTAATAAAATCCGTGAAAGTGGTTATATAGTTTTTGGTGCCAGTAGCCTTCAAGGGGTATTCAAATTCTTCTTTATTGGATAAAATGGAATGGACATTAGCCCCAGTGGTTTTAAAACTAGTTAAATGGAAAATATCCTTCATTGCGAGAGACATCATTCCACAGTTGAGATGGAACGAGTTGGTAGTGGGACTCCAAAAGAACAAACCAGAAAACAAAAGGGATTTATCTTAGGTTTGAGGAATCTTACTAAACATGATGGCATCAGAAATCCCCAAATCTTGCCACAAAGCGCCTTTGGTTGTTGCAACCCTGTCAACCCAAATAGATCTGCTATCATAAACACTTTGCCAAGAATTGAACTGGAATTGAGGCAAATCACCTCCCGCCTCTGGTGGAATCTATTGTAAGTAGAGCAAATTGCTTTCTGCCATGGGGTACAAATTGCGAAGAGATTCTGAAGGAAGTTGAAGGAAAGCTGGTCCCAAGCCTACATAGGAATCTTTGAAGGGAATGAAAGGTTCAATTACAAACCCCTCTGATGGAAAGGCGTTTATGATGGCATCAACATGGCTCCTATGAGTTGGTGGCAAGATAGTCGTGGGTAGCAATTCGTGATCAGGATTAATGGCTCTGACCTTGGGGGCCATGGAAAAGAAGAAAAGGGAAATGATGAAGGAAAAAGTTAGGCTTCCCTTTTTTAGTTATGTGGGTCAGAGAGAAGGAGGAAGAAATTAGGGTTTCACTATTTTCTTTTTTTAGGTTAGAAATGAAGGAATGACGAATTTGGTTAAGTGTGGAAGTAAGGGTATATATATATATGTGTGTGTGTGTGATGTATATACATATATATGTATATATATATATAAAGGATAGAAAATTGGATGAGGTTTAAAAGTTTAAAATAATTCAAAAATTCAAATTTTCAAAAATTGAAAGAGGTTTTTCATGAAATCACCAAGAGCCATTATTGCGTTGGGATTTCCAAGATGGTTGAGATGACAACATTTAGTGAAAGAGGCAGCAAAGATAGGGATTGACCAAGCTCCTATACTTGGCTTGAAGAATGTGGCAACTAGATAGGGTAAGGAAGTTTGAATTTTGTTTTAAAGTGAATTGACATCTCAGGAATAAATAAGGTTTGGAGTGGCCATTTTGATTTGAAATAGAATATATACATTAAAGCTTCAAATTTTAAAGGCTTTGTTTGGCATCAACAAGCCTCCAAAATTTGGGGGGCATTTGTTGGCACCCAAATTTTCATGCCATGAGACGGCCAATCAGTTCATGCAGAAATGGCCAACAAAGTCCTTATAGACAGTGGCCAGGAGTCAAGTGATGGTGAGCATTCCAAATAGGCCAGGCTCTTTAGGAAGCTTTACCCAAGAAGAATGTGATATAGGAGGCTAGAGTCAGCAGTCCCAAGAATAATTCTAAAACTGAAGGGTAAGAGGACACGTGGCAGCCACCTAAGTGACAAGATTTGATTTGTGAATATCTTGGATTGATGGGGACCACTTGTAGTTATTTCGAACAATAGAAAATGGAAGTGGTGGAGAGAAAATAGGCTAAAAATTAGGACGTGGCCTATATTTAAGGGAAATGGTGTATTAAAAGATGTGATGAATGTGGTTGGAAAATGGGCTAAGTTCATTATATACAGTTTAGAGCTCAGCAACATGGCCATGGGGTGGAACATGCAAAGGGACGTGCCAAAGGTGGTTCCTGCAAGCAAACTGCAAGTGACAGATGACAAAGGAATAAGAATTAATGGTGACACGTGGCAAAATCTAAGGCTGGAAGTTAGAAACGGTTGGAAAACTAGTTTAACAGCCATATAAATAGAACACTTAGTGTAATTTTTGAAAACTCTCCTATAGCACACAAACAAACACATATCTTTGCAATTTCTTACAATTGTAATTCATTCTATTTACAATTTGTACTTTCATTTCACCACTGTCAGTTCAAGTTATTTGTTTTATTTTGTATTAAATCATTATCTTGTAATCCACATTGCAAGAAGTGGTGTTTTATTTGTCTTTCAATTCATGTCATTCAATTCTCTGCAATTTCATTCCCAGTTAATTACAAATTCCTTCATTTCTTGCATTAGTGTTATTTCTTTAAACTTTGACATTTAAGTCCTTTTTATTAAGGCAAAAATAACCCTTGAAATATAAGTTTTTATTCTTTTATTTCACAATCGCTTGATTCACATTCATCACTTCCAAAAGAAGAGTTGCACATTCTTTTGGCAAGTTCTTGACTCTTTCAGAGTCTGGCACGCCCACGCGTCCTACCAGAAAATACCCATTTTTGTGCAAACACACTGTAAGAAACGTAAATGCAATGTTTTTTGGTCGGGAACCTTTCAACATAAATTTTCCAGTGCCTTTTATATATGTTATTCACTAATTAACCCTAGAGGGGGGGTGAATAGGGTGTTCAAAAATATTTCTACCTATTTTCGAAATTGGAACAATCTATAATCAATACTCAATTTCTACAATAGTCAAGTGAAAAATTTCAATTCAATTTGTCTAACAACTAATCACAAGACTAATTAGCATACAAGATATCCAAGTAAATATAGCATGCAATTAAATGAAATAAAGAGAAAGAGATAGAAAGATTGATACCGTGATTTTTTTGAGGTTCGGTAACTCCTACTCCTCGGCTCAAGAATCCCTTCTTGAGACTTTTCCCGATCCTTTCACTATGGCCCTTCCTTAACAGGTGGAATGACAAACCTTTACAACACAAGCCTCTCGAGCTTGTCTCTCAATCAAGAGAACAACCCTCTCTTGAATAATCGTTGTACTTCACTTGTCCGAGATCACAAATTCATATGTAATCAATAAAATCACTCAAGAAGAAAAACATTCAAAACCCAAAGGTTTTTATGGGAAATAAATCAATATAAGCTCAAGTGTTTTTGGTGATTTTTCAATAGCTCTAGAAATGTATTCTCAAAGGATATCTCAGTGAACAATATTTGGAGAATAAGAAGAGATACTAGAGGTTTTGATTTTCAATGATTTTCACAGAAAATCAGATTTTCAAAGCTTGGTTTCAATGGCTTTTTGCAGAAAATTTTCTGTTGAAGATGAAGGCTTCTTTCTCTTTGCTTTTCAATCTCTTGGCTTGCAATATACACATCTCATTCTATATATATCAATACTTTAGGGTTTTGAGAGTGAGTATTGATTTAGAGAAGTCAAGAGCCGTTTGAAATCCATTAAACATGATGCACAAAACATGAAAAATGTTTATGTCGAAACTGCATATTTTAAGGAGCTCTTAGTCAACTACATCATTCTTTTAGTCGACTAAATTAGCTCATCTAGTCGACTAGATTGAGTTCTAGTCGACTACAAGATGTAGTCTAGTTGAATCAAGGGTCCTTTTAGTCGACTACATTGAGGTGGATGAAAATCATTTTGCTCCTGATTGTTTTAGTCGACTACTAGAAAATACAAAGGATTCTTCTAGTCGACTATGACTTAAAAAATACTTGTTTAAATCATTTTTCTTTCTGCTTGAGTTCGGTAAATAATTTTTCTTTCCATTTGAGTTCGGTTCATTTTATACTTGAGCTTATACGATAATATCGACACATAAAATTACCTTGTTACAATGATCGCTCCTCGACCTATCTACCCCGAGTCATGAGTCTTCGAATTTCGCCTTTTGCCGTTGAATATTTGAATTTCCATTTTCGCGCTTCAATTTCTTTGTCGGCTTTTCGCTTTTATTCAAGCTTTCTTTCCAAGCTTGCTTTCCGAGTTGTTCACCTGTCTTTTACTGAAAATATGAAATCGATAATTCATTAGTATCAAACACTCTTTAATGGTTTGTTATCATCAATTTTGGAATTGTTTGCCGAAACTAAATTTCAAAGCCAACAATATCCACACTACCAAAATGGTTGGTTAGCAGTTGGGAAGTTAAGAACAACTTCCTTATTAAATTCAAATTCTTCCGTTTGTTATTTTGTGTGGTAAAATCCCAAAAGATTCACGACATGACATTTTCACAACCAAATGTGGACGGTCAGTGACCGGTAGGGGGCAAAGTGCAATATTTTTAGAAACTCATGAAATTATATACACAAAATTAAAATTTTGGGATTTTACTGCACAAAATAACAAATTAGAGGGATTTTCTTAGATCTTCCCATATATTTTAAAAAATAAAGTAAAATTATACGAAGGTTATTTTGGAGATTTATACCTCCGGTCACCGAAAATGCCAAATAGGTGCAATACGCACTGTATTTAATATATTGGGGTATCAAAGAACTAGGGGTTATACACACTATATCGATACAATAGGAGGTTAATTGCTCGCGAGCCTTTTTGAAATATAAATATGCAATCCTTTCAATCATAGTGCGCCATGTGACCAAGTAAAAATTATTTTTATGGCATAAACAATGCCACACTAGTTCTCTGAAAACGAAGGTTGGCTAAATATTTTCAGAGAGCTAATTGATCCAAATGTATTTAGCAACTAAAATCGACCACTCGGAATCTTCTCGTCGTCAGCACTTTATGTTCTTTTGAACATTTTTACATCTATTTTCGACCATTCTAAAATGATGGTGAATTAGATAGAAAATTTAACCCTTTCAATGTACTTTTAATGGCCCTCAGGTGGAAAGGAAATTGTTTTGGCCTTTTTGAATTTGTTCGGGCCAAACCGATGGGGCCCCATGAACGAGTAAGTGAATTATCAAGAATATATGTCTTGTCGTGGTATGAATCCGACTGCTGCTGTGGTGGTGGTTGAGAATTGAGAGGAGGACGAAGGGGTGGTCTAATGATGGCAAGAAAGGTCAGGTTTTTTTCCTCCTATATATATTTATATATATATACTTATATGCGGGCACACACACGAACAAATACCCTTACTGTGAAGTTTTCAATTTTCAGTGTGTAGGAGTATACTATAATGTGTGAGAAATTTCTTTCACAGCCTATCATTAGCAAATAGCAAACCATATGAATCACTGTTTCCTCTTAAATCGGCTAGGTCAGCCGATTATGTCGATTTGCGGGCGTGCCAGGAACCTTGACCTAGGCTCCAAAGGTTAGTCAGAAAGCAAAGATAGTCTCCTTGGATTTGACTTCTCAGGCGATGCGTAGGAGGGAGAACATGAAACTCCTACTTTAAGTTCTTTTCTTGCCTCGATTAAGAGGACTTTCAACAGTTGGGAATGTAACATTGGAAATTACAAATTCCATACAAACAATCAACATGTTTGGATGAAAGGAGATGAATGTATAGTGCGCGAAAATAATAACTTGAATGAATGACTTGAATTTAAAAGATAGCTTTTGAAAGAAACTTGAATTGAAATGAATTGAGTGATTGAAATAGCAATATTAAACAAAAGCAACGATTGGAAAAGTAAATTGATTGACTGAGAAAATAAATAACAAGGCTTGATTAAAACTAAAGACTTTGAAAAAATAAAAGACTTTGCTATAAAATTAAAATGACAATGAGAATTGTGTAGTTTGATTGATTGGTGTGAGACCTTTTGCACAGTTGCATAAAGGCCATTATTTATAGGATATTACAATAATCACTTTCCTAAAAAAGTGTAAAGACAAATACCATATCTAAATTTGAATTAAAGATAAACAATATTGAATTTGAAATACAATCTTCTCATGTTTTGAATTCAAACAGTAGCTTTTTCTCTTTGCATCAGCCGACTGATGTGAAAGTCCATCCCTTTTTGGACTCTCCATGCTCATCTTTGATAGACACCATATTTGTAGGATCATTATTTATAAACAATATTGTATATGCAAGTCTTTGAAACACTATTTAACTCCATGCACTAATCCAAATCCCCTCAATGCAGGTCTGACCACCAAGTGGTTATCCACATAACCAACTTCCCCTTTAATTGAATTCTCTTAATGATAATCTATCTAACTATATCATCTCCAACGAAATTTCATGTTCCAATTCAAAGAGTCCTTGTATCAACATTCCATGTTTGTTAAGTGCTATTTGGTTTGTCAACTTATGATCCTCTTGCCACGTCAACTTAGAATTTCTACTTCAAAACTAATTTCTTCTTTGGGACCCATTGCCACATAGGTGTCAAAATGAGGTGTCAACAATCACATTATGAAATTTATATATAATTTTTTTTTGTTAAAACCGAGTTATATATATATATATATAAATGCATATCAATTTATTTATTTAATTATTTTATTGGGAAACTCTTATTTCGCTTTATAAAACTGGAATACAATGGTTAATTGGACCAGTCTCAAAGACAAAAACCAATTGTGAAAGCACCCAAGAAAGTGACCATGGACTTTTGGAACATGCCTTCAAATATCCAGAGAGTAGCTAATTATTCTTCAAAAGTGAAGAATAGTCCGCCTAGTTGTGCTGAATTGTCAATTCTTTTTTCTTAGTATTGGGCCACTTGCATTGGTGTTTTTGTTTTTTTCCTTAGGTTGGGAATTTTCTCTTAATGCATTTGCTCTTTACACACAAAATAAATCAAATTGAAACAACTTCCAATACCTATTACAACCCAACCATTTAGGAATTTATCCCAAAATTTCATACATGCATTATCATGATTGTGATGCTTCCTTTCAACAATTATCTACAAAATACTACCTCTTGTAACATGTGTTCCAAATGAATTGCCCAGAACCACATAATAGATAACATTTGCACATATATTTTTTTTAAACAAAATTTATTATCTTTTTTTTGCTATGATTTTTCAGGGCAAATTTTATACTAAGGAGGTTTTTTTTCTCCCCTCCTTTTCACCATATACATATATACATGTATATATGTACATATATACATGTATATATATATATATATATATATATATGCGCAGGGTCGGCCCTGGGCATAGGCGACCTAGCCGGCCACCTAGGGCCTCCAAATTATTTATTTATTTGTTTTTTTAATTAGTATTAATATAGGTAAAAAAAAATAATTAGTTTTCAAGCCTAATTTGAATTAAAACCTATTCCAATTCCACAATTTTAGGATCCATTTGTTTTGTAAGCCAAAAAGCAAAAATTTCTTTTGAAGCTCAATTCAAATTAAAGCCTAATTGAATTCCACAATTTAGGCACCAAAATTTTATATTTTACTTGGTACTACTAAAGGCTCCAAAAAAAATATATAAAAAAAATTCAATTTTTAAACACAATAAAACTAAAAGCCTTATACAATCCAACCATTTATTCGGATTAGGTTTAGAAAATTGTTGTCGATCTGTCGCACTAGCACAACGTTTCGCAACTGCTCTAGTGCTTTCGCCGATTGTAGTTCTCGCACAACGGCAACAATTTTTCGCAACAACGCCAAGATGGAATTTGTTTTCTAATTTTTTAATATTAATATAAGTAATGTATCTTCTTTAATGAAAATTTTTCGCACTTATAGTTTTTGAATGCTTAAAGCCGTATGTATAAAGGGCCTCACATTTGACTTCGCCTAGGGCCTCCACGGATTTTAGGAATCTAGGGACCGGTATTGTATATGCGTGTGTGTCAATGTGTGTGTATATATGGCCAAAGTACTGATAACACCATTATATACGAAGCTTTGCTGATTCAGTTCAAAATATATATGGAGTTTGCTGGAAAGCTTTCAGATTATTTTTTCATTTGGTGGAAGTTTTGCTTTCACTTTGTTTTCAGGGGTATGTTTCTAATATATTCATCACCTTCCTATTCAAAGAAAAAAAAAAAAAAAAAAACACCATTATCTATGTAAACCTTTCTTTTATGAAGAAGCCATCCCAAACTAGAAGGGACTGGCATGGACTGCAAATACAAACAAATGAAGGAGAAACACAACACATTAACACGAAAAACACATATTAAAGACAAACCTAGACCTGCTAACTGGTAGAAACAAATCCATGAAATTAGCTTCTTAGTCCGTTCTTCTTCCTTCTTTTCTGATTCTTTTGGTTCCTTCCGAAGGTACTGACAAACCATTCATGATACCTTGAGGTCAGAATGTGCCCAATGATCAACCCAACTACCAACCCACCTCCATAGCCAATGCATTTGACAATCCAAGCAGTCTTATCATCAACTTGAAACCATGAATCATCATCATCATCTTGCTTCAGTTTTGGAGCTGGCGGTGATGCTTCTAGATTTCCACATTTCTTTGACAAAGGATCTCCACACAATCCTGAATTCACCTCATAAGAATTATTTTCAAATGTATCGAATTGCCTTCCTCGTGGAATTGGCCCTTTGAGATGATTATGAGAGACATTGAAGAATGCGAGGAATGTGAGTTGGGCCAGCTGCTGAGGTATTTGCCCGGAGAGTTTATTTTGAGAAAGGTCCAGTGATTCAAGTTCTGTTAGATTCTCCAACGAAGATGGTATTTGACCAGAGAGAGAGTTGTTGGAAAGGTTGAGCACGTGAAGGCACTTGAGAATTCCAATAGAATCTGGAATCTCTCCTTCAAATCGGTTACTTGAGAGATCAACAGCCGTGAAGATATTTAGGATATACACATACACAGTTTGTACACCTTTGTTGGTCAGTGTAAGTGTGTAAGTACTGCCATTGTTTGCTCCATCAATGATGCTCGATTGATTAACATCAATAGTTTTCATGGCTGTCCATGTCTCAAAGTAATCGGAGGGTAACTTACCAGTGAAACTATTGTGAGAGATGTCAAGAACGTGCAACTTAGGGAAAGCGAAACTGGAGTTGTGTTTCCACATTGCACCATGAAATCTATTGAATCGCAGAATGAGAACCTTCAAATAAGGGAGTGCTTCAAGCCAAAAGGGAAAAGTATCATTGATCTGATTGTTCCCAATATTAAGACTCACTAGATTTGAGCAATTGACTAATGATCTCGGCACTGGCCCTTGCAATTGGTTTTGACTAAAGTTAATGATCATTAGACTATTTGCATTGTTGTATGATTGAGGAATGGGGCCATATAATCTATTGTTTCGAAGATTCAAGAATATCAGATAGTCAGAAGATCGGCCCAAGCATTGGGGAATGATGCCACTCAGGTTGTTATAAGATAAATCCAGGATCTGAAGAGAGCTGGCATTGCAGATAAGTGGTGGAATCTCCCCAGTTAGTTTGTTGTTGGCTAGATCATAAGTCCTGGTGGATAATGGTGGGATGGGGAGTGATCCTTGCAGCATGTTAGAACTAAGGTATATATACGCTAGTCCATCCGGAAAGACTAAAGGATGAGGGTGAAAGCCAGTTATAGAGTTACCAGAAAGGTCAATGGAATTGAGGGCTTTCATGTTCCGTATCCATGTAGGCAAGAGGCCTTGAATTCTGTTGTTGCCGAGGTCTAAGTAAAATAACTCATCTTGACCTTTCAAGAAATCTGGGATCTCAGTTAAGTTGCATGAGTTCAAAAATAAGATTTTAAATTTGGGAAAAGTTGCACTGATAGAAGTACGGGTAAGCAATGTTAGTTGGTTATAGGAGAGCCTAAGCTCAGCTAGATTTTTCATAGTAAGAAACACATCTAGAATCACTGTTCCGGTCAGGTTATTTCTTTCAAAAGTAAGATATTTCATATTCACAAGTTGAGAGATTGACTCTGGAATTGGGCCATACAACAAATTATCCGAAAGGCCAAGATATTGAAATTGCAATTGTGTAAGATTACCAATGGAAGAAGGTATCTTACCAGTAAGTGTGTTGTAAGAAAGCTCCAGATAGTGCAACTGTGTTAGATTACTAATGAAAGAAGGTATCTGACCAGTAAGTCTGTTGGAAGGAAGGATCAGATATTGCAACTGTGTTAGATTACCAATGAAAGAAGGTATCTGACCGGTAAGTGTGTTGGAATGAAGCTCCAGAAATTGCAACTGTGTTAGACTACCAATGAAAGAAGGTATATGACCAGTAAGTGTGTTGGAAGATAGGCGCAGATCTTGCAACTGCGTCAGATTACCAATGAAAGAAGGTATCTGACCAGTAAGTTTAATGTTAGATAGTTCCAGATATTGCAATTGTTGAAGGTATCCAATTGAATTCGGCACTTCTCCCGATAAATTGTTGTAGCCAAGGCCCAAATGACGGAGTTGTGCAAGATGACCAATTGAAGAAGGTATTGACCCTGAGAAATTGCATTCTGAGATATCCAATTGACTCAACGAGTCGAGATTTCCAATTGAATTTGGTAGCTCTCCATAAAACTTTGTATTCGTCAATAGCAATTCTTTGAGTGGACTCTTCCGGTTGAATGAAGGCAAATAACCGCCGAGGTCTCGATTGTACCCCAAATTGAGAAACTTTAGGTTTGGTAATTTAAAAATGCCTGCTGGAAATTCACCACGTAATTGGCAATCTTCGAGAAGTAGAGCCCTTAAAGATGAAAGATTTGCCAAAATCTCAGGGACTACAGAAGATATGTTCACATAACTGAGGTGAAGTTCTCTTAAATCTGTCACGTTCTGAACCAAACTTGTTAGGACAGGATCTGGGAGCCGGAGCTCCGAGAAAAAATCAGTTGAAAGATCAAGGGAAGATAATTTGGTCAAATTTGAAATTTGCGATGGGATTTGACCACTAAATCCAGAATTTGAGAAATTGAGATAAGTTAACCTTGAAAGAAGTCCAACAGCAGATGGAATTTGACAGCCAGTGAAGTTATTTTCCGCAAGATCGAGTCTCTGAAGGTGAACAAGGCGGAAGAGGCTGCTGCTTGAGTTGATAGTGCCAGACAGAAGGCTCCCACGGAGGTCAAGGCCAATCACACGGCCTGTCCTTGCATCGCATGTAACACCATCCCATGAACAGCAGTCACTAGTACTACCATTCCCTTGAAGCTTCCATGATGCAAAAGCATTGCTTACAGAAAAGCTCTGCTTGAATTGCATCAAAGCAAAGCTCTCATCATCATGGCAGAGTGGCTGAAGCCCTGCGGAGTAAGTGTTAGTGACAACGAAACCGAGCAAAGTTGCAAGTAGAAGAAAGTTTATGCCAAAGAAGGTAAATAGAGGCAATGGTGAAACCATTTTAAGCTAAAATCTAATTTACTTTCTTCTCACCACAGTTTTGATAATTCATAAGCAAGCACAAAAGGTGTTTTTATAGAAGAATCATTCTTGCCAACCTTGTAGAATATTATAATTAGTAGAAAAGACATGCTATTTGAAAGAAAAATGCACCATCCATCCCACAAGTCGTCTGCGTATATGAAAGGGGTATGACAATAGGATGCATGACTTAGAAGATTGACTATTCTCCTGCGAATTGTTTTGTAGAAAAGTATTATTGTTCAATAAATGTAGAGTATTACATTAAACTAATATAAACCATGGAGCTAGAAATGAATAAGTTGGAGCTTATTTTTAATATTATTTGTCAATCATTATTGATAAAAGCATCAGTGTGTACAAATTGGAGGGTTCACACGCTATTAAATTATATGATTTCTGTGATTTCAAAGTGATGCTGGTGACAATTAATAATCTTCTTCTTGATTTAATGGTCTGACGAGTTATCAAATGTAAGCATATGCAGTTCCTAATCTGTGTTGGATAACACTTTGTGAATTGCAGTCCAGTAATTAATTTGTCACATTAACCGAACAAAACCATTCCCAGAGAATTAACCACACAACACAGGACTATAGAAAAAGATAGTGAATTTTTTTCTACACTTATCCAACTTTTGGGGTTCATATTACAAATACTATAACTTTCAAAAAGTATTTCGAAAAAAAATCAATGAACAAAAATAATTACGAGAAAGAAAAAAATACAATCTTTTGATCCATAATACCCTTTAACACAAGATCTTAATTTTTCCAGACTCAACATTTAATAAAGCTAACCCGAGCAGAAGCATAAAACATGGCTGGGCCTACATGATTTTTGCAGCCTGACCCATTGTCAGGTCAAAGCCCGCATATCCCGGGGTCCGGCCATTTTAGTTAGTTAGGAATGTCTGATAAACTGATGTCTGGGAATGAAAGACAATCCGAAATTTGGTTTGTCTACCCACTGCCATCTGCTCGAAAGAGTTGAATTATTTGAGGTTTAAGGTCAAAGGTATGAATTCCATTACTCAAATTAACTTTTTATGTATGTATCAATCAGACTAGTAAGAACACTTTTGAGTATTGTTTATTTATGACATGTTCTAGACAATAACCATATTGAGTGTTAGATAAATCGTTTTGGTTTCAACGACATCTACAAGCTTCGACAAAGGCGAAATCAAGCATTGAAGTAGTGAAGAATACAAGTGAAATGCAAAAGTGAGTGTATTGAGTAAAAATGTCTCATAGGGGGCAAAAACGGCATTTTCCAAAGCTGTCAATTCAAGCAAAAAGTTTTGGGGAGTCAAGAGGGTCATTTTGGCACAGTTACGGAGAAAAGTGGTTTTCATGAAGAAGCCTACGCCTACAGAGAAGCAAAAAGTGGCCAGAAAGTGGAAATCTACGCTCAGGCTACGTTCAAGCCTACGCTCAAGACCTACGCCTAAAGTACGCCTAAGGCGTAGGTGCGGCTACAATATTTTTCAGCACAAAATTTCAGTCAACTTCGAGTAGCCATATCTCGGTCAAAACAGGTCCGAATGAGGTTATTCTTGAGCCTAACATCAAGAGCTTGAAGTCATATTTCACTACAAGAAATCGGACTTTTAGCGACGGTCCTTTAGAGACACTCTCAAGACTGTCGCTAAAAGTCCATTTTTAGTAACATAAATTTTAAACCGTCGCTAAAGGTGCATATTTTTAGCCACAGACTTTAAACCGTCGCTAAAGGTACAAAAACTGTCGCTAAAGGTCATATTTTTAGTCACGGTTTTTCAAACCGTCGCTAAAGCTGCCAAACCGTCACTAAAGATCATATTTTTTAGTGACAGAAATGTCAAACTGTCGCTAATACTCATATTTTTAGTCACGGACTATAAAACCGTCGGTAAAGGTATAAAACCGTCGCTAAAAGTCATATTTGTTAGTCACAGAAATGTCGAACTGTCGCTAATACTCATACTTTTTAGTCATGGACTATAAAACCGTCGGTAAAGGTATAAAACCGTCGCTAAAAGTCATATTTGTTAGTCACAGAAATGTCGAACTGTCGCTAATACTCATACTTTTTAGTCACGGATTTTTAAACCGTCACTAAAGGCAGAGAACCGTCAGTAAAATCCATATTTTTAGCCACGAAAAATTTGAACCGTCCTAAATGGTAAAAAAAAATGCGGGAGTCTTTACCACCAACTAGTTGCGCCTAAAAAAAGTAAAAGAAAAAATCAGTATGAATTTTAGTGGCATTCTGAACTGTCCTTAAAATACCATATTTTTAGCGACAGTTTTATCAAACCATGCCAAAAGACTCTAATCTTTGTCATATTATTTTTTAATCGTGTCAAAAGCCACTACAAAAAATAAGGCTTTTAGGGACGGTCTATTAATGACGGGCTAAAAAACCGTCACTAAAGGTGGTCTATTAGTAACGGGAAAAACTAACTGTCACTAAAAGTTGCTTATTAGTGACGGTCCAAATAAACCGTCACTAAAGAATGTCTATTAGTGATAGTCCAAATAAACTGTCACGAAATGGTATCTATTAGTGACGGTCCAAATAAACCGTTACGAAATGGTGTCTATTAGTGACGGTCTAAATAAACCGTCACGAAAGGGTGTCCATTAGGGAAGGTCCAATCAAACCATCACTAAAAGACCCATTTTTTCACCTCCTTTTCTAATTAATTTCTCACACAACCAAAAAATAAATTGGCCCGGGTATAATACATTAGCACATGTTATTGGCTAGTACTATTATAAAAAAATATAAAATGTTTCTAATATTTCATCATTTACGTTACTTTGAATTGAAGTCAATTCCACTACTTTAAATTGGGGATTTACGTTACTCAATTGAAGTCAATTTCACTACTTTAAATTGGGGATTTACGTTACTCAATTGAAGTCAATTTCACTACTTTAAATTTGGGACTTTATCAATTTCACTCAATTGAAGCCAATTTCACTACTTTGAATTGATGATTTACTCAATTGAACTTAATTTTACTCAATTTCACTACTTTAAATTAAATATTTTATCAATTTAACTCAATTAAATTACTTTGAATTGAGGGATTTACTCAATTTCACTACTTTGAATTGGGGATTTACTCAATCTTTACTACTTTAAATTGGGGATTGAACTTAATTTCACTCAATTACACTACTTTAAATTGGTATTTTTTAAAATTTTACTCAATTAAACTACTTTAAATTGGGGATTTACTCAATTTCACTACTTTGAATTAGAGATTTTATCATTTTCATTAAATTAAACTACTTTGAATTGAGGGATTTACTCAATTTCACTACTTTGAATTGGGGATTGAACTTATTTTCAATAAATTATACTACTTTAAATTGGGGATTTATCAATTTAACTCAATTACTTTGAATTAGGAATTTACTATATTTCACTACTTTCAATTGAGAATTTTATCAGTTTCAATGAACTAATCTACTTTGAATTAGGTATTTACTCTATTTCATTCAATTGAAGTCACTTCTTTGAATTGAAGAATTTATCAATTTCACTCAATTGAAGTCATTTTCACTACTTTGAGTTAGGAATTTACTTAATCAAACTTAATTTCACTCAAATTCACTATTTTGAATTGATGATTTTATCAATTTTACTAAATTAAATTACTTTGAATCGGGGGACTTACTTAATTTCACTCAATTGCATTACTTTGAATTAGAGATTTTACTCAATTTCATTGAATTAAAGTCAATTTTAGTACTTTGAATTGAAGATTTTATCAATTTCAATACTTTAAATTGGGGATTTACTCAATTGAACTTAATTTCACTCGACTTCACTAGTTTGAATTTGGATTTACTCAATTTCACTACTTCGAATTTGGGATTTACTCAAATTCACTTATTTGAATTAATGATTTACAATTTCATTCAATTGAAGTCAAATTATAGTAATTTGAATTGGAGATTTACTCAATTGAACTCAATTGCACTACAAAATTTAATTTTTGTAGCAAATAATAGTTTTTGTTATGAATTTTTTTATTTTCGTAGTTAATTTTCTTCTATTTGCTATGAAAATGTTTTCTAACAAATAAATATTATTTGTTGCAAAATTTATTTTTCGTAATAAGTACTATTTTTTATTACAAAAATTTAGTTTTTTCCTTTCTAAAAAAATTTAGTTTTTATAGTAAAAAGTAGTTTTAAAATTCAAAATAAAGCCCTTATTAACATCACTTCCCTCTAAGGCTGCAAATGAGACAAGCTGTTTAATATTTCAAGTACTCAAATACTAATAATATTTAATATTTTTAAATTAAGGATATAACTGGTAAAATAATAAAATTCAAACCTATAAAGGAATATAGGTAAATTCCATTAATAATTTTTAAATAGAATAATTATTTTTCCCTAAAAAATAGAATGATTACATAATTACTTCTTAAATCTTCAAAAAGAAAATAAAGAAAATAAAAAAATACTTAGCCACCGTTGGATCTACCCATCCAACGGCTTAAAAAGAAACCCTAAGAAGTGCCCTCACTTATAATCCGTGCAGCTCACTAGTCGCCTCTCTATTTTCTCTCATTCAACCCTCTTTCTCCTCAACGAGTGAACCAGCGACGCTTGCTTCCGCCCCTCGATAGACGATGCCCAAGGTCACTTTCACTGCTATGAAGATCGATGTCCCCATAGGTAACATCTAATTCATATATCTAGGAAGTGCTTCCCTACCCGTAAATGAGTACTTATAAGTTATTTTTTTCTTTAATTTCTCACAACCCATTTTCATTTTTCTCTCTTTTCCTCTCTCTAACATTTCGCACAACCACTCCATTTCTAGGGTTTAAATATCTTCAAGGTGGCTGATCAGATCTTGAATAAGATCGAAAATGGAGCTCGATCAGTACGATTACCTCGAGAAGACGACCATGGAGGATCATGTGAATCGGAACGTTTCGTCCTCGAAGGAGAAAGATATCGTCGGCATCGAGAATAGCAAGAAAGGTCATCAGAGGAGAGAGAGAGGACGACGATGACGACGACGGTGATGGTATATGTGTTTTGCTTCTAAGAATTTTGGCCGATTAAAGGTAAATCTCCATAATCAACGGTTTTCTAGGGTTTGTTCTTCTTTTATAGTCAGCTGTGTGTTGTTTCCTTCTATACATATCTGTGTGTAAGGGCTCAAGTTGTACAAAAGTTAAATGATTTATGTGGATTTAACTGCAATTGGACAACAATCATTCGTATATGCACATTTGTGTTTATATGTGCATATATAGATTTGTGCAAATTGTTTTTTTTTTTTTTTGTATATACGTGTATATAAGCAAATTGATCCTTTTTCAGTAGCACACTTTATGCTGTTTTTTTAATTGCAATTTTGAAATAATCAGTGTGTAGAAAAATTCCCATATATTCAACCGAATTCCACATCACTTTTTAGTTGTGTACCTAATGGATGGAGAGTCTTCGACTCTTTATGTCGTTCGAACTCTTCAACGTTGAAATCATTTACCATTCACTAAAACTGTTAGATTTTTTCCACTAGTCAAATTTCTCGTTTTTTCTAATCAATCAAGTTATGATCACCATGTTATGGACAAGAAATAAAGGATATACAGGGGGAGTATAGTATTTACATGATAGACTGAATAAGTGTAATAGAAGGGGCATTTCCTATCATAAGTTCCTTTGTATTTTTTGGCGAACTCAAAAAGCTGCAGATAAATCAACAAAAATAGACATATAAGAGAGTCATGTCTATTTTATTGTGTTTTGTTTCTTTTTTATGTTAGTTGTCTTTTATGGAAGTAATGCACTACTCAGAGTAAGGTCCTTAATTCTTTTAATTTTTGGTCGGATATCTATTCCATAAGCTAAGATATAGATTAGAGGAAATTAGAAATTTTTAATGTGAACTCTGGAATGATATAAAACATTGCATTTTGGATCTTTGCAGAGATTGGTGCAAAGATCCAAAATGCAATGTTTTATCTGCTACTAAAGATAGTTGGAGGATGAACAATTTTGGGAAGATGGTGAGGTAGAGGAAGAAGCGGCCTTGTGATCTCATTTATGACCAAACCAAAAGCCAATCAAAGCAAAATAACTAGAAAAACATGTTGTTTTTCGCATTCCTTTACATTGGATTTCTAGGGTTTTATGGTTCTTCCCTTTGTTATTAGTTCTTTGGTTTTTGTTTTACACACCATTATATATATATAAATATTTATTTGATGGGTGTTCATTGTTCTTTGTTTGTATGCCTTCTTTTATACCCATTTGTGTATATTACTGTAGCACTGATTAACTGAAATTATTTTGCCATTGAAAATATTTAGGATGTCTTCACTTTTCATTGAACAAATTTGGGGCTTTTTACAGGTTGGTCAAGTGATATCACAAGTGGGGCTTTTTGTTGTAATTGTTACAGTTATTTTCTGAGGTTCATAGTTTCGAGAGAATATCGGAGGTGAGTTTATATTTCTTAATGTTATATTTCATTGTTTCTTTGTAAGTAAATAGATCCGAAACATATAAAATGCGGTTAATCCTGCTGTAGACCAAGCTATTATTGCAAAAATTATTAACATGTATTACTACTTTCTATAGCTTTACAAATTTGCAAAATATTGAGACAATGACTTCCCATCTAATATTTTATTAACAGAATAGTCATATATGCATGCTAGCTTTTTATCACAAAGATAACTAATTAATTGATCAATTAGTATTCTCACTTTAGTTGTGGGTATGTGTATGTTTTTTTTTTTTTTAATTTTATTCTTTGTTTTTTCTGTGGGGTGTTTGATGGGAGATATATTCAGGTTGGAGCTATGGACATTGACATTTTGACTTAGAAATTTATTTTCAAAGCATGTTTGGTAGCACTAGTAGCTATATTGGATATTTATGAAATGTTCTACTTGTAGTGTTCATTTGTTGGTTCTGAGATTTTGCTTTTAGCTTTAATATAACTGCTATTTTATGATTCTGTTTTTTAATGTATGACTTCTGGTTACATTGTAAATTATTGAATTGTAGGTGAACAAAAAATTCTTTGTTGATTTTTTCAACGTAAATGACTTGGTGAAATTTTGTGCTTTCAGGATGAGTTGCTGCTTATACTGATGTTCACAATTGGTGTGAAAGGATTTCAGAAATGAATTTCAGTGTTGAAGCTTAGGTTGTTAGGTATATTGTTTATTTTGTAAATTTAGGTTTGTTCCAACGGGGCAAGAACTTTATTGTTTGTATTTATCAAGAATTTCACTGAGGACAAATGTCCATAAATATTTTATGATTTATGGTGTTTCTATGTACCAGCTTTGTCTTACAATTCTTATATTTTTGTTTTGATTTTAGCACTTTTTTGAATTTTTTTATGCATCTTAACAAATGCTAAAGAGAAAATAAAAAATAATCGAAAAACAAAAGTAGAACCAGCGAAATATGTGAAAAAAAAAGCTAATAAATTTGAATTGTCATTATAAGCTAATAGTGACAGTATTGACTGTCACTGATACCAAGTTCATTAGTGACAATACAAAGCGATACTAATACCATACTTATTAGCGACAGTCCAAGATACCGTCACTAATAGTATTGGTATTAGCGACGGTCCGGACTGTCGCCAATAGTACTACTATTGGCGACAGTCCGGACCGTCGCTAAAAGTGAAGTTATTGGCGACAGTCCGGACCGTCGCTAATAGTACTACTATTGGCGACAGTCCGGACCGTCGCTAAAAGTGAGGTTATTGGCGACGGTCCAGACCGTCGCCAATACCAAAACTATTGGCGACAGTCTGGACCGTCGCCAATAACCTCACTTTTAGCGACGGTATAAAATAACCGTTGCTAAAAACCTTTTGTGACCCTTTTGTGACGCAATTTTTAGCGACGGTCTTTGATGAGCATTAGAGACAGTTTTTGAACTTTTAGCGACAGTTTGGACTGTCGCTAAAAGCCAGATTTCTTGTAGTGTTTCCAAAACGGTATTACATGTCTCCATCCAATGTGTGTAGCTCCATATATGATCAAAAGAGTGAGAGGTGTCCTGCAAAAAAAACTGAAAATTTCAGAATCAGGCTGAAATTTTATTTTGACTCGGATTGATCCATGTTGACCCGGATGACTTTGAATTCGACCCAAACACCTATAAGCACGTGTATATCACATATTATATATTATATTGAAGGATTTGGCTCAGTTGAGTATGAAATTACACAAAAGGGTAAGGTTAGGGTTTTTCCTTGACTTTGTCTATAAATACCATGGTCTACAACAGAGGAGGCTATGTCTTTGAGAGATCTCTGCAAGTTTTCTACAGGTTCATATTCTTCTACAAAGATAGAGATAGAGTGAGAAAATCATTGAGTGATTCTATATCTTCTAGATCTCTTTTGTGTTACGATTTATTCAATTGTGCTTCTACATCGACAATTTTATGCACGATTGAATGACCTAGATTCTAAAAAATCTACACACCGTCAGTTTGCAAAATAGTTTCTTTGATCCGTTGAAAAGCGGAGCCGTCTGAGTGCGGAGATCGAAGTAGGAGGTTTCGTGGTTATTTGATCCGTTGAGAAGCGGAGCTGTCAGAGTACGGAGATCGGAGCAAGAGCTTCGTAGAGCGCGAGTGGATCTAGACTTTCAGACGTCGAGTGAAAAACAAAAAATTACAATGGTTGTAAGTTCTGTTTTCATAGAGTCTCTACAAATTCTCTGATTTATAGTGTATCGATATCCGAGCGTATCAGTGGTTTTTACTTGAGGTTTTTCCAAGATTTTTCACGTAAAAATCTCTGTGTCTTCTCATGATTTATTTTCTACACTTATATTCATAACTGCTTGATTATTCTGATTTGAGAATTTATGGTTTTGTGACTAATTAAAATTGAATTTTCGCTACATAATTTTAATTGATCATTAAATCATCAAAAAGACTATTCACCCCCACTCTAGGCTATTTTCATTGTTCGTCTAGGTAATTTCAAGACTAGAAGTTAATTGATGTAAAAAGGATGAACATACGAAAAATGAATAGATATTTATATATTTATGTAACACCCCGTGTTATTTTCCTTTTTCCTGAAATTATTTCCGATTTAATTTCGGTTATGACGTCACTTGTTCATGACGTATTGTTTATTCTTGGTATTTCACGTGTAAATTTTTTACGTTTAGTTTTAAAGTCGACTGGACGACATTACGCGAGTTCTTATTCTCGACTGCGCGGTTTCGTTTCGACGATTGCGTTTAGTGATTCGACTGGATGGCGATACGTTTTATTGGATCGGGCTTGTTAGGTGTTCCGACGTTTGGGTTCCTACCCCGGTATATTCAATTGGGATTGTTTATTGGGCGTCCCGTTATTATTTCTGGTTTGCGAGATTACGTTTGGGTGTTCCCGATATATTTTGAGATTTATTGTATATATATATATATTTAATTGTAATTATATATATATATATTGTTTTGGGGTTATTTTGTGATTATGAATGTTTAGAGGGTCATTTGTCCAATTAAGATATATATGTATATACACATGTGTATCTGATGAGTGAAGACGTTGACCTAGCTCCTTATCCCTCTTCTCTTCACGCGCACACTTCTTCTCCTTCTACTGGACGACAACCTTCGACCATCAACTCCTTCATTGCCGATCATGGAGAGAGAGAGAGAGAGGAGCTGCGTGAGGGAGAGACGAGAGTCGCGCGCAAAGGCGCTACTTGGTGGAGGTCGCCAGCTGGAACAGCGGCGACGGCGAGTAGCGGCGGCATCGCGAGCGGCGAGGGCCGTAGCTGGTGGGTCTAGTTCGCGCAATGGGCTGGGCCCAGCTGGGTCGCGCAGTTCGCGCGACAGAGGGTGTTCAGCCGGAACTTCGGCTGGCGATTTGGTCGGCTTCCCGATGTAGGATAGCCACGATTTTTGGAGGGTAGCTTTGTCTTGGTGCTAGGTACGTCATACTAAAATTTCGTAATTTTCCGTTGAACGGTTTGTCGGGAAATCGTGTTTATAGGTTAGAATTTTCGTTTGGGTTATTTTAGATTTACCCAAATTGATTAACCTATTGCTAGTGGGCTTCGTATATATCGTATAGGTTGTTGAGGCGGACGTTTCGGTATATTCGAAATATTATTCGGGTGACTTTAGTCGGCAGGCCCCATATACGGGCACCGGTACTGTTCACGGTGAGCCGTTTCGGGTTGTTCTGTAAGCGTAAATTAAGGTGGGAAATTTTATTCTCACTTCCGTATCGTTGACGTGGTTTGGGTGTGCAAACCCATATTTATTTTAATTATATATATTAAATTGTGAATTTAAATATCTAAATTGGGTTAGAATCGAGGCAAAACTTAGGAATTAATTTGAGAAATTAATTAAATTATTTTTCTGCGAAATTAAATAAATTCTTATTTGAATTGAAAGATAATAGGTGGCTTAGTAATCCCTTGAGAATTAAAATGGGTTAGTAAAATTTTGTAAAGGATAGATGTGAACTTAGAACGCTATACTAGTTCCCTTTTTACTGTGTTAGGGGATATGTGAACGTGAGAGACGTGAAAACTTAGACGTTATGCTAGGTTCCCCTTATGATACGTGGACTATTTGCTTTAAGGGAATTAAAAGCATGTTTAAATGAATGAACTTGTATACTTGTGAATTGAAGTATAAGTTGACGAATTACAAGTATGATTATGTGATATAATTGTTTGTCGTGGTTTAATGCTTTATTGTTTTAAAAGCATGTGAAAGAGATTATGAGATTCATGTGGTAGCATGTGGATATGTTCATAAATATGATGCATTACATATTTATGTTGAGACATGATTATTATTGAGGCCCTGGATGCATATAGAGAACATTGTGCAGTATCAAATCACGGTGTTGGTATATGCGGGTTGTGAAATCATGTGTTGGGGTCTTTGTGTCGAATCGTCGCAACAACTGGCCAGGAAAATGTGACTCCCACCTCCGGACTAGTAACCCGGGAATTGGGGATATAGGGTTGGTTGTTGTCCCATCGTGATGGTATGCGCCACTCTCGGATCTTTGTAGCATGGGAGTCACTCGTGGGGCTCTCGTGCGACCGCCTTCCTTGTTGAAAGTGAAAGATAAAATTTACTTGGGAAGAATCGGTGCGGTACTCTTTTTGCTCATAGTATGGGTAGAGTGCGTATTCGTTAACCTATATTGGGTAAGCGTATAATATGAGTGGAGTTGAGTCACATTGTATTGCATAGCATTATGTGATTTCATTTGACATATATATGTGATGTTATTACATGTGGATTGTTGGAGCAGGTTTATTATGTGTTATTATTACCTATGGATTTTGGAGCATGTTAATTATAAATATTGCAATATAAATTCATATTTTATAAAATGCTCAAGTGAAAGTGAATAATGTGGAAACATGAATTAAATGCGGTAATTGTTCAAGTTTAATGAAATGTATATTTTATACTTGTGATTATATACTTTCGTGCCGTTAGGGGGAGGTTAAGTATATTGGCATAGTGACCTCTGTGGTTAGTTGAGGTTAGTGATGGATTGTAGAGTTGATTCTGAGTTGATGCCTTAGAGAAGACGAGTTAATAGTTTTGTGATTGTGGTTAGCTGTGTGACCTCTTTGGAGATTTGAGGTTAGGGATTGATTCTAGTATCAATTGAGATTTGAGGCCTTAGAAAAGGTAGGTGATGAGATTGTGAATTTAGTGGATGTTGTTGTATAGGCCTTTAGGTGTCTTTCACCTTTTGAGGAATGAGTTATCAACTGTATTCCAGGTTTTGATTGGGTTAGAAGAGGTTATGGTTGAGGTCATTTTATTAAGTACTCGAGCTACTGTAGCTTGACAATCTTGGTTCTAGTGCTTAGTTCATTCTCCTAAGCATTTCTTTTACTGTACTATGTATACTAGTACATGTCTTTGACTTATATGTCACTCCTTGAACCGTCGGTTACGGCGTGGTGTCGAACCTCTTCCTCGTGGTGTCATTTGATTTTGTGGAGTTGGAAACGGATGGTTGTGTTCCGTGAGTCCAACGTATTGTTCTTCCTTTATTATCCTCTTGGACATTATAGGAACCCTTGGAGTTGTAGGTACTCTTATCTGGCTGTCTGTCGGAAACGGAGTTTTTCAAGTTTTGAAAACAAACTCATTGTATTTAAAAGGAAAAACCCGTTTTCACCTATCCCCGTAGCCAGGACAGGCGAACAACGGAGACCGGGGGCAAGACGATAATTTTTACTATGTGGTTTCTTAAAGGAAAACTATTTTATTACTTTTCTTAGGATTCTGAGATTTCGAGACTTCTTTTTCAAGATCTCAACCTGTAGAGTTTTGAAAGGTGTTTTCTTGTTCACTTTTACTTCGGATCATTTCTAAGTCTCGGTTATGAGGCTTGGTGTTGTTCAGTGCACACATATAGTGTTGCCCTTCCTTTCTTCTTGGTTGTTGATGTCACCACTTAGCTTATTTGAGTTGTTACACATGTTAGGGGCATGGATACTGAATGGATTGGTTCGAGTTTTAAAAACATTTTTTTTCTTAAAAACTATTGAATCCCTGGGATTCATCTTTTTATAACTTTCACTCTCGGCCATTCGCTTTTGGTTTCCTTGTTCAGGTGTTTTCCCTAAACACTTGTGGTGTTCTTAACCTTGACGTCGTTGTCTCGGTTATCTGTTGATTTAGTATTGGGACTTCTTTTCCCTTGCTTTGGTTCCTTAACTCTTATGTGGTTGTCATGAGAGTAGTGTTTAAGTACTCTCCGAGATTCGACCGTTTAGCGTTCCTTATCCATAGGAAAAGTATTGATGATTTGTTGACCTTGTTGGATATGGTATTTTGAGATTTTCTTATGGTGATATGATGAGGTGATTCCATCCTTGAGGTATAGATTTTCTCTAGGAATAAGACGATGTTTCTTATATATATATATTGTACATATATATATAGACGACGGTTGCGTTAGTACGCAAGGACGTGAGTGTTTTTCCTCCTGTGTTCTCGGGGAGTGAGTTGTGAGTATTCCTTGGTACTAGTGGTGGATTTCGATCCCTGTGGATATTAGAGGTGAGTGTGTTTTTCCTCTATTTGGGTTTTCTGGTTAGCGTTGTAAGCGCTTGATGATTTGTTAGATTGGACATGGGTGTCGTGTACTTAGTGTACGTTAGTGAGAATACTGTAGACTACCGGTGTTGGTACTTGGAGTACGAGTCTTAGCCGTACCTTATAGACACATGTTGTGTACTTATATATATATGTATATATATACATATATCCCCGATAGATATATATATACTCATTACGGTAGTATATGAGTACGTGCCTTGGGTTTTCGTGGTTGGGTTACGTTTGTGGGCTATATATCTTGCTAGATAGTTTAGCATTACCTAAACAGTCAGAGGATGTGGTAGTTAGGATATCATTTTTCCCACTGAGCTTATTTGCTCACAGGGGTATTTCATCTCCCCCTGGTATTCCCACGCCAGGTTGCAGGAATTATTGTGGCATGCGGTGCAACGACAGCTTTGTTTTATTTTCCCTGTTATAGGTCTTGGAGTTGCGCAGGGTGATGCGGTTACGGTTGCAGCACGGCTGGTTTGGGGACGATAGTTATCTGCTGTCAGTTTCTTTACCCATTTTGTATGGGATTGTCATATATTTCTCTTGGTAGCCAGTCTGTTGGCATATCCCTATTGGTGTATCTTTTATTTGCTGTATTTATTATTTCAGGATGTTATTGTATCTATTCTGCACTGCCATGTGCTTTTATGTATTCTTATTCGAGCATTTGTGGCTCTGTTGATTATAGAGGGTTGTGTAGGGGTTGGTGGTTTCTTTCCACTGCCTCGGCCCTAGTAGGATTGATGAATGTTGGGCCTATGAGCCATAGTCATTATTGAACAGTTATTGGCAGGTTATTATGTTGTGATTGGGTGTCCGGATGTTCCAGTTACAAACCAAACTTTGTCAGATTTTCGTTAGATTCCACTGCTTTGTTCTATCATTCTATTGGGTATGAAATATACCATTTTTATCATTATTCCATATGTTTTTGTGGTTAATGATATCTTAGTTGGTCGTTTGTATTAAGGATCACATTCTAGATTCCTTGGATGTCCCAGTTTGGGAGTCTTAGGGATTTAGGGACGTGTCTGTTGGTATCAGAGGATACTATTGAGTTTCTAGTATTCGATTAGGCATCGAGTATATTCTTCATTGTTATTCCAGGTATTTTCTTGTTATTGTTGACTCTAGTAATTGCATGACTTACGTCACTCCTTGGAATTCGCGGATTCTCCGGGTTGGAGTTTCGAGAATTTTAGGGGTGTGACAATTTATATGGAAAAGTCCTACGTATTTCTGCATTAGCCATTCTTCTAACCTATAAAACCAATGACCACAACATTTCGCTCAGCAATATGATGCTAATGTAAATTAATTGATGATATTTATGCAAGAACATAAAGCACAAATTTGCAGAACATAAACCTTAAGGATCTTAGAACTTCATCATGCTCACACTATATATCTTAAAGCGGAAATAAATTCATTACTACCTCATAGCCATGATAATGGCTAAACCTCATAACGATTCAATCTTCACGTTTGATCCATCATCAACATTAGTCACCATCCAGATCCATCATCACAGCAAAAGCCCTTTGATCCTGAAATAAACACGTAGAAGAAAACCCTAAAGGAAATATGGTTTTTCTCTCTTAACCTTTTGCACACACATTAAACTATATTGTGTTGTATCGTTGATGTGTATAATTAATGGAATATTTTCATTTTTATAGGTAGAGAGATGACTCATTTCCTACTACAACTTGTTTACCAAGAAAACATTAATTCCCACTTTCCATCAAAGTTGGGACAATAAAGGGAACATTTTCCCATCAATAATATATAATATAAAATTATATATTTAACCAAATCATATTTACAATCTGATATCTATTTACCGTACCATTACCATATGTCTAAATAATTATGTGGGCCACAGAATATAAAAATATTCTTACATTCTCCCACTTGGACCATATGATTATTTCTTTAATAGTTCAGTAGAATAGTCATTAAGTGCGCCGTAAATCAAATTGAGGATCCAATTTGGTCATCATAACTATAATGACAAATAGAATACTAATGTGAGTCATAGCGGTTGTATGCCACTTAAAATGGACACAATCCCTTCCATGCACTACAACATTAGCAACCTATTTAACATGATCTATAATTGAAAACTTATAAAGAAGTTCCAATAATGTCCTTTTTTTTTAAGACTATTCATGTTTTCATTCATTCATAATGTTGCATTTACATTAATCAACATGAATATCAGAAACACAATAATCGAGTTCAAAATGTCAAATGTATAAACACATAAGCACCCATAAGAAAATAACATCAATCATTGACTACATTCAAGACCCATTATTTCAACTGACTTCTTAAGTGTCTTGGATGGTAGTCATTTCATTAACAAATTCGTAATCATAAGTTATTTGCTTATGTGTTCAATGAACATTCTTGTTTCTGAACTTCTTCTTTAATGGTAAGGTAATTCAACTTAATGTTATTAGCATCCTCAATATGCTTACCATTTTCATATAAGAAGATAATTGCGGCATTATCACAATAAATGTTTAGCGGCTTGAATATCATAATTTCAAGTCCTCAAATAAAGTTCCACAATAGATAAATCTCAAGTTGTAGCCTCAAAGCATACTACACACTTAGATTTCATAATAAAAAAAAACAACAATATTTGTTTTGTACTATCCATAATATTGTTCCTCTAGCCAAAAGAAATAATTAAGCAAAATGAGTTTTGGTACACATTCACCAAAATCTCAGTTTATATAACAAATCACTTATTAATGACCAGTCTTTATAAATGTGAGCATATAATCATTAGTCCCTTATAAAACATACAATAAATTTCTAACAAAAAATGCATAAGGAATATTAACAAGACATTATGTTTCAAATCATTCTTAGGAAATAACATAAATAGGCTAAACATATCTCTTATTGGAACAATATTGACTTTAAACATATCACTACTAGAAAAAGAATATCATCTATATATAAAAAATCATAATATAAACATACTCCCACTGACCTTCAGGTATATACACTAATCAATAGTGTTTTCCTCAAAACCTAAAAGAAGTAATAGTATCATCAACCTTAAAATACCATTGTGGGAAGTTTGTCTAAATTTACACATTGACCTCTTAATTTACAAACTATGCGTTCTTAACCTTTCATAAGAAGCCTTTAATTTAATCCATGTCACTAAAACCACTCATAAATATTACTTTTATTTGATGCAACTCTTAATCACAATGAGCTACTTTTGCCATAATAATTCTTAGATAAACCTTCTTAAATACATGCGAGAAGGTTTCCATTATAATTAATGCTTCCCTTTTATGAGTAAATTTTTTTTGTTGATTTCAACTCTTCATTCATAGCATTAATCCTTAACAAGAATTATCATCTTTAATGATTTGTGAATATGAAACCGAATCCTTAAATATCCCTTCTTTAATTAGTAACAACTTTATTATGGAGTTCTTGATCATTCAATTGTTTTTCGTTGTTAAACGGTTCAACAACTTGATGAACAATTGTTTTTGTACAAGTATTGGGGAAAGGGAGTTGTACCCAACTTTGAATGATGACATTCCTACCACTCCCACTAATGTCACCATTTTCAATGAATCTAACCTTACCGGTTCTCACAATCTTCATATAATGTTTAGGGTAATAAAATATAATACCCTTTGGATTTCTATGGGTAAGCAATAATATACCCATTAACAGTTCTAAAATTCAATTTCCTTTCACGTGGATTTACAAATCCTTGCTTCCGCTACACAGTTTCATAAAGTGCTTTAAATAGATTTCCATCCGATACATAGTTCAAAATGAGCATTTGGAACTGCCTTACTAGAAATTCTATTTTAATGGAATGTGGCGGTTCTTTAAAGCATACATCCACGATGATATGGGTAAACAAGAATTATTAATCATACTCATAAACATTAACATAAGGATCACCATTCTACACTCTTAAGGGAATTTAGTAAATAATTAAAACATGCTTTACTTCATCATAAGTCTTATAATATTCATCACCTTTATCATACATTACGAGTTTTCACTCACCTTCTACTTATTTCTTCCTACTTCAGTTAGAAAATCTCAAGAACATTAATGTTCTTGAGATTTTTTTTTTATAGAACAAGTAGATATAATCATGATGTGAAAATCATCTATAATGGTGATAAATGTTTTCTTCCATCAAAGATAAAACATCAAAAGAATAAACAAATGTCTGTACAAATAATTTCAAGAAGCTCTAAAATTCATGTGACAACTTTCTTAGTGCCTTGATTTACTTACTCTTAATGTAATCCAAAAACACATTATAATCAATGAAAACATAAGTACGGAATTTTCATTTGATATATGACTATCTTTAACGCCACAAGTAACATAAATAACATTTATTAATAATATGATGCAAGACTAAAATTTAGGTATGTTTTCCCCAAAAAATCATTAACAGTAATACCAAAACCAACAAATTCGAATTTCTAAATCAAATAATAACATTTATATAAACAATAAATTCTCATTTTAATATGTGATTTAGGTCATAAAAGATTCTTGTATCACATTAAAATAAAATATTAATACCATAATCAATCTATAAATTAATGAAGGAACTTCATCATATTTTATTTCAAAACATATATAAATAAAATAAAATACTTTAATCATTTTTCAAAACTAATATATATGTTCCTTCATCACTTTGATAGTGTCCAACACATAAATGACACTTATCATATTTTCTTTAATTAGATTGAACAAAGTCTTTTCATTTTGGGTTATGTTTCATTAATGTCCTTTAATAGGCTTCATCCCAAAATAATTCTAGCTTCTTGAGTAATGAGATAAATAATTATCTTGCTACTTAAATCCTACCTCCACTTAAATCAACATACTCGCGTTACACTTGTCCATAATAGTGTTATAATAAATTTACATTACCCATACTAAGTAGATTAAAATTTGAGAATAATTAAACATAAATGACTTATTCATAGTCATACATAATTATCTCAATTTTGGAAAGAAAATTAATATCCCAAAATCATAATCATACAAGATAAAATATATCATGCACAGTAGTGATGGAATCAATAATTATTTTATTTATAAAATAAAATTTTGTTTACATACTTTCCAATATTCCTTAGCACAAATATTTTTCAAAAATTATTTGCATAAATATAATGTTTAATATGTTCGATACCTCCTAAACTTAAAGTATTAAATTTAATCTAATACACTATAATTCAACTAAACTTATTCAATTATGATAAGTTAGTACTATTAGAATCGAAACAGATTTAACATGCAAATTAAGGGATACAATAATACACTCATAACAAAAAATGCTCACAACATTAATGTTTTGAGTTAACAACACGTATATTCATATAAGGACATAAATACAATGTATAACTATGGTCCTATTTTTGGTAGTAACCAAAAAAATACAAATAATGATGTATATATGTGTATTTATATACATACTTTATTGGATGATGTAATAAGTAATCAAACTAGGCAAGTTATCTTGGATATCCTTTACCTAGCCAATTAAAAACACATATGACCCCTTAATGCTAATTTAATCACTAATTAAATTAACTCAATACTCATGAATTTTAAACTAAATTAATTATAAGCATCAATAATTTATAAGGTATTGCAATTAACTAAATTAAATATTCATCCATTTGGTCAGGCTACTTTGGCGGCTAACAAACCCTATAATAAATTTTAATTTAGATACTGACTTAATACTCAATAAGTAGCTCATTTAATATTATGTCATATTAAATTGAATATCAATTTAGGTACCAATTAATTAATCCAGAAATGCAATTTTACATCCAACTAAATTTAATATTCATTCTTTCTGATTAGGCCACTGCAGCGGCTAGAAACCCTTTAATATGAATATTAAATTAGATAAGGATTAATTAAATAATAATTAATTCATTTAACCTTATGTCCTAGAAATTATCTAGAAGATGGTGAACTAAACCTAAAGAGCGGTGAATAGGCTTTTTATAAATTTAATGACCAATTAAAATTATTTGCGGAATATTTAATTTTAATCAGAATGAATAGGTCATTAAAAAAAAATTTCTTATACTAATAATATTTATCCGAGATAAAAAAAATTAATTAAAAATATATCTTTAATAAAAATAATGATTTATTAATTAAAATATTTAATTTTTATTAAAGATATTATTCTTTTAATAAAATTAATTTTTATTAAAAAGATTTTTCTAGGAAACAAATAAACTATTAATGTCCTAGAATCAATATTATGATACGTAGGATATGACAGTTACCCAAAAGTGTGGAGTCAATTTATTATAGCAAGATATAATAAAACGCATAGTTAACTCACCGATCGATCGCGTATTACCACTGATCGATTTCTAGTGTGTCAATTAGGGTTCGTATTTATTTCTCATTTATTCCATTAATCGATCACTTGTGCCACCGATCGATCGCGTATTGTTCTGATCGATCACTAATGGTCTGATCGATTGCTACCTAGGTTCATGAGTGTTCTCAATTGCCACTGATCGATCGTGTACCCACCGATCGGTCGTGAAACCCTGAAATGCGAATTCTCGGAACAATAATACGTCTGCAAATTGATGATAGGGTTATTATTATTTATTACTTCACACAAATTAATCCTCTTCACAATTAATATTAATCAACCAATAATAATATAATAACATAATTTAAAGCAGTCAAATAACACACTGATTTTTTACGTGGAAAACCTTAGAAAAACTCCAAGTAAAAACCACGGATACCATCTGGTATCGATGCACTATGAATCAAAAGTTATACAGACTCTATGAAGATGGGACTTACAATTGCTCCTGATTTGTTGTTCTACACTCGACATCTGAAAGTTGTTGATTCACTCGCGCTACCACGAAGCCTCCTGCTCCGATCTCCGTATTCTGACGGCTCCGCTTCTCACGGATCAAAGCACACACAGTGCAACAGATGGTATGTGGATTTTACAATATCTAGGTCATCCAATTGTGCATAAAAATCACAACTGTTGTAGCATAATTGGATAACCCCAAAAACTAGAGAGAACTAGAAGATGAATGATAAATCAATATTTTTCTCTGTCTCTCTCTTTGTTTGCAGATAGATATTTTCTGTAGAATAATTTCAGAGCTCTCAAAGCTTGTCTTCTAAAATTACCTAGATGATAGTGAAAACAACTTGGAGGGGGGGGGGGGGTGAATAGGCTTTTTGTCAATTTTATGATCAATTAAAATTATTTAGCGGAAATTCAATTTTAATCAGTCACAAACCCTAATTCTCAATTCAATTCTCAAAATAAATCAATTAAGCAAATATGAATATAAGTGCAGAAATTTAAATTATGAGAAGACACAGAGAGTTTTACGTGGAAAATCTTGGAAAGATTCCAAGTAAAAACCACTGATACACTTGAGTATCGATGCACTATGAATTAGAGAAATTATACAGACTCTATGAAAACATAACTTACAACCTCTGTAATTTGTTGTTCTTCACTCAACGTCTAAAATTCTAGATTCACTCGCGCTCCACGAAGCTCTCGTTGCGATCTTCGTACTCAGACGACTCTGCTTTTCAACAGATTGAATAAGCATGAAGCCTCCTGCTTCGATCTCTGCACTCAAATGGCTCCGTTTCTCAAAATGGATCAACACAACCACGTTGCTATAGATGGTGTGTGGATTTTTCAGCAACTAGAACATCCAATTGTGCATGAGAATTGTCGATGTAAAAGCACAATTGGAGACACTCAATAATAAGAGAGAAGTTGTGTATATCTATTCACTCAATAATATTCTCTCATAATATATCTCTGAAGAAGATGAAGCTGTAGAAAATTAGAAGAGATTTTTCAAAAATGTGCCTCCTCTTGTTGGAGACCTGGTATTTATAGGCAATTATGAATCAAACCCTAAGTTTGTCCTTTCTCGTAATTTCACACCTATCCAAGTCAAACCCTCTTCTCTGGTGTATATCATGTATGTAGCACGCACTATAATGTGTATGAGTCGTGAATACATCATAAAACCAACCACGGGCAAATTTGGACATCGTAGCAAAATTTAGAAAAATCCTTGCAGCAGTTACGCTTGAAGTGTAGGTCCCCTACGCATGAAGCGTAGGTCCAAGCATACCTTCAAGTGTAAAACTCCACTTTCCAGCCACTTTTTTATTCTGAAAGCGTAGGCTTAAGTATAAGTATTTTTGTTAAAACCACTTTTCTCCGCAACTGCGCCAAAATGACCCTCTTAAATCCACAATACTTTTTTCTTAAAGTGACAACTTTGGAAAATGTCGTTTTCACCCTCCAGGAGACATTGTTTCTCAATATGCTCACTTTCGTGCTTCACTTGTATTCTTTACTACTTCAATGCTTGATTTTGCCTTTGACGAAACTTATCGATGTCATTGAAACCAAACCAACCTATCTAACACTCAACATGGTTATTGTCTAGAACATGCCATAAATAAACAATACTCAAATATATTCTTACATCTTCTCTTCTCAATATCTCCTCATATTTAGAGAGAGAGAAGTCTTCAATTATGGAATAACATTTCTTTGATTGCACTCCAAAAAAACTTGGTGTGAGGACCAAGTAATAGTTATGAATGAACTAGTTTGTCCCTCAATATGCTTGTACAAGGAGCCAGAATTCTGCCAGTACAGTTTTGCACGAATTCCAATGTTAGCGTAGCCAATCGATTGAGGATTCCACTGATCGATCGGTGGTTCCTGAATTTTAATAATTAATTATTCTATGATTATATGCTCCAAAATACCTGAACTACCCAACATGGTTATTGACTAGACATGCCAATATAAAAATGTTCTTACAGTCCTAATAAATTTTATATTCATTCATTCGGTTAGGCCACTTTGGCGGTTAACTAACCCTATAATATGAATATTAATTTACTTAGGGACTAATTCATTAATTAATTATTAACATATAAATCATTATACACACATTCTTCAAATAAATTTTCGTAATTGAACCAATTAAAATTGATTCTCCACCATGTATGCAGGCATGGGCACAACATTAATACTTATTGTACATCTGTGGGAGTTCGATTTAAATGAATGATTTAGGCCCTGCTTGGTTCGCGATCCATTCCCATGTGGTCCGGTCTCATAATGACTTTTTTGGGACCGAACACTATTTGGCAACACAGTTCCAAAAAAACAAGGACTACTAGGGACTAAAAGGGGTAATTTGAGACAACAAAAAATGATGGTCTCAAGTGGTCTTATATACAATTATCTTAACACATGAGACCATAAAATTTGAAAAATATATACATAATTAAAAAAGATATATAATTTGAAAATAATATATAAAATTAAAAAAAATAATATAAAAAAATTGAAATAATGTATAAAATTTGAAATATATATATAAAATTCAAAATTAATATATAAAATGAAAAAAATATATTTAAAATTTGGGAAAATAAAAAAATTCCAAAATAATAGAAAAAATAAAAAATAATGTATAAAATTCGAAAATAATATATAAAATTTGAAAAATAATAAAAAAAATTTAAAATAATGTATTAAATTCGAAAAAATATATAAAAATAAAAATTAATATATAAAATTTTAAATATATATATATATAATTTAAACAATAATATATAAGTTTTGAAAAATAATATAGAAAATTTGAAATAATGTATAAAATTTGAAAAATATATAAAATTCAAAAATAATATACAAAATTAGATATATATATTTAAGAAAATATAAAAAAAATGAAAATAATATAAAAAGTCAAAAATAACATATAAAATTCAAAAAATAATATAAAAATTCGAAATAATTTATAAAATTTGAAAAATATATTATTTTTGAATTTCTTATATTATTTTCAAATTTTTTATATTTTTCAAATTTTATATATTTTCATACTTAATATATTTTTTGAATTTTATATATTATTTTTTTAGTTTTTGTATTATTTTCCAAACATAAGTCCAAACAGCTTGAATAAGAACATAAGACCAGACAGTTTTACCAAACAGACTTTAAGAACACCACCCAGATAAGACCAGACCAGACCGGACCAGATAAGACCAGACCAGACCACCTACCAAACGGGCCCTTAGAGATAGTTTCCACACAAGATCGTCAGGAAAATAATGGTGTTTGTGCTTTTATTGCTTTTGATTGCTTTACAAAGAAATAAAAGAGAAATGAAAGAGAAAATAACAGTTGCAAATGATTGTGAAATACTTTTTCTCTCTAGAAATTTCTCTCCCTTAGTCTTCCAAAAGTCCCCTCTCAAGTGAGCTCCAGCTTTACTATTTATAGAAGTAAGTGTCCAGTAGATCCTCGCGGATTGTCTTTTCCACGTTAGCATTAGCTCGCGATATGGACCATATAATGTCAATTCACATTATAAATACCCTGCACAGTATAATCTCGCGACTTCGACTACGCGATACCGATTCGCGTGATCCCTTGCGCGGATCATACTGTACCCCGTGACCTGTGATCCGCGTCATTTCATCGCGGATATGATTTTTCCTTAGCCAAGGAACCATGATGTTATAGCTTTCTTGGGTCATGACCTTTTGCATGCATACCTTTTTCATGACCCTGAGTACTATCGGCCTTTCTAAGGTACTTTTGCTTAGAATGGTGTAAATAGGGTCGCGACCCACTATTTACATATCCCAAGCATTTCTCCAGATTTCCGAATAGTACTCCTTACGCGAGCAGCATATAGGGCTATGAGTTCAGATGTTAGCTATAAACACATCAGTCTCTCATACCTCCCTCTATATAATGCTAGATTCTCGCGTATAAACCTTATTTGGGCCATTTTCCCAAATAATCCTTTATTTGGGCCAGTTTTCCAAATAAACCAAACCTTGGGCCATTTCCCCAAAATAAGCTAATCCACGCGGATTACCCTTTTCGCGAGTTACCCCCCTTATATTTTTCCCCATTGCGCTTTGATACTTGGCCAAGTATTAAAGTGTAATAACCCTTGCTCGCGAATCAGCGTACCTTGTATCATTATTTGTGAGCTGCTTTTCCCAAGGCCATTTTTGCTTTTCCCCTCGCGGATGACATATTCTTACATCATCTCGCGACCTTCCCTCCAATCCATAACCTTCTCTTATTAGGTTTGCTTCTTTTCAGTCAATCACGTGTAGGTACTTATTTTTACCTTGCCCCTGTTTTTCTTGCTTTTTCCAATATGCCCTTCCTTGCGGATCCGCAACTTTTTTACTGCGCTTGGCTATGCGACTTTTCGCCTTCCTCGCGCATTTAATGTGCCATTTCGGTTTTCGCGCCCAAGCCTTATATATTTTGCTCATGTCATTTTTCCACTCATAACTCATATATTTTTCCAGAGCTCCTTTTCCCAACCCTCTCATTTTGAAAATCCTTCCTCGCATCCCATTCTCTTCGCACCTACTCATCCTTTTCAAAAGCTTATTGCAAGTATAGTCCCAACATGACCAAAACTTCTACTCCCAAACTTCTCGCGCCTTTATCAGGGGTTACTCCATCTGTTCCAGATGCCTCAGAGTGGAGAAAATCCCCATTCCTTGATTCTCAATATACGTTCTGGAAATCCACGCGAGCTATTCCTTCTGACATCATTGCGAGTGCTCCCCTTACCCTTGACCTAGACCATGAAGCAAAACCTGTCTTTATCCCTCCTCTTTCTATTCCTTGCCTTAATATCGAGAAAGGTGATGTGCATTTTTCCTTTATCTAATATGAAGGACATGTAGCCCCTATTACTGACTGGAAGATGTGGTCCAGCCATATTCTTAGTCAGGACCGCCATCGTGCCACTCTTGTTGAGGTTGGCATCCTCCAATCCATTAAGCTCTTTTCGAACTTTTATGTTCGTCGCGATGTGGATGCCCTGAACACTCTGGTATCGCGATGGATTACCTTCTCGCATACATTCATTACTTCATGGGGCGAGTTCACACCCACCTTAGAAGATGTGGTGGTCTTATTCTGGCTTCCCGTCCTTGATTTGCGTCCCATCAAGGTGCCCCTAGTTGATCTAGAGGACAAGAAGATCCTCAACCAACTTCGTGACTATGGCAAGTATGCTTGCAAGCGTGGCAGTTGGTTTGAGAAAGGCGTACTCCTTCTTGAACAAGCCATATCAAGTCGCCCGAAGCAATCTTACTCAGCCTGGTGCCATCATTTCTTTCGCGAGTATTCATCACGGAAGCCAGCTCCTGGTCAAGACTGCGAGTCTGCTCTTGGCCCTCAATTCAATGGCCCCTTAGCGCTGGAAGGCTTCCTCGCGTACTGGCTTGATCGTTACATTTTTCAAGGCAAGCCAGAGGATGGTCCTAGCCGCATGGTGTTTCTACTAACCGGCATGCTGTCGCGAGGTGTGCGCATTGCCTTGCCCCCCCTCTTCCTTGGTACCTTGTACTCGCAGCTGGACACTCTCGCGAATGACTTCGCCTGTTCCTTGGGTAGGTATGAAATCAATACTCACATTTCAAGTACCTTCCTTACCCTTTTTCTTTTCGAGCGTTTTCCCAACAATGCTCCAATTCCTGCCTCTTTCTCTCCTTAAACCTCAGAGACCAACACCTCTATTTCTTTAAAATTGCGGGCTACCCACTAGACCTCTCTCTCTTCTTCAAAAACCCTTGCTTCTTTCATTGACAATTTTTCTAAATTTTTTTGGCGTCCATACGCCACTCCTCTTGAGGGTTTTTATTCTCCCGACTTTTACCCGAAGGAAGAAATAGTCTCTTATGACATTGCAATAGATGACCATCTCATCTTCTCTGCCATCACCCATAAGTGTCACCTTCCCATTTTTAGTGAAACTTTTGACACTGTTACATCTTACAACCCCTCGCCCATTTCTCACCAGTTGGGTTTTGATTAGGCCATTCCTCCTACTTTTCCTCTATATCGCGAAGACAATTTTGATAGATGTTTTATTGCTTTTCGCGAATCCATAGAGAAGAGTCTTCGCGTATTTTCTATAGTTATATTTATCCAACCTGGCACTCGGAGGGGTGGTGTAATTGTGGCTTATAGTGAATTATGGAAAGAGCAGCTGGTGAGATTCTAAAGTTTCATGGCTGAAACTCCTCTCATTCCCATACCTGTTCCAGTTTACATTGTTGATCCGTCCCTGAAGCTTCGCAAAGTGAGGGGTAAGCCTACACCCAAAAATCATGCCCAACCTTCTCAATCTCAGAAGTCCAAGAAGGCGACTCGCAAGCGGTCTCTTCACGAGGAAGTACCTCCCGTGAGATCACCTATCCGCGAGGAGCCTATCCGCGAGGAGCCTATTGTGCGACGTCTGATAAATTTTTCTAACTCTTCTTTCATTTGTTATGTCATGTTTTTATGTGTCTTATGTCAATACTAACTTAACCATTTCCCTCTTCTTATATAGCGTTCCAGTGCCCAGGATACAGGTATCATCAATGCACCTAATGATTTGCTGGATCATGTCCCCTTGTCTATCCGTCTTAAAAACCTTTCTGTTGCAGCAGCGTTGGATGATGTTCCCCTCGCGAAGAGAAAAAGAACTCTTTCCAAAGCCTCCAAAATCCCATGTAGTAGGGGAGACTCCTAGTTCAGGCGAAGGTCCCTTGGTGCGGAAGCACAAAATCAACCATGATATCTCTCATGTGAGCGGCTCAGATCCAGCCTTAGAAGAGGCGTCCTTGGCTGCGAGGCGCAAACTTGCTTTGGCCAACCTGAAGAATAAACGGAAGGCTGATACGACCTCCTCTTTGCTAGATACAGTTGCTCGCGTGGTGGAGGACCTGAGGGCCGAAGATGATGCGAAAGAGACAGAGGTTGCCAGCATCCTCTCTAATCTTCCCAGGACGGTTCTTTCCCAGAGTGAGTTTCTACCTTGACTTATTTTTCTGTTTAGAGTTCATGCTCCTAACACTTCGCATTTTTTCTCTTTTTAGGCTCCCACGAGATAAACTCTCCGCGTGTTCCAGCCTCTCCTAGGGGTGGACTTCATTCTAACCCCTCTGTTGCGTCTTCATCTGATGATGATGAGGACCACCTCGCCATTAACTCCTTGCTCAAAAAGTCTCCTCATCTGACTCTCGAAGAGGATGAAGATGATGACGATTCTTCTTCATTTCGCGACACTGTAATTTCCATGACTTCTACTCCTGAGTTAGATCGTGAGGTATCATCAGGTCACAACCATGAAGATACTACAGTAGCTCGCGAGACATCCCCGAAACTGCCTTCAGTTCCTGTTTCCCTTGAGGTCATTGCTACTGATGACAGAGCAAAGGATCACAACATCGATGACAGTCACTTGCAGCCTCTTGGTGGTGACATTGCATCCGAGATTGCTACAACACTGGTAGACTATCCCAGTATTGAGAGATCTATCTTCGGCAGCACTATCCCAGAGGTTGATAAAGGTAACCTTTTTGCCACTTCATCCTTCTATTTGATTCTGAGTACTCTAATATGATATTTAACATGTGTATTTTCCTTTTGTAGAAATAAACTCTGAAGACCAATAAATGATCAACGAGCTACTTCACAATGCTCGGAGAATTTCTGAAGGTCAAATGGTACTTCCTTTAGCCACACTTACTAAGCCGCATATAGAGGTACCTTCATCCCCATCTCGCACCTCTGCCTCGGATCCTTGCGAGCCTGCCTATCGCGACCATGTTTCTACTTCAGGTGAGCCAGTCATCTCTACTCGCGATCCTGCCATTGCTCATGTCTATGATGTTGCTTCCTCAGTGTCGAGACCTTGGCATCACTGGCTCTGTTATCCTCGTGACATCCCAGTGCTAGATCAGATAGAGGCAGCTCATCCAGAGACTTTTGCTCGCCTGGAAATTCATGAGCCACTCTTGCAAGCTTTCCATCTCCAGCTCGTTGCAAACGTATTCAGGACTCTTTCTGAGACTTCTATTCAGGATCTTGTCCCTGACACCCTTCCGAGATGTCATGCTCGCATAAAGGATTAGAAGAAGGTTGGGATGGATGTGTCCTGGTGGGAGACCGGCTGGCTGATATTTAGAGGCTTTACGATCACTATCTTGTTGAGCTGAAGGATCGTGATGCTCGTCAAAGGAAACAATCAAAGAATGCAGAAGCTCGCAGGAAGTTAGCACTTCTCGAGAAGGATGAAAAGAAACTTCAAGATGCAGCTGATCATTTTGAGCGGGCCCATCTGTACTTGGAGGAGCATGAGGGTTTCATGTTATCAGATCCCATCACCCAAAACCTTTTCTAGTCCCTTTTTTTTTCAAGATGTATGTATTCTTTATGTTCTAATTGTAACCACATTTTTTATGGATATTCCCATACTTTGATAGTAACTCTGACATGTTTTATACATTCGGGCTGATTTGTTTGATGCTATATGTCTTTATTGAAGAACATTTTATACCACCATAATCCATAATGCATTTATGCTTGATACAATTTAATCCATTTCACATTAAGAGGTCCAACCCTCTCGCGAGTAACTTCATGCTCCATCCTGTAATACCCATTGTTGCCTTCACTTACAATCACATACGGACCTCCCACTTAGCTTTAAATTTTCTGACCTTTTGTCCCTTCATGATTGCTGGTACTAATTTCAACACTCTGTCCCCCTCTTTGAACCATTTGTACCGTACCTTTTTGTTGTAGCTCTTTGCTTGTTCACTTATTGTATTCTTTTTGATTCGTAAAGGCTTCTGCCCTTGTTTCCTCCAATTTTTCTATCTCCAATAGCCTGTCTTCCAAACTGCTTTTGCATGCCAGCTTTTTACCAGCCACCTCTAGCTCCACAGGTAGCACAGCCTCTACTCCATAGACCAGTGCATAAGGGGTCATGTTTATCGCATTCCGGTATGCAGTTCGATGTGCCCACAATGTTATTGGAAGTTCTTCCGCCTATTTCTTTTGATTATCATGTACCAACTTGGACATGATTCAAATTAACTCTTTATTAGAGGCCTCAGCCTGTCCATTTCCTTTTGGATAGTAAGGCGTGAACTTGTGATGAATTACTGAGTATCTCCCCAACAAATCCGCGACTAACTATTGACAAAAGGAGTCTCATTGTCCGACAGTATCACCTTCGGTATCCCAAATCGACAGATGATGTTTTCCTTTATGAATCGAACCACATTGTCTGCTGTCGTCCGTCGTAGCGAGATAGCTTCCACCCACTTTGTGACTAATTCAGTTGCCACCAAAATCCACACATGTCCCTGAGCCTGCGGCGTGATTGGCCCAACTATGTCTAGTGCCCAAGTGTGAAAAGGCCAGGGGGTAGCCAAACTGTGTAATTCAGTTCCCGGAGCATGAATAAGATCCCCGTGCACCTGACATACATGACATTTCCTTACAAAATCATTGCAGTCCCTTTCCATTGTTGGCCCTTTCCATTGTTGGCCAGTAAATCTCGTATGATAGCAACTGTTGAAACATTTTTCTAGGGCATTGGTGACAAAACTCGTGAGTTTGTTTCAATACTTCCCTTGCCTCTTCTTCACTTACACATCTCATCAGTTTTCCTTCAAAACTTTTGCGGAACAATTTTTCCTCCTGTAGGACAAATCGCGAGGCCAATTTTCTGATCCGCGGCTAATCTCTTTCAGGTAAAACCACTTCTTTCAGATAATGCACATATTTGTCTCGCCAGTCTATCATGTCTGCCACATTACCTTCGCTCGCGGAGGGATATGCATTACAGTTCTGACAGCTGCTTTGCAACTTTACTGCATCATCCTTCATACTTGGCCAAAAGAAACCTTCTAGCTGCAAAACTCGATAGAGACTGACATCCGCTTGACCACATATTTTTTTGTGGGTTTTCTGTAGTAGTTCTCCTATCTCGTTTATTGCCACGTATCTTGCTAGAATCCCTCCGGCTGCTCTGTAATATTACACGCCTTTTATGATCTGGTATTCTAGTCTCAAGGCATTGTTATCATTTTTTAGTAGAGCTTGTACTATCTGTGTTCTCCAATCATGTTTTTCATACACCTCTGATTCCTTCCTGCTACTAACCACAGAGTTGGTTCTTCGCACTACTTGCACAGAAGACTTTATTCCTTGGAAATGTAGTCGCGAACCCAATGTCACCAATGCATCGGATCGTCGGTTGCCTTCTCATGGCTCGTGCTGAAAACTCACAGTCTAAAATCTTTCTATCATCTGACAGATGGAGGTTCTGTAAGACACCAGATGGGGTTCTTTGACAACATACTCCCCTTTAACCTGCTTAATGACCAGTTTGGAATCTCCTCTTACATGAAGTATTCTAGCCTTCAATTGTTGAACCATCATCAATCCCAGCGTCAACCCTTCATACTCGGTAATGTTGTTGGTACAAGTAAAATCAAGTTTATAAGCTATGACTAATTCCTCTTTTGTTTCCTCATTCCTTAGTACGAAACCGGCCCCACCTCCCTTTTCTATGGATGAACCATCGAATTCTAAAGTAAATTCCGCATTTTGTGCCATACTCGCTACTCCCACCTCCTCCACTTTGGTCTCAGCTCCCCCAAGAAATAAGGCTAGCAAATCTGACAAGGCCTGAATTTTTACTACTTTCAGTCTAGAGCATGTGATCTCATATTCAGATAGTGCTAACAACCATCGAGCAGTTCTTCCACTGAGTATGGGCTTTGTGAGTAGATACCGGATGGGGTCACTTTTGGTGATTAGCTCCAATGGATGTGCCAGTAAATAATGTATGAATTTATGAGCCGCAAATACTAAAGCGAGACAATGTTTTTCTAGAGATTTGTATCGCGACTCTGGTCCTTTGAGTACTCGACTGACGTAGTAAACAGGCTTCTCTTCCCCTTCATGTTCCTGGGCCAAAAGCGCTCTTACGGACTTATTAGTAGAAGTGAGATACATTATCAACTATTTTCCTGACTCTGGTGCTACCATTGTTTTTGGTGATGCTAAGATCCTCTTGATTTTTTCAAAGGCCTCCTGTTGTTCTTCTCCCTAACTATATACAGACTTTTCTTTCAACAGAGGCATGAGTGGGTGAGTTACTTCTGCCAATGCTGGGATAAACCTTCTAAGATAAAAGATTTTCCCCATAAAAGTTTTCAACATTTTGCGAGTTGTGGGTGGAGCCATTTACAATACTGCCCTAGCCTTTGTTGGGTTCATATCAATCCCCTGCCAATGTACGACATACCCTAAGAACTTTCCTTCTAGTATTCCAAAAACGCATTTCAGGGGATTCATCTTCAAATTATACTCGCGACACTGTTGCAGTACTTTTCTCAAATCACCCACATGATCCTGCACGGTTCTGGACTTTACCACCAAATCATCCACATAGTCCTCCACAATTTTATGTATCAGGTCATGAAATATAGCTGCCATGGCGCGTTGATACGTAGTCCTGACATTTTTAAGTCCAAATGGCATGACTGTATAATGGAAATTCCCCATTGGGGTGCGAAAAACAGTTTTCTCAGCATCTTCCGATGCCATCTTAATCTGGTTATACCCACTGAATCCATCCATTAGTGAAAATATTTCGTGTCCTGAGGTTGCAATCACCATGGTGTCAATGTTGGGTAGAGGGAAATCGTCCTTCTGACAGGCTTTATTGAGATCGCGATAGTCTACACATACGCGGATTTGCTCAGTTTTCTTTCTCATAGGCACAATATTTGCAAGCCATGTTGGATGTTGGGTTGGCTTGATAAATCCTGCTTTCAGCAGTTTTTCTACTTCTGCATTGATCTGTATCTCTAGATCCGGAAGAAATATTCGTTGTTTTTGCTTCGTTGGCTCTGAAGCGAAATGCACATGGAGGTGGTGGCTTACTAATCCAACATTGAGTCCCGACATTTGACTATAATCCCAAGCAAATACATCTCGAAACTCCTTGAGTAATTATACTAGAGAATTCTTAGTTTCATCGGGCAGCGTACTGCTTATGAAGGTAGGTTGTGGAGCTGTGTCGTCGCCTATGTCCACTTCATACAAACCATGCTCCGGTCGCGGATTCATTTTGACTATATCAGGATCAGTGACAAGTTTTCTTTGTACACCTTCCTTATCTGTCCCGGGGTCAGAGCCAACTGTGCAAGCTTCTGACCCCCAATCCCGTCACAACTTGTACACTACTCGCCCGTTGGGCATTTTGACTCGCGACCAGCTTACCTCTTTGAGCTTCCGCTTAGTCGAACCTCCATCTTCTAGTTCTTCCTATTTTGGTAATGGTGTAGAAAAAATGCCGAGTCCATCTTCCTCACTGTATTCTGAGAAATAGATTGCATCTGCAAAATAGGCCTTAAATGCGCAAAAAGGGCTCTTAGATGCCTTTACAGTCATTATTCCTTCTCCCCAGTTGGCCTTCATCACTTGATGATAGGATGATGGTACTACACCATATGCATGTAACCACGGTCTTCCCAGCAACAACTGATATGAGGGTTCCCCTTTAATGACATGAAACTTGGTGGGCCCCCTAATTTTCCCAACTTTAAGATCTAATGTCGCAAATCCCATGGTGGCCTACTGGTCTCCATTGACATCAGTAACTGCAATGGTATGATTTACAATCTTGCTTTCAGGAAAATTGATCATCCGCAAAGTGGCCAGTGGGATTAAGTTGACTGACGCTTTTCCATCAAAGAAAGCTCGTTTCATCTCTCGACCATTCACAGTAGCTGTCGATTGTGGAAGAATGACACTTGTCTGTCTGCTTCAAAAAATATAATCTTACTCGAGGTTTTCTCATGTTGTGGAATCATGATAGTATGATTAAGAGCGGCAACTGTTTGCTCTTTCAAGAACTCCTTCACATGCTCCTGTATTGGGAGCTCGTTAAAGAAAACATTTATCTTAGCATCCTCTTTTGCTTCACGCACTAGTGGGCATTCATACTTGATGGTATTTATCAAATCCTCAGTACTGTCTCCGGTGGTTACTACAGCCACATGTGCAGGGAAGGGTTCATGAACTACATTCTTTGCCACTTCCAAGTCACCTGATGCTATTTTTCGGTGTACCAATCCGCGAAATGCCCAACATCCAATCAAGGAATGTCGAACGGTCCTGTGATAGGGGAAGTAGTTGTTTTTCATCCTTTCCTCTCTGGTCAGCGCCGTTTACACTGAAGGTAGAGATATGACATTATCTGCAATCCACTGATTTAGCAAAGCAACTGCTTCTTTTTCACTAAAAGATAAATGAGGTGGTTCAGATCTTCTAGCACGCTCTTCCCTGGGTCTTTCGTTTTGCGTTGCTGCTACCATTGCCACTCGCCTAGTATTGATATTTGGTCGTGTCGGAGGAGCCAAAACTTCTCCCAATCTTCGTGCATTATCAACAAGTGCAGAGAAAGTTCTGAACTCGTGATTGACCAAATGCACTCTATATTCTCGCAGCATTCCTTCTATACAAATTTTGATCAATTAAAGCTCGAAAATGGGTTTATGGCACTGTAAAGCAGCCTCGCAAAATCTCCTGACATAAATTGCCACCTCTTCCCCAAAATGTTGTCTTTGCCTTGTAAGTGAAATTATTGAGACCTCTTCGTCTGCTTGGAAGAACTTGGTGTAGAACTTGATCACCATATCCGTTCAACTGGATATTGAAGCCGGAGCGAGACCAGTATACCATGTGTATGCAGTACCTGTTAGAGATTTGGAGAATTCTCTAAGTTTCAAATACTCATCATTTCTGTGGGGTCCCAAAGCATCCGCGAACCTGGATATGTGCTCTCTTGCATTTCCTTTTTTCCCATCGAATTGATGGAAGCTTGGTGTTACATAATCTTCAGGATAGGGTAAAGCCATAATACTGGGATGGTATGCTGGGGCAATATCCACTTCTTCTATCTCAGATTTTTTGTTTAAGATATCCCGAAGTTGTTCCTTGGTGATATATAACTCTTTCTCTAGTGGCTCTATTCGCGCTCGTGGTGCCTCCCAAAAAAGCTCTTGTGCTGATATTTCTAGCAAGGTTTGATTATCCATCCGTGGTGATTCAAGATTTGGTACCGAAATGCGCGAGGCCTCCATGAAGTGCAGTATGGACTTTTGCATTTCTTGAATGATGAGAAGAGTTTGCAACAGAGCAGATGGCAATTCTGGTGAATTCTGTGTTGGCTCCGCCATCGGAGGAGTTTCTGCCCGAGCCACACCAACGTTTGCGCGATGACGCTGTTTTCGTGCTGGTGGGACTGGTTCACCTCCTTGCGTTTGTGTTGTTGTTTCTTCTTCAACTTGCTCAGTGTGCCGGGTCGGTGGACAACCTCTCCGACGAGTTTGACAAGGCTCAACTTGTGCAAAAGATATCCCTTCCCCAGCAGAGTCTCCTTTAATGTGGGGGTTCGATTTAAATGAATGATTTAGAGATAGTTTCCACACAAGATCGTCAGGAAAATAATGGTGCTTGTGCTTTTATTGCTTTTGATTGCTTTACAGAGAAATGAAAGAGAAAATAACAGTTGCAAATGATTGCGAAATACTTTCTCTCTCTAGAAATTTCTCTCATTTAGTCTTCCAAAAGTCCCCTCTCAAGTGAGCTTTAGCTTTACTATTTATAGAAGTAAGTGTCCAATAGATCCTCGCGGATTGTCTTTGCCGCGTCAGCATTAGCTCGCGAAATGGACATATAATGCCAATCCGCGCCATAAATACCCTGCACAGTATCATCTCGCGACTTCGACTACGCGATACCGATTCGCATGATCCCTTGCGTGGATCATAATGTACCCCGTGACCTGTGATCCGCGCCGTTTCATCGCGGATCTGATCTTTCCTTAGCCAAGGAACCATGATGTTATAGCTTTCCTGGGTCATGACCTTTTGCATGCATACCTTTTTCATAACCCTGAGTACTATCGGCCTCTCTAAGGTACTTTTGCTTAGAACGGTGTAAATAGGGTCGCGACCCACTATTTATATATCCCAAGCATTTCCCCAGATTTTCGAATAGTACTCCCTACGCGAGCAGCATATAGGACTATGAGTTTAGATGTTAGCTATAAACATATCAGTCTCTCATACCTCCCTCTGTATAATGCTAGATTCTCACGTATAAACCTTATTTGGGCCATTTTCCCAAATAATCCTTTATTTGGGTCAGTTTTCCAAATAAACCAAACCTTGGGCCATTTCCCCAAAATAAGTCAATCCTCGCGGATTACCCTTTTCGCGAGTTACCCCCCTTACAACATCTCAACCAAGGTCGAATTTCTAAATTTAAAACATAATTATAGAAATTCGCAATTAACTCCCAATTTGCATTAAACATTCATAAATTCATATCTCACAAACCGTTCATCCAAAAAATGCAAATAATATATGCACGGAAAGCTTATGGAAAGATGATTTCAATAATATAAGTTTCATGCAATAAAACTCAGTAATGAAAGATAAAACAGCCGAATAAACAAACTGGTCCAAAAAAGAATTTTAAATTTCATGAATAAAATACTCGGGAGTTTTTGCATGAAATTTTCCAGAATCAATTATTTGCATATTTTGCATAACATATAAAATTTTTGGCTTCAACGGAAATCAACATTAGGAGATATAAATTTTTAAACATAATAAGCATACTTTTCATTTAATAAATACTATTAGGGATTTTATACCTGCCCAAGAACACTTATTAGGGAATCCAAACCCTCAGTTCGAAGCCGTGCACACCTGTAAATCAAAATCACACAAAAACACACACCAACACAATTGACACAAAGATATATATGTGGTTCGGTCAAATCAGCTTACGTCCACAGAGAGCACCGTTTCACTATCGATCAATGAGAGGATTACAATATGATGATCAGCAGATCAACAACTCGCATAGTGTTTCACTCACACGTGTATCGCTCACCCTCACCGGTGTTTTACTCACACCAAGAAATACCACTTTGTATCTCTTCTTCTTTCTCTATCTGTGTATTCTCTACGCCCTAAGTGTTTCACTCACACCAAAAATTACTATCCTATATTTCTTCTTCTCTTCTGCGTAGTACCTTATGCTTCACTCGCATTACCAATGAATACAATAGGCTAGATCTTGTATTTATAGAGGAAGATGGAGTCGTGATCAAGTCAATCAATTCTAATTAGGAAACGATCTCCTACCTAAATAAAGATTGTTTGGTGGCTAAGTTATTTTTCACCTCAAGAAAAGGAGTCACCATATATAACATTCACAAGCGCATTCTCTCCATTGTTGACCATGCAAATTGGATACTAACAAGCAACATATAATTTACATGGTTACAATTGTTTCTCAGAAGCAACCCATGGAGCATGTAAGCTTGTCCAAGGTTTAAAGAACTGATTATAACCAAGTCAACACAAAAACAACAGATGAAATAATAGGTCTTCAATCAATCAATCATTCAGCAAGTGAAGGAGTATTTACTTGGTGGTAAAAGAGTTTTAAGTCTTCGCAGTGGCATGAAAATGTGATGGAAGCGAAACAAGAGAACAGAGGAAATGACAAACATCAAAGACCACAGTCATTTATTCTTAAACTTTGCTGTTATCTGGTGCTCATTTTCCTAGAAACTTACCAATTCCACCTTCAAAAGCACCAACTTGATAATTATCAGATATGCAATATAAATATCTAATTACCTATAGCAACCCCAGTTGTAGTGCAATATTGTTATGTAGCCTTTCGAAATTCTAATGTTCTTTTATCTTAGCTACCAATAGGACATTTAGTTTTTATTTCATGAAAAGGAGACGCATTAGTCGTCGCCAATTTCGGAGACACAGCAGTCACATTTTCGCAAACATCAGGTATTAGAAAATTGTTTTCCGCTTGTAATACAAATTTGTAGCTTTTGGTATATTTTTTTAAAAAACTGCTTCAATCTGAAAATCCGAGAAAGTTAAAACTAAAAGGGAGAACCCCTCTCAAGTACTGTTTCTGAAAAGAGAAGTTCCTGAAAACACCCAACTGTCAAAAAAAACTCGAGTCCTGCTAACAAAACAATTATCATCTCCATGGTAGTCAGTTGTATTTTGTGTTGATTCTTTACTTCGGATTTGCGTTATTTAATCAAACATTTGTAAAGGAACCATGGGGACCTGAATACAGATATGAAATTTCTATAGAAATAAGAATATGTATGTGTTTGAAAAATGTGTTGCTGAAGAGCTACATTGTAGTCCAGATCCACAGATAATATATTAAAGGCCTCTCAAAGCAATCACATTTACTGATTCACTTACTACATTTACCGATTTTTGCTGGACAACCAACCATAACTTCACCCCGTGGTTCCATTCAAGCTATAAAACGTGTTGATACTTTAAAGGGCAAATCTCTATCTGCTACCCTTATTAAGATGGCTTTCTCAGCTACTATCTATGTGGTTTGGATGGAAAGGAATAGAATAATTTTCAGTGTTGAGTGTTGTTCCTTGGATGATCTCTATGCTAAGATTTTACAGGATGTCAGATATGGCCTTTTCTTGGAAAGGAATAGAAGAATTTTCTGCTGTCTTTCTCATAGCTGTATGGGGTTAGTATGTACTTTTGTGGTGGTGTCTGTCATGGGAGAGTATTGCTCGAGTATGGATTGTATCAGGATTGGTCCCTCCTTCTTGGGATGTGTGTTGGAAAATAGGTACAGAGATAGCAACCGCGTTAGATTACCAATGAAAGAGGTATCTCACCAGTAAGTGTGTTGTACGAAAGGTCCAAACATTGAATCTGTTGAAGGAATCCAATTGAATTCGGTACTTCTTTCGAGAAATTGATGGAGGAAAGACCCAAAGCACAGAGTTGTGCAAGATGACCAATTGAACAAGGTATTGACTCCGAGAAGTTGCATTCTGAGATATCCAATTTGACTCAACGAGTTGAGATTTCCAATTGAATTTGGCAGCTCTCCATAAAAGTTTGTCCTCGTCAGTACCAATTCTTTGAGTGGACTCTTCTGGTCGAATGCAGGCAAATAACCGCTAAGGTCTTGAATGAACACCAAATTCAAAAACTGTAGGTTTGGTAATTTAAAAATGCCTGCTGGAAATTCACCACAGAATTGGCAATCTTCGAGTAGTAGAGACGAAAGATTTGCCAAAATCTCAGGTACTGCAGGATATATGTTCAGATTATTGAGGTGGAGTTCTCTTAAATCTGTCTAGTTCTGAACCAAACTTGTTAGGACAGTATTAGAGAGCTGGAGCCCCCACAAGATATCAGATGAGATATCAAGGGTAGATAATTTGGTTAAATTCAAAATCTCCAATGGGATTTGACCCTCAAATCCAGAATATGAGAAATTGAGATAAGTTAACCTTGAAAGAAGTCCAATAGCAGATGGAATTTGACAGCCACAGAAGTTATTTTCCGCAAGATTGAGTTTGAAGGTGAACAAGGCGGAAGAGGCAGCTGCTTGAGTTGATAGTACCAGACAGAAGGCTCCCACTGAGGTCAAGGCCGATCACATGGCCTGTCCGTGCATTGTATATAACACCATCCCATGAGCAGCAGTCACTAGTACTACCATTTCCTTCAAGTTTCCAGGATGTAATAGGATTGTAAGAAGCAAAGTTGCTTATAGAAAAGCTTTGCTTGAATTACATCAGAGCAGAGCTCTCATAATCATGGCAGAGTGGCTGAAGCCCAGAAGCACAAGTGTTGGTGACAACGAAACCCAGAAACGTTGCAAGTAGAAGAAAGGTTATGCGCAAGAAGGTAGACAGAGGCAATGGTGAAACCATTTTAGCTAAAATCTAATTTACTTTCTTGTCACCACTATGATATTTCATAAGCAAGCACAAAAGGTGTTTTTATAGAAGAATCATACTTGCCTTCTACAATAATATTAGTAGAAGAGACTTAAAAGTTGAAAGAGATGCATCTACAATATTATTAGTAGAAGAGACTTAAATGTTGAAAGACAAATGCACCATCCCAAAATAAATGATGCAGTTTAGTCAAGTCGTCTATGAAGAGGTATGACAATAGGATGCATGACAGCCAAGAACTCATCTATGCTGAACCAAGCTAGCAAACCAAACCATTTAACAAACATTTCCTGAAGCGGTATACTTTATTATGTTTTTCAGACTCCACATCAAGGAAAGCTAACCCGACCCGAAGCATGAAACATGCCTGGGCCATCTTAGTTAGTTAGGAATGCCTGATAAAGTAATGCCTGGGAATGAAAGACTTGATTTCACTTTGTCTACGAACAAGGAAGCTATAAATTCCATTTTTTTCAAATTTACTTTTCATGGATGTATCAATAAGACTAGAAGCTAATTGATGTAAGAATGATGAATACACCCAAAAAACACACACATTCATGTATTCAGATATTCTACGTATTTCTACATTAGCCTTTCTTCTAAGCTATCAAAACAATGAGCACAATATTTCTCTCAGCAATATGATGATAACTCTTTATAGTCCCAACTCGATGAATGTGGGGACGTATATCAGCTTTTTTACCTTTTTAATGACTTATAGAGTACTACTGTGACATATTTTGTGCGAAAACGCTGTGTTGAACTAAGTGCCACCATAGATTGACCAGAGCCACCTTTTTGAATGTATAGATGGTTCAGTGCTGCAGCTAAAGGCTTCTCCATGGCGTCCGCAGTATCCTTGGAAGATGATGGCTGATCAAGCAGCGTTTTTTGCAGTAACGGAGGCAATTCAGGCAACTTTTCATTATAATCTTCTGAGCTGAAGGCGGAGTTGTTGTAACTTGAGACAGGTGAAGGAGGAGATTCTGAGGCAGATATATTGTGAAGGACTTCAGGAACATAATCCTGCAAAATACATCAGTTAATTCCTGCATAATTGAAGTAGTTGAAGAATCAAAATAAAATACAAGAAAAGGATGTGAAATGCAGATGATCAATCACTAATACCTAACTGTAATATTTGTAGCTGGTTTTTTAGAATTTCAGAAACTGTAAGTGGCCTTTCATATAATAAAACCTAAGGCCCTGTTTGGTAGGTGGTTCGGTTCCAGTTGGTCTGGTCTGGTCTTGTGTTTTATAGGACCAGACCATGTTTGGTAGCATTGGTCCCAAATTTTTGGTTAGACCAAGTAAGACCAAATCATAACAAAATGATCTCATTTCAGACAAAAAAAAAATGCGGTTCCTGGTGGTCCGGTCTGGTCTTATTAATAAAATATATTTATAAATAATTAAAAATTAATAAAAAATAATAATAATAATAAATTAAATAAAACATATTTTAAAAATAAAATATAAATAATAAATAATAAACAAAATGAAATAAATAATACCTAATAATAATAAAAAATGAATATAATAATAATAAAAAATAGACTAAATAATAATAATAAATTAATAAAATAAATAATAAATTACATAAAACATATTTAAAAATATAATAAAAATAATAAATAATAAACAAAATGAAATAAATAATAATAATGAATAAATATAATAATAAATAATAAATAGATATAATAATAAATAATAAGTAAATATAATAATGAATAAATACTTCATAATAATAATAAAAAATGAGTATAATAATAATAAATTAATATTAAATTAATAAAATATATTTTTAAATAATTAAAAATGAATAAATAATTTATAAATTAAATGAATTAAATAATGAAATAATAATAAATAAATAGAATATATTTATAAATTAATAAATAATAATTTAATAATATAAATAATAAAATATATTATAAAGTGAAGAAATAATAAATAAATAAAGAAATAATACATAAATAAATATTATAATAAATAATAAATAAATAGTAAGACCAGACCGCTTACCAAACAGACTTTTTTAGATCAGATTAGACTAGACCAGACCAGACCAGACCGTACCAGACCGGACAGGACCAGACCAGACCAAATCAAACCAGAAAGACCGCCTACCAAACATGGCCTAAGTGTCTATATTGGATAAATAGCTGGCATTTGCAGTGTATAGCAACGACGCCAAAAAGAAAGCCATCAACATTATTTAAAAAATTTTGAGGTGTACCTGCAAAGTTTATGCATACATATTATATATGGTTTCATAAATTTTGCCGCCTTCACAAATTGTGAAATCTATAATTGCTTCAACACTGGTAATCTTGACTGTAATCACTGTGATAAATTAGCGGATAGAATAGGAAATATCGGGATTCAGGTTCTTATGCGCAATATCTTGGAGATCAGTTCACAATTTATTTTTTCTTTGCCTGGTAAACAATTGCAGCTTTATGTTACTCGAGAAGTTTCATAACAAGTCCAGCCATGAACTATGCTGTTTAATACAAATGGAGAGAACTGAAGGCAAAAGCTTTTGTCTTCAACTAGACAAAGATGAGCCAGGAAGTATAAGATGTGACTAAACATGTTGCTATACTCCAATGATTGAATTTTAGAAACAATTCAAGATGCACAAGAATGAAAAATGAAAAACATAAAAGTGAAAGAAAATAATTGTTCAAGTACCAAAACCATAAATGGAGTGGAAATATCATCAATGTTTCACAACCAATCCACTCTCACCAGCACCAGATCAGATGTGAGAATTAAGCATTTTATCACTGTAAATTTAATGAAACATGTGTTCAATAATCAATCCACTGCAAACTTGGGTGCAAGAAGAGTTTAATATATTTGGTCACAGTATCAAATGTGCGTCCACGATGATGTGTGACTCAGGATGTGAGGCATGCGTCCCATGACAGCTTCAAACCTTAGACTATTTACATATTTACAATTGTTTCTCAAAAGCAAACCATGGAGCATGTAGTAAGTGTTAGGGTCGCAGCGGAAGCAACAAGCCATAAAGAAAAGGATATAAAAGAGCACTCCAAAAACAAACACAAGATTTACATGGATGGGCTACGTCCATCGATGAGAGGGGATTTAACTATAATCATGTAGAGATACTACAACAGTAAAGAATTACCACCATCGGTAAAAGTACACAAACTCCACCAATTGAATATTCGGATTTTATCTCTAGCTTTTAACTTTTTCGTACTCCACAAGAAAAGAAATGACCATATTCAGGATTAATATTTCTTTGCTTTAACTTAACAAAAAGTCAGATTTCTCATGCCATCCTTGCATTTTGGAGACACAGCATTCACATTTTGGCAAACATCAGCTATGAGAAAATCATTTTCCACTGATAATACAACTTTGTATTTCTTTGCTATATTTTCAAATAAACTGCTTGTATCTGAAAATCGGAGAAAGTTGAAAACAACAGGGAGAACAGCTCTCAAGTAATGTTTCTGAAAAGATAACTTCCTGAAAACACCCGCTATCAGAAAAACTCGAGTCCTGCTAACAAAATAATAATTGAGATCATTTTCTTCTTCAAAATTGTCACCCCTTTCATTTCAGAATCTTCAAAGACAAGAACTGGAAAGGAAAACACAAAATGAGTTTTTGAAGCAACAGAACTTTTCCCTTGTTGTTTTGACCACTTCTATGAATAAAGTAATAAAATTACGTACTATGCATTCATCTATCGTCTTCACCTGTATCAAACGACTATTTCCAAAAAACAAACATTTCTTGTCCCATATCAACCATGCCAGTAAGATAAGGTCATTAAAAAAATCATTGTAAATGTGTAGAGTTGTATGCTCGAGATATAAGCCAAAGCTGTATTCAAGTCTTCAATTCCCTTCCACTTGCTTACTGTCTGTAACATAGAGGTGCAAAGAGATGCATCCACTACAGCTAAAAGTTTATGAATGGAGTTGAGTGTACATATCGATACGAAAAATAAATTCAAAGCACAAAATTACCTGCAAATCTAGAATGTTGACAATATTCCCCATACTATCACTCTCCCGTGGTAACTCCGGAGCATACCTCCATTGTCCATCGACAATAAACCGGTAATGATAAATGCCTGATCTGAGAACCTTCATAATTATGAAGTCTTTGCCTGATCTCTGCAGGGACTCTCTGATAAAAACCAATTGAAACTTTTAATATTGAATAGTGTCTTAAAACTATAAAGCTGAAATAAAAGGTGAAAATTAGAACTTAAAGATCCTTGTACCTTGTTCTCCAGTTATCCCATGATCCCTCAATGGCAACTTGTTTGCCATCATAATTCCATGTGATCATTGTCGGTATCACTTTCTCAGGCACCATATCATGGTAGTCAGATATATTTTGTGTTAATTCTTTACTTCGAATTTGCATTATTTCATCAGACCTTTGTAAAGGAACCATGGGGACCTGAATACGGACATGGAATTCCTACGCAAATAAGTATATGTATATGTGGGAAAATAGTTCTGCTGAAGAGCGACATTGTAGTCCAGATCCGCATAAAATTAAAGGCCTCTCAAAGCAATCACATTTATTGATTCACTTACCACATTTAACTGATTTTCGCTCGACAATTAACCTTAACTTCACCTCACGGTTCCATTCAAGCTATAAAACGCCAATAAACCCAGTAGGAGTATAAGACCCTCTCCCTCTCTTTTCACCCTTGAGAGCACCACACACCATATTCACCCCCGAAACACGATGTCCCCAAAGTTAAAATACACTACTTTGTATTTGTTTGTTTTTTTCTTTTTTTAATCAATGTATCATAGAACCCAGCATACTAAAACCCCCTTCTTATTTTCTTTAAAAAAATTGAACAATAGGCAGAGGGAGGATTTATGAAAAGTAATATAATGGTTAGGACTTCTATGAAGCAATTTGAAGAGAACATATGCTTGGCAAACAAATCAAATTAAAATTAGAAAGCAGATTCTAATCAGTTCCCACAATAACTACACTAAGTTTTACAACAAGTTCACTACTTGTGAATCACTCCTAAAACCCTTTCCTCCCAAAATGTATATCACCGCGTGTTCATAGTCATACAACAAAAATAAAAAAATAAAATTTCTACTTCAATTTTTGTCAAAATAAATAAATAAATTATGAAGATAAAAATCCCACTAACCTACATAAAAGAAAATTCTTGATTTTGCTCAAATTAGGACTCATACATATATGTATATTGCAGTTGTATAGATACATCCATTGACAAACCTGACCTCTGGAGTAAACATCAAGGGTGGCGACTGGTATGCCCTAGGGCTATGAGGAGGGGACTGAACCATAGACTCTGGAAAAGGGTCATGCGCATGATAGCTGCTAACCTGCGCCCCACCATGTGCATACTCCTCCATGTATTCCTCACCCTCCTCATTCTTAGTTTTTGAGGGTCCTGATTCATCTTTCTTGCCGCTAATATTTCCCATTACTGCACAATAAACAAATCCCACTTCAGGTTTAGCCTAAACCATAATTTTAGTCAAAAATTGTCTATAGAAACATATAAATACATATATACATACATACATATATATATATATATATATATATACATATTCTCATTCCTGCACAATATACACATTCCACTTATTGTTTAGCCTAAACCATGATTTTGATAAAACAAAATCTCTATAGAAACATATAAATACATATATATGCACACATCAATGAACAAGAAGAGACCCAAGAGACCTTATAAAAAAAATATTTAATAAATAAAAATAAATAAAAGACCCAAGAGAGTAAAATTATGGGGTTTGGAGACATACCCATATCTCTACAAAGAAATTGCAGAGACCCAAGAAAGCAAACCACCCAGAATTAACTGAGAAAGGACAGGTAACATGATTTTTGCAGCTATGTTTTGTCTTCTATATCTATCCCTCTTTGTGTGTGTGGAGTCTTTCTCTCTTTACATTAAAAAGCAAACTGAAAAATGAAAAGTGATTTTTATTCTCCAATGAGTTTGGAAGATCCCCTGTGGATTAATGATGCTGGTTTAAAAGGGTTAGGTTGCTTTGTCATCATCTTAAACACTTCCATCAACTGGTTTAATCTGTATTTATACAATAACCAATCACAGACTGCCGCGTCACTATTGTGGGTTAGCCTATTAGTATCTCAAATTACCTTTTACAACCTGTTTGTTTGGTAGGAGGTTTTGGAGTGAAATATATGGTTTTGGAATGAAATTTGTGGCTCAATTCATGTTTGATAATTTGGTATTGGTGCAATAGTGTTGCACTATTGATATCAAATCCATCATTTTTTACACTATCTCAATAGATGGTTTGGATGGAGTTGGTTTGGTTTTCTCACACTAAAATTATTCTTTAAACCAAACAATTCAATTTGGTGTACCATTGTTTAACCCAAACCAATTCATTTATAATATTATATATATATATAAATTCGAAAAATAAAATATTTATGAAAAAATAAAATATTTCAAAAAAATCAAACGAAAAAATAAAATATTTCGGGAAAACAAATATTTCTAGAAAAAATAAAATATAATAAAAAAATATTTATTACTTTTAAAAAAATATACAAATTATATGTATTTTTACTGAAATCTTTTATTTTTTCAAAATATTTTATTTTTCTGAAATATCTTATATAAAATATTTTATCTATAAATATTTCGAAAAAATTAAATATTTATGAAAAATTAAATATTTGGAAAAAAATTAAATATTTATATATTTTATTTTTTAAAACATATATATTTACAAAATGTTATTTTAAATAAATAAAATATCAACTATTTCAAGTTACCAAATATGATTGGTTTCAGAATTTGAGTTCATACCAACTCTATCAAACATGGTTTGGTTTTTCAAGTTTCATTTTTTCTCACACCAAAACCATCTACACCAAACATGGTTTCAGTTCAGAATAAAACCACACCAAACATAACCCAACCCAACTCCAACCAAACCAAAACCAAAAATCAACACCTCACCGGTTGTCAAACAAGCACTACATGTTTGGTACGTAGGAATGGAATGCTTATTCATTTCATTTCTTTATTTGATATAACATAATGAATGACAATGACTATTCTCAATGAATGAAATTTTATTATTGAGAATGGATTTTCATTCCATTATTAAAGTATTGAATGGTCATTCCATTCCTTTAGTAATGTTTTTAAAACATAAAACTACTTAAATAACACTCTTACATTTCAAAAAAATAAGTCACCGCCACCGCCACCGCCATTTCTCCACCACCACCTTCATTTCCCATCACTACTATTCCCGTTACGTTTTACCATTTTTTTTATACAAAAATTAAAAAATATTATTATTTTGTTTAATTTTATATTTAATACTAAGAAGAGTATTTTTGGAACAAAAATTCAAGTTCATTTCATTTGTATTGTGCTTCATATTTATAATCAAATAATAGAATGAGAATGGTTATTCCATTCCATTCTCATTCTCAATCTCATTCCCATTTTTATTCTATTTCATTCAAGGGTTAACTTCATTTACGCCCCCTGAGGTTTGTCCTATCTTCACTTACACCCCTCAGGTTTGCATATCTTCATTTACACCCCTTACTTTTCAATATTCTCATCACTTAGACCCCCTGAATGATGACATCAGCTGAATTTTTTTTAAAATCCCTAAACTACCCTCAATGTCTTATCCTTATTCTGTTTGGAAACAAGGATAGTGTTTTTATCAATTAGACTCCCTCCCATCATTTAATAATTTAATTTGTATTAAAATTTGAAAATATATATAAAATTCGAAAAAATATATATTAAAATTTGAAAAATATTATAAATTCGAAAATAAATATAAAATTAAAAAAATAAATAAATTTCGAATTTTTTTTTTCAAAAAACATATTAAATTTTGAAAAGAAATATAAAAATCGCAAAAAACATAAAGAAATTTGAAACAAATATATAAAATTAAAAATAAAACATATAAAATTCAAAAATATATATTAAATTTTGAAAAGAAATATTAAATTCGAAAATAATTATAAAATAAAAATATATATATAAAATCCAAAACCCCAAACACCAACCCCAAATATTCACAAACAAATATTTAAATTTTTTAAAAACTAATTTTTTTAATTTGTGAATAAAAATTAAATCATAAAACCCCTAACCTAACCCCAAATATTTAATTTTTACAAATAAATTAATTAATCTCTCTCTCTCACACACACACACACACACACTCTGCACGCATATATACATATATATATATATATACACACACACACACACACATATATATATATCACCACCCCCTCCCCCTGTCGGCGCCGCCCCCTCCCACCACCACCCCACTCCCACTGCCGGTGCCGCCCCCCCTCCTATATATATATGTATATATATATACATATATACACACACACATATATATATGTTGGTGGATGATGTGGTGGTGGTAGTGGTGGTGGATGGTGGTGGTGGTGGTGGTGGTGGTGGTAGTGGCGACGAGTGGTGGTGGTGGAGGCGGCGGTGGTGGTTAGGGTTGGGTTGGGTTGGGGTGTTTGGTTGGAGGGATAAATTGATTTAAGAGGGTGTTTGGTTTAGGGGTTAAATTGATTTAGGGATTAAATTGATTTAAGGGGTGTTTGGTATAAGGATATTTTAGACATTTCACACCATAAGGGGGTGTAAATGAAGATATGCAAACCTGAGGGGTGTAAGTGAAGATAGGACAAATCTCAGAGAGTGTAAATGAAATTAACCCTTCATTCAACCGTACAAAACGTAGCCTTAGAGCCTTGATCTTGAGTTATACTATGTGAGAAACAATTTTAAATTCGATGATGTGGCAGGCTTATATTTATCATTAAGATTGTAATTAGATGAGAATAAATTATTGAATGGGCCTAATCTACTACGTCATTTAACTTATGTGGTGAACTAGACCAATTATATTGTGACACAATGTCTATTTTATGTGCCACATCAACGTCCATTTAATCATCATCTTTCCCGACCAAACGAAACTCCCCAAAATCCGTCATCTCCTTAATCTACTTTACGCCTAAAATTAATGCTTTATATATATACATACACATATTATTTCATCCCCATTTTTACATATCTATTTTTGTAGATTTTAATATATATATATATATATAGGGTGTGTTTGAAAAGCCTGTTTTTTGTATTTGTTTTCTGTCTTCAAATATAAAAACTGTTTTTATATTTGTCTTTGTTTTTTCAGGAAAAAACTAAAAAGAAAAAAACGTTTGGATGAAGGTGTTTTCACCACTTTTATTTGGTGAAAATTGTATTTTATGAATTTGGTGTTTTCATTGTTTTTACCACCTAAACAGTGAAAAAACTCAAAAAATAACTAAAAGTTGTATTTTGTGTTTTCATCACTTTTACACACTATTCACAGAAAACAGTTTTTTTGGGGAAAAAACAGTAAACGCGTTTGTCAAACGTGTTTTTTTTTTAGTCTTATGAACAGTAAAAAAACAAAAACAAAAAACAGGGTATCCAAACGGACACATATAGTTATAATTCATCCTGATCTATTTTGAGATCGACGTCAATCCCTTCCTTCCATCATCTTCTTATTCAATTTCATGATTATCATATATGCCTTCACAAAAGAACCCTAGATCGAACCGAATGGATTCAAACAAGGATTAAAAAAAAAAAATAAAAAAAAAATAATAATAATAATAAATAAATAAAGGAGATTCTGAAACTTAATGCGAGTAATGAATGATAATGGTGATAAAAAATCGAAGAAGAGAAACGATAATTGCAAAACCCTAGAAAGGTAATCGATGGAAATAAATTGAAGATAAATCAAACGAATCCTGAAAATTGAAGGAGATAAGCAATTATGTATGTGTATCAAGAGCTTTTTGGGACGACCATGGTTGGCGTGAGAAGGTAATTAAATAGAGGCTGATGTGGCACTTAATATAGACACTATGTCACAAGATAAGTATTAGGTCATACAATAATTTCTCGTAATTAGAGAGGATTAGTACCATAGCATTTGAGCCTCAAACTAAGCCCCAATTCTACTCCATGTTTAAGTCTTTTGAGTTTTGACCGTATCATCCGAGAACATTATGTTACAACAATCTATTTTTGATTTATAATAAATTATGCTAACCTCCTTTGAGGTTATGATAAATCTCACATAGGTGAAAGGTTCATAATTTATTACATTGATTTTTTTTAATTAATTTATAGAGTAATTTATACATAATATAAAAATTATTATTATTATTTCAGTACATATAAGGTTTCTATTGTCTTTTCATAGGGTCCGTTTGGTTAGAGAGAAATATGATGGAAAGTGAAAGTGAAAGAAAGAGAAAAGAAAATCAAGTTTCTAATATCTATTTGGTTAGCAAGAATTTTTTTCAAGAAAGTTGTAAGAAAATATTAGTTTGGATAGCAAGAAAGTAAAAAGAAAATGATTTACATACCAAAACTACCCACATAATTTTATGTACTTAAAAATAAATTTATTTGTATTAAATATAATTTTCTTCATATACACAACATTTTTTATTCTATCACTTAATAACAATAAAAGAATAAATAATTAAAAATATATATAATTTATAAGTCCGTTCTAATTGATTATATAAGAGAAAAGTCTTATAATATTTATAACATTAACTTTAGAGGCTTGCTTTAATATACATAATCAAATAAAAATTTAAATATTAGGTGATTAATTTATTTTTAACCATACATCTTCAAAATTGTTGTTATATTCAAATTTGATAGAATTCTATAAACAATCAAACACCTTATAGATAAGGGATAAGAGTATAAGGGAAAATTGAAATATATGCTTTGAACTTTCACGGGAAACTGAAATTTTTCTATGTTTTTTGGGAGAAACATTTTGAGGAAAATAAGAGAATGCGACAAAATTATTTTCCTCAAAATATTCCTTTTCCATCTAACCAAACTTCCATTTATTTTTAAAATTTTCCGTTTCTTTTCCTTTTTAGTTAGTTCTTGCTAACCAAACACACCCATACAAAAATATATTTTTTCTTTTGTTAACTTTTAGTTTTTGAGTAGAGAGACTGTTGAGCTAAAAGTTGGAGGGGGGTATGTTAAATTTGTGTGAGATTTTGTCCAAACCTCAGGTGTGATTAGTGTAATACCAATTAGCGGTGCAGATTATTTTTTCCTGTCTTTACTTTATTTAATTTTTTTTTTCATGCCACTTAGTTTTATTGATGGAAAATCTCTCGACATTGGTTATTGACTTCTGTAAGTCATTATCAAAAGCTCCAAAATCTGTCTTACATGTTGCCTATTTCCGGTAACTTTTTTCTCCCCACTTGGAAATATAAACTCATTTTGACCTGAATTTTAATATTGCACAAATTACACTTGGTTAAAGTGACTACTCTAATACTAATTCATAATTATTCTTTTTTTGTATTATATGAAGTAGATTAAAAAAATATATTGTCCGATTCATTCATGTATATAAATTTTAATTCTTGAGAGCATTTTCTCTCACTATCCGAGACCTCAAAATATGGTATAGTATCTCCTCTTACTATCCAAGTCCTCTCAAAATTTGTTGATGTTGTTAAACTTAAATAACCATTTCTTGATACTTTGAGGAATCGATTATTACAATGCTTCTCAAAAAAATTCAAGTATATAAGCTTTTTTTTTTTTTTTCTTTCAAATAGGGTTATAGTGAGTTTCTCCTCTCACAATTTTTTAAAGTATTTCCATTTGGGATCGAGGGAGTAATATTTTTCACTTTAGCACAAGTTAAAATTGATTTTCCAAGTTTAATAGTATCCACACTTCATCAAAATCTACTTGTCAATGGAGAATTTTCCCAACTCTATATTTCAAGTCTTAACTACCAAGAAGAGCCATAATAAATCCTCCCACATAGTGACAAAGTAGTAGGATTGCTTTAATGAAAAATTCTCAGAGAATCACAGAGCATTTTGGTAAAGAATCAAAATCCCACTATGTGAAAGACAAAGTTAATTACATAGTGGTAGTAGGTTGCTTTTTGCCTCATCAAAAGAGTAAACGGGACTAGCATTTTCCCATCAACATCTCCCTAAAATACCGAAGGCCCTTCTGATCATGAGAGGGCCCTATTGTATCCATCTACCCATGTGACTCCTCCTGCCCTGGTCCTGCCTACTGATGAAATATGTTCACCCACATTAGTGTGTGTATGTGTCTGTGAGAAAGAGAAGTGGGCATCTCCTTTTGTTCATGGAATCAATAATAAGAAGCTAAGAAGTTATGCATATGTTAGTCAATGCCAATGCTTACAATTTTCCATTTCTGGTCATTTTGATATTTGAAACCATGGTTTTGAGAATCAAGGATAAATTATAGTTACCCTTCGAAATATGATATATTACACTTGCACCCCATGTCGTTTGAATAATTACAGTTTCACCTTCTCTAGTTGTGAAATGAATTATCAATCCATGGCTATTTTTTATGGACTTTAATGTTTTTGCATCTAGTTGATGGTATTCTAGACATTTCGCCTCTGAAAAAGTGATGGCTAGGGGAAGTATTTGTTATAACTTATAAACTTGAGGGGGTCTATTTGTAATTATTCAAATATGCGGGTATGATATATCATATCAAGAGTGGGTCTGACCGTAATATACCCAAAAATCAATTTTACCCCAAGAATCTTTAGGATAAAGGGAAAAAAAGAAAAATGGGGCACAAGAAAAAGAAAAAGTGGTTTTAGAAAACTGGATAATTTTTGTATAATAGAATGTCATACACATAAATTGGTAGTTAGATGTTTGCATCAAAGGGTTGTGTTGAGAGTGGAAGAGAATCTAGGTGGGTCAGCTTCATTGGCCTACATTTGACAACAATGTGTGGAGTAAATATGCCAATGGTCCTCCATTTAACCTGAAAATACATTTTGATGTTTTGTTTGGTAGTAGAGAAATTGGTACACACAAATTTCAGTGTCATAGGCTGGCATTTGGAACCAACTTGAAGGGAAAATGTTGTACTAATAATGATATCAGTATAATGATGTTTTGTTTGGTTCTAGAGAAAATGGTAAACCAAAATGAAAATTGCAGTGTCATGGGCTGGCATTTGGAACCAACTTGAAGGGAAAATGTTTACCAATGACTAAAATCATGTTTGGTATGCGGTGAGGTTTGGTTTGTTCTTGTCTAGATTTTTAATTTAAAAGTTTGTTTGGTAAACGGTCTGATCTGATGATCACGATCTCACAAATATTGAACCAGACCATATTTGGTAAACTATTCTGGTATAATCTTTTTGCTTTTAAAAATAAAATTATTTATTATTTATTATAATATTCATTTATTATTTTAATGTATTATTTATTTTATTTATTATTATTTATTATTTTTTCATTTATAAAAATACTTTATTAATTTATTATTTATATTATTATTTATTTATTCATTAATTTATTATTTATTATTATTTAATTATTTAATTCATTTGGTTTACTATTATTTCATTATTTAATTCATTTCATTTATTATTATTTATTTATATTATTATATTATAATTTTTTTTTCATTTTAAATTATTTATAAATATATTTTATTAATTTATTATTTATTTATTATTATATTTATCAATTTATTCATTTTTATTATTATTATGTATTATTTAATTTATTTTCTTTATTATTCATTATTTTTAAATATGTTTTATTTAATTTCATATTTATATTATTAATTTATTAATTTATTATTATTATTTATTCATTTTTAATTATTTATTCATTTATTTATTATTATATTCATTTTTATTATTATTATGTATTATTTAATTCATTCTGTTTATTATTCATTATTTTTATTTTATTTTTAAATATATTTTATTTAATTTATTATTATTATTTATTCATTTTTAATTATTTCAAAATATATTTTATGAATTTATTATTTATTTATTATTATATTCATTTATTATTATTATTATGTATGATTTAATTCATTTTGTTTATTATTTATTAATTTTATTTTATTTTTATATATTTTTATTTTATTTATTACTTATTAATTTTAATTATTTATAAATATATTTTATTCATTTATTTCTTTTTATATATTATTTAATTCATTTATTATTATTTTTAAGTATTATTTAATTTATTTTGTATATTATTATTTTTTTATTCAATTTTTGTTTTTGTTGGTCTTAATCGTTGGTCTCAAAAATCGAATTTTGGTTACCAAGAACAACAAAAAAATATGGTTCCAAAAATACCACATTTGTTTCAATTTGGTCTGGTTCCAAATTTTGAGATCAGTCCAAACAAGTCCTTGAAAACCATGACCAGACCAGATCAGTGGAACCATAACCACCTACCAAATAGGGACCGAAACACTTTTTCTGCAATTACCACTTTTGAAAGTTTCAAATACGAAGATTGAGGTAATGATAAAAATCTGTAAATTAAAAGAATTTTGCAAATTTTATATGAATGATGTAGATGAATTTCTTGTTTATTTCGTTGGATATTGAATATTGAATGATGTGTATAATTGCACATAAATGGAGACCTCGTGGCAAGGCTAACCATTCTATTTAGATATATGGAGACACATAACTTTAGGATTACATTTAGGACTGGCAATTCGTGTCAACAGGTCGACCCACGGGTCAACAGGGCAATCTGATACTAGTTGACACGAAAATCAAATATTTTTAAATATGATACAATCCAACACGAAAAATAAAAAATAAAAAATAAAAATGAAATTGAAATTGAATTTGACCCAATTCAGTAATAGTTTATTAATGTATTTCAATCCATGATCAATTAAAGAATATAAAAAATCAGCAAATAAATATAACAATAAATATAATCGTGTCAAACGGGTCAATTCGTGTCAGAAATTGCCAGCCCTAATTACATTAAACTAATTTCCATTACTTGAATAGAAAAGGAAAATTTGTGTTTCAAGCACAGCATAGTAATGTGTCTACATTGAATGAACACTGCAATTTTAACCCTTTGACTATCTGTAAGTGCTATTTTTCACTCACCTCAAAGATATTTTATTTAGGCTCCAATGACCGTATTTATATCCTTAATCTTATACAAGTTTTTTCCTATTTTATTGGGTCATGCTCCTTATTACATGGAGTCATGATCCACTTAATAAATAACTTCCCACTACTTCTTGATAATGGGTTGTTATTACCCATTCTCTAAGAGATGATGGGGCCATTATCCTACTTGGACACTGGATTGTGAGCTAACTACTTATTCACTTGTACATGGGCTTTACAGATGGGCTTAACTGATCTTGGGCTTAATAAATGGACCTGGGCCTATGATTTTCAATATCTACACTAGCCCCATTCGGGTCTGGCATATGGTTCGTGGGCCTGGCCCGAATTCAACTGAATTGATTGATGACAGCCGTTTTTGATGACGTCATCGTCATTATTATGAAGAGACGTATGGTTTCAAACTTTATAGTGGCGGCTGCTGGTTCACTGTAATTGAGGCATTGGGAATCGGCGCATCTCTTCAGCCTTTTAATGATGTCTGTTAGCATGCCGTGTGTATATAAATCCTTGTGTGGCCTCATTTTCATTCTTTATCATTTCAAATCTTGTAAGCAATCTTTAGCAGTGTTCGAACTTTGACCGCCGATTGTACTTTGGTTGCCGGAGGTTCTTCCTTCTTCTCGCCGGTTCTCTGTGTAAGTTGTCATTTTCATCATGTCTGATAGTAGTGCCACAAGATCCACCTAGGGGATGATTCCTCAAGAATATGGGGGATCTGAGGTTCCCAGCTCCCCTTCTGTAAATCCATCTTCTTCATCCTCTCCTCCTCCTTCTTTGCCCATACATAGTCGTCGGGACCTATCTGGCTTGGGAGTAACTGTTTCGGAGGCAGATAATCATGCAGATGTTGCTGATACTGCTCTTGTTGGGACTTCTGTCATATCCATCCCGGTGGGGATCGATTCTCCTGGAGGCGTTCCCGCTGGACCCTCCACTGAGTAAGCCCCATTTGTGGCTGAACCACTTGAAGCTCATAAAAGAAAATCTGTGAACCTTAAAAGTCTGAGGAGGGACTGTAGGATCCCAAAAGAGGTGATCTTGATGGAGTATGATCCTTCTCTTGATTTCAGATTGGGAGACGGAGTGGGTCCGGATGAAGTGTTATTGTTGGCCCTTCAGATAAAGATGCTTCGATTTCCTCTTCATCCTCTTTTTCATTTTATTTTCTTCACCCTGGGAATCGCCCCTCTGCAAGTCAATCCAAATTTCTTCAGGATAATTTCCATGTTGATCCTGATTAACAGGGAGAAAAAGCTATCCTTGGGTCTGGCAGATCTACTACTTCGCTACAAAATAGTGGGTCTGAAAGATTGTGAGGGGAGGTACAACTTCTACCCCTTCAAGGGTCGGTCGATCTGCCATGGGACCGAGAAAACAGAGAAGCACTGGAAGGAGAAGATGATTTTGGTGAAGGGGGCTTGGTTTTACCCCTATTCTAGGAGATGGCTGATCCCTAGTGTTTTTAAGCATCTCGCCCTTCTTCCTTTTTCATTTATCCACAAGGAATATTGCCTCTGTTCCGGGTGTGACCAGCTCAGAGCGGATTTTGTTTATAAGTCCTTAGGTTATAGGGATTCTGATATAGTGGCTTAGGATGTAGAAGCCCGTATTTCTTTATTAAAGTCCAAGGTCTGGTCGGACCGTATGTCGTGCGCTGACCTGCTTACTCCTGCCAATTTGCAGGGTATATCCAGGTTAGGAGCCAAGTACAAGATCATGATGGATCCGATCAGACCAGTGATTGAAGATGACGATGATGACATGGAGGAACTGACTGCACCCTCAATTGGTCAAGGACAGATGCCTCTGGATCCTGATCCTCAGGCTGTGACCGTCGCCCTGATGGGCGATGCTTCTGGGTCTGCACTTGTGCAAACCACTATTCCTGAGATGCTTCATCCTTCCTCTGCCCGAACCAGACCGGTGGGGGAAGAGAGACCCAGTAAGAAAAGGAAGCATAAGGGTAAGGAGAAAAGTTCTGCTTCTTCTGACCAGTCAACCTCCAGCCTTACTTCCATGTCTGCCATGATAACTCGGGCGCAGGGACTCTGGACGCCGGAGGAGCTCGAGGCACAGAGGGATGCTGACCCTGACCGCATTGTGCGTAAAACTCCGGGGTTGTTATTGGGGGTACGTCTTTGCTTAATCCCATGTTATATTCCTTTTTTGTATATATTACTGACTCATTTTGCCTTGCATTTTCCTTCTTTGTGTCAATGCGTTATGCCTTGCCCACGAGGAGGGTGTGAAGGAGCTTGAACGTCTGAAAGCTGACCTAGCTGAGAAGGACGATCAGGAGAAAGAGCTGAAAGCTCAGCTAAGAGACCTCCCATCTAGGGTTGCTCAGTTGGAAGAAGAACTAGCTCAAGCAAAAGAGCAGAATGCCAAGCTATCCAGTGAGAAGGAGAAGCTGGCATCCGACCATGAGGCTCTTCAACACCAATTCGGCATCTCTCAGTCAGCCCTGGAGATGTGTAAGAAAGGAGGGCTTGACATGCACCAACACTATTCAAAGATGAATAGGATTATAGCTGGTGAATTTTGGAGGAAGGGCTTTGTTGTTGGAGAGAAGGATCCAGCAAGGAGGAAAATCAAAGACCCTGATGCCATGGATAAGGCGTTAGGGGTACAGAGGCCATATTCCAGCCCCGAGCCTAGTCATGCTCAGAATCTTTTCACAGAATTCCTTAAGGGATATCTTCATGCTGACCCTCTCAATCCCTCCATAGAATTCTTCCCTCCGACCACGCATGTAGATTCCTTAGGAAAAGATTTCAGTGGTTTAGGCCAAGCTTAGGTTATTCCATATTCGTTTTGTAGTGCTGTATTTTGTAACATGCCCTTCAGGCAATTTTGTAATACAAAGCAGCAATTTTTTGTTTATTAATGGAATATGTACTTTTCTGTCATCATTACTTGGAATTATTTTTAAACTTATTCCTCTGAAAGAGTGAGTCAGGCTTATGGGCCTCTGTCATCTCACTAATTAGGGATTATTTTTAAACTTATTCCTCTGAAAGAGTGAGTCAGGCTTATGGGCCTCTGTCATCTCACTAATTAAGGATTATTTTTAAACTTATTCCTCTGAAAGAGTGAGTCAGGCTTATGAGCCTCTGTCATCTCACTAATTAGGAATTATTTTTAAACTTATTCCTCTGAAAGAATGAGTCAGGCTTATGAGCCTCTGTCATCTCACTAATTAGGAATTATTTTTAAACTTATTCCTCTGAAAGAATGAGTCAGGCTTATGAGCCTCTGTCATCTCACTAATTAGGAATTATTTTTAAACTTATTCCTCTGAAAGAGTGAGTCAGGCTTATGAGCCTCTGTCATCTCACTAATTAGGAATTATTTTTAAACTTATTCCTCTAAAAGAGTGAGTCAGGCTTATGAGCCTCTGTCATCTCACTACTTAGGAATTATTTTTAAACTTATTCCTCTGAAAGAATGAGTCAGGCTTATGAGCCTCTGTCATCTCACTAATTAGGAATTATTTTTAAACTTATTCCTCTGAAAGAGTGAGTCAGGCTTATGAGCCTCTGTCATCTCACTAATTAGGAATTATTTTTAAACTTATTCCTCTAAAAGAGTGAGTCAGGCTTATGAGCCTCTGTCATCTCACTACTTAGGAATTATTTTTAAACTTATTCCTCTGAAAGAGTGAGTCAGGCTTATGAGCCTCTGTCATCTCACTAATTAGGAATTATTTTTAAACTTATTCCTCTGAAAGAGTGAGTCAGGCTTATGAGCCTCTGTCATCTCACTAATTAGGAATTATTTTCATTTCAGGCTATTTGTTTGCAAGAAGGATGATCATCTTTTATTATAACCGAGAAATTACAAAGATAACAACATCTGATTGAGTCAGGATAACAAACATGGAAATTTTAAAGATATCAATAGAGTTAGGCTCAGATGCCTCTGTTTAACTATTCTGAAAACGAAATAAATATCAAGGATAGTACCTCTTCAGTCGTGAGGCATTCTGTGAATTGGGTACCATATTGCCGTCATTATTCCTGAGGCAGTAAGCCCCACGTCCTATGACCTCTGTGACTGTGTATGGTCCTTCCCAATTTTCCCTGAGCTTTCCGATTAACCCGATCTTCTTTCGTAATACCATATTGCCCACCTGGAATTCTCGTCTTTTGACTTTTTTGTTGAAGGTGTTCCTGACCCTCTGGTGGTTGGCTGCTAGCCTGATGGCAGCTTGTTCTCATTTTTCTTCGAGTAGATCGAGTCCATCAACCAGCTATTGCTTGTTCAGTTCTTCCTGATACAGCTCTGTTCTGGCTGTTGGCACTATTTGCTTTGTTGGAATGACTGCTTCTGTTCCATACGCCATTGAGAATGGTGTTTCTCCTGTAGGGATTCTTGATGTTGTTTTGTAAGACCATAGTACCTCTGGAAGCTTGTCCGGCCACACTCCCTTATGCTCTTCTAGCTTCTTCTTCAGGGTATTCAGTATGGTTCTGTTGGATCTTTCGGCCTGGCCATTTCCTTGAGGGTATGCGACCGATGAGGTTCTCAACTGGATCCCATGTTCGTTACAGAATTGTCTGGTCCACTGATTATCCAGATTTAATCCGTTGTCGATCACTATCACCCTAGGCACTCCGAACCTGCAGATGATATTGGTCCACATGAATTTGATTACGTGCCTGTGAGTGATTGTGGAGTAAGATTCTGCCTCGACCCACTTTGTGAAATAATCAGTTGCTATCAGTGCTTGATTTACTGATCTGAGAGCCATGGGAAGTGGTCCAACTGCATCAATCCCCCATTGCGCAAATGGGTGCGGGCTGAATATGGGGTTAAGCAGTTCTGGTGGCGGATGGATGAAATCTCCATGGAACTGACACTTTCTGCATCTTCTGACAAAGGTTTCCGTATCATGGGAAAGATAAGGCCAAAAATATCCTTGGCTTAGTACTTTATGGGCCAAAGCTCGCCCCCTTGAGTGATTTCCGCATGACCCTTCATGGATTTCCTTCATTATGGCCGATGCTTCTGAAGGTGTGAGGCATCGGAGGTACGGCCCCCCAAAAGATCTTCTATATAGCTGGCCATGTAACAAGGCATATCTGGCCGACTTCATGCGAATTTTCTGAGCCTCTGCTTTATCATCAGGAAGTGTACCATTCCTGAGGTATTCTGCTATGGGGTCCATCCAGCTCGGCTCCCAAGGTATGGCGCACACCACATCTGACTGGTGGATGCTTGGGACATCAAGATAGTCGATCGGGGCGACTCTGGTCAGGTCTTGATCATTGACTGAAGCCATGTTGGCCAATCGATCCGCATTTTCATTCTCCTCCCTGGGGATCTGACTGAGGGAATACTGCTCCAGTCTTGATAGCTCCATCTGAGCTAACTTCCTATAGGGCTGCAGCTTTTCTCCTGCGTCGTACTCATCATGAACTTGTTTCACCACCAGCTGTGAGTCACTGAAAATACGGAGCTTCTTAATACAGAGGCTCTGAGCTAGTCGCAGCCCAGCGAGGAGTGCCTCGTACTCAGCTTCGTTATTGGTGGCGGGAAACTCCAGGCGCACTGACTGCTGGATTCGGGTCCCATCTGGTGTTATAATTTCGAGCCCAATTCCTGAGCCAGCTGAACCTACTGATCCGTCTACATAGAGCGTCCATTCAGGTTCGTCTGGATCTTGGGGGATTGACTCTGGCTCTGCCTCTAGGAGAAAATCAGCTAAGGCTTGACCTTTGATAGCTGTTCGCGGCACATATGTGATGTCAAATTCCCGAGTTCCAAAGCCCATCTGGTTATTCTTCCCGTCAGATCGGGTTTGGACATGATGGATCTCATCGGTATAGTGGTGGGCACCACGATTGGATGAGTTTTAAAATAGTACCTCAGTCGTCTCTTTGCGTTGATTAGAGAAAGAACAGCTCGCTCCGCCATGGTGTATCTAGTTTCCGCATCAGATAGGGACTTGCTGCTGAAGAAGACTGGTTTCTGGCACTTTTTGTCATCTTTTACAAGTGCTGAGCTGGTTGAGGTTGCTGATATGGCAAGGTACAGATGCAATGGTTCTCCTGGATTTGGTGAGGCGAGGATCGGTGGACTCTGGAGATACTGCTTCAATTTCTGGAGGGCCTCTGCCTGTTCTGGCCCCCATATGCTTCCTTTTCCGCCTTTGATTGCCTGAAAAAATGGTCTGCATCGATCTGTCAGTCGGGATTCGAACCTGCTCAGTGCGGCTACCCTTCCTGTCAGAATCTGGACCTCCTTTTGCGTTTTTGGCTCTTCGCAGCTTATCAAAGTCTTGACTTATGATGGGCTGGCTTCGATTCCTCTTCGGTTGACTATATGTCCGAGGAACTGTCCAGATGAGACTCCGAAAGAACAGTTGGATGGATTGAGCTTCATCTTGTACCTTCGGAGCGCATCGAACACTTCTTCCAGGTGCTTGAGGTTGTCGCCTTTCCTCCTGCTTTTTACCACCGTGTCATCTATGTAGGCTTCAACCGTTTTGCCCATCTGACTTTTGAATATCCTTCTGACAAGCCTTTGATAGGTGGCACCTGCATTTTTAAGTCTGAAAGGCATTACTCTGTAGCAGTACCTACCTTCTTCGGTAATGAAGGCTGTTTTCTCCTCATCAGCCTGACTCATCGGGATCTGGTTGTAGCCGGAGTATGCATCAAGAAAAGAGAGTCTTTCATATCCCGAGGTGGCATCTACCATCTGATCAATTTTCGGCAGGGGGAAACAATCCTTCGGGCAAGCCTTGTTTAAGTTTGTGAAGTCCACGCAGACTCTCCATTTCCCGTTCTTCTTTCTGACTACCACCACGTTTGATAACTATGATGGGTACCTCACCTCCCTTATGAATCCAGCTTCTAGCCACTTTCTTACTTCCTCGGATATGATCTGGTTCCTTTCTATCCCGAACCTCCTCTGCTTCTGCCTTACCGGTCTGATATTTGGATCAACATTGAGGTCATGCTGAGCGATCAAAGGATCAATGCCCGGCATGTCGAGATGAGACCAGGCGAACACGTCTGAGTTTAATTGGAGGAAATGAATCAGCCTGTCCTTTTCTTCTTTCTGGAGGTATGATCCGATGAACGTGACTCTGGTATGATCCATCTGACAAACTTTCACCTCTTCTAGGGGTTCCGTTGTTGACTGAGTCTCCTGACCCTCTGAGGTAGGGTCCGACTGTAGTTGCTATTTATCGTTGTACAGGGACTCTTCTGGCGCTTCCAACACTTGTTTATTTTTCTGGTTCAGGTCCTTCATGTATACTGAGTAGCATTCTTTCGCTGCTACCTGGTCTCCAGGAATATCTGTCACGTCCACTCCATTCGGGTCAAGACACCGCATGACCTGATGGAGTGTCGAAGGAACACCTTGCATCCGATGGATCCACCCTCGTCCCATCAGTAGATTGTACGACGGCTTGACGTCTACCACGACGAAAGCTTCTCTCAGGGTTCGGCGTGCCGCTGATACTGATAAATGGACTACGCCTATTGGCTCAACGCGTCGCCCGTCAAAGCCAGCCAGAGGAATCCGAGCCGGGTGAAGCTGCGATACATCAATTTCGATTTTGTCGAAGGCCCATTTTGTCATGATATTTGTGCTGCTTCCTGGGTCAATCATTACGCGTTTGATCAGATAATTAGCTACCATAAGAGTGATTAACAGAGGATCTTCGTGAGGCGTCTGAATATTCTGCATGTCGGCCTTTGAGCACATGATCATTGATTCTCCCTGAAGGAGGGTTGTTTGGCAGACTTCGCCGACTCGCCTGAGTTTGTGTGTTTTTCTTAGCTTTGACCTTCTGCTTCCTTCGGCCTCCAACGCCTCTTCACCTCCTTAGATCATGTGGATAACCCTCACCGGTTGCCCTGATGTAGTGCTGTTTGGCTGTGTCCTGTGTGGTTTGTCTGGTCTCGGCTGATCCTTCATTATGTAATCTGCAAGCTCTCCTTTGGCGATCATTGCCTCTACCTGCCTTCGGAGATTTCTGCAGTCATTTGTATGATGACCATACTCGCTGTGAAAGGCACAGTGCTTGGTCATGTCCCTCTGCTCCATCGGTTGTCTGATCGGTAGAGGTGGTCTGAAAATCCCTTTGTTTTTGTTTTCTTGGAAGAGCTTTCCAAGGCTGGTTTTGAGCGGAGTCGTTCTTTCTTCCGTCCGTTGACGCTTGTCTGAATTTCTGGATGATGAGGTTTGCCGAGGTGGATCTGGTCGTTGAGGCCTCTGATCCTTCATCCTTTCTTTGGATTTTGCCTCCACCGTTACCAGAGAGGCTCTTCTGTGTCTGACTGCTTCCTCCTCTTCTATTTTGAGATACCCTTGTGCTCTTGAGTTAAGCTCACCGATGTTGACAGGGGGTCATTTTACTAGTGAAGAGTGGAATTTCGTGCCAGGGATGACCGCCATACGGAATGCTTCCACCGCTGACAATTGATCGCAGTCATCGATTGAAGACATTTCGACGTTGAATCTGGATAAGAAATTCTTTAGGCTCTCCCCTTTTTCCTGGGTCATGGTGAAAAGGCTTGATATTGTTTTCCTCTGCCTTTGGTTGCTGAAGTATTGACCGATAAAGCGTCTGCAGAGGTCATTCCAGCTGCTGATAGATCCAGGAGTCTGCTTCCTGAACCACAGAAGTGGTGCCTCCGTCAAACTAGTTGAAAAGACTTTGCACAGGAGTGTTTGGTTTCTCCCATAAACAGTCATTTTGGTCTGCACTTGGTAGATGTGATCAAGTGGATCTTTTGTACCATTATATAGCGTAAAAGTTGTCAGTACAAACTTCTTTGGGAATTCTGTTGCTTCAATTTCTTCTGTGAATGGAGATTGAGTCATATCCGTTGTCGCATGGATGGCCAGATCATCAGGGGTCTGCAATTTCAAATCTTTCATCACATCTCTCTGGATTCTGGCAGCCATTTCGTGCAGGTCGTTCTGGGTCGGGACCTGCACCGTTGGCATTCCTCATGTTTTGGGGTGAGAGGATTCTTCATCTTCCCTTGGGACTTTGTCTCTTCGGACAGCGGATGCATCTTGCTCGTGATGAGAGTTGAAGGGCTCTGGCTCATCTGCGCACTCTGCTGGATTGGGATTTTGGAGAGGAAAAGGGCCCTGAGTCACTCGATGGAGCAATTCAGCATTCTGCTACTCGAGGACCGCATTTCTCTGCTCCACAGCCTCCAACCTCCTCATGACTTCTTCGAACCTGACTTCATTGTTTGTTGACCGCGTGGACACCATTTTCTTTTTTGTAAAAATAGAATAAATTTGTTGTAAGTGGAAAAAATGTTCGTTTCCCACAGACGGCGCCAAATGTAAGTGCTATTTTTCACTCACCTCAAAGATATTTTATTTAGGCTCCAATGGCCGTATTTATATCCTTAATCTTATACAAGTTTTTTCCTATTTTATTGGGTCATGCTCCTTATTACATGGAGTCATGATCCACTTAATAAATAACTTCCCACTACTTCTTGATAATGGGTTGTTATTACCCATTCTCTAAGAGATGATGGGGCCATTATCCTACTTGGACACTGGATTGTGAGCTAACTACTTATTCACTTGTACATGGGCTTAACAGATGGGCTTAACTCATATTGAGCTTAATAAATGGACCTGGGCCTATGATTTTCAATATCTACACTATCAATCTCGTGTATATTTAATCATTTGTTATTTTTTCTATATCAATCAGAATCACTCAAAATATTATCTGTATGTAACCAAATGTTCACGTAACCAAATGTTATGTATATTTTTAAAAAGAGCTTATCTGTATGTAACCAAATGTTCACCTAATTCTGTGTGTGTGAATTTGAAGCTTCTTTATTCACAAGTCAAAACTGAAATAACCATAGGCCATGGTGTGTTTGTATGTATGTGGAAGTGTTTGGTTAATGACTTCTCATCACTATCACAAGGGCATGAGAATCCTAAGGGTAATATATATATATATATATATATCTATATCACTGGCTCAATTTCTTTGTTACTAAAGAGACATGCAGTTACAAATTTCAATCGCTTTTGGTGCCATTGAGAGTATTTTGAAACCAAAGAACAAGGCTAAAGGTGAATGATTCAATTTTTGAAAGAAAATGTGAAAATGCACTTGTAAGATGAGGTAAATGATCTTGTAAACTGACCTGTGGTCATCCCCATGAGTGGTCACCTAGGCTGACATGAACTGATGTTGAAATTATTGTGGACCTTGAAAGCTCTGATATGAATGAATTATTGGTGTTTGAGAAGCATTACAGACTAATCATTGTGGTAAATCATTTTTAAAAATATGGGTAATATCACTACAAAGTACATAAAAAAGGTGGAGCATAAAATACCATAGCACAGGACACAAAATGAGTTGACATTTTCATTTTTTTGAAGCACAGGACACAAAATAAAGGTCCATACCAGCATTTTCATTCTATATTTCTAGTTAGTTCAGAGTATAAGGAATCAATGTAGCTTAGACTGGGGAATCAATAAAAATTGGAGCCACTGCCACAAGTAATCATATATATACATACAAGACCAATATCAGATTTCATGACTGTCACCTGCAAATGTTCTCATTCAGTTATAACTACCCAAGTGATTATGTGAAATATGCACTTCTGTGATGATGAATTTCAGTACCATAATTTCTGTGCTACTCTAGAGGTTCTAAATTAGAAAAATATTCATAAGCACTAAATTCAACAATTTTTAGCTTCTCCTCCCTTCTCTTTCTGTAACATCAAAGATTCCATCAAAAGGATAAAATTTAATAATAATTTTCCCTGGTACTGTCAGCCTATTTAGCTTGCTCTTTTTTCAAATATTGTAAGATGGATTCTCAATCATGGATTAGATTTAAATGGGGAAACTATAGAAAGTCAACTGAAATTGGTACTTTATCATGACTTAATTGAAGGTTTTGGCTTACACTAGATGAATTTTGATAAATTTTCCTGTTTATTTCATTTCGAAACTGTATCTGAAAGGATACCCATATCAGATCAAAGTCTAAATCAGTGAACTAAAAGCACTTGGGAGAATCCCAAATTTTCATAGGTTTTTTAATCTATGAAAGTGTAAGCAAGAAAAAAAAAATGTGAACTTTTATGTCATGTCATTCCAAATAATTGTGGCAGAGAAAGATGTGAATATTCTAATCTTGGAGTTCAATGGCATTGCATAATCTGATAAGAACTTTGTGCAGTGCATGTATGTCTACCATTCATCTATTAGTGACCTTAGTTGGAAAATTCAATTAGAGTTTATTGTTGTCTGCCATCTATTTCAGTTCCAAAGGGAATCAAGCATATGATACTCTGGCTCAGACACAAATCCATAGCCAAGTACAACAAAGGATAAACTATAAAATCATTCATAGTGGAATAAATCAAATGCATTTTAAAATCATAGAACTCTTTGGAGACAGTACTCTTTAACTCTAACCCTATACTGTTATACCTTGTCTTCCTTGTCTCTAGAATGCTATTTTGAACCAAAAAAATGGGATGAAGTTTCCTCAAAAAGAAGTGACATAAAAATTTCTTCCAAGTTCCAACCACACAAAGTATGTATATATATATATATATATATATATATCTACATATTCATCACAGCCATGATGCTTATATAGCTTCAAAAAGCATTACATGACTAATCAATTATTATGACATCTCTTTTTCAACAGCACTACTCACAATTCAATCCACAATCCTTATACTCTGAACTAACTAGAAATCTAGAATAAGTATCAAGTATAGTGCTTCTGTAGCGGACATTTATGCAGTGAAGATAAATCTTATCACTACTTTAATATGGATCATGTATTTACATCTTACAGCAGTCAACAGGTTATATGTTAAGTCCAGAAGAAAAATGCAACAAGTTGGATGTGAAATTACCTAGACAATCAATGAAAATAGCTTAGAGGGGGGTGAACAGGTTTTTTGTGGATTTATTGACAAATTAAAAATAATTGCGAAAAAGTCAATTTTAATCCAATTCTCTAATCAAAATAAATCATGCAAAGATTAATCTAAGTGCAAAATATAAAAGCAATAGAGACACGATATTTTTACGTGGAAAACCTTGGAAAGACTCCAAATAAAAATCACAGATACGCTCGGGTATCGATGCACTATTAATCAAGAGTTATACAGACTCTATGAAGTTTTAGACTTATAAATCCCTCCAGATCAACCTTTCTTCACTCGATGTCTGACAATACTTGAATCACTTGCGCTCCACGAAGCTCTCGCTCCGCTCTGTACTCTGAAGGCTCCGCTTCTCAACGGATCAAATAACCACGAAACCTCCTGCTCCGATCTCCGCACTCAGACGGCTCCGTTCTTCAACGGATCAACGCAACCACTTTTCAATAGAAGGTGTGATGATTTTTCAACAACCATTCATCCAATCGTGCATAAAGATCTTCGGTTTAGAAACACAATTAGAGAAACTCAACATGAGAGAACTCTAATATTGTATGATCACTCAATAATATTCTCTCACCGCATATTTCTGTAGAAGAATATGAATCTCTAGAAAATTTGCAGAGACCTCTCAAAAACCATAGTCTCCTCTCTTGTAGACCTTGGTATTTATAGACAATGATGAAGCAAACCATAAGTTCGCCCTTTCTCGTAATTTCACATTCAACTGAGCAAAACCTTAATATCTGATGTATATTATGTGTATTGCACGTATATCAAGGTGTAGGAGTCATGAATATATCATAAAATCAAACGGGGGCATAACAAGCAGAATATAAAAAAACTTCAAAAAACTCTGCCGTTGCTACGCTTCAAGCATAGGGTCTTACGCTCCAAGTGTAGCTTGGTTTTCTCCAAGGGTAGGATCAAGAATAGGAATTTTGGTGAAAATCACTTTTCTCCGCAACTGAGCCAGAATGACTATCTTGAATCCACGATACTTTTTGCTTGAAGTGACGGCTTCGGAAAATGACGTTTTTGCCCTCCGGGAGACATTTTTCCTCGATACACTCTCTTTTGCGCTTCACATGTATTCTTCACTACTTCAATGTTTGATTTTGCCTTTGTCGAAACTTGTAGATGTTGTTAAGACCAAACCGACATATCTAACACTCAACATGATTATTGTCTAAAACATGTCATATATAAACAATTACAATAAATGTTCTTACAGGATGCTTGTATCATCTAGTTGGCATAATTATGTACGAATAAATATAACAATATGTTATTTGCTGCCATAAATATATTTGAAAGTGTAATGCAACAATACAGATGGATGGCACCTATATGATAACATGGTGATATTGCTGAAGTGCTGCATAATATGATTTATGGAGGTAATACGCATTAAGATGTAGATAAGCTACGCGTAGTCACTGCGCCTATTTTCCAGAACATGACCTTGCTGAAGTCACTGTCCATTTTGAGCCTTAGAATTTGCTTTTACTTATATATGCCCCAATCTTCTTCTAACTAGTGGAATTGTGACATGCTTATGGACCACATTTCCCATTGATGTCTTATTCTGATAAGACGTCAGTTTGCAAACTCGAATTCAGTTCACCTTTTACTGCACTATATAGGATTAATTTCATCATTTTTCTTTTATTTTTATTTTTGGTAAATAGAAATCGTGCAATGATTTAGATTTTAATCCAACATTAAACCTTGCTGTGGCTAGTTAAGATGCAGTTATTATCTTCATAGTGATCAATTGCAAATCCACTTGCTGTCAAGTTGTCACAATTCACTTCTGCATTTTTGTTCTATGGTTTGCAATCAGGTGAATAATGGTGAAATATACGAAAAATGTGAGGCATTTTAAGTTGTATATATTTGAACAACTCACGGCTTGAATAGTCCTCTCAGCTCTGTCTCATTCTATCAATTAGGCCTTAAATTATTTTGGAACTTATCCTTCAATGGAAATATGAATTTCATAATTCAATGTGCTTTATGCTTTTTGTTCTGGCTTAGCCCCAATGATAGTGAAATGACCCTAGATATTCCAATAAAATCTGTCTTATGAGGGTTAGTTTCTTGGCATCCAAATACTCGTGACATTATCTTTTCTTCCACTTAGACATTTTAATCGCCATAAGATTTAAACATGACAAATCAAACTGTAAGAACATTTGTTTATTAATGTCATATTCTAATAAAAAATAATGTTGAGAGTTGTGAATTTTAGATTGGGATGTTAAGTGTTGAGTGGTAAGAAATTTATGTTTCAAATAGAAAGTGGTAAAGATACAAAAGGAGTGGAATGGAAGCGGTTGTGTAACATACTTTGTATCTACCGAATATTCGAGAAAACCAGGTTCGAGTACTCGAGATGTGCATCATGGCGTAGACAGTGGCAATCAAAACAGTGGATTTGGGGCACCATGGTGCGCTATGTTGCGCTATCAGATGTTCACCGAGTACTCGAGAATTTTGGGTTCTCGACAAAACACAAATCTCGAGTACTCGACCTAAAAATCACGAGAACTAGAGAATGTCGGCTGCGGATTTACAAGGAAGTTTGGTGCGAATATTTTAACACTCCTAACCACTTTGGGAAATGATTAAAAGCTATTATTGGTATATTGGTCTATATTTGGATACTTTATGGTCAAAAGTCCAAGACTTGGAGGACAAGAAAAAGATTTGGGGATTAAGAAATCTTATTCCATAATTGAAGATTCTTATTCCATAATTGGAGATTCGTATTCCATAATTGAAGAATTCTTTCTCTATAAATATGAGGAGATATTGAGAAAAGAAGATGAAGTTTTGAGAGCTCTGCAATTCTTCCACAATTCATATATTTATGGAAAGAGAGAAAAAAAATATTGAGTGGTCATTCATCTTCTAGTTCACTCATCTTTGGAGTTTTTCAATTATGCTACAACACGTGAGATCTTTATGCACAATTGGATGATCTAGATATTGGAAAAATCTACACACCATATGTTGCACTGTGTGTGCATTGATACGTGAGAAACGAAGCCGTCAAAGTATGGAGATTGGAGCAGGAGGTTTCGTGGTTCCTTGATCTGTTGAGAAGCGGAGCACTCAAAGTATGGAGATCGGAGTGAGAGCTTCATAATAGCGCGAATGATTCAAGACTTTCAGACGTCGAGTGATAACCGGTGAATCAGAGTGATTGTCAATCCTAACTTCATAGAGTCTGTGTACTTCTTAATTCATAGTACATCGATACCAGAGGGTATCTGTGATTTTTACTTGGAACGTTTTCCAAGGTTTTTCACGTAAAACTATTGGTGTCGTCTCTACTTTATTTTATGCACTTTTATTCATTATTGCATGGATTATATTGTTATAGAATTGAATTCAAATTGACTATTCCGCAATTAATATTTTAATTTGTCAATTAATTCAGAAAAACCCTATTAACCCCCCTCCCCCCCTCTCTCGGCTTAGTTTACTATCTTCCAGGTAATTTTAATTGGTATCAAAGCAAGGTTTGCCCTAATTCAGGTTAACGATCTAGGGTTAGATCTTGAACTTAGAAGATGGACGTACCTCGAGAAGGAGGTTTCGTTACTAGGTCCCTTTTATTTGATGGCTCAAATTACACATATTGGAAAACAAGGATGAGAGCGTTCTTGAATGCTATTGATGAAAGAGTTTGGTTTTCCATAGAGGTAGGATACTTTCCTCCCACTTTGATAGACTAGACTACTAATAAATCTAAATTAAAACCGTCTAACGAGTGGACTCCTGTTGAGACAAACAGTGCTACTTGGAACTCTAAAGCTTTGAATGCTTTATTCAATGTTGTAACCGCGAGTGAGGATCTCCATATGCGAAATTGCTAAAAAATCTTGGGATATTCTCTAAGTTACTCTTGAAGGAACTTCAAGAGTTAAGCAATCAAACCTTCAACTATTAAATTCACAATTTCAACAGCTTAGGATGGAAGAAGATGAAGTCTATGCTGATTTTGAGGCTAGACTAACTGACATAGTAATAGGTTGTCACCATCTAGGAGAGCCCATTCCTGATACTACCATAGTGAAAAAGATTCTTAGGGGCCCGTTTGGATAGCAGTGTTTTTGTATTTATTTTTTGGGTCAAAAAATAAAAAAACCTTCTTTGTATTTGTCTTTTTATTTTTCCCAAAAAAAAAACAAATATGTGTTTGGAGCCAGTTTGTATTAATTGTTCCAAAATGGGGGTTTAGTGGAAGTAAGGGTGGAAGGGTTTGCCCCAATTCGGGGTGGCGGGTGGAGAGGGAAGGGTGTGTATGTGTGTGTGTGTATGTGTATATATGTGTGTGTGTGTGTAGATCTGTAGTGGTGGTGGTGGTGGTGGTGGCGTCTGGTATGTGTGTAAAACATGATTTGTTCCCACATTTGGGCCAAAAAATAGAAACAAATACAAAAACACTACTATCCAAACGGGCCATAGGTCTCTTCCTGAACATTTTCGTTCTAAGGTTACTGTCATATCGAAAGTAATGAATTTACAGAAATTAAACTTGAGATGGATATGTTAAAAAATGCACCCTAAGAAGTCTATCGGCACTAAAGAGAAAAGCATAGCTTTTAACACCACCAAGGAGGATCCTATTGAGTCTGATGAGGAGGGTGAGATTAGTCAAAGACAGGTTGACGTCCTCATGAAACAATTTCATAAGTTTTTAAAATTTTCTTATGGTCAAGAAGTGATTAAAGGACAAAAATTTGGAGATAAATCATATGATTTTAAAAATAAAAATAAAGTCCAAAATCAGAATGACAGGTTTGACCCTAAAAAGAAAAAACCTTAATGTTTTGAGTGTCAAGGGTTTGGTCACATAGTTGTGGAGTGCGCTAATAAGTTAAAAATGACAAAATGTATAGTTGTCACTTAGGATGATGGATCAGATGATGGAACAACTAATGGTTCTACTGAATATGACTTGGCTGATAGGAATAAGGATTTTATTGCGCTTGCAGCACAAAGTAAAGAGTTTGAAGAAGTTGTTACAAGATGGGCAATGTCTGGGGATGAAGATTCTGAAAGTGTTGAAGATTGTGGGGACTCACTTTAAGATGCATATAATAAATTATATGACAAGTCAACACATCTTAACAAAGGTTTTTCAAAATTTATGGTTAAATTTAAAAGTGTTGACATGGAAAGACAGTCCTTAAGAGAATAATTAATCGATACTACCTTATCCCTAAATCAACTTCAGACCCAAAGAGCTCAATGTCTTGAAGAATTGATTAAGTTTGAAAAAGAAAGGAAGTAGGCTTTGAAGAGTGTAGATGATCTCAATAAGGAACTAATTGCTATGAGATCGGAAGTGATTAAGAAATCTACAAAGATTGGGGATATAGAAAAGGAATTGAAAGATGCTAACTTAACTATCAATAAATGGTCTAGTGGAATCCTTAAGCTTGATTATATGTTTAGTGTAGGTATATATACGGGAAATACTAAAGGATTGGGATTCGTAGGAACAACGAGTAATTCAAACTTCATTTCCAAAACTACCTTTGTTAGGGCATCCCAAGTAGCATCTAGTTCTTCTCAAGGTAATTCTGATAGGATTCCTAATGTTCAATCTTATGTCAGAAAACCGGTTGAGAGTAAGCCTCCCTTTACCTCCAAGTATCATAAAAGTTCTAATAATGGTTTTCGAAGGTTTGTGTCTATATCTCATCAATGTGGAGTGAAAGTTCACATTCAACCCTACTATTCAAAGATAAAAGGAGATACTTTGAAATAAAAAAGGAAATATAGAACTAAAAAAGGACCCAATATTCATGATCAAATTCGGGTGTTGAGTGAAGAGGTGAAAACTTTGTCTAAGATGGCAAATAGAGCTCCGAAAATTAGATAGGCATGGGTTAAAAAAGGTGAGCTGCATTTTTTACTACCAATACCAACACATAGAGCACATGACTCTAGTTCCTGGTGTTTCGATAGTAGATACTTTAGGCATATGACTGGAAATAAGTCATTGTTTGGTTATTTCAAGGACAGTAATGTTGGAATTGCTGCTTTTGGTAATGGGAAAAAGTCTAAAGTTTTAGGAAAGGGTACCATTGCTGCTTCTGGTCTACCTAGACTACAAAATGTTTATTACGTTAAGGGCCTAAAGGCTAATTTGCTTAACATTAGCCAGATATGCGATAATGACCATAATGTCAATTTCACTTCCGATAAATGTTCTATTATTGATTTTCTAAAAATTGTGTTATGGAAGGTGTACGTACATCTGATAATTGTTATTGCATTTTTTCTAAACTTTGTTCTGAGAAAGGTCTAGAGTTTATATCCACAGATTCTCAGTTTACAGACATCTCTACAAAACCATTAGATTTTTAAAAGCATGTAAGTGTTAGGAAATCTAGTGGTATGTTCTCATTAGAATAGATGTCTTCATATGTATCATTCTAGGAATATCTTGCATTTTTTGTTTATCCTAGAATTGATACATTATCATGCACTTTTTTTTATTATTATAATGCATTTTTATTTTTTATTTATTATTATGCATGCATCATGTTTTGCTACTATTAGAATTGTTCATGCATGCATCATTATGACAAAAATAATAAAAAATTATAAAATAAAAAAATCCTTAGAATGGTGAGTTTGGTTAAAGATACAAAGGGTTATCATATTTCACTGTATTCTCATATTTACTTATCTTATTATGCTTATGGGAATTAAAGGTGTTAGTCTGATATGAGGATATGAGTTGTTCATTTGACATGTTTAAGTACTATTTTTAAAACTCATTAACTGTGGGTGCTTGTTTTATTTCGGAGATGATTGTAATACTTGCTGAAACTTTTATTCTTTCTCATCTAACCCGAAGTGTTATGTAGGTTCATGAGCTAGACTAGATTGATCGATACTTTTGAATACCTATTGCGTGCTCATGAATATTGAGGTAATGTTGAAAAAGAAGAAGAAAGAGAATAAATAAAGAAGTATATGAATGTCTCTTTAAAACCCCTTAGAGTAATGGTCCTTCTGTTGAGTAACTGGGTCTAAGTGCCTCAAGAAGCATTGAGTATTCGTGTCAAAAGGCGAAAGTGATTATCTCAAATTTTTAAACCAAGTAACCGGGCCTCTTGCCACAAAACAGTGAGTGTTCGCGTAAAAAATGAAGAAACAAAAGAAAAAATTTGAGATAAAAAGAAAAGAAAAAGGAAAAATCATGTTGTGTTCCCCTTAATTAACAATAAGGTCCGAGCTAAAGATTTGACTTTTAGCTTGGGTTTTGGACTGAAGTATCATCACGGTCAGTGAGGAGAATATTAGAATTGGTGCGTATTGCTTTCTTCTTGTTTGTTTACTTGTACCTGAATATTTTTCATATATATAAATGTTATGTAAAGCTTGGCTTGTGACTTCTTGTGTATACAAGGTATGTGTGTTGATTTCCTTCACTACCGTGTGTATTGCTAAGTCAAATCTGCGAATAAGATGTCTTAATGATTAACTCATTGTCTCTACTACTATGCTCACATGTTTCTAAGAACAAAAATATTTTTTTTGATAAGTTGAGCATTTTGCATTCATGCATTAGTATTAAGTTCATGCATCGTAGAAAGTTTTGTTAACAGAGAATCTGGATATATTCTTTACTCTCATGTCTTAGTATAAGTTTTGCTTAGATTCTCAGGTCTTCCCATTTATTTTTCTCATTGTTTACACTTAGTGTCGTCTCCTACATCTCTCTAGAGTGTTTATATTGTTCTTTTTTTCCTTGACATTTCAGTGACAAAAGGGGGAATAAGTATTTAGTAAGGGGGAGTGATATGATGGGGAATGATATGATTTTTTGTTAATGGGGAGAGAGGTTTTAATTGAGGGGGAGAATTATCTGTTGCGTATTAATTATCATTATGCTTCATGTTGATATTGTTCATGTTATTATGATCATTTAAACTTGATTATGCCTGTTAGTTGCTTTTCACATTTGCTTTTCACAGGTATGTTGTTTAGTGTTGTGGTTGCAGGATTGATAGATCGTCATGAGTTCAAAATAAAATTTTATGTCTATGTTTGTCGGTGTGTGTTCATAGGTATAGATTTTATTTTATTTATCGTGAGGATATATTTGTAAAACATGGTTTTGTCCCAGAAATGCCAAGGGGGAGATTGTAAGAACATTTGTTTATTAATGACATGTTCTGATAAAAAATCATGTTGAGAGTTGTGAGTTTTAGATTGGGTTGTTAAGGGTTGAGTGGTAAGAAATTTATGTTTCAAATAGAAAGTGGTAAAGATACAAAGGGAGTGGAATGGAACAATGGTTGTAAGCAGCAGTGTAAGATATTTCGTATCTACCGAGTACTTGAGAAAATCATGTTCGAGTACTCGAGAAAATCAGGTTCGAGTACTTGAGATGTGCGCCATGGCACAGACAGTGGCATACAAAATAGTGGGTTTAGGGTGCCATGGTGCGCTATGTTGCGTTATCATATGTTCACCGAGTACTCAAGAATTTTGGGTCAAGAACTCGACAAAACATAAATTTCGAGAATTCGAGAATGTCAGCTGCAAATTTACAAGGAAGTTTAGTGCGAATAGTTTAACACTCCTAACCACTTTGGGATGTGATTAAAAGCTATTATTGGTATATTGGTCTATATTTGGAGACTTTACGGTCAAAAGTCCAAGACTTGGATGACAAGAAAAAGACTTGGGGATTAATAAATCTTATTCCATAATTGAAGATTCTTATTCCATAATTGGAGATTCGTATTCCATAATTGGAGATTCGTATTCTATAATTGAAGAATTATTTCTCTATAAATATGAGGAGATATTGAGAAGAGAAGAGAAAGTTTTGAGAGCCCTGCAATTCTTCCACAGTTCATATACTTCTGCAGAGATAGAGAAAGAAAGAGAAAAAAAATATTGAGTGATCATTCATCTTCTAGTTCTCTCTTGTCTTTGGAATTTTCCAATTATGCTACAACACGTGAGATCTTTATGCACAATTGGATGATCTAGATATTGAAAAAATCTACGCACCATTTGTTGCAATGTGTGTGCATTGATCCGTGAGAAGCGGAGCCGTCAAAGTATGGAGATCGGAGCAGGAGGCTTCGTGGTTCCTTGATCTGTTGAGAAACGGAGCCGTTAGAGTACGGAGATCGGAGTGAGAGTTTCGTGGTAGCGCGAGTGATTCAAGACTTTCAGGCATCGGGTGATAACCGGTGAATCAGAGTGATTGTAAGTCCTAACTTCATAGAGTTTGTGTACTTCATGATTCATAGTGCATCGATACCAAAAGGTATCCGTGGTTTTTACTTGGAGCGTTTTCGAAGGTTTTCCAAGTAAAAGTATTGGTGCCGTCTCTACTTTATTTTCTGCACTTTTATTCGTAATTGCGTGGATTATATTGTTATATAATTGAATTAAAATTGACTATTCCGCAATTAATATTTTAATTTGTCAATTAGTTCATAAAAAACCTATTCAGCCCCCTCTAGACTTAGTTTACCATCTTCTAGGTAATTTTACAAACTTTCCTTTGAGAATTAAAAATTCAATTGTTTTGAAGAAGGGAGAGCCAATTTGAATAATAAAAAGACCATTGGATGCATATTGAAATTATGCAATTTTTTAACATGGAATAAGTTTTTTTTTTTTTTTCGGTAAATAACATGGAATAAGTTGTAAAAGTAAAAGCAAGTTTTGCATGGAAATGTGTTGATTATAGCATTCCGATTTATTTACTTTTTTCCCACCTTTACTACCCACAGTTTTTCATGTTTCCAGTGGAAGGACAATAGGATATGAGCATTCCTAAGAGCCAATGTAAATGTATTAATTCTAAAATGTTAACATCTTATCAAATGTTTTTTGTTATTATCACAAGTCCTAGCTCTAGATTCAAAGCAAAATATACTATATATATATATCCATATCCATATTCTACCATTACAATGCAAACATGCATCAACAGTTATATGGTCCCCTCCCACATTGCTGAATCGAAATTCGCATTAAAACATTCCTCAATTAGCAATTCCCAACACCACTTGGTTCTCTTCATCTTATTCCTCCTTTCAATACAAAAATCTTCTCCAAACTCGAAAACATCTATATTAAATACTTTAAGTTGTTGGGAACTAGATTTGTTTCCAATGTTCTGTACTCAAAATGTAGAGCAAAAGGTTGTCTAGATTGGGATTCATGTGGCTCTGCTTTCTTTTTGCAACAAGTAGCACTTACAACTGGCCGACAAGTGGCAAACATCATCCTTTATTTTTACTTATTTATTTAAATTTTCCCATTTTTTTTATTTTTTTATTTCAGGATTTGTGTTAACTTAATCACATTTTCTTTGTCATATTTGTAGATTTCAATTGTTTTGGATTGAAGAATGGAGATATAAATGGAATGCAAATTACATATTGGACAAGAGGAAGAACTAAAATGAAAAGAAAATTCGCATCTAATACAGAGAATGAACGTATTAGAGGGTGGGAAAATTATTGATTATCTCAGGAATAAGTCCAATATGGTATCACAAACCAATTAGGACAAGTGGTGTCTATAGAATTCATGCTTATATTACACCTCTTTCTACAATTAGGGTTGGACAAATAACCGAAGAACCGAAACCAATGGTTTGGTTCAGTTCAGTTTCGGTTATGAAAATTAAAGAACCGGATTTTTTAGGTTCAGTTCTGATTCTTAACCATGTAGAACCGAACTGAACTAAAATCGAACCGATTTTATTATTAATATTGTTTTTATATTTTTTATTATTATAAATTTTTTATTAATATATAATTTAAAAGTTATAAGGTTATAATTTTATAACATATGCATATCACTATATTGTTATATATAAAGGGTGACTACTTTGTATTGAAAGTTGTCCCACATCGACTAAAATGCAAAACCACCTCTATATCCTTCCCTATAAATATAGGGCCTCTCATATTATATTGTGTGCACAAATAAGGAGAGAGAATAGAAGAGATACAGGCTAGTATTCTTCTTGGTGAGAGTTATGAATAGTATAAGCTCATAGTATTCCGGTGATACAGACGTGAGTATACATTGTGTTTGAGCATGTATTTGATCTGCTAATCAACCCCTTGTAATCCTCTATTTGATTGATAGTGAAACGGTGCTCTCAGTGGACGTAGGCTTATTTTGGCAAAACCACTATAAATCTTTATATCCATTGTTTGGTGTGTGTTTGTGTTCGTTTTCTGATTTGCAGGTACACACGGCTTCTAACAGTGTTCTTGGGCGGGTGTAAAAACCCTAACAAGTGGTATCAGAGCTTCAGGTTGAAGCAAAGGAGAAGCCCCATTCTGGTCCAGAATCGAATTTCAAAAGTGCCCGAAATCATAAACCAACCATACCAGGAGGACCGGCTTGAAGAGACGAAGCAAACGATATAAAGTGGAGGCCAATTAGAGCATCCATGCGCCGCCATACGCCACCGGAAAGAGCTACCCAGATATCACACGCCCCCACGTGCAAACACGCGTCCACGCGCCATCTTCAGCGAACCAGTCTGACGCCAGTCATCTTCTCCCGCGAGCTTACCGTTTCTAGTAACCATTTATGGTGAGCTTCTAGTCGTCGGTCACCTTCTCCAGCGCCGACCATCGACGACCGGCAAGCTCCATATTTCGGCCAACTTTCGGCAACCATCTCCGGCATTGATCATCTTCTTCGGCAAACCAGTACCACCGGCGAACCAGTCAGGTCACCGGAAAATTTAATTAGTTTAATTAGACTCATCCCTTTTTGGTATCCATAGACATTGGTAAACTTCTTCTCTCAACCCTCCTTGAGTATTCCCAATGTTGGGAACTCTCGGCTAACGAATCTAGAAATTTTCAAACCTCATTCTCATTCTTAGACATGAAATCTACCCCACCTCGTGACTCAATTAGTTGACGATTTTGAGCTAATAATCCATCATAAAAGAATTCAACTAAGCGCCACTTTTCAAAACCATGATGGGGACACTTAAGTAGCAAATCATTAATGTTTCCCAACACATGTAAAACTGTTCACTTTCTTTTTGAGCAAATTCCATGATATTTCGGCGAAGGGAATTAGTTTTATGTCTAGGGAAAAATTTAGTGAGGAATGTTTTACAGAGTTCATCCCAAGATTTGATTGATTCTGGTTCCAATGAATATAACCAAGACTTGGCTTTCTCTTTGAAAGAGAACGGAAATAACCTCATCTTAATTAACTCTTCGGGAATATTTTGAAAATTCAAAGTGGAAAAAATCTCTAAAAATTCCTTAACATGAAGGTATATGGGTCTTCAAAGTTCGAACCTCTAAAAATTGGTAGTAAATTGATTACTACTGCCCGTATCTCCAAATGGGCATGTTGTGTAGCAGGCAAGACAATACAAGACGGATTTGTGATATGTGCGGAAGTATAATAATCCTTAAGGGCTTTCACTTCATTATGTTCTCCCTCCATCTTGACTTCAATGATTTCCCCAACACTAGAATTCCTCACACCTTCTCTAAAAGTTCTCTCAATTTCTGGATCTAAAGGTGCCAACTTTGATTTCAGATATCGACGACCTAACATGCACTATGAAGACTCCATGACTCAATAAATACACTACCAAAACAAGTATTTTCTTTATCTGAAATTTAATTCAAGGGTAGTGATTTCTATTTTTTTTTCTTTCTTTTTAATTTCCTATATAAGAGATTATTAGGACTAATTCCAAAATAAGTTTCACCTAGTTAGACAGCTCATACTCTCTTTCAGAGAAAACTAGTGGATGACCAGTTAAGGACCATCAAACTAACAACGAAGTAGTTCCCAAGAAAGTGTGGCGAGGCATTAGGCCTGCTTAATGTCGCGTCAACCACACTCCTAAACAGAACTGTCCTACCGTTTATCAATTTGATAGTGACTCACTGGAGTTACCAAAAGTTTAACAATGTCTAAGAGGATCCTATGAGCTATATGAAAACCTATTGGCCAACGTCTACTTGATTTTAAATTAAACTAAATTTAGCCAATGTTATACAAATGCAAGGAGATTTTTAACCTAATGGACAAGGAATTGGTGATAAAATCCAATCCTTATCTTGTTAGAGGGTTAATGCCCTTACTAAAAGATTTATGCAAAATACTAAATTAATGCACATACAAACAAGTCAACAAAAATAAAAATAAAGGGAGTGAGTGTGTGAACTTTATTATTTTTTATTTATTATAAATAAAGAAATAAAGAAATAAATGAAATAAAATAAAATAAATAACAAAAATAAATTTGAAGAAAGTTTGTACCTAAAGGTTATTTCTAGTGTTATTTTATCATAAAGGTAGCATACAAAATTTCACCTATATAAAAATTATGTTCACCTAATCTAAAAGAAAAAATATATATTTATATTTACTAAATAAAATGGTACTTACCTGGACTCCGCAGAATGCTAGTGAAGATGCCACAAAGAATCCCAAGTATTTGTTTATCCAATTCAATCTCAAAACAATATTACCTACAAAATTCAAGAAGTATCAATTACTTAAAAACAAACAATACAATAAACAATAAAAATAAAAATAAAAATTTTAAACTTAAGAAAACAAACACTAATTCTACACTTAAGCTAAGAATAAAGAAAAACAATTTATTTTTTATTATTATTATTTTTTACTGTTTATGTTTTTGCTACAGTAGCCGAAATGCTACAGTAGTTCAAAATAATTTTTTTCTTTTTACTGTTTTTGTTTTTCTACAGTAGCCGAAATGCTACATTAGATTTCGATTCTTTTTATTTTTATTTTTTTAAAAAAACAGTAGCTTATCAAAAATAAAAATAAAAATTTATTTTTTTATTACTGGATCCCTAATGGGCTGTTGGGATTTAATGAGAGATTCTAAAAATATTAGTGGGTTGGGCTGATTTCGAATCTTCCACTGCCACGTACTGTCAAAGAGATTAGGTCATTCTTAGGTCATGCGAGATTTTATCGTCGATTCATTAAAAACTTTAGCAGCATTTTCAGACCACTTTGCAATTTACTTGCTAAAGATGTTGCTTTTGTCTTTGATGACGAATGCCTGAAAGCCTTTGAGAAGCTCAAAACATTGTTGACCACAACACCTATCATGAAGCCACCGAGTTGGGATGCGCCTTTTGAAATTATGTGCGATGCATCTGATTATGTAGTTGGAGCTGTGTTAGGGCAACGTGTGAATAGGCTACCCCATGTGATCTATTATGCAAGTAAGACATTAAATAAGGCACAACTGAATTACTCTACCACTGAAAAAGAATTGTTAGCAGTTGTGTTTGCATTAGACAAGTTTAGGTCATATCTGTTAGGGTCTAAAGTCCTCATTTTCTCAGATCATGCTGCACTTAGGTATCTCTTTTCTAAAAAAGATGCTAAGCCGCGTTTAATTCGATGGATCCTATTGCTACAAGAGTTTGATCTAGAAATCCGAGATAAGAAGGGGTCTGAAAATGTAGTAGTTGATCACTTGTCTAGGCTCATTCTTGAGACATCCTCAGACTCCACGCCTATTCTTGAGTCTTTCCCTGATGAAAAACTCTTTGTTGTATCTGAGTCACCTTGGTTTGCCGACATTGTGAACTATCTTGTCACATGTCAAATGCCTTCACATTGGACTAAGCAAGATAAATCCAAATTCTTATATGAGATCTGTCACTTCTTTTGGGATGATCCATACTTATTCAAGTATTGTCCTAATCAGATTATTCGAAGATGTGTCCCCAATTGTGACCAGACTAGTGTAATCTCCTTTTGTCATGATCATGCATGTGGATGTCATTTTAGTTCAAAGAGAACCGCTGCAAAGATATTGCAATCTAGATTTTACTAGCCCTCAATCTTTAAAGATTGTCATTCTTATTGTTTAGCATGTGAGCGATGTCAAAAGTTATGGAGTATTTCACATCGAAATATGATGCCTTTAAACCCAATTCTGATTATTGAATTTTTCAATGTTTGGGGCACTGATTTCATGGGACCATTTCCTAATTCATTTGGCAATTTGTACATCCTTATCGCAGTTGATTATGTGTCTAAATGGATTGAGGCAATTGCATGTAAGACTAATGATCACAAGGTGGTGGTCAAGGTTTCGAAAGATAATGTCTTTTCACGTTTTGGTACACCCCGTGCATTTATTAGTGATGGGGGGAAACATTTTTGCAATAGAGTTTTCAAAGCATTAATGAGAAAATATTGTGTAACCCACAAAATTGCACTCGCTTATCATCCCCAGACTAGCGGTCAAGTTAAGTTATCCAATAGAGAGATTAAGCACATTTTGGAGAAAACGGTTAACCCAAATAGGAAAGACTGGTCCTTGAGACTTAGTTATGCACTGTGCGTATACCGTACTGCATTTAAGAACCCCATTGGAATGTCTCCTTACCGAATGGTGTATGGAAAAGCTTGTCATCTCCCAATTGAGTTAGAGCATAGAGCCTTTTGGGCTATTAAACAACTCAACTTTAACCTTGATAGAGCAAGAGTCCATAAGAAGCTTCAGTTGAATGAGTTTGAGGAAATTAGGAATGATGCTTACCAGAGTACAAAAATCTATAAAGAGTAAATGAAAATAAGGCATGACAAAAGTATTCTTAGGAAAACTTTCACACCTGGTCAAAAAGTCTTGCTTTATAATTCTCGGTTGCATTTGTTCACACTTGGTGTGTTTTAAAATATTACTCACAAGTGCACGAATCAATTGTAGTTTAGGTTATGCAAGAACGAGGTCGAACCCAAGGGAATGCTTTAAAGAGAACTTAATTAAACTCAAATTAATCTAAAACTAACATAGTTTCTCAAAGTTTGTTTGTTGAAGTGATTTTTATACTAAACATGCAATATCGAAATACAAATAATTAAAGCGAGAATAATCGGGAGAAAATACTAAGGTATCGGAATCCACCACCACTAATCCATAAAATACTAATTATTCATTTATCAATTCCAATTTAGAATAATAATTAGAAATCAATCTTATTACTTTCTCAAGATTTAACAATAACGCATTAATAAAATATCTTTTCAAGAAATAGATTTTCCTTCACTTTAAAGTGTAAAATTCTAAGCATCCTATGTATGCAATTTAATGGATCACATAAGATCAAAGATTTTGACTTATAAACTTATCAAATCTAAGTTTGATTAATTGTGATAAGAATTCTTAACTACTATAAATACATGAAATTTATAGTGAAAGAAATTTAAAACAATTAATACTATGAAGCGAAAATCATAAACATTTAAACCATATACATGGAAATTGATAAAAGACAAAAAGGAATTTATTTCATAAATGGTGGTTTCATCCTCAACCTTAGTTGAGGATTTAGTTACACGTGCTTAAAAAGAAAATAACAAAGTAAGAATAATAAAACCCGGAATTGAAGATAAATTTTGCTCCTCTTTGGTGTCTTTCTTGCTCTCCTCCTTCTTCTCCTCCTCTTTTCCTCAAAATGTATCCATATTTATAGAGAAATATTGGAATCAAATTACAACTTGTAAAGAGAAATGAAATATTCTTTTCTTTTCTTTTTCTTTGAATATACATAACTTTCCATCACATTTTGTTCTTTCTCCATGTGCATTTAATTCATTTCTCACTTTACACCTATAAATGAAAGACACACATGTAGATGTAATTTAATAACATTGAAAATGATTTATTCAACAATTTTATTACATAAATTAAATTTTGTGCATTTATCATTATTATACTTCTAAATTAGTTAAAATAAATAGTTTTACCTAATAACAAATATACATTTGGGGATAAAATATGTATGTAAAATGGACTTATCAGCCGGTAAGCTCCAGATTCCGGCCAACTTTCGGCAACCATCTCCGGCACTGGTCATCTTCTCCGGCAAACCAGTACCACCGGCGAACCAATCCGGTCACTGGAAAATCGGATAAGACAACGCCACGTCAACATGTGACGTCATCAAGGCACGTTAGTAGTGACATCACTGACACATCAACGCCACATCAGCACTGCCACGTCAGCATCCACGGCCACGTCAACAACCTACCATATCAGCATCTCCCTGCCATGTCAGCACTATTTTGTCCTTTAGTGTAAAAATTTGTTTTGGCCCGTTTGGAGACGTTTTTTACCCGTTTAAGATGCGGTCAGAGGCATTCAAAAGATTTTGGACCGCTCTGAATGCAACCGTGTGATCGGTTTTGCATAATTTGACTCCAAACTCCTCGTATAGGCTCAGTGGGAGCTATGGGAGAAGAAATGGCAGCAATGATCGACAAGTTTGACAGTTCAAACTTTGCCTATTGGAAGATGCAAGTTGAGGATATGTTATTCCAAAAAAATTTATTCTTGCCATTAAAAGGGAAGAAGCCAGAATCGATGAACGACGAGGATTGGACAATCCTAGATCGAAAGGCTTTTCGAACGATTAGACTGACGTTGTCAAAGTCCGTTACCTTCAACATCAAGAATGAGAAGACAACAAAGTCTCTCATGGATGCTCTTTCAAGCATGTATGAACAACCGTCTTGAGCGAATGCGGTACATCTCATCACTAGATTGGAAAATCTGAAGAAGTCCGAGAATGGGAAAGTCAGTGAACACATCAGTGTTCTTAATGAAATTGTTGAGAAGTTGGAATCAGTTGAGATGCCAATCACTAGCAAAATGAAAGCGGCTTTTCTTATAAGCCAATTGCCAGAGAGTTGTAGCGCCACAAAGGCTGCAATCAGTAACTGCTCAGAGGTGGAACTGTTACAGTATGATTCCGTAGTAAGTATGATACTCACAGAAGAGATCTGAAGACAGAGTGAGTCAGGCTCTTTTAATAGTGGCTCAGCATTGAACGTCGACAGCAGAGGCAGAGGTTCGAACAGGAAGAAAGACGGAAACCAAAGGCATTGCCGTTCCAGGTCGAGACAAGGAAGAACACATGGAAGATCACAATCTCGAGGTTCCAGAAATTCCAAAGAGATTGAGTGTTGGAATTGCGGCAAAACTGGTCACCTCAAGAACTAGTGCAAATCCCCACAGAAGGTAGTGGAGAACAAGATTGAGGTAAACATTGTCTTAGAAGAAGCTGATGATGCGTTAATATGCTCTTTGGAGAGCAAAGTAGAGTTTTGGGTCTTGGACTCTGGAGCATCATTCCATGCCACCTTAAGTCGAGAGCTCTTCAAGAGCTATACACCGGGAAACATTGGCAAGGTTTATCTAGGTGATGATTAGCCTTGCAGTATAGTTGGAAAACGTGAAGTGCATATTAGACTCAACGAATCGATATCGAAGCTGAGGGATATGAGACACATTCTAGACTTGAGGAAGAACCTGATCTCAGTAAGCCAGTTGGCGAGTGAATGTTATGTGACCACTTTCAGAGAAAGATAGTGGAAAGTTTCTAGAGGGGATATGACTATAGCACTAGGAAAAAGAGCGGTACGCTGTATACTACCACCAAAGCTAGCACATTGATAGCAGTTGCAGAAAACAAGGAGGATCACAATTTATAGCACCAGAGGCTAGGTCACATGAGTGAAAAGGGGCTCAAAGTTATGCTCGCAAAGGGAAAACTATCAGGCTTAAATTCGATTGATATCGACTTCTATGAGGATTGCGTATTCGGTAAGTATTAGAGAGTTAGTTTTCAGAAAAATGACAGAGATCTCAGAAAGGAGAAGCTTGAGCTAGTTCACACTGATGTCTGGGGCCAGAAAATGTCTCATCTATTGGTGGAAAGTCCTATTTCGTCACCTTCATCGACGACCATTCCAGAAAGGTATGGGTTTACTTCTTGAAACATAAATCTGAGGTGTACGATGTGTTCAAGAAATGGAAGGCTATGATAGAGAATGAGACGGGTTTGAAGATAAAAAGGTTAAGATCCGATAATGGTGGAGTATATCAGGACATCGGGTTCAAAAAAGTTTGCTATGAGAACGGTATCAGATAAGAGAAGACTGTTCCACGTACACCATAGCAGAATGTCATAGCATAACGTATGAACCGGACATTGACTGAGAGAACCAGAAGCATGCGCATTCATGCAGGGTTGCCGAAACAATTCTCGGTAGAAGCAATCAATACAGCAACGTATCTAATCAACCGAGGTCCATCAGTACCATTGGAGCACAGAATACCAGAAGAGGTATGGAGTGGAAAAGAGGTAACACTTTCACATTTAAAAGTTGTTGGTTGTGTTGCATATGTACATGTTAGTGATAATATGAGGGATAAACTTGATCCCAAGTCACAAAAGTGTACTTTCATTGGCTACGACGATGATGAGTATGGTTAACGCATGTGGGATGATTATAACCGAAAGGTGATCCGAAGCAGAGATGTAGTGTTCAATGAAAAAGTGATGTACAAGGATAGGCACACAACTACCTCAGAGCCTACAGCATAGAGTGATCATGTGTGTTGAGTTATATGATGTTCAAGATAGTGAGAGTACTAAGTCAGAAGAATAGACTAAAGATGACACTACTCAACAGGATGATACACCGCAGTCTCCGACTCCTATTCTTGTACCTAGGAGGACTTCACGGTCGCATGTGTCGAACAGGAGATACATGAATAACTTGTTTCTCACGGATGGAGGTGAACCAGAATACTATGATGAAGCATGCAGTGCAGCAGATGCGAGCCAGTGGGAGCTTGTGGTGGAAGATGAGATGAAGTCTCTTGTCTCCAACAAGACATGGAAGTTAACCAAGTTGTCGGTAAGAAATAAAGATCTCCATAACAAATGGGTCTACAGGGTCAAAGAGAAACATAATGGTTCTAAGAGGTACAAGGCGATACTCGTAGTAAAAGGCTTTCAGCAGAAAGCGGGAATTGACTACACCGATTTATTTTCTACGGTTGTGAAACTGAATACCATTTGTTTAGTTCTTAGTATTGTTGCAGCAAAAGGTTTGCACTTAGAGCAGTTAGATGTCAAAACTGTTTTCCTCCATGGTGACCTAAAAGAGGAAATTTATATGCAGCAGCTGGAAGGTTTCTCAGTGAAATGTAAAGAGAAACTTGTGTGTAAGTTGGAAAAGAGCTTATATGGTTTGAAACAAGCTCCAAGACAGTGGTACAAGAAGTTCGATGGATTTATGCAGAGATATGGTTACAAAAAGTGCAACGCTGACCATTGTTGCTACTTCAAGAGGATTGACACAAGTTATATCATCCTCCTACTTTATGTTAACAACATGTTAGTAGCTGAGTCTAATTTTGCAGAAATCAGCAAGTTAAAAAAGCAGTTGGCAAATGAATTCGAGAAGAAAGACTTAGGCACAACGAAGCAGATTCTTGGTATGAGAATCAATAGAGACAATCATAAGGGTATCTTGCAGTTATCTCAGGCTGACTACGTTGAACGGGTTCTGAAGAGGTTTAACATGAGTGATGCTAAGCCCGTTAACACACCTTTAGCTAGTCACTTCCGATTATGCAAAGAGCAGTCTCCCAAGTCAGAAGCAGATATGAACTATATGGCCAATGTTCTATACGTTTCAGCCATTGGTAGCTTGATGTATGCGATGGTTTGTACAAGACCAGATATAGCATATGCAGTGGGAGCAGTCAGCAGGTTCATGTCCAATTCAGGGAAGACTCACTAGGAAGCAGTGAAGTGGATATTGCGATATCTACGAGGTACCACCGACAGATGCCTTTGTTTAGGTAAAGGCGAAGTGAATTTACATGGCTATATGGATTCAGATTTTGCAGGTGAGATAGACCGCAGAAGAAGCACTACTGGTTATGTCTTTACAGTAGGTACTACTGTCAGTTGGATTTTACAGTGACAGAAAATCGTAGCGTTATCTACTACAGAGGCTGAGTATGTAGCCGTGACTAGACCTGTCAATGGATTGGATTTTGATCCAAATACGATCCAATTAGTCGGATTTGGATTGCAAAAAAATCCGATAACCCGAATATGATCCGAATCCGATAATCCGATTCCTTAACAAATTGGATTTTGATTAACCTAATCCAATCCGATAATAATCCGATCCGATAAAATATATATATATATGTGTATATATTTAATATTGTACATGTATATAAATGTTAGTTGTTAATTATTTTATTATTTATTAATAATGATTGATCATAAATACAATTATTAAAAGTGTGAATAATTTTAGTGTTTTTCAGTATTTATTGATTTTTGTATTTTTTTAATTAGATATTCGGATCAGATATTCTATAATGAAGAAATTCGAATATGAATTAATTAAGTGAAAATCTGTCGAATTATCAGATTCGGATCGCGGATCGGGAATTTTCGTCATTCTTATCAATAGACTTATCAATAATCCGATTATGATCCGAATCCGATATTAATCGGATATGGATTGAAAATAAAATCCGATAACCCGATTAGGATCAGAATCCGATAATCCGATTTCTTAACAAATTGGATTTGGATTTAACTGATCCGATCCGAATCTGATCCATTGACAGGTCTAGCCGTGACATAGGCTAGCAAAGAAATGATTTGGTTACAGGGATTGTTGGCAGAGTTGGGACTTAAGCAAGAAAATAGCATTTTGCACAATGACAGTTAGAGTGCCATACATTTGGCGAAGAATTCAGCATTCATTCAAGGACGAAGCATATAGATCTTCATTATCACTTCATCATATCTTTATTAGAGGATAAAGTTTTAACTCTTGAGAAGATTCAAGGAACCAAGAATCCAACCGACATGTTGACCAAAGTGGTGACAACAAAGAAACTGAAGTTGTGCGCAACTTCAGTGGGTCTTCAAGCTTGAAGACAAAAATGAGGGCACCGTACTGCACTGATCATTGATGGAGTTGATTGATAGTGGCAAAATCGTCAAGTGGAAGATTGTTATATATAAAGGGTGACTACGTTGTATTAAAAGTTGTCCGACATCGACTAAAAGGAAAAACCACCTCTATATCCTTCCCTATAAATATAGGGCCTCTCCTATTATATTGTGTGCAAAAATTGAGAGAGGGAATAGAAGAGATACAAGCTAGTATTCTTCTTGGTGAGAGTTAGGAATAGTATAAACTTATATTATTCCGGTGATACAGGCATAAGTATACACTGCGTGTGTACGTGTGTTTGATCTGCTGATCAACCTCTTGTAATCCCCTCTTTGATCAATAGTGAAACAGTGCTCTCAGTGGACGTAGACTTATTTTGGCCGAACCACTATAAATCTCTATGTCCATTGTTTGGTGTGTGTTTGTGTGCGTTTTCTGATTTGCAGGTACATACGGCTTCTAACAGTGTTCTTGGGCGGGTGTAAAAACCCTAACATGTATGAGACCCTTCCTTAAGCTTAACCTAATAGTTATAAGTTATAATTTTTTGTAACTATCAAATGCAAGTTTTTGCTTCATTATTAGATGACAAGTGTAACTCTATAAGATCTAATCTTGAAATAGTTATTTCCATTCCACTCATTATATATTTGATTTTGAGTTTGTAATAGTTGAAATACTATATTTAATTTAGTTCATAATTAAATTATGTTTTGATATTTTGACGTTTTTTATTTTTTTGAAAGACGATAGTAGGAACCGAACAGCAAACCGAAAAAAATAATTTCATTCGATTCGATTCCTTGCATTAACAATTTGATTCCGGTTCTTATTCTTAGGCCCTGTTTGGTAACATGGGTTGGTACCATTTTTTTAGTTTTGGTGTGACAAGATGGTACTAACCCATGTTTGGTAAAATAGTTTTGGGTCAACAGTATTGGCGCCATTGACACCAAATGACCAAAATTTGGAACCATGTGAATTGATGGTTTTTGGTGGTGCGGTACTGTAGCAACCCAAACCAAAACCAAAAGGTTGCACCACTCACCCCAAACCAAAATCAAATAGTTGCACCATATTAATATTAATATTAATATAAATATATTAATATATTAATATTAAAATATGTTTTTGGAAATTTAATATATATTAATATTATAGTTTTATTATCTTTCCTAAAAATTAATATATTAATATTAAAATATATTTTTGGAAATTTAATATATTTTAATATTATAGTTTTATTATCTTTCCTTAAAATTAATATATTAATATATTAATATTAAAATATGTTTTTGGAAATTTAATATATTTTAATATTATAGTTTTATTATCTTTCCTAAAAATTAATATATTAATATTAATATATTTTAAATATATTAATATTAAAATATATATTTGGAAATTTAATATATTTTAATATTATAGTTTTATTATCTTTCCTAAAAATTCATATATTAATATATTAATATTAAAATATATTTTTGGAAATTTAATATATTTTAATATTATAGTTTTATTATCTTTCCTAAAAGTTAATATATTAATATATTTTTGTATATTAATATTAAAATATATTTTTGGAAATTTAATATATTTTAATATTATAGTTTTATTATCTTTCCTAAAAATTAATATATTAAAATATATTAATATATTATAATATAATAATATGAAATATATTTTAATATTTATAAATAAAATGTGAAACCATTCCAAGTTACCAAACATGGTTTGGTTTCAGAATTTCAACCCATACGAACTCTACCAAATATGGTTTGGTTTTTGAGCATCACTTTTTCTTACATCAAAACCATCTGCACCAAACATGGTTCCAATTTAAAATAAAATCACACCAAACCAAATTCAACACAACTCAACCTAAAACCAAAAACTAACACCGCACCATTCCGTTACCAAACGCACCCTTAAGGAATTGAAAATAACGATGCGGTTTCCAATTTCGGTTGGAATCGAATCCGACCGAACCGTGTGCACCCTTAATACAATGATAGAAGGCTTGATAACCTGAGTGAACATTGTAGCCCAAAAAAAGTGAAAGTGAAGACAAAATTATTAATATAGAGAAAAGGCAATGTTTTGCCATATTTAAGTTGATTGCAACAATTCATGCACTTTTTCCCTTTTAAAGTAATTTCATATCTTCCCAAAATCCTCTTTCTCATTTGCGCACACGCAAAATTCATGTTTGGAATTTGTACAAATATTTTGGTATGAAGTGATGTCATAAAGGCGTGGAGGATGTATATTATGAGAAATGAATGTATTGGATCTCATGCCCAAACTCTAGAAAATACAAATACTGTTACATGACTAACGTAGTTACAGGCAGGGGTGGAGCCACCCTTTGGGCTGGGAGCATGGGCCCTGCCCAATTTTTTTTATTTTTATTCTAGCTTAAAAAATTATATATATTATAATTATGTTTATAAAAATTGTTTATGGTCTTGCTAGTTTTTAAAAATTTCTTTTGATAGCTTAAAAAAGTATAAACTTTACCAATAAATTTATAAAAAATTGCATTTTCACTCTCAGTTTTTTTAAAAAAAAAATCCTAGTAACGTAAAAAAAATATAAATTTTACTAATAAATTTATAAAAATTTGCGGACAAGTTTCCTGGTTACAGGATATTTCTATCCATGGCGACACGGCGACACTGCCTAAATACGTGTGAATATGTGTTCGATACTTTTTTAATATTATTATACTATTATAATATAGTTATTATTTGTGAGATTAGATAATATTCCCATAATACCTGGTCTTGCATACTTCAACCAGATATCTTAATACTTCTCAAATACTTTAAAATAATTTTTTGGATATTAACATATAATTATCTTTGATTAACATAATATAATTTTTAAGAAAAGATCAAAACCGATCTAAGAAAATGAAGTATTTTTATACATATGTATATATATATATATATATACATATCTTAATTTACCTATGAAATTAAGTCTTACTATATGAAATTGTGTCAATTTTATTGCATCTTTATTTAGAACATAAAAACAATTGCATTTAGATTTATGGTTGTACATAGAAATATATTAAAATTTTGATAAAAAAACTGAATAAATATTTAAAATAAAATCTCTTTTGTTATTTTTGTATTTTACCCGTAGAGATATATATATACTAGTATAAGGCACGTGCAAAGATTTGTGATATCTATTTGTATGTCCTATTTGTATCCAAAAGTTAAGATTGAAAGACTATACGGATTTGAAAGAAAAACTATTAAAGAAAATTACTATACACGCTAACATTTTGAAACAAATTTTTAATAGTTTATAACTACCTATTGGTAATTCAAATCAAAATAACCAAACCCTAAAATCAAACCTTATTTGTAATTTTCAAAGGGTTGAAAAGTCAAAATTGCAAGAGCGTAGGATTTTCCACACATAATTATCGATGCGAGTGTATGTTATTTACTTTCATTAATATTTTAGTACAGTTTTACATAAAAAATTATCTTATTCTATTGTTTTTTACTTCCATATCTTGTTTGCATCCTTGCAGCTTCTGTTAATAACATTATATAAAGAAGGGATGAACTAAGAATGAATTATATACCACCAACCAAGTCTTTTTTGCATTTTACATAACTCTTCACACTCTTTTAGATAATTCTTAAGAATTCCAAGGCCTAAATTAACGGTCCCCTCTCAAGCATGGAACCAAAAACAGAATAGTGAAGGTATTTGGTAAATCAGCAAGTCAAACCCTATGCCCCTGTGAAAATTTTGGAATACTCTCCTTCGTTGGATCAAGATTGGGCACATGATGATTTTGTCATGTAGGGTGTGTTCCCCCAACAACTTGTAGTGACTGTGGGGCTAGTACTGGTAGATGGTGGAGACATATTTATGCTCCATTTCTCTCCAAGCATGCATAAAGCTATTATTAAATGTAGTCATACAAAAAAAACCACTTCTTTTTCTTCTTCTCCTTTTGGAAGAATAATAAATATATTGATAAAGAAGCATAGTTTATGAATCATCAAAATGTCCGTGCTATTGCTTATAGCTTATAGAAACAGATTAAATATTGTTGGAGTATGACTCATTTTCTAGTAGGGAAAGTTGAACTTAGTTACGAAGTAATAAAAGATTGATTTGAAGGCTCCTTATTATAATTGGTCTGGATACCAATTATTTTATTCACCAATCAACCTCTCTTTTAAATACAGGGTCTAACAGAGTCTAACTTGTTTACCAATCAACCTCTCCTATAAATACATGGTCTAACATATTGTATTGTATGCATAGATATAGAGAGAAGAAGAGATACATAATGGTATTTTTTTGGTGTGAGTGAAACACCGGTGAGGGTGAGCTATACATGTGTGAGTGAAATACTGTGTGAGTTGTTGATTTGCTGATCATCATATTGTAATCCTCTCATTGTGTATGATTTTTGATTTGCAGGTGTGCACGATTTTGAACAGAGGGTGTGGAAACCATAACAAAGATATTGTCTTCTTATAAAAAAAAACAAACATATTGTCTTTGGCACTTACTTTACCACTTATTTGCTCTTTTTATAAAACTAGTAGGTGCATCTAAATATAATAAAACACCAAAATTCAATGTCATGATTTTGAGTGTAATAAACTAGACCTGAATGGAACAAGTAATCAATTGCTTACTTTAAGTTTTTGGGAGAATTTGATTCATGACTAAAATGCATACTTGTTCATTGTTCTTTCCCTCTCTATTTCACACTTATTTCAGTAAGTTTATTGGTAACAGAGAAGTCTTATGTGGTTGTAATTTTCAATGTCATTGTAACAAAGTTTCTGAGTATTTGATTAAAAGGGTAGTCTTCTCTGGGTTCTCAGTCTTCAATATATAAAGACTTGCAGAGACATATAGTTTGGATTTGGTGGTAGTCTGGTTTAACAAAAGAGTTCTTTGAGTTTTATGAAAGAAAAAGAAACACTTCTCTTTGTTTGGGTTGATTCATATGAAGGAAAGTGAATGAATATATAGATGATATTCTTTTTATATTTTTTATTTTTGCTTTCATGTTTGAGCAATTAATGTGTCTTGTCCATTTTTAAATCTCTAATGAAGCTCCAGGTATGGCTGTGACCAATGACCATATGGTTTTCTTGAGCTGCTGAGAGAAATGGCAGAAGGGGGAAAATAATATTATAATATAATATTGTTTGTTTGGAGGGTTTTGTTTGTTTTTTCATGGAAAATTGGAGGGAAAGTGCCATGTGGTGAGCTCAGAGGTCTGCACATGGCTTCTCTAGTTTCCAGGTTTTGAGGCTGTAAACAGAGACCGGGAAGCCAGGGTTTTGGGTTTTTCAAGAGAATCAGTTGCAGATAAAATCACCTTATTGGTGTTAAAAAACAAAACCCTAGTTTTTTTTTCTATAGAAAATAAGAGAAACAACCTAGCAATTTAGTTTCATTGCAAGTGCAATTAAAAAAACATTTTCTTTCTTTCTCAACTTGCTTCCTCTTTTCAATAAGTTCAGCTATATCTGTTTCCTCAAAATCTAGGCACTGTGCAGCTTAGATTGCAACTGGCCAGGTTTTTCTTCCTCCATATATTCATGTCTTCTTTATACGCATATTAATGTATAATGATCTGCAGATTATATGTTCATGTTTAATATAATGATCTGCAGATAAAATATATATATACATATGTTTCCTAATTTGTACAAAAAAATTGGAGGCTTGATAGTGCCTTCCTCTTTGAGCCTCACTTGCAATCTCTAATTTGCAATCCAAAAAAGATCCATCAATCCATTTTCAAAGTCTACTTTGAAACAAAAAAAGAAATTGCTTGTTGTTTCTGTTTCTTCATATATATTTATACCCATCAATTTGTACTTCTAGATTTCATTTGTATCTATCAAAAACAATCATTGCCTAGAGGCTTTCTCTTCTATATTTCTCTTCTGATATTTGAATTTGAAGAACACATTTGACCACCACATGGCTCTTCAATGGATTGCTGTTCTTGTCCCATCTTTGATATGTGCTAGTTTTTTAGATTATGGGTTTTCATGCATACTCTTCTCAGCTTTAGTTTTGATTCCATCTTCTATTTTCTTCATATTATCAAAACAAAAACAAGTACTGTCTAAAAAGGATCCAGTGAAAGATGAAGCTAATAGCTCAGACCAGTTGGAGTGTCTCCCTCAGGTGGTGGAGGAAGTTGTGCCAAAACTAGAGCTTGAAAAGGAGAGTAGTACTACTTTCTCACAAACCAAACAAGGCCAAGAATGTGAAGTGAGTCAAATTGATCATTTTTCAGAAACTAAAAGCATTGAAAAAGAGAGGACTTTCTCACAAACCAAACGAGGCCAAGAATGTGAAGCCTGTCAGATTGATCAATTTTCAGAAAGTGAAAGCATTGATCATTCATCATCTACAAGTGAAGATTCTGAACTTGACTGCCCTTTTTCTTGCAATGTAGACCGGTGTCCGGATTGCTCCGATGGCTCCATCTCAGATGAGGAAAGCCTCATTGAAATTGCTCTCCCAAGTGGTCAATATGTGGGTGCTAAACAAATGGACCTAAAGTTCCAATTGCAGCCAAAGATGCCTCATTTCTCGCCGGTATCGATTTTCCGAAAACATAGCCTAGTGGAGCTTTTGGCAGAGATCAATGAGATGAATGAGGAAGATAATTTGATTGAGATTGATATATCCATTGGCTGCATCAAGTGTTCAAGGTTTGAGATTAAAGCATAAGTTGAAGTTACTATTTCTAGAGTTCTTTTAAGTTCAATCCTTTTTGATCCTTATGGATTTGCTTCCATCTTTTTTGTTGTGTTTTGTGGACTTTCATTGGGCTTGTCCTCTTACAAATAAACCTTGGATAGTGAGTTCTGTGGCTTTTGTTTTCTCTTAATGCACATTAATGGAAGTGTTAAAAGTTTGAAGGCCATGGCTAAATAAATGGAATTCCACTTAGGGTTCGGTTTGGGAGCACGGAATTAGAGGCTCCAATTCCAAATAACCATTATTTGGATGTAACAACATACTTTGAAATTGGAGAAGTTGTGATTTTCATTTCCACATCTTCTTCTGACCCATTAAATACTCTTTCTCTAAAAACAAAACTTTCACAACCACAGACATATATATATATACATAAATACCTATATATATACATACGCCTATATACACACACACTTATATATAAAAATATATACACATATATACATACGTATGCATATATATGTACTCATAGAGGGCATATATATATACAAATATATAGCCACACACACAAATATATACACACATAAATACATACACATCCACATACATGCATACACACACACACACACACACATATATATATATATATATATATATATATATTCATATCTATACTTGTATACTTATACTTATCTATATATATATATGTTTATTAATATTATCTAATTTGATTTTAAATTTATGATTTTTTATATTCAAATTGGGTTTAGGATTGAAATCCAATTATACTTGAATTCCAAGACTTATCCAAACAATAAATTTGGAATTGCATTTGTAGAATTGAAATATTATGAAATTTCAATTCCAATACAATTCTAATTCAATTCCAAATCCGCGCATCCAAACGGACCCTTAATTGTCTTTCTTTATCTTCTTTTTTTTTCTCTTCTCCATTTGAGCATCATCTCTATGTTGTTTTCAGACTTGACATTTATTGGGTCTCAGGACAATCAGTTTAAAGATCTAACCCACTAATTATTAACTCATTTAGTGGATTATGAAGAGATGCATTTTATATGATGTAGGCTTGTAGCATACATTGTGGAAGTATAAATTTTACTCCATAAGGTCAAACCAGTTATTATGCTTTTATTTGTCTAATAAAACTTTTAAGTGACTTTATATATATATATATATATATACATATACATATATAGAATTATTGAAGTTTAAACTTTGAATCAATTATAAAAGGAAAAAAAAAATTCTAATTTAGCTGGAGGGTTGAGTACTATGATCCCTTATGAAGCACGGACACTTCGTCTAGGGTCGTCGTACCCGTGTCGGACACACGTATCCATGTCGGACGCGCAAATACACCAAAAATACGTGTCTGACACACCAAAAACGTGTCCTGCCTTTTTTTTTAAAAATTGGACACTCAGAGGACACGCGGTGAGTCGATTGATTTAATGAAAGATAGAGGTCTTATGAAGCCAATAATTTAATGGATCACATACGGAACTTCAACACCTCTAATTCAATCTTTGCATTTAAAGATACTTGAATATCTTTGTTCCTCCTCATCTTGTGAGAAGAATTGTAGCACATATTTATTTATCCACTATTTAAAGAGGAACAAGATAACATCACAAATAGCCGAATATTTGTTATTTATACCTTCCAATCTTTGTCTTCAATAAAGAAAATTTTCACAATATAACGAGAGAAGATGACAGATGTTGGGAAAGATGCATTTGATTCCTTGCATAGTAGTAGAATGAAGAATTTTGAACATGTTAGACATTTCATTTAACATATTTGTTTATTTTTGTTTATAAATTTTTTTTATTCTCATTGTTTAAGTGATAAATGAAGTATTTGTGTAATATAATATGTATATATAAAAAATATATATAATTTTTTATAGACGTGTCGGGGCCGTGTCGTGTCCTAATTTTTTGGAATTTGTCGTGTCGTCGTGTCCATGCTTCATAGATGATCCCTAATTCTTAAAAGAGTGACATACCAATAAAAACAAGGGTTAATTTCAATAAACCACCCTCTACTATTGAATTTAATCAACTAACCCCCCTCTGTCCGGATTGCCCCCTATCCTTTCTAATTTAATCAACTAACCTCTCCTATGTTCGGATTGCCCCCTATACTTTTTAATTTCAATCACATTGCCCCCACCCTCAAACAATATATATACCAAATTAGAAAATTAAATATAAAATTCGAAAAAAACTATATAAATTTTGAAAAAATATATATAAAATTCGAAAATAATATATTAAATTATGAAAACATATATAAATTCAAAAAAATATATAAATTTCAAAAACATATATAAATTTTGAAAACAAATATATATAAACTTCTAAAAATATATATAAAATTCAAAAAATATATATAAATTTTGAAAAAATATATAAATTTCGAAAACAATATATAAAATTTGAAGACAATATATCAAATTCAAAAAATATATATATAATTCAAAAATATATATAAATTTTGAAACGAATATATAAATTTTTAATTGTTTTTTATAAAATTCGAAAATATCATTTAAAATTTGAAAATATCATATAAATTTTGAAAACATCATATAAATTTCAAAATATATATATATATATATATATATATATATATATATATATATATATATATATATTGGAAAATTATATATAAAAGAAGGCCACTAATTGGTGTTGATAGTAAGTAGTTTGATTCACTTCATTAGAAAAGATATGACATTTTACCAATATATATATTTTCTAAATTTTAATATTTTTTTGAAATATATATATATATATTTGAAATTTATATATATTTTTTCAAATTATATATATATTTTTCGAAATATATTGTTTTCAAATTTATATATCTTTTTCCGAATTTTATATATTTTTTCAAATTTTATATATTTTTTAAAATTTATATTTTTTACAAATTTTATATATTTTTTCGAATTTTATATATATTTTTTGAATTTTATATCTTTTTTTTAATTAGATATATATATATATTTTCAAGGTGGGGGGTAATGTGATTGAAATTGAAAAGATTGTGGGGCAATCCGGACATAGGAGGGGTTAGTTGGTTAAATTGGAAAGAATAGGGGGAAATCCGGACAAAGGGGAAGGGGGGTTGATTAAATTCAATAGTAGAGGGGAGTTTATTGAAATTAACCCTAAAATTAAATACTTCCAAATTAGTTGTCCACTTTGTTTACTTTACTTGTCTCAAATTACTTGTCCAATTTTGAATCACAATACAATATTATCATATAATTTTCCAAATTATACATCTTCATTAACTTTAAAAAAATAATAGGTCCCACTAAAAACTACAATTGTACTACTCCTTTCGTCAAATTTTAGGTATCCATGTTTGAAAAGTGACATTTTTTTTTTATTTCCTATTTTGTACTTGATAATGTAGTATAGTTGTGGTTTTTAGTGGAGCCCATTATTTTTTGAAATTAATGAAGATGGATAATTTGAGAAAGTATATGATAATATTATACTTGGATTCGAAACTGGACAACTAATTTGGGACAAGTAAAGTAGGAAAGGTGGACAACTAAATTAGGAGGAGGGAGTACATTATGCAAAATAAGAAATACAAAATATCAAAAAAATAGTGGAAAAGTCAAATGTGGAGAACTAATTTGGAACAGAGGGAGTCAAAGAATTAGAATATGTATCTTGAATGTGAGTATCTTGCAACTTAGTTTATTCATTGTAAGGAAACCTATGTTAAATTAATAATAATAAAGAAATTACTTAAGTTTTTATCTATTTTAATTAATTATTTTAGCCATTTTACTTTGCCTAGACTTGAATTTTTTTCATGAGTGAGGACTCCTATAGTTCCCTCTTCCTTCTTGCAACAGGGTTCACTTCAGACCAGGGCTGTAAACGAACAGAGTGCTCAATAAGCTACTCGAGGTTCGGCTCGCTTAAAGCTCGGTTCGTGTTCGTTTGTTTAATAAACGAACCAAACTCAAATAAAATATTGAAGTTCATTTATTAAATGAGTCAATCTCAAACATCTATGAGCTCGACTCGTTTGTTCGTGAACAACCTCGTTTAAATACTCGTAATAAATTAATAATATATAAATATATTATATAATTAATAATACATAAATATTTATATACATATATTATTTAATTATATAAATTAAGATTTTGAACAACCCACATAAAAAAAAGGCCCGATTCAGTTATGTATAACACCATCTAGCCCACCTACATTTCAATTATTCTAGTATAAATATATAAGTGAAACTCATATTAAATTAAACTCACTTGTGCTTAAGTATTAGTAAACCCTATTTCATTTCTTGCTCACCACTCAATTTTACATACATAGTAGTTAATAAGACCATTTGATTGATGTTTCAAAAGGCAAAAAAATGTTCATAGCATTCAAATAAATTCCTCAATTTGGTTGGAGAGACATCCACTGCTGGTGAGCAATTAAAGAATCCATGTGGCCACACCAAAAAAACACAAAAAAGATTGGGATTCAGTGACCTTTACATACCCATTATATATATATAGATCATACACATTCGTATAGATGTTCCAAGTTTGTATATCTGCAACAATAGGAGACTGGAAGGTCATAGTTATAGGCACACATTATGTTCTCTAAAACACAAAACAGATGCGGTAATTAGAGATAGAGATGGGAACTTTGTTGGTTGAAATTTGTCCCTAGTTTAGGAGTAAGAGATGCATGTGTAAGCCTATAAATAGAATTTTCTATTCGCATTTTAAAAGTGGTGAGTTGCCTTATTTTCCTTAATTATAGGTGATATATAAGTTAATTCATTATTAGTTCAAAATTTTAAATCAATGTTGTAAAATTTTTTAAAACAAAAGAGCAAAAAAAAAAACTTGTTGAGCCGGCTTGATCAAGCTCGAGTCGGCCGCAAAACAAGCGGCTTGCTGAGTTGGCTCGAGCTCGATTGAGTAGTGAGCGAGCTGAGTTCAAACTTAGTTATTCATGGCTTGCTTGAGCCGAGCTAGAACTCTCCTATAAAGGAATTGAGCCGAGCTCGAACATGTCAATACTCGGCTTGGCTCGTTTACAGCCCTACTTCAGACCAAACACAGATCCATTAAAGGACTCGTGCCCCCACTGGAAATTTTATTATTCACAGTTACACCTATATATATTTTTGAAATTATACTTACACGGTTACACCCCCACTAAAATAAATTTTTTTTTATAAATATACCCTCTTTAAATAAAGAAAAAAAAATCCGTATAAGAATATACCCCACCCAAAAATCTCCCTAGATCTACAAACAAGGATTCTAACTAAATATATGCAAATCGAAGTGGTTGTCCACTGCTAACATCAATGGTGGTGGTCATCTTTCATATTTGCATTTCTGGCATGGTGAACATGTTCTCAGTCACTGCTGAACATCCATGCTGCATTTCAGAACAACCCATCCTTCTCTCTCCGCCTTCTTTTTTTTTAAAAGGAATATTTCATTAGCCTTCATGTCCAACTAAGTAATTTTCATTTGTTTGTTCGCTTGTTTTTTTTGTTTTTTTTTTTAAATTCTAAATCATGTAGACATAAACTTTGTGAGAATAAAAGAGAATACTTTTACCAAAACTAAACATTAATTTTAGTGCTAGAAGAATATGTATCCTCAATGACAATAAATATTATGTAACGAATTTTAGGGATTTCATGAGGGGCTATTTTGAAATTTCACTTGTGTACCTTTGTTGTAACTCTGTGCAAGAAATATGGGATGTAATTTTTAGTGGCAAACTCTAAATTGTGACCGTAAAATTTTAACATTAAAAATGTCTTATGATATATTGGGAGTTAAAACTATTGTTATACAAATTGAAAATTCAACTTTTTATATTACAGTTACTAACCCTAAGTGTATAATTTTGCTCACACCAAGAATGAATTTTATTGAGGCTTCAATGGCCAAATTTATACATCATGCTCATGAATTTCTCTCCTATTTTGTAGGATCATGCCCCTAATTCTATGGAATCATGACTCACTTAGTTGATAACCACCCATTATCTATCGTTAGTGGGTTGTTACTTCATATCCTTTAAACAGTGGAATGGTACTGATGGGCTCAACCTATTACATGGGTTTTAAATCGTGGGTCAATTAATTACACATTCATATATGGGCCTAGCCAATCTTGGGTTTCACAAACGGGCTTGGGGATGTCAATTTTTGCTATTTACACTGGCCCCATTCGGGTTTAGCATACGGGTTCATGGGTTTGACCCGAATTCCATTGAATTGATGGGTTGATTATAGTTGTACTTGATGATGTTAGCGTCATTATTGCGAAAAGGCGTCTGCCCTTTGAATTTTGAAAAAGCGGCTACCTGTTCCTCTTTCTCCGTGTTTGAGGCATTGAAAACTGTTGTGCCTCATCAGTCTTTTAATAGTGGTGGTTGATATGTCTGTGTGTATATCATCCTTGTTTTGGTTTCATTTTTTATTCCTACTTTTGCATTTCTTCATTGTAGCCTTAAGCGATCATCTTCTGTACATGAGAGTTTTTCCGGCCCATACAAAAGCGGATCCCGACCAAATCGATTCCAGAAAGCCCGAGATGATGATCCGGTCCTTGTACCTACATCATAACCCGACCAATACGTCAACCTTGTGGTCCGTCCCGGGATTCGACCGCCAGACCCATCTTCTGACCCGACCCGAAGAATATACTAGAAGTAACTCGAAGATTCTAGAATGGACTTGTAGCTCAAGATAATGTCATAGAATAGGGATAAAATAGCTGACGGATAAAGTAAGGATAAAAGTCCAAAATAGAAAATGTTGCCCTAATGGGCCAAAAGCCCATAGGGAAAATGTATATAATCCAATAACGAGTAATGAGAAGGTATCTTTTTGTGTTGTGCAAATTTTGTATCTACACAATGGTGCCGTCTGTGGGAAGTTAGGTCATTTTTCGCCGACCATCTTCCTACCTCAAAAAGCTGAGCGAAATCCAGATACAACCACCAAACCTTCAATATCATCCTCCCCGTCCGGATATAGCCATGCCGGTGACGAGATCCCATTCAGAGGCGCTGATCCCCCGCGACCGACAACCGAGTGCTCCACCGACGATTGAACATCTCTTACAGCAGCTCGAAGAAGCCGAGAAACGTAGTCAGGCCACCGAAGCAAGAAGCCTGGTGGTGGAGAGAAGAAGCGAGGAGCTATTGGCAAGGATGAATCAGGCGACTATCCCACCAGTAGTTCCGGATCAATCACAGATCCAAGGGCAAGCCGAACAACGAGAGGAACACGATGAAACCTCTCACCGACCAGGCAAGGCCCTGACTACAGGCGACGTTCCCGTCACCAATGAACCTCTGACATCACAGAAGCTTCAGGAGATGATGACGGAGTTTCAAAAGAAGGTCATGAGGGATCTGAGGGCCCGATCTACCGATGACCAGGCCCTCCAGGCCTCTGCTGACTCAGTCCAATCACCGTTCACTCTCGAAATCACTAGGGAACCGTTCCCCAAGAAGTTCGTCATGCCCAGATTCACTCCCTATGATGGAACGAAGGATCCCGAGGAGCACATTTACCAGATCCACCAAAAAATGACCATGTATGCCGACAACGAAGCCCTGTTGTGCAAAGTCTTCCCGACCAGTCTCGTCGACACGCCACTCATCTGGTTCAGGAAGCAGCCGCCGAGATCCATTGGCAGCTGGCAGCAACTGTCCGACCTCTTCGTGGCCCAGTATTTCGGGAATAAGAGGCAAAAGAAGACCATCTCGAGCCTCTTTACCATGACTCAAGAAAAAGGCGAGTCCCTCAAAAGCTTCCTGCCCAGATTCAACGTCGAGTCGTCCTCCATCGACAACTGCGACCAGCACTCAGCCGTGGAGGCCTTCAGGATGGCATTGATCCCGGGGACCAAGTTCCACCAATCACTTGTGAAGCGACCCCCCTCGGGAATTGGGGAACTCAATTCTAGGGCTCAGGGCCATTTGAGGATCGAAGAGGAGAAAGAAACCCAACAGAAAAGAGCGGCGTTGATCAATGTGGAAATCAGATCGAAGGATAAGGTTTCGGATACATCCCGACATCCTAATAGTCGCAAGCGCTCAAATCCCCCGATCCCAGCTTCATCTCAATTTCCTCCACAGCCCGAGAGACGCGCCAGGTTCGAGGAGAAGATCAACCCGTTGAAAGTGACCCTTACGAAGCTTTTCCAAGAAAACAAAGCTAGAGGGATCTTCCAGACTCCCCCCCCCCCCCAATCAGACAACCCCTTGACTAGAGGGATAGATCGAAGCACTGTGCCCTCCACAGTGATTTCGGCCATACGACGAATGATTGCAGGAACCTGAGGCGCCAGGTCGAGACAATGATAGCCCGAGGGGAGTTAAAGGACTATGTTCAGCGGGATGGCCCGAGAGCCCATCAATCCGCACAGAACAACCAACGGAATCAAACTCCAGCTCACCTGGTCAGAATCATCAATATGATCCATGGAGGTCCTGACTCATGAAGCGCCGAAGGGTCAAGACGATAACAAATGAGGAGGGCACATCATGTCAGCAGGATAGCCGGGATAAACGAGGTTCACCACCGAACGGGGCAGTCTCAGATACTTTTCTCCCAGGATGACCTCCGAGACATCCAAGTCCCACATGATGACCCATTAGTCATCACTCTAATGGTCTCGGGATGTCTTGTCCGGAGGGTCATGGTTGATCCGGGAAGCAGTACAAATATCATGACCAAGTGGGATTTTGATAAATTAGAGATCGACCTGAGGGACATTGTGACTTCCAGAAATCCAATTGTCGGGTTTGACGAAAAGCAATTCGAACCCCTCGGGGAGATCAGTCTGCCCATGTCAGTAGCGCAGAGAACTCTGTCAGAGACCTTTGTAGTGGTGGACGTGAAACCCTCTTACAATCTGCTTATGGGAATAGGATGGATTCACATGATGCAAGGCGTATCCTCAACTCTCCATCAAATTATGAGGTGCGTCGGGCCAAATGGTTACGACATAATTGATATCAAAGGAGATCAAGTAGCCGCCAAGCAATGTTACGCCACCACTGTCAAAGGAATCAAGGATAAGCCCGATCAGAAGAGGTCCCGAGAAAAGGATCAGGACCTGGACCCGCAGCCCAAATAGCAATTACAGGACGGGGAGTCGGGTTCCCCGATCGTCGTAGAACCTTTGCAGCCGGTTTTTGTATTGCCTAATCAACCCGACAAGGTTACCTACGCAGGTACAAACCTCACCACTTGTGAATTGAATGAACTGACAACATTCTTACAGGATAATCATGATGTCTTCGCGTGGGAGCATACTGATATGCCCGGCATCGACCCCTCTATAGCCCGACATACATTACATATCGATCCAAATATACGACCTGTTCGACAGAAACAGAGGCGAATGGGGGGCCAAAGGAACCAGATCATAGTAGACGAAGTGTCAAAATTGCTTGAAGCCGGGTTCATCACAGAAGTTCAGTATCCTGAGTGGTTCTCCAACGTGGTGGTTGTGCAGAAAAAGAATGGGAAATGGCAAGTCTGCATCGACTTCACTGACCTAAACAAATCATGCCCGAAAGACAGCTTCCCCCTGCCCAAAATAGACCAAATGGTCGACGCTGCCGCAGGCTACGATAGACTGACTTGCCTAGATGCTTACTCGAGATACAACCAAATCCCAATGGACCCGACAGATGAGGAAAAGACCTCCTTCATTACCGAGACGGGTACATATTGTTTTAAAGTTATGCCTTTCGGACTAAAGAATGCAGGAGCTACATTTCAAAGATTAGTGAACAGGATATTCAAAGGAATGATGGGCACAGTGGTCGAGGCTTACATTGATGATACATTTGTCAAGAGCAGAAATAAAACTGACCATTTGGGACATCTCCGGAAAGTATTTGATGCCTTGAGGAAACACGGGATGAAGCTCAATCCAGCCAAGTGCTCCTTTGGGGTGTCGTCAGGGCAGTTCTTGGGACACATAGTCGACCGATCGGGCATACAGGCCAGTCTGACACAAGTGAAGGCTCTGCTCGAAACGAAAAAACCAATCACACACAAAGAAGTCCAAATCCCGACCGGAAGGGTGGTAGCCTTAAGTAGATTCATCGCAAGGCTGACCGACCGATGCCGACCCATCTTCCAGGCTATCAGAGCCAGGAAAGGAGAAGTGTGGGGACCCGAGCAGACTAAAGCCCCATCCCGACTAAAATAGTACATGCTCAAGCTTCCCATTCTTGCGACACCCTAACCCGATGATGTACTACTCTTGTATCTGGCAGTATCATCAGTATCAACTAGCATTGTACTTATCAAAGAGGACAGGAACCTCCAAATGCCCATCTTCTATACCAGTAAGGCATTGGTCGATCCCGAAACACGGTACAACAAGCAAAAAAAGTTGGTTTTATCCCTGATAAATGCCAAACGATGTCTCAGGCATTACTTTGAAGCTCACCAGATCATTGTCCCCGCTACCACTCCTATTCGTGTACTTATGGCGAAGCCCGACCTCTCCGGAAGGATCTCCAAATGGGCCATTGAGCTGGGGATTTATGATATAACCTACATTCCCAGGATCTCAATCAAAGGGCAGGTCGTGGCCGATTTCCTATTAGAAGGAGAGACCGAGGAAGAAGATCAACCCATTGAGTTAGAAACGTGGAAATTATTCGTGGACGGCTCAGTAAGCGCCAATGGAGCAGGCGTCGGGCTAGAAATCCATACTCCCGACGGGACTAAGTTACAGGCCTCGATGCAATTACAATTCTCAGCCACTAACAACGAGGCAGAGTATGAGGCAATCATATCGGGCCTGAGATTGGCCAGGAGCCTGCAAATACAATCCCTATATGTGTACAGTGACTCCCAGCTAATAGTCAGACAAATAACCGGCGAGTACGAAACCAGAGACCCCAAAATGGAATCTTACAGAGCAATGGTGCTCGAGGAGTCTGAAGGTTTTCAAAAGCTAACATTCAGCCAAATCCCTCAGGAATAAAACACCTCTGCCGACCATTTAGCTAATCAGGCGTCTGCTGCTGGTGAGGATATGACCCGAGTAGTATTGACCGACTTCATCGCTACACCAAGCATTCGAGGGCCCGACGAGCTGATATGCCTAGTACCCCGAAAGCCTAGCTGGATGGATCCCATAATCGATTACCTCAGTATCGGGATGCTGCCAACTGATAAGGCAGAGGCCAGGAAAACTAGAATGAAGTCAGCCCGATACTCGATCATCCAGGGACAGCTCTACAAAAGATCTTTCTCGGGTCCATATTTGAGATGCGTAACTCCCTCCGAGGCAGAAACAGTGATGCAAGAGATACACGTTGGGGCTTGTGGAAATCACTCGGGTGCCCGTTCTCTCGCCCATAAAATCCTATCCCAGGGTTACTTTTGGCCCTACCTGTCCCAGGATACAAAGGAATATGTGCGTAAATGCAAAGCCTGTCAGATGCACGGTGAGGCTATACTCCAACCACTGGAGTTCTTGAACCCGACAATCGTTCCACATACTTTTGCCCGATGGGGAATGGATATAGTCTGACCTCTCCCAAAATCCTTCGGGTCAAAGACCCATGTGCTCCTTGCTACCGACTATTTCACTAAATGGGTTGAAGCCAAAGTCTATCCTTCTATAAAGGGCAGTCAAGTAGTGAAGTTCATATGGAATCACATCATCTGCCGGTTCGGGGTGCCAAGGACCATCATGATGGACAACGACACAAATTTAGACTGTGAACCGGTCAGGTCATTTCTGGTCGAGCATGGAATTAATCAGAATACCTCCTCGGTAGGGTACCCACAAACCAATGGACAAGCAGAAAGGACCAATCATTCAATCTTCAACACCCTGGAAAAAAAACTTGAGAAGGCGAAAGGAGCATGGTTGGACAAATTGCCAGAGGTATTATGGTCATATAGAACCACGCCCCGACAACCGACCGGTGAAACACCCTTCGCTATGGCGTATGGGGCGGAAGCCGTGATCCCGACGGAGTATGCCGTCCCGACATTGAGGTCACTAGCCTGGGACAAAAGATCAAACAATCAACGCTTGTCTCACGAGCTCGACCTGGTGGAAGAAAGGAGAGAAATTGCCAGGATAAGACTGTCTGCTTACCAACAACGGGTCAGGAATCATTTCGACAAGAGAGTAAAAAGAAGGGGATTCCAAGTCAGGGACATGGTCCTTAGACGAAAGATTGGACACATGGGCAAGCTCCAGGAGCCATGGGAAAGACCCTACACCGTCACCGAGGTGATTGGTCGAGGGGCCTACAGACTTCTCAGGAACTCAGATAACAGAAGGGAACCGAACACACAGAATGCATCCCGACTAAAGAGGTATTACCCATAGAAATACTTTATTTCGACTGTTGTAAATAAAGGCCACTAGAGCCCAAAGGATTGCAATGAAAGTTCCATTTTTCATCTTCATGAGGGTCGAAATTATCTCCATGATTATCTACAAATCTAAGTGTCGAACCCTCTCCATAGCCCAAAGTGCCCGAGAGATCTTCACAGACCCACCAGTGGTCGGGTTTTACAAAATATCAGTTTGAAAACCTAAGTGTGGAATCCTCTCCATGGGCCCAAAGTGTGATACCCCCAATTTCCGCACGTGAGTTGGCCAGACTCACACATGAAGATCGGGAAATACCATGCAATTGATATAAAAAAAATACATAATATAATAGGAAATTTGCGAACTAAAAAAAATCATAACAGAAGCAACACTAACTTCAAATCTTACAAAAGACTTTAAGATACAACCTGGAAATCCTGTTAAAGAAGGACCCCTAAATAAAAATTTACATTTTTAATAACTTTGCCTAATTTACAACAGTTGTACAACCAATATACACTGTAAACCGAAAGTAGGAATGGAGTAGACGATCACGAACAAAATGCTATGACTCAAAACCTTAACCTGGTGGCTGAACTATCCCAGACCGGAAATGATAACAACAAAGTGGGTTAAACCCACGAGCAAGTCCACTACTACTACAACCCAACAGAGGACCGATAAAGCCAACATCTCTGAACGAAACAACATGGATATATAGACCCTATGTAATAAGATTTGTCTTTCGCTTTCCATAAAACCTTTAGAACATTTCTTTTCTTTTCATAATCATATAAAAGATATATATATATATATATATATATATATATATATTTATTTATTTTTAAAATAACCAATGCAACCTATGCATACACATATAGTATAATATGTATCTCAAATAATCAAATAAAAGATATATAATTATATATTTTAAAAGAAATATCTCATGCCTCCCATGCATAAACATATTTTATAATATTTTCCCCTAATCAAATAAAAGATATATTATTATACCTTTTAAAATAAATAATACATGCAATCCATGCATAAATATATTTTATAATATATTCTCATACTCAATTAAAAGATATATAATTATACCTTTTAAAATAAATCACCAATGAAAATCTGTGCATTAATATATTTTCCTAATCAAATAAAAATATATAATTATCCCTTTTAGGATAAATAACCCATGCATACCATGCCTCACCAATATCATATAAATGAACCTATTAATATTCATAATCATTTTCTTATGCCAATAAACAACTTATCTAACCTTATTTTAACCACGTACCCGACAATTCATCCATGTCGTGACAACTCAACCATGTCCCGTGGTACTCATGAGACTACGTTAATAGTCAGTCTCCAAGTGGTTCCTTAAACATCCTCAATCCATATTTATTTAGTTAAATATTATGATTTACGAATTTATCAATTCCCTTGCGTTATTTATTTCATCTCATACATCACCGCACACAAATATGCTTATTAGCATAATAAAGGTGAACATCCTACACATCACTGTATAACACATGCTACACATATGTACAAAGTCATACATAATGATTTATATCAACATAATAAATCATTATATTCAATAAATAACAAATATCAACTACCATAGTATAATCATTGATAAACTATTCTAATAAATATATTTAACACCATTATAACCTTAACATATTTTATGATAGGTTAATAATGAGATCCGAAATCACAATATTACTTAATTAAAGTATAGGGATCCCAAATATCTTTTTAAGAAAGATTTGGGGTCAAACTGTAATTATAGTGCAGTACAGGGATCCTATTGTAACTTTAGAAATGTTATGGGGACTAATATATTATTTACGTAAATTATAGGGGTCATATTATAATTAGTATAAACCTAAGGGGTCAAAACGTAATATAATTAGGGGTCAAACTGTAATTACAGTAATTTAAAGGGGTATAACCGTAGTTATAGTAATATTCAGGGGTTTGAATATAATTTCAGTGAAGTTCACATGCCTACGGTGTGCGCATTTACACCGGATCATTTCTCATATAATTGGATGATTTTAATTGGTCAAAGTTATGCTTAGTGTGTGCACACCTACACGAGATTATACCTAATAACTATAATTTACTTCAATGGTAAGGATTAAAGATTCCATCTAATCCTATGGTTACTAAAAGGAGTGTACCATAGTAAACTAATTCCGCTTACACTAGATTCCAGCATATTTATATATTTAAATTAAAGGCTTGGATTGAAAGTTAATAACATCTTATGGTTAGAAAAACAAGGGTACCATAACAATATACAATCAGTCACACTAGATTTCCAGATTTATATAATTTTCGAAAATTACCACAATAATTCTTAAAATTCCTAGAAAATTCAAGAAGCCTATTTAAATAATTTTAAATATTAATAAAGCTTCTTAAGTAGTAATTGATGATAAATTCCATTATTGTAGATGTATTTTATAATTAAAATACAATTTAAAGACAATATGAAGTATATGATAATAATTATTAAACATTCATTTATCTATATATATATGTATTTATATACATGATAACACTTATATACTTATTTTTATAGAAAAATAATTATGTATAAATAATATATATCTATTTATACATATTATTTCACAAAGGTCTTGAATTTATAAATCCAAAGGGGTAGAATAGAGTTGTAACTTGCCTTAAATTATCCGGCTTGGATTTATATCTTCAAGCCCAAAATCCATCCAAGAGGATCACCTTCTCTCCAAGACTCTCTCTCATTTCTCTCAATTCTCTCCCAAACATTTGAGCCAAAAAATGAAGTTGTATCAATACCAAGATATAACCTAATAATTCTAACAATTATTCATTTAAAAACATGTGGGCTCCCTCCTTTAGCTTTTTGCCTTCACATTTCCCCAATTTTCTTCACATTTACCCCACATTCCCACTATTTCATTTCTTTATCAATTATTTCCTCACATTTCCCCTTTTCTTTTATATTAAATAAATATCATTAATCTACCATTTACACATATCCGATTCATATATATATATATATATAATTACACATATCACAATTACAAATTTACACATTAAAATTTCTAAATTGCATATATAACCACATCATAAATACCAAATTCATTTATTAAATAAATTAGGGTTATTTCACAAAGCGCCCGAGAGATCTTCATAGAGCCACCAGTGGTCGGGTTTTACAAAGTATCAGTTTGAAAACCTAAGTGTGGGATCCTCTCCATGGGCCCAAAGCGCCCGAAAGATCCTCACAGACCCACCAGTGGTCGGGTTTTACAAAGTATCAGTTTGAAAACCCAAGTGTGGAATCCTCTCCATGGGCCCAAAGCGCCCGAGAGATCTTCACAGACCCACCAGTGGTCGGGTTTTACAAAATATCAGTTACAAAAGCCAAGTGTTAAATCCTCTCCATGGGACGAAAGTACCCGAGATATCACCACAGGCGTGACATCTGTTGTTCTTTATGGTTAAATTCCAATTAAAAAACCCGACTGTTATTAACTGGTGTTATTGTTATTCTTACCAAGTTACAATTCAATGTCCCGATTTTTATTAACATCAATGAAGCGTTGGATCATACATATTCCCAACAAAATATGAATAAGCAAACTCATTTATATTAAAAAGGCCCCGGTGGCCAAGGCTGATACAATAAAGCATTGTCGAGTTATTACAAGCATAAGATAAAAGAAAAAACAGGGGAGGAGGCAAAAAACTAAAAAAAGGGAACCCTATTCCACCACAGGAGGACCCCAATTACCACCTGAGGTTTTGGTCCCGAGGGACTGTCCTTCTGTGGTTTCAGGCTCATCCATGTCAGAGCGAGAGAGCGGAGCGGGCAAGTCGTCCTGAAGGAACTCACCAAAGGCCAGATCCTCGGGTTCGGCCTCAGGATCATCATACGGAGGCCCAACTCCAATGCTGAGGTCAAGATCCTCAATAGTCGGGATCTGTCTTTTCTCTTCAGGCTTTTGAAGTTCCTCTATGCATTCCCTCCAGCCCTGCTCATAGCGGTACTTGCAGGTCAGCTCAAAACGGGAGATCATCTATTTACCACCCTTGTGGCACATCTCTACCCGAGACCTCTCCACACCTAATGCATTCTCGATCTCAACCTTCTCCTCAAGCAACTGCATCCCCGAAGCCTTTAACTTCTCGACTTCTTCGATTAAGGCATGCACTTGGAGAGTTAAGGCCTCCCGAGCCTGGGCTTCCCGATTAGCCATCTGCTCAGCCTCCTGAGCCTTTACCTCGAGCTCTGAGATCGTCCCCTTGGCGGATGCGAGCCCTTCTTCAGCTGCGACAACCCTGTATGTCAGGGACTGTATCTTATCATTGGCCTTCTTAACCTGCTCCAAGGCCTTGGCACACCCAGCTTTGTGGACTTGAACATCCCGATTCAGGGCGTTTATGACCCGGGCATCATCCTCAAGCTTGCAATTGTACGCTTGAGTAACGTGAAGCATCTGAAAGAAAAATAATGTTAATACCAAAGATAAGGGGCATAATAGAAGCTAAGTACAAAATGTATAAAGAATGTATTACCCTCATTGCAAGCTCGGGCACGTTCAAAGCTAGGCTCATCCTGTCTTACCGCCCCATGGCCAACCTATCGGCCGGGGTCCATACCCCCAGAGCCATCTCCCGTAGAGCTTCTGAATTCCCGATTGTCTGGTCTCCCACAGAAAGATATGGATGGCCCTTCCTAGTATCCAGCCTGAACCGGGGGCCATGGGGGATATCTCTCCCACTCTCAGTAGCTTTCTCGATCTCCCTATTATCTTGTTTCCTGACATTTGTGGAGATAGAAGTGCAGAGCTTTGAAGGTCGGGATTGACCCTAGTCCTCGTCATCAGATCCCAAGTCCCGGGCATCCGACATTGAGGCAGGAACACCCAATGCTACACTCCGGCTAGAGCTGGGTCTGACTGGAATATCGGCCCGAGAAGGATTCTGATCCAAACCTCCTGAGACCGGGACCAGAGCATGATCACCCCCGACCTCGACCGCATCTGATGCACCCGTTTGCGGATCATGGGAAGGAGGGGGCAGGGGCGTGACCGGAGGATGCTCTGCTGGAGGAGGAGGAGGAGGAGGCACCACAACAAGGCCTCAAGTAGGTCCCATTGGTTGATGGTTTGCAGGATTCTCAGGGACTGGGGGGACATCAACCCTACAGACAAAGGATGTAGAGCTAGTGTCAGCCTTTCTGGCCCTCTTGATTGAAATTTTGGGCATGACAATCGCTTTCCTTTTCTGCTGGCCGCCAGACATTTTTCTCTTTAGTTTTTTTGCCCCTGACTTAATCGCTACAGAACCCGAGGTGATCGTCGGCCCAGATGCCCCTGATGGAAGCTCCTACAATAGAGACCGGGTCAGGCAAACCTGGCTATCCCATAAATCCTGACTCCATATTCTGGCCTGCAACAACTCAAATCGGGACCTTATATACCCGACTTCCCTTTTTTCCCGAGGAGCCTGAAGAAAGCCCATCATTAGCATGCCTAACTTATCGTTGCACAGGTCACAATGGCAAGAGGGTCGGGTGTGAAAGTTCTTAAATTCAGGAAGTCGAGTCGGTTGGAGAACATGGTTGACAGGTATGTTCATGGCATCGGGATGCCTCCACTGACCACTCACTACTATCATCCTTTATTTCCATCCTTTGTTGGAGGTCGGGACGTTGTCACACAATTTCCTCTTAGCATATGATGTTAGGTTGTACCGACCCCTATTATCTTTCTGTTCCTGAAGTTTATAAGAAAACAGAAGCTCGTCCAACCCTAAGTCTAGGTGCAATTCTTTGTTGATCAGCAAGATCATGGCCAGGATCCTATAGAAATTGGGACCTACTTGAAGGGAGGCCAGACCCAAATTTGCCAGTGCCAGGAGGAAGAAAGGATGTATTGGAAACTTTAGAACGGCCAGATGGAATGAGGAGAGCAATATCTGCCTCTCCTTTAATCCCTCACCAATCCTAAAGTCTTTGTCCCGAGGATAATGTCTAACCTTTACCCCTTCGGGGACCCCGAGGCTCTTGAGTTGAGTGTCTTTCCTATACTTAGCCGGAAGAGGGTTAGTACAAAAGTTCTCCTTTTCCTCAACATCCTGATCCTGATTAATCCCGACATCACCCTCTATAACTCGACCCCTTGCGTCCTGAGTAACCTCTGGTGGACTAGACCTAACGACTCGGGTAATCTCTACCGAAAGGGTGTTAACTGAGGCTTCGGGATCAGTAATGGTCAGATCGGTATCTGTCAGTTGCAGGTCACTAACCGACCTAGTGTCATCACTCCCAGACATATTTGACGAAAGGTAGAAAAGTAAGAAGAATAACTTACAAAAAGGTAAAGGAGATTCCGGCAGTTTCCCCCTTGTGTTTTTCTCTGGTGAATAATTTGCAGAATCCGACAACTCTACCAACGGGCGAAGATGGGTGCTTCCGGTCAAAACTTTGCAACAGGGCTCAAATTTCTCCACACAATGAAATAATCGACCACGGTCACTGGGATTTGCCGAAATCAGTGAGACAAACAGGGGATTATATGGATTTGGGAGGGGATTTGAGGTTGCATGGAAGGTTGGAGTATATGGCAGAGAGAAAGCATTGAGAGGGAGAACAGTTTGAAAATATTGCAAGTGTGGCGTCTAAGAAGTATATACAGGTTATATAGACTTGACGCTTCAGCTACCTGGGTCAGGGTACCGGACCGACATGACCCGACCCATTTCACGCCTATCAATGCCATCTCAGCCACAGGTTCAAAATTGCAATGACTACCACAGCTGCAGCAGTCAATGCGCCCCTGCATCATCCGGCATGCGTCCTGTAACCACTTCGAGGGCTTTTGATAGGCCTCAAGATTCTTTCACCTAATGGGCCTGCTAAAAGAAGGCCCATAAGCTAAAAGAGGGCTTATGTACATGAGAGTTTTCCCGGCCCATACAAAAGCGGATCCCGACCAGATCGATTCCAGAAAGCCCGAGATGATGATCCGGTCCTTGTACCTACATCATAACCCGACCAATACGTCAGCCTTGTGGTCCGTCCCGGGATTCGACCGCCAGACCCATCTTGTGACCCGACCCGAAGAACATACTAGAAGTAACTCGAAGATTCTAGAATGGACTTGTAGCTCAAGATAATGTCATAGAATAGGGATAAAATTGCTGACGTGTAAAGTAAGGATAAAAGTCCAAAATATAAAATATTGCCCTAATGGGCCAAAAACCCATAGGGAAAATGTATATAATCCAATGAAGAGTAATGAGAATGTATCTTTTTGTGTTGTGCAAATTTTGTATCTACATCTTCAAATCTTCATCGTTCTTTGTATTTTGGTTGCCAGAGTTATTCAACCTTCTCGTGGGGATCTTCTGTGTAAGTGGTTGATTTCTTGTCATGTCTGGTAGCAATACCTCAGTTTCGACCAAGGGGATGATTCCTCGAGAATATGGAGGATCTGATGCTCCGAGCCTTCCTTTTGTAACCCCTCTTCTTCATCTTCACCTTCTTCTTCCTCCCCCCTATTGAGTCGCCCGAATCCATCTAGTCTAGGAATTTTTGTGTCAGACGTTCATGAGGGACCTTCTACTTCTGAAATGCCTGAAGGGATAACTGCTCTTGTTGTTCCACCCATAGGGGCTTCTGTTCTCGTCTCTTCTATAGGGGTAGATGCATCTGATGTCCCTCATGTAGGGGTCTCCACCGGATCCATCCCATTTTTGGCCAAGCCCCTTGAAGCTCATAAGAGGAAGACTGTAAATATCAAGAGCTTTAAGAGGGATAGCAAGATCCCTAAGAAGGTGATCTTGGAAGAGTATGATCCTTCTTATGATTTTAGGAAGGGAGATGGAATGGTTCTAAATGAAGTGTTGATGTCTGCTCTTTAGATCAAAGCGCTTCGGTTCCCTCTTCATCCTTTATTTCACTTTATTTTATTTACGAATTGCCCCTCTTCAGGTTAACTCAAACTTCATAAGAATATTATCCATAATGATATTGATAAATAAGGATAAGAATCTAAGACTAGGTCTGGCGGATCTGCTACTATGCTATAAGATTATAGATCTAAAGGATTGTGAGGGGAGATACAATTTTTACCCTTTTAAGGGTTGGTCCATCTGTAACGGAACAGAAAAGACAGAGAAGTATTGGAAAGAAAAGATGATTCTAGTAAAGGGGGCCTGGTTTTACCCTCATTCTCAGGAGTGCCCAATCCCCAAAGTTTTTGGGCGTCTTACCCTTCTTCCATTTTCTTTTTTGCATAAGAAGACATGCTTATACCCTGGGTATGATAAACTCAGAGCAGACTTTGTATATCAGTTTTTAGGTTTTAACGATAGGGAGATAGTGGCTCGAGATGTAGAAGCTCATTTTGCTTTACTGAAGTCTAAAGTCTGGTCGGATCGTAAAACGTGCACTGACCTGCTTACTCTTGCCAATTTGCAGGGTATATCAAGGTTGGGGGCTAGCTTCAGAATAATGATGAATCCAATCAGGTCTATAATCGAGGTGATGATGATGAAGTGGAAGAAATAGTTGCGCTACCTCTGGGGAATGAACAGGTGGCCCCAACTTCTGAACCTTAAGTTGTGACAGTTGCAGTGGCGGGTGATGCGTCTGGGTCTGTGCTTGTGCAGACCATAATCCCAGACCTACTCCAGTCTTCTTCTGCCCAAACCAGACCCGTGGTCAAGGACAAACCCGCAAAAAGGAGGAAGAGTAAGAGCAAGGACAAGAGCCCAATGTCCTTTGGCCAGGCTGCACCTAGTGTTACTTTGATGGGTGCGATGATGGCCCAAGCTAAGGATCTCTGGACACCTGAAGAGCTTGAGGCCCAAAGGGAAGCCAATCCAGATGGCATTGTTGGTAGGACCCATGGCCTTATAATGGGGGTAAGTGTTTGCTTGACTTCAAATTGAGTTCTTCCTTTTATTTTGTTTGCTGATCTATTTTGCCTTGAACCTTTTCATGCTCTCTTCAGTGCAAATGCCCTGTGCTTAATTCCTGAGACTGATGTTAAGGAGATCAACTGCCTCAAGACTGATCTAGCCGAGAAGGATGAAAGAGAAAATGACCTGAAGGCTCAGCTGGGGGAGATTCCTTCTTGGGTTGCTGAGTTGGAGGGTGAACTCGCTCAGGCGAAGGAGTTGAATGTTAAGCTATCCAGTGAGAAGGACAAGTTAGCTTCTGACCACGAAGCCCTTCAGCATCAGTTTGGTATCTCTTAGTCCGCTCTAGAGATGTGCAAAAAAGGTGGTACTGATATGCATGAACAATATGTGAAGCTGAACCGGATTGTGGATATGGAATTCTGGCGAAAAGGTTTTAACACCGGTGTGAAAGATCCGACAAAAAGGTAGTTCAAGGACTTAGGCTTAGGCTTTTTCTATTTTTATTTTTTATCCATGTTTGGTGAATATTGTAATTTTTTTTATTGTGCCCTTCGGACAATTTTGTAATATCTAAATGACAGCAATGGTTTTAACTGCCTATACCTCCCTCTGTCATTTTATTATTTAAGAAATAGTTTTCATTTTGTTTCTCTAACAGTGTGAATTAGGCTACTTACCTCTGTCATCTCATCATTTCTTTTTAGTGCGCCCTTCGGGCAATTTTTATTTTGTTCCTCTGGCAGTGTGAATCAGGCTATTTGCCTCTGTCATTTCAACAGTTAGGAAATAATTTTCGTTTTGTTCCTCTGGCAGTATGATTCTGCCTATTTGCCTCTATCATTTCAACACTTATGAAATAATTTTCATTTGTTCCTCTGGCAGTATGAATCAGGTTGTTTGCCTCTATCATTTCAACACTTAGAAAATATTTTTCATTATGTTCCTCTGGCAGTGTGAATCAGGTTATTTGCCTCTGTCATTTCAACACTTAGAAAATATTTTTCATTTTGTCCTCTTTCAGTATGGTTAGGCTATTGTGCCTCTATCGATCCCATACTTAGGATTTTATTCAATTTTTGTTATTCTGACTCATTATAAAATAAAGGATGATGATCTTTTATTATGATGAGGGAATTACAAAATAGCATGATCTGGCTCAGCCAGAATAACAAACTTGGAAATTTAAAACACAAAAATAAAGCTAGGCTTGAGTACCTCTGCCTATTTATTTTATTCAAAAAATGAGATGGGCTTGTTAAGGATAATACCTCTTCAATCGTGAGGCATTATGTGAATTGAGTTCCATATGGCCATCAGTATGCCTGAGCCGGTAAGCCCCACGTCCTATGACTTTGATGACTGTGTATGGTCCTTCCCAATTCTCCCTGAGTTTACCGACTAATCCAATTTTCTTTCTTAGAACCATATCGCCAACCTAGAATTCACGCCTTCTGACTTTCTTATTGAAGGCATTCCTGACCCTCTGATGGTAGGCTGTTAGTCTGATGGTATGTTGTTCTCGGTTTTCTTCGAGCAGATCCAGCCCATCAACAAGTTGTTGGTTGTTCAACTCTTCTTAATACAACTTCGTTCTTGCAGTCGGTACCGCTTGTTATGTTGGAATGACTACCTCTGTTCCATAAGCCATCGAGAATGGTGTTTCCCTTGTGGGGAGTCTTGATGTGGTTCTGTAGGACCAAAGTACCTCTGTAAGTTTATCCGGTCATGTGCCCTTAAGATCTTTCAGCTTCTTTTTTAGGGTATTCAGTATTGTCCTATTGGATCTATCGGCATGCCTGTTGCCTTGAGGGTATGCAACTGATGAAATTTTTAGCTGAATTCCATGTTCTCTGCAGAACTGCGTGGTCCACCGATTATCCAAATTCATTCCATTATCGATTACTATCACACTTGGCACCTCGAATCTGCAGATAATGTTTGTCCATATGAACTTGATCACGTATCTATGAGTGATGGTGGAATAAGACACTGCCTCAACCCATTTCATGAAATAATCAGTTGATATTAGAGCTTGATTTACTGATCTGAGGGCCATTGGTAGTGGCCCTACCGCATTGATCCCCCACTGCACAAATGGATATGGGCTAAACATGGGATTCAATAAATCTAGTGGTGGGTGGATGTTATCTCCGTGGAACTGACATTTCTTGCACCTTCTGACATAAGTTTCAGTATCTTGAGAGAGATAAGGCCAGAAATACCCCTGACTTAGGACTTTATGGGCCAGTTGTCACGTCCTGCATTATGAGGTTACGCCACGTAGGCGCCACACAGGCGCCACGCAGACGCTTCGTAGGATCCTACTTGGCATCCTACATGGCATCCGGAATATTCTAGACTTCTACACACTTCTCCGGAATTCTCTAGAGTATTGTAGAGTTGTCTAGACTTGTATAGAATTGTATATACTAGAATTGTATAGAACATCCTAGATATGGAGGATTCTAGAAATCTCTCCACTTTTCCTTGTAAGGCCCTTGGCCTATAAATAGAGGAGGGAGCTCATTTGCTCACCATCCAAGAAGCAAATACAATCCAAGCAATACAAGTTCAATTGTCTTCTAAGCTCTCTTGCCTACATTTCTCTTCTTACACACCAAGCTTCCGCATTCACCTAGCTTTAGTTGCTCACTAAGCCAGAGACCCACAAAGGCTTACTTAGCACTTCTCAAGCATCTTAGAGGTGTCTAAGGTCGCACGGTTCCTTGGAAACACCAAGTCCATGACAGTTGGTATCAGAGCCCGGTTCGTGAGGGATCACAACCTACTTGCAGGAGAGTATGGCAGAGATGAACTCAACCATCACCCCAGCCGTGGAGGAGCAAGAACGAGGCAGGGAGAAACAACGCCCACCCACTAACACCAAGGCAAGGTCGAATTCCAAGTCCAAGGACGCTCACCCAAGCCTTGAGACACGCATCGATGACATAGAAGGCACTATGGCCATCATACAGGAGCGTATAGTGGAGACTCACCAACGCTTGGAAGAACTGGAGTCCGATGACGCCGACTTCCAAGACACCATGAAGGGACAACTCAATGCCCTTGATGGAGACCATCGCAAGGAGCTACGCTCTCTTCGCGATGAGTAGCCACACTACGTGGTTACATGGATCATGAGCTTGGCAACATTCGGACATTCATGGAGTACATGCGTGCCGATTGGGCCATTTGCAAGCAAGCCGTAGCAAACGGCGCCACTGCTACACGGGAGGCCGGAGCTCCCAGAATCGACGTCCCCAAGCCCAAGTGCTACAAGGGGGAACGTGTGGCCAAGGAGGTAGAAAACTTCCTGTTAGTCACTAATTAACCCTAGAGGGGGGGGGGGGGGTGAATAGGGTGTTCAAAAATAAGTCTAACTCTTTTCGAAATTGGAACACACTATAATCAAAAATCAATTTCTCAATAAGCAAGTGGATGATTCAATTTAAACTTTTATAATAATTAATTTCAAGACAAATTAGCATACAAGATATTCAAGCAATTATAGCATGCAAATTACTCAAGTAAAGAGAAAGAGATAGAGAGATTGACACCGTGATTTTTTCGAGGTTCGGTAACTCCTACTCCTCGGCTCAAGAACCCCTTCTTGAGACTTTTCCCGATCCTTTCACTATGGCCCTTCCTTCACAGGTGGAATGGCAAACCTTTACAACACAAGCCTCTCGAGCTTGTCTCTCAATCAAGAGAACAACCCTCTCTTGAACAATCGGTGGACTTCACTTGTCCGAGATTACAAATTCGTATGTAATCAATAAAATCACTCAAGAACAAAAACACTCAAAACCCAAAGGTTCTTATGGAAGATAAATCAATATAAGCTCAAGTGTTTTTGGTGATTTTACAATAGCTCTAGAATGTATTCTCAAAGGATATAATCAATGAATGATATTTGGAGAATAAGAAGAGATACTAGAGGTTTTGATTTTCAAAGAAACTTAGAGAAAATCAGATTTTCAAAGCTTGGTTTCAATGGCTTTTGTAGAGAAACTTTTTGCAGAATTTTTGATAGCTTTCTTTCTCTTTTGTATTTCAATCTCTTAATCTTGAATATACACATCTCATTCTATATATAGCATTGCATTAGGGTTTTGAAGAGTGATTATAGTATTTGAAAGACAAGAGCCGTTTAAACACCATTAAACACAATCCACAAAACATGGGAATTGTTTTCTGAAAATCTGCAGATTTTAAGCAACTTCTAGTCGACTACTTCTCTATTGTAGTCGACTACAATGGACCATCTAGTCGACTAGATTGAGTTCTAGTCGACTACTTTGGACCATCTAGTCGACTAGAATGAGTTCTAGTCGACTACAATGAGTAGTCTAGTCGACTCAAGCTTGTTTCAGTTGACACTTTTGATGTGGATGAAAAACCAATAGCTATTGATTGAAATAGTCGACTACTAGAAAATACACAGGGTGATTCTAGTCGACTATAACAAGAAAAACATTTAATAAAAATATTTTTCTTTCCGTTTAAGTTTGGTAAAGCGTTTTTCATTTCATTTGAGTTCGGTTCATTTTATACTTGAGCTTATACGATAAAATCGACACATAAAATTACCTTGTTACAATGATCGCTCCCCGACCTATCTACCCCGAGTCTTGAGTCTTCGACTTTCGCTTTTGCCGTTGAATTAATTGATTTTCCTTTTTCGCTTCAATTTCTTTCACAGCTTTTCGCTTTAAATCAAGCTTTCTTTCCGAGCTTGTTTTTCGAGTAGTTTCCTTTTCGAGTTTGATTTCTGAGTCGTTCACCTGTCTTTTGCTAAAAATATAAACTCGATAATTCATTAGTATCAAACACTCTTCAATGGTTTGTTATCATCAATTTTGGAATTGTTTGCCGAAAGTAAATTTCAAAGCCAACAATCTCCCCCTTGATGATGACAAAACATTTTGTGTTTGCTTGGCATTTGGCGAAACATCAAGTGATGCTCCCCCTCAACATGTGCATAATATTTTGATCAAATGCTCCCCCTTAGTAAATGAAATTTGCAGTTTAATAGGCACTTTGATACAATATATAAAAATAGGCGCACATTTGAGATAGCAAAAATAAACAGCCTATCATAGATGTTTCAGTTTAATACAAGCTGCTTATACTAATGAAAAACATGGAAAGGAAAACAAACAAGTTCGCAAATAACCATAACAAGTTCGCAAATAACCATAACAAGCCACACAAAAACAGAAATTGCTAATGTCGGATAATGAAATGCATGACAGTACAATAACATAATTTCTCCCCCTTTTTGTCAGCGTCGAGGGGTGCGTGAGCGAGGGTTCCTGTGTGCAAGAGTGAGGTCATCAAGTGACCCGGCCAGATTTGTAATACGGGTAGACATTTCCTCATCATGAAGAACAAGGCGCTCATTGATCAATCGAATGGCTTCCGTATTCTGGTTCACGGTCGTATCAAGGCGCTGAAGCATTTGTTCCTGCTGCCTAAGGAGCTCCGTATTGCTTTGAACAACCCCAAGAAGTTGGTTGAGAAGAGCAGCTTGAGAAGCCGAAGCACCGTCCAACGGAGGGACCGAGGAAGAGGCTTCCTGGCGCGATGCAGAACCGCTAGGAGCAGTACGCGAATGAGGAGCAGGTGCAATTTCAGAAATGAAATTTCCTTCCGCATCAGAAGAAATATGCATATGTTTGACATGAGTGGCGTCAAGAAAAATAGGGTGATGCTCGGACACTTCATTCGGAAAATTAAAACCTTTCCGCTGCAGTAGATATGTAATATGTGCAGGAAAGAAAAGCGGGCAAGATGGCTTGCACTGACATGTGAGGATGACGGAACGAGAAATATAAGCTAAATCAACGCGGGTTCCTGTCAAAACGCAATAAACCAAAAAAGCCTCCATACGAGAAACACTGCTACGACTACCAGTTTTAGGCAGAATAGAGTAAGTAATAACATTATGAATTAATCTAGCCTCGGGTAGTAGCATAGAAGAGGTAATACCGGCGTTTTGCGAAATTTCCTTGTCGACACATATTGCCCGAACAGCCTCAATACAATCGAAACCATCAGCCTTATACCAATCCTTGGAGAAGTGGCGGATACCGTCATTCGGAAGCAAGAAAATACGCTTGATTTCACTGTCATCAACGGTCTCGTCTTCACCACATAAATTAAAATGAAGATGAGAGAGTAATTCCTCCTTGTGATTTTTAAGAGAAGCGTAGAAGGTTTTGACAATTCGCGGAAGTACCGGAATGTCAAGAGAAACGAAAAAATCCCAACCAATTGCTCGGAACAACTCGAAAGTTTGAGCCCTAATTTCAGTGCATAAGTCTTGTGTGACAATACGGCAAGGTGTAAGAGCACGATGATCAAATATAATGATGAATTTATTTCTATCATCATCATCAAGAAGAAGTACCTCAAGAAGAAGAGGTTCATTCGACTCCTCTTCGTCAACGGCCGTAGGAATGCGTGGATTGGTGGAGCTTTGGCCTCCATCAATGCGTGAACGTTTCCGAAATAGACCTCGAGTCTTCGGTGGCATTGTAGAAGATGATGCACAAATATATAGGGATATATAGATATATGATGGTGTATATATATAGATGTGTGAGAGAGTGAGAATGATAAAATTTGGATGAGGGAAATGGGTGGAAGATGATGGAAATGTGAAATTAATGAGGGATAGGTGTAGATTTGAAGGTATAAGTGGTAGTAGGAGAGGGATTGAGAGGAGAGGGTTTGAAGGTGGGTGACGGTTTGAAGGAGGCGGATGGAGAAGATGAGATGAGGGTTAGGTTTTATAGTGGGTTGAGTAGACTAGGTCTAGGTGAGTCGGTTAGATTTAGGTTTGAGTCGACTAGGCTAGGTTTGAGTCGACTAGGAAGGCAAAGTAGTCGACTACAACAATGTTTGAGTCGACTAAAATGGAAGATGAGTCGACTAGAATGGCAATGAGTCGACTAGAAGGTGAAGACCATGAAATGGTGTAGCTACTGACCAAAGTAGTCGACTAGATTGGTTTGAACTACACAGGATGAGTCGACTAGAAGAGAAAAAAAAAGAAAATAAATGATAAAAATAGATAAAAATCAGGAAATAAATACATAAAAATAGCAAAAATATTAAAAATAAAGATTATGACAGAAATTAAGATAAAACATCAAAATCCATGGCCATTCCGATTTCACGACGAATTTTAGAAAATGATTCGTCCGCAAGTGGTTTTGTAAAAATATCCGCCAATTGATTTTTAGTGTCGATAAAGATCAATTCAACGTCACCCTTAGCAACATGATCACGTAAAAAATGATGCCTAATCTCTATATGCTTGGTGCGTGAGTGATGAATAGGATTCTTTGAAATACAAATCGCACTCGTATTATCGCATTTAATAGGCACGTGAGAGAAAGTAAGACCAAAATCAAGTAGTTGTTGCTTAATATAAAGAGTTTGAGCGCAACTACTACCGGCTGCCACATATTCAGCTTCGGCCGTAGATAATGCAACGGAATTTTGCTTTTTACTTGACCAAGATACTAGTGAGTGTCCTAGAAAATGACAAGTACCGCTTGTGCTTTTACGATCAATTCTACATCCCGCAAAATCGGCATCCGAATAACTAATAAGATCAATTGAAGTTCCACGTGGATACCAAAGCCCTAAGTATATTGTACCACTTGGGTAGCGAAAAATGCGTTTGACCGCAAGCAAGTGAGATTCCTTAGGATATGATTGAAACCGGGCACATAAGCATACACTAAACATTATATCCGGTCTACTAGCGGTTAAATAAAGCAAACTACCGATCATGCCTCTATAATTAGTAATATCAACACATTTACCATTTTCATCTTTATCAATCTTAATGGAGGAACTCATAGGAGTTATGGCATGTTTGGTAGCCTCCATACCAAATCGCTTTAGCAAATCTTTAGTGTACTTGGATTGGCTAATGAATAAGCCATCCGAGCTTTGCTTGATTTGCAACCCTAAGAAGAAAGTCAACTCACCCATCATGCTCATTTCAAATTCGTTTTGCATACTTGTGGCAAATTCCCTACATAAAGAATTATTTGTTGAGCCGAAAATAATGTCGTCAACATAAATTTGGACAATTAACAAATTATTCTTAATGGTTTTTGTAAAAAGTGTGTTATCAATCTTCCCTCTTGTAAAACCATTTTGAGTTAAAAACCCGCTAAGTCTCTCATACCAAGCTCGAGGAGCTTGCTTTAAACCATATAGAGCTTTAGCCAATTTGAAAACATGATTTGGAAAAAGATTATTTTCAAAACCGGGTGGTTGCTTCACAAAAACTTCTTCTTCTATGACACCATTTAAGAAAGCACTTTTGACATCCATTTGATAAAGAGTGAAATTTCTATATGATGCAAATGCAAGAAGCATTCTAATTGCTTCTAATCTAGCTACCGGTGCAAAGGTCTCATCATAGTCGATGCCTTCCTCTTGATTATATCCTTGAGCTACCAATCTTGCTTTATTTCGAATAATTACTCCATTCTCATCCTTTTTGTTTCGAAAAACCCATTTTGTGCCAATTATAGTTTGATTTTCGGGTCTAGGAACTAAACGCCAAACTTGATTGCGTTCAAATTGATTTAGTTCCTCTTGCATTGCTACGATCCAAGAATCATCACATTGAGCTTCGTGGAAGTTCTTGGGTTCGAATTGCGATACAAAGGCCATATGGTTGCAAAAATCTTTAAGTTGAGATCTAGTACTAACCCCTTTTGAAGGATTACCTATGACTTGATCAAGAGGATGATTGTGAACAATCCTCCATGCTTTAGGCATTGAGTTGGTCAAGTCATCATTGGATTGATGCTCAACTTCCCTCATTTCCTTTTGGCTACATGATGAGTTGGAGATATTAAGAGTATTTAGATTATCCTCAATCCCAACAACCTCATCTTCTTCTAGGTCAATTCTAGGTGATGGTGGTGAGGGTGATTCATCAAAGACAACATGAATAGACTCAACCATGGTTAGAGTTCTTTTGTTATAAACCCGAAATGTTTTACTTCTTGTAGAATATCCTAGGAAAATTGCTTCATCCGATTTGGAGTCGAATTTTCCAAGGTTATCTTTATCATTTAACACAAAACATTTACACCCGAAAACTTTGAAATACCCAATATTGGGCTTTCGACCATTCCACAACTCATAGGGCGTTTTCCCCAACTTCATCTGAATAATAACACGATTAATTATATGGCAAGCGGTGTTTACCACTTCCGCCCAAAGGCTTCGGGGAAGGTTGTGCTCATTTAACATGGTTCGAGCCATCTCTTGTAGAGATCGATTCTTTCTTTCAACTACACCGTTTTGTTGAGGGGTTCTAGGGGCCGAGAGATCATGAGAAACACCGAGGTCATCACATAATTTCTCTAAGTCTTGATTTTCAAACTCCCTACCTCTATCACTTCTAATTTTCTTGATTTTCAAATCTTTTTCATTTTGAATGACTCTATAAAATCTTTCAAGAATGGAGTGAGTTTCATTTTTACGAGCAAGAAAGTGAACCCAAGTATATCTAGAGTAGTCATCAACTATAACAAGTACATAGAGTTTCCCGGCTAAGCTAGCCGTTCTCTCCGGACCAAAGACATCCATGTGAAGTAACTCTAGAGGTCTAGAAGTGGTAATATCTTTCTTTCTCTTGAAAGATGATTTAACTTGCTTGCCTACTTGACATGCGCTACATATTTTATCTTACGAAAATTTAGTCTTTGGGAGGCCTTTGACTAAATCATTTTTGGATAAACGATGAATGAGGTCCATACTAGCATGTCCTAGACGTATATGCCATAACCAACTATTTTTTCTAGATGTGACAAAACATTTAACATCTTGGTCATGCAATTCACATAGCAACAAAGTATACAAGTTTCCATTTCTTTTGGCATTGAACATTTGCTTCCCATCTTTCTTGATTATGCATGCATTTGTCCTAAATATAACATCATAGCCCTTGTCACATAATTGACTAATACTAAACAAATTATGCTTCAACCCATCAACTAAAAGCACATCATCTATAGAGAGAGAACAGGAAATACCGATTGAGCCAATTCCTATAATTTTGTCTTTAGAGTTGTCTCCAAAAGTTACGTTTCTTCATATGTTTTTAGTGAAATAAACTTTGATTTATCTCCCGTCATATGCCTTGAACATCCGCTATCGAGAAACCATTTTTCTTTTGATGCGGACTTCAAGCATACCTACAAAACAAGTTCAAGTAACTTTTATTGGTACCCAATCTGTTTTGGGTCCATTTTGGTTAGATAGATACGCAATAGTTCCTTTTGGAACCCAAATTTGTTTTGTTACAACATTTTCTTTTCTATGAGAGCATGCAATAGATCCTTTCGGAACCCAAACCATTTTTGACATAATTTTCTTCTTTCTATGAAAGCATACATTTGCTTTGTGTCCTTTTCTATTGCAATAGTAGCAAGTAACATGTTTATAATCATTTGAAGAAGCATGAGATGATTTTCTAGTAAATGTAGAGCTAAGTGATTTTCTCTTTTTCAAAATGAGAGCATTTTTGTCAAAAGCATCATACCCTAGACCGCATTTATCAAATGATCATTTTTGTCTTCCTAACATGATACTAAGGTTCTCTTTTCCTTTTGTAAATTTTGCTAAAACATTTATTTGATCATCAATAGTATTTTTCAAACGAATATTTTCCTTTTCTAGCTCAATGATTTTGTCATTGCAAGAAACTTCTAAGCTTGAACTAGTGAGACTACATGAAGATTTAGCTTTCTTAAGAAGGATATATTTTCTAGCTAATTTTTCGAATTCATCATGTAATTCTTCAAACACATCTTGCAATTCATTGTAATCAAGAAGAAGTTCATCATATGATAGTTTATCTAAATCATTTAAATTTAAATGTACCTCTTCTTCATTTGCCATGAGACAAATGTTTGCCGTTTCCTCACTACTTTTCTCCTCATCCGAGTCGCATGAATCATAGTCCTCCCATGTGACATTCATTGCCATCTTGCTAGATCTTTTCTCGTTTTCCTTTTTGAGCTTGAAGCAATCACTTTTGTAGTGTCCCGGCTTTCCGCAATTAAAACACTTTGGGGGTTCTCTTTTGCTAGGCTCGCCTCTTGGTTCAATTCTTTTCACGAATCTTCCACCATTTGTTTTCTTTCTTTGAAGATGTCTCTTGAATTTTTGGGTGAACAAGGCAATATCCTCATCCTCTTCTTCTTCACTCGGCTCATTATTTTCATTTTTGGTGAAGACTTGCAAAGTTATCCCCTTTCTCGGCTTGATGTCGTCTTCACGAGCTTTTAATGTTATTTCCCAAGTGAGTAGAGAGCCGAAGATTTCATCGAGACTCATGGTGTTGAGGTCATGAGCTTCTTTGATAGCCGTTACTTTTGCATCCCACTTTGCCGGGAGACTTCTAAGCACTTTTCGTGACGCATCGGATCTAGGAACAATTCTACCAAGATGCTTTAGTCCATTCAAAATATTTGTAAAGCGAGACATCATAGAATTCACATTTTCATCATCTTTCATAGCAAATAATTCATATTCATGCATGAGTATGTCAATTTTAGATTCTCGTACTTGAGATGTACCTTCATAGGTTACTTCAAGTTTATCCCACATTTCTTTTGCCGTTGAACAAGTAGATACACGATTAAATTCATTTGGACTTAAAGCGCAATTTAAATTTACTTTGGCTTTAGCATTGTATGACATGAGTTTACGGTCATCATTATCCCATTCATTGGGTAATTTGGGGACGGTTTTTCCATCAACAATTTTGGTCAATACAAATGGTCCTTCAAGAACTACTTGCCAAATTTGGTAATCGATAGCTTGAAGAAAATCTATCATTCTAGTTTTCCAATAACTATAATTTGATCCATCAAACCATGGGGGCCTATTATTCGATTGTCCTTCAACATAAGTGACTAAATTTGATGACATGATCGTTCTCTAAGACGGTTAAGTCTAAAATAAATAGAGATTAGGCTCTGATACCAATTGTTAGTCACTAATTAACCCTAGAGGGGGGGGGGGGGTGAATAGGGTGTTCAAAAATAAGTCTAACTCTTTTCGAAATTGGAACACACTATAATCAAAAATCAATTTCTCAATAAGCAAGTGGATGATTCAATTTAAACTTTTATAATAATTAATTTCAAGACAAATTAGCATACAAGATATTCAAGCAATTATAGCATGCAAATTACTCAAGTAAAGAGAAAGAGATAGAGAGATTGACACCGTGATTTTTTCGAGGTTCGGTAACTCCTACTCCTCGGCTCAAGAACCCCTTCTTGAGACTTTTCCCGATCCTTTCACTATGGCCCTTCCTTCACAGGTGGAATGGCAAACCTTTACAACATAAGCCTCTCGAGCTTGTCTCTCAATCAAGAGAACAACCCTCTCTTGAACAATCGGTGGACTTCACTTGTCCGAGATTACAAATTCGTATGTAATCAATAAAATCACTCAAGAACAAAAACACTCAAAACCCAAAGGTTTTTATGGAAGATAAATCAATATAAGCTCAAGTGTTTTTGGTGATTTTACAATAGCTCTAGAAATGTATTCTCAAAGGATATAATCAATGAATGATATTTGGAGAATAAGAAGAGATACTAGAGGTTTTGATTTTCAAAGAAACTTAGAGAAAATCAGATTTTCAAAGCTTGGTTTCAATGGCTTTTGTAGAGAAAATTTCTGCAGAATTTTTGATAGCTTTCTTTCTCTTTTGTATTTCAATCTCTTAATCTTGAATATACACATCTCATTCTATATATAGCATTGCATTAGGGTTTTGAAGAGTGATTATAGTATTTGAAAGACAAGAGCCGTTTAAACACCATTAAACACAATCCACAAAACATGGGAATTGTTTTCTGAAAATCTGCAGATTTTAAGCAACTTCTAGTCGACTACTTCTCTATTGTAGTCGACTACAATGGACCATCTAGTCGACTAGATTGAGTTCTAGTCGACTACTTTGGACCATCTAGTCGACTAGAATGAGTTCTAGTCGACTACAATGAGTAGTCTAGTCGACTCAAGCTTGTTTCAGTCGACTCTTTTGATGTGGATGAAAAACCAATAGCTACTGATTGAAATAGTCGACTACTAGAAAATACACAGGGTGATTCTAGTCGACTATAACAAGAAAAACATTTAATAAAAATATTTTTCTTTCCGTTTAAGTTTGGTAAAGCGTTTTTCATTTCATTTGAGTTCGGTTCATTTTATACTTGAGCTTATACGATAAAATCGACACATAAAATTACCTTGTTACAATGATCGCTCCCCGACCTATCTTCCCCGAGTCTTGAGTCTTCGACTTTCGCTTTTGCCGTTGAATTAATTGATTTTCCTTTTTCGCTTCAATTTCTTTCACAGCTTTTCGCTTTAAATCAAGCTTTCTTTCCGAGCTTGTTTTTCGAGTAGTTTCCTTTTCGAGTTTGATTTCTAAGTCGTTCACCTGTCTTTTGCTGAAAATATAAACTCGATAATTCATTAGTATCAAACACTCTTCAATGGTTTGTTATCATCAATTTTGGAATTGTTTGCCGAAAGTAAATTTCAAAGCCAACACTTCCTATTTGGCATGGAACGATACTTTGACGCCAAAGGAATAATGGACGAGGCGACAAAGATCAACACCACCACCCTCTACCTAGTGGACGATGCTATGCTATGGTGGAGGCGTAGACATGGCGATATCGATAGAGGTACACTTTCTATTGATACTTGGGCTGATTTTCGTAAAGAATTTAAGAGGCACTTCTATCCTGAGAATGTCGAGGAAGAAGCTATGGGCAGACTCCGCCGGCTCAAACAAACAGGGACCATCCGAGACTATGTCAAAGAGTACACTTCTCTCACCCTTGAGATCCCTGAGCTCTCAGAGAAGGAGTCTCTCTTCTTCTTCATGGATGGCCTACAACAATGGGCTAAGATAGAACTAAGGTGACGTGGAGTGAAGGACCTTGCCACTGCCATCACCGAAGCAGAGACATTGATCGATTTCAGCTCCAACAAAGACTTTTCCAAGCCCAAGGACAAGACCCGGAACTTCGGCAAAGGTGGGGGAGACAAGGGCAACACTTCTAATGCCACCGACACGGCCCCTCACAAAGAAGGCTTCCGGAAAGATGGAGGCAACAAGCCCCGGAAACAACCACCATCACCCTGCTTCATCTGTGGTGAGATGCATTGGACACGGTTTTGCCCAAAGAAGAATACCGCCAATGCTATGACGCTCGACCACCCGGAAACGCAGGAGACACACATGGGTTCGCTTCAAATCCTCAACGCCATCAAGGCTAAGGTGGAGGCCCCTAAGGCAGTACCTAAAGGGCTCATGTTCGTTGAAGAAACCATAGGGGGGACGTCTACTAGAGCATTGGTAGACACCGGCGCCTCCCACAACTTCATAAGCATCGACGAGGCCAAGCGACTAGGCCTCAAGTACACCAAGGAGGACGGTTCCATGAAGGCCGTCAACTCCGCAGCCAAGGCCATATACGGCACTGCCCGAGGCATACATGCACGCATAGGCCAATGGAATGGCCTCATTGATCTCTCGGTGGTAACCATGAACGACTTTGCCTTAGTCCTTGGAATAGAATTCTTGGACAAGGTAAAGGCCTTCCTCATCCCCTACACTAACACCATGTGTATCACGGAAGGCAATACCACATGCATGGTTCCAGTCGAACGAGGGGCTAAGATTGAGGCACGCTCCCTATCTGCCATGCAATTCAACAAGGGGTACAAGAAGGGGGAAGTTAGCTACTTAGCCACCCTACTCGACTCACCAGAAGACCCCTCAGAGTCCTCCCCACATAAGGACATGCCCACGGAGATCCGCTCAGTACTACGCGAGTACAACGATGTCATGCCCTCGGAGCAACCAAAGAGACTACCACCCCGGAGGGAGGTAGATCACAAGGTCGCGTTGGAACCAAGTTCCAAGCCACCATCCATGGCACTTAGCCGCAAGGCAGAACTCGCGGCCATTAGTCGACCACAACGCCCTCTTATGGATCGCATCAAAGAGGGACTACAGCATGACCCCCTAGCCAAGAGTCTCATTCAACTCACCAAGGATGGCAAGACTCGACGCTTTTGGCTTAGGGATGATCTTCTCATCACTATAGGCGACAGGCTATTTGTGCCTAAGTGGGGGAACCTACGAAAGGAACTCATCAAGGAGTGCCATGACACCATGTGGGCTGGACACCCAGGAATGAGGCGCACACAGGCAATCCTTGAGGATTCGTACTACTGGCCCCGGATGCGTGACGACATCGAGGCCTATGTGCGCACTTGTCTTGTTTACCAACAAGGCAAGATAGAGCAGCAGTCGGCCAGTCTACTAGAGCCACTACCTATCCCAGAGGGTCCATGGGCGAGTGTTTCAATGGACTTCATCACGTGCCTATCCAAGTCTAATGGATGTGGCAGCATCATCGTAGTGGTAGATCGATTCAGCAAGTATGCCACCTTCATACCTGCCCCTGCAGATTGCACGGCCGAGCGGACAGCAGAGCTCTTCTTTGACCATGTGGTCAAACAATGGGGGTTACCACAAAACATAGTGAGTGACAGAGATCCACGCTTCACAGGCCGCTTTTGGACAGGACTCTTTCAGAAGATGGGTACGGGTCTCAACTTCTCTACTAGTTTTCACCCCCAATCCGACGAACAGACGGAGCGTATCAACGCGCTCCTAGAGCTATACTTGAGGCACTATGTTAGTGCCAACCAGCGGGACTGGGCCAAGCTCCTTGGAGTAGCACAATTTGCCTACAACTTGCAGCGGAGTGAGGCTACCAACCACAGTCCTTTCGAGATAGTGACCGGGCGACAACCCATGACGCCTAATGCTATGGCATCAAGCGGAGACGGCAAGAGCCCGGCAGCATACAGATTCGCCAAGGGATGGCATGTCCAATCCGACTTGGCTCGAGCCTACCTAGATAAGGCAGGCAAGAAAATGAAGAAGTGGGCTGACTCCAAGAGAAGGCCCCTAGAGTTCATGGAAGGAGACTTGGTCATGGTCAAGTTGCTACCCCAACTGTTCAAGTCTTTGCGAGCAGTGCACAAGGGGTTAGTACGACGCTACGAAGGTCCCTTCCCAGTCATTAAACGAGTTGGAAAGGTCTCCTATATGGTGAAGCTACCACCAAAGATCAAGATTCATCCAGTTTTCCATGTCAGCAAGCTCAAGCCCTACCACGAAGATAAGGATGATCCAACTCGAGGCATATCACACCGAGCTCCTACTGCCGTGGTCACTTCCTTCGATAAGGAAGTAGAGTGCATCCTTGCCGACCAACAAACGAGCAGAAGCGGAGTCCCCAAGTACACAGAGTACTTGGTGAAATGGAAAAACTTGCCGGATAGTGAAGCAAGCTGGGAGCATGAAGACACACTTTGGCAGTTTGCAAAACACATCCAGCAGTTCAAGCAGAACGCGACGAGGACGTCACGAACTTAGGTGGGGGAGAATGTCACGTCCTGCATTATGAGGTTACGCCACATAGGCGCCACACAGGCGCCACGCAGACGCTTCGTAGGATCCTACTTGGCATCCTACATGGCATCCGGAATATTCTAGACTTCTCCACACTTCTCCGGAATTCTCTAGAGTATTGTAAAGTTGTCTAGACTTGTATAGAATTGTATATACTAGAATTGTATAGAACATTCTAGATATGGAGGATTCTAGAAATCTCTCCACTTTTCCTTGTAAGGCCCTTGGCCTATAAATAGAGGAGGGAGCTCATTTGCTCACCATCCAAGAAGCTAATACAATTCAAGCAATACAAGTTCAATTGCCTTCTAAGCTCTCTTGCCTACATTTCTCTTCTTACACACCAAGCTTCCGCATTCACCTAGCTTTAGTTGCTCACTAAGCTAGAGACCCACGAAGGCTTACTTAGCACTTCTCAAGCATCTTAGAGGTGTCTAAGGCTGCACGGTTCCTTGGAAACACCAAGTCCGTGACACAGTGCTCGTCCTCCAGAGTGATTTCCGCACGATCCCTCATGGATTTCTTTTATTATTGTTGATGCCTCTGAAGGTGTGAGGCACCGAAGGTATGGGCCACCAAAGGATCTTCTGTAAAGTTGCCCATGCAGCAAGGCATATCTGGATGATTTCATGCGGATTTTCAGAGCTTCTGCCTTATCGTCTAGAAGGATGCCATTTCTCATATATTCTACTATGGGGTCCATCTAACTCGGCTCCCACGGTATCTGGCTGCTGAATGCTCAAGACATCAAGGTAGTTGATCGAGGCGACTCTAGTCAGATTCTGATCATTGATTGATGTCATATTAGCGAGTCGATCTGCATTTTCATTTTCCTCTCTAGGGATCTGATTGAGGGTGTACTGCTCCAATCGGTCTAACTCCATTTGAGCCAGCTTCCTATAGGGTTGCAACTTTTCTCCCATGTCATATTCGCCTTGAACTTGCTTGACTACTGGTTGTGAGTCGTTGAATATTCGGATTCATCGGATACGAAGGCTCTGAGCTAGTCGTAGTCCTGCTAAGAGCGTTTCGTACTCAGCTTCATTATTAGTGGCAGGAAACTCCAGACGGATTGATTGCTAGATACGGGTTCCATCTGTTGTTAAAATTTCGAGTCCAATTCCTGACCCCGCTGATCTGACTGAGCCATCTACAAAAAGAGTCCACTCTGGTTCATCTGGCTCGATCAAAATTGATTCAGGTTTTACTTCAAGCAGAAAGTCAGCTAAAGTTTGACCCTTAACGATTGTTCTTGGCACATATGTAATGTCGAATGTTCCAAGCTCCAACGCCCATCTGGTGATTCTCCTAATGAGGTCCGGCTTAGCCATAATGGCTCTTATGGGCAGGGTGGTTGGCACCACATTTGGATTAGTTTTGAAATAGTGCCTCAAGCGTCTCTTTGCATTGATTAGTGACAGGACAACTTGTTCCGCCATAGTATATCTGGTCTCGGCATCGGATAAAGATTTGTTGCTGAAGAAGACTGGCTTCTGGCATTTTTTATCATCCTTCACCAACGTTGCACTGGTTGAAGCTGCTGATACCGCCAGGTAGAGATGTAATGGCTCTTCAGGGCTCAATGAGGTCAGGATTAGTGGATTCTAGAGATATTGCTTCAATTTTTGAAGAGCTTCGGCTTGTTCTGGTCCCCATATGCTTCATTTTCCTCCTCTGATTGCTTGAAAGAATGGCTTCCATCTATCTATCAGTCGGGATATAAATTGGCTCAGTGCAGCTACTCTTCCTGTCATGATCTGGACCTCTTTCTGTGTTTTTGGCTTTTCACAGCTTATCAGAGCCTTGACTTGTGTGGGGCTGGCCTCAATTCCCGTTTGATTAACGATATAGCCGAGGAATTTCCTATATGAGACTCCGAACGAACACTTGACAGGGTTCAGCTTCATCCCATATTTCCTGAGTGCATCGAACACTTTTTCGAGATGCTGGAGGTGCTCATCTTTCCTTCTGTTTTTTACCACTGTGTCATCTATGTAGGCTTCGACCGTGATCCCCATCTGACTTTTGAATATTCTTCTGACCAACCTCTGGTAAGTGGCACCTGCATTTTTAAGTCCGAAGGGCATTACTTTATAACAGTACTTACCTTATTCGGTGATGAAGGATGTTTTCTCCTCATCAGCCTGGTTCATCAAAATTTGATTGTAGCTGGAGTATGCATCAAGGAATGGAAGTCTCTCATATCCTGTTGTGGCATCAACCATCTGATCTATCTTCGCAGAGGAAAACAATCCTTCGGGTAGGCTTTGTTTAAGTTGGTGAAGTCTACGCATACCCTCCATTTCCAGTTCTTCTTCCTGACCACCATTACATTTGATAGCCATGATGGATATTTGAGTTTTCTTATGAATCCAGCTTCCAACAACTTTCCCACCTCCTCAGATATAATTTGGTTCATTTCTACACCGAACCTCCTCTACTTCTGCCTCACCAGTCTGATCTTTGGATCCACGTTCAAGTTATACTGAGCGACTGAGGGATCTATGCCTGACATATCAAGGTGAGACTAGGCGAAGATGTCTGAATTTAATTAGAGGAAATGGGCCAACTTGTTCTTTTCTTCTTTCTGGAGGAATGAACCAATGAATATGACTTTGGTGTGGTCCGTCTGACTGATGTTTACCTCTTCTAAGGGCTCTGTAGTCGCCTGGGTTTCCAGACCCTTGTCGAAAGGGTCTGACTGTAATTGTTATTTCTCGTTGTATAGGGGTCTCTCTGACTCTTCCATGACTTGTTTGTTTTTAGGATTCAGATTCTTCAGAGTTACTGAATAGCATTCCTTTATTGCTACTTGGTCTCCAGGGATGTCTGTCACATCTACCCCATTTGGGTCAAGACACCGCATAACCTAATGGAGAGTTAAAGGAACTCCTTGCATCCGATGGATCCAGCCTCGACCCATCAATAGGTTGTATGATGGCTTAACATCTACCACCACAAAACTTTCCTTAAGGGTTCGCCGTGCGGCTAATACTGACAGCTGGACTACTCTGATTGGCTCCACATGTCGTCCGTCAAAACCAGCCAGAGGGATCCGAGCCGGGCATAGTGTGACACATCAATCCCGATCTTGTCGAAAGCCCATTTGGTCATTATGTTGGTGTTGCTGCCTGGATCTATCATCGCACGCTTGATCAGACAGTTAGCCACTAGAAGAGTAATTACCAAAAGGTCTTCATGGGGTGTCTGAACATTCTGCATGTCGGCTTCTGAAAATGTAATTCTTGATTCTTCTTATCTGATGGATGTTTGACAAATTTCATCGACATGCCTGAGTTTGTGTGCTTTGCGTAGTTTTGATCTTCGACTTCCCTCGGACTCAACGTCCTCTTCGCCTACTTGGACCATGTGGATGACCCTAACTGGTTGTCCTGTCGCAGGGTTGTTCTGTGGTGCTCGATTTGATCTATCTGTCCTTGGTTGGTCCTTTATCAGGTAGTCTGTAAGTTCCCCTTTGGCGATCATTGCCTCCACCTGCCTTCGGAGGTTCCTGCAATCATTTGTATGATGCCCATACTCACTGTGGAAGGTGCAGTGTTTGGTCATATCCCTCAGCTCCATCGGTTGTCTGATTGGTGGAAAGGGCCTGAAGATCCCTTTGCTCTTGTTTTCCTAGAAGAGTTTTCCTAGGTTGGTCTTGAGTGGAGTTGTTCTTTCCTCTGTTTGCTGACATTTGTCAGGCTGTCTGGGGGATGAGGTTGATTGGGGTGGTCCGGATCGTTGAGATTTCTGATCCTTCATTATTTCTTTGGATTTTGCCTCCACAATTACCAGGGAGGCCCTCTTTTGCCTAACCGCTTCTTCTTCTTCTATTCTAAGGTAGCATTGCGCTCTGGAATTGAGTTCGCCGATATTGCCAAGTAGGCATTTCACTAACGAATAGTGAAATTTCGTGCCAGGGATGACCGCCATATGGAATGCCTTTACCGCTGACAATTAGTCGCAGTCATCGATAGAAGACATCTCCACATTGAATTTGGATAGAAAGCTCTTGAGGCTCTCCCCCTTCTCTTGTGTCATGGTGAAAACGCTTGATATCGTCTTCCTCTACCTCCGGTTGCCGAAGTACTGAGCGATGAAACGTCTGTAAAGGTTATTCCAACTACTGATTGATTCGGGGGACTGTTTCCTGAACCATAAAAGGGGTGCTTCTGTCAAACTGGTGGAAAATACCTTGCATAGAAGTGTTTGGTTTCTCCCATATACAGTCATCTTAGTCTGCACCTGGTAGATATGGTTGAGTGGATCTTTCGTACCATCGTAGAGTGTGAAGATTGGTAACACGAACTTCTTGGGGAATTCGGTTATCTCAATCTCTTCTGTAAACGGGGATTGGGTCATATATGTTGTTGCATGGATGGCCAGGTCATCTGGGGTCTGCATCTTTAAATCCTTCATCACATCTCTCTGGATCTTGGCTGTCATTTCATGCAGGTCATTCAGGGTTGGGACATGCGTCGTCGATGCCTCCCTCGTCATGGGATGAGAGGATTCTTCCTCTTTCCTCGGCACTTTGTTTGTTCGAGTGGCTGACATATCTCACCCATGATGAGAATTGGAGGGCTTTGTTCCGCCATTCCTTTGTTGATCCGTATCCTCGGCTGGATTGGAACCTCTGAGGGGGAACGGCCCCTGGGCCACCTGATGGAGTAGCTCGGCATTTTGTTGTTCGAGGGCGGCGTTTCTCTGCTCTACAGCTTCCAATCGTCTCATTACCTTCTCAAACCGAACTTCATTGTTTGTGGATCGAGTAGATACCATGATTATTTGCTGAATGAGAATAAAAGAGTTCTAAAGGTGGAAACGAATGAGAGGACTAATTTTGTTCCCACAGACTGCGCCAAATGTAAGTGTATAATTTTCCTCACACAAAGAATGAATTTTATTGAGGCTTCAATGGCCAAATTTATATATCATGCTCATGGATTTCTCTCATATTTTGTAGGATCATGCCCCTAATTCTATGGAATCATGACCCACTTACTTGGTAACCACCCACTATCTATCGTTAGTGGGTTGTTACTTCCTATCCTTCAAACAGTGGAATGATGCTGATGGGCTCAACCTATTACATGAGTTTTAAATCGTGGGCCAATTAATTATACAATCATATATGAGCCTAGCCAATCTTGGGTTTCACAAACGGGCTTGAGCTTGTCAATTTTTGTTATTTACAATAACCATTTAAATTTGATTCTAAATTGTTTTTCTATATAAACACATTTTTTTAACTAACAATTCTAAAAAATTAAAATTATATGCATAGAAGATTCATTTTTAATTTTTTTTTGGTTATTTACCACAACAAAAACTCTTCACATTTCCCAACAAATGTTAGATAGATGGTTTGATATTGGTTGAGAACTTTCTCAAATAAGAATCTATATTAAACTCTTAAAATAATATTAGTATTGTCTCTCACATAAACAATAAGGAATTTTTAACTCGACTTAATTATCAAGCCAGAGTATAACTAACAGTCAGGCTCAATATTCTCTTCACTAGGTACCACCTACACCCACACCACGTGACTGATTCAAGAACCGTCCGATCACATGACTCCCACAACCCATCAACACCCCAAAAAGGCCCCAATCAATAAATTAACGGACTAGAGTAACCCACGTGTCACCATCGATGCCCTATTAGACCAACTATCCCCAACCTCCCTGGAATCAAACTCGCCCCGGAACTCCCCTAAACCCTACCGACAAATATTTTCCGAGTCTCACTCCCACTTTCCGAGAATCCTCTCATTCTCAAAACCCTAAACTCCTGTCAAAATCAATATATATCATATATCACAGAATATGTGCATGTAATTTTTTCACCCTCGCTTCAATTTTCCCGCGAAAATTCCTTCAACTTCCAAAACCCCAGGCTCGTATTTTTCCGAGAAAATCAAATTTTCCCCCGATCGGTTATGGCGGATTCGGACAACGAATCAGGAGGTCGCAGCGAGCTATCGGCGAGAGAGCAGGACAGGTTCTTGCCGATCGCGAACGTGAATCGGATCATGAAGAAGGCGTTGCCCGCGAGCGGGAAGATCTCCAAGGACGCGAAGGAGACTGTGCAGGAGTGCGTGTCGGAGTTCATCAGCTTCATCACCGGCGAGGCCTCCGACAAGTGCCAGAGAGAGAAGCGGAAGACTATCAACGGTGACGATCTGCTCTGGGCAATGACGAAGCTAGGGTTTGACGAGTACGTGGAGCCACTTAAGATTTACCTCGCCAAGTACAGGGAGATGGAAGGAGAGAAAACCTCCTTCGGCCGCCAGGGCGAGAAGGACGGCTCCGTAGGCGGTGGCGCCGCCGCTGCCCGGAAGTTTAACGGCGGGGCGGGAATGTACACTGGGATGCAGAGTTCGATGAAGATGGTGGGTGGCCACCAGCATTATCAGGGACAGGGATAGGTGTACGGTAGTCCGGGCTCCGCTGCCGAGGCGAGGCCGATGTAATTCTTTACATCATTATCAGTGTGATTTAGGATTAATTTTGCTATTTTTTAGTGATTGATTAGTGGAATTTTACATAGTTAGATTTTTTTGTGAATTAAAAGATGATATTTATAATTGTGGAAAAGGAAGTGCTTAGAAATGCATAGAGCACAAACTGTTACCTATAGCTAATAGTGAGGGGGAAGAAAATTTGTGAAAAATCTGTAATTTACTAAGGGGTTATCATGCAGGGGAGAAGTATAATCTGCCTTATTGTTTTTTTCTTCCTCTCTTAAATCATTTTTACTTGTTTAAAAGGATTGCAAATTTGTAACAGTTGATTTTACCATATTCATAAAAGAGATTTTTTTTTTTTTTTTTTTTTTTTTGACATTTTGTGTTTATATATAACTCATAACACTTGCACTTTTGTCACACAGCTGTGGTAGTCTTGACAATATGTGCATGCTACTTTTAAGAAAGGATTTGTTTCTACATTTGTGTTTGTACTACTAATTAGGGGGGAAATTTTAATTTATCATCTAATATGATTAGCTAGTCAACATATTAAAATTAATCTGCATTCCATGAACTATAGGGCTGAGGCATCATCACTCCTTGAACTATAAATTGCAAATTGACATAGGACTTGACATGCAATCCTTATTACTCTAGCAGTCTGTCTTGCTTCACCTTTTTAATTATTTTGAAAAAATAAAACGGAAAAATGATAATTGTTGACAACTGCTCATGTATTCCTGATTATGAGCCACAAAACTAATCCTTCTCTCATGGCAAAACTACCATTACCTAACGTAAGTGCCATCCCTAACTGCTACCACCCAAGAGCTAAGATTGGCAACCTCAATCCTCTTCTTTGGCTGGTACATATCAACACCTCAATCACTTATAACCCGCTGCTAAATACGAAATCTCAAACAGGTCACTGTAAACTCAAATCATCCAACTTCATCCTCAGTCACCTAAGTTCCGTACTCCTATGCGTCCACCTCCATCAAATTTATCTGTTATGATTTCAAATTCAATCACCTTGAATTATTGTTATTCGTTTTCGTAATACAGCTTTGGAATGAAATATAGAAGCGGTTTGATGCCTGGTAATTCCATGCATGAACCAATTTTGTTTAATGAACCTTTATCATTAGGCGTAACCATCACTTTTAAAAGTGAGAAGTTATCATGTTACACTGCAGTAGATTAATAGAGGTTATTCTTTGTCTACTTATTTTTATCATTAATGGCGTTGGAGGGACGTAAATGTTTGCAGTTAGTCTCGAGTGCTTTATGTTGGGTGATGGAGAAGTTGAGAGAAGGAGAAGTATACACATCTAGATGGAGAGACCTTGTGCTCCAAATACAGATTTTGGCCATGGATGATTCTTCCGAATTCTGTTCTGTAATTAATTGATTGATGGGAGGTTGCTCCTGATTTGTAAATGGCAAAGTTGTTTTTAGAATTGGACAAAACCAATCCTCTGCAAGTCACATGTGGGTTTTGGTTCAACTCTGGAGGGTTGGTTAGTGAAATGGTTCAAAAGTTGTTGGGTGCATTTTGACACCTTTTCAAGTAGTAGCCGTACATGCTCTGTAGTTCACAAAGTTTTGTTCTCTACTTTATGAAGAGAAATGGAGTTTGTGCAGCACCAATAGTGATGCTGATCTCCTTTGGTTTTTGTAGGAAAGAGAGTGGTTCATTACTTGGGGGGGTTTGGGAGGTTATTCGTGATTCGAAATAAAAGAAAATCGAATAGTAGAAAATCATGTGGTGTAGTTTTTTTTTGAAGCGGAATCATGTTTGGTGTTGATAATTCTGATTTGAGAAAAAATAAAATTTGAAACAAGCAAAGCATGTTTGGTGGAATTGGTGATTCCACAAATATTGGATCAATATAAAATTTATTTAATATTTAAATACTTAATTAATTATTTTTATTAAAATGTATTTAATATTCTAAATAATAAATAAAATTTTAAATTAATTTAAATATTTATTTATTAATTTTTTAATTATTTAATATTTAAATATTTATTTATTAATTTTATTTATTTATGAATTATTTATTCATTTTATTTATTTATATTTATTTATCAACTATTGACATGGAAGCATGGTTGGGTGTGTTGATTTGGTTTGGGCTAGCTACGGGATGGAATCACACAAATTCAAGACCTCAACCCAACTAAGGCCACTCATCATGGCATGAATCCAGATCATCTGGGGTTTGTCGGGTTTGGTGTAACTGCTAGGTTTGTAGGGATTGTAACTGATGTTTGAGGCATCTCAAATGGTGATTCCAAAATCAGCTCAAAAGTGGAATCATGATTTGGGGCTGGAGGAAGTAGAATCATCCCAAATAATGCTTTGGCAATTTGGGCTGTGAATATTATGGAATCACGGAGCAAAATTAGGGCTCCCAAACATGCCTTTGGTGTCCTTGTTCCTAGAAATTTTCGTAATACTATATATATCTTTAATTCCTCTGGAAACAATTTCTTTATTGACTCCGGATTTTTTACATGTTCTCAGGTTATTCATAACAGAAGTTATCATTTGGTTTTTTCATTTTCATGCCTTTTTGTTCCTGGCGCTTTCTGAATCTCTTTAGGCGTAGCACATGCCACTATGTTCTCTAAGGTCTTAAAAAGTCATACTCCATCGGTTCCAAATTAGCGGTCCAAGATTAACTTTTTAAGATAATATATTTTATTATAGTAACTGTAATATTAATGAACTTCTCATTTTTTACTCTTGTGCAATGGAGAAATTATTGGGTACCCAATGGATGCCATGTCATCAAGCCTACTTGCTACCCCAAACCAATTATTCCATGACATGTGGTTAAAATATACAACTCAACACTAACTCAAAAAAACAAAACAACGCTAACGGAGACGTCAAACTCCATCCAAATATTTTCCTGATTTGCGCCCAAATCCTAAACCTGCATCATTCCATATTTGATTTTAGAGAGAAAATTTCATATTCCCGCTAAAATACAAACCCACCCTAACACTAATCTTTTGCTAATCTTGTTGAAATCCAAGTCTACACCGTAACCTAATTAATCTTCTGGTAATCCCGCCGATTCCAAACTCATGCCTTAATCCTACCGGCTGGGTTGGCTTCAAAGAAATCAGGTATGTTTCTTTCTCTTACTAAGGAATGCAGGAAGGATTTTGTTTATGTTTTAATAGATAGTCAAACTATTTCTTGTATTCTGATGTGTTTTGTGAAGTATTTTATTTTACATGTTCTCTGTATGTATATATATATATATATATATATATATATATATTGATACGTATTTGTTTATATATATATATTTTGTAACAACCCGCTCCAACACTTGGTATAATATTGTCCGCTTTGGGCCCAGCCCGCACGCTATTGCTCTTGGGCTCCTCCCAAAAGGCCTCATACCAATTGGAGACAACACTGCACATATAAGTACATCCCCAGACCTCTACCCGGACGATGTGGGACATCACAATCACCCCCTCTTGGGACCCAGCGTCCTCGCTGGTGTTACCCACGGGCTTGTGCATGCACCCACACTTAATTTCGGCCGGGCTCTGGCTCTGATACCAATTGTAACAACCCGCTCCAACACTTGGTATAATATTGTCCGCTTTGGGCCCAGCCCGCACGGTTTTGCTCTTGGGCTCCTCCCAAAAGGCCTCATACCAATTGGAGACAACACTGCACATATAAGTACATCCCCAGACCTCTACCCGGACGATGTGGGACATCACAATCTCACTCCCAAATTGGGAAGGTGAGGAGTTCAAGTCTCTTAAGAGGCCTTGTGGGTGTGGTGTGTGAATTTTTTATTGTGATGTCCCACATCGCCCGGGTAGAGGTCTGGGGATGTACTTATATGTGCAGTGTTGTCTCCAATTGGTATGAGGCCTTTTGGGAGGAGCCCAAGAACAAAACCGTGCGGGCTGGGCCCAAAGCGGACAATATTATACCAAGTGTTGGAGCGGGTTGTTACAAATTGGTATCAGAGCCAGAGCCCGGCCGGAATTAAGTGTGGGTGCATGCACAAGCCCGTGGGTAACACCAGCGAGGACGCTGGGTCCCAAGAGGGGGTGATTGTGATGTCCCACATCGCCCGGGTAGAGGTCTGGGGATGTACTTATATGTGCAGTGTTGTCTCCAATTGGTATGAGGCCTTTTGGGAGGAGCCCAAGAACAAAACCGTGCGGGTTGGGCCCAAAGCGGACAATATTATACCAAGTGTTGGAGCGGGTTGTTACATATTTGTTGAACTAACCTTTATTATTGTGATTCTAGTGAATCAATAATATTACAGAATTTTTGTAAGTAAATGGTTGTGTTATTGGTTATACTGCAAACTTTATGTGATGTAATCGATTCTACATTCTAGGTTTATGAATTTATTTAGTTTATATTTTTATATATTGTATTCTATTGATCTGCTTTGTGAGTTTTTTTATATATCTTATTTATTTATATATGTGTGTGTATATATATTTGACGTTCTTACCAGTATAGTATAGAAACATATAATCTGTTATTCGATTTAAGTTAGAATGCAAATTACTAATAGGTCTTTTTAATTCTAAAATTAATTGATCAATTCCTTACTTGAAGCATAAAAACCATTGTGGCAAAACTTTAGTGCATTCACTGTCTTATCTTTACGATGAAAATAAATTTATTCTCATATCATTGTGTTTTGATATGCTAATTTATTATTTACAGGTGTGTTATTATACATAAATTATTCAATGGAATTTGTTGATTTAAAAGATAAAATAAGTGATGATATGGGTGAGCTAAAAGTTGGAATGACATTTTCAAGTGAAGATGAAGCATATAGGTTATATTGTAAGTATGCGTTGAGGAAAGGTTTTGGTGTTCGAAAAGGAAACTTTTGATATAGTTGTCATGGAGTTATTACACAACATGAGTTTTTGTGTGCAAATGTTGGGTTCTATCGTGATGGCGATCCTTCTAATCCAAAAAAAGTAAGAAGACTAATTACACGAACTGGTTGCAAGGTTTTACTTAAACTTTTTGTTAAGGATGGAATTTGGGAAATAAGTTATTTCAATGATGAGCACAACCATGACTTGGTTGCTCAAGAAGAAAGACAGTTTTTAAAGATAAATCGGAAAATAAATTCAGCTAGTGCAAGTGTTATAAATTCTATGGTTGATGCCGGTATAAAAGGGACAAAAGTTTATTCATTTCTTTCAAAGGAAGTAAGCGGGTCTGAAAATGTTGGCTTCATTTTGAGAGATTGTCATAATTTTGTTACTCAGAAGAAAAAAAGTCTAATTTAAAGAGGAGATGCTCAAAGTGTAATGAACCACTTTAAGCATTGTCGAGTTGAAGATCCAATGTTCTATAATTGTGAAGAATTAGATTCAGAAGGTCGTTTGGCAAACTTTTTTTGGAGAGATGGAAGATCAAAGCTAGATTATGATTATTTTGGATATGTCGTTGTTTTTGATACCACATATAGAACAAACAGATATGATATGATTTTTTTGCCATTTGTAGGGGTCAATCACCATCGAAAGAATATTTTGTTTGATTGTGCATTTCTTGTGGATGAGACTACAGACTCATTTGTTTGGTTGTTTAAGGCTTTTTTAGAGGCAATGGAAAATAAAGCACCCAAGACAATATTTACTGATCAATGTCAAGCAATGACCAATGCCATTAAGAAAGTTTTTCCAAACACTTGTCATCGTCTTTGTTCGTGGCACATCTCCACTAAAGCCACTCAAAAACTTGGGACCTTGTATGGAGATCATAAGTTCAAATATTTATTTCATAAGTGTCTAAACTGCAAAATAGTTGATGATTTTGAATCAACATGGGATCTATTGATAAAAAAGTTTGGCCTTGGGGAAAACAAATGGCTTAAGTCACTATATGAACTTAGAGAAAAATGGTGCCCAGCTTTTAGTCTTGACACATTCACTCTCCGTGCTAAATCTACTCAAAGGAGTGAGAGCATGAACAATGTTTTGCATAAGATGTCTACTAAAGCTATGACACTTATGGAATTTGTGCGACATTACGAAGAACAATGTGATAAGATGCGGTTGGTTGAAACTAATGAAGATTATCGTTGTAAACATGGCATGATACAAATGCATGTGAAGGATTGCAAAATGTTAAAACAAGCATCTAGTGTTTACACTATTAGTATCTATTACCTATTCGAATAGGAGTTTCTTTCTAGTTTAACAATGAATTTGGTGCAGTTATCCGAAACTCCTACACTTTACACTTATCGTGTGTTTGGAGATGGTCATGGGAAACACTACATGATAAAGTTTGAGCCTTCTGAATTTAATGTTGTGTGCTCTTGTAAGTTGTTCGAGTCAACTGGATGGTTGTGTCGACATGCACTAAAGGTTCTCAATTTGTGGAATATACATGAGATACCATCTCAATATATTTTAGATCGATGGACTAAATTTGTGAAGCAAAAAAATCCTTTATTTGAGCTCGGTGAGTTATCTAGAAAAAAGAAGTCATCATTGACACTAGAAAGGCATATTTTACTTCAACAATGTTATCGTGTTATCAATCACTTGGTGTTAACTGATGAGGGAAATAATATTGCCAAGAAATATGTGTCATTAATGTGGGAAGATGCACAAAGACTTATGGAGTCCTCCAATATAAGTAAAGAAAATGATGCTTCTACATGTGATCTCATGGAAAGAGGTGGAAATTTAGAGAAGATGCATGTGTTAGATCCTTCACATGTGAGAGCAAAGGGAGTGACAAATGCTTGAATAAAAAGCAATTTGGAGAAAAAGATGCGTAAGCAAAAAAAAGGTAATAAAAGACTAAATAAATTCAATTTGATAATGTTATATAGTCAATGTAAACTTACATGATTTTATTATTTTATGCAGGGAAAAAGGCACAATCAAGTTTAAACTATTCAAAATACACAAATGGTGTGTCAAGTACTCATGTGGTTTCTGTTCCACCTGTTCACGTTCCAGGTTGTCTTTCATTTGAGCAATTGTCACATCCAATCATTTCCAATCCTAATGTTTCTTATGAGGTAATCTTTATTCACGAATTCAATATACATCAATATTTGTTTCAATTCAAATAATTTATATTTTAATACTATAGAGGGAACTGCTAAATCATATGACAATTCTATATGTCTACCTATATTTATATTGGTAAATGTTGGGGGTTTATATTCAATTGTTCAAAAAAATGATGCAAGACACTAGTGGGATTAGTGTCTGTTTTGTATAAGAGTTTGTATACTTGCTAGATTAGTGCTTGGGCAACTCGCATTCGAGTTTTATGTGTTTTGACATAATTTTGTATTTGTTAGTACACTCTTGCTGAAAAATCTAGGAATTGGTAAATTGTATTTCAAAGGTAATATTTTTATCTTCATTTCTTGCCATTGTGTGTATTGATTAGATTTAGACATGGGACTTGTTGATTTTGCTCACCTGGAATTTGTGTGGATTGGTAGGATTTTGTATCTTCTGTTTGGTTAATTTTTATGTAGTGTTTCTTATGAGGTAATTTTTATTCACCAAATCATTATGCATCAACATATATTTCAATTCAAATTTTTCTCTAAATTTTTATGTTTTTATCGGAATACAATTCGAGTAGGCAAACTAATGTCAATTTTAATCCATTACTCCAATGCGAGCAAGAAATGGTAAATCAAGTATGATTTATGAGGTATGATGTTATCATTTTTTTTTAATTTTTTCGCATACAAATATCAATTATTTGGATTTTTGTTTGTCGAGTAAGTTTGAAATTATTGACATATATTTGCAGGACTCCGTTACAAAAATTTAGACCAAAATTTTGATGTTGCCAAAGCTGGAAAGAAGAAATTTCAAATAGATAAAAGTTGGGCATTATAAGGCTGGCTCAAGATTCTGCTATTGGATGGCCTTTGAAGCATATTTGGCGTTGAGTGTTAATTTTATTCATTCTTTATTTTTGTTTTGTCTGGGTCATTTTATAGAAAATTAGATGATGTTACTTCAGGATTCTTACCTCTTATGAATTCATTGGTATTTCTAAATAAATCTTTAGAGTAACATGGTTGGTAAGAAGAATTCGTTTATTTACACTATATTATGCAATATTTCACTTTTCAACAATCTTTAACTGTTCCCTTTGTTTACGTGTTTATGAATGTTGAATATCACATGTCTAAGAGGATACAATAGTACCCTTTTTCTCAGATTTATGGAGAAAGTAGCACAAACAAATTGACACCTCATTTTACATTGCACTTATATGTTGTTGTAGTTGGAAAACTCAAACTACTATGGCAAACCAATTACACTTTAAAACTAAAGCCACAACCACATATTAAAATAAAAAAAAAAGAAATTAGATGTGAGCATTTTGTATTAACATGAGTGTAGGCATGTGTGACATCTTTCATGTCGTGTGAAATCCTTCTTTATGTAGTTCAAACTTTAGGATGCATATAGTGACATTATGGCTTGTTTCAAAACTCCACAACTATGAAAGCATGTCCATTGAAGTCAGCATATAACACCAGGCTGCTGGTTTGCTCTGTTTAAAATGCAGAAAAAATTGAATGAAACTTCAAACGACCATAACTTTGTGCTCAGTGGACTGTTTTAGGAGGAATTTTTTTCAACTCAATTGGAGATTTACGCAGCGCAAACCATTTTGGCCTAAAAATTGTCTGTATTTTTTCATTCACCATGCATGTTTGTAACAATTACAATTAAAGTACCAACATTAAACCATATAATCAACTATCGCGAGAGAACAATCATAGTAAAAAGTATAACTATATACAATAAATGAACCCATTAAATTTAACAAGTATAAAACAAAAAGAGAGAGAAAATAAAAATCCAATGGTCTTCCATTATCCTCATGATATCTTGCACCTCCTTGACAACATTGACTTATACTTCTCAATTTGTTTATTGGACTTCCGAACATTGGCATCAATGATGAACCATTCAGTTTTTGAAGCTACGATTTACTTTTTTGTCTGGCATGAGAAAATAATAATAAACAAGAGTATTAAAACAAGTACAGGATAACTTAGTAATAGAGAAATAACTAATTGGAAACAACTGAGTATGTGTAATACCAACTTAGACTACAAGAAAAATAAACAAATAGAGTTCTACCATGATGAGGAAATAGAAAATACAAAAACAAATAAACAAATAAGAAACACTAAAAAGAGACAAAACAAAGAAAACACCAAGAAGTTTATAAACGAAAAACAAAAAAATTAGAGACAAAAAAGCACATACCTGGTGAAAGCTGAGTTCTTTGGTGAGTAGATTATCACTAGATATAGGTATCTATAATAACAACAAATATATACATATATATACCTATATATACATATATATACAGAGAAGATGGAGAAAATAAATTCATAAAACAATTCAATAAATTACAATAAATAAGTCGATGATTTAACGAATACCCAAACAAAAATTCTTGTAGTAATATTCCGCTGGTTCAACACCAACTTCCGTAGGATCAGGGTGTGAATTTGGATTCTATGAGATTACCAAAAGATTAGGTTTAGAGATTGGGGGCAAAGAAAATTGGAGACAGAGAGAGGGAAAGATTGTGGACACATTCTGATCTAGGAAATTGAAGACACATTCTGATCTGGTTTGAATTTTATCCCCAAAATTCAAAATTTTGAAAATTTGCAAATTTGAAATTTGGATGGAGTTTAACGTCTCCGTTAGCGTTGGTTTGGTTTTTTGAGTTAGTGTTGAGTTGTATATTTTAACCACATGTCATGGAATAACTGGTTTGGGGTAGCAAGTAGGCTTGATGACATGGCATCCCTTGGGTACCCAATAATTTCTCTGTGCAATGATGAAAAGACAAAAATTAGTGGGGGTAGAATATTTGTTTAAAATTAGTGGGAAAATGATAGTTGGGTAAAAAGTAAAAAAATTATATTGTATTGCGATTCAAAATTAGACTAGTATTTTTGGACAAATAAAGTTCTGAAAGTAGACAACTAACATGGGAGAGAGGGAGTATTAGTTTACGAGAATACTCTTGGTAGTGTAATTTGTTCTGACCATCTGGTCTGATCGATTTTAACCCTTAACTTAACAAGTACTTTGAAGCAGCATTGTGGGTCTGTGCTAAAAGCATCCGGTGTGGGGAGCTATTTGGCTAGTTGGTCATGTCTTTGGCTAGTGAAAGTATATGGAGTGGGGCTCGCCATAAGTGATCCCCACTCGTTGACTAGCAACTTTACTAACCAAATTTGGCTAGCCATGTAGGAGAGAGAATGAGAGGAAAAAGAGAGAAACGGTGGCACAAGTAAAATAGCTCATTTTAATATTGCATAGCTAGACAATTTTTAAACACCACACCTCCAATCAAGACTAGCCAAATAAAATCTAGTTAAAATTGATGACATGGCTAGCCAAAATCTCTTATATAGCTAGCCCATTTTGGCTCCCCGCACTGCATGCTCTAAGAGCAATCGGTATGGTATAGAATTTGGCTACCTGGTAAGAGATGTAGCCAGTTTGGACGTCGGTATGAGACTGGCCATATGTGGCCCCCACACGCTCGCTGGCTATCGGACTCGCCAAATTTGGTGAGTCATTTGGCTAGCAAGAAACTATTGGAAAGAGAGGGAAAAAGGTGGAGGCGTTGAAAGCAAGAGATAATATATACATATATATATATATATACACACACACACATATATACAAATCAAACAAAAATTCATGAAATTTTGCAAATATCTATATAATCAAGCAAATATGTATACAAATCAATATATATAGAGAGAAATTTCTAAAAGTTGAAGACCTACCTCTCTTCACTAAGCCGGAGATGATGAAATTGCTAGCCCAGCCACGTCATCATAATTTGTAAAAAAATAATTCACATGCAATTTCATTGCTTTACAAAAATTAGATAATAATTCACATGGCTTGGCTAGCAATGATTTTTTTTTTCCAAATCAATGAAGTTTGAAGTTGCATCATACTATGGGTTGGCTAGCTAAATTATTTAGCTAGCCTTGATTGATAACGTGGCTGGCTATATGTGACCCCCACACACTCGTTGGCTATCAGACTCGCCAAATTTGGCGAGTCCTTTGGCTAGACAAAAACGGTTGGAAAGAGGAGGAAAAAGTGGAGGCATTGGAAGCAAGAGATAACAGATACATATATATATATATACACACACATATATACAAATCAAACACAAATCCATGAAATTTTGCAAATATCTATATAATCACACAAATATATATACAAATCAATATATACAGATAGAAACTTTGAAAAGTTGAAGACCTACCTCTCTTCACCAAGCCGGAGATGATGAAATTGCTAGCCAAGCCACGTCATCATAATTTGTAAAAAAATAATTCACATGCAATTTCATTGCTTTAAAAAAATTAGATAATAATTCACGTGGCTCGGCTAGCAATGAATTTTTTTCTAAATCAATGAAGTTTGAAGTTGCACCATACCATGGGTTGGCTAGCTAAATTATTTAGCTAGCCTTGATTGATGACATGGCTGGCTATATGTGCAAATAGCCAGCCAATATAGCTAGCAACCATATCGGTTGCTCTATGAGAAGGCATTTCAGCCCTTCTGAACTTAACATGTATTTTAATTTTGATGTAGTGTTCTGGGCCTCTTCTAAAAGAAGGCATTTTAGCCCTTCTAAACTAAGCAAGTTCTTTAGAAAAAAAAAAAAATTTCTTCGGAGTAGCGTTGTCAGTACTTCCATTTCCAAATACTGCTATGATGGAGTCTTAAATTCCTTTTTGTATTTAAGAAAGCAATGATATCATCCGTTAAATAGAACATAAGATTTTAATTTTTTTACTTCATTAGGCACGATAATTATGCGGATCTGTGGCAGCTTCCCCCTCAATAGTTGCGGCTGAACCCTGCGACTTGGATCAACTAACTTGGGTTCTGCTGTTATTATTTACCGGGTCGGGCCTGATAATTCAGCTTGGAAAGTCTAATATTAGCTTCTAAATTGGCCTGGCTATCCTTTAGCCCAAATAACACCCCACCCAGTTGATGTGTTTTACTCTGGCCCAACTAATTTCAGACCGTTTCTATTTCACATCGGCCGCCATGTCATTATATCCTGAATTGCCACATCGCAAGATGCCACATCATTACGTCCTGAATTGCCACATAGCAGGACAATTTAGGGTGTAAATAGAAGGGATGGCAGAAAAACACGCCCGCCAGGGAACCGCCCCATTTTTTGTGATCATTTATTGCCCCATTTAAAAATGGAGTGGTTATGGAGGTTAAAAAACAAAAATTGGCGGTTATGGGGCGGGGGACGGTTTGAGAGCTTCCCCGCATCCCACCCAAAACCGCATAATTAATATCTAATGTTTTTAATCCCCTAATCTTAGATAGGTCACCCCTATCAACATAAAGGGGTTCACCGCGGTTCATTGTTCTGCTTACACACTAGGCTACCTCAAGTCAGGAAATAGGAATAAGAAAGCTTGATCCAACAATTTTGATATTTCTATTAATTGTGTGGGTGGGCCTAGCCGAGTTGGGTTGGGTGTGTGGTTAGGAAACATGATTTTTTATATTGAAATTACATAATTATACATTTATTTACATCTTTTTATATTAAAATTACATTAATTTTCTTAAACAAAATAATATTTCCTTATCTACCCTCTATATGTATATATGGAAAACCTTAATTTATAAACCCATTTCAAAGATCGTTACTTAATATTTTATGATTTTATTATAGATTATTATTTTATGTTGTTTGACTTATGTTGTTATAATTGGAGACCTTTATTTTAATTTTGTTTATTTTGATTTGAATTACTTGTGGATTTTGAATTATTAAATTTGTTATTGTGTTAGAAAATTGTTGCAGTTAAATTAATTGGATAATTGCTTGTTTTTTTTTTTTGTTTTTTTAGAAATTATTATGATTAAATCAATTGAATAATTGATTATTTCTTATATAAATTTTAATGTTATATTAATTAATTTATATTTTGCTTGTTCCTAGAAAAAAAATCAGTTTAATGGGGCGGGTTGGGGCAATTATGGGGATAAGGGTAAGATTTTAAAACGGCTATGGGAATGAGAATTTTCGCAGTTATGGTTATGGGGATTGAGAAAACCGCCCCATTACCATCCCTAGTCAATAATGTCCCCAATTTCAAATGTCTTATTAGTTGTGCACAAAGCCAATAAGATGTTTGAAATATGCCAAAAATTGTTACGCCATGTCCGAAGTCATCATTTGGAACAAAAATCAACGAGCTAATTCTGACGCTTTATTCTTTGAGGACCAACAATAAATTGGTCTTTATTCAACAAATCCTAATCCTACCTATACATAAAGTTGGATAGAATTCATCGATTATGGATTAATGAACTCATGCAGAACCCCACAACTTGAGCTTCATTTGACCGAAATCAAGTAGTTGTGCAACGTAATATTAGTCGATCGCCCTACCGGTTATAGTAGAACAATGACATAGTACCAATGACGAATTTTATCAACCGACCTTTTTAAAATTGTATGTTCTTTAATGATTCCAGCTTTATCGGCTGAAAATATAAAGAATATCATTTTGCTCTTGACTGGCGCACCACTATGAGTCAATCCCGTCTCAAACGTTTCATTCTCTGTGAGTTCATCTTATGTTGATCCATTCTCGGCTGGTCCATCATCAGTTAAGTTGTTCTCGGCCACTTCATTACTAGTCGAGTCGTTTACAGTTGACCCATACACAACCGTTTTGCTATCGGCCAAATCATTCTTGGCCAGTTCACTCTCGGCTAATTATGACCGGTCAGCTCTATCCCTTATCTTCCAGATGGATCAACCCAGATCTGTCAGAGCTTCTAAACATGGATTGGCTTCCCCAAAATTACGCGGGTCTGTCACAATTTCTAGACTTGGATCAACAAACTTGGGTTCTGCTATTATTCTCTATCGCGGTGGGCCTGATCATTTGGCTTAGAGTATACCTGCTACTAAAGTCCGGTATCAACTTCTAAACCACCCCAACAATCCTTTAGTCCAAATAACACCCCAACTGATGTGTTTTACTCTAGCCCAACTAACTTCAAACCATTTCTACTCCACATCCGCGGTAATGGCAGGATAATTTAGGATGTCAAGACCATAGTTGTCAGAATTGCGATCCTAATTCGTAAAATCTTACGATTCTACTATGATTCTATATTATTTTATACGATTCTACTACGCTGAAATAATGGTTTGACAGTTAAGTTGTCAATACGAAAGGTCTATGTACATGTGAGATTTATCAGGCCCATCAAGCTTCGGGCCCGCAAGCATGTTGGCCTAATAGGCGTAGTTAAAGCCCGATCATAAGGGCCCATTTCAAGCCCAATAACCAAAAATATTCTAGATTAACTTGGAAACCAAGTCAATGATGTAAAAAAGAGAAATTAAGTGATGTAAGCAAAGGAATATTGCCCTAATGGGTTCATACACCAAAAAGGGAATGTATATAAGAAAAACAAAATATGAATAAAGTGTTCCATTCTCGTGTTGTGCATTTTTTAGCATCTACACATTGGCGTCCTCTTTGGAAATTGTATTTTCTTGATTCCAAATCTGTAGTTCATTAAGTTCATCTTCACCTTCCAGATCTGTAATCACTTTCCCACCTATATAGCTAAGCTTATTCCTATTCATTTCGAGATCTGTGGTTGTACCCTGGCCTTCCAGATTTGTGGTCGTCTGGCCATCCCTGTAGTTGAACTTGTTTCTACTCATTTCTACCTTCCGAATCCGCGTTCATACTGTTCTTCTACCTTTCAAGCAACCATGTCGGTAACCCGTTCTCAGGCAGATGCTCCGACTACCGGAGACAGTCACACAGGTGGTACTCAAACCATTTAACAAATCCTACAACACCTGATAGCTGCTGAAGAACGGAGCCAAGCTCTTGAGAAGCGGAATGCAAAGTTTATGGCAATGATGACTCTTCCACCCGCTCCTCCAGTAGTGGCGCCCGTCCGTTCTCAGAATCAAGAAGATGGCGCCGAGTTAGAGAAGCATGTTGAATCCTCTCATCGCCTAGGTAAGGCCCCCGTCACCGATGAGGCCATGACCCCCCAGAAGCTCCAGGCGATTATGGCCGAGTTCCAGATAAGAGATCCGAGGGACTTGAGAACCCAATCTACTGACGATCTGGTTGTTCAGGCCTCCACTTAGTTGATATAGTCACCCTTTACTCCCGAGGTAACTCGGGAGCCCTTCCCAAAGAAGTTCGTTATGCCTCGATTTAACCCCTATGATGGCACTAAGGATTCCGAAGAACACATCTACAAAATTCAACAAAAAATGACCGTGTATGCCGAGAATGAAGCCTTGTTGTGTAAGGTGTTTTCCACAAGTCTCGCCGATACAGCTTTGTTATGGTTCAGGAACCAACCACCTGGGTCCATCGGTAGTTGGCAACAGTTGACCAGACTTTTTGTTGCCCAGTATTATGGGAACAAGAGACAGAAGAAAATCATATCCTGCCTCTTCATGATGATACAGGAGAAAGGAGAGTCCCTGGAGAGCTTCTTGTCCTGATTCAACGTTGAATCTTCCTCCATTAATAATTGTGACCAGCACTCTACTGTGGAAGCCTTTCGAATGGCCCTGATCCCCGGGACCATGTTTCGTCAGTCTCTAGTGAAACGCCAACCATCGGGCATTGGAGAGCTAAATTCTAGAGCCCAAGGGTACATGAGGATAGAAGAGGAAGAAAGCATTAGGCAGAAAAGGGTTGCCTTGGTCAATGTGGAAACCTAATCAAAAGAGCAAATGACCGATCAAAAGCGCTCAGCCTCATCGGGACATTCAGATCCTTCAGGTCCTTCAGCCTCGAACCCAGTCAAACGCTCCAGATTTGAGAAGAAAGTGACTCCCCTAAGAGTCATCCTCGCCAAACTTTACCAAGAAAATAAAGCTACGGGAATCTTCCAACCACCACCACCTATTAGACAACCTTTGGATCAAAGGGATAACTCAAAGCACTGTGCCTTCCACAGTGATTTCGGGCACATTACCAATGAGTGCCGAAATCTCAGACGCCAAGTGAAATCAATGGTACTTCGAGGTGAACTCCGGGACTACATCCAACAGGGCAGACCGAGGGCTAATCAGCACGTACCTAACGCCCCCCCGGAATCCCGCAGCTGCACAGCTAGTCAAAACTATCAACATGATTCTCCGTGGTCCCAGTTCTAAGGAAATGGAAGAATCCAACCGGAGCCAGCCACGTCGAGCTCTAAAGTTGAGAAAAATGAACGAGGTTAGTGAAGTCCACCACAGGACGGGTGAAACACAAATTATTTTTTCTACAGCAGATCTTCAAAACATTCAGACCCCTCATGATGACCCACTGGTTGTATCATTGATGGTGGTCAACTGCCTTGTTAAGCGAGTCATGATTGACCCAGGAAGCAGTGCAAACATCATCACGAGGTGATCCTTCGAGAAGCTTGAAATCAATCCAAGTGAAGTTGTGACCTTCCGAAGCCCTATTGCAAGATTCGACGGAAGAAAAGTTGAACCAATTGGGGAAGTCCAACTACCAGTATATGCTGCTCAAATGACCATGTTGGAAATGTTTGTCATAGTAGATGTGAAGCCATCTTATAATTTGCTCATGGGAAGGGGATGGATCCACCGGATGCAGGGGGTACCGTCAACCTTGCATCAAATGATGAGATGCATAGGCCCGAACGGGGTTGACATCATCGAATGCAAAGGAGATTAGGTTGTTGCAAAAGAGTGTTATGTCGTTACCCTAAAAAAATCAAGAAAGAGAAAAACCCGAAGGGCATCCACACTGAGGATCGGGTCTCAAACCCCAAATAGCAATTAAAGAATGGGGACTCGGGTACCTCGATCGTGGTTGAGCCATTACAGTCAATATCCATAATACCCGATAAACCCGAAAGAGTTACTTTTGCAGGTACGAATCTTACAGACTATGAATTAAAATAATTGACTCAGTTTTTAGAAGCCAACTCCGATGTCTTCACTTGGGGATACACAGATATTCCCGGAATTGATCCCACTGTTGCCCAACACTCCCTACAAGTTGACCCTAACGTAATACCGATCAGGCAGAAACAGAGGTGCATGGGGGCTCACAGGAACCAGATCATAGTAGAAGAAGTATCCCGATTGCTCCAGGCAGGTTTCATCAGGGAAGTCAAGTATCCCGATTGGCTTGCCAACATTTTAGTTGTCTAGAGAAGAATGGTAAGTGGAGAGTTTGTGTTGATTTTACTAACCAGAATAGGGCATGCCTGAAGGACCGTTTTCCCTTGCTAAAATTGATCAGATGGTGGATGCTACCACTAGCTACGAGCGTTTAACTTTCCTTGATGCATATTCGGGATACAATCAGATAAGAATGAACCCGACCGATGAGGAAAATACATCCTTCATTACTGAGACAAGTACTTACTGTTTTAGAGTTATGCCTTTTGGACTAAAAATTGCAGGTGCTACCTTTCAGAGATTGGTAAACGGAATCTTTAAGGGGATGGTGGGTACTATAATCAAAGCTTATATTGATGATATCGTGGTCAAAATTAAAGAGAAAGGAAACCATTTTGAACATCTGCAGAAAGTATTTAACACCCTCAGGAGACATGGAATGAAACTCAACCTAGAGAAATGTTCTTTCGTAGTGTCATCTGGACAATTCCTGGGACACATTGTGAACCGGACCGGTATTCAAGCCAGCCCGACACAAGTCAAGGCCCTGATAGAAATGAAGGAACCCTAGACACATAAAGATGTTCAAGTCCTGACTAGAAGAGTGGTAGCCCTCAGCAGATTTATCTCAAGACTTACAAATCGATGCAGACCATTCTTTCAAGCAATCAAGGCAAATAAGGGTAAAGTATGGGATCTCGAGCAATCTAAAACCCTCACAAGATTGAAGGAGTACATGGCTAAGCCTCCAATCCTCGCCACACCGGAGCCCGATAAGGTGTTATATCTTTATCTAGCAACTTCCTCCGTTTTAACCAGTTCAGCCCTTATCAAGGAGGATGGAAGCATACAGATGTCTGTTTTCTATAATAGCAAATCCTTGGCAAAGGCTGAAACTCGGTACAGCAGGCAAGAGAAACTAGTGTTGTCATTGGTAAATGTCAAACGAAGACTCAAGCATTACTTTGAGGCGCATCCGATCATTGTCCGACCTCCACTCCTATTCGGGTCATTATGTCTAAACTTGACTTTTCTGGCAGAATCTCCAAGTGGGCCATTGAATTGGGCATATATGATATTACTTACATACCCCGGGTCTCCATTAAGGGTCAGGCGGTGGCTGATTTCCTACTTGAGGAGGAAACTGAGGATGCCGATCAGCACCACGAGCTGGATACCTAGAAGCTATTTGTTGACGAGTCAGCCAGTTCAAATGGTTCCGGGATTGGTCTGGAGATTCAGACGCTCGATGGTACTCATCTTCATATATCGGTGCAACTACAGTTCCCAACCACCAACAATGAGGTCAATTATGAAGCACTCATTTCTAGTTTAAGATTGGCTTAACAGTGCATAGTGACTCCCAGTTAGTTATCCGGCAGATCAAGGGGGAGTACAAGACAAATGATGCAAAGATGGAATCTTATCAGACACTTGTGTTAAAAGAGACACAACACTTTAAAAAAAAATCTTTCACGTAAATCCCGAGGAATGAAAACACCGTAGCAGATCATCTGGCCGGTCAGGCATCCTCAACTGGAGAAGACCTAACCTGGGTCGTGTTGGTGGACTTTTTAGCAAGACCAAACATTCAAGATCCTGATCATGTGATGTTTATTCCATGGGAACCTAGCTGGATGAATCCCTTGGTGGATTACCTCAGGCAAATGACACTCCTAGAGAACAAAGCTGAAACTCACAAGATCAAGAGGAATTCATCCCGATATTCAATCATAAGAGGGCAACTCTATCGGAAATCTTTCTCAGGCCCTTACTTAAAGTGTGTAACCCCCTCTGAAGCAAGGGTAGTGGTGGAAGAAATCCACAGTGGGTCATGCGGGAACCACTCTGGAGGAAGATCCATCTCTCATAAAATACTTTCCCAAGGCTACTTCTGGTCTTATTTGTCACAGGACGCTGAGGACTATGTCCGAAGGTGCAAAGCATGCCAAATGCATGGAGATGCCATCCATCCACCACTAGATTTTCTACACCCGACTATGGTCCCGCACCCCTTCGCCGGATGGGGAATGGATATCGTGGGCCCTCTCCCGAATGCCATATGATCAACCACCCACGTTCTCTTAGCCATTGACTATTTCATAAAATGGGTAAAAGCCGAAGCTTATCCAATAATTAAAAATAGTCATGTCATCAAATTCATCTGGAGCCACATAATATACAGATTCGGGCTACCAAGAACAATTCTGATAGACAATGGAAAAAACTTAGACAACAATAAGGTAAGGGCATTTTTCGCCGAACATGGCATTAATCAGAACACATCTTCGGTCGGGTACCCGCAAAGGAATTGGCAAGCTGAAAGGACAAATCGAACCATCTTCGGCACTCTCATAAAGAAGCTTAAAGAAGCCAAAGGGGCCTGGTTATAGAAACTGCCTGAAGTACTCTGGTCGTACAAAATGACACCCAGGTAACCCACCGGGGAAACGCCCTTCGCCATGGCATACGGCGTTGAGGTTGTGATCCCTACAGAAGTTAAAGTTCCAACCCTCAGGAGCCAAGCCTGGGAAGATGGCCCCAACATCCAGCATTTGGCTCACGACCTTGATCTACTGGATGAAATAAGAAAAGCAACAAGAATCAGGTTAGCAGCCTACCAACAGCGTGTCCGAAACCATTTCAATCAAAAATTCAAAAGAAGAGAGTTCCACGTCGGGGGCATGGTCTTTATGCAAAAAATTGGACTCGTAGGCAAGCTCAGGGAGCCTTGGGAAGGCCCACACACCATCACCAAAGTTATCAGGCGCAGAACATATCGTGTCCACAAAAACGAAGACGGTAGAATAGAGCCAAACTTCCAGAACACCTCTTGCCTGAAAAGGTACTACCCATAACGGGTGAATTCAATTTTTATCTTACCTTGTTCGCTTTTGTAAAAAGGCTTCAATGCTAGACCAGTTAAGTTGATATAGGTAAAATTATTTTTTCTTGGCAAAGATAGCTTACAAATGATTACTGATACAAAAATAAACTAAGTGTTGTCATGTCCCTCGCACGGCCTAATGAACCCAAAGACACAACACTGATCCACAAAAAATCAAAATTTTACGAAAATAAACTAAGTGTTGTGACATCTTTTGCATAGCCTCAAGAGCCCGAAGACACAACAATGATCCAAAAAAGATCATTTTTTGCAAAAATAAACTAAGTGTTGTCACGTCTCTCGCATGGCCTCAAGAGCCCGAAGACACAACATCGATCTAGAAAAGATCAAAATTTTACGAAAATAAACTAAGTGTTGTCACGTCTCTCGCATAGTCTCAAGAGCCCGAAGACACAACACTGATCCACAAGAAATCAGAATTTTACGAAAATAAATTAAGTGTTATCACGTCTCTCGCATGGCCTCAAGAGCCCGAAGACACAACACTGATCCAGAATAGATCAAAATTTTCCAAAAATAAACTAAGTATTGTCACGTCTCTCGCATAGCCTCAAGAGCCCGAAGACACAACACTGATCCAGAAGAGATCAAAATTTTGCGAAAATAAACTAAGTGTTGTCACGTCTTTCACATGGCCTCAAGAGCCCGAAGACACAACATTAATCCACAAGAGATCAAAATTTTGCACGAAAAAAAAAACTAAGTGTTGTCTCTTCTCTCGCATGGCCTCAGGAGCCCAAAGACACAACATTGATCCACAAGAGATCAAAACTCATATGTACTACAAAAAGAGACCAAGTGTTGTCACTAAGAGTAAAGAATCAAATAATAAAGCATTCGTCCATGAATATTGTCCTTCCAACATCAAAATTTCCATTAAGTATAAGGCCCTGGTGGCCAAGGCTTACAAAATACAAAGAGTTCCAAAAAGACTAAAAAATGGGAAGAAAAAATTAAGTTTTCTGTCCCTAGTATCTGGACTGAGGTCCAAACTCCTCAATCCTATCACTAGCCTTGGTAATAACCCTCAATTCGGTCGACTGGGGTCCAGATCTGGAGACCCATCTCCCTAAGAGCAACATCATCATTAATGGTCTCGCTCTCGGCAACCAAAAACCCACCACCCGGGAGCCTTATCCTTGGATTCCAAGGGACGGGTTCTTCGGTCTGAGTATCAACTTCGGACTCCGCCCGTACACCTGGAGAGGGTGTCGTCATCAAGCGGGGCTGAACTGATCGACCGGGGTGATCTTCTTCAGATTAGGAATAGGAGACACCCGTCAGAGGCAAAGATGGTAAGGTGACCCCCTCACCAATCGATAAAGAAGCGGGAATTTCCCCCGAAGGGAGAAGAATAAGAGTAATAGTGTCTTCCTCGGAAGGAGGGGGAGGCAGAATGATTGGAGGATACCCCGAATGAGGTAGTGATGGTAGTAACTCCCTAACAATTGGAGGGGAGGAACCTGAAGGAGTATCATGATTGGCCGGGGCGCCCGACCCCCATTTGGTCTTTCTCTTCAGGCTAGGTTGGGGAATCCTCAACATGTTTCTCACTCATTCTGATAATAGTTCCTGCAAATTATCACCAGTCAGGTAATCAAGGCACATCCTCAAGGGTTTACCCCAAACTTTAGACTTAAGTAGATTAAAACAAGATTTAATAAAAGTTGGAGTTTTGTGGACATCAGGCTCTTTCAAAAACTCAAATACATGATTGCCCAACTTATCATTGCACACCTCACAGAAGCAGTTTCCTTTATGGTAGGGTTTGAAAAAGGGGAATAGATGTTGGTTGAACACTTTAAGGATCACGAATCTAACTGAACCGGGATGCCTCCAACACCTACTCACCGGGATTATCCTCTCTTTCCAACCCTTGTTGGACTTCTCAGTGTCATCAAACATCTTTCTCCCTTGGAAGGGAAAAAGATTGTAACGACCCCTACAATCTTTTTGATCCTGTAACTTGTAAGAAAACATGATCTCGACTAAACCCAGATCGAGACCAGGATCTCGATTAAGCAGCAACACCATGGCTAGAATCCTAAATAAATTTGGCCCAACTTAGAGTGGGGCCATACCTAGGGTGGACGAAACAAAGAGGAAAAAAGGGTGGATGGGGAAACGAAGGACCTCTTATCCTAAAGTTCAATTTCTTAGGGTAAAGCTTGATGGTCACCCCTTCGGGAATATCAACTTTCTCTTTCAACTTCTTTAAAATTACATCTTTCCTAAGAATGGCAGGGAGGGGATCTGCATATAATCGTGTCCCCGAACTACCTCTAGCATGTCCCTCGGTTGGGGCCCCGCCAACGTTGATAGTTTGGGTAACCTCAGGGGGACTGGATCTAACTATCCTAACCACTTCAACTGATGGAGGGCTGAAAGAGGCATCAGGGTCAACAGAGGAAGGAAGACGATCACTACCCGATCGGTTATCATCACTATGAGACATCTCTAGAAGAAGGAAATAGCAATGGAAATAACTTACACTCAAAGAGGATTTCGGCATGTCTCTAATGAAAATCTCTGAGTTCTCCGGGAAGCAAATGCAGTTTTCAACGAAGGTATTTGCGAAGAAGATGATTTGAAGAGAAAAGCCTTATTGTGAGGACAATATAACGAAGTAAGAAGTTTTCAAAAGTACAAATGAAGGATATATATAGGAGTTACTGAAGGAGACCAACCCCCCCACTTTCATGCTAAACGGAGTACTGAGCTGTCTTCTCAGCTACTATTGCGAAAACCAAGGCCACGATGACCGTGTATTTCAAATTCAAATGATGAGGACAACTACCCTCATTTAATGACCTTGCCACATCACCTGACAGAGGAGATGTATCTACCTACCACATGTTACTCTTGATTATGGGCCTTAAGCGTTGAAAACCCAAAACCTAGGGGGGCTTGTGTACATGTGGGATTTATCAGGCCCATCAAGCTTCGGGCCCGCAAGCATGTTAGCCTAATAGGTGTAGTTAAAGCCCGATTATAAAGGCCCATTTCAAGCCTCGTAACCAAAAATATTCTACATTAACTTAGAAACCAAGTCAATGATGTAAAAAAGAGAAATTGAGTGACGTAAGAAAATGAATGTTGCCCTAATGGAATGTATATAAGAAAAAGGGAATGTATATAAGAAAAACAAAATCTGAATAAAGTATTTCATTCTTGTGTTGTGCATTTTTTAGCATCTACAGCCTAAAATCTTAATAATTTTGTCCAATATCCCAAAATATGACCCAAACTTATGAGAAAATAATTAAAGGCACAATGTATTAAAAAAAATTTAAAACTCTAATATGATTTAGACTTTTAAATTAAATATTTGATTATTAATATTTTTTAAAATTTTTTTTATCTGTTTAGGTAGACTCTTACAATTCTATCTACGATTCTATCATTACGATTATACGATTCCAATTCTACGGAACCCCCAACTCCCCCAACGATCCTTCGAGCCGACAAAATTGGACACGACACGGTAACACGACACGAACACGACCCCATTTAAAAGGGTTAGGGTTGAGCATAAAAGGGTCAAGGCCTAAAAAGGGTCGACCCGAATATGACACGAAATTTTTTGGTCGTATTCGTGTCAAACCCGTGTCGGGTCGTGTCGACCCGTTTAGTTAATTCAATTTATTTAAAAATTTAAATTATAATAATAATGAGGGTTGAATTAGTCATTTTTCTTTTGGTCTTCTTTTCATTTCTTTTCTGTAATTACTCCCTTTGGTTTATTAATTTATTTATTTAACAATTTTTTTTTTTGTGATTTTCTCAATATTTTAGTTAATTTTTTAATTAATTTTTTTTTGTTAAAACGGGTTATACATGTCGTGTCGTGTTACCTGTTTAAATAGTAGGTCATGTTCATGTTTAATATTTTTTACACGAATATTAATCGTGTCGTGTTCGGATCGAGTCATTTCGTGTTCGTGTCATTTCGGGTTCAACACGAACACGACCCGTAACACGAAATTGCCAGCTCTGACGATCCTACTTAAACTCCCGTATCGACCGAAACCGTTACGTATCATCTAGTTCGTAACGTTTTAGGAAAGTGTCGATACCGTTATTTAGCACCGATACTCATCCGATATTCATTTTAGAGATCAATATTATCTGAGTCCGTTACACCGAAATCGTAACCGAAACCGAAACCGCAACCGCGAACCATACACCTTTTTCTTTTTGTTTTTGAATGTCCGAACCATGTACCTTTTTTTTTTTAATGATAAAAAATGCATACACTCACACACATGAACCTCATAGGGCTCGAAATTATAATTTTTCTTTTGGGGAGAAAATGTGATACCATTAGGCTATTAGGCCTTTGGTCGAACCATGCACCCTTGATGTCAACAAATGTGCAAGTCTTGAGTAAGGAGGCTAGACAAAAGGTTTATGCTTGAGCGTGATTAGAGATAGCATTGTTAAAGGAAGCCCAAACTAAATGGCCCATCAATCATACACAAAAGAACTGAACTTTGCTTTGCAGAAATTGTTGTTTCCAACACCCCTCGAGCGGCAATATTCTTCGATGTTGTGGACACAAAATTCCAGTCCAAAAAATAAGGAACGAAAATTAGAAATTAATTTCAAACCAATGGTGTTACAACTCTCTGCTCTATTTTCTAGAATAGAAAGAAAATAATTTTCTAATTTGAACTTCTTCGTTGTTCGGATCCAATGGCCGATATGATCTTGAATTCGTTTGTTGAAAGGAAACCAAGAATTATCGAGACTTGATCTTGAATTCGATTTTTGAGTCTTCTTCAAATATTTGTTGTTGAAGAAAACTAATTAGCATTTCTGATCGAGTGTTATATACTTGATATCGAACTATTTTATTTGATTCTTCAAGATTTGTTAAAACGTTGAGGAAGAACGATAGGAATTTGGATGAGTTTGTTTTTTTTCGTCTTTAGGTTTAGATATATGTGATTCATTGAACTTATTAAATCACATGAAAGGAACGTTACGATTTCGATATGTTTATTGTTTTTTTTTTAATAATAATTTATTAGAATTTATTATTCTTAATTATCTTATTTAACTAAGTAGACTTGGACTTAGTTAAATAATATAAATTAATTAACCCAATAAAAATTGGGTCAAGTAATTTAATTTACAACACACACACACATATATATATATATATATATATTTCAAATTTTTAGAAAATATGAGGTATTTTTCATATCGTGGGACCATATAATATATCGAGTTGTGCATTAACAAGATGAAAACATAATTACATCAAAATTATGTACCAAAATTCATTTTCAATAAATTACATTGCAAAATTTAAGGTGAAGAAAAAAAAAAAAACCTATTAAAAGAGTTCCCTTCGTTACAAGAGTAACAAGCGGGATATCAATGTTGTAATTTGGGGTGGGTTTTTTCAAAATTTAAAACTAAAACCGTTTAAATTCTTATTCTCATAATTTGTATAATTGTTTCAACTGAATTTTTTTTTCTCACTCCCGAAACTGGACCTGCCTTGATATTTGATATTTGATATTTTATTTTTTATTTTGAGATATTAACTCTTCATACAACATTTTCGCTACTCAATTTTCTTTTTTAAAAAAATAGAAAAATCAAGTATATGTGTTGTAAAAATAAAAAATTCTCTCTTTATTTTTTATATTGAAATAATCCCGCAAAAAGATGTAAATTCAATCAAACAAGTTTAAAAATTAACATTCTCCAAATTCTAATGGGAACTAAATCAACAAATTAAAATTACCATGTAATATCATAAAGTATTGGTCACAAATTGATTATTTTTATGACCTCCAGTCACGAGCTATCAAAAATAATCCACAAACTAAAACACTTTTCTAATATGTGCAAAAAACTCCAAGAAATTTGGATGGTTGTGATTTAATACGAAGAGATGTGACAGCAATTCTCTCCTAATAGCATTTGTCAAACTTAAAAAAATAGGGAATTGTATTATTAGGAAGGAGGGAAAATAAAAGCTGAAAAAAGGGCAAGGTTGGTGTTATGAGGGAGGAAGGAAAAAAAAAATAGAAAAAAAATAAAAAATAAAAAGTTGGAAAAGATATAGAAAGAAAAGGGCGCTGTCAAACGTGGCTGCATGTGATACGGCATCTTCATGACAGACTGTCCTCTTTGTTAGTATGTTGCTACCGACACTCTTTGCTCCCATAATTTAACCTCCTGGGCCTCCTCTATTCTGAAACATATATATATATATATATATATATACTTGTTACCAATTAAGTAAAGACAAGACCTTCCTCACTTTTTTTATAATTCAACACTTTATAATAACTTCTCAATCACATTCACATATATCTTTTCAATTAGTTTGGTGTAATGACTAATGCGTTCATGTATGTATATATGTATAATATATATACATGTGTAGTCTGTAGATGTATTGAGAAAGACACTACATTAGGTGGTCTGTATATCACTTACTCAAAGAAATGTATGAATGAATGAAAGAAAATGAATTGCATTTCAATAATAATTCATGCATATGTACATACGCTAAATATATCTCTATATATGTCTGTATGTATACAGTGACGGATTTAGGGATCCGTGTCCAAGTCTAAAATTATTTTTTTTAGGTTTTCGGGTATAAATGATATATATTTATTTTTTTGGGGTTTAAAATAAATTTTTAGTGGGGAATTAGTTATAAATAAATTTAAATTATGAGGTATCTAAGGTAAAAAAAAAATTAAATAAGGGCTAAATACAAAATATCTAAAATTTTAAGATAAAAAATATAATAAAAATTGTTTTGAGTGGGGTCCTTCATTAAATCCGTCCCTGTCTGTATATACTACATTTATCCCATATTAGTTGTTCACTATTGAAATATTATTTGTTTCAAAATATTTATCCAGTTAGAATTTCAATGCAATTTAACATCCTACTTTCTCCAACTACTACTCTTCTTCCACTAACTTTAAACAAATAATGAACTTCACCATAATAATATATCATTAATATAATAATATATCATTAATGACAAAATTAAAAATTTCACACTAATAAATCTATATCAATAAAATATTAAAAATTTCAATTAGACAACTTTGCAAGAGGGAGTAGGGTATTCTAAATATCCATATAAATGAATGAGTCTGGTAGATAGCTAGTCATTTACATTAGAATATTTTTAATATTATTGAGATTGGTAATGATTTTTGGGTAGGCGCTTATAATTGAGATAATCCCACCAGACAATCTGACAACAGCATTTGGTGGTCAGTCCAACTTTACATCTTCTCTCTCTTGATGGGCATGTTGACTCATTTACTAATTTCATTAATTTCGTCCAAATATTTGTCATACAATTCTTACATAGAACTATTAAAAAGCAGTGATTTTTTTTTTTTAAAATCTAAGTGAATTAAATTAAAATCCAAATCACTTATGTTTAGTTTAAATTCGGACCAAAGCTTCAATTTTCTTATACAAAACAACTAAATTTTTTATTTTTTATTTTTTCTACCTTCGACTAAAATTCAGTTTTGTTCATCTTAATTAAATAGTAGTTTGATTTGTGTGAAGTTCAAATTTTCAATCAATTTCTAAACGTAGTAGTAAAATAACTTACACAAAGCAAGCTCATTAAAATAAAATGTTTGAAATTAAATCAATTAGTTTTATTACTTCGCTAATTAAAATAAAATATTGAAGTTTCAATTTCACCACCGAAATTGTTCGAATAAATTAAGGGTGCCAATAATTTGTAGAAATGTATCATTATCACTAATTTATGTGTGAAAATGAACTTAGAAAAAATAAAAAGTAGGTGTAAATACAAAAATAAAAAAATTATTTTCAGTAACTGAATTCTTACATGATGTAACATGTATGATGTACCCCATGTGCCACACTGCCACATTATTACAAATGTTTAATCAGTTATTTATATACATCTATAAATATTTATTTATATATATTTGGGCTATTATCTTAAAACACATACGATTTTCAAATTGTTCAAAAAAATCATATGATTTTAAAAATTCCCTATAATTTTTAATTTAATCAAATATCCCATATCCTTTACGAAAAATACCCTCCAAAACTTTAATTCATTTTATTTCAATCCTAATTAAACTCTAATTTTTTTATTTATTATAATTAAATTATAATTTCTTTCATTTATCAAAAATCGACTTGCTCTCACTCATTTGTTCCAAAAGTATAATTCCTTCCATTTATAACAAACTCACTTCAATATAAATTCCAATTTTAACCCAATTTAACTTTAATTCCTTTCATTTATCACAAACTCACTTTCAATTCAAATCTCAATTTCAACCTAATTCAACTATAATTCCTTCAATTTATCACAAACCCACTTTCATATATATATATATGAAGATATATATATATATATATATATATATAATTATAAATTGAAATTGAGATTTAAATTAAAAGTGAGTTGTGATAAATGGAAGGAAATGTTTAAAATTGGGATTTATATTGAAAATGGATTTGTGATAAATGGAAGAAAATAAAGTTTTGGAGTAAATGGGTGAGAGAAAGAGGGTTAGTGATAAATTGAAGAAATTAAAGTTTAATTGGGAATTAAATTAGAGTTTTGGAGGGTATTTTCATAATTTTATAGAGAGGGGTATTTAATTAAATTCAAAACTATAAAAAAATTTAAATTTTTTTTGAATAATTTGAAAATTAATATATATTTTCATTAGATGCTGGAGAATTTGGTAAAGTATCACATCCATGCACGACGCCAAGTTTATTGAAAATTCTTTCACATTTTTCTTATATTTTCCTAGGTTAATATATTAAGGGTAAATAGCTTAAAACCCTCTCAAGTTTACTCTATTTTTCTATTATACTCTCTCAACTAAATTTAGCTCCCTAAACTTTCATTTTTTTGCACCATGGACTTGCCCTCCAAACTTTTTACCTTTTTGCCCTCCAAACTTTTTATATTTCCACCTTACATTTAACCATCTTATAAGGTAAAGTGCAAAAAACCAATTTTCCTCAACTCTATTATGAAAGACTATCTTACCCTTACTATTATATTTCTTAACTCTTTAAATTACAAAAATATGATTTCTTTTAGTTAGAATATTAATTCTACCATTTACCTTTAATGTATTAGACTAAATATACTCTCAAATGCAAAAATAAATAAATTTATAAGTTCTAATTATTTTATTTGTAAATCAATTAACTTGTTATTAAATTTTAGTTTGATTTAAATCATAAAACTCATTATCCTAATTTATTTTTTTTATGCCAAATGAAACTTTCTTTTCATAAAAATATATTCATAAATAATCACAAATTACTTAATAATAAACACTTGTTAATTTTCTCATGTTATATATATATATATATATATATATATATAGGGATGACAATGAGTGCGGTTCTGGGCGGGTGTACCTTGCCCCGCCCCAACAACCGTTAAGAAATCCCCATCCCATCCATGCCCAAAACCAGCTAAACGGGGTGAGAGGTCACCCCCGTCCATGTTGGGTTTTCTTTAAAACCGTTGGGTGCCCGCGGATACCCGCTAACAACTGAAATTTTTGAATATTTCACTTTAAAATTAAACAATTCCACAAAATCATATACTTAAAACAGGAAATTCAAAATTATACAAACTAAATAAACATCAAATTATCCAACTGTCCAAATTATAAAACATTTTACGGAAAAGAACAACAACAAAGAAGTTTGTTCAATATTACGTTAACTTCAATCTAGACAACAACAAAAATAAAATTTAGGATTAATTAGTAGGTTACACTTATTTTTTATTCTAATATATCTAAACGGGGCGGGGACACCTAAAACCGTCTCCGTCCCGTTTATGTGAGGGTTTTTTCCCCAACTCCATCCCCACCCATATAGTATAAACGGGGCACCCAAAATCGTTATAAACGTGGTGGGGCGAGGCGGGACGGGGCAAATTGCCATCCCTATATATATAACATGAGAAAATAAGTATACCGAAGATTTCTACTCCAAAAGCTTTTATTGGTAAGTCTCTTGTTCTTTGGTACTAGCTTTGACTTTATGGGTTTTAGCTTCTATAGTTGTTTAAAGCAATTCTCTACCTAGGTTTTTTTTTTTTTTTTTTTTTTTGTCAAATTTAGCTCTTACTGAGAAAGAAAGACTATCACTAAAACACCAAACATTTTTCTAGGAAATGACTTCGAAGCCTTTTGTATACACAGAAAGAGACAATAAAATAGTGGTTGCAAATGTATTCTTTAAAGATTTAAATGTTTAACTAGTATCCCTTTAGTTGATTTTCTATAATTTTTTGGGAAAAAAAACAAAATCAAATGTTGTATAATTTGAAATATGATAGACATGGGATGTGAGAGGAACAAGATTTAGGTCCAATTACATGGTATGATTTTCAGTACCTGGGGTTTCAGATTTGAATATTACCATTTTTTTAATATCTTTGTCTTCTTTCCAAGAATGAATTTTATTTGCTTATTATTATTTGGATGTTCATTATCTTGTGTTGGATGAGAACTTGGTAGGTTCTTTGGTTAAATATACAATTAGGGCATTTAAGTGCATCTCTATACATTTGGTAGGTTCTATGAAATTTCCAAATTTCATATGCATTGATGATTGATTTAGCATGTAGAGTACATGCTAAACCAAACTATATATATATAACATGAGAAAATTAACAAATGAACTATCTATATATATATATATAACATGAGAAAATTAACAGATGTTTATTATTAAGTAATTTGTGATTTATTTATTAATATATTTTTATGAAAAGAAAGTTTCATTTGGCATAAAAAAAATTAATTAGGATAATGAGTTTTATGATTTAAATCAAACTAAAATTTAATAACAAGTTAATTGATTTACAAATAAAATAATTAGAACTTATAATTTTTTTTTTTTTAGCATTTGAGAGTATATTTAGTCTAATACATTAAAGATAAATGGTAGAATTAATATTCTAACTAAAAGAAATAATATTTTTGTAATTTAAAGAATTAAAAAATATAATAATACCCTATGATAGTCTTTTATAATATAATTGAGGCAAATTAGTTTTTTGCACTTTACCCTATAAGAGGGTTAAATGTAAGGTAAAAATATAAAAAGTTTGGAGGGCAAAAGGGTAAAAAGTTTGGAGGGCAAACCCATGGTGCAAAAAAATAAAAGTTTAGGGAGCTAAATTTAGTTGAGGGGGTATAATAAAAAAAAAGAGTAAACTTGAAAGGGGTTTTAAGCTATTTATCCATATATTAATTACTACTGATATAGATGTATGATATTTTTGCAAAATGATGCTAGAATTATTTAAACATATGTAATTATTTATTGTTATTGGTAACACAAAATTTTAATATTTCTGTCTGGTGACCCCATGCTGCAAGTTAACGTTGAGTGAGTGTGAAAGGAACGGACTAATCAATCTGATACAACATTAACACACACTACACTCTATTCATGTGTGTTATATATATATATATATAAACACACACAAACACTGCAGTGAGTGACTTAAGTGAAGCACTGCTAAAACAACCATCGTTCCCCCTTTCCTACATCAACCCAAACCCTCTCCGCCGCCGCCGGCAGCAAAATGCAGCACCTTCCCGCCACCACTCTCTTTCTCCTCCTCCTCTCTCTCTCCACCACCAATGCCTACAACATCACCACAATCCTGGCCAAACACCCCGAATTCTCCACCTTCAACCACTACCTGACACTGACCCACCTCGCCGGCGACATCAACCGCCGCATGACAATCACCGTCTGCGCCGTGGACAACGCCGCCATGGACGACCTCCTCTCCAAGCACCTCTCCCTCCCCACCATCAAGAACGTCCTCTCCCTCCACGTCTTCGCGGACTACTTCGGCTCCAAGAAGCTCCACCAGCTAACCGGCGGCTCCACCCTCACCGCCACCATCTATCAGGCCACCGGCGACGCCCCCGGCACTGCCGGCTACGTCAACATCACCAATCTAAAAGGCGGGAAGGTCGGTTTCGCCCCCCAAGACAACTCCGCCACTCTCGACTCCCTCTACGTCAAGTCCGTCCAAGAACTCCCATACAAAATTTCCGTCATCGAAATCAGCAAAGTCCTCACCTCCCCCGAGGCCGAAGCTCCAGCCGCCGGACCCTCCAACATTAGCCTCACCGGACTCATGTCCCGCCAAGGCTGCAAAGCTTTTTCCGATCTGTTAATGGCTTCGGACGCCGAAAAGACTTTCAGCGAAAACATGGAAGGTGGGTTGACGGTGTTTTGCCCCAGCGATGGCGCCATTAATGCGTTTATGCCCAGATACAAGAATCTGACGGTGGCGGGAAAAGTGTCGGTGCTGCAGTATCACGGGGTGCCGGTGTACCAGTCGATGGGGATGTTGAAATCGAGCAATGGGTTGATGAATACTCTGGCTACAGATGGGTCAAATAAGTTCGATTTTACGATTCAGAACTCCGGCGAGGACGTGACGTTGAAGACGAAGGTGGTGACAGCGACGATAATGGGGACGTTGATCGATGAGGAGCCGGTGGCGGTGTATAAGATCAACAAGGTGTTGTTACCGAGGGAGCTGTTTAAGGCGGCTCCGGCGGCGCCGGCGCCCAAGGGGGCGAAGGTGACGGAGACGGACGCGGCGGCGCCGGAGCCTGATACGGCTGATGAGGATCCGGCGGATGCGACGGCGACTGAGAATGGGGCGGTGGGGATTGGTGGTGGTGGGAGGTTTGGGGCGGTGGTTTTGGGGTTGGGTTTGGGGGTGTTGGCCATGCTTTGAGCTTTCCGGACACCGACAATACCACGGGATAGAATCATTAATGCTTTTGTGGCAATAGATTTTTGTTGGGTTTTTATTGTGGAAATTAATAACGAGTCCATGGACTTTCTTTTTTTTTTTCCTTTTTTCTATTTTTCTTCTTTTATTTGATTTGTAATTATATTTGTGTGGGTACATAAAGCCATTTGTTTGAACATTGATGCAGATTTGTTTTCATTGTCACCGTGTCATTACAAGAGATTTAGGAGTTGAGGGGTTTATGAGGGTGAGAAATTTAGGAGTGTTGGTTTTGTGAGATGATATATATATATATATTGTTATATGAATTAGTAAACATATGTCATAATTATTAATTCCGTCAAAAACAGGTGTTGACAAGATTATGACATAATTATTATATGGGTAACAAGGTACATAGCAAAATTCTCTTTAATAAATAGTGCAAGCTTATTACCAAAAGATATGTTTAAATCATTATTCATCATGAAGTCGACAAATATTTTTGAACACCTTAAATTAATCGAATTACTTTTAACACAAACAATGTGTTTAGCTATCAAATGTCATAAATGATTTAGTTTGTTAAACACGAACACAATACATTTAATTATTATGTTAATTTGGATCAACATAATTATGATATTATCATGTTAATTTGGATCGATATGAACATCACACATTTAATACTTGGAATCAACAAAGATACAAATACTAATAAGCAAAACTCAAACTCACTTATTCCATGCTTTTTCATATTTGAATCTAACATTACTTGCTTGATCCGAGGAAACTATTCTTGCCATTCTCACACTCTTCATTCTAAGATCTAGACATTCCTAACATGCTTTCAAGCTAAGGAATTGATGTGCAAAATAATACTTCATCTGTCCCAAAAAAAAAATATCCACATTTCACTTTTTTAAAAAAAATTGGGGTTTTTTGTGTTTCCATTTGAAAATATAGTATAATTTTAATTTAAGATAATTTGCACCAACACCCCTTGAGGTATTGATCAATTTCACTTTTCGGCCAATCAACGCCTTTTTTTGACACTAACACCCCTTGAGCCATGAAAAGACAAGATTGCCCTTGATTAAAATACTACAAATACTTAGTGATGTGAAATGACTAAAGTGACTTTATATCATTTTTCTCTCACACCCTTCATTCCATCTCCTCAAGACTCTTTCTCTATCTCTAGGGTTTCGTTCACATACACACTCAATACTCTGAGTTGTTCTTGTGGTTAAATCGATCGAGCGATTGGATTGCAAGCCTCTGTGTTTGTGAATCGATTTGGCGAGTTGATGGTGTTGTGGTGGGAGAAGGGCTCAGCCTGGAGGATCTTGTACCAATCCGGTGTGGCAGTGGTGGAAATGATTGCTTTGGCGGCGGCAAGTGAAGGCGGTGAGCCAATCAAAGCTCTTCCAAATCAATCCCTACGATTTGTTGTGTTTACATACAATAGGGTTCTTTCATCTTCATGAGTTTGTTGGTTGCAAAAGTTTAATTTGTTAGAATTTTTTTGTCATTTCTTTCCTAAGCTGATTTGTTGAGGATTTTAGTTTGATCTTTGTTTTTTTGTTAAAATTTATTTATTTATTTTCTATACAATTTATATATATGTTCTTCAGTTTAGTATTTTGATTATTATATGTATTTGATCCATTTTTATTCCTCTATGAATGTTGCAAATATCAAATTTATTGTTGAATTTGGGTTGGTGATTGCATGTTGTAAAACTGAGTTTTCATCGTATTGCAAAATTAGGATTTTTATAATTTTTGTAACCATAGGGCAGTTTATTGGTAATTTTGAAATTGGGGGTTTCAGTAAGTGAAATTGATGAAAACATTGGGGATATTCATCAAATTGGGCTTAATAATACTAAAATTGTTAGTTAATTGTTGAGGATTTTCACAAAAAATAAATAAATTCATGAAATTATATAAAGTATGTATTAAGGGTAGTAAAAAATTGTTCAGCATATGATTTTTCATGCTTTTAGTATACATTATCCATTTATATATTAGCATTGGTCCTTGTGGTTTCTTAGTGCTTGTTTGGTAGGAGGTTTTGGAATGAAATATATGGTTTTAGGATGAAATTTGTGGCCCAATTCATGTTTGGTAATTTGGTGTTGGTGCAATGGTGTTGCACCATTGGTACCAAATTCATCATTTTTCATACCATCTCAATAGATGGTTTGGATGAAGTTGGTTTGGTTTTCTCACACCAAAACCATTGTTTAACCCAAATCAATTCAATTTGGTGTACCATTGTTTAACCCAAACCAATTCATTTATAATATTATAGATATATATATAAATTCGAAAAATAAAATATTTATGAAAAAATAAAATATTTCAAAAAAATCAAACGAAAAAATATATTTCATAAAAAATAAAATATTTCGGGAAAATAAATATTTCTAGAAAAAATAAAATATAATAAAAATATATTTATTATTTTTTAAAATATATACAAATTATATGTATTTTTACTGAAATCTTTTGTTTTTTCAAAATATTTTATTTTTTTGAAATATCTTATATAAAATATTTTATCTATAAATATTTCGAAAAAATAAAATATTTATGAAAAATTAAATATTTTGAAAAAATTAAATATTTATATATTTTATTTTTTAAAACATATATATTTACAAAATATTATTTTAAATAAATAAAATGTCAAACTATTCCAAGTTACCAAATATGATTGATTTAAGAATTTCAGCTCATACCAACACTACCAAACATGGTTTGGTTTTTCAGTTTCACTTTTTCTCACACCAAAACCATTTGCACCAAACATGGTTTCAGTTCAGAATAAAATCACACCAAACCCAACCCAACCCAACTCCAACTCCAACCAAAACTAAAAACCAATACCACACCGGTTACCAAACAATCACTTAGGGTCCGTTTGGCAACCCGGTCTTGGTCTTGGTCTTTGATTTCAAGACCAAGACCATGTTTGGTTGGCCGGTTTTGGACTTGGTTTTGGTCCACCATTTTTGACTTCTCTCTCTCTCTCTATATATATATATGGCCGAAAATATGAATTATTTTAAAAAAAAATTTATATTTTTCGGAAAAAAATTAATTTCCGGAAAATTTTTTTTTTTTCGAAAATAATTATCTTTTTCGGAAAAAAATAAATTTTTTGGGAAAAAATAAATTTTCGGAAAAAAATTATTTTTTCGGAAAAAATCATATTTTCGGACAAAAATTAATTTTCTCCAAAAAATTATTTTTTCGGAAAAAAATTAATTTTTGGGAAAAAATTCTTTTCCGGAAAATAATTATTAATTCGGGAAAAAAATATTTTTCCGAAAATATTTATTTTTTCGGAAAAATTTATTTTTTCGGAAAAAAATCATATTTTCGGAAAAAAATTATTTTTCGAAAATAATTATTTTCCGGAAAATATTTATTTTTTCGGAAAAATAAATATTTGGAAAAAAATCATATTTTTGGGAAAAAATTAATTTTCGGAAAAAAATTATTTTTTCGTCAAAAAATAAATTTTTGGAAAAAAATCATATTTTTGGGAAAAAATTAATTTTCGGAAAAAAATTTTTTTTCGAAAAAAATTATTTTCCGGAAAATATTTATTTTTTTGTCAAAAAATAAATTTTTGGAAAAAAATTAATTTTCTCCAAAAAATTAATTTTTCGAAAATAATTATTTTCCGGAAAAAATTAATTTTCGGAAAAAAAATATTTTTTGGACAAAAATAATTTTTGGAAAAAAAATCATATTTTCGGAAAAAAATCATATTTTTGGAAAAAATTTAATTTTCGGAAAAAAATATTTTTCGAAAAAATTAATTTTTCGGAAAAAATTAATTATTTTCTTTCCGAAAATTAATTATTTTTGAAAAAATTATTTTTTATATTTTTGGGAAAAATATTTTTTTCCCGAAAATTACTTTTTTTCCAATTTTATATATATATATTTTTCATATTTATATATTTTTAATACATATTAGTATATATATATATAATTATACCAAGACCAAGACCAAGACCAAAAGCAAAACCAACTCCTTACTAGACATTACATATTGGTTTTAGATTTACCTAAAACCACCCAAGACCAAACCAAGACCAAAACCAAAACCAAGACCAAAACCAAGTTCCCAAACGGACCCTTAGTGTTAGTTCATATGATGTGTTTTAGAGTGTGCATGGTGGTGTGTTGTAGGGTGCGTATGGTGGGGTAACTATTGCATGGAAGGGTATTTTGGTCCAAATTTATCGACAATAAAGATGTTTATGCTCATATTATTGTTTGGATGCCATTATTGAGTAGTTAAAGGGCATTATGGTCTTTTCACAAGGTGTGAGGGGTGTGAGTGCAACAAAAGTGAAACCTCAGGGGCTGTTGGGATGACAAACGCGTTGACTAGTTGAAAAGTGGATTTGACCAATACCTCAGGGAATGTTAGTGCAAATTACCTTTTTAATTTTTAGTGGTACCTATTATTTTTTGAAGTTAATGAAAAAAAATAAGTTGAGAAAATATAAATAGCGGAATCAAAACTCAACACTTATTCTGAAAAGATAAAATTATGAAAGTGTACCTTGTGGAGTATTAAAAGTTTATATTACTTCTGACAAAGTTTTATGCTGATTCTCATATTAATTACTGGAAGCACCCATATTCTGATTAAATAACAAAGCATAGTTGTATCAGAGTCTGATTCAGTGATGAATGTGTCTTCAATTTCTTATTTCTAATATACCACCTAGCCAAATCTAGTATGGACAATACCATTATTTATTTTTTCCCAACTTGGTAATATCTGCTTATTATAATCGAGTAGGGCCACAAATTACAAATTATTCAAAATTAGTGATAATAAAATGTTTGATACAAATACAGTGTCGGTGGCCAAAATTTGCATAGAATTATATGGGCATTGGAAATTTGGAATCCACCTAACACCACTTTGGACCATTTTAATCCAAAGTTTGTGTATTTAATTAAAAAGTGGGGACTGGTTGCCTCATGGAATTTCCATGAAAAACTTAAAAGTTATTAATGTGTCCTAACCTATTTCTGGTTGTTGCAGAAACAGTGTCACTTCCTAACTCAGAGTTCTTAAAGCTTTCTTGCACTTAGTTCTCAATTATTTCATCAATTACAAAAGGTTGTTGTAGATACAAAATTTGCACAACACCAAAAAGATCCTTTCTTATTACTTTTCATTGAATTATATACAATTTTCCCAATGGGCCAAAGGGACAACATTTTCAACTTTACATGATATCTTCCTTTACACGTCAGCTATGCAGATCCTCTATCATGCCATTGCTTTGAGCTACAAATATCTTCTAGAACCTCCGAGTTCCTTCCAAAAATGCTCTTCGGGTCGGGGCAAAAATGGATAAGACGGTCGGGCCAAGATGCGTCTCGGATCACGGGGCTGAGGTATTAGTCGGGTTATGACGCGAGCACAATGATCGGGTCACAATCTCGGGTCATTCCTGGATCGATCAGGACGGGATGGGTTTTTTCATGGGCGGGGAAAACTCACATGTACAGTTGTAATCAAACCTCCAAATCGATTTCTCATTCAATTGTTCAAAAAATTTCTACTCCACAAAGGTTATAATAAATGTCTGAATGTTGCCTTTAACGGTGTGACAGACTCGAATAATATTGTTATAAAAATTGAGTATCTGACGGCAATATGTGTTGTGTGTAGCAGTTATTATGAACAGAAAAATACGATGAAGTCATCAACAGACGCGTTACACCCAATGATTTCGGATAACACTTGCATATTTTTTATATTACCGCGGTTGTTGCCATAGAGCTTATTTCTTAGATACCGTCATTGCTTCAATAGTCAGTTGGTCAAATCTAGTATGAATCAAATTATGGGACTTGGAGGAATGATAGAAGGGAATAAAAAGGCGGACTCGATAAGATTAGAAAAAAAAAAGTTTCATTAGGGGGATGAAGAATCAAATTATCATTATATTTATTGCTTTTTCTAGTTGTTATATTTATTGCCCTTTTCTACTAGTTCCAAGCACGGCATAACTCCAAGGGGTATAAGTATCATGAAAAACAACGATAAATATTATCCTGGATGTATGCAGATTGTACTTCCTATACTTGGTCAATGTACAATTAGACATGAACTTATTTAGTCTCAGTGTCACTAAACATTCCAATTATCTACATGTTAGACTGATCACAGAGACATCACTTGTATGAAACAAGAACATACTATATACTGTCTTAACACAAGGACTGGCATGAGTAGTGCCAAGCAGATGGCATGGTAGCAACTCGAAATTATTGAAGAGCCCTAGCAGCCAACGTCCGCGTAATGGACATTGTGCCTTGCAGCAAGATAATGCACTCCAACCGGTCCTCTACTACCGTATGGATAGAGCTCAGGCGTGACTTTCTTCTCCTCCAATTCCTTCAACAATGGTGTGAACAATGCCCATGCAGCGTCTAGCTCATCGCTTCTGATAAACAAACGCTTCTCGCCTTCTATGGCATCTAACAGCAGTCTCTCGTATGCATCTGGTTCTTCTTTCGAATACCTTCATCAAACAGAATTTTAAATTAAAGATTACATATCCATGCAATTGTAGCTTGAGGACACAATGTGCCTATACTGTTCGTTTCAATCTTCTAGGAAATGCAAATAAATGTGGCAATGTTGTGTTAACTTCATAGGACACTTTCCTTTTATGTCTCCAAAGAAAGGTCCAAGTTATGCACTTAATTGAGCTCATATGTTTAAAATCTCTTACCTTTCTCTGTAAAGCAAATTAAGGTCACAGCGGTCCAGTCTCATTCCTAGACCGGGAGCCTTGTTGTGGATCTTCAAATAAATAGCTTCATCTGGCTGTACGCGAATCACAAGCTCATTTGTCGCCTTATCTAGATCAGTTCCAAACTTCCGATTGTACAAGTTACCGGGGACATGTCTAAACTGAACTCTGATTTCCGCCCTGAATTTTCATTCAAACAACGTTTTTAAACTTGCATTGTTGTTCAAAACTCCAAACTAGGCAAATGCAAACTGTCAGAAGGAAAAAAGAAAAAAAAGAAAAAGAAACTTCTACTTGTTTTGCGTCTCTAAACTGTCTTCTCTTTCTGAAAATTGAAAATTAGAGAACTTTACAAAAACTCTGCTTCATTTAGTTTTCTTGAGAACTAATTTCGTAGAAGTAAACCAAACAGATTAACCTCCCGAAAAGAGAGACTACCGTTTGGATTGGAGAGCTTTGCCTGCCACCATTAGGAAAGGGACTCCATCCCATCTAGCATTGTTGATGAAGAAAGTTGCAGCTGCAAAAGTTGGAGTGAGACTGTTGTTTGGTACCGCTGGATCATCTGTATAAGCAGGATATGATGTATTTCCTTCTTTAGAGGCCTTGTATTGGCCTACAACAACATCTTCTAGCTGAAGAGGCCTCATTGATCGCATTATTTTGACCTGATACAAAGTTTTGGTCATCATATCTTTTTTGCATACAAAAAATTGAAATGAATTTTTCTTAATGAACGAAAACTATCTATATAAGCAATCAGCAGAAAATTATGATATCTATGTATACCTTTTCATTCCTGATGTCCTCAGCATCTAAGCTGACAGGTGTTTCCATTGCAAATAATGCAAGTATTTGCAGGAGATGGTTTTGCATTATATCCCGGATAACGCCATAATTATCAAAGTACCTAAGATCAGAAATAAATGAATTAAATCATTTTTCGTATCTCACAGAAGGATGCAAGATCAATAAGTATATCAGCAAGTTCATTACAACATATTCAACTAACCTGCCTTGTCCTTCTGTCCCAAAATCTTCAGAGAAGATTAATTGCACATTGCGAATGTAGTTCCTGGACCATAGAGGCTCGAAGACAAGATTTGAGAAACGAAGAATCAAGAGATTCTCAACAAGCTCCTCACCCAAGTGATGGTTAATTCTGTATAAATTACAAAATGAACCACGTAAAACAATGTTAGATATGGTGACTCCTTTCCTTGCAGGGAAAGTTAAATTTAGCCACCAAGCTATCTCTATTTGACTAGGATCTTGTTATATTTGGTGACTCCTTTGTTAAGGGGGAATATAACTTAGCCATCAAGCAATCACAGTTATGGTAGGAGATCAATTCCTAATGGGATTGATTGACTTGTCCTCCACTCTAGTCTCTCCTATAAATATAGGTGTAGCCTATTGTATTCGGTGTACCAGACAGAGAGCCAGAATATGCCGGCGCCATAGAGCCAGATTAGGCCGGCGCCAGATGGCTGGTACCGGTGTGAGTGAAACACCTAGTGCGAGTAAAACACATGCGGTGCGCAGAGAGTACACAGAAATAGAGAGAGAGAGTTATGAATAATATATGTTTATATTATTTCGGTGATACAGACGTGAGTATACATAGTGTGTGTCCGTGTGTGATCTGCGAATCACCCCCTTGTAATCCTCTCAGTGATTTTTAGTGAAACGGTGCTCTCTGTGGACGTAGGCTTAATTGGCTGAACCACGTATATATTATTGTGTCGATTGTTTGGTGTGTTTGTGTGCGTTTTCTGATTTGCAGGTGTGCACGGCTTCGTAAATAGGGTGTGCGAACACTAACAAACAATTTAGCACTCACATTATTGAATTTGTCAAAATGCTGTAAAATGTACCTGAATATTTGATCCTCGGTTAGGTATTGCTTTAAACTTCTTGTAAGCTCTTTGGATGACTCCAAGTCGCGACCAAATGGCTTCTCAACAATGACCCTTGTCCAGCCATCCTCTGCAGCAGCGCGATGCTTAGCACATCTCACCACATCCTCACACACATTCCGGGGTACTGATAAGTAAAACAATCTATTCGACAATCTTCCAGCCTGAAAGGATGTCCTAGATGTTATTGATGTATAAACTATCTGATGAAGATGTTTTAAAGTGACATGTCAACTAATATTCAGGCCTTTCAAAGTTTATTTTGTATCGAACAAAAGATCGACTAATTCAGAAATTGTGGTTTAATAATCAAATAAAGTAATGCATAAGAAGAGGGACTGTGACAATGATGCCAAGAAAGAACCTTCAAAACAATGAAAAGGAATTTTCACTCACATTCAAAATTTGATACTTACACTAAACTTGAATAAAAGGGTAAAAAAAAAAAATCAAGTTTTTTCTCAAGTCTTTCAATTAGCTCAATTACCTCTTTCTCCCTCAGTTTTTGGTCCAATTCTGAAAAATGCTCCTCAGAGCTGTACTGGCCTGATTGGTAAAAACATCTTTTTAAGAATTGATCCATTTTCTCACTGCAATTTTCACTGCAATTTCGGGCAAGATTAGGATATAAATTCTACAACAACCACCAAGCCTTCTCCCAATAACTTGAGGTCGGCAAATATTTAAAAAGCGTAGCCATAAGCAAAGTATCCCATATAAGAAGGTTTGTGGAAAAACATGTATATAACACCTCTTGTCAATTCTGCAAGTCAAGGTCCTGCTAATCATTTCCCTTAGCTCCTCTTCCTTCATTACACTTCGTCCATATCCGAATATTGTGAAATTCTGTGTAAATAATAATGAAGAAATTAAAATAGTAATAGCAATAACTAGCATTTCAATTTATATGCCCCATTACATGTAACAATTCATGAAGAATGTGGAGTTGAACCTCAGGTAGACGATCTTCATAAAAAAGAGCAAAAAGTGCGGGAAAAATCTTCTTTCTGGCAAGGTTCCCTGATGCTCCAACAACAATAATACTGACAGTAGACTCCGTCTTCTCCAATTCAGAGAAATGAAAATATTCATCTTTGAATATGGCGTTGACCTGTTCTTCAGCCAGAGCATCCCCTGCTAAACCTATTGGCACAAAACCATCTCAGAGAAGCAATTGGGGCATTCACTCCAAATAATTTGTTGCATAATATAAATGACATATAGGTAGCAACCATGAGTACTAAAGAATCTAACTATCTTTTCTCTGTCTTATTCGCGCGCACGTACACCTGAAAAATTGCCCATACCAAGACTTGAACGCTCAATGTTTTCCTTTTAAAATAAAGAGATCATCCAATTTGGACTAATGTCGATACGTTGTATGAATTATGATTGCATTACACGAAACTATCATTTCCCCCCCCCCCCCCCCCCCCCCCCCCCCCGAAAATACACGAAACAATCATTCAAACAAAGTAGTAGTATTGGAATGAAGAACTCACCGACTTGCAATGAGACCGCGCTTAGTGGGTGAAAATTGGAGGATTTGAGCTCAAAAATCTTGTTTTGATGTGCTCTTGAACTAGTCGGAGAAATCCAAGTGGGTTGATGGTATGTTCTTGTTGGAAATGTGTCATGATTGAGTGAAGAAGGACAAATATTACTCAACCGTATAGCCATATATGTATAGAGTGGTAAAGACCTAAACAAACTCAAAGAGTTTGATCACTTGAAAGATATCACCAAATAACTCATGCGAGCATAATCCAAGAAGTGTTGATGTATATATACACACACATCATGGACTATGTGAAAGCAACTTTGTATGTCATATCTCTCTACCCACCAAACCTTGGAATGTGGAATCATTAAGATTTACAAACAACTTGTCTCTCTGTCTGTATCTATTGGTTCTTGGAGGTTTGAATTTCGGATGGGCAGCAGCCATGCGCTTAACCAAACTTTGTGTGTGTGTCTGTGTATGTCTCATCTCCCTCTCTCTACCTTCTTCTCAACTTTTATTAATATTGACTTTCGGGTGGTCATGACTGGTCACACCCATTCAATTCAACCTAACTAATACAGTCAGCAAGGGAGAGAGAAATTAAAGGCGACTTATATATATATATATAAGTTTAGTGTATTGACATTTGGAAAGTGATCCTTAATAGTTTGGACCCGGATCCTCTCCATTTACAAGATGCTGATGTGGTTCCTATGTGGCAAAAAATGTGGGCCTCCGCTGTTAACTTACATACAAAATTACACACAGTAACAGTAAATGAAAATATGTAACAGTTCCCAAATTCAAAAATTTTTGGGCAATTTTGAATTTTTTTGAATAGTGTTAAATTGGAAAGTTTAAACAATGTTTGGCCTTTCAATTGAGGACTTAATGGTCTTTGTGATTATCTTCAAAAGGGATCTATATATTCTTCCGTTCTTTTTAGGGTTCTAAACAAAGCCCCAAATTTCGTTTCATACATCCATCCATTGCTAGCTATTACTCCATTCCGAGTTCTGATCTCGAATTTTAGGGTTTATATACATGTGTATGTATATACATACATCAGTTGTATCATCATCATCTCCTCATCAGCGACATATATGATGCGAAGGAAGACGTTGTGGAGGGAGGGAGGGAGAGAAAAAATTGATAAGTGCCGAATGTTGTCCATTCTAGGCTCCTAACTCGTTATTGTTATGTCTTATCATTCCGTTACTTAGTGTTTTTATGCGGTTTGCATATCTAAGCGTGTTTCAGGAGGTTAATAAAGAAAACGAGCTAACTTTGGTAAATTAACTAAGGATGTGCTTATGTCTACCTGAAAAGAGAGAAAATGAGGAGTTTTCAAGCAAAAAGTGTCTCCTGGAAGGAAAAAATGACATTTTTCAAAGGCGAAACTTCGGGAAACATACTAACGGAGTTAAGGGGGCTCAAACGGAGGAAGAATTGGAAAAAATAATTTTCATGATTTTTCCTACGCATACCTATGCAGACAGTAAACAAAAAAATGGCTGGAATCATCATTTCTACGCACGAGTTACGCATATGGTTGAGGAGCTATATACAAGGCCTACGCTTAAGCATATGGTCAGGCGTAGGCACAACTGGGATTTCCACAGAATCCAAGTCCCGATCTGATTCCATTTTTTTTGACTTATCTTCTTCGACTCCAACACCTCTAAGCACGTGTATAATGTATATTTACATCAGATTGAAGAGTTTTGGCTCAGAATTGAGGAGAAACACATCAAACAGGAATCCTACTCCAAATAGGACAAGTCTAATACAAACAAGACTCTTCTCAACTTCTTCTATAAAATACCAAGGTCTGGACCAGACCTAAGGAGCTTCTAAATACATAATTTTCAGAGCACTATCTCTAGAGATTTACATCTTTTGAAGAAGGGAGTCATTCAAGACCTAGAGATCCGGAGCACAAGATCATGAAGGGCATTTCTACATCAACGATGCAGTCTCCTTCCACCATGAGCAACTGAACCGGTATCTAGGGTTTTCTAGCAAAACCTTAGCCAAGTAATGTAGTTTATTTATTTGTTTAAATTATAACGAGGGAAAACTAAGGACCACACCTATGATGATTATGTAGATAAGAGATCATATTTATTTAATATCAGGGGTTTTATATTTATTCTACTCTTGTCTTAGATTGAATGAATGCATTATCTCAATCAATCATGTTTATTTGGTGTTCTCTAGTATATCATGATTTTCTACACAATGGTGCTTAACACCCGAAATCCTAGGTTTACACAGTCTATGACTCGACGAGGTGATATGGACATGTTTTAGTTTAATTTCATGATGTAGGAGTACATTAGAGTAAAGTAGATGGCATGCACTAATCACACTCTGTCCGGAGATGAATTGTAGCGAATCCGGTTGTCGGTATCTGTTTTGGGATATATTCGACTATTTGCGTTATAATCTAATTCACAGGTGATGGATCGCCCTCTTGTAATTGATCAAGTAAATAGCTAAATTATGCGGTTAGTGGTGGAGTAAGAAAACCCTAGTTTTTATCTCTACTGTTCTTGTCTTAATCCATCTTTACTTGCTTTATTAGTTAATTAGTTAACAAATCACGAACAACAAATCATACTTTCATAGCAATTCAAGAGTATTACTTTACGAGAGTTTAGAATACGACTTAGTCCCTTGGGTTCGATAACCTTTCTCAAGCCGAATCGTACTACAAAATGATTCGTGCACTTGCGATAGGTAAAACTAGATCATTGTAAGGGACCATTTTTAAACACTATTTTTAACCCCGATTGACGCATATAAAAAACAACCAGAGGAAAAGATCCTTAGGGTTTGGGAGGTTCCAATCTCAAACCCATGCCGAGATTCCACAGTGGTTATGCAGCGATTCCACGATGAGAGGGTCGTTGACCAATAAAGCTTGTTCATGTATATGCTACTTCACTCCCCTTCTTTTTAATCTTAAATTTTAGGTTTTATTATATGAATAAAGATTCTGATTAAATATTTTGTATGTTCCATACTGCACATTCATCTCTTTGTGATATTTATAAGTAATATAAGACTACCGATACAATGATGCTCTGTAATTTATATATATTTTTGCTTTATTTTTGCTATTTGAATTTTTGTAGAAGATGAATTTTGGTTGTTGTATGAGATATATTCAATTTTGGTACAAGTAGTTAAGTTGGTAATGTTGGATTGCATATGTAGGTTGTTTGTTTGGTGATGTTGTTTATTTGTTAATGTATGGGTTTTGATTTTACTCATTAGGGGTTTTCATTGATGTGGAACTTCACCTTTTATTTTATTGTTTATACATCATTCCCCTAATGAGTTTTGATTTAATTGGTGTAAATATAAACTCAATCATGGGTTTTAAGTCATGATGGTAATTTGCTTTTAATTAAGGATGCTCATTTATGATTTTCCAGTCATCCATATAGCTCAATATTAGAATCCACACTAATAGTTGAATTAAATTAGTGTAGGTGGCTTTTTGTTTCCTCCATGTGGTGCTATTTATTTCATGACAAAATCATGTTTATTGCCTAATTTGTTGAGCAATAATTTGAAAAGAAAAAAATTTATAGGTTTGGTGTTTATAAGCCTCAAAAGCTTGAAATGGAAACATTTGTACCTTGGGGCTTGGTATATGGCTGCCACTCACTTAAGTCATAAAACCATACTAGTTTTGCTAGCTCTTGTCAACTCTCCTGTTTTCTTTATATTTTCAACGGAAAAGTAGTAACTCTTTAATCTTCCTTCCTTCTTTTTCTTTAAACTGTACAAAATCTTATATATTTTGATATATGGGTCTTATTTTGTTTTGCAATGATAATTTTTTTTTTTGTCACTGTGAGAATGTACTTGTGTCTCTTTCATCCTCAAACTCAGTAAAGTAACAATGATTAACAGTTTCTCTAAAACATGATGTTGTCTTTGTTGTGCTCTTTTCATATTTTTTTTACTTGATAAATTCTTCTGCAGAATAACATTGTCTCTATGAATGATGATATTCTAAATACGTAATTCTTGAACGTGGTCTTTGAGATTATGAAGTATAGAATTGTATTTATTTATCTTTCTCCATGTTTAAGGTTTTCGATTGTTTCAAATTCCTAGGTTCAATTATGTGTTTGAGAATCAACTGTCAACCAATGTCAACTTTTTGTTGTCTAAAAATTATGGCTTTGGTCTGTTATTTGTTTTATTCATTATTTTTTAAGTTAGGAGTTGGGCCAAGGCATGCCTATAGAATCTTGTTCTATAATAACTCTTGAAAAGTGCACATTCACCACTTTGGGAACATGCGTACGTCTTTCAAATACTTTGTTTGTTTGCTGGGAATTAAATTTAAGTTGTTAATCAAAATTGATTATAAGTCTATTGTTATTTGAAAAAATTGCAGATGTTGCTGAAGTTTCAATTTCTGAACATTCAATAATAGTGGATTTAGAGACCAATCCAACCTACACAGATTGAATCATTTCATATTTCTCCCGTAAATATTTGTTAACCAAATATTGATTTGGCCTCCTCTTGGCATCATTTTCCCAAGTAGTGGCCTATGTCCCTTAAGCCTGTAAGGGTAACTCGTGGGCGTATATATCTTGCAAGCTAAGGGCATGTCGCAGATTATAAGCGACATGGGGAAAAGAATTATAAAATTGGGAACTGGCTCAAAATGGTTTGTACGTGAGAAAGGGAAAGCATTACAAAGAGGTGAACATGGGAGAATTGATGAAGGCATAGCTGGAATCAAAACCCATGACCCTATATACTGCTCATGTAGGGGGTGCTAAATGGAAATTTAAGGGAACACTTTAGAGACGTAGATAAAGGATCACGACCTTACCTGTATCATCTGAAGTGAATTACCTTAGAGAGGCCAAATAGCACCCGGGGTCGTGAAAATGGAATGCATGCAGAAGGACACGACCTTGGGAATAGTTATGACATCAGCGAGGGGTTGTCCCCCTTTGGTTAAAAGAATAAAAGGAAGGGCAAATCTGCGAGGAACCCCTTCACGCGAGATAGGTCCCGCGAGGTACCCTGGGGATCTAGCGAGGTAGCCTATTTGGGGTTGCGAGATTGTGCCAATGTGACAAGAATGTCTATCAAGGATTAAACTTGACACGACGCCTGTATATAGGGGGACTTTTCAGAATTGGGGATGAGGGAGAAAAAAAGTGTCAGAAAGAGAGAGAGTGATCTTTAGGCCTTCTATACCATTGATCTACCTTCTTCTCAAGAGTTCTGTAATCACCATAACATCAATAAAGTTATCATCTTATTTATGGTATTGTTCAATGTGTGTAGAAACTATTTCCAAATCATTTACATCACGAACCCCTACATTAAGGTAACTCTATTGGGGATGAAATGTTTTCTACACAAGTTGATCCTCATCAATCTCGTCGGAGAGGTCATCCACCCACACGGAAAACTGGGTAAAATGAAGAGCAAGGTGCAGAGAAAAACTAGGAGCCTGAACCGGCTCCACCAGCACAGAGACATAACCACCATGCAACTGACGGTGCCGCGTAAACAGAGGTTTTTCCAGTGGTAAATCCGGTACCAAATTCACCGAAACTGCCACCAGTTCTGTTTCAAGCTATGCTTAGCATTCAGGAGACTCAGAAGGCTATTCTAACTTTTATAGAGGCTTCACAAGCCTCAATTCCAAGCTCAAGGCCACCTCAGGCTGGAAATCAAGCTCTACCAAGAACATCAACACAAGGCATTACTCGAGAGATGCCGTGTGCACGAATAAAATCACTAGAAAATGAAGCTTATATCACCAAAGAATAATTGTGAGCCATTCTGGATGCAAAAGTTGATGTATAGGAGGTGGATATATCTCCACCATACCATCCAAGCATCATGGCCTTGCCATACCCTTAAGATTATGGAGTGCCAAACTTTCAGCAGTTTGATGTCAGGGAAGTAAATGCAAGGGAACATATCTCTAGATTTGTGGATGCTTTAGGGCCTCACAGGAATGATTAGTACCTTAAACTTATAGAGTTTTCCAATTCTCTAATAGGTACTATGTATACTTGGTATACCAGCCTCAATGACAAGCTGGATAGACATGGTGATCAAATTCTACACAAAGTTCTTCCAAGTAGGCGAAGAAGTATCAATGATTTCTCTCATGAGGCAAAGACAACGCCTGGGAGAGGAAGTCCCAGCTTATATCAGGAGATTCCATGAAACTATTTTACAATGCCATGAGTTGCTCTTTGAGCTACAGTTGATCAAAATATGCATAGAAGGGATGCTACGAGAGTACAAGGTGCATTTGGTTAACCATGAATTCAAAAATTTTTCTACTCTCATTGACAATGCGCGAAGGCTGGGGGAAGTCTTGGTGTCTCCCATATGGCTAAGTATCACTACAAGGCCAGTGGCGATGGTAGCAACCACACAGGATGAGAGGACAATGGGAGATCGCACCAGGAGATTTGAGCCACTTCCCTTACCTTTTGGTGAAAATGAAGTAGTAGCTCTGCTAAATAACTGGATTACTGATGATGTCATATCACTGCCTCATGTACGAAGGACGCTGACAAGATATGAAAAGAAGAAAAGTAACCATTATCCTTATCACATGTCTATTCAACATTCCTTGACCGAATATTGGGTATTTCGCGACATTGTGCATAGGAAAATAGCGTCAGGAGCCCTGGACGTGGCAGAGAAAAATGGGGCCAACGAACCTTTTCCCGCACATGTGGTAGTGGTAGGTGCTCACGATGATACTGAGGAAATGATGGGCGCCGCTAAGTGTGAATGTTCTCTCCTGCTCACGAAATAATGGGGTCTACCAAATTCGAAGTGTTCTTCAACGAGCTCCCAATTCAAGAGCATGTGAAAGAATTCTTGAAGGAGCAAATGATTGTTGCTCTCAATCACACCATTGTTATCCCACAGCAAGGGAAGGCCACGAGCGAGATCACATTCTCAGAAGCTGACAGATAAGTTTTGTTCCCTCACAGTCGGCCCCTGTACATATCCGCTATTGTTAATGGTCGCAAAATGAGGCGAGCCTTCCTGGATAGTGGAACATCTGTTAACTTGGTCCCGCTCGTGACCTTGCG